>JBAJHW010000005.1:84866537-86289037 GCA_037013535.1 Intellagama lesueurii | reverse complement strand
GCTGCTTATATATTGCCCAATAGCACTTAAAGCACTCTTTGGGCAGTTTACAAGATAATTATGCAGGCTACACATTGCCCCCCAGCAAGCTGGGTACTCATTTTATCGACCTTTTCAACTCAAACGTTACTGTAAATTGAAAAACTTTATCCCCAAACACCTACTTCCTTAGCTACGCTCTGTGAAAGAACACAGAGTGCTTCACTACATCCTCACCCCCACCAGAAGTTAAACTTTCTCTCAGCCTGAAGCTGAATTTCTGTGTGGTTTCATCCTAAAATGAAGCCAAAACATTTCTCTGATGGAATTTTACCCTCTGCTTATTTTTCTTAGTATGAAAGCAAAATAGTAGTTTGCATTTTCCAAATTGGTTTTTTTTTCAAGAGAAGTGCTGAAGCTAGGATGAAATCATTTCTCAACAATAAAATCATATCAGTGGGAAAAGCTGCTTCTATAAGACAAAAGTTAGAAAACGATGCTTCATCTGATACCAAGAACAATAAGGTTCAAATGTACCCATGTGGCAAATATCATCTGGGCCCTTCATGCACCAAACCATTGCTTGAAAGGAACTATAATGAGGGAAGAGGCAAGTTCACCTCTACTGGTGTTAAATGTTTTTGACTGTAGACATACACACAACACTCAAGTAGGCAGCAGAGGCTAGCAGGGAAGCAGGCTGTTAGAACCTACACCAAGAATCCCTCAGTTGGCCTTCTTTAAGTCACTGTCTCTACACTTCCCTCAGAACAGAGGAGAGATGAGGAAAGTTACTTTTTGGACCATAACTCTTAGAATCCTAAAGTAACATTTTCTGTCAGTGAAGGTACTAAAGTTCAAGGAAAGACTCTAAGTAAGAAAGCAGGGTAGGTAATAGTAACTAGCCCCAGAATAGCTATACTGTGGGGGCAGGGGGGGGGCAGAGTAACTTCAGGCACGTTCACTATTTATTTATTATTTGAATTTATATCTCGCACCATCTGGCAACCAGGCCACTCTGGGCGGCTAACAACAATATAAGGAATAATATTAAAAACATGAAAAAAATAAATTAATACATAACAAACAGGGAAATTAAAACAGATGGCAATAAAGGTGGTAAAAAGGGTGATGGAGAGGATGGCAAAAAGAATGGTAAAAAGGGAGGGCGAGATCCTAGTGCTCCGGGAAAGCCTGGCGGAAGAGCCAGGTCTTCAGTGCTCTTTTGAACCCATCCAGCGAGGGTGCCAGGGGGATCTCAGTCGGCAGGTTGTTCCATAGACGGGGGGCAACTACCGAGAAGGCCCGGTTTCTTGTTCTTTCCCTCTGGGCCTCCTTCGGGGTCAAGGCCCTCAACCGCCCTGCCTGTGAAGAATGGGTATTATGGACAGATCTGGCTGGGAGCAGGTGTTCTGATAGGTACCTAGGTCCTAAACTGTTTAGGGCTTTGAATGTTGTCATCATAACCTTGAAGTCGATGCGGAAACGAACCGGTAACCAATGAAGGGCGGCCAGAGTAGGGGAGATGTGCTGGAATTTCTTCACCCCAGTTATTAATCTGGCCGCCGAATTCTGGACCAGTTGAAGTCTCTGCATCAGCCTCAAGGGTAGCCCCACGTAGAGAGCACTGCAGTAGTCTATTCTTGAGATTATGAGTTCATGAATCAGCGTCGTGAGTGCCCCCGCATCTAGATAGGGACGCAGTTGGGCAATCCTCCGAAGATAGAAATGGGCTGCCCAGACCACAGATGCCACCTGGGTTTCCATGGTGAGATCCAGGTCCAGGCAGATGCCCAAGCTGCAAACCTTACTCTTCGTGGGAAGAGTCACTCCCCCAAAGGAGAAGGAGTTTCCCAACCCACTGACGCCGGGGCCACCCACGCGCAGGATTTCCGTCTTGTCCTGATTCAACCTCAGTCCGTTTGCCCTCATCCACTCCAGAACAGTCCGCAAGCAGTGTTCAAGGGTCAGACAGCATCTACTGCAGTAGGAAAAAAGGAGAGATAGAGCTGGGTGTCATCAGTGTACTGATGACACCGGGCCCCACAACTCCAGATGACCTCACCCAGCGGCCTCATATAGATATTAAATAGCATTGGTGAGATGATCGACCCCTGCGGAACCCCACAATTGAGGATCCATGGGGTGGAAGTCATCTCGCCAAGCTGCACTGTCTGGGGACGGTCCTCCAAGAAGGAACGGAGCCACGCCAAAGCAAGATCACCAATTCCCAACTCGGAGAGCCGACCCAGGAGGATACCGTGGTCGACGGTATCAAAGGCGGCTGAGATATCGAGGAGGACCAACAAGGACATATTGCCCCTGTCGGCCTCCCTCAGGAGGTCATCCTGCAGGGCGACCAATGCTGTTTCTGTACCATGCCGCGGCCTGAAGCCCGACTGGAACGGATCAAGGGCATCAGTTTCCTCCAGGAGGGCCTGGAGCTGATCGGCCACCACCCTCTTGACCACTTTACTCATGAAAGAAACATTGGCAACGGGCCTATAATTCCCAATTTCATCCGCCGCCAAATTAGGTTTCTTTCTAATGGGCCTAATGAGTGTCTCCTTGAGGGCAGGGGGACCATGCCCTCCTGGAGAGACCCATTAATTATTGCGGTGGCCCATTCTGTTGTTACTGGCTTGGCTCCTTTGATGAGCCAGGCCAGACAAGGATCTAAAGAGGAGGTGGTGGCATGACAGCACACAAGCACCCTGTCCACCTCATTGGATGTTACAGGTTGAAAGCAAGTTAGCCTCACCGGGCAAGACGAGGCACTGGACATCTCAGCTCGATCTACTGTCTGTAAAAAGGGATCAAGATCCCGGCGGATGGCCTCCATTTTAGATTTTAAAAATGCCGCAAATTAGTCACAGGAGATACTAGAGGGGGGCCTTTCACTGTGGCCAACTCCGGATAGATCGCGTACTATACGGAAAAGTTCCGCCTGCTGGTTGTGAGCTTCGCTTATCCAGTCAGCGAAGAATGCTGTTCTAGCAACCTTTACCCTAGCTACGTAAGGATTAGACGCGATCCTGGTGGTTTTTAAATTAGTTTCTGTCGGGGCCCTTCTCCAGATGCTCTCTAGCCTTCTACGATTATGCTTCATGGCCCTCAGCTGCTGGTTAAACCAGGGAGCTGGTCGGGCTCGGCAGTGGAGAGGGCATTTAGGTGCGATCATGTTGACCGCCCTGGTGGCGGCGGAATACCAGCCATCCACCAGAGCATTGACAGGAGCGCAAACCAAGTCAGCCAGAATCCCCCGCATGGTATCTTGGAATCTGTCAGGATCCAGTAACCTGCGAGTGTGGACCATTTTAATGGGTCCAAGCTCCCCACGGGAGGGAAGTGCCACTGAGAGGCTGCATTTAATTAGGTGGTGATCTGACCATGACAAGGGGGCCGATACCAAGTCGGCCACCATCGGAGCACACTCTCTCTGCTCGACAGCAAAGACCAAATCCAGCATATGGCCGCCCACGTGGGTGGAACTGTTAACTTCCTGGGTCAAGTCCAAGGAACCCATGGTTTCCAGGAACTCATGAGCTGGGCCGGAAACCTCAGCCTCTGCGTGAATGTTGAAGTCCCCGAGAACCAATGGTCTGGGAGACCTCAACAATGCAGCAGAGATGAAATCCGCCAGCTCCAGCAGGGACTGCGCAGGATTGCGGGGAGCGCGGTAAGCCAGCGCAATCCCAAAGCCACCCCTGGCCCCAAGCGACACGTGGACAGCCTCTAGACCTGGACTTGCCACCACAGAGAGTCTAGACTACCATCCCCCTTGCATGTGAGACAGGTGTACAAAGGTTCCTAGCACACAGGAATATAAAATATAGAACACCATCAGTGCAATTGCCCTCCCCAATGAAGCCCCCAGAACAATGACAAGTTGTGGCTCCTTAAACTATAGGGAAATAATCAGTATTTGCAATTACTTCTAAAATCCATTCACTCTCTAAATGGATGGCTAAGGTGAATTCAGCTTTCTCTGAGTTGTTAAGTTGAGGACAGAGATGTCAGGAAACCTTCAGAAACTGAATGCAGTAATGAATGAATTACATGGTAGCCTAGCAATAGTGAAAAGCTGATTCCAGAGGGAAAGTGCTATAAACAGTCCAGAGATAAACAGAAGAGGCATATAATGCAACCATGTTTCACAGCACTGAGGGGCATGCAGCAGATTTTCAACAGTGCCAAATTTCCTTCCTCTGAAAATGGTTACGCTGGGCACAAAAAGAGGTGGCTTTGGTTCTCCGTTATCCATTAACACTTTTCTGGGAGCAAAGGAGGGAAAACAATTTGCTTCTTTTAGAATGAAAATAAAATGGGGAGCATTTCTCGGAGGCATGAAGATATATTATGTTTATCAGACCAGTCTTCCCATCGGGTACCTTGTGGTCACATACCTTGAGGTAACTGTCTTCACAGTGAATGCTGAAAGGTGCCATAAGCAAATGAAGATCCTTGTACTGCAGAATAAATCTGAGGAGAGTTTAAGACACTGAGTGAGGTTCAAATCACACACTAGAGAAAATGCATGTTTCCTGCTATTACAGGGTTTTCCTTCCAGGACTGCAATTCTTTCAAACTATTATGCCTGAGAAATCAGACTTGTGAATGAAGCTGGTGTTTACACAGACCTCCATGACTAATCACAATACAAATACAAGCTAATTTACAATATGCAGAGGCTGGAACGCTTATGTCAGGACAAACCAACATCCTTCCCTTTTTAAGGGTGTGCCACTTAGAAAGGTGTGTCATGATTTGCACCCAAAACAAAGAATGCAAGTGGTCTTACTTGCATATGTGTGCAAGGAGACAGCGAATTTTAACTAAAATATTTATTTATTTATTTATTTATTTATTTAACCTCATATTTTTCCCTTTAAAAGGACCCAAGGCAGCTTACAGCATTAAAAGACAACATTTAAAAGTTAAAACCAGTAAGTATACACATATTTATTTAGCCGCCTAGAGTGGTCGCAAGACCAGATAGGCGGGGTATAAATGAAATAAATAAATAAAATAAATAAATATTTAAAAAGAATCAAATACCACACTGAAAATGGTAAACAAAACAAACACAAAAAACAGCTTCAAAGCAACAAGGCATAACAGTCCATTTAAAACCCCTCTCAAATAGCCAATTTGATACTTATATCTGCATAATTATGACACTAAAAAATTGTCACAAACTTTTCAAAGGTGAGGCACCCAGTTGTGCAGAGTGCAGATGGGGCATATGCACAAAGTTACCTATGAAGAGCCCAGTCTGTTGTGAGGAGCTGGGATGAGTCCTTCCAGAGATCCCCTGAAAAGCAAAGTGTGCTGCTTATATACCGCCCCATAGCACTTCAAGAGTCCCTTATCCTCCAGTGCCTCAGACTGGAAAGAGATTCAGAATCTCTTCCAACTCAGGAACTCTTGGTTCAAATATCACTTAGGTTTGCCCAGGTGGGGGGGAAATACCACAGCAAATGAGCACAGGCAGCCACACTTTGTCTGGAAGGGGACCAGGGTTTACCAAAATTGGCATCTACACCGCAGTGCAAAAATCAGGGCCTTGGAAATCACGATGCCAATATCAGTAAGCCCTAGTCCCCTTCCAGACAACATGTGGCTGCTGTCTGGGGGAGTGGAGGGAGTCTTTCTAAATTCCTTCATTGCTGCAGCTGTGCCCCTGGAGTCCCTCTTCTTGTGTTCAAAGTTAATAAAGAGGTAATTGAAGGCTTCCAAACTGGGAGCCTCTGACACCAGAAATGAGTGCTAAGTATTGTAGCGCTAAGGTCCTCTCCTTCTGCAACAAAGACCAGTTCAAAATAATACAAGTCATTTGGAGAGAATGAAAAAGCGTGAAAGATGTGGGAAAGGCACAGATCAGATTGAGTTCATCCATGTATCATCTGCTCATCAGGAAAAACAACTGAAAGGAAGAGCACTGAACCTATCTCTTTTGCCTGTACGCGGACAAACGCTAAGTAGAGCTGTAACCATAGACAACATCTCTCCCAAAGATGCAGTAATAAACAGCTGATGGAGGGTAACCTTCTAATGTATTACACTGGGCTGGAGAATAGCTGAAGAAGTCACAGGTGATAAGTGAAAATGAGGCACAGTTCAAAGGAATGTGCTACTTGAGACTCTGCTGAGAACAGAAGGAAAATCCAAGGCCTGAAGCTTCAAGACTGGAAAGCATACTTCAAGGAGGTAGAGCATTGCTTTTGCTCGTGGTAGGATATCTTGGGAAGGATTTGAGGCACATTTCCCTGGGAAGCTCATGAGGCACAGGAATCTGCTGGAGTGTTATTATTGTGGCTCCTCTTGTTATGCTCTGGCTGTATATATGTCTGTAAATATACCTTAAATGTCACAGGAATTCTGTAAGTGTTTAGCAATCTGCTTGTTACAAAGCTGATTGTTCTGGGCAAGTGCTGAGCCCCTGAAATTTCATGCTGCTTGGACATACAGTGCATTCACACAATAATACGGCTGCATTTTTACCAATTGTGTATTATGCTTGCTTTTCTTTAACGAGGCCCAACGTTTTGTTTGAAAAAACCCTCAAATCAGCACTGGTTCTTTACATGAATTTCAGAAGCAGATTGTATGGAAAAGTGCTACTGAAAATATAGCCCAAGTCTCAGTGCATGCGCGGCTTGACATGGGCAAAAAACAAAACAAAACCCTACCCTTACAAAACCAGCCAACTGAATGAAAAGCTAAACTAGAAATCTTCTCCTGGCAAACAGGAGAAGAATGGGACATCTGTTTGATTTTTGTGGAAGATCTAGTAATATGATGGTTCTCTTCCAACTGCATGGTGTTGTACGAACGCATCTGCTAGGCTGCAAAGTAGATTTTAGTCCAGGATCAAACTACGACAGAGAGATTGCCAGGTTCTGCCAATTTGGATGCCAAGCAATTTTTTGGATTTTAATGATGACAGTGACTGGCCATGATATTTCATAGCACTTCAGCCAAAGGAGCGATATGAAAGTAGGTGCAGCTTGTCTTCAGATTTTACTCTATACAAAATTTCTCATGGATGACTGAAACTTTTGGAACCATGGTGTTTAATCAAGCCTAGAATTCAAGAAACTTAATTTTTAAAACCAGAACTTCCATGATAGCTGGGAGTTTCTGGGAGTTGTAGTTAAGAAAAAGTAACTTCTCCATGCTTTGATCAAACCTTGAAAAAGCAAGTGACCCATCTTTTCTGTGCAGAATCATCCCTCTCATGATATTTTCTATATGTCATTGTTTTCAACTTGATGAACTTTTCCTCTTTCTTATGTGTAGTCTAAAATTTACATGACCTTGTAAGGGCAGATGTTTCTTCTGTATCCCAAAGTTTCTTTGGTTCCTTCTCCGCTGCTGCCTGGAATGAGATTTCTGAACTTGTACTTGGGCTCAACCATCTTAAAGCAATCAAAATTGTTTTAAACAAATGCTAGCCTCGTACAGATAAGGGAAGGAGGGAGAAAGAGCACAGTGATGTTCTAGTGGAGAGAGCATGTCTTCATTTAAACATTTCTAATAGGCAAACTCTCAGATTTTGCTCTTGTGCCTTGGGAATTAGAATGGTCTGTGATATCTTGAAAGCAAATCCCCTTTGCTCTGCAGGATTAGATGGCTTCATTATTGTATAGATAGTTCAAAAAAGAAAACAGGGCAATCTGCTATCATCTTTTTCCTGTGACATTGCTAAAGACTCCACTTAATTTCTTAGGCCTGCAAGACAGATTTTACAGGATTGGGTGACATTCCCCACTTCCATGCCAGGTCATCAGATGACCATTTGTGGACAGATAGAAATAGGGATTGGTTGATTTAACAGTAAGTAAGTTGAGAGCCCAACCAGGAACAATAAAAAGGCAGAGACTGCAACAAAGATACAAATAACTTCAGGCACACTGGCTCTGGAAGTCTTTGCAGGACCACTGTGAAAAAGCTGCTCCTTTAATTGTGTGTTAATTGTTCTTAAAGAGATACCATAACAGAAAATGACATGGGACAAGTTGGTGATGTCACTTGAATTCAGCATGAAAAGTGAGTGAAGACTGGGATTCTGAACTGAACTGCTGATGTGGAAGCAACCAGAATATCTGAGAGTTAGCTTACTGAAATAACTCTCTATTTCATTCCTCCACCGCCAACACAAGTTAGGGATTATCTGTACAAGAGCAGGCTTAGTGCTTGCTTACAGAGTTTCCTCGTTAGAATGAAATTTTGCAATTAGTCTTGGATTTGAAAGATCATTTTAACACACTGTAAGACACGGAGTGGCAATTCCTCCTACGAAGCTTTACAGGGTGGCAAGAAAATAATATGAAACAAAGTTGGTGGCTGCATGATTCCTTGGTAAAAATGTAGCTTGTCTGGGATCATGCCAATTATTGACAAAAGGCAAATATTTGGCTCTCTCCCATCACTGATTAACTACATCTGTTTTTCAGATACCATTTCCTGATGGGAACTCATACCCATAGAACAGCTGTGTATGCCTAACAAGCCACAAAGGCTGTGGGTTGGCTTCCAACAAGCAGCTCCTGCACTGCGTGGAAGAGTGGAGGGAGTGATGGCAAGGAAAGAACATCTTGATCTTATATAAGATGCCCCACTGAAAAGATTTAGCATGAAAAGTTCCAGCAACACCAAAAGTTTCCATGGGAGTTCATGAAACTTTAGCACAAGAGTGAAAGAACGGAGCAGATGATGTAACGAAAACCTGCCTGGCTTCAACAGGAGAGTTTGATTGAAGCTCATAAAGCACACACAAACAACAAATCAGTGTTTGGATTATCATATATCCTGGAGAATAATCCCCCCCCCCGGTAATCTAGGGGGGGGAAAGGAAACATTATTTAACCTCTAGGGGAAACACCTGGAGAAAGGAAGCAGCCCTTTCGGTTCACCCCGTCTATACTAAGCAAGATGAATAATATAAGGCTCAAGGACGAGACGGATGTGGAAGACGGCCACTTGAATGGCTCACTTGCCTCAGTGTGTTTAGCACAGTTGCCACAATGTTTTATATTTTGATAAGCAGGCACCGTCAAATGCAAAATACTTTTCTCTTTCTCAGAACATCCGTGATAACAATTTTGGTCTTGATTACAGCGAATTATTTGGGTAAAAGGGGGTAGTTGTTTTTTATGGGCATCGGGGATTTGACAAAAGACCTTTGATGTTCCTAGCCTTTGGAACATGCCCCTCCACTTGGCCAGGGGTGGGTGGGTGTGTGGGGCAGAGGGAGTAAGTTTGGCCATTTCAGTTAGACATCCAGAGAGAATTGCCATAGCTGACGTAGGCTCACCGTGTTCTGTCTCTCTTTGGGGACTAGATGAAGCTGTATTCTTTGCTGCAGAGGTGCTTCTTTACCTCTACTTGTACATTTGTTGCCTACTGGAACTGACTGTTGGCAGGACTAGAAACCGAAAACTCGTATCTCCACACAGCTGCCCTTCTGGGGTGGGGGTGGGGTGTCTCTAATACTGCAGGATGAAGAATTCCTCTAAGCTAAGGATGGGCAATGTGTGGCCCATGGCCTGCATTTGACCGCCCCCCCCCCCCTTGATTTTGTAGTCACTAGACCATTGCATCAGACCTCTACTGCTGGTTTTATAAAAAGTCTTTTCTTTAACACAGAAAAAGATAATTATCCATCTGGACGATTCCAGGAACAGTGCCCCTCCTCTGTAGTGAGGTACAGGGTCTTGCTTTATTGTTTTGCACTCCCCCCATGCTGGCCAAACTGGAAGCGAACTCCGGTCTCTTCCAGTAAGATAGGAATGGGGGGAGCATTTCCAGTGGGGCTTTGGCCCCCAAGAGGGCAATTCGTGCCCCATTGAAGTTGCTTGCCCCTTGTTATAGGTAGCACAGAGCTCCAACCAGGGTCTCAGAAGGACACTAGTTTAGCATGAGGCCTTTCTACCTCAGAAATGGTTTTCGTGATTATCTCTAGCTCACACCCTGTCCTCTGATTCCAGTTTCCTGCTACTGACTCCTGGTTCTTTCACATCTTTACACATCCTGTTTCTGTATTCACCTTAGTACAGAACAAAGGAGCCTTGCGGTGCAGTGGTTAAACTGCTGTACTGCAGTGAAGACTCTGCTCATGACTCCCAGCTTGCTGAGGAGAGGGGGTTTGTGTCACCTGCATAATTAAATTATAAACTGCCCAGACAGAGCTTTAAGCACTATGGGGCAGAATATAAGGAGCATGCTTTGCTTTGCTTTTACTTGTTTACACAGCACAGCAAAAGGTATTACTCCCAGTACTCCCACTGCTCTCAATCAACAGGAGACACTGCTGCCTTTTAATAATAGTCTCTTAGTGATAAAAGAAGTTTGATTGTCCTAGAGCAAGATCTCTCAGCTCTGCACCCTGTCAATTCGCTTGCTTTATCTTAGGGTTGATCATTGGGGAGGTAAACACAGGTTTCATTTGCAAAATGGATCATTCAGGCACAAAGCTCTGAGGGAATCATGTCACTAGAAGGAAAGTGCACTGTCAGCTTCTTATGAGCTCAACATCTGGCGCCGTCTGACCTGCATTAGCATAAAGTCCACCCACTCTTCAAAGCCTTCCTTTGCTGCAGCACTCAGCTTTTGTTCGTCAACACATTATCGATTCATACATTGCTTCATCCAGTTTTAATGCATCTCCTCCTGATGAATTAATTAATTAATTCATCAGGGTTCCCAGAGCAGTCCTCAGAGACGTCTGCTCTCGCTGGATTCCTGAACTAAACCTGACATTGTATCTTGGCTACCTGATATTCTGCCCTACTAATTAAAAATCCACTTTTTTCTTTGCCTTTGAGGATTTGTTTGAAATCAATACATGGGCCTGCAATCATGGAAAGAGCACACTCCCCTGCCTGGAGCGGGAGAGGCATTTCTGCAGTTGAGAGAAGACTGATTGATGAGTGTGATGAGATGTGTCAAGAAAGAAGCTGCTGTTTCAGATATGTAATGTGTGGTAATTTCCATCCTCTCTGCCGGATGATTTAATGTGGTCAAAATATCCCCAAGAAACCAAAGTAATGTCAAGCCCTTAAAGAATGCTGATTGCTCCTTGCCATGAGAAAACCCTTGCAGGATAATGTAATACATGGCTTATAATCACAACTGCTTCTTTAGTGTGCTCACTGCAACCATCCTGTAGCTAGTTAATGACTCCCACTGGCATCACCTCTTAATTACTTTTGTGATAGTGAAGGCTGCTGATAGATCATGTTTCCTCCAGACAACAATCCAATTTTGCTGGATGCCAGATCACATTATTGATTTGGACAACTTGAAAGCTTATAGCGGGAGCAACAAATACAAGTATGGGTGTACGGGCAGTGCTGGCACAAGCTACCCCACTGCCTGAGGTGGGAAGAAAAGGGCCAGTGTGCATGGCTCCTGCAACACTCACGGGGGGGGGGCACCTTTCCCCCCCCCCGGGCTTATTTTGAATGCTCCCTGCCTGGTTATATGAAGAATGAATTGGCCCCAGGCATTCTTATTCTGGACTTCCTTGGCTTTTCTCTCCCTTCTTCTCACCTTTCTCTTCCTAGCTCTCTTCCCCACCACGGTCAGGTATGAGGAATTTCTTTCCCTCTCCCGACGCTTTCCAAACTATGCATAAAGTTGCTTTCTTTTTAAAGCCAGTTAACAATTCAAGTCAGTTAATAATTCAATTCAACAATTAGGGGGAGAGGAATTCAGTGAGCAGTGAGGTCAATAAATCTTACTCCTAGGCTAGGATGTATTAAGAGCCTGAAAAACAACAGGGCCTAAAAGAGGAAATTTACCCCCACAGTATTGGGTCTCGGTCTCTCTCTTGGACACATGCACGTACTCACACATATATGCCCTTTAGACTTCACCTCCCCAAATTTCAAAATGCTGCTAGAACACACAAAAAGTTGCTCTTTAGCCAAGAAAGGGAAGACATAAAACAACCTTTACCATCTGCCCTTAACCGGAGCTTGGACTGTTCCAGCATTCACAGCTGAGAACTGTTATTTAAAGCTTAACCCATTTATAGGGGTGCCAGTCAATGTGACTACACAAAACATGTGTTTGTGCCACACAGAGTTCAACAGGTCACCCTTCAATTCTAAATCTCTAAAGAGATTTTCACTCCTTTTATATGTGTAAATAAGTACACCCATGCATTCTCTAACTATCTGTCTGCATACCGATTTATACACATACTTGGAATAAGAAACAAAAAAGATTCAGCAGGAAATGGGTTACAAAGAAGTATAATTCGTGTTGTTACAGCAGTGGAAATGTAAGAAGTGAAAACATTATTCTAGTAGTGTTATCTTCCAGAGTGCCACCTGAAAGCTACTGTAAACATCTGACGAAATCTTCCTGCTCTTAAGGAAACCTCTACTCTTGAGGAGCCTTATTATTTCCAGAAGCCCTCTAACTACGGAGGAGACTGGTGCCTGCCACCTATTGACTCAACTTGATGCTGCAGGCAATAAATCAGTTTGAATTAATTAATTGATCTACTTTTAAAAATAAAATAACCCCAAGATGCATGCCCACATGTTCCCTTGGTATCTGTGCAAAGCATCATATGCCTCCATTTTAAAGTCTTGAACTGTGAAACACATGTGTACGATTACAGATTCATTATATTAATCTCTGAAACATTCCCAGAATTGCCTGTCTACCTCTAGAAACTTTCTTTTGGTAAGCATATTAGCCATCCTCCATTGATCCATTTCAAATAAAAACATCAAATTAAATAACAGCTCACTGGCTACCTTAATTTAATGGCAGCCCAAAGCATGTTGCTTGAAGTGGGTTTCCTTATATTGCTTAACTGCAGGGTTAGCCCAGCATTAGCAGCATATTTAGTGCTCCCCAGTTTGATTTCTTTCTCTTTCCCCTCCTCAAGCATTAAGGCATATGGAAATCATTGATTTGTTTCAATCCCATTGGTACTGAAATCCAAAGAAAATGGCAAGCCCTTGTCTGGCGGCTAAGAACACCATTCCTCGAGACGTAGGCTTCCTTTTCCTCTACCTGTGTGGCATAGTTCAGTTATAACGAAGCTTGCAAGTTCTGTGAAGAAATCATCCCACTCGTTTATGTTCCAAAAATATCCATGCTCTGCAAATCAAGTGGACCAAGGAAACCAGCATAAACCGTACATGCACATTCGGTATGTGGCTGCTCTGAAGGACCATGCCTTGGTGAGGATTCAAGCCTGCTATGAGTGGCATAGTAGAAATGGTGGAGGGGAGGATGATATGACCAGCGGCTGAAAGAGGAAACCCCTGGCTTTGGTTGCATGTCAGGCTGAGTGACACAAGGTGGGTTTTGCCTGCTTGTTTATAAAAGCCTAGAATGAAACAGAATTGAAACGAGTATAGATTTTTCCCCTTCTAGGAACATAATGAATCTGCACAAAGTGGTAGTAACCAGAGAGATTATTTTAAGTTTGAATTAGAGATGAATTAAGAGAGGCCAAATCTATCAACACTCATAGGTTTCTCTAGCTGACTGGATGACTAGTCTAGCTGTCGATGGGAGAAGAGGAGACTTCCATAGCTAACTCGTGATCTTCCAGAAGTACCGCAATTGGCTTCTGCTTCTGGAAACAGAATGAAAAAAATCGTAACTGAGAAATCTGCAACTCTTTGTCTTCCCTCCCTTAATCACCTGCTTCATTTTCACGGCTGAGGTGCTTGTGACTGAAAAGTGTCCTGAGGAGGAGGAGAAGGAGAGGAACGTTAGTCAAGCAGGGGAAGAAGAGAAGCCAGGGTAGAATCGGGGAGTGAGGATTGCAAGAGTAGGAGGCAGAAAGAGCACAAACAATCCCCACATTGCAGCAGTGAACTGTGTCGGCGCTCTTGCCTCCAGAACTGCCCTCTCCAATTGCCAGAGGACAAGCGGGAGCACTGAGCCAGGTGTTCCTCATGCCTATCTTTCACTGTAAGAAGCAGCTATCCAGAGTGGCAGTGGACCTTCAAGGACAAGTATTACTAACATGCAGTTAAAATCACTCAGAACGTGCCATGTGGGGGCAGGAAATGTGTGCAGGGAATGTCTCCCCCCAAAATAGATAAGGTCTTTTCTACATACATTCAGAGGCTGAGGTTTCTGCTCGAAGGATGAGAGGTGCGATTGCCACATTTTTCACCTGCTTATGTTGTTGTTGTTTAGTCGTTAAGTCGTGTCCGACTCTTTGTGACCCCATGGACCAGAGCACGCCAGGCCCTCCTGTCTTCCACTGCCTCCCAGAGTTTGGTCAAATTCATGTTGGTAGCTTCAATGACACTGTCCATCCATCTCGTCCTCTGTCGTCCCCTTCTCCTCTTGCCTTCACACTTTCCCAACATCAGGGTCTTTTCCAGGGAGTCTTCTCTTCTCATGAGATGGCCAAAGTATTGGAGCCTCAGCTTCAGGATCTGTCCTTCCAGTGAGCACTCAGGGTTGATTTCCTTCAGAATGGATAGGTTTGTTCTCTTTGCAGTCCAGGGGACTCTCAAGAGTCTCCTCCAGCACCACAATTCAAAAGCATCAATTCTTCGGTGGTCAGCCTTCTTTATGGTCCAGCTCTCACTTCCATACATCGCTATTGGAAAAACCATAACTTTGACTATGTGGACCTTTGTCAGCAAGGTGATGTCTCTGCTTTTTAAGATGCTGTCTAGGTTTGTCATTGCCTTCCTGCCAAGAAGCAGGCGTCTTTTAATTTTGTTGCTGTTGTCACCATCTGCAGTGATCATGGAGCCCAAGAAAGTAAAATCTGTTACTGCCTCCATATCTTCCCCTTCTATTTGCCAGGAGGTGATGGGACCAGTGGCCATGATCTTAGTTTTTTTTATGTTGAGCTTCAGACCATTTTTTGCGCTCTCCTCTTTCACCCTCATTATGAGGTTTTTTAATTCCTCCTCACTTTCTGCCATCAGAGTGGTATCATCTGCATATCTGAGGTTGTTGATATTTCTTCCGGCAATCTTAATTCCGCCTTGGGATTCCTCCAGTCCAGCCTTTCGCATGATGTATTCTGCATATAAGTTCAATAAGCAGGGGGACAATATACAGCATTGTCGTACTCCTTTCCCAATTTTGAACCAATCAGTTGTTCCATATCCACTTCTAACTGTTACTTCCTGTCCCACATATAGATTTCTCAGGAGATAGATAAGGTGGTCAGGCACTCCCATTCTTTAAGAACTTGCCATAGTTTGCTGTGGTCCACACAGTCAAAGCAGAAGTAAATGTTTTTCTGGAACTCTCTGGCTTTCTCCATAATCCAGCGCATGTTAGCAATTTGGTCTCTAGTTCCTCTGCCCCTTCGAAATCCAGCTTGTACTTCTGGGAGTTCTCGGTCCACATACTGCTGAAGCCTACCTTGCAGGATTTTGAGCACAACCTTGCTAGCGTGTGAAATGAGTGCAATTGTACGGTAGTTGGAGCATTCTTTGGCACTGCCCTTCTTTGGGATTGGGATGTAGACTGATCTTTTCCAATCCTCTGGCCACTGCTGAGTTTTCCAAACTTGCTGGCATATTGAGTGTAGCACCTTAACAGCATCATCTTTTAAGATTTTAAATAGTTCAACTGGAATGCCATCACCTTCACTGGCCTTGTTGTTAGCCATGCTTTCTAAGGCCCACTTGACTTCACTCTCCAGGATGTCTGGCTCAAGGTCAGCAACCACATTATCTGGGTTGTCCGGGACATCCAAATCTTTCTGGTATAATTCCTCCGTGTATTCTTGCCACCTCTTCTTGATGTCTTCTGCTTCTGTTAGGTCCCTACCATTTTTGTCCTTTATCATGTCCATCTTTGCACAAAAGGTTCCTTTAATATCTCCAATTTTCTTGAACAGATCTCTGGTTTTTCCCTTTCTATTATTTTCCTCTATTTCTTTGCACTGTTCATTTAAGAAGGCCCTCTTGTCTCTCCTTGCTATTCTTTGGAAGTCTGCATTCAATTTTCTGTAACTTTCCCTATCTCCCTTGCATTTTGTTTCCCTTCTCTTCTCTGCTATTTGTAAGGCCTCGTTGGACAGCCACTTTGCTTTCTTGTATTTCCTTTTCTTTGGGATGGTTTTTGTTCCTGTACAATGTTATGAGCCTCCATCCATAGTTCTTCAGGCACTCTGTCGTTTTGAACTGCAAGGCCAAACTTACCTGTTGTTCCTTTTATCTCTTGACTCCCTACTTTAGCATTCCAATCCCCTATAATGAGAAGAACATCTTTCTTTGGTGTCAGTTCTAGAAGGTGTTGTAAGTCTTCATAGAATTGGTCAATTTCAGCCTCTTCAGCATCGGTGGTTGGTGCATAAACATGGATTACTGTGATGTTGAAAGGTCTGCCTTGGATTCGTATTGAAGCTTATGTAGTTGTGCCTTTAACAACACTTATATCTGTAGATATTATCAAACAATGGCCAGAATCTTATTGGAATTTTATTCCACAGTAACCAGGCATGTGACCAGAACCTTGTTAATTAGCTGTAATTTGCCACCAAGACCTACCCATTTCATTTACTCCAAAATAAAATTCCCATAAAATTCCAGCTAGTAGTATTTAGCAGGGTTGGCCCTACCATGAGGCCAGGTGATGCAGTTTCCTTCAGGTAGCAGGTTTGTTGTGTCATGAAATGACAGAAAATATATAATTTGTTGTGTGTGTATGTATTTGCCATGTGCAATGAAGCACTGGAAAATAGTTCCTCAGAGTTTAATCTACCGCCCCCAAACCACTTAATTCTGCTTCGTATGTGGAACAAAATTTAGACCAGATTTGGATGCACAGCATGGGTTGTGTACATAAATTATGATTTGAGCTAACTAGCTGACAAAACTTCAAGTGGCCTAGACAGACCCAAACACAGAAAATGTAAGCTGCACGTACACCTGACTGATTAAACATATCTTAAACAACTTGTGACAAACCTCTTCTATTGATTTCCAAGTAACCTGACTATGAATGTCTTAACTTTTTCTTGGCCAGGGCAATGGTATAGAATTAACAACAGCAGGAGCAGCTATCACAACAACAGCAAGTACTTTTTTTTTCATAGAATCAAAAAGACGTAACTGAAACCATTCATGTTTATTTTTTTTAAATCATGACAACAGGGAAGAATTTAATTTTATAGTAGATCTGAAATGTTAATACCAAATATAGCAGAGAATTTCTGTGGAGTTTTCTAAAAGTGAGGTGCAACCTGTTGAAATGTTTCAATACTGGGAGGGGCCGTCAAGTCTCAATTTCTTCCAAGAATTACAATTTCAGCTCAAGTAGTGCTAAGTCAGCAGTAAGTTATCCTAAAACTCACAATGAAGACAACAACAACAGTGGTTATATTCCGAAACTGGGCATTTGTGAAAGTTCATAAGTCAAAGTAAAAATCTTCTCATATTAAAATCCATAGCAGGCTATAACAAATTATTGCATGAGAACTATTCTTCGTTCTTCTTACCACATTTGATCAATCTGGGACAACTTTTGGCCTCTGCAGATTTTTGTCTAATTTATATAGTCACCAAACTATCTACTGTGTTTGCAAACAGATCCCACAAACATGGGCAAATCGCATGCATGCAGGATCCACTTTGTATTCTACCAGAGCCTGAAGCATGGCAACATTACATTATCTGAGACAGAATCCCCAGAATCAAATTAAACATAGCAGTTCTGAGGGCACAACTATATATCTACTGTAGCTTATGAACTGAAATAATTTGTATATACAGGGCCAGGCAAGATATTATGCTATCAGTAACAAATGCTAAAATGGGACCCATTGCACACAGAGAAATCCATAGTGATATTTTGGACTTTATTTTAACACTGGTGAAAGGATGGTGTTCTCCATCACATCTGGGATAGCAAACTAGCCTAGAGGGAACAGGTCAAGCTGTATAACATTGACAGCTCTATCTTCTTAATACTTCCCTGCTGCTCAGCCCTCTGCCTGCCAACATTCAACATCTGTGGTAGGTGCCTCACTATGCCTAATAATAGGGCACTGTGAATATTGATGCCCCAGTTTCAATGGTGAATCCACTCCAGGATTTAGTCTCAGCTTTCAGGAGCTAACCAAAGTGTTGAACTTAATCCCCAAAATAGGTTTTGCACCTTGAATAGCTCCTGTGAAAGTTCAGAACAGAACCAGGAGTGGATTTACCCTGTGTAATCAGGGCACTAACCTCCACTGGTAGGACCACCCCTGTGCCTAATATAAATAGGTGTAATTCTATGCCAAACTTTTTTATAGATCAGAGATTGTAGTAGCCCAATTTAGAGGGGCGGGGCTATTAAAAAAATCAGCCAGCAATCTGCTAGATAATCCTGATCTACCTTCTTCCTACTTCCGTTTTATGAAAGTGAGCCATCAAGACTGAATGTGCATAGATAGCACCATAATTAATTGGGCATATATGCCAATTTCCCAGTATTCTTGCCCCTTCAAAAAGGTAAGGGTCTGCTATTGATATAACTGAGGAAGGGGGGAAATGTAGGGAATACTATGGGTTTAGGTCAGGCTCATTCACATATTTTCCCATTGATCAGACAACACAACAGGAAATGCCAATCGGCCCAGAGTCCCAGAGCTCCAACCCATAGTCTTTCCTCCCCACCAGAGACCTTTTACTTTTTTAAAGTTGAATCTTTTCGCTTTGGCTAAAAGCGTGTGATCCCTTTGAACCAATGCAGAAAGACTGAGTGAGCAGCCGTGTGCAGACACACACAAAACAGTGCTTTGACAAAGCACCTTCCTCCTCACCTCTTGCCTCTTGAGGGAAGACAAGGAGCTTGAGTATGTGTGCACACACAAACATACACATATATACAAGTAGTACCAGCACTCACCCCTGTCCACAAAGCCTCTCCTCTCCCACAATATTTCTTCTTCTTTTTAAACATATTTTCTTGCGTGGCCAGTCTTGCTTGTTTATTTTTTTTTTCTAACAGCTTAATGAGCTCTACAAGCCGGTAAGTTAAGATACAGAAATAAGTCATTGAGGAAGGAAAACTTTTAACCATGGAGCTATAGGAGCTTCAAATGGAACTACAATTAGAAGAATTTTTTCTCCTTCCTGTGTAGCCACTTATGCCGAAGAGAATTTAATGTCCTGGTTCAACTTAACAAGAGAATAAGAGTTATTTGACGTTTCCCTCACTGTGCAGGAGGGGAAACGTCACAATGAGTGTGCCTGCTACACTACTATTTACAGCAGATTGCTTATTTCAGTACTATTTGAAGCACCTCTTTGAAGACTACATATCCCAACATACAATGTTCCTTTTTGATCTGACTTGCCTTGTGCAACCTAAAGCAGCATTAGAGCATAACAGGTCATCACATGGGGTCATCCACTGTCTTTATTAATTGCAATTCTTTGTAAAAGGACAGCTGATAACCATCCTTTTTATATAAGCCTTGGCAAACTGTTAGCATTCCTATTGGCCGAGCCGAGCCTGCAAGCCTTCCTCCTAAATGTGGCAAGTAGGTAGTTAAGTGTTAGACTGTATTTAAACAAATATGCAGTAAATATTTGTTTCAAGGGGAAAACATTCAGAGTATTTTCCTTTGTTTCTTTCCTACCTTTTCATGGAAGATGATCTCATGTAAATCAGTTCAAAGGGGAACTTACTTGATGCTTTGATGCAATAGACAAAAAGCTCACATTACTGTCAACCATCAAAGACACTGCCATAACCTAAATCCATGCATTTAGGAACATAATTTCTAATCAATGTCAACTGTCTAATGGAGGAGGAATTGCCTCACCAAGAAAACACGCAGAAACATTCACATATCCATAAGCAAAATCAAAGCTTGCATCATATTTTGTGAACTTAGATTACAGCAAATAGGCAATAAAATACTTTCTCTAGGATTTAAAAACATATACAGATGCAAACTACCATAACTTTAATGTCCTGATGATATTGATGTTAACTATATTTAAGTAACTTTTTCATGTCCGCTACAGCCTGGGCATCACCCCCATCTCACTTGCTTGAGATTAAAAGTGGAGTCATCAGTTTTCTTCAGCAGGTGAGAAAGGAAGAGACCAGTGTACAAATGAGACAGAAGTTACCGATCCTGCCTCCGCTGTCATGGCTTCAGGACTGTGAAAGGCGCAGCCAACTGAAATACCTTCACTCTGTCTGGCATCAAACATTAGCATGACATTGCTCCTTTCATCCAAGCAGAGCTTCTCCAGCTCATTGCACTTCTGGATGGAAGGGACACAGCACAGATTGATTCTAAATCAAGATTGTGTGGCTTTTTGGCTGGAAAAACAGAAGATCTGTGTATTCTTGTCTAATGAGCACATCTACAGCCTTTGAACCTTCTACACCCCTGTGCAGAAACAGTACTTGTTTGAGCCAAAGGATCTGGTACATCTGGACGGGAATCACATCCAGATGTCGTGTAGCATTTTGAGATTTATTTTACTTAGGTCTGTACTAAGCAGCCCGAATTTTAATTAATCTGCTGACGTCCTCAGAAAACGCTTGCTGAATGGCTCTCCCAGTTCACAGTCTTCTTGCTGCCAATTTGTCTTGCTAGCCAGATGGTAACTAAATGTTCAAGAGGACCTTATGTGTCACAAGCCAAGGCTGCACAGCAAACCTCCATCATACCCTAAAAGAAAGAAGAAGCTTTGCAGCCTTCCCCAAGCTGGTGCTCTCCAGACATGCTAGAGTACTACTTCCAACACGAGATGGTCACTTTAAACAGAGTGCTTTTACATAAAGCAGCTGGCATTCCTGTGAAGAGATAAGCCACCTGGCCAGCTACCACTAGGCAGTAGCAGGAGTGGTGAACTCTACTGACACCCCCACCTGTGAGGAAGTACTCATCTAAGAAGAGAGGCAGGGAGGAGGAGGAGGAGGCATTGGTGGCAAGATGATGAACAGAGTGGGGTTGGTGATGACCATCTGCCTGGAGAGGAGCTGGTGAAATTTGCCGCTCCCAGATTCCTGCCACCTAAGGCAGCTGTATTACCTTGCATGACAGGACTGGCCATGCTGGGTAGGGGATATTGGGACCTGTAGTCCAAAACAGCACCTTTTCCAAACTCCGAAAAGAGGGTTGCCCCTGCTCATGGTGGAGATGAGAATACTTGTTTGCATTTTTATTTTACACATACATATATTTCAGCTTTGTAATACCAGTTACTTAGCACAGAAACAAAACTTTTATAAAAACAAGTAGGAGCTCACCCTGTCCTTAGATTGACTAAAATAAACCCATTGTCTGTATTTCAAGGAAAAGGAAATGAAACTGTCAGAAGTTTAGAAGAGAAAGGAATTAGTATGTAGAAACTTTTCTATTGTTAGCAGTGTCTTAATTAATATTAATTTTTAATTTTAAGAATAGTAAAACAAACTGAAGAGACAAGGTTAGATTTTTCTATGTAGATTTAGACACCCAACTCAAGTAAAGTTGGATTGCATTCTGGAAATGTTGAAGAAATATGGAAAGTCTGCATTTTAATTTCACATAGGAATCCCTTTTTTAAAATAGCAAAACATTTCAGGGCCTAATTTAAAACCTGTCAGTTGGCATCCATCTTTGGAAACCAGATATTAACATAGTCCTGTTCCAGATCTTGTTAAAATGGCTGTGTATTGAAACCTGTATCAACAAATTCAGGATAGATCCTTCTTTAAATTTAGACTTTACTCTCCATGAGAAGTTCAGTCAGCTTATACTCTTTGGTGGTCTTCTGTCCAGGCTCTGGTTTTCTAGAGCTCTTAAACGAATCATAGTTGTACAATTGGACATTAGGGCAAGTGGGGACCTGCCCTCCCCTGCTTTGTGGCTATTAAGGGTGATAGAGGCAACCCTTTTCTCCTCAGTAGAGAATCAAGTTTGATAGTGTGGAACCCTAAGGAACCAACCTAAGAGACTATTCTTCAGCTGAGTGATAACTGAAGTTAAAGAGTTGTTAAGCAGTGTCATTTCAAAGAAGAAGGGAAGAAATCCAAAATCAGTCAGCCTCAGCTACTGTTGCCTTTGACTTCCCATCCACTGGCCTGCTCTGCGGGTCCTGATCGGCACCAGCTGCTGTGACCATTAATTGGGCTCAGGCTTGGGCAGCCTTGGTATCTGCTTGTGAAGCCCAATGCTAATTTTATCTCAAATGTGGCCTTTGAAGACAAAGAAAAGACTGTGAATACAGTTTATTCCTGTCCGCACGATCCCTTGGCAAACAAAAAGTTGGACCTTTTCAAATCACTTCCGTGCATCACTTTAATGCATCCCTATGCGTCCACTCAAACAGCCAAGGGCCTTGAAGTCATAATGACCTTTTGGGATTGCATGAAGAAATAAGGAAAACAAGTGAACATCACAAAGTCACCAGCAACTTTGCCTGGAGCACCAAACTTGGCATTATACTTTAAGGTATGTGGCGTGAGAGTTTGCTTGCTTGAAGGAGTTGATGTATGGGCTTGGGTTTCCTACTGCGGACAGCTTCTCACTAAGCTTTCGGTTGATCAGCTCTATGTGTCGGGTGTTCTTCCGGGCTTGTCTAAGTGACCTCTTGACTTTCTTCACTCGGTCCCGCAGCTGCTTGTTGCGCTTCTCCAGGGTCGCCACCTTTTGCTGTAGCTTCTTGACGTGGTCTTCCTCATCAAACAAGGCTTTCTGGACTGAAGAGCACAGGAGCTGAAAAGACATATACAGAAGAAGACTAAACACAGATAAATTCAAGAAGCTGACAGAAGAGACCGATTCCACGTGCAGAAGTCAAACAGGATGGCAGGTAAATCCCACTTTGACACTGGTGACAGGACATGCTAGTTTAGTGGGATATAGGACCAGTCATGTGTCATGTACAGCTCTGTCTTCCAGCTCAGGCCGTGGAGGGCTGCCACTGCTACCACCCCAAAATCTGCCTGATAGAGTTGACTCATTTGCTTAATGTGTCCCCTAACTTAATCACCATCATCATCATCTTAGAACTGCATTGCTGGAAGGAACCCAAAGGATCATCAAGACCAGCCCCTGTCAAGGAGGCACAGTGGGGAATCAAACTCGCAACCTCTGGCTCCGCAGCCAGAGACCTAAACCACTGAGCTATTCAGCAGTTCCTGTCCTTGTCTTTTGCTTCTGCAGGAGGCTCACAGTGATCTTCCAGCCCTGTTTCCGATCAGGTCTGCACCTGGGTGGTTTCATCAGCACTGCAGCTTCAGGTGTGCCCAGAGCTTGGAACAGTTACTTTTCCATATTGCAGTTCCCAACGTGCACACTCCACAAGCCATGGTGGCCATGCTGGCTATGGGATTCTGGCTGCTGCTCTCCAAAGATGTAACTTTTCCAAACTCTGGAGCATACAGAGAAGGAGTGTGCACACAAGTGCACGTGACACATAATCTGAAGGACTGAAATGTCATGTCTGAACTGGACAAAAAACTCTCCAAAGCTGTTAAAACCACAATTTACAAAAATCAGACTAGCAACAGATAAAGCAAGTCAAATCCCACCTTAAGGAGAGATTATAAAGACAATTTGCAATTTTTTTTAAAAAAAATGAGCTAATTGACAAATTGTTACAAAGGGAATAGTGATAAAAATATTTAAAGAAATGTACCAGCATGGCATCAAACACATATTTTACTGAAAATGCCACCTCTTCAACAACCTACCACAATGACTCAAGTCACACTTCTTTTTGTAATTGCTGATTCATTCCTTTTTATGATTTATTTTACATTTCGCTGACATGCCTACAGATGATATTGTATTTTTTAAAAACAGAATTTTTGTTGAAGTTTTATTTTATTTTTCCTCAGTACAGTACTAGTATCGAGTTTCTGCCGCACCTCAGAGTTGAAATGGACCTCATAAGAAACATGGGGAGGCCACTGAAAACAGCACGCCTTCCTCAAATCCCAGCCTCCACAACCTTTCTGTTCAGTAACATCCAATAGCAAAATTTATCATAAATGACACATGTGCATTTCAGCAGTCCAGATCCACATCACCAGTGGCTGGTAGGCATTATGGAATAGCCAATGTGATGACATGAGGACAAAAAGAAACTTTGATTTCTTGTCACAGATAATAGCATTTTCAGTAGCACCCCAGTGCTCTTTCTAACATGCTGCTTCACCTCCAAGTGAGGCGCATTAAGGAAAGTAGTTTTAGACATTTCTGGCTTTTTGCTGCTGCTTAAGTAGGATGGTTACAGAAACAAAGAAGCAGGGGGTTTAAAGCTGATTAGGAACCGTGCACTGCAAGGCTTTCCTTGTTCTTTGGAGAAGGACCCAGGCTTAATGGCGTACCCCTGTCCTGGGGATAACGTAAGTCAAGAGGAGACACTACACAGCAGTGACCCCATATTGCCCCTAAAGCCATTTTTGCAGCTTCCATGGCCTCCCCTTGCCAGAAAAAATGGCACCACCTGAAATCTTTGATGTTGCCACACACACACACAAAGCCACATTTTCCTCTTTCTCTTTACTTCCAGCTGGGAAGGGGATTCTCTGCCATGCCGATTGTCAGGGCTCTGTGGGATAGAAGGACCATCTTTCAGGCTCCTTGGAGGTCCAGTGCAGCCCCCAGTCCCATTCCTTCCCCTGCCCCCAGAGGCTGCCCACCTTGACCTGGGTGTTGCCTCTGTTCTGTTTGGTGTGGCAGACTTAGCTCATCTCCCTCCTGATCCCTCATACATCCTCTCTGTATTTTACTCAAAGCTGATATTGTCTCTTGTCTCTACACGGTATAGTAAGAGGACAGAGTTCTGAGGTGATAAAGCAAACTGTACCTTGATAGACTGTTGATGAGGAATCAGAATGTTAATAGGCCTGTAATGAAATAATTAATAGCACAGCAAAGATCAGGCTGGACTCTCCCTGAATATCATATTTCCCTTGTACAGTATATGCCAAATAAAACATGTTAGCCTTTAAGGCATCACAAGGGTCTTTGTTCTTTTTCTTTGAGCCCAGTTTTACTTCATGTCTTTTTGTACGCACACCGATTCCCTACACGGCCCTCCCCTCTTCTTCCATACCTCTCAGAGGTTCAGGGAGGCAACCTTTGCACAGCCCGGTCTAAATAAATAAATAAGCCCTCTCTTGTTGTAATAATGACTAATTACATGCTATTACATTTAATTTTTTGTTCTCTGTTTTCTAATATTCTCCAATAAGCTCAAGAGGCTGGGGAGGGGGGAGATTCATTTATCTTGGAGAAACACCAACCCCTAACAAGGCTCTACAGAGAACAGCCCACCAGAACTCCCATTCCCAGTTGATTACTTTGACCAAGTCAGCCTTACTAATCGGTTCTGACAATTTGCCAGGATCTGAGCTCCCTGCAGGAAGTGCCCTCCTCCACCTCCAATCCCAGGAGATGCTTTTGAAAGGCCGACTCAAGGACGTGTGTGTGTGTGTGTGTGTGTGTGTGTGTGTGTGTGTGTGTGTGTGTGTGTGTGTGTAAAGTTATTTCTTTTTAAAAAAACAAAGCATGCCTATTTCAAGCTAAGTGTGATTGCACAGGGCATCTGACTCAGATAAGATTAACTGAGTGCCCATCACCCCTACTACTAGCTCTAAGCTACTGCTCTAAACATCTCTGTATTGTTTGGACAATTTTTTTTATTTAAGAATAACCATGAACTGTTCTAGCTACATTCTGGGTTGGACTGAAAGCAATAGGTTGGCCAGAATTCTGTCCATCTTAGGGCTAAACTATATATTTCAGATAACACATTATTTGAATTTGATATCCCATTAGTGCTCCAAATACATGATTCTGACAGAATGTAGTGGCTGAGAAATCTGACTTGCAAAAAAGGCCCATATTTACATCCCAAAGACCAATCATAATACAAAGCAACAAAACTAGAGGTGAAAAATCCTCCTGCTGTGACCATCAGATCCCATCAGCACTTAAGGAATTCATTCTTATGGTGACATGTTCTCTGTAATGCACAGTTTAACCCAGTACACAAGCCACTTCACCTCACTTTATTTATGGATGTACTTTGCACACTCTTGGATCGCTATCTAGGCCCTCTCAACCAATCTGTTCTTAAGACCCATTCAACATTTACGAAGCATGTCAGATGCATATCTTGCACGTGCAGGTGGTATACTTTCATTAATTCAGGCTGAAAAGAAGTTACACCTGTGACAATTTCAGTTTGTGTATCTCTGCAATTCATAAAGTTGGTATGTGATTGTGTATATAGATGTGTGCAAGTTAGGAGTGCATGCATGAAAGAAAGAAAGTGCTGTGAAGAATGACAGATGGGTGTTGGAATGCTCATGGGCTGTGCTGAGTGCTAACTAGCTGGTGAGAATGAGTGGGGAAAAGTCCTTCTGGACAGCTCAGTGGTTTAGAGGTTGGGAGTTTGATTCCTCCCTGTGCCTCCCTGACAGGGGCTGGACTCGAGGATCCATAGGGTCCCTTCCAGCCCTGCAGTTCAAAGGTTTTTATCAGATAGGAGAAGAGTGGCAGTTGGCTTTGTCAGGTGATTTGAGAGTCTGTTGAGAGCCAGTTGGGTTTTTGTATAAGAGAGAGATGTTTGTTTAGTGTGTTTTGTGAATATTTTTAGTGAAGAAATATTAAGGCTGTAACTACATGGTCAAATATTGAAGGATCTGCTCCAATTATAAAATGGGTGAATCTGAAATATTTTTACTGACCACATGATGCAAAGTCTGATTCAAATCAGTCCAGCCTTTTTTGCTCCCAATGGGACTTTTTTTCTCTGTCACTGGGGGGCTCCTATTTTTTTCCGAGTCAAAACTATTCAAAAGGGTACTTATCCATGTGATCAGCTGATTAGTTCTTGTAAAAATGGAGGGGAGTGTCCGTGGGTGGTGTTTCAGTGACAGAGACAGTTGAGGCATGATGTTTGGGACTAGAGGAACACCTCTCCACTACACTCTTTCCTCTTCCCTCCAATTTGTTCTTAATTTCTTATATGAGATTAGTGCTAGATTACTCTATCACCTTATCACTGGGTCATCATTATTATGTCCTGTATTTATACCCCTGTCAGTTCCCCAACAGATTGGCAAAGATGGGATAAGAGGAAGGAAGGAAGGAAGGAAGGAAGGAAGGAAGGAAGGAAGGAAGGAAGGAAGGAAGGAAGGAAGGAAGGAAGGAAGGAAGGAAGGAAGGAAGGAAGGAAGGAAGGAAGGAAGGAAGGAAGGAAGGAAAAGGGAGCTATGGGCTGGAATGCAAACTGCACTGCATCCTGAATGAACAGTGAATTCCTGAATTAATTTGCAGCCCCTGTGTGAGCACTAACCGTGATTTCAAACATAATACATGCTGCAAATCAAATTGCAACAAAGCTGAATTGCTCCTTAATTAAACCCTAAGATAAAGGTTATTTTTGCTCCTATTATACCAGAATTGTATCTTTACCTTCTGCTTACCTACTTGTTGTTCCAAAATAAATCCCTTTAGTTTTGTTCAAACTGAATTCACATCATTTAATTTTTAATTAATTTTAATAAGTTTTCTTAGCAGTCAGTCAAGGCATTACACACACATGCTAACAGGATACACTAGAGACCTAAGCAATAGCTTCATCAAAGAGGTTATTTTCACACAACATCAAAGTACTGAGTAAACCCAAGCTCGGGGCTTTTATGGTACATTTTAAGTGAAACCAGCAGCATCAAGGTGGCATCAGCTGGGAAGGAACAATTAACAGAGGCAACCCTAAATACTGACAGAGGTTTTTGGTGGTGAATGTCTATGATAAAACACCAGCACCAGCAACACAAATGCGTAAGTGGCTGGGTGTGAGATAACTGTACAGACTGTGAATTTTGCTTTGGTTATAGGGACACCTCTTCAGGTTGTCACACCATCTGCTGGGATTTCCTTTTCTGTTTCCAGGACAGCAATGTTGTCTTTTTCTGTATCAGGTCACTCTACATATGCACACATGCAAATCCATTGAAAAGGTCAATGGTCTTGACTTCAGAATCGTCTTGACGTTAGTTTCTTGTTACATTTGTGTTTGTGTCTGTGTGTGTGTGGGAGAGGGAGGGAGGGAGGGAGGGAGTATGGCAGTCTTCCCCAAACTGGGCACTACCATATTTGTGGAACTACAATGCCAATCATCCCCAGTCAGCACACTTTCCTGACTAGGAATGGGGGTTGTAGACCAATAGATCTGGTGAACACTAGTTTGGGGAAGGTTGGAGTGTGGGGTTAATGCACATGATATGAAAATCGATCTGCATTTACCTGGTTACTCAGGATACTTACTTACTTATTTGCATACTTACATACTTACTTACTTACTTACTAACTAAACAAACAAACAAACAAATAAATGTCACATTCACTACAATAGTTTTCTGCAGTTAATGAATGACATTTTTCAAAAAACATTTTTATTGATTCCTAGTGTTGTGTGCCAAAATAATGTGCACTAAATCAGGTTCCCAAGCCAGTAGGAGCCCTGAAAATTCCTCCATGTTGTGTCCCCCTGTTACATGTGGTTGGGCACATTGTTTGAATCATATCCCCTGCATGGTCAGGAGCTAGCTATTTATTTATTTATTTATTTATTTATTTATTTATTGGATTTCTATCCCGCCCATCTAGACCAAAGGTCTACTCTGGGCTGTTTACAAATTTAAAAACAATAAAACCAGTAAACATATATTATAGATCCAAGGTGGCAAAAGTATAAGAAATTAAGATATGGCAGGAGGGAAAGCCTGTCCAAATAGCCAGGTTTCAAGTTTATTCCTGAAACACCCAGAGAGGGAGCCAGGCGGATCTCCACTGGCAAGTTGTTCCAAAGGCGAGGGGCCACTGCCGAGAAGGCCTGGTTCCTCGTTCTTTCCTTCCGGATCGCCCTCGGCATTAGGCCCCTCAGTCGCCCGGCCTGACTGGAACGAGTGACTCTGGCAGAACTGGGTGGGAGAAGGCGCTCTGCCAGATATCGAGGTCCTAAACCGTTTAGGGCTTTATATGTAATCGTAAGAACTTTGAAATCAACGCAGAAACAAATGGGCAGCCAATGCAAGGCGGCCAGAGTGGGGGAAATATGATGGTACCTTTTCACCCCAGTAAGAAGTCTGGCTGCCACATTCTGTACCATCTGAAGTTTCCGCGTCAGTCTCAAAGGCAGCCCCACGTAGAGCACATTACAGTAGTCTAATCTTGAGACTAGGAGTGCATAAAGTGGTGAGCATCCCCACATCAAGATAGGGACATAGCTGGGCAATCCGCCGAAGGTGAAAATGTGCAGAACGGACCACTGACGACACCTGGGTCTCCATGGTGAGCGCCGCGTCCAGATGTACACCCAAACTGTGAACCTCACTCTTAGTGGTAAGAGTCACCCCCCCAAAGGAAAGGGAGTTTCCCAGACCACTGATGACACCCACCCGAAGGACCTCCATCTTGCCCGGATTCAGCCTCAGTCCATTCACCTGCATCCATTGCTGAACAGCCCCCAGGCAGCGCTCAAGGGACGAAACAGCATCCACTGTTGTTGGAAAAAAGGAGATGTAGAAACGGAGCCAGGCAAGAGCCAGGCCACCAATTCCCAACTCGGAGAGCCTCCCCAGGAGAATACCGTGGTCGACACTATCAAAGGTGGCTGAGATATCGAGGAGGACCAGCAGAGACATTTTGCCCCTGTCGGCCTCCCTCAGCAGGTCATCAAACAGGGCGACCAATGCCGTTTCCGTGCCATGGCGCGGCTTGAAGCCTGACTGGAATGGATCCAGGGCATTGGTTTCATCCAGAAGAGCCTGCAGCTGATCGGCCACCACCCTCTCAACAACCTTGCTGAGGAAAGAAACATTGGCAACAGGCCTATAATTACCAATATCGTCCGCCACCAAGCTTGGTATCTTTCTAATGGGCCTAATGAGTGTCTCCTGGAGAGACCCATTAATTATTGCCATAGCCCATTCAGATGTTATAGGCCTGGCTGCTTTGATTAGCTAGGCCGGGCAAGGGTCAAGGGAGGAGGTGGTGGCGCAACAGCGGTCAAGCACTCTGTCCACCATGTCTGATGTCACAGGCTGAAAGTGGTTAAGTCTCATCGGGCAAGACGGAGCACTGGACGTCCAGGAAGAAGCTCGGCTTTGCTTTGAAGTGGGATTATGAATCTAGATGCTGCTTGGTCCCACTGCTTTCTATAGGATTTTCTGTCTTTTTCTCTTTCCTTCTCCACCATTTTCCAGCCAGCAAATATCCTTTTTTTCCCCCTGTGAAAACCATGAAAATAATTCCTGGGGCACTGCACAGGAAGTGATGCCCTTCTCAGCAGGATTCCTCATCAGCACCTTGATAAATTTTACTTACTGCTTCCTGTTTGAAGTACCATCCTCTGCCAGATTTCTACCTAACTGCCACTCTTATCAATTTCAGGCTTTTGTATTGGTCAATTTCAAATAGTTGCATCCAGTCCCATGCACTTAACACTGCCATTTGAAACTGACCAATGTAAGAGCCTGAAATTGACAACAGTATCAAAGAAATAGGCACAAAGCAGTACAGGGTTCTCAGATTCTGTCTTGCTCACAGTCATTTCTCATCACTGCTGCTTTGGGAAATCTCCCATTCTCTGTGGAAGTCCAGGAGGGAGCAAAATGTCAAAAATTGTTGGAATCAAACAAATTGCTAACTATTCTCTGCCTTGTAGCATGAAGGTGAGGAGCTGACCACCCTGATATTCAGTGCAGAAGGGGAGATGAAAAGAACTGTACTTCATTTATAGAATTCCCAAAGAGAAACAGAATGGTGAGGAATAGCAGGAAGTAAAAGGCAAAGCCCTGCATTCCTATTTCAGCATGATGCCCAACAAGAAACATGAGAAGTATTTATACCCTGCCTTTCTCCTCAAGAGGACCCAAGATGGGTTACTACATTAAAATGAACAATATAAAAATTGGAACTGGGGGGAACACAGCAGCCCACCTTTTAGGCATCCAGTTACTGAGAAAAAGCCTGCCTGAAGAAAGGGCAGGAAAGAGGGTGCCCGCCTGACCTCCTGTGGGAGGGAGTTCCAAAACTTGGGAGCAGAGATAAAGAAGGTCCTTTTCAGGTCCTCAACAAACATCCTCCCCTGCGAGGATGACAGGACAGAGAGAGAGGAAGGCCTCTCTTGATGATTTTAAAATCCAGACAGACTCATAAAGGGAGATGCAGTCTTTCAGGGAGCTTGGATCCAAGTTGTTTAGGGTCAAAAACAGTGCTTTGACTTGTGCCCGGAAACATCGTAATTGCCGCTGTGCATTAGCTACTTGAGTAACAGGCATAGGTAGAGACTTTAAGCTTTCAGAAGGCATCAGGACTGAAAGCACCAGTGCAGTATTGGTGAACAACAGTTTAACCAAAAAAAAAAAAAAAAAAACACTTTCCAAAATGAAAAAATTAGGCACAGATTTGACCATTAATTTCAATGGGAAAGACAACATGAAAACCAGTCATCAAGTCTGCCTATCCACCTCCTTTGCCTTGAGCTTTCAAAAGTTATCTTGTGTAACTACGTACAGTCCCGGAATCCTGAATGAGCATGATAGCCTGCAAGCAAGGGAGTCATGCTAGCTAGGGTGTGTATGTGTGTGAATTCAAAGTTAGGTTCCAAAACAAAAGAAAAACAAAAGCACCCTTTTCCAACCACAACCTCAGTCTGTGTCAGGCTGCTGTCAGGAAGAGGACCAATCTATCCTTGGCAACTGTATCCACAACAGATCAGGATTTGTGGTCAAAAGCGATTGTAAGCTCTCAGCTCACACGTTCTCTGGTTTTCATGTGAAAAATAAACAAGCCACAGCTTTCTAAAGTTGACCTGGTGCTTTCTATAAGAATACAAAGGGAGAAGATGTTTGAGAGTGATCCGGCCTAATTTCTCTTGGGTGTATTATGTTTACATGGCACTGACATCCTAGTAACTGGCTGAAGAGAACCAAGAATTTCCTGCCACTGTGTGTCATGCTGGAAAAAAGCGAGAGCAGTTTGCCAGTTTTGGCTTACCAAGAGGTAACTCAGCAGAACAGTAAGATTGCAGGGAAGTTAAGCTCTGCATGTGTGCACAGAAACTCAACAGAAGCTCTTCTTAAAATGTTCTTAAAAGTACTGTGCTCAGCAGTTTATTTTTTTTTTTTAATCTCTAGAGAAAAGACTCATTCATTTTTTTAAAATGATCTTTGTTTCACTAAAGTACTTCTGTGCCTGCCAACTCTGTGTTCCGTGCAAAGAAATATTAAAAGGGTCCAAGGGCATCATTTTGAAGTTTGGGTGCAGGGATAGATGCGAAGATATGCAGTAAAGCTGAAAGTAGTTCTTGAATGCATTCCAGGTGAAGTGGTGAAAAAATGTCCTTTATTTTAAGACCAATTCTTCTGGTTGTATTTCTTTCTTGTTACAGCAGCTCCACTGGCTGCCAATCCAGTTCCAGGTACAATTCAAAGTGCTGCTTTTAACCTATAAAGCCCTAAACGGCTTGGGTCCAAACGATCTCTCAAGGACTGTGTCTCCCTTCATGAGCCTGCCGGGTGTTAAGATCATCAGGGGAGGTCTTTTAAATAAATAAATAATAAACCTCTCCTTCAAAAAAGAGAGATGACAAATATAACAATTTTAATGTTTTTGATCACCAAAGATTGTGCACGGTTCACTTTTTTCATGGAAGTCTACACAGAGTCACAAAGCAAGCAGCGTATTTCCGAAAGGACATCCACATCCATCAGCTGCAGTAAAAACAACAGAAAGATATTTTAGTGCCTCAAATGTTTATTTTAGAAGAAACATCTGATGCAGTAGATTCTAGTCCACAAAAGCTTACATCAGTCAGTCTCCAAGATGCCACAAGACCTGCTTTCTTAATTTTTAAAAAAAAACTGTCCCTTTTCACTTTGTTTCATACTGTTGCCATTTGAGGAGCTGAAGAGATTGGGATGTGCTGGACTGCCCATGAGAAAAGGTTCTTCCTACCTTCACCCTGAAGCAAAATACTCGATGACTGTCATCATGCACACCGCTTTGCTGTGACTTGTCATCCAAGAATTGCCTCGAGTAAGAAATTTATGGCAAGATGATGAAGTACCCAACATATTTTTAGTCAAAAGCTTGAAATATGCTCAATAATGATTGCATTGTGATACACACCGTCTCCTTACACTGCAGCAGCAGCAGCTACAGACACACGGGCATCCTTCTCTTTTGCTTACTATATAACTTGGCTCTTGTGGAAAAATCTTCTACAACCAGCAGATCCTGCTGCCAGTGGTGGTAAGCCACAAGCTAGATGGCAGCCTTACAATCAGATAGTATGTCATTAAAACTACTCAAGATGCATACTGGATTGTGCACATGTGAGAGAGTGTGGAAAGGAAAGTCCTGTCCTACTTTCCTCAGTGAAGCAAAGCAAGAGAAGATATATGATCCTCTTGACTTTATATCCAGGTTGGGATAGAAGAGAGGGGCAGATCCTCCTGTGTTCTTGCATGAGAGTCCCAGGAAGTCTTTGTAATGGGGTGGCCCCTCACACATCATTTCCCCCCTCCGCAAAAAGCAAATCAGAACAATCACATAAAATTACATCTTCTGATTTTTATGTATAGATGCAATTTTTAAAAAATGTAAGTCATTATACTATATCTCACCTGAGTGAGATCATGCTGAAATCCTGTTGTGTATACAGTACATGGGCACAGCCCAACATTATGCCCGCAGCAGATGTGTCAAGGCAGAAGTACTTCCATAATGTTATGCTATGCAGTGAGGAACTGAATTCCAGCCTTACTGCAGGTACGTAGAATCTCCTTTAAACTTTAATTAACCTTTACATTTAATCTTTAAATCTAATCTCTCTCTCTCTCTCTCTCTCTCTCACACACACACACACACAGAGAGAGAGAGAGAGAGAGAGAGAGAGAGATTTTAATCCCAATATTTATCCTGGGAATTCAGGGGAGCATTCTGTATGAGGACTTCCTGTTTTCTCCTCTAAAAAGCTCTGCAAGAGAGACAAAGACTTGCAGAAGGACATCCACCCAAATCCAGGGCTAGAAAAGTCTTTCACCCTTCATTTGGATAGGAGGGTCCTCCTTAGCCTTCCTAAGACACCTGCAGATCTGGGGGTACCAGTATATGGGCAGCATACTATCAATCCTTTTTTCAGGGGGTTTCTGTTTACTGCCCTATCAAGGGTGGAGTAGGTTGTTTTGTCTTCTTTCTTTTTTTCTTTTTTACTCGAGGCAACAAAAGTCTTGGTCCACCACTGTCTTTCTGGGCCAAATCCACTAAACCATGCTGCTACATAGAGCCCTTGTAAAATGATGCTGCAGCTGCTGTCTTCTCAGTGTTGGAAAAATGCTTCAATTTGTATTCTCTGGCCTGGCTGAAGTTTGGATCGATCTATTTTAAAACGTATTTGGAAGGAAGGAAGGAAGGAAGGAAGGAAGGAAGGAAGGAAGGAAGGAAGGAAGGAAGGAAGGAAGGAAGGAAGGAAGGAAGGAAGGAAGGAAGGAAGGAAGGAAGGAAGGAAGGAAGGGGTTTCTGTGTTTCTGCATTTCTTTATTATGCAAAGCACAAAACTGAAAGGTTTATAACTCAGCTCTTCTCTGAGAACAAGTCTTCTGACATATTCAGTCCAAGTCCTAATCCCCCTTGCATCTATTTTGATTTTCTTCAGCCACACAAGGTTAATCTAAATGTATTAGAACAGTTTTTACCTATCACTATTCCACAGAGCTAATTTAATTCCTAAAAGCTGTTTTGGCTGTAGCATTGTTCTTAGCAGCTCAGCTACAATGCACCTACGTCTCTCCAAGGGACTTGCCATGTTCCTTTAAGCATATATGCTTTACAACATGTAAAGCTACCTTGGGAGCAGGTGGCCACTTGAATGGGTTTCAGCTTCTTCCAGGAAGATCATTTTGCACCACTTATGCATGCTTTTGCAATTATCAGGTCATGAAATCTTGAGTGCAGTGGGGGTCTGCTGGCAGAGTGGCGTTTAACAAGAGTTTCAACAGTCTATTAACATGTTCCAGCCTCTGGGCTGCAAGGTCGATATATCAGCAGTTCGAATCCACGCAACAGAGTGAGCTCCCATCGCTTGTCCCAGCTCCTGCCAACCTAGCAGTTCGAAAGCATGTAAAAATGCGAGTATATATTTAGTTTCCACCACGGTGGGAAGGTAACGGTGTTCCGTGTCTAGTCGCACTGGCCACGTGACCATGGAAACTGTCTACGGACAAATGCTGGCTCTATGGCTTGGAAATGGGGATCAGCACCACCCCCTAGAGTCGGACACGACTGGACAATTTGTCAAGGGGAACCTTTACCTTTACCTATTAACATGTTCCAATCCTGAATTTTGCTTATGAGAACAGTGACTGAAGAGAGATACAGAAGGAAAAGGGATATCAGACTGAAGGGGCTCAAGGAATTTAAACTTAGGCAAATGGGTCACTTTCTTCTTTGGCTGCACCCAGAAGTCCATATTTTATTTAATAGTTGGCACCAAATTAACTCATGCCATTCATGGCAAGGGGGATGGTGTATGCACCAAGGTTTAGTCCTGTTCCATAAGGGATGATGAACATATTCAGCAGAATGAAACTCAGAATGGAGCCATTTGGAATAATACCCAGGTTCCCACAGAAAGAGACACTCACTAAACAATCACTGCTTCCCCCCCGCCCCGCATTTGGAAAATGAGTAACAAGGGCTCCATGTATATCCTCTACCATCTGTAACTCTCTGGTATTTCATGTATTTTTCTTAACACACCTCTGTTAAAAGAGGACAGGATTCAGGAACAGCTCTGCAATATTTTTGACGGGTAGAGCTGGGAGTCATCGTATCTGAGGTACACAACCTATCCAGTGTGATCCTCACCCTGTGAACGCTTATTTTGGAAGACTGTCAAAAGAAACACTTCATATGGCAAACAGGTCTAATTTCTATCAGAAAAACATTAAGACTCATTCCCTCCATTCCCACCCTTTACTCAATATTTCACAAAGTTCGTAATTTTGCCTATTAATGGCTCATGCAAGGGAGAGGCTCACTTGCCTTTTATCCTAGCACCAGCAGCAGCAGCAACAACAACAAAATGCCATAAAGTAGATTCTGATTTATAGCAGCACTCTCAGAGCTTTCTAGGTGTAAAATATTTAGATGTGATTTATCAGTCCCTTCTTCTGGTGGCAATCTGGGACTGTGGTTACACAGGGGGGCATGGGGCATAAGCCCATCCACCACACACTCTCCAGATGGTCTCACCTGGTCCCTCTCCCAGGAGAAACATGAACTCTTGGCCCCTGGCGTTCCACCTCACTAATCTGTACCAACTTCCTGTCTTTTATTTTACATTCCAACAATTGAGAGGGATAAGTACAGACTAAGGATGTGCAGGGGGACAACCTGCTTTCATTTCAGGTTCTTTCAGGGGCTTCACTTTCATTTTTAGGTCCTCTCAGGTACCTGGTCTTTCATAAAAACTGAAAGGGCTCAAATCTTTTGTGTACTTTTGTTTCAGTTTTCCTCATTTGGGTCTCTGGACCTGGACCAAGTTAAGCCCTACAGAACTCTCAAAAGTACTTCCAAAAATCAAAGTCAAGAATGCAGACAATCATCTTCTCCAAAAACTGGCAGCAAACCAACAGTGCCTAAGAAACAAAATCATCATCAGACCTATGCAGCAGGCACTTTACAGCACATCACACCAGCAGCAGGAAACAGTACAGATGAGAAACAGAAGCATCCCCAGATTGATCAGTCCACACCTACGACCTTCTGAATGAGGGAATCCAAATGAAAAACAATAGTTTCATTAGCCTCTCTTTTGAAATCCCTCATCTATTGTATTTCAGAGCCTCTCTATTATAAAGCTGCATAAAACTCTGAAAAGAAAAGAAAGCGCCTCTTTCATGTTTTTCCCATTCCAATTAACCCAAAATCCCATTCCTGGTATAGAAAAAAAAAATATTTCTATAGTAACATCAGTTTGTGTGCCTTCAGAATTTCATACGCTAACAAAAAATTTCTCTGTCTCTCTAAAGAGTGTAGAATAGATTAAAACTAGATGTTGTGAGGGAAATCTGGCTACCCAAACTAAACTTTATATTTCACTAATAATGTTGAAGATCATGCTGTCCCCTCTAATGGGTCACTTTTACAACTAATGAGAGCATATAGTAAAGTTGTATTTCTAAAGCAAGGTAATGAACAGGAACAAAGTGACTTTACTGGAGCAATGAGTCACATTTCCACTTACGGCCGGAGTAGGCTGCAGGGAGTGTGGGAGGCAGCCACCTCCACTTTCTGCAGTCCTGTCACAAAATCATCTAAGCCTAAGAAACAACAGAGAGGGCCCCACACGTATCACCTCTGACTGAATCAGAACCCTTATTTTCCAATTAAAACAACAACAACCCAGAACCAAACACACACACCAACAGCCAGCTTATGTAGCTTAAGGAAAATACTAATGATTAATACAGCAGGAATGGAAAGAGCGAAGATAATGATAGACTGACATTTCCCAGCTGCAAGAAGAGGAAAAGGTTCATTTTGAGAAGGAACATTCCAAGCTTTGAATGGACTTCAGTGGTCAAGTAGGAGCTCCTGCAAATGGAGCATCCCTTCTAACACCACTTGGTTCTGGGACTGACCAAGATTCACTTCCAAACTTCTTTCTGAAAACTAGCATCCCCTCTCTTTAGGCAACCTAATTATTTTAAATACGTCTTTAAGAAAATTTTAAAAGAAGTATTAAAAAATGCAGTTTCTCGCTGGAGCTTCTCCGTTGGGAGTTTTTGGAAAGAGAATGCTAGCTGAAAGCTTCCAGACTGCAGCTTCTGGAGAGAAATTCCCTCTCCAGTATACACCAATATTAAAAACAAGCCATGCTTTCAAGAGGACTAAAAAAGAGTGAAAAGTCACAGAGGAAAGTGCAGGGTGAAACAAGATAAGGGGAACATCATATGTACATCAGGAAAAGTATCAATAACTTTAGCGCAGAACATGGTACTTTAGGGAGAACCAATGCTCCATATGGAGCAGTCCTACCATTCTTCAGATTCAGGCTGCAGTTAGGTAGCGAGAACAGTGTGAAGAGTTGGAACATAAAGATTAACTGTAAAGATGTTTCTATAGCATTTCAGCATGACAAGAGGAAAGGGGGCCAAACCCAGAAAAGTGGGACTTGCTAAGAGGCCTGTAGTAGAATGAAATTCTTTGACTTGACTTGTTGACAGCAGACACAAAGTGTAGACTTTGTCATGGCCGGTCCTACCATTAGGCAGTGTGAGGCAACTGTGTCTGGTGGAAGATGCTGCAAGGTGTGGGGAGCACTCTCCCAACATTCCTCCTGAGCCCCCAGACAGAGTGGAGAGAAGAGCTATGCAACCTCCACTGCAACCCATAAACTTGCCTACTGCACTAAGGTCTAGAGGAGGATATTGTCAAAGTGATTGTCGTAGTGAAATTCAGCTACCACTTCAGAGTACTTCTCTGCAAGGAATCGGGGGTGAGGAGAGACATTTGTCTTTTGCCTCAGGCAAAAAAAAAAATGTTGTCAGCCAGTCCTGGACTAGATAATGTCCCATTAGAGCAACAGACTCCACATAAGAATTTTCTTAGCCCCATCTACAGAGATTAAGCCCATAAATACATTGTAATTACATTACAGATTTACACAGGAATGCCTCTGGGATAGCTGTGTTCACCCCTTGAAACAAAGAGTTTATTTTGTTTTATTAGGCATGAGACCAGAGATTACTTCATCAGATGTACATACCTTGTAAACTTTAATGTTATGGGTGGTCACCCTGAGGGAGGCCCAGAAGTCCACGATCAGGAGCTGGGCCTTTTCAATGGTGGCCGCCTCATTATGGAATACATTGCTGGTGAACGTTCATCAGTCCCCATCCTAGTGATGTCTAGGCGGGAAGTAAAAACATTGCTCTTCAGCCAGGCTTTTGAGAATCTTCTCCCTACTTAATTTCTATTTGATTGTTTATTCTTTAATTGTTTGAGCTATGCTACTGTTGTCACCATCATGGGGTCTGCTTATGTTTGTTTGTTTGTAGGTGGATTTTAGGGGTGGGTTTTTTCTTTTTCTTTTATGTTTACATTATGTTGTAAGCTGCCCAGAGTAGTGGCTTGCCACTAGATGGTCAAGGTAGAAATTTAACAAATAAATAAATCTGTTGAAGTGGGCTGCAGTGTATGAAATATTATGTCAAATCAATCTTGTTAGTTTTAAGATGTTCAAAGTCTTCAATACAGACATGCTGGCTCAATATATATGTCACCAAGTTGCTGACTCAGCAATAGATGGACAGGATTCTCCAACGCAGTGGTTCCCACCCTTGGGTTCTGTTCTTGGACTAAAACGCCCAGAAGCCTTCACCACTAGCTGTGCTGGCCAGGATTTCTGGGAGTTGTAGTCCAAGAACATCTGGCGACCCAAGGTTGGGAACCACTGCTGTAACAGAAATCTCAGCACTTCTATGAACTACATTTCCAAGGATTCTATGCTTGCAACTGAGTATGATTTTGTTTGTTCTTTGTCTGGTAAATGTCCGTACCGCCATTCAAATACAAGCATTCCCAGGATGTCATAATAAAATTAAATATGGCAGAAATTGTACAGCCATAAAAAAACGTGAACATCAAAACACAGGTAAAAATAATAGTTTCCTGCCTAGAGAACAAAATGGATGTGTGACTATATGATAAGATAACTATTTTTAGAATCTTTTATTTCGTCATGTTGTGCAGCATTAGACTTGGGGAAACTTGCAGCTCTAAGCAACTTCCAAGCGACCACAAAGCTTATGTAAAAGCCAGGATTTAAGAAATCCACAAGACAATTTGACCACTATTAAGTAAACTGATCTGAGTTTGATCACAGAATCTGATACCCATTCATATTTTGAGCTTTGACATCCAATTATAGGTTACCCAAAATTTGGCCTTGCCTGACGAAGAGTCATAATTAACATACTTGGTTTGTTTCATAATGAATTGCTAGGTCCACTGACCATGATGTGTTGACCTTAAATGCTGGAGAATTTTTTTGCTGTATATCTCTTATTTGTTGACTTCTAGTAGAAGTTTTCCACAAAAGCTTATGCCAAACAAAGGTCATTCGTCTTTAAGAAAAGAGTGGACAAAGTGTGGCCTTCAGTTACACATAGCCTCACCAGCTACCAATTTGTAAAAGGAAAGGAAAAAGAAAAAAAGGCTCAAATTTTTTCTTTACATCCTCTAGAAGGCACGGGGCAGTTTTGCCATGTTTGACCTCACTCCCTGTACCACTGTGGGTTCATATAGTCAAATTTGTTTTACTTTTTTAAAATGGACACTAGAAGGATCAACGGTTATTTGTTTCTAAGTTTTAAAAAAAGTGTGGCCCTCCACAGTTGAGTCCTTGGGATGTGCATCCCTTAGACCCCTGGAGGCTTCCTATCACTACTTTAAGGTGTTACAACATCCTTTGGTGTTTTCCCTGCAACAGTCTAACACAGCAAGAGCTCTGGAAGTTGTTTACTTCTTGTTAATTCTGGATCCAGTATCAACCTTTCTACAGCACCGTGGTGCTATATATAAAAGGTGATCCTCCAAACTGTATTACATGTGGATGAAGACGACAAACAGGGCATCATCTGTTCCTGTTTCTAAACCTAGATGGCTTATACTATAAATGCATCAGGTTCTTCAAATTAATGTTTATTTGTATCCACCATGCAGTATGAATATTATTTCTATATATTAAATTTGCTTCTGTTTTTAAGTAAGAGTGTAGTGGCTTTTCAGTAGGGATGTGCATTTGAATTTGGATGATGATGATTAAATGAAGCACCTTGCCTCCCTCCCCAAAAAATAAAAGTAATGGGCACACAATTACAGGGGGAGGGGGCAAGATGAGTTATACAACATATTGCTTTTTCATAGTTACATTTGAAGTTCTTTCCACCTACTCTTTTCAAAACTTATCTTACTAATCTATGAATCCCCTAAATCTATGATAATATGATCTATAGCACTGTATTAACATCTATGCTAACTTAGACCACTGTCCAAAATGCTATCTATTTGTAGAGGGCTAAAACCATATTATGGGCATCTTGAGTCTACTGCTTTTGTCTAACACTTTGTTTGCCCTCTTGGTTGTTCAACTGTTTATCCCCCAAACACCAAGGCTTTTCTTGACCACCTGACGTACACCAGACTTGATGTAATAGAGGAGAAAAGCAAGTAAGTGATAAATAGGAAAGCTACCAACATTTTAAGCATAAGCATAACCATGTGCCAGCCAACTCCTTTCCACCTAATGCACAAAGAAAGAGGTAATGTAGAGGTTGCTTGCTACCCAAATTAGGTCTGATGATGCTGAGTGTAACCCATTCAATTTGGCTTAAGGTGGTTTGAGGAATGAGAAGATGGTGTCACCCAGAATATTATCTGGATTGTCCCAGTGGCAGCGAGAGCTCGTTGTTTACACTGTGGTGTCTGTGCTTATCTCAGTTTATAACAACGGCCTTGGAATATTCCATCTATTTTCATCCAAAAGACACAACATTTTTGACAAGTGACTTATAAGCATTCTAATTATAAACTGTGTTTATTTAAAGTGGGTGGGTAAAAGGAGTGAGCGCTTCCTGTTCTCTTATGGATGAACAAGCGGGCAACAGTGGCATTCCTCTCATGGTTCTGTCTCCGGTCTGCTGCTCCAAAGGCCTTCAGGAAACAAGAGGGAGCACCTGCAGCCACATTCCTTGCTCAGGCAGCTGGCAGCTGTCTCAGCAGCTGAGCTATCATGCCCCTCCTGAATGGGTTAAACACTGCCTGGCCACAATATGAGCAAAAAGGCCTACCCTTATCTTGTGACAGATTCCCAAATGGTGGGAATCTGAGGAAGCCAACAGTGTTTCCCAGTCAAGGAGTAAGACCTCTTCGTGTGGGAGCAAAAGTTTCCCAGAGTGCTTCTAGGAGCATCAAGGCTATGTTTCATAAACACCATGCCGTGTCTAGAGCCAGAAAGTGTTTAAAAAGGAAAAAAAACCTCTCTGTATCCCAATGTCCTTGCTGCTCTCCAACACGCTAACCCTTCCCAACTCTGTTATCATTGCTTCGCGTTCCAGAGGCCCACAAGCCCATCAGCAGTGTGGTTGTTTCTGCGTTCCCTATCATAACAATCAGCCATCAGTGACCCCAGATCTAATCTAGGTTCATTGTGTGGTGCCATCTGATTCTCCAGTTGCCACCCTCAGAGGCCAAGATACCAAATATGAAAAGGTAGATTGGAGCCATCTCTATCTCCATCCTTTTGTCAGAGTGACCCACCAGTAAAACTACTCAGTAACCCAAAACTGCTTAGGGAAGCTCTAATAAAACAGGTTTAACCACTGGTTTCCTGAGGCAGGCCATTGTAATACCTTCCTGTGGCATTCCCTTGCCCTTTTCCACAAGCCAGTACCTTTTACCTAAACCCCATCCCTTCAGGACTGGCTGCTGGGTTTCAATCACACCTTGGGCAAATACAAATGCCTTCACATGCCCTCCTGTTTGCCCTCCTGTTTGGGTCATTCTGCCACCAGGATTTGTACACAGATTCATCTCTCAATATCAAAAGTATGTAAGGCACTGTTGTAATACCATGGACTAGATGACTCAACTCTTCTGTTTCTCATGGTAGCAATCAAACAGAGGCATGGCTTATCGAAATAAACAACCAATATTATATAATTTATAGTTTCAGGGTGTAGTATAATAATATCTGACTTCTCACCCTCCAACACCTAAATTTCTGGTTACAGGTTAGACTAGATAAGGTATTTTCTTCTACAGACCTATATTAAATGTATATTAACAGCCTTCCCCGTGGTTCTTCCCTGGCTCATTTACTGGTTATTATTAAGTGTTGCTGACAGCCCTTGGGGGTAACAGATAGCCCTTCATAATGGTGGCTATTAACAGTCATTCAAGGATCATTAGTGTATGGTAAGTACATTCAAGCATAGATAAGCAATTAATATATGTAAGATGGAAGAAGGATTTTGCTGAGGCCCAGGACTCTGGAGGATTATGGCACACAGTTGGTCTAGAGTTGAAATGAGAAGGTGCTGAGGAAGCAGATTTCTCTAGAAAAAAAATTACAAAACTGAGACCATTGTACTTTGGACACATAATGAGAAGACAACACTAGATTGAAAGAACAATCCGTGGGATCTATTCCAGGTCTGCAGTTCTAAGATGATGGTGATGATGCTAGGAAAAGTTGAAGGGAGCAGGAAAAGAGGAAGACCAAATATGAGATGGTTTGACTTTACAAAGGACGCCACAGGCTTGAGTTTGCAAGACCTGAGCAGTGCTGTTAGTTATAGGTCCTTTTGGAAGTCACTTATTCATAGGGTCACAATATGTTGAAGGCAATGTGAGGGCATATAGCAGCAACAACACAGGAAATAGGAGTGCAGAAATTCCTAGCAGAGAAAACAGTCCAGACAGTTGTCATAAAGAATATAACAGTTGGGAAATGATACAGAGAAACCTGCATAGATGAGATAATTACCCTACGTAATGAATTGGAAAAACCCTGAGAGATGTAGAACTGAACTTCTTGAAGCATGCTTGCTCAGCACTTTCCCATGGGGATCTATTCTTGAAGGTCCTTTGTTCAAGAATGGTCACCTTAAAGTCCAGAGGTGAGAAGTGCAAGCACCCTTTGGCCTATCATCTGTAAAATGCAGGCCTGTCCTTTCCCTTGGCCAGGTGCAGGGTCAGTAAATCCCCCTCCCAGATGAAAGGGCTGCTGCCATACTTTCAGAGGGCCTTGCTGGTCACTCTCTGGTCATAACAAATGCTGTCTCTGGACTCTCCAAAACAGGCCACTAATGGGCTCTGGATATTCAGGGCTAGCTGTCTTTCTACTGCAGGATGCTACATGGCAGAAACAGCCAGAGAAATGTCCAGAGAACACCAGGCCTTGACACTTTGCTCTGAGGGATTCATGAAGGGAGGCAGAGAGGTCAAGATTTTTGCTTGTGCATAGCCATCCCACCAGTTGATATCATAATTCATTACAGAAAAACTATTTTGCATTTAATAATAATACACAGGAAGATAATGCATACACATTTCATGTTAAGTTACTGGTTCCTCAAAGGAGATTTATTTTCCTTCCTCCACCATATCCCTGCTGCTGGCTTTAAAAAAATTCCTGCTAGCATCCTCATCTGCACTAGCCATTACCGCTCTTGTTTTAAAACAGTTGAGTCAACCTAATGTGAAGTCCATTAAGATATCTTGGCAGTGGCTTAGCATTTCCTTTGACAGGTGGTAAAGGAAGACAGATTTCCGTGGTACGATTGCATTTGCAGTTTGTATCAGGCCATAGTGCGACTAGAAATTTCATAAAACCGCAAAATATCACACTGTGACTCTCTCCTCACCCCCAATTCATATGCAAAGAAGAGCATGTTCTGATTTAAAAGTGAAAGCAAAACACGCAAGGGTCTGGCATCTAATGTTTACCCACCATCACAATATCTGATGAGTACAAACACGGGTGGTCATATGCATAGTTTCAACATGAGTTCACAGAAAAAATTCAGCGTATGAGGCAGGACAAAGGATTTTGCTTCCACAGAAACCATCCAAGTTAGTGGCCATCTCTGTCAACAGTCACTCTATTTCATCCATTTAACTGAGCAACATTGCATTCTAGGATTAGGAGTGAGTGAGAGGCGAAAGCTTTGTCTAGACCAGGGGTCTCAAACATGCGGCCCGGGGGCCATTTGTGGTCCGCCGGATGATAGTTTGTGGCCCCCGCCTTGCCTGCCCCCCCTGAAGCGCCCACGCGTCCTCTGCTGTCAAGAGTAAAAAAAAAAGCCTCGTGTCACTCGCCGGCTCTCTCCCAAGACAGCGCCTCTTGCACCCTCCATCCGGAACTGCAGCCTGCCAGCCCGTCTGTCTGCCGGCTGGCAGGCTGCAGTTCCGGATGGAGGGTGCATGAGGTGCTGTTTTGGGGGAGAGCCGGCGAGCGAGGCGCGCCGCCAGCCCTTTTCCCCGAGTGCCCGAGCCGCCGCCGAGCGATGCCTGAGAGCGGAGCTTGCTCCTGGCCCGTCCTCGAAGAGCGCCTCCAAGCTGCCAACAGCAGCTGCCGCCGCCGCCTCTTCCAGGGAAGCGGCTCTCTGGCTCTCTTTCTCTCTCAGCACCCCCAGCACGAGCCCGGCCAGCGGCTGCCTAAGCGCCCGGCGGTGCTTCCTCCTCCTCCTCTTCGTCCTGCTTCAGCCGCCTCGGCTCTGGAGGCTGCCTGGACTCGCCTCGCAAAGTTTGCTCCTCTGTCGTAGTGGGGGGTAGCTGCTGCTGCTGAGTACGCCTTTTTTTGAGGGGGGCCTTCAGAGGAAGGTTGCTGGACCTCCATGTGTGTGTGTGTGTGCGCGTGCACGTACCTGTGGGGGCCCCACCCCATTCTGTTTAATTTCGCGGGTACCAATGGGGGCTTTTCTCCTTTGGCAAGGCGATTCTGTGAGGGTTTTTTTTTTAAATTTCATGTCGTGCCCTCCTCCCCCCCGCTAGGCGGTCGCCGGCGCTCCCTCCCTTCTCCGCTTCTTCGTCCTGCTGGTGGTGGTGGAAGTGAAGAAGGAGCCGGAGGGGGTCGTGGCTGGCGACGAGGGCTCGTGCGCCCCTCCTCCTCGGAGCCCCAGCCGGGCTAAGGAAACTCCTGGGCGGCTTCCTCGGGCTCTTGCTCCGCTTGGCAGAAAATCTGATGCGGCCCAGCCTCACCCAGCCTCTGCCTCCAGCGGCCCCCAGGTAAATTGAGTTTGAGACCCCTGCACTAAGGCGTTAAGAAGGGCTCAGACTGAGGTCACAGCACTCTGTGTGTGCGTGCGTGCATGACACAGAGAGAGAGAATATAGCTTTACCAAAATTTTATTACACTACTAGGATTGAGTGTCTGTGTGTGTGTGCCATGATAGTTGTTGTATGGGCTTAGAGTGGATAGGTCACAGAATTAGAGTGCTGCATATTCGCCACAACCACCACTAGGTCATAACTATCTGCATTTCCCTCTATTCGTGGATTTATTTTAATGGAGATCTGGAAATGTACAGATTATGTCACTAACATGGAGATGGAGCATACTAAACACTCTGCTACAGGTTGCAGGATGGGTTGACTGTGATCTGTGTGACCTTGCTTCAGGTTCAGAATGAGCTACGGAGCTTTTGTTACCCTGTGTTGTATTCACTTTTTTTTAAAGAATGTGTCATAATGCTTTTATATGTATGTATGTAATAAAGTTTAACTATATATTTCTCATATAAAGATCCAGCCAGTGCCTGTTTGCTCTGCATGCACAACAGAGACTTCTCTGGGTTAATAAATGGTGGTCCAGACTTTAGGTATAGTTTTGAATAGTTTTGTTTATTCAATCTCCTAGTCACAGGGAAGGATACATATTTCCACATTAGGAATGCTCTTTCTGCCTGTTGTATAGAAAGACGCAAGATGGGTTGACAGCAGCAACTTTACTACCCAGTAAGGGCATAAGCAAGGCCCTTCATCTGTTCGCCAAAGAGCAGACAAAGGGAAAAGCTTTTACAGGAGCAACAAAAACTGTGCACTATATTGTAAATAAAGCTATAAGAACATTATAGTTTTATTTTCAATTCTTTAATCCTGTTCTTAATAAGTAAATCTTATTCTGGGGATAATAGGAGTTGTTGTTCCCCACCTCTGTTCAGGAAGGCTGACCAAGGGGAAACAGCAGAGGAATATATGTTTAAAAATGGCTGAAATTCTGTTCACACAATTATGTCATATAAGACTGATGACATCATCAGCTGTGGCAATTTTTTTGGAAATAAAAATTTTTCAGTTCCACCCCTCTGAAGGTCTTGAGGCTCCCAAGTAATTGCCTTCATTCTGAGGAGGCCATTGGAGGCTACAGGATGAGAAGGAAGTCTTTAACTTCCTAAGATCGCCACTGCTGGGATGACTTTACTGGTGGCAACAATTTTTGGCTATTAAAGACCTGCCCCATCCCACGGGACCCCAACAGCTCTCCCACAAGGAAATGAATTCCATGGGAGTTTTCCTTGGGAAGATTGGAAAAAAATATTTTCATAAAATTCCTGTGGATGATGATGTCATCAGTGTAACGTACAGAACCGGATTTCAGCCACTGAATCCACCCTAGTCTCATGTGAATCCTATAGTGGTATCATGGCGACGTTCACCATTTATCTTCTCAGAAATCGCCCCTCTATTCCTTTTGGCAGAGCTCTTTCAAAGACCCTGGGGTTCCACTATCTCAAATACATGGGCTTCAGCTCTGTTGAAGGAGAGGACACAGTGAACAACTGGACATAAAGGAATGGATAAAAAGAAGGTACGCAAAATAGCAGAGGCCTTGTGTAGAGAAGGGTGCCCTTGCTAGCAGGGTGATTTGAAGGGCAGTATGAGCCATAGTGTGTTCCTCAGAGTTATGCTGAGGGAGCAAACTCTGAAAAAGTATATGTGTGTGTGATTAATATTTTTCTTAGAAACACACAGTATGTGGCGGGGATTGTGGTAGGATTGTTTTGCTCACTTCCAGATGTCTACTGCCCATAATACAGCCAAATTCCACACTGTACTCACTACTGCAAGGATGGGCAATGTATGACTCCCCAGATGTTGTTAAACTGCAAATCCCATAATCCCTTACCACTGGCTGTAGTGGCTCAAGGCAGGCAGGAACTGCAGCTGAACAAGACCTGGAGAGTCATACATTCTCCATGTCTACACTACTGCATCTGAAGCAGGAAAAAAGGGGGAGCTCTTGTTTATGGGAGGTCTGAATACACCGTCTGGATGGCCATCTGTCTCCACCAAGCAGTGAAAATATATCAGGTTTGTTTAAAAATGGCAGCACCACCCATTAAGCAAGCCCCTTTTAGCTATCAAGTAATACAGAAGCTTCAAGAGCTGGTCCTTTCGCACCTCCACAGAGCATGCCATCAAAAGCAGAGTGTCTTGAAAAGCTTCTGGTGGTGGGGGAATGTGGTGTCCCCATTACATACATAGAACCATTTTCTCCAGGGAAAACATCTGGATTGCCTGGGATAAATGAATAACAGCTACACTATCATTCAAAAGCACCTTGGGAGATGTTTGCCCTCTGGCCAAAAAAGAGAGAGAGCAGAATCAGGTCCTGAGCCTGCGTTCCACATGTGGAATTTATGAGGCAGAAGTGACCTCTCTGTTAGATGTCTCACCTTACTCGGCAAGTAAATTTGTTTCCAATTGCAAACCCAGTAAAGTACCAGAATATCTTGGCGATCCGCACTTTCTCTCTGCTCTGATGAGCAAACCTATTTTCACATTCCATCTGAACTTGAATGACCTTATAGAGGCTGTGCTTACTTCTCCTTTCCAATTGGCTGGATGTGTTTCATGTACCTTTATTCTCAGTAATCAACAGATTGAGATGCCATTTTTCAAAGGGAACTCATTGCATTATTCATTCGTTTGAAACCAACAGATCATTGTTATCCTTACTGTTGCTCTGTTCACAAAGCAATTTGATGCACTGGGCATTATTAACAAACTGTGTTTGGTTACGCACACAACATAATTCATGGGAACTACCCACCCCTCTGGTGGCCTGACCTGATACTGAACTTTGAAAATACAAAAATAACAACAAAAAGAACCCCTAAACTGAAGAATATTTCATCATATAAGACAGATAAGACAATGGCATACATTCTGAATGCCCCTAAAATGGACTTTAATAGGAATTGCCAAGGGCTAGTAGATGAGTTTGCCATTCATTTTGAGGGGAAAATCGCTCAGATTAGCAGTGGGTTGGACTCCACCATTAGTGCAGAATCAGAGGGTGTGTCCAGTGTGCCGTGCTTAGGTCAAGTATTAATGGATGAGTTTCAATTGTTGAGACCTGAGGATGTGGACAGGGTGCTTGGTTCTACCACCACTCCGCTCGACCCTTGCCCATCTTGGCTAATTGGAAGATCTGCCAGGGGGGTTCGCACCTGGGTCCAGGAGGCCGTGAACGCCTCTTTGAGAGAGGGAGTGGTCCCTACCACCTTGAAAGAGGTGGTAATTCGGCCACTCCTTAAAAAGCCTAACCTGGACCCAAGGCTGGTGGTTAACTACCGACCAGTGGCGAACCTCCCTTATTTGGGCAAAGTGTTGGAGCGGGTTGTGGCCGGGCAACTCCAGGCGCTGCTGGATGAAACGGATTTTCTGAATCCATTTCAATCGGGTTTCAGGCCAGGTTTTGGTACGGAAGCTGCCTTGGTCGCCCTGTACGATGACCTTTGCCAGGAGAGAGACAGGGGGAGTGTGACCCTGTTGATACTCCTGGACCTCTCAGCGGCTTTCGACACCATCGACCATGGTGTCCTTCTGGATAGGCTGGCTGGGTTGGGAGTTGGGGGCACCGCTTTATGGTGGTTCCGCTCCTTCCTAGCTGACCGTGTCCAGAGGGTGGTGCTGGGGGACAGTTGCTCTGTCCCATGGCGTTTATGTCATGGAGTTCCTCAGGGCTCGATACTGTCCCCGATGCTGTTTAACATCTACATGGAACCGCTGGGAGAGGACATCAGGAGGTTTGGGCTGAGGAGTCAGCAATATGCTGACGACACTCAGCTCTACCTCTCGTTTTCCACCAATCCAGGTGAGGCGGTTTCTGTACTGAATTCGTGTCTGGACCTGATAATGGAGTGGATGAGGGTAAATAAATTGAAACTCAATCCAGACAAGACGGAAGTGCTGTTAGTGGGTGCTTCGCCGGACAGGCTGGAGGGCCATTTCCCTGCCCTGAATGGGGTTACACTCCCCCGAAGGGACAGGGTCCGCAGCTTGGGGGTGCTCCTGGACCCCAGTCTAACTCTGGAAGCCCAGGTGGACTCGGTGGCCAGGGGCGCCTTCCTTCAGCTGCAGAAATTATACCAGCTACGGCCCTACCTGGATGAGCGGAGTCTCATGACAGTTACACACGCACTGGTAACATCTCATATAGATTACTGCAATGCACTCTATGTGGGGCTGCCTTTGAAGATGGTCCGGCGACTGCAACTGGTCCAGAATCGAGCTGCGCAGCTGGTGAGTGGTGGGGCCGCTAGGGGACACATCAGGCCGATTCTGTTCAAATTACATTGGCTACCAGTTGCTGCCCGGGCCCAATTCAAACTGCTTGTTTTGACATATAAAGCCCTAAGCGGCTTGGGCCCTGGATACCTGAAGGACCGCCTCCTTCCATATGAACCTACCCGGCAGTTAAGATCTAGCCAGGGGGCCCTTTTGAAAGAGCCATCCCTCAAGGAGGTAAGAGGGATGGCTTGTAGACAAAGGGCCTTTTCAGCAGCAGCCCCCAGACTATGGAACGCCATCCCAATTGAGATTCGTCTGGCGCTGACGCTGATGACATTTCGGCGCCAGGTCAAAACCTTCCTGTTCCAGAAGGCTTTTAATTGAAATACTATCAACTGTGGGTCCTGATGGCAATTTTTAGAGTATATATTTTAATTATATTTTAATTGCTTTATCTTTTTTATTGTATTTTAATTGTTGTAAGCCGCCCAGAGACCTTTGGGTAGAGTGGGCGGCATATAAGTTAAATAAATAAATAAATAAAAAGTAATGTTGTAATTATGTGATATTGTAACGATGTGTTGCTGTGTTTTAAAATGTAAATCAGTTACACTATCACTGCCTCAGGTAATTGTTACAGATAGCTATGTAACTAGTTAGTTCTGAGTATTGATAACTGGAGCTTGGAAAAATTAGGGATAGGGGTACTACAGTTTCTAGAATTCCTCAGCTAGCATGGCCACTAGCCATGATTGCTGAGAGACACTGAGAGTAGAGATGGGCACAAACCTCAGTTTGAAGGTTTGTGCCAATTCATATGCACAGTGCTGTGTGTTCTCTCCTGCCGCCTCCCCAGCCAACGGCCCACTCACCAGTCACAGTGTGCTTTTCTCCTCCTCCTCTTAGGCTGTTCAACCACTCCCTGGCAGGAGCATGGGTTTGCCTGTCCTGCCTCCTTGTCTGAGTGGGTAATCAGCTAAGGCAGCAGGGCAGGGAAGCCCGTACTACTGCTGCAGACTGATTGAACAGCCAGAGGAGGAGAGGAGTGTGTGCTGGCTGATGAGTGGGGGATCCAGTCGGGGAGGTATGGGAAGGGAACTCGCAACACGACCCTCTGAACTGAGGTTCTTGCCCATCTCTAAGACTTAAAATTCAAATCCTAAATTTTCCAAGTTGTGCTGGTAAATGTCTGCTCTGACTGCCACTGGCTGTCTGAGGTATCAAGAATCCAGTGGATAGAATTAGAGTTCACTAGAGAAGTCCTACCTTGTATCTAAGAATCACTGTATGCCATGTTTTCCAAGTGCCATAGAGTTACAGGTCCTCAGCTGACAGAAACACTTCAAAAACATGTGTGCCTTTCTGTAGTGGGGCAGGAGAATGTTCTACCCTGAACACACCCCACCTTGTCTAATTTAGGAAGTTAAGCAATGCTAGGCCTAATTAATATCTGGATGAGAGACCACCAAGGAGAGACCACCTCCGGGTACTGTTGGTGAAAGAATCCTGCTGCCAGTCAGAGAGGACGATACTGGGCTACATGGACCAATGGTCAGATTCAATATAAGACAACTTCCTATATAACTTAAGTAAACTTGAATCTCTGCATTCCCAAATGACATTAAGTAAAGATTAATGTGTGAGGCTTTAAATTTATTTATTTATTTAAAATATTTTACCCTGCTTTTCTCTTTTAAAAAAGGACCAACAGTGGCTTACATCATTAAAATATGATAGTTAAAAGCTAAGAACAGTAAGTATACAGACATTTTAAAGAATCAAACAAATACCATACTAGAAATGGTAAACAAAATCAACACCAAAGAAGGATTCAAAGCAAAATTAAATTTGTCTGATATTCCTTCAGGGAAAACTACTTCTGACATCTATCATGTATCTTACTATTATTACACTATTTTGCAAAATGTTTCCCATTAAAGATCTCTCTCTCTCTCTCTCATTTAATTAAAAGAATATTGTCTTCTAGAAAGTGGTATTATTATCTGACTGTTTTTCTGCCTCCTCCCACCAGCTGGTCAGTGATGCATCAACCTCCTGAACTCTGAGGCTGGAGAGAAATTTCATGTCATCAGAAGGATACCCCTTGCATTTAGTTCTCATTGACTAAACAACATTGAGTAAGACTAGTTGTCTCCTGAACAAAGAATAGTCAGGCAGCATCCATAATAATATCATTCCCAGTGGCTGCGATTACTAAGATTACCTGGGCAGAAAGCTGTTTGCTTTTTATTTATCCTGATGGTGTCCTAAAACATTCATCCCACCCCTGTACTGCCATGATGGCAGGCACTGTGCTAGGCATAATGCAAATTGCCTTTAATACAATTCATTTCAAGGATTTTTCTATATCTAACTCAGCTTGATGGAAGACTGAGCTTGCTTCTTCTCCTGGCCATCTGTTAAGTGTTTTCAAGAGCAGCAATAATTTATACTGGGCGGGACGCATTCCGGTGGCTGGAGAATGCCACTGAGTTGGAAGAACTAAAACTACTTTCTATGTTCACATGTCAGCAATTTGGTTTAATATAGAAAAGGGAATGTTGCTTTGAACAATTTTTAAATGAAGTGGGGGGAATGATGACTATAAAATGCTAGAGCCTGGATACATTTAATCAGCAGCCTTACATCTCTGAAAATAATGACAATAATTCTGTCTTCTCTTTAAGCAAAAATCTATATATGTGCCATGCACCCTGCAGATTTAACTGTAAACTTTTAGCCTGCCAGAAGGAGATTGTGGCTATAATTACAGGAGGTGACATCTCCCATCTCCCGCAGCTTTAGAAGCTGGGCATACAATTAGCATCCTCCTCCTTGTCAGTATAAACTTGTTTGGTATTGTGTGGGAGACATGGGGGAGTGGATGCCAAGAATTTTCTTGTCTTTAAAATGGCTTCCCAAAATGGTCCATTATAAGTGTTTTTCTCTGGCCTTTTGAAGACTATTGGATCTTAACATCTGATCAATGCAAAACTATAATTTCACTAGGCTTAGAAACAGAGGGTGAGGGCAATTACATCACACCTCACAGAAGCAGAGGGCACATGTTACTGCTTCAGGAGATTGTAGTTCAAAAAAAGGAACTTTCCCAAACTCTGTAATATTCCTGTGTTAAGGATGCATTGTCAGTGTGTTTATTGTCTGTCTGTATACTCACCTGGCCATGACTCCTACCAGCATAGGGATGTGTATAAACATAGAGGACATTGTGTTTGCACTTGTGTCGAAGAAGCGGATATTAATCCAAAAAAGATCACACTGGAATAAATCTGTTAGCCTTTAAAGTACCAGAATATATTGCCTCCCTTTTCCCTTCCCTCTTTAATTTTACCAGCATAACTTGTGGGAAGCTCCTGCCCAAGGCCGTTAGTTGTTATCTGTTACAGTGAGAGCAAACACTCCTGGCAGAGAAGAAGCAGCTCCCAGCGGGCGGGGTGACCTCTCATTCTGCCTTTTCCCTTAGAGTTAGAGCAGAAGTTCAAAGACTTTCAAATTTGAACAAAGAAGTTCAAATCGCCAATCCTAGTGGCGATTAGGTAACCAGTATCCTATCTGAATTCTCACAACATTCTGTGTAATCGTGCTAAGTTAATAAAAAGAGTTCTCAAGGTGTTGCTTTTAAGCTCCGCTGGCTCGGACATCTGTGGTTGACTTCTTTGTACTTTCTCTAAGGTTAATAGCCTTCCTTTGTTCCGTGATCACCTACAATAACTAATAAAAAGCTCTGCCGTAGGCTCACATCTGCCATGACAGGTCTTCCCACACTGTTGTCGGCTTTGTCCCAGAATACTACTATCTCAGTAAACCTAAAGAGGAAAACGACAAACTCCACTATGTTTATCACAAGTTTAGTAAATACAATACACTTTAGATACACACATTACTTGTAGGCAGTGCATCATCAACTAGACATCTTTTCAGAAGAGGAATCAGCTACTCTTATACCTTATCAGAAGAACCAAAGGGCCAAGCCAGGGAACTTGTCTGAGAGAGAGAACTACAGATCAGCTCCGGCAACAATTTTTATTATTATTATTATTTCTGTCTTTCCTTGTGAGATTGGCTTCAGAATGGCTAGCGACAAACTATTGCAAAAAGTCAAGTTAGACTAAACTAGGCTTAGCTTTTAGGATTATCAGGTCTCAGGGCATGGGCTGAATCTCCAAGAACTGCTACATTTCTCTGGGACTCCAGGTGGGGAGAGAAAAGTAGGAAAATGCTAAGAGCTTGACAATAAAGGCTGTTCCACAAAGGAAAGGACTACCTCCAATGGTGGTAGACTCTCCTTCAGTGGATGGCGATTAGATGGCCAACTGCCAAGGATGCTTTAGCTATGGATTTCCTGTTTTCCAAGGAGTAGGAAGTAATGACCCTTGGGTTCCCTTCTACAGGTCTATGAGTCTATGATTCTGTGATTCTAAGTGGTGGAGAAGACAAAGAGTTTGATTTTTGTGTGTGAGGTGGCATTAAAGCCTGGGCAGCTACCTCTACCCATTCCCAGACATTACCAGGTTCACATTGCATTAAATTCCCTTTAACATCTAGTTTAACCCATCAGTCTGCATCTACCCAGCAACACAACGTGGCAACACAACTTGAAAGTAACAAGCTTACAAATAACTAATTACTTGCAATTAATTCATTTTCCCAATAATCAAGGTACAGTATCTGTTTACATTACCACTGCAATTCAACAAGCGATGACTTGGCTCTTCTGTGCTGTAACTCAACACTTCTAATTACCTATATAGTTTATGAGGGTGGCCTCACTAAATCATAGAGGAGGAATACCTCAGAGTGAACGTGCTGCACCTCATGCTGCAGCCTTTTGAGGCAACCAGATTGACAGAAGGACTGTGTTCTATACCACAGGCTACCAGCTTCTGGCATGAAGACACTTTTATTTATTTATTTATTTATTTATTGTATTTATATCCCACCCATCTGGTCAGTTGACCACTCTGGGCGGCTAACAACACTTAAAAATAAAACAATTTAAATATAGCAATAATATACAACATGAATAATCAATTGTTCAAGATAAAAAGAAAAAAAAGGATAAATCAAATAGTGGCTGGAGGGAAGGCCTGCTTAAACAGCCAAGTTTTCAATTGGCTTTTGAAAATGCCCAGCGAAGGGGCCATACGGATCTCAGGGGGGAGTTTATTCCAAAGGCGAGGAGCCACTGCCGAGAAGGCCCGGTTTCTTGTTTTTTCCTTCCGGGCCTCCCTCGGCGTTAGGCTCCTCAACCTCACCTCCTGGCTAGATCGAGTGATATGGGTAGATTTTGGTGGGAGTAGGCATTCCGCCAAATATCGAGGCCCTAAACCGTTTAGGGCTTTGTACATAAGCATTAAAACTTTGAAATCAATGCGGAACCGAACGGGCAGCCAATGCAGAGCGGCCAGAGTGGGAGAGATATGATGATATTTTCTCACCCCACTAAGAAGTCTGGCCGCCGCATTCTGCACCATTTGGAGCTTCCGCATCAACCTCAGAGGTAGCCCCACGTAGAGCGCATTACAGTGGTCTAATCTCGAGATTACGAGCGCATGTACCAAAGTGGTGAGCGCCCCAACATCAAGATAGGGACGCAGCTGGGCAATCCGCCAAAGATGGAAATAGGCGGAACGGACCACTGACGCCACCTGCGTTTCCATGGTGAGTGCCGGGTCCAGATGGATCCCCAAGCTGCGAACCTCACTCTTCGCGGTGAGAGTCACTCCCCCAAATGAGAGGGAGTTTCCCAGACCGCTGATGGTGGGGCCACCCACCCTCAGTACCTCCGTCTTGTCCGGGTTCAACCTCAGCCCATTTTCCTGCATCCATTGCAGTACAGCCTCCAAGCAGCACTGAAGGGACAGAACGGCATCCACTGCAGTTGGTGAAAAGGAGATGTAGAGCTGGGTGTCATCAGCGTACTGATGGCACGACGCCCCACACCCCCTGATGACCCCACCCAGCGGCCTCATGTAGATATTAAACAGCATTGGGGAGATGATCGAACCCTGCGGGACCCCACAATTGAGGCTCCACAGGGCCGAAACCCTCTCCCCAAGCTGTACTCTCTGAGGACGGTCCTCCAAGAAGGACTGGAGCCAAGCAAATGCCAGGCCACCAATTCCTAACTCAGAGAACCTCCTCAGAACCTCCTCCTTACTTTCTTCAAAAGGTAACTAAAAAGTACTTTTGAAATGCAAAAAGAGTTAATTTACAAACTAATATCTCTAACACGTTTGGCCTTGAAGCCATACCAGCAGCTAACTTCCCAAATTCTAGGAGACAGATAAAAATGAAATGATCTTAAAACTCCTTCTTAGGAGCCAGTAAAGCCTTGGGCAGCTGTCCATACATGTGCTGAAAGGGCAACAGATGGTTATTACTTATTATTATTGTATTTCTACTGCCGTGGAAGCAGAGAGACACTTCTGGAAATTTCTGCTTCGGGCACAAAAGTCAGTTGAACAGCCTTGTGTTTTAGACTTTTGGATGGGAACTGAAGGGAACTCTCCACCTCTCATCACTCCTCCCTCCTGAGATGGTTTAGTCTATTCTTGTCTTATCTCCCATTTTCTGAGAACAGGATTTTCAGGATAACTGACTTACATGTAATGCAGGAGGCCAGGAACCAGAGAATTCATTGCTTTGTGATTAACTCCTCCTTCCTCTGATTTCTTCTATCTCAGTAATTCAGGAAGGAGGGGTTATGTAGGTTTGTTTGTTTTTTTACTCCTGTGTCCCTCCAAGAATGTCAAGCCTCTCTGTAACTTTAAATATATTTTCCTGAGAATATAGTATATGTGGGCGGTGGCATCAGTGATGGGTAGGCAGATACAGATTATATTGAAAGTACATGGTAGACATATGTAACGATTGTTTCAGTTATTGCTTAAATTATTTTAAAAATGGTGTTTAAACTCTGTCCACTTCCAACTGTGTTATCATCAAATGCTTTCAAGTAGTTAAGAGATTCCTTCTTCTAAAGATTAGTTAACTGCAATCTTTAGTTCAGCTAAATTGGCTGGATAGCTCAGTGAGTTGAGTAGCTCTCTGAAGAACCAAAAGTTGAGAATTTGATTTCCCAACATACCTCCCAGTAGAAGAGCTGGTCTGTGTAGCCTTGGCAAGCTGCACAGCTGCAGAGTGCCCCCCAGATGAAGGGAATGGTAAACCACCTCTGAGTACTCTATATTAGAAAGCCTTGGAAAGGGCCACCATAACTCAGAATCAACCAAATGACATGTCATTATTAAATTATAGGTCAGCCCAGAGACTTAAAAGGTCTGGGTTGCATCTTAGGCAGTTATGGAGTTATGTGGCACTGAATACTTAAAAGTGATATTTGAGATAAAGGGGAAAATTTCTTAGTCCTATTCTGCATCTATAGGGACGTGATGGCACTGCGGGTTAAACCGCAGAAGCCTCTGTGCTGCAAGGTCAGAAGACCAGCAGTCGTAAGATCGAATCCACGCGATGGAGTGAGCTCCCGTCGCTTGTCCCAGCTCCTGCCAACCTAGCAGTTCGAAAGCATGTAAAAATGCGAGTAGATAAATAGGTACCACCTCAGTGGGAAAGGTAACGGCGTTCCGTGTCTAGTCGCGCTGGCCATGTGACCACGGAAACTGTCTTCGGACAAACGCTGGCTCTATGGCTTGGAAACGGGGATGAGCACCACACCCTAGAGTCGGACACGACTGGACTAAATGTCAAGGGGAACCTTTACCTTTACCTTTATTCTGCATCTAACAACTCCCTATCCTGTGTGTTCTGTGTTCTGAATGGAAGCGGTTTAACATTGTATTTTGTCTGTTTCCTTGGCTTCTTTGAAAAATGCAGCAAACTGTTTAAAAAGGTACTCATGCTTCCCCACCACCAACACACACATTTCTGCGGTTTCTGGTGAACAGATTCTACAGCTTTTGAAGTCCAAAAACAAAACAAAAACAAAAAAACCTCAGCCCTGCAAAATCTATTTGACCATGTGCCATGGTGTGCTAGAGTGGGTGAGGAGACAGAACACCAATGGGCTTTACTGTGTTGCCTTTAAGTTTTTAAAAAAGTATTCCCTTTATACAGCCTTTGTCTGGGGAATGAAATGGTCTTGTTCCAATGGCCTATACAACTGATCCAACCTCAACCATTCTCTCCATTAGTCTAGTCAGTTGTAGTCCCAACAGATCCAGGGTGCACCATCTTGAGAAAGGCTGAGCTAAGTTATGCGTGTCTGTCTCAGAAACAGAATGAAGGATGCTTGTCTAGGAGCAAAATCTATTTCTTAATATTTGGGATTGCTGCTCTTCAGTTCAAAGGATTGTTTTGTTCTTACAGATCATATATTGGAGCATCTGGTGAAGTACACTAAAGCAGCAGGACATTGTGTCTCTCAAAACTGCTGAAATCCAGCCAGTTGCTGGTAAACAAGACCTGCCGTGTTGCCTGTAACCCAGTCATTTTTTGTGGCTTAGAGAAGATTCAATCTTTCAGCTGAAGACTTATTTTATTCTCCTCTATGTATTTTGACATTTATTTAAACTTCTTGCAGTCCAGCTTGGCATACAAGTGAATGCTAATGGAAGATACAGACGGAACCTCTTAAAACCTGGACCACACTTCACTGGATGACAATGTTTCCAAAATTACCCCAAGTAACTTCCTTTTTCTAATGTCCTTAGTTAGGAGCAAGTCACATAACTTCATGATCTTGGCAGCATTCTTTGATTCCCCAAATTCTCAGCACATTAAAAGGGCAAAGCAAATACTGGAAAAATAGGACAAACTAGGACAGAGGATGCTATGGTAGCTGGGATTTTAAGACTCATGGAATCCTTGTTTATTTTCACATCTGGAACACTGGAGTATGTGTGTTCCTGTTTGCCTCTTGCATTGACCTTGTTTTTCAAAATGTCTGCTATTGCCCAACAATCTGCTAAAAGAATAAATAAGCATGTACCTTTCTTTACACAGACATATCATGAAGATCATCTTCTTATATAAACTTCTGGGAGACAATACAGATGAAATGAAAACCAGGCCTGTATACTTTTGACAAAACCTCTGCTTGGATGTCACATTTCACATTTCCATACCTTGATGCCAAAATAGATGTCTATCCAATCAACACCATTTGAGCAGTCATAACCACCTCAAGCACACTCAATTTCATCTAATTTCAGAAGCCAAACAGGGTCAATCCTGGCTAGTGCTTGGATGAGAGGCCACCAAGGAATACCAGGGATCTCCAGGCAGGGCTAGAAAAGAATCCTGCCTGAAATCATGAAGAATCACTGCCAGTCAGAGTTGAAAGATAGACCATTGCGCTACCTCAGTTTAAGGCAGCCTCTGATGCTCTTATCTTCTTAGAAGCAGTGTCCAGCTCATGCCCTAGCATCAACCTAGCAACTCCTCAGTGTAATACAGGCTTGGTGCTTTCAGACATGGGGTACCACCATCAGGAGTGATAGTAATGCATAAAAATTTATTGCAGTACACCAAGTTTGTTTCAGACACTACTATCTGAGTCGTGCTAGCGATCAAATGTGTTCAGTGAGACCAAGAGGGTATTTTAAACCATCTAAAGATGTAACATGTGCTTCCTGTCTTTCCAATTAGAAGTTCTGTATGGCCAAAATAGAGGAGGAGGATATGTGTGGTCTCTCTCTAAGGGAGGCCATCTCCACACAGTCACATAGAAAACCCAACATTTTAGGAATGGAAGTATGTGTTATGTACACTACCTTAGGCAGTGCCTCCACTTGGAAGGGAAAGGTACCTTTTAATGTTGTATAGAGATCCAGACAGCCCAGTCTAGACTGTAATCCCCTTTACTACAAGGAAAAAAGTGAAGCTAAACATGAGATCATGCCTAAGGACAGAGTATGAGAAGAGAGATTATAGTATCTGTGTGAGAGCGTGTGTGTCTGTGTGTGTGTGTGTTACAAATTTGCATACACGCCCCCAAATAATGCTTGAGCTCATGCGATTCTTCTTCAGAATGTCAAAAACTGAGTAATTTTGCTACCTGGTGACACAGGAGCTGCAGTAGCACCACAATATCCTGGGTGACTGGGTTAATGTGAAAGGCCCCACCAAGATGTGGTGAGACCAGAACAATAGCTGCGCTATTGGGATAATAGGGTTAGAGAGCCTGACACTCTCCTTTGCCTCAGAAGAATATATCTTCTGGGCAGTAAGAGTACTGGCATGTACATCTCTTCTCTTTGTATGATACCTTGGTGTTGAGGGGGGTTACAAATAAAAATAATTTTCATGAGACTCAGTAGCAGAAGTCATGTCGCTCACATGACTCTGTTGCTGCTTCCTTAAATTGTCTGTGAAACACCCTATGTTGGACTGTACAGATGTTGACTTAACCTATAAAACATATGTTTTTCTTTCACCTCCTGCCCTTTTCATATCTCTCTCTCTCACACACATTCTCAACTATTATTTAGCTACAGCTAGGTAAATTTCTCTAGTGCTTTTGCTAAGGATGTTCCCAAATAAGTCCCAAGACTCCCAACTAAAATCTGAGAAGATATTGCACTGGCAACTGGGTGGCAAGGGCAGGAACAATTTCAGGGAAAGACTTGGATGCCTCCTACATGCCTGTAATTAATTTTAGCCCGTTCCAAAAATTCAGCGTATACATTTGGCACAGCACATAGCTGTTTTCATTTGTGAGATTATCATTGTAGTCTCACATGCTTCTTTCCATGTGAAACTGTCCACTTTTAAGATCTTTTTGTGGAAGTGTCTTGTTCATGTCACTGCCTTCTAAGGCAATTTTTTTTTCCAAATACAAAAATTATTTCCCACTGCATATTTTATAATCAGTGGCACATTAAAAGAAACACTGTTCTGAGATACTTTTTGAGGTATATTTCATGCTCTGCAGCACCACCTGAGACAGCCTAAGATATTAAGATGCTTTCTCCTCTGTCAGTGTTCTGCTGGCAATTTTAGGTTTTTTTTCCCAATGGGCTTTCAACTCCCCTGCTGTAAATCATTATGCTTATTACATGTAAGTCAAAATTACTTAAACTCTGATGTTGATGTTTTTAGTTCCAGTTCTGTTTTTCTGCTGTTTTTAGTCTAGAGTGTTATTTCATTTACTTCTTGACTTTTTAATGACTGGATGATGGAGTTGGCTAATATGATTTTCACAGACAATCTGAAATCTCCAGAAAGGAAAACATTATAAACAAAATGGTATTTAGAGCCTTCTAAATGGTTGCTGCCTGAGTGGAATGCACTGCTCTGAGAAGCCAGGTTGGCCCCTTCCCTCTTCTCCTTCCATTGTCAGGCAAAGTCCTTCCTTTCATGCAAACCTTAAAGCAGTAAGTGTCTCAGGAATGTTGTTTACTAAACTTAGAAATTTTTAAATATTTTTTTAAAAAGTTTTAAAATTACTTTTATTCTTGACATATGTTTAATTGTTTTTTACTATGGTGTTTATATGGTATTTTAAAACTATTGCTCAATAAATAAATATTTAATAATTCCTATGGTATTTTAATGAAAAGGGCTGGGGAAAGTACTTGCGAACAGTTCTGTCTGAAGTGCCAAAATAACTATGCACCTAAATAGCTTGGCCACTTGGCTGGTGCAGGCAGCATTTAATGTTCTAGTTCAGCAGTAAAATGTATCGGGCCAGCCCTCTTAAAGTTATTCTTTTGGATAATTGACTGATTACGATAGGTATACAAATAATACATAAATACATTAATAGATGGTGCTATTGTAAAATACAGTTGGTGACAGATTGATAATTTCAGAACTATAAGCATATTCTCTCTCTGGGAAAGTCCTTACAAAACCTGCTAGGAACAAATGATAACTATCTTTTCACATACTGTTACTGGATGTGTTTCCTTTATTGAATTTTTAGCAACTGTGTCATTTCTCTTATTGCTTTAAAGATGAACAATGATCTATAACTTTGGCACCAGAAAATCAGTGTGATGCTTGGAAAACCTTGTTATTTCTCGTACAAAGAACGTAAGTTCTTCACAGAGTGTTTATATTTCAGTGGCTAAGCTGATTAACCAGCTTCATACTGGCTAACTACATGACTGACTGAATGACTGACTGACTGAATCCATAGTCTAACTGAACGACACGGCTAACTGACCACAGATGACTGACAACTGACTTAAAAAAGAGTGGGGAGGGGGGATTCTTATGTAAAGAGGTGTCGCTTTCTTCAAAAACTGAGGAACAATTGTTTGTTGCTGGATTGACAATCACTGCAGCCAGAAAGGTCCCTTCCAGCCAAAATCTCTTAAAGGCAGCATATGAAGGTTGCTAAATGTATACATTTTCTTCACTTAATATTCTGTAATATTTAGGGTTTTGTTTTGTTTTGTTTTGTTGCAATAGTGAATGGAATGTGAGGGCAAAAATGCAAGGCAAGCAGAAAACAATAAAAAACGGGACATGAAATGGTTTGGTCTTTAAGGGCACAAGTCCCAGGACTGCTTAGGAGCTCACTGGGCAGCTTGGCCAATACCTTTTGACCTAGGTTATGTCATGGTGCAGCAGAAATGGGCTATGAAATCCTACAGAAGCTTTAAGTAGAAATAAAATAGACACGATTTTGAAGATTTCAGATATTTGTAGAACTATACTGTGTACTATCAATGAATCAGAGCCTGGAAAAGCTTCTTTGGAAATTCTAGGAACTGTAGTCCAAAAAACACTAACTTTTCCAAGCTCTGTAAAGGATGTTACTTGTGGTAGATAAAAACAAAAACCCTGAGCAGAAATAATAAAGCTTTCAATATGAAAAGCTAAAGACAGACAGTGCCTGAAATCCTTTGGCTTAGCATAATAGGTCACACTAGAGTAGGCCCACTGAATCAGTGGGGATTAGGTGAGTCAATTCCTCCATGAGTTCCATTCATGCAAACAGGCTTACTCTAGTCACACTTAGTAGTCACAATTACAGTTAGGCCTATTTGAATCAATGGAGGTGGCAGAATTGACTCACCACATCCCCGCTGATTCTGACTAGACGAAGCAACAAGATTTTAGCCCATGGGATGCAATTCTGGAGCTCAAACAGGTTATTTTTCTAAGCCCTGAGCTGTATGTGCGTTGCTGGTTAACTACAACAGGAGAGCGTGTTAGACTGGAAGAACTTTTGTCTGTTTAATAGAATCTAAGCATGAATGCCTCCGAGTGAGGCTTGTGCTCACAAATCGCTTCTCCAACTTTCCTAACCATTATAGTTGTGAAGAGGAAGCCTGCTTCAAATGAATTAGTTCTGAAGAAGTGGTAGGATTCTGACAGCCACCTATGCACGTCTCTTCTGGGGAGATCAGATACAGCAGATGATACCAGAGAACCCTGAACAACACAGTGCATTTGGCAGGACTTGTTGAAACATCAGCTCTGGATAATTACCAGCAGCCTTAAGCAACAGAGCAGCATGTCGCCATTCACCCTTGGCTTAGGAGAAGGGTTTGCAGTTAACCCTTTGGAGCTGGGGCACTGGTCTGTGCATTTCAGCACTCAGCACTCATTAGGAATCATCTGTTTGGCCGCTGGGATGGCAAATTGTGAGCATTCCAGGAGCAAAGTACTGTTTAGTGTGGTGATGTGCCCACTGGCAAACTGCTGAAAAAGCTCCTGATGTGTGCTCAGGAAATGGGTTGTAGCGCTTTTAGTGGCTTCGCTAAAGACCCACGCTGCATTCCTCATACAATATCTTATGCCAACTTCATTAAATATAATCCAAAGACAAGGGTGGGTGATACGTTTATTAGACCACTAAAATCTCACAAACAGAAGCTAGCTTTTAAGTCCTGCGCAACCCTTCATCAGTCTGGCCATTACAGTGGTGCAGAAGAAACACAAAACTTCCAAAAATCATAGCCAGGGATACAGGCCACGTTCCTCTTATTTTTCTATAAAATAAAAAGAGCAAAGGCCCATCTTGTCCAGTGCAGCAAAGTGTTATGTGGCATATCACATCTGATGCACAATTTCAATTATGTTATAGTCCACACAGTAAGTTGGAGCGGGGGAGTCCTCAAGTGTCTTATGCCCCCAATTGGAAGGGAAGCCTCTGATTAGTCAATCTTTCCCTAGTTACTCTGGACTGCATGTTCCTGTTGCCCTGGATTTCCCTTCAGGGATATCTAAGTGCTGTTAAGTTACTGTGCTTCCACAGATGGAAAGACATTAATGATAAACTTCATCTAGGCACCATAGACAGGCAACCTCCGGAGGTTTGAGGACTTCAAACATCTATTCCTGGACTTGGTGAGCAGCACCTACTTTCAGGCCCTAAGCTGCTTTCCTTTTATGAAGTTTTTTTTCCAAACTGGAAAAAAGACTCATGCCCTCTAATGGCCACAAAAACCTTCTTACGGTTATTGGGGGGACAAGGCAAAAACATCTCTAAAGAGCACATGGGGACTTTTTGAACAAAAACACTTTTGAAAATTTGCAGGGGGAGTGGAGGGGCTGCAGTCCCCTAGGAGTCCTGGGGGATGCATTTGGGGCCTCTGGTACTGCACATGACCTACATGCCACCACTTTGCCCATCCCTGATCACATCACTTATAGCCAAACTTGTTGGAATATTGGGAATGAAGGAAATAAATGAGAAATTCTGCCCTTTTGGTTCCCTGTTATTCTATTGTCAAATGCTGCTTGAAACCCCTTTTGCAGAGGTTCATCGCCAGAAGCAGGAAAAGATAGCCGGGTGATCCATGAGTAGGAACTAAATTCCAGGTTGAGCAACCCCATTATTGCATCACTGAAAGTTACAAACAAAGTAAGCTTTCAAGTTCTCCAGAACTCTTCATTAGGCTTGGAAGACATAAGATTGCAGGGTGCAGGAGGAACAGAAGCATAAATTCCCTTCCAAAAATCTGGGTGCATGTAATAATCATTGTAAAGTCCCTTGTCATGGACACTGCCATACATGCTTGTTGTAAAGGACTTTGTAATATCCACTTGTAATTGAAATAATTATATATCTCCATCACAATAGTCATGGGCAAATCTGTCATTAGCCATCAGTTCTTCTACCTGGGTTTTATCACACGGGAGGCTTTAGGTGAATTTCAGCCTTTGTTGCACCCTTTACATAAATGAAAGGTGACTGTTTATGGCACAGTGGCATAATGAATATACACATTATTTGGCCATGAAAATCAGCCAACAATCTCAAGCACACTACACTTTGTCTCAGCCTAAATTCTTCCACTGGTGTTGTGAGGCTAGAACTGGATGGCTCTCAAGCACAACCAGCTGCCTCATGCATCATATTTTTGATGTCACAAAATGGCAGCAAATTCCTAGTGATCTGAATGGTGCCTGTTCAATTTTTACTGCCAGGGGAAAACATTTGAGATTTTTTGCCCCAAATACCAGAATAATTTGGCTGGCTTTGGGGAGTCACTTAACAAATGGCATGCCATTTGCTGCTCCACCTCAGGGTTAAAGAGTCTCGGATCATCCCTGTTCTCAAGTACATCACCTCAGACTGCCTGATGGAAAGGTAGGGGAGAAGAGGGACTCGTGGAAAATAGAATGGGTGGCCATTTTGCCATGTGAATTGACATTCTCGCCAACATAGGCTTTACATTTCTGTGAAAACTACATCAGTGCCTCCAGTAACATTATGTGGGAAGAATGAATTTGGGCAATCTCATACATTTTTAATTATCTCCATCTGTGAAGGCAGATGGAGATATAAATAAACATTGTATCCACAAAAGGGAGCATCCAAGTATGTATTTCATATGTGGACAACCTTTCTGGACAGATTTTAGATATTCACCAGAAGACACCAATTTTTGCAAATGTTAATTGGGTATATTTTTAAATTTAAGCCTAGCTCAGAGAAGTGAGACTATTTTAATTATAGAAGAATGGACAATGCATCACAGTAATACTGATGACATGTTTATGCTGCTGATTTATGATAGCTAAATTTATGTATTTTCCCCTAGGGAACCCTGGGAATTGTAGTCTTGTTAAAAAGCTTCTGAGAATTCTCAGTAGGAGATCTCTAGGCTTCTCCAAGAACAATTGAATTTGTGAATAGAATTTGGCACTGTAAAAAATGTTCAAGGAGTATAATAACTAACATGTAATATAACTAGTAACATAGTTTAAAGTAATCTATTGCGAAAGAAACAATATTTATTTATTATTTATAAATAAATATTGTTTATAAAATAAACATAAACAATGTTATTATAAAATAATATTTATTTTATATTTGTCATTGTGGCTATCACCCTGCTTTGGCTCATGTAGGAGGTTATTTGCATGTACCAATGGGAGCTGTTGGGAGGCAGAGCCAGAGAAACCAGAAGGGAGGGGTGAGTCAGATAAGAGAAATTTAGTGAGTTAGTTCAGTCAGTGAGAGTCAGAGATGAGAGTCTGAAGTGAGAGGTTAGTCTGTGGGAGTTAGAGAGTGTGGTAGAGTTAGGAGTTAAGGGAGGCAGTTAAGAGTGTGGAACTTATAGAGAGTGAAGAGAGTTAAGAGTGAAACAAGTTATTACTAAACTACTGAATACTTTAAAGTCTTTGAAGAACCTGTTTATGTGAACTGCAACCAATAAACCTGTTTTGTTCAACTTTACACTCAGCATGGACCTCAATCTTTCTAATTAAACATTGTTGACAGAGATCAACTGGTGGCAGCGTAAAGGAGGGAACGTGTCATGGGCCTCAGGCTAGTGAAATAATCTGGGGACACGCAGGGGCACATCACAGTCATGTATCACCAGCAAATTAGAATATAATTCTGTAAGGTGCATTCAGAGTATGTCTGCATTACAAAAGCGCAGAGCAGTTGTGTTTGTCCCAATCCTGAGTGCTTTCAATAAACATTCTCTCAGGATTTCTGAGATAAGGCTCCTGACACAAGTTTTCAAATAAGAATTTTTTAATAATACTTGAAAATCCTCATGGAAATCTGGAGGAGCTTTTGAGACTAATAGAAGATTATGGACAAATGGCAGGCCTTAAAATAAACTATCAAAAAACAAAATTTATGACTAAAAACATAAAGAAAGAAGATGTGGAAAAATTAGTGACAGAAACCAATTTTGAAGCAGTACAGAAAATTAAATATCTAGGAGTTATTATTACCAAAAAACCAAGCAACCTAATGAAAGAGAATTATTTGAGAATGCAGAAGGAAATTCAGAAAGATTTGGAAGAATGGAGTAAGCTGCAATTATCTCTGATGGGAAGAATCTCAACGATAAAAATGATGATATTACCAAAACTTCTGTTCCTTTTTCAAAATCTGCCGATATTACTAAACTTCAAATATTTCAAGGATTTAGATCGTCTGATTGTGAAATTTGTTTGGAAGACTAAGAAACCAAGAATAAAACTCAGGTTGTTACAGGATTTGAAAGAAAGGGGGGGTTTAGGCATACCGAATTGGCTATTATACTATAAGGCTTGTGCTATGACGTGGATAAAGGAATGGATAACTCTTGTAGATCAAAGATTACTGAAATTGGAGGGGCATGATTTAAGAATGGGTTGGCATGCATATGTGTGGTATGGAAAATATAAGGAGCAATCACACTTTATGGAACACATTGTGAGGAAGGCTTTATACCTAGTGTGGCAAAAATTTCAAATACAAACCTATAAGAAAATTCCAATATGGGTAGCGCCTATAGAAGCATTTACTCTGAAAGTATTGAACCAGAAAGGGGCACTGCTAACATATAAAGAATTGCTTAGCAAAGAACAAAACATAAAAAATAAGCAAGAACTAGAGGTACTGGGGGTGGCAACAGATTGGTGGTCAATGAACAAATTGGAATCAAGATATAAAAAAGACAAAATTGTGGGTTTCTTTGAGGGTGAAGTTCAAGTGGATAAACTGTGGATCTATACTGATGAGAAAATAATTAAAAAAATGTATACATACCTATTGGAATATGAGATGGAGGATGAGAGGGTAAAGGAGACGATGATAAAATGGGCAAGCAATTTTGGTTACAATATTGATATTGATGATTGGACATTGATGTGGAAAGAATCCCATAAAATGATTAAGCCGGTAAATTTAAGAGAAAATATCCTCAAAATGTTCTATAGATGGCATTATACCCCTGTAAGGTTGGCAAAAATGTCAGAGGGTAATAGCAATGTTTGTTGGAAGTGTAAAAAAAAAGCAGGAACCTATTATCATATGTGGTGGACATGTGAAAAAGTCAAGAGATATTGGATGCAGGTGTGGGAAATAATAAAAGAAATCATTCAACAGAAATTAAATTTTAAGCCTGAAATAGCACTGTTAAATATTGTGTCGGAAATCACTGATAAGAAAATCAAATATTGTGTAATGTATATACTTGTAGCTGCTAGGTTACTCTGGGCCCAAAAATGGAAAAGTGAAGAAACACCCACGATGGAGGAGCTCCTAAAGAAACTGTTGGATATTGCAGAATTAGATGCACTTTCAGAAGCACTACGTGAACAACCAAGAGACTATGTGAAACAAAGTTGGAATTTAATATATGTTTGGGCTCAGGAAAAGACAAAAATTTAGGGGAAAATGTTTTATGTTCATTATCTTTTTCAAGGCTCACTGGAAACCTGGGGAATCTGGGACTCAAAGGAGATTGGAATTTCTTGTCCTCTGAAGGGGGGAGGGGAGGGTTTATTTTGGACTATTTTTTTATTCTTTTGCGTTTTTTGATATTTTATATTTTGTATTCTGTAGTTCTGCTTAATAAAATAAATATCTTGGAAAAAAAAATAAGAAATCAGTTCCAGATCTGGGGCAATCTGAACTTCTGAAACTGTCAATCAGGACCCAATTAAATTTTAACTCCTTCCTGGTCAAACAGATTTGTGTTTGCAAAGGGATTCTGTGTCTGGTTGTAAAAATATTTTTAAAGCTATTTACAAAAAACAGAGAACAAATATTCAGAAGCTCACTCATTTAAACTGTGAAATTACTGCTTTTTGTTTTGTGGCTGTGGATAGTCTTACTCAATATTAGTAGAGCTTTGGTGTCTATATCCCATCATAGTCTGAACCATTCCACCCATCTTGTCACTATACAATTGTTTGGTAATTTTTTTAAAAAGCTCCAAAATTTTTATGTGCCACCAAGTCACTTCTGATGTCTGGTGACTAGATGAGTTACTGACGTTCAAAATGTCATATCATTAACAGCTCTCCTCAGATCTTGCAAACCAACAGCATCTCAATTTAGATTCTCTCTTCCTACTGCCTCCCCTTCCTAGTAATACTGTCTTTTCCAGTAAGTTCTGCTCAGGTCTTGCAAACTAACAGCTGTGGCTTCCTTTATTGAGACAACTCTGGTCAGTTTTGTATTCTCATTATATGTGCATGGTAGGATAGCATTAGTTTACTCATTTTTGCTCTAGTGAGAGTTCAGGCTTGACTTGATTGATCTTCCACTTTTCTGCCTTTCTGGCTATCTGTGGTACCTGGCATCCAAGGAACTGGACCTAACCATTTTTGTTAAGGCAGATTTGGAAGTGATTCATAGTTGCTGCCCCACTATCAGGAATATATATCTAAGCCATTTTCCCCAAGTTGGAACAGAATAACTGGTGGAGGTCTCTTGAGCTTCAGCCGGCACCATCAAAAGGGCATAAGCTGGAGCCAGTGCATATCCCTACATCCCAACCATGTGATATGTGCCACCCTGCTAGTACTGACTATGGTGATTACTAAAATATATTGTGTAGCTGTGCTCAGCAGCAATCAATGTTAAAGGCACAGACATCTGCCCAAATGCTGATCCTAAGTGGGGACCACAGGGCAGTAAATATTTGGCTAGCTTTTATAAAAGTGTGTATTAACAGAGAGTGCAATTAGAGCTTGGAAAATTACTTTTTTGGATGTTAGCTCCCAGAATTCACTAGTGAGAATGCTGGCTTGGGCATTCATGGAGCAGTTATTTAAAAAAATAACTTTTCCATGCTGCATGTGTAACTCTATATACCTCAATGACTTTAGTGGGACTAACATGAAAGGAGTACAATATGTGTCACATTTACTGAGGCACAGAGGGCTACAGCCCTCTTTCAGACTTCCTTAGAGTAAATGCAGAAATGTGCTTCATGCCTCTCTTTTTGCCCCACTGCAAAAGGCAGGCTTATTCATCCACAGTATTAAAGCCCCTTGATGGTATTACACAGCAGTTACAATTTCTTGAAGAATGTGTGACATAGGTCAGCAATGCTTACATTTAGTTCACATCCAGTGCTATCTGACGAACATTATCTGGAAAAGGTTCTTATTAATAAGGTTACAAGGATTTGCCCTCTTCTGTTAATGGAGATAATTCTCTAGCTAATGGCAGCTATTTTGCTAGTATTACATTATGATGAGGCCTAATCTCTAGTGAACTCAAAAGTACTTGTTTCATCTAAGCTAGTTTCATTTATTTTTTGTGAAAGCCGAGGACTTCCTACAACTGCTGTGCATGAATGCACTGTTCCCTGACCTTATGTGCAGCACGTTAGCCAAGTTTGTTTAGTTAAGAAGACAAAGGAACATCAATAAGGCCATTAGCATATTTATGAAATGGGCTTAGTTCTCAGCATGTCCCCTGAAATAGAAAAATAAAGAAAAGCCTTCAGACTTGGCCTTATTGCCTGGCGAATGATATAATGCCCAAGCATGTGGAAAGGCCAAGTCTAACCTCGGCTTCTGAAGCAAATGGGTTGGAGAGATCTCTCTCCTTTTCCAACCAGAACAGCATCTTAGAGGCAAAAATAGGCACGTCCACCCATTACATGTAGGTCCAGAACAGGAAGGCAGAACATGGACACCTAGGAACAAATATAGGGAAAAACAGTAACAAGAGACAGGGTCGCAGCAGTCAGAGGTCAGAGAAGAGGTTCACCTGACTGGTGAAAAAGCTCATTAGGCCCATTACACAGTTCATACTTCAGAAGCAGGACAAATAGAGCTCAGCAATGTATTCTCGAAGGCTTTCACGGCCAGGATCCAATGGTTGTTGTGGGTTTTTCGGACTGTTTGGCCGTGTTCTGAAGGTTGTTCTTCCTAATGTTTTGCCAGTCTCTGTGGCCGGCATCTTCAGAGGACAGGAGTCAGAACTCTGTCTGTGCTCTGGTGCAGTTTTGTTGGATAGTTGAGTATAGCTGTGGGATCAGCTTTTGTCCTTTTCAGGAGATTGGGTGATTATGGTGATCAGCATGTTTTTTGTTGTGGGTGTATTGTTGTGATAAGGGGAGAGATGATCTGTCACTGTGATTGATGGGGGAGAGATGATCTGTCACTGTGATTGATGGGTGTCATTAGCTGGTCTTTTGTGTGCAGTGATCACTGGTCCTTGTGGTTGGGTAGAGTTCGTTGACCTTTTGCAGGCTGTATTTTTCAGTGCTGGGAGCCAGGCTTTGTTGAGTTTTAGACTTTCTTCTTTTTTGTTGAAGCTCTGCTGGTGTTTGTGGATTTCAATGGCTTCCCTGTGCAGTCTAACATAATGATTGCTGGTGTTGTCCAGTACTTCTGTGTTTTGAAATAGAATTTCATGTCCAGCTTGTTTCAGGGCATGTTCAGCTACTGCCGATTTTTTCAGTTGTTTTAGCTTGCGGTGTCTCTCATGTTCTTTGATTCTGGTGTGGATGCTGCGTTTTGTGGTTCCAGGTATATATTGACATTTCTTGTCAAGCTCTTTGTGTGAGAGTGGAGAGAGCAGGAGAGAGAAAAGGGATGCAGTTTTGTGACTAGCTTCTGTGGCTTCTCATCACAGCAAATGGTTTTACTAGGACTCCCTAACCCTTGTCTTTGAGAAAGGAACCCTGAAAGAATGATTGAAGTCCTGTTGCTTAGTATTGTACGTCACACTAGAACTAGGCCCATTGAATCATTGGGTTCCATTGATTCAAATGGGCCTACTCTAGTTTTGACTTACTTTAGTGTAGTAAGTTGCAACTAGAGGTGACCCATTTGACTCAATGGAACTTACAGAGTTGTTGACTCACCAGGTCACCCCTGATTCAATGGACTACTCTAGTGTGACTTACTATGCTAAGCACCAGGATTTCAGCCAATATATTGCAGGACTGATTAGGTGTCCAATACTATTTCCCAGTTCTCTCTCTCCCAAGAGCAGGAATATGTGTTCCGCAGCCATCATTCACCCCAGCCTCACCGACCATATTTCCGACCTGGTGGCCACTGAGCAGGAAACAAAAAGAAGTTTCCAACTTTTTCTCAGTCATCCCAGTTCTGTAGCCACTAAACAACCCTTCTGAAATTTGCAGATGTCTTGCCTATGGACACCTCCAAATGCCAATGCCATTTTCACACCAACAGCCAGGAACTAAACACAGAGTGGGCTGGCAAGGGGAAGTGAACCCTATTTCTGATCTCAAATTTGAATACTCTGCACCTATCTTTTCAAAATGTTGCAGATTTCTTCATGTACCATTTTTACAATTCCCCGTTTAAAAACCAAAGAGAGAGAATTACACCTCCAAAGGATGCAAATATAGCTAATCTGAATTAAAAGTAAAGTCTAGCAACACGGCCAGGATTGTGAAAATTTTTCCTTTTGTTTCCCCTATTGCAAATTCTTAATTCATCTGCCTACCTGAATATTCCACAAAGAAGGAGAAAAAAGAAAAAGAGAGCTGAGGTCTGGAAGGAAACAGGCAGCCAACTATCTTTTTTCTTTCTTTTTTAAATGCAGGAACACAGCAGCACTTTTAATGCACATTATCTCTTTCTCAGATCCATCCTGGAGATAGGCCAGCAAGCAGGTCCCTCAGGAACCGCAGCTCTGTGAACAAAAAGGTCTTCAATTTGCAATTATAAGGCTGTGCAAGGAAGCCCATGAAAAGAGAGCAGATTGTTACAAATCCACTTTCAAAAGCTCAGCAGCACACTAGATAAACCTCTGCTGTTGACAAAAGCCCAGGTTTTTGCGGGATTACATGTTTATTATACAGCCTTTACCAACAATACCTTACTATACATATAGTTCTTCACATGAAAGGTGAAAATGGAACAACACAGAGGTACAGGCTGCTACCATAGAGGAGCCAGAAGCCTTTTCTCCATTGAAACTTTTTGCTCATTCCTTGATTGGGTCAGAAGAATTTCTTACCTTTCCATCGGTATAAACAGCTGTTGGGCCACTTAGTTTGACTGGCAATGGTTAAGGCCCGTACAGCAACCCATTATTTTTAATTGACTATTTTGTTCCCTGGAGCATGTGGTTCTTGAGGCCTTTAAAGAATGCCCCAGTCTAAAAGGTCTTAATCTCCCCTGTGATCTGCTTGCCTCCAGGGCTGGGAGAATGAGTGTTCCAAGACCAGCTAAATGTTTTCATTACCTTTGAACATGTTTGTCTATGTATCTCGGAGATCATAAACTCCGATCTATTTAACTGCTGTACCTTCTTTGGACCAGAATAACTCCTATGGCTTACCACAGAGGAATCTCTAACTAGTTTGCAGAGTTCTCCAGTGGGGAGCTATAGAAGCTAAACTGGTTGACATTCCCTAAAAAGAAAAATATGTTCATGGACAGAGGTGGGTGGATGACAGATCTCAATCTATTGATCAGCCACTTGACAATTTGCAATTGATGGACAAGGATTTTTGCCTCTCATTTTATTTAAATGAGTGAGTCAGCGAGTGAGTGATTTACTGCCCCATTAGTGCTAGCACTACTCTGGGTGGTTTACAGATTAAAACTTAAAACCGACAAAACCCCAAGTAACAGAATACATTCAACAATATGGCAATGCACAAGTATAGGTCTTAAATTCAAACAAAAAGAGGAGGGGGATTAAAATTAACAGCATCCAAGAAAATCAGTTGTTGAAGGCAGCTTGGAATAATTCTGCTTTCCTCAACATAAGGAGCGAAGGAGCCTGGCGTATCTCCATGCGTAACGTATTCCAGAGACTGGGGGCCAACACCAAAAAGGCCTGATTCCATGTCATCACCTTTTTGGACTGCCTCAGTGTGGCCACTTTTAACAAGGACTGAGCGGAACGGGTGAAATGTGTAGCTGATTTCTTGATTCCAAAAAGTGTAGAGGTCCTAAACTGTTACGGTCTTTATAAGTCATAAAACCTTGAATTAAGCATGGAAAATGACAGGGAACCAATGAAGGTATACCATGACTGGGAATATATAACTGAATTTACTATTCCCTGAAGCAGTAGAATTCTCCATCTTATCTAGATTCAGTTTCAATTTATTGGCCCTCATCCAGTCCATTATCAACAAAAGGCAGCACTTAAGGACTTGTGCAGTGTCACCTGCAGATTAAGCAAAGGAGAGACAGAGCTACATGTTACAGCATACGGGTAACAGCAAACCCCAAATCTCCATATGACTTCTCCCAGTGGTTTTGTGTAGATGTTAAACAGTTGCTTAACAATTGTTGTTTTGTCCTTCCAAGTTGGAACTGACTTGTAGCAACCCTAATACGGCTGTCTCTTGGAGTTTTTACAACCTCACATGCTGTCTCCAGTAGATGTGTCTGGGAGGGACCTTTCTGGGCTGAGGGGCGACTGTGAATCTATCCAGCAGTAACCAATCATTCCCTCCTGAATACAGAGAGAGCCCCGCCTTTCTACTCAGTGTTTTTCCCCTCTCAAGAGTCTTTTGAAAACTGTTGCTGAAATCAGTCATATTTGTCAGTTTGCTGCTCAAATGTAAATAAATGAAACCTCTTTTATCCTTTCTCATACTAATGTCTCAGAGTGAGTTATTGAGACTGTTAAGTGCCAGCTTAATGAGAAAGGGGTGGACTACTCTGGGAAACCTGAAATGATTCTGCTCTCCAAATCCCTGCACTTCTGCTGTGCAGCTAGAGGAATTTAACCAAAAATTCAAAACTGTGCAACACTTTCAAAGTGAGTGAGATATATGAGGAATGGTTTTACCACTGCTGCCATTGCCACCACTGCCACTACCGAGTTTCCATGGATAAGCAGGAATTCTAATTCTGGTCTCCCGAATATATCACTCTATCCGCAGCATTATACTGGGTTATCCCTGTTTTAGAACAGCAGCAGCAAAATGGCACCTCTGTCATTGAGTCTACATTATTTTGTTGAAACTAAGAATACTTAGAACAACAATTGCCAAACTTTTTAGTACCATGCCCCCATTGGGTTTTTGAGAAACCCTCATGTCTCTCTACCCCTCTTTTACCACCATCCAACCCCTTTTAACAAAATGAACACAAAAAAACTTGGTAATTTTTTTAAAAAAATGAAAAATAAGAACAAATCATTTATCTTGTTATGAATAGTTAATCAAAATGAAATTTACCTTAAGAAACAGCAGAAATAAAATGAGATGCACACATGCATTCGCCACTGGGAAAGTTTATCTGAGTAATTAAGTGAGGGAAGAGGAACCAGTCACTCAGAACAGAACGGGCAAGAAGATCCAAAGGACATATCAACCCCTACCATAATGCTAATCACCCTGAGCAGGCGGAGGGTGTGTTTTTTTGGCACTTAGGTGTGTCGCCCTCTGATCTTGTACATCAACATAGACCATAGCCAACAGTCTTGGGATGCTGGGAGGTCTATTTCGAACTAATTTATTTTCCTCCAAATTCTACAAAAAAAGGGGTGGTACATCTGTTAGGTTGTTAAGTGTTTCTTTGGGGGCTGCCCCAACATACTTAGTCCATTCAATATGGTGGAAAAATCCTAAAGTCTAGTAGGACTCATAGCCCCTTGGAAGTAATGTCTTCACGTCCCCCGGGGAGGGTTAGGTGGGTTAAAGACTGTGAGTTCCATTCAATCCTGGCACTCAAACCAAATTCCTGGACTCAGATTTCTTCAGTTCTAAATGCTGAATCTGGGGGTTCTAGTAAAATATATTTTTATTTATTTATTTATTTATTTATTGGCTTTTACCCTGCCCATCTAGATTCAATGAATCTACTCTGGGCAGCTTACAGTCCGAGGTAAAGGTAAATAAGGTAAATCCTGCAAGTCCAAGATGTGACTCTATGCTCCTGGATACACTTGGTTTGTACTGCTGTGGTATATGAGAGGAATGCAGAGATGTGTATTATTGTTTCAGAATGTCACTTCTAGAAGAGGAAGGAAGTAATGCTCAGTCATACACAGCAAAGAACTCCACATTCATTCTGGTACTGGCCTTCCTATTTATTAGACATGTCAGACAGCAGAGCTCAAAGGACAGCAAATGGCATTTTCCTTCCTCTCACCAGCCACTGCTTCTCTCAAGAATCTTACAGAGACCACAGTGGCACATGTGATGCCCCAGGGCAGACAGTCTGCAATATCTGGCTTCAAGGAAGGACTTTTTGGAGCCAATCCTTTGGTCCTTATCAATTCAGTGAAGCACTTCATGCCACCGCTTCTGCTTTCCATGGTGCTCACGGGCCCTCTCTGTCTCTCCCTCTCCCTCTCTGACCGAGACAGAGAAAAGATGGTGATGGTAAGATGACACAATCGGGGGATGCAAGAGGGTGGCAGCAACATGAGGACAGCGGTAGTAGTTTGCCTCATACCTTAGTTGATGGGACAGCTCGGGTTGCTACTCTGCACATCTAGCAGGAGGGGGCACCACATATCCCATGGTTCCACATAAGGCCCCCACCCATTTTTGCAGAGGCTGCTCAGAAACACAATTCTCTCTCAAGACAGAGCTCACACTCTTTGTTCCCTTGCTTTTAAGCAGAAGGGGTGTTTCTAAACTTCTGCTGCACTGCCAAATTTTGGCAAAACTGAGCAGCAGAAGGGTGATGAGGACCCTGTTGGATTCCAAGGGTTAGACTACCCTCTGGGCCTAACGAACTCACAGAAAGCTCTCTGTGAAGCTGCATGTGATAGGGAAAGAATATATACATGCAATAAATAAATTAATAAATAGTGTAAGGAAGATAGCTAAACGGAGCACTAGCATAATATGAAGACAGACTTGGAAACCTGTTCCCAAACACAAAGACAACATTCAGATATACAGGCCCTCCACTACAGTCTGAATAAAACAACTCAGGAAAAAACACTTGTGCCATGTGATTTTGATGCAATGTATAGGTGGATACATAATATGTATTATTATGGACACGGTTTAAGAATCTCTGGAATGCAACAATTTGTATAGCTGCAAATGACAAGAAAGGTGAGTTTGGTTGAAAGTGTGTCACTCCTTCTAACATTCAATCTGTCTAAAAAATACCTGCCTACAATGCAACGATAAATTACCTTCAGCAACCTATCAATTACCCTAACAACAGGGTCCACAAGTCCAGGCCAAGAAGTCCCCAGTCTACAGAGCAATTTCCAAAAGAGGTTTTTATTTTTATCATGTGCATTGCAAAAGAGGGAGGGAGGGGGGGGAAAGCAATGTACATATGCTGTTTTGCTTGCCTAGGAGAGTATTTTTCAGATACAAGACCAAAGAAGAAGAGCCTGAGGCTTTTCATATGTCGGCATCCTCCTGCCAGGCGTTCCTCTCTCTGAGGGCCTTTTGCAGCTGTTTAGCTGACTTTGTCAATTGAGTGACTGTGGAAGGAAGGAAGGAAGGAAGGAAGGAAGGAAGGAAGGAAGGAAGGAAGGAAGGAAGGAAGGAAGGAAGGAAGGAAGGAAGGAAGGAAGGAAGGAAGGAAGGAAGGAAGGAAATCTGCAGGGCAAACTTAATCAATTTAACTAAGAGACCCTAATGGAGTAAATATTTAGGATAGAGAAAGATCTGTCAGGATTGAAGTGCAATGGGTTTCTTATGGGATCCAAACAGTTTCCCCACAACCAGAGAACTATCTGAATTGTTCAATGCAAAGTATACATTGCCTTTATCCCATACCAATAACTTTAAATGGAGGACTTAACTTTTTCCTTAGCACAATGACAATGCCCACGTGGTACTTTAGTAGCAGTGATCCATTTTTGGGAGGGATATGGAGAAAACCTGCTTGCCACCATCTTTAAAAAAAAAAAAAAAGTGGTCAAAATGTACTCTGTGGTCCAACATTGGGGATGGATACCTGATTTCCCAACTCTATGGAACAGTTTTAGAGAATGCATGGGGTGGGTGGGAGGTAAAACCTGGTGGAATAACACCTCTTTCCAATTCTGCTAAAGCATCATCAATGGAATCACCTCATTGGATTCTATTCACTGTAGTACTTGAACAGTGCCTTTAAACTGGGAGATTCTACCTAGCAGTTAGCCAGCAAGGTTTACACCAGTGGTTTTCAATAGCTGCTACATATATCACAGGGATATCAACAGTATTATTCTAATTCTTAACTTTTATTAGAATCATTATTTTTGTTTGCCCATGCTTCAGTCATAGCGAAGACATTTATTCCCAATAATACTCCTTCGTTTTTAAAATTTACTACCTTTATTGTTAACATAGCAGTAAAGTTCACAGTCAATAGTATTACAACATTCAGCTACAGTTGGAATTATTATTTTTGTTTGCAATAATTTTGTTTGTATTTATTCCCAACAATGGTTTTGTTCTTTTGTATCAAAACTTACTGTAAAGAATAAATATAATAATAATGTGATGCCTGAAAACACGTGTCCTTCTTAGAAAAAGCAGCCCCTTTGTCCCTATTGTAGAAGGGCCCCAGTCCTTTGATGCTGTAACTGATGATACATAACATATGAACAATTGAGAAACCTATCACTGTGAAATCTGATGTAGGTACTTCCATGCACTGAATCTACTTTAAAAATGTATATGAAAAAACATTTTTAAGGCACACACTGTCATCTTTTCTTAAAGAAAGCTTGAATATGGACTCTGAGGATCTATGCATTTTTTAAAAATTGCTTCTTTGAGGAAATGCTTCCATATGTAAAGAAAAGAGTGTAACTGATGTGTTTTAAGATGTAAAAAAAAAAGTGCCCAAGTATCTCTATTTAAATATCGATTCAAACAGCCGTTTCTCTGCTTTGTAATCTGCTCACAGCTGCAAGAGGTTGGGGCATGACAGCTGCAGTTTAGCTTTTCACACATTTTCTTCTCAGTTTCCAGTGCTGCCACTGGGAGTTTTGACATGTTCCTTCTATTCTTCGAGTTCCTGGGCCAGATTCGTTGCTAGTGTATAGAACCCCAACTCTGTAGCACACTGAAATTAATATAGCAAGAATATATAGCAAGAATTCTGGCAAAACTCTGCAGAAAGGGAGGATAGGAAAACGCCACCACCACCGCCCCCACCACTGCCCCCATCTTCCAGAATCTTCCAAACAACAAAGCCCCTAACTATACTAGCTGGGGGATTATGGGAGTTTTGATCCCCAAAAAAAGGTAACGGTAAACAGTAACTTTTCCATCCTCTGTTACAGAGAGATGGCTCCTATTATCACCAGTCAAAGGACATTATGTAGCTATTCCTCTCTTTTTCTTTCCCCATACAGTCCAAATAAATCCTTAGATTTTAAATTCCTTGAGACAGGGGCTTGCCTTTATATTCTTCTCCAGTGGTTCCCAACTGGAAGACTGTGGATGATGTTACTGATTGGTCAGCAAAGCCCTAATTAGCATAGGGGAGTGAAATGGGTGAACCAATCATAAAGAGAGACCTGAAGAAAACTCTTAGTGATGGAATCATTCCCCCTTTTCCTTGAAACATACCAGCTATTAAAGATCAGGTGCAATCTGTATCATGAAGAAACATACTAATAGTAGCAAGCACCAGGTAAGGTCTTTGTTGTTATGCACCATCAGGTCACTGTCAACCTATGGTTACCCCCATGAATTAATGGCTTCCAGGAAGCCCTGTCATTAACAGCCCTGATCAAATCTTGCAAACTGAAGACGGTGGTATCCTATATTAAGTCAACATGCTTCATATTTGGTCTTCCTCTTTTCTAACTGTCTTCAGCTTATCCTGGCATTATTGTCTTTTACAATGATTCTTGTTTTTTCATGATATGCCCAAAATAAGCTTTGTTTTAGTCATATTAGCTTCAAGTTAGAGGTCAAGCTTGACTTGATCTAGAACCCACAGCACATTTATTTGTCTTTCTCTTAGTCAGTCATATCCATGAGCATTTGACAGACGCCATAGATTCACTAGATGTTTTAAATGACCTGCTTAAATGATCATTTGCTATGTTTTCAATGATAGGTTAATAGTCTGGATAACAGAAAAGACAAGAAACCCCTGTTCTACTCTGTAAAGTGTATTCTCCTCTGATGTTCCTACACAATTGACAAATAGAAATATAGTTCAAATAGACACCATTTTACAAATAAAGATAAGACAACCATTCTTCCTCCACTAAAACTACAAGCAAGAGTTTTTGCAAATCCCTGATTTACCTTATGGGGTGAAAGTATACCAAATCAGATGACGTAAACATGCCTGATCTTTTCGTTTTGGAAAATATGTTAATTAAATTGTGTGAGTTGCCTGCAGTCCTCAAGGCCACAGGACTTGGCGCCAGCTCTAATGAGGGAAAGATCATAAAAGGAAAGGCTGACACTACACACTGTCTCTGCCCCAGGAATTATTGTGGGAGTTTACTAATATGATGCCACTTTCAAACACATGGCTAAAACAAAGTTGGATGTTCTGGCCATATGGCCATTTTCTAGAAGATAATAGCCTCTTAGGAGAATGTAACACAAAATAACCTTACCCTGTTATCCTCTTGTATCTCCCAGTCACTGGAGGAGATGATGGTATGTTGCCCTTGAGTGCAGTTGGAAAACTGGAAGAGACTGGAAAACATCCGCCTGTTTTCCTGGGTATCTGGAAATATTGCATCCTGGAAATTCACTCCATGTGGAAGGAGGTTATAATTCTCATCCATTCTGAAAAGAAAAATTAGGGATAATAGTTAAGTAACTTACATCAATTTTTAAAATACATCCAGACATTTTGAACCCTCCATGATTCCCCAAACTAGGCAAATGCTAATTATATAGCCTCAAATCCTTAAACCCAAATTTCACTTTTAGAACTATTTCTTTATATGTTTCCTACCCCCACCCGACAAAAAAAGCAGCAACCCTCTAATGTTGTCCAAATGGACACCATGAAAAAACACAAAAATAGGCTTTGCCTCATATCCTGTTATAGGAATACTTAACAACAACAAGTTAAAACTTGTATCTGTTACTTAATACCAGTCAATCGTTTTGTAATTTTGATTCACTGTGCCTGGTATTTTAGAATAACAGCAACACAGCAACAATAATGATGATGTGACATCAAGTCAAGAGTTTTCTAGGTACAAAGTACTCAGAAGTGGTTGCCCACTCCCTTCTTCTAGGTGTGCTCTGGGACTATGCAATTTACCCAGAATTGCACAAGCTGGTTCTTCTCCTTGGAGGCACAGTGCAGAAGCAAACTCACAAGCCCTGGTGCTCCAACTCACTGAGCTATTCAGCCAGCTAAGACTATTTTAATGCCCACCCAATGATATATCCAGATGGTGTGGTACCTGAGGGGGGAACTACATTGACAAATAATGTAGGAAATGCTGCAGGATTGAGATGGTCAGCATTGTTTTCTGTTGACTACCCAACATACCAATCAATGTGAATCAGCCCAGATTTCCCCCCCCCATCTGTAGTTTTTTTCCTCCACTGCTGGAGCTTCTGCTTTTTTTGACAGCAAATGCATTTGCATCAGTTCAGTCAGTGTGATCACTTGAGACAATGCAGAGAGGTTTGTAGCCATTCTACTTCAAGCCATTCCACCCAGCTACAGTAGCAGTTAGATTTGTTGCCCTAGCATTTGGGCAGCTAGGTGACAAAAGGGGGGCAGGGAGAAAAGCAAGGAGTTGGCAGAAAGAGAGGAGGAAATTATCAATCAGCTTTGTTTGCAGTTTGTTAAGGTAGCTCTGCTATAACCGTGCCTCCTGCAGATCTGGAGGGCCACAGAGGAGCTACCTTAACCAACTGCAAACAATGCTGTTTCCCCTTCTCCTGGCTGACTGCTGGCTGGTTTGTTGAAGTGAATTAACCTGACTTCTCAGTTGCAATCCATCCACATTTTTCCTACTGTGTAGGTGTATCTCCCCTTTTGTAGATGCAGGACAGATAAGATAAAGGCAGGAGTCCCTTAATTACACAGTTGCTGCCCATAATATAAACCATCAATGGCTAAGCATGAGGGATAATTCCAGAATAGGGCAATATTAGAGTGATCCCATGTCATCTGAAGAGTCATATGTTTCTGAGTTTGGAAAAGTTAATTTTTGTTTTATTATAATTCTCTGAACTAGCCCCTGCCTCCACCTGCAGCCAACATGGCCAGTGCTAGCTGAGAGATTCAAAAGTTGTTCAAAATGTATCTCTTCCAAGTTCTGCTATATTTAGCAAGGCAATGGAGAGATGGGTCAGAGAGAAGTAATGACTGCATTTTCTGATTTGCATTGTTGTTGTATTCTGTGCGTTTTGATTAAAGTTCCAGTGCACATTGAAACCTTGCTTCTTCCTTTACCAATAAGTGGGGATACTATTGAAACAGCACAAATCCTGTTTTGTGAATCTTGTCACAGGAGATTGATTTACGCTGCTGAATTTGAAAATATAATTCTGGTTGTCACCTACGGAGGAACCTGTTAAGTTTTTCAGGTTAAGATAAAGCATTGGAAGGGGGAAACATATGTGATTTGTAAAAATGGACACCTTATTCAGTAGCTACAGATCAAGATGAAGCACACCTGTTTGAGCCTCTGAAAGAGAAGTAGGTTGATACTATTTTTGTAGCAATGCCTGTTCCACAAATTATTGCCTGCTTCTCTTCCTTCAAAGGCAGGCCAAGGAATTATAAGGCTAAAATGAGGTGTGATGGGAACAGATTCATCCCTTTGAAAGTAGATTTGCCCCAACCAGCTTGGGAGTACGAGTAAAAGAAGGTGATTTTAAGAGCTAAAGTGGGACATGGATGAGGGAGCTTAACCACTCCTATACCTCCCCGTAGCTTTTCCTCCACTCCCTTCCCATAAGTGCTTTTCACCCACACAAGCTCACCGCTACGTCTGGAGCACAGCTGAGATAAATGCACCTGGGGAAAGAGGATGCAGGGAAGTAGGACTGAAATGCTCCCTTTGCTCTTAAGACCTGCCCCTCCCTCTCTTCAGATGCAGCAATGGCAAACCCAGGTATGAAAGCCTGCAGCTTCTTACAAGCTGCAATGCTGGTAAACAGAATGCTTACCCTGGTTGGGAAGACAGAGTTCAATTCCTTTCTCCACTAGGGGCTCACAGCACGATTTTAGGGCAGGGATTGGGAAAACTGACCTTTCAGCTGCTGTTGGACTGCCAAATGCTATGATGCCTGACTCTTGGCCATGCAGGGTGGTGCTGATGGGAATTAATAATAATAGTCATGTGCTGTCAAGTCAATTCTGACTTATGGAGACTCTTCTCAGGGTATTCCAGCTAAAGAATACTCAGAAATGGCTTGTTTGTTTGTTTGTTTGTTTAACTTATATGCCATCCACACTACCCAAAAGGTCTCTGGGAGGCTTACAACAATTTAAATACAATAAAAAGATAAAACAATTAAAATACAATTAAAAATACAGTACTCTAAAAATTGCCATCAGGACCCACAGTTGATATTATTTCAATTAAAAATCTTCTGGAACAGGAAGGTTTTGACCTGACTCCGAAACATCATCAACGTCAGCGCCAGACAAATCTCCCTCGGGAGGGCGTTCCATAGTCTGGGGGCAGCTGCCGAAAAGGCCCTTTGTCTACAAGCCATCCCTCTTACCTCCTTGAGGGATGGCTCTTTCAGGAGGGCCCCCTGGTTAGCTCTTAATTGCCAGGTAGGTTCATATGGAAGGAGGCGGTCCTTCAGGTATCCAGGGCCCAAGCCGTTTAGGGCTTTATACATCAAAACAAGCACTTTGAATTGGGCCCAGGCAGCAGCTGGTAGCCAATGTAATTTAAACAGAATCGGCCTGATGTGTTCCCTAGCGGTCCCACCACTCACGAGCCACGCAGCTCAATTCTGAACCAGTTGCAGTCACTGGACCGTCTTCAAAGGCAGCTCCACATACAGCGCATTGCAGTAATCTATACGGGATGTTACCAGTGTATGCGTAACTGTCATGAGACTCTGCTCGTCCAGGTAGGGCCGTAGCTGGTATAATTTCTGCAGCTGAAGGAAGGCGCCCCTGGCCACTGAGTCCACCTGGGCTTCCAGAGTTAGACCAGGGTCCAGGAGTACCCCCAGGCTGCGGACCCTGTCCCTTAGGGGGAGTGCAACCCCATTCAGGGCAGGGAAATGGCCCTCTAGCCTGTCTGGCGAAGCACCCACTAACAGCACTTCCATCTTGTCTGGATTGAGTTTCACTTTATTAACCCTCTTCCAGTCCATTATCAGGTCCAGACACGAGTTCAGCACAGAAACCCTCTCACCTGGATTGGTGGAAAATCAGAGGTAGAGCTGAGTGTCGTTAGCATATTGCTGACTCCTCAGCCCAAACCTCCTGATGACCTCTCCCAGCGGTTCCATGTAGATGTTAAACAGCATGGGGGACAGTATCAAGCCCTGAGGAACCCCATGACATAAACACCATGGGGCAGAGCAACTGTCCCCCAGCACCACCTTCTGGACACGGTCAGCCAGGAAGGAGAGGAACCATCATAAAGCGGTGCCCCCGACTCCCAACCCAGCCAGCCTATCCAGAAGGACACCATGGTCGATGGTGTCGAAAGCTGCTGAGAGGTCCAGGAGTATCAACAGGGTCACACTCCCCCTGTCTCTCTCCTGGCAAAGATAATCGTACAGGGCGACCAAGGCAGTCTCCGTACCAAAACCCGGCCTGAAACCCGATTGATCCAGAAAATCCATTTCATCCAACAGCGCTTGGAGTTGCCCGGTCACAACCCGCTCCAACACCTTGCCCGAATAAGGGAGGTTCGCCACTGGTCGGTAGTTAACCACCAGCCCTGGGTCCAGGTTAGGCTTTTTTAGGAGTGGCCGAATCTCTGCCTCTTTCAAGGTGGTAGGGACCACTCCCTCTCTCAAAGAGGCATTCATGGCCTCCTGGACCCAGGTGCGAACCCCCCTGGCAGATCTTCCAATTAGCAAAGATGGGCAAGGGTCGAGCGGAGTGGTGGTAGAACGGACAGATCCAAGTACCCTGTCCACATCCTCAGGTCTCAACAATTGAAACTTATCCATTAATATTTGACCTAAGCACGGAACACTGGACACATCCTATGATTCTGCACTAATGGTGGAGTCCAACCCACTGCGAATCTGAGCAATTTTCCCCTCAAAGTGAATGGCAAACTCCTCACAGCAAGCTGATGAGCGGTCCGGGACCTCCACCGGATTTCCCGGCTGAAGAAGATCCTGAACCATCCAAAACAGCTCTGCTGGATGACATTTTGAGGAAGCAATACGGATGGTGAAATATTGCTGTTTTGCCAGCTATATTGCCACGAAATAGGCCCAACAATGGGCTCTAAGTCATGTTCGATCGGACTCTCAGTGGGATTTCCTCCTGCGCTCCAGCCGTCTCCCCTCTCGCTTCATCACCCGCAGTTCAGATGTATACCAAGGAGCTGTCTGGGCTCTGCTTGCAGGGAGAGGGTGCTTAGGTGCAATCGTGTCAACCGCCCGGGTCATCTCCCTATTCCATAGGGTGACCTGAGCTTCGACAGGAGCGCCGACCATATCAGACAGATAATCCCCCAGAGCATTCAGGAAACCATCCGGATCCATTAGTCTCCGAGGGCGGATCATCTTAATAGATCTCCCACCCTTGCAGAGGAGAGAAGAAGCTAATAGACTAAACTTGACCAGGAAGTGGTCTGACCATGACAATGGGGTCACAACCAGCCCCTCCACATCCAAACCACCATCCCCCCGTTCTGTTGAGAAAACCAGGTCCAAAGTATGGGTCTTTCCATGTGTCGGGCCGATGACACATTGAGACAGCCCCATGGTTGTCATGGCGGCCATGAAGTCCTGAGCCACCCCAGTCAAGGCAGCCTCGGCATGGATGTTGAGGTCCCCCAGCACCAACAGCCTGGGAGTCCTCAACACCAGGTCCGAGACTACCTCCGTCAGCTCAGGCAGGGAGACCGTTGGTACGCAGCAGGGTGGGCGGTACACCAACAGAATCCCCAATCTGTCTTGTAAGCCCAACACACAATACAAGCCCTCAAGACCTCCTCTCAAAGGGATAGGAAGCCTGGTCAAGGAGATAGAACTCCTATAGACTATAGCAACTCCCCCTCCCCTACCCTCTGAGTGACATTGGTGCTTGACCGAGTAACCAGGCGGACACAGCTGGGAGAGGGGAACACCACCCTCCTCTCCCACCCAGCTCTCAGTAATACATGCCAGGTCAGCAACCCCATCCAGAATTACATCATGGATGAGAGCAGTCTTATTTTGTACTGACCTGGCGTTCATCAACAGCACCGTGTGGCTCGAGGGTTTGCTGATATGGTCACCTGATACCATCTGGTTGGGGGTAGGACTAGAAGAGGGGATAGATGTAAGATATCTAACCTCTCTTCTCCTACGTGGGCATGTTCTACCCCCACCATTCCTTTCCTCTTGGGGCACCCTGGGTCTGTGCAGTTTGCCCAAGGCCACACAGGCTGGCTCTATTTGCAGGAGGTACAGTGGGGGGAATCAAACTTCCACCCTCTGGTTCCGCAGCAAGATACCTAAACCACTGAGCTATCTAGCCAGATAGGGACTAGAGTCTAATAATATTTAGAAGGCTGCAAGTTCCATACTCATTTTAGGATATGACTGGGGAAGGAAGAGGGATCAGGATGCAGCTGGTATGGTAGTAGAACACCTCTGGTTCAGACTTACTGCCTGTTGATTCTTGTCAGGTAGTGGCTGGTAGAAGTTACTTATGAGACATGAAAATTAACAATGGATGAAGTTATTTATGTGAAATGCAAACTGACAACCATGCAGGTTGTGTGTGTTAGAAGGAGTCACAGAAGTCTTTTTTTTCTCCTCAGTTCTTGAAGAAAACATCTGTGAAATTCAAGCACTTGCACATTTTTATTCATGTAAGTTCTATCTCTTTGCTCTGTTTTGCATATGTTTTCCTGTATTACATGGAGGACTTTTGTATCTGGCAGTCCAATGGTATATTTTAAATTTCCTAAAACACTGATGACTGCATGACTGAACAATTGACATTCAATTTCTCTTATAAATAAACTTTAATGTTTAATGTTGGAAACTATAATTAAAACACATTTAAAACACATTTATCTCAAAACATGTCTAAGACAAGATATTAATGTTGCTAAATCATGTTTCCAGCACACTTAAGACTGCAATTCTATATTCATTCATCTGAGAAAAAGCTCTACTGAATTGAGCTGGGCCTACTTCTTACATGTATAAGATTATATTATTAAATACAGAATTCCATGGACAGGCACATGGAAAAGAACAAAGGATAAAATTGTTGATCTATAATATTCATTTGCTATCTCCTTCTTTCACTGCAGGCAACTGGCTGGGTAGCTCAGTGGTTTAGATCTCTGGCGGCAGAGCCAGAGGTTGGGGTCAGGCAGCTCACTCCAAAATAGAACAGAGATCCTATAAGAACTGCCTAGAAGAGAGAGTTTAGACAGTTTCAGTTCAGCAGGTGAAAGGACACAACGATTTTTTGTACATCAAAGGTGGGGTGTATTGGCCCTCCCAATATTTTGGACTACACATTCCATAATCCTTTGCCACTGGCCTTTCCTGGCTAAACATCTGGAAACTGGAGCTCAAAACAGCTAGAGGAGCAAAAGGTCTCTGTTCCACACGGTTGTAATAATGGCAAAAGACCTAACCTCCTTTATAGCTATCACAGATGACATTGTTTGCACATGCCCAGAGATACTTACCCTTCGCACACAATCAGACAAACTCAAGTGACTTGCGTTGACTTGCTCTGCTGTCAATTTTTATTGGCACCTGAATTTGATCTATTATGACTATTCATTTAGGCAAGATAGATACAGAACCCCCTGTTGACAGCAAAACAGTGAGTAGTTGTGAATCACATATCCTACAATCTTTTCTCCAAGAAGTTCAGATACCAGTTAATTTTCTAAACAATACTGGGAGGTGGGTTAGGCTGAGATCGTCTGTGTAATGTAGCTGCTGCTGTACCCATACTAAAATCACAATTTGGCTGTAAAGTTTATGGAACAACCTTGAGCAAGTAACTCTCAACCTAACCTATTTCACAGGGATGTTGTTTAGACCAAAGTAGAGGGCTTGAGCTTCTTAAGAAAAAAAGGAATGAGATAGATAGACAGACAGACAGATAAACAGATGAATGCATGCATGCATGCCAAGAGCGGTTTCATGGCTGAGTGGGAATTTGAACTGAAATCACCATCATCAAGGCCCATGAATTTCTACCACACTAGACTTAAAAACTATTCTACACACTACACAGAATTTTGTGACAGAATTGTGGTCTGTATCACTACAAATGTATGTAGTGTGTCAAATGGTTTGTCCAGGTCTTCCTATTTTTTTTTAACTTCTCCCATTATGTGAAAAAGAAAAAAGACTTAATCACATGTACTTGCACATCAGGGAGAAAAGCAAGCCTCTCTGTGGCATCTTACTTTCTGCTACATCTGGGAATATTTTAAAGCTGCAACATCTCCCTGCACTCTATATGCAGTTTGAAGTGGTACAGTTCAGAAATCTACCACCTCACTGACCTGGCATAATACGTCCACAGCACACACACACTCTCTCTCTCTCAATCTGTATGTTTATTCAAACTCACCCCTGCCATGAACTCAACAGCCAAACCACTGTTTCTCATCCTCCCATCTCCACTGCTAAAACAACAATTCTGGCCTGCCTATCAAAGCTGTTGTAAAGAAGAGGCATACATGTGCTCCTCCAGATGTTGTTAGACTGCAAATCCCATTGGACCTGGCCAGCACACCCAAAGGTGAAGGAAGATGGATGCTGCAACAACTCCAGCAACATCTGGAAGGATGCACTTTTGCCCCTCCCTGCACTGGAGGGAGGGAAGGAAGGAAAACTGAAGAGGCACAAACAGAGGGTGAATGTGCCTCATACTGGCTATCCCTGTTTCAAAGGCTGCTTAGACATGCAGCGTGTTTTGATTTTTTAAAAATGCTATGTAAATTTATTTATTTTATTCATTTATTTTCATTCTTATGCCACCTTTCTCCCAGTGAAGTGATCCTAGGTGGTTCACAAATTATCATTTTTAAAAAATTGATTAAATGGTACATAAAATGCTGTGTGTGTGTATTTCTTAGATAGGTGAATATAACTCAGGTGGTATAGTGAACAGACTGCTGGATTAGACTCCGGAGACCTGGTTCAAATCTCCATCTGGCCCCCGAGACCAGGTGGAGGATGGCAGTTATTAAGCCACTCCTTGAACATCTCACCTACCTTGAAAGCCCTATTAGGTCACCGTGGTTGGACGCGACTGGACAGCGCATAACAAAAAACGGGCTGCAGTACACAAAAACTTACACCCATGAAAACCTCTAAAACTTCAAGGTCTCACAAGGCTTCTTGCTGGGGGGGGGGGGGGTTTGCTGCTGAAACGAGTGTGTCACTAGTGAACGAACGAACAAAAAAAAATCAAAAAAGAGAGTTTGCAAGAGGTACTCACCTGAGGAAGAAGAAGTAGGAGTAATCCTGCATGACGGTGTGAGAGTGGCAGGAGAAGTACCCCAGTCCCGTCAAGTTCAGCCTGGAGCCCGCGGGCACCTCCAGCATGCTGCCCCAAGCCTGGTCGCACAGCATCTCAATCTCCGCGGAGTAGAAGAGGCCCCCGTCGGTGGCTTCGTACTGCCAGGGCAAGTAGTTGTACATGCTGTACATGTCCTGGTGCAAGGCTAAGACTTTGGCATAGACGATGATTTCTGCCAGCTCCGCCCGGCAGCTTTCGCTCAGGGGTCTCCAGTCCGAGGGCAGCTGACAGCCTCTGGCCGGGCGGAGCGGCAGCCTGAGGGACAGCAGGGTCAGCAGCACCGGCAGCAGGTTCTGCGGCATGATGGAGGGATGGGAACGGAGGACGCGCGCTCCCGGCGGGATACTCACCTTCCCCTTGTACTCCAGGCGGGGATAAAATCCCACTCACCGACACAAAACTTGAGGCTAAGTTGATGAAACAGGAGCCCTGCGGAACGGCAGCCCCTGATTGGCCAGCGACTGGGGTCTAAGGCGCACCAGTGGCTCGGGGGCTGGCCAATGGGAACCGCTTCTCAAAGAAGAGGGCAGGGCGGTAACAAGAGACGGGAGAAGGTCGGCTGTCAACCCACTCGGAGGAACTGGGAATGGTTGTAGGCGGGAGGGAGATGCGATCGTCTCCTCACCAGCGCTTCGAAAAGTTACTATGTGGGACTAAGTTACTACAAGGGTCTCCCTAAAGGGCTGTTCGGGGGATACTGGGGCCTGTAGTCCCCAAGCTTTCCCCACTTGAGGAGAATTCTGAGAGTTGTCCAAAAAGTAACTTTTCCAAGCTTTTATCTACATCAGTCTTAAAACTTCTGGAGTCAAAGACTGGGATGGGCAAGCGTTGGTTTTTGTTTTCTTTTTAGCCATGGATTGCTTATACAGTTAGGAAGATAAGAAGAGCTGGAACAACAGAAAAGTGGCTAGGGAGCTAATTGCTAGAGGCGTGATGTGTTTCATCCCCTTCTCGTTATTTCTGCAGTGCTTAAAAATGCTGAATGAAAATCGAGAAAGCTAAATCTGGCTCACAGCCTCCCAGTCACGGAGAAATGAAAAGTACAAGGAACAAAAGGACAGGGAAACCAAAAGGCCAAAAAGTGCCATTTGAAAAGGAGAGTGCTCCGGCACTTTTTAAAAAAGCAAGAACTGGTGCAGAATGGAACTGAGATGGTTCAGAAGCAAGGAAAGCGTGCTGGGAGAGACCCAGGTTCACTGCTAGAGCATATGGGCGTCCTGTGGAAGGTCTGGAGGCTGCTAAACCAGCCTTGGGAGTCACATGTGGTCACACAATCACATTTTGCAGGACTCTATAGGAGCTCAGAGAAGTATATAAAAAGACCCCTGCTGGGTTAGAACAAAGGCCTTCTAGCCCATCCTCCTCTTCCTACCAAGGGCTAGCCAGGTGCTTCCATGTGTCTTATGTGCCAGCAAGTCAGGACTGACTTACAGTGACCCTAATAGGGCTTTCAAGGTAAGTGAGCTATTGAAGGAGAGGTGTTACAACTTCCTGGTGGGTTTCTATGGCCAAGCAGGATTCGAATCCAGGTCTCCTGAATCCTACTCCGTCACTCTGTCCACTACACCACACTGAGTATTTCATGTGTTTCTGAGGAGCCCATAAACCAGGCCTTCTCTCCTTCTGTTTGCCTCACAGCAGCTGATATGCAAAAGCATGAGGTACATGAATATGGAGTGTTAACAACAGTCTTCATGACCAATAACCATCATTTTTCTCCATGATTGTCTAACACCCATTAAATCCTGTGGTCATCATTACATCCTGTTATGATAGATCCCAGACACTATTTTTGTTTTGTTGAATTCATTATTTCTAGACTCTGAAGTCTAAACTTATTTTTTTAAAAAGGAGGGGAAAACATTTTTTTCTACTTTCCCTCTGCATCAGGCATAATTTTAAACATTTCTATCATGCTTCCCCATTTAGCCATGTTTTTCTTAACTTAAATGTCCCAAATGCTTTGGCCTCTGCCCTTTTATTATTCCTCCTAAATCTGAGATCAGCAGGATGCAGTTCCCCCCCACCCCGACTCTACATTCTTATGAATTTATTCCTTGGCAAGCAGTACATTCTTTCATAATGCCCAGGAAATACTTGATCAGAGAAGCCGCAGCTTGTGTGTTTTTTTAATTAACTCCTTTTCTTATTTTGGAGACAGCAAGTTACATGTGATTTCTAAATGAATACTCTAAAAATGCTTTTTTATTTCCCCCCCCCCTTTTTTTCTTTTTCTTTCTAAAGGTCATAAATTCCAATAGGAGTGGTGTGGAATGGAATAACAGAAGCACTCACTCTCTAAATCAAAGATGGGGAACTTACAGTCCTCCAGATGGTTTGTATTTCAACTCCCCAAAGCCTCGGCCAGCATGGCCAAAGGGAAAAGACAATGGCAGCTACAGTCCAGCAGCATATGGAGGGCTAGAAACTTCTCAACTCGTGTCTTAGGATAACCTAGAATGCTCTTTATCCTACCTCATGTCAATACTGATTCCAGGACACATCACCCACCCACCCCTGCAGAGCCCTTTCTCACAGTGACCTCTGTTTCATCTTGCCACTGGCTGATGCCCTGCTCTTCCTCTCCATCAGCCACTGCTCCAGGGTTGGGCAAGTTCTGCTCTTCCAGATGTTGCTAGACTGCAACCTGCAGCAGCTGTTGCCAGTGTTGCCAGAAGTGAGAGACTGGGAGTTGCAGCTCAAGAATATCTGGAATGCCACATGTTGTGTGCATGCACGCACACACGCACGCACACACACGCACACACACGCACACACACCCCTCTCTGACTCAGCAGGGAGCAAACAGGCAGGTGATGCTATGTCCATATTGCAGCTGCCTCCTTGACCTTGTTTTCACTGGATGTTCTCCTTTTCTGGTCCAGAAGGTGAGGGCAAGGGAGGGAGTAAGCAAGAGACAATAAGACAGACCAGGAGCTATGGAGGCTTGGACCAAGGGTAACATTTGTCATGAACTCAAGGTCCAAACAGAGACATAATTTTGTCTGCCAAAGTAGACCCCTGATCAGCAAGAGATGCAACATCCACCAGGATGTTCATCAGCTTGAGCCTTGTTCCAATGACCAAAACTAAGCAAGAAACAATTACTATGAGTCATCAAGCGATACATTCTTCAATCTGGATGGGCAAAGTTACTTTTTAAAAAGTTACAACTCCCAGAATCTTTGGGGCTGGCTGTGGAATTGGATTACAATCCCATAGCCATGGGTTCTACCTTTTTGGATTCTCTAGCACTGGAGTCCAAATGTGTAACTTCACTCTTCTCAGCCACTGGGTTATGAGCAAGGATGATGAATTCACGGGGGGTGGGGTGTGTGTGAATCAGCCTGACATCTTATCACATTGTGCTAAGATGAAACAGCTCCTGGAGAGTCCCACTTTCTGCCCACCTCAGCATTAAAATGTCACTCTCTCTCTTTGTTCTTTTCACCTTCTCCTAGCTCTAGACAACAAGGTATTAGGAATATCAGTGAGGGTTTTCCGAACCTGCTGAGAAGCTCACATCTTTCAAAACCTGTGTTTGCTGTTTCTTCACAGGTGATCTAAAGGTCAATCAGAGACATTCTTCTATGGAGCTTGCTAAAAATGACACCCCCCCTTCCCATCTGAACTCAGCACAGATCTGACAAAGCAGTGTAGCCAAAACCAGCTAATCAGAATAAACTCAATAGAGCCAATTACTGCTGGGCCTCTGCTCTTAGCCATTCATGCATGTGGGGCTTATTCATTCACTTCCTTTTCTCAGATAAGTAGCAAACAGACAGGCCTCCCCCCCCCCACCCCGCAGCCTTTTCAGGCAGGAACTACCTTTCTTTTTTCTTTTTTTATTCTAAAAAGTCCTTTATAGATGTGTAAAGTTTAAAAAAATCTTCCGCTTAGGAAGGCTTTGACGTTTTCCTCTGAACTTCTATAGTAATACAAAGTAATTTCAGAATTCAGCTTTGCTTTTGATGCCTTCATGATGTTCACTACCAGTATCAGGTACCTAACAAAAGAAGTACAGTAGTCAGGAACTGGCTATGGGGTTTTTGTTGGGCATGGGGACTCGAAACCTTCTGCCAGCTGTCTTTTATTTCCATATCCACGTCCATTCCTTTGTAGTCTGGAATAAAAAAATATTAAACCCAGACTGTGCCCACCCAACACACAAACAGCTTTAAACCTGAGAATGTACATAGTTGGACAACTGATGTTTCCCACATCTTTAAAGGAAGCAGTTTCATTTTTGTCTTATTTACTTCAGCATTCTCACATTACCCCTTTCTGGTAGTATTTTCATTATTTTTTTACTTTTAGAACATATATCAGAAAAATATACAAATATATGAATTTCATATGAACAGTGCATGACTATCAAGAGTGATTTTACACAAAGCTGCAGAAAGCCACAAATTAGATTCAAATATGAAAAGACTGGTTTTTTTGGGACTACAGCTCCCAAAATCCCTAAACCAGCATAGCCAGGAGATTCTGGGAATTGTCACCATAAAATATAACTTTACCACACTCTGGAGAGGATTCTGTCATGAGAACTGAATGAGTGGAGACCAACACATTTACTTACACAGGCACAGGAGGTTATTTGAGTAGGAAGGGATAGGGTGTAGACCCCCAAAGGAACTAGGTATGGGCTCTGGCATTCAGCCCAGCTGTTGGAGACCTTTTCCCAGAACAAGAGCCTTCCAAATTGTAGAGCCAGTATCTTTGTTTCCATGGCCTCGTATTTTTTTTATTTTATTTTATTCTTTAAAAATTACCCCACTTTTCCTTAAAAAGGACCCTAGTTGGCTTAAATCATTAACAGACAATATTTAAAACTGAAAACAATAAGTATACAAATACTTTAAAAGGATCAAACAAATACCACATGAGCAAAGTCCATTCATGAGTTTAAAAAATATCCAAGTATGACTAATAGATTGATAATAATGTACAAATGCAAAGGTTTCTGCTAGCAAGATGTCCTTTAAGACTTTCTACTCATCAAAAAAGAGATGGAGGTTAAGGGATAGTAAGGCCCATGTGTTATATGGAGCTCCACTGAAGACAAAAACATTTTGGAAAGAGTTGGGATCTGTCCAGGGTTCTGAAAGACCTTCCTGTTGACTACCCTTGTTTCCTGAATTCATAATCCCAGATTCCCTTCCGTTTGTTCTCTCCAATTGCTCAAGACGACGTGCTGGCCCATTTGCTCCATGTTGTGGGCTGGGACTCACCAGGACTAGACAAGCTGTCCACGTGAGATAGAAGTATGCAAGAACATCTTTAGGGACTTGAACAGAAAGGACAGAGGTTACATAATTATGCTGACTGAACAGCATGAGCTACCTAACCCAGAAGCTGGCAAACAGAAAAATGAGCAAATGCTGAAGTAAGGTACAGTTCTCACCATCTTGAAGTGGCCAGCCCTCTCCCATTTCCACTGATACTGCAGAGTGCATACAAGGCATGTGCACAATCATCCTTCAGTTCTCAAATAGCTGGTTGTTTAACACATGTAGGGCTACTTAGACCAGACAGAAGCAACATCTGGCCCACAAGTCAGATTTGGCTCATGGGCATCCCAATCCAACTACCCATTTCTCCCTCTGGCCATGGCCTTCTTCCAATGCCATGAAGGGTTGCAAGGGGGGGGGGGAGATGGTGAGTGGATCACAAATCAGGCAAGCCTAGCATAGAAGCTGAGAATGGACAAAAGCCCTATTTTTCTTGTATTTCCCAATAATATTGTCAGAAATGATCTGATCAGATACAAGACAGCTTCATATGGTCATATATACCTTGACTGTTCTGGCCTTTTTCTTGTCAACCACAGTTTCTGACTCCCCTTTCTAAGCAAGAATGAGGAACCCCATGTTTAAATTCAAGAGTTGCTTTGGCTTGTGGCTAATCTTCTAGCGTGACCTCCTTTCAAATCCTTCCTCAGCTCAACCTGAGTTAGTGACTTAAGCCACTCACCATCTCTCCAACTATAGAAATAATGATCTATATACCACTTCCAGCTTCCTAGAGGGATGTTGAGATATAATGATAATAATCTTAGAACTGCAGAGCTGGAAGGGACCTTATGGGTCATTGAGTCCAGCTCCTGTCAAGGAGGCACAATGGGGTATCGAACTCCCAAACTCTGGCTTCGCAGCCAGAGACCTAAACCACTGAGCTATCCAGCAGTTATAAATGCAAGCATTTATTTATTTATTTATTTATTTATTTATTTATTTATTTATTTTACTTATATCCCGCCCATCTAGTCGTTGACTACTCTGGGCAGCTTACAACAAGTAGAATAAAACAGTTAAAAATTAACAACAGTTTACAGCAATAAACAATCATTCAAGATGGAAGGAAAAAAGAAAAGATAGATCAAGTGGTGCTCAGAGGGAAGGCCTGCCTAAATAGCCAGGTTTTCAGTTGGCTTTTAAAAATACCCAGCGAAGGGGCCATGCGGATCTCTAAGGGGAGGTTATTCCAAAGACGAGGAGCCACTGCCGAGAAGGCCCGGTTTCTTGTTTTTTCCTTCCGGGCCTCCCTCGGCGTTAGGCTCCTCAGCCACACCTCCTGGCTAGATCGAGTGATATGGGCAGATCTAGGTGGGAGAAGGCGTTCCACCAGATATCGAGGTCCTAAACCGTTTAGGGCTTTATATGTAATCATTAAGACTTTGAAATCAATGCGGAAACGAACGGGCAGCCAATGCAATGCGGCCAGGGTGGGAGAGATATGATGATGTTTTCTCACCCCACTAAGAAGTCTGGCTGCCGCATTCTGCACCATTTGAAGCTTCCGCATCAATCTCAAAGGTCTCAATTTATAGGCCTCCTGATATGTAGTTTTTGTGCATACCCAGTCTGTTATACTCATTGAAGATGCACTTAGCATGTTCTTTTTCACTTAATTTATTAAAGCCTGCATCTAGACAGCAGTTTACTCAGGCAATGCTACTGCGTATGATACACACACACCACCCCAGGTCTGATTTCAATGACAGAACATCCAATCTCATTTTCCCAACACCTCTGTCTCTCTTCTGACTAAAAGTCCTGTTATGTTGCAGAAGAAGAAATACCAAAATTAGCAAGGCTCCCAACAGTAGAGACATTTTTCCTAATGCAACTAAATTTATCCCAGCTGCTAGGAACAGCTGCAAACTTTTAAAAAAAGAGCATAAGTCTTTTGCTGTTTTCAGAACTGTGGTATTCCTCCACTTACTCCCTTACAGCTACTAAGCACAGGGAAGGAAGTATTTGATAAAAGTGCTGCCCAGGGGCACTAAACCACAATTCTGTATAATTCTGTCATTTTGATTTCCCCTCAAAAACTAAAGCAAACCTGGAAAATAACATTGCAGAGGGTGGGGGTGGACAATCACAGGTGTTAGCTTAAAAAAAAAAAAGACTGAGGCATAGCCCATAAGTAAATGATTGCTTCAAACTTTGTTAATTCTGCAGTGACGGATACAATTTTTGATTAATAGATGGCAGAAGCAACATCATCAACCAAATTGTGCTGAAGAGGATCTAGCTGAAACATTTTAAAGCTTTTAAAGTGGATTTCAGTGGGCAGGTCTGCATCACAAATGTGGATGGACTTTACAGCTTTACACATTTACCAAAGAATCCTGGAAAACTACAATTCCCATAATTATTTTGAGGAAAACATGGCAATTGAACTGACAGAAATAAGCCACAGATTTGTGATCCTGATTATGCCATAGAAATAACAGACTTTCAAAGGGTTGTGTCAGTGTTTTTCTGTCTATTTGGACTCACTGTGAACTTTGCTGCAACCAGTCCTTGCTGCAATGGGACTTAAAGATCTTTCTTTCTTTCTTTCTTTCTTTCTTTCTTTCTTTCTTTCTTTCCAGTGTCTTATTGTTTAAACATGGAGCAGAAGAGTAATTGCATAAGACTCTACCCCAGTCTGTGGTGTAGTGGATAGAGTGACCGACTAGGACTCTGGAGAACAGGGTTCAAATCCCCCCTCACCCATGGAAACTGACTGGGGGAATGGCACTGGTAAAACCACTCCTTAAATATCTCACTTACCTTGAGAACCCTATTAGGGTCAATTTGATGGCACAGAACATATACACACACCCCAGTCTGACAGGTTTTCTGTCACACAGCCAATTGCACCATTGATTTTGCAATCACGCTGAGACTAGGCACATTCTCAGGAGCCTGCCAGGATGTGGGCAAGGCACTTGCATGATAATCCTTCTCTATCACATGTAGGTAACTGGATGCTGACCTATGCCTTTTATTTGTATATCACAATGTTGTTGAAAAAGAAGGAATCATGTTCTTGTAGATCTCTCTTACGTTCCTACATGGATCTGCTGTATTCTGTAGGTCAAAGAAATCTGATATTTTGAGCAAGTGGGGGGAACCAAAACAGGCTGCAACCTCATATGTGTAAGACCCTGGAAGTAAGTCCCAATGAGCCCTGTAGGGCTGACAAGTATAAATATAGTAAGATGGCAGTGTTATACTGTGACCTTGAGTTAGATACTTACTTTTAAATTCAGAAGGACTCTTTTGTGTAAGTAGGTATAATACTGTTTTATTAATAATAACAACATACTCTTGGACCTGACTTCAAATGACCATCCTTGAAGTCAATTTCTTTGATTTCATTGGAGTCCGTTTCTGCATAAGTGACACTGAGAAAAGGAACACAATTTTCAACCACCATTTCTTCTCAGTCCACTCCAAGTAAGGGAAATATTGCTGGATGAGCAAGTCTGCTTTGCACCCTTGATCTTGTAAGAAATAATGGGTGGAAATAGACTTTTTCTCAGAGAACTGATGATATGCGAAAGCCAGAGTTGCCTGCTGTGTTCTTATTCATAATTCCCCATCATCTCTGGATGCAAGAAAACTGGAATACTGAGTATAATTATGCACCTCACATACATAAGGTTGCATAGGATTGCATAAGATTTTATACTTCAGTCAAAGGATAGTGTAGTGCTGGAAAAGGTGCAGAAAATAGGAACCAAAAAAGGATTGAGGGGATTGAGAAATCCCTATAAGGAAAGTTTACAATGTTTGGACTTTGGGGCTTAGAAAAAAAGATGAGTAAACAAGATGATGATAGAAATGTATACAATTGTGCAGAAAGTTGTTAGAGTTAAGAGCTGGGATAAAATATATGCATATGCTGGACATCCATCTCAATGGATTAAATATTAGCCAAGGACTCAATTCTTGAGTCATTACAAAATGTAATAATTATGTTATTTCCTGTTATTTTCCTTCCCAGCTAATCAGACCGACATTTTCAGAACAAGGCCCAAAGATAAAGTGTGTCATTCTCTACAATACCACATATTGTTACCAAACAAAAGTCTTAAATCATTACTAGGTGTGAAATGCAACCAAACACCCCCATTCCTTTATCTTAGAGCCTTGCATGAATGTTTTTTTACCATATAGTCTCTATATTCTACTGTATTATCTTAGCACTGGAGAGCTGGAAGGGACCTTATGGATCATTGAGTCCAGCCTCTGTCAGGGAAGCACAGTGGGGAATCAAACTCCCAACCTCTGGCTCCGCAGCCAGATGCCTAAACCACTGAGCTATCCAGCAGTTCTAACTCATATGTCTAACAAAGTGAACATGTCCCACAGAAGTTTACATTAAAATATAGCAGATAGTCTTTAAGGTGCCACAAACATTGTCTTTTAATAGTTATTTAAATAAAATAAATAAAGTCTCTTTTTGCTTTTGTTTTGTGTTTCTTATGGTTAGAGAGAGGATCCTCTCCATCTTATAACACCTCCCTCATAACCTTGTATATCTACATGGTGTAAAAATTCAGGATAGATGAGGGGAAGCAGTTGACACACTGCGGAGTTCAATTATGGAATATACTATCACAAGTTGTAGCCAAGACCATTAAAGGGGGACTAGACAAATTCTAATGAGAAAATGAGCAAAGGAAGAGTGTAAAGATAGCTGACACCCTCTAGCCCATGCTGTCGTCTGCCTGGCATCACCTGGTGAAGCAACAGGATTGGCAGCTATAGGCCTCCACATGTAGCAGCCACTGGGCAGTCTCTTTATGTGACAACATTTATCTTAGACAGAAAGCTGTACCAATAAGAGCATTTTTTTCTTGATTAAGATGAAGAATGTTCTCATGCTTATATATAGAATAAAAAGGCTGCAGAAACAGCCTGAGCCAAATGGCTTTCTCTCTCACCCCTCACCCCAGCTCACTTAGTAAAGAATAAAGCAAGGAAAAGCTGAAAGATAAACCTCAGAGAGATGCCAAACCAAATAAATATGTTTTAGAAAAAATAGAGTGGAAATTAGATTAGATGAGAGAGGGAAAGAGAGAGAGGTCCATGAGAAATTCAAGAAGAAAGACCCCCACCCCAGTCAGATTCTCTGAGGACTTGGAATTCATGTATCAATGGGAATGCAATGCAGTGCTGGAATAGCAAAGCTGCCTATCCTTCGGGATCCTCCAGTTATCCATTCTTTCAGCTGCTGTCACCAATTACTCTGCCACTTGTAAGTGTCCATGAGCAGGGTCGGCTGAAGACATTTTGAAACTCATAATCAATGTTCCTTCTTGCCTGGAAGTTCTTCCTAAGCCAGAATCTGGGGCTGGGGGGTGGGATGTGCACACATAACAGAAACCAGGGAAGTCGCAGTAACTAATTGAAGCTTATTAACCAAGTGCTGATTGTATACCTGGTTACATGAAATCCATAGGATTCTCACACTAATATTTACTTGAAATCTCCTTTCTTTCATTGCTACCACAGAAAACAAGCTTGCTCCACCTTCCATCCAACAAACCTCAAATATTTAACAATGGTGATCTTATCATTCCCCAGCCTTCTCTTTTATCAGGCTGGACGTATACACTTTTCTCCAACTAATCTTCATAGGGCCTGACTTCCAAACCTTTTACCATCTTGTTTGTCCTCCTTTGGATATTATTAATACTGATCTTAACCTACAATGGTGAAAACTGGACACAGTATTCCAAACGAATTTGGACCAAAATAGAATACAATTCTTTATTTCTTTATCTGTATCAGAACACTGCACAATTTGAAATTATGGATGTATATGAAATATAGGTAAAATTAAAAATATTGAGATATGTTTTTGACCAGAAGCAGGCTACTTCAATAGCATTATCTTGGCCATTTGCTAGATCTTCTTTTTTGTACATGGTGGGGCAAAAATTGCAGGCACGTTAAGCTCTGCACTGTTTGAATTTCTCCACAGTCACAGAAAATGTGTCCTGTATGTAAGTGGCCCCATTTTATTTGATAACTCTTTGATCTTCCTACTTCACTTTGAAGTCTACTGAGTGACTTCCAGATGGTCCAGCTAGAGTCTTGTCCTGGTGGAGACACTCTTCAGCATTCATCCATTCGGCAAGATATGTTGTTTTTGCTCTCCATAGGTTTGGCCTAGCCTCTTCTAGTTTAATATTTACAGCTTGAGATGTAAATCTCAAACTTTTCTTTGACTTTAGTCATCATCTAGGAGATTGGGGTTCATGATGTGGGTGGGTTTGGTGCTGCACTGCCTTATTTTGTTCATTTTTCATTAGCACAATATACTTCTGGAGGTGTAATGACAGCCAAATAATGGACTTTTTCAATGGGGGAAGGTTTCAGGCAGGCAGTAATAATTCAGGCACCCAGTAATGATTCATTAAGAGCTACATTCACTTGTTTGACACATGCAGATTTATACCGTACAAGCCACTGTATTCAGAAGAAGAATACAGTCATATTATTTGTTGTTGTTTAGTCGTTAAGTCGTGTCCGACTCTTCATGACCCCATGGACCAGAGCATGCCAGGCCCTCCTGTCTTCCACTGCCTCCCGGAGTTTGGTCAAATTCATGTTGGTAGCTTTGATGACACTGTCCAACCATCTCGTCCTCTGACGTCCCCTTCTCCTCTTGCCTTCACACTTTCCCAACATCTGGGTCTTTTCTAGGGAGTCTTCTGTTCTCATGAGATGGCCCAAGTATTGGAGCCTCAGCTTCAGGATCTGTCCTTCCAGTGAGCACTCAGGGTTGATTTCCTTCAGAATTGATAGGTTTGTTCTCCTTGCAGTCCAGGGGACTCTCAAGAGTCTCCTCCAGCACCACAGTTCAAAAGCGTCAATTCTTCGGCGGTCAGCCTTCTTTATGATCCAGCTCTCACTTCCATACATCACTACTGGAAAAACCATAGCTTTGACTATGCGGACTTTTGTCGGCAAGGTGATGTCTCTGCTTTTTTTTTTTTTAACAACTAGGGATAAGGTTAAGGAGTACAAAAGGTAGAGGGGGATATGGGGGGAAAAAGAGGGGGAAGGAGAACACAAAATGTACTGTAATCCAATCTGTTTATGTTGCAATATCAAGTCGACTTTTCACCTTTCTACAATTTGATTGCCCTCCAGGTTTCAACTTACAGTTACATCTTAGTTTAATTCTATGTTATTCAAGCACTATCTGGTGACTCAAGCCATTTATATAATAAATCCCATCGTTCAGTTGCCTTTTGTATTGGACAGTCTTTCAACACTTCTGATAGAATATCCATTTCTGCCGCTTCCCATATCTTCTCAATGAGTTCCTCTTGTTTCAGTATCTCCGATTTCTTCCAATTCTTAGCATAAAGAATTCTGGCTGCAGTGACTATATATATAACTAGGTAGTTCTTTGTCTTATCTATATTATCTGGTATAATGCTCAGTAAAAACAATTCTGGGGTTAGTGGAACATTACAAAGCAGTATTTTTGTAACAGAGTATGTACTGCTATCCAATACTGTTTCGCTACTCTACAAGTCCACCACATATGGTAAAAGCTTCCCTCTTGTGCTTCACACTTCCAACAAACATTTGACACCTCTGTATAAATCTTTGACAATTTTTTTGGAGTCATATGCCACCTATAAAACATCTTATATATGTTCTCCTTGAAAGTTACCGATTTTGTGAGCTTTATGTTATTTTTCCATATTTGCAACCATTGATCAATATCAATATTATGTCCTATATTTTGTGCCCACCTAATCATACATTCTTTTACCATCTCATCTTGCATTTTAATTTCAAGCAAATAATCATACATTTTCTTAATTACTTTATTATTTGAGCCCAGCAGAAGTTTATCGAATATCGTTTATTCTGTGTAAAAGCCCTCTATTTTATCTTTTCTATACCTAGATTCCACTTGTGCTCTAGACCACTAGTCCATGTTTTGTGTTTCTTTGGACCTTAACTCACAATCATTTTTTAATAGATCTTGATATCTTAAAAGTTTCGCTTCTGTCATGAGGTTAGGTTTTGTAAAGGCCTCTATGGGTGATACCCAGCCTGGTGTTTTTTGGTAAATCTGCTGGATGATCTTTTTCCAAGTCCCTAGTAGGGCTCTTCTTATCATATGCGAGTTGAAACTTTTCTGCTCTTTATCTTTTTTATACCATAGAAAAGCATGCCAACCTAACTGTAAATCATGTCCTTCCAACTTGAGTAGTCTATCATTATCTAAAGTTATCCATTCCTTTATCCAGACTAATACACAGGCTCTATAATACAATACCCAATCTGGGAGACCAAAACCTGCTCTTTGTTTGGCATCTTGCATTGCTTTGATTTTAATTCTTGTTTTTTTACCTTGCCACACAAATCTCATGATTATCTTGTTAAGTTCTTGGAAAAAATGACTGTTTTAATATTATGGGAATTGTCTGAAATAAAAATAAAATTTTAGGTAGAACATTCATTTTGATGGTTGCTATTCTTCCCATCAACAATAGCTGTAATTTGTCCCATCTCTCCAAGCTAATCTGTATTTCTTTAATCAACTTCATATTATTGTCTTTGAATAATGTACTCATTTTCTTTGTGATTTGGATCCCTAAGTATCTGACTCTCTTCTCTTCTTGAAAGTTAGTCCTTTCTATTAATTTCTGTCATTCTTGATCTCTCATATTTTTAACAAAAATTTTTGTTTTCTTTTGGTTTATTTTCATTCCTGCAATATCACCAAAATTCATCAGCATCTCCATCAGGTCTTCAATTGAGTCCATTGGATCCTCCAATATAATAACTAGATCATCTGCAAAAGCTTGGAGCTTAAAAATATGACCTCTTACTTTCAGTCCTTTTATTTCCTTTTTATCTCTAATTTGCTCAGTTAATATTTCTAGAGTGGGAATGAATAGTAATGGAGAGAGTGGGCACCCCTGTCTTGTACCTTTCTGTATTTGTATTTCTTTCGTCAGCTCTCCATTGATTCTACCTTTTGCTTTTTGCTGGGTATAGATTGCTTTAACTAATTTCAAAAATCTTTCTCCAACTTGTAGCACTTCCAATTGGTGTAGCATAAAATTCCAATTCAGATTATCAAAAGCTTTCTCTGCATCCAAGAATATCATAGCCATTTGCTTTTCCGGGTGAGCTTCATAGTATTCCAAAGTATTTAAGATTATCTTTATATTATTTTTCATCTGCCTTTTTGAAGGAAGCCCAATTGGTCTTGATGTATTGTCTGTATTAAAATTCTTTTCAATCTAGTTGCCAACATGGTTGCATATATTTTGTAATCCGTGTTTCGTAATGAGATCGGTCTGTAGTTTTTGATTTCTTTACCTTCCGTGTTTTCCTTATGTCTCTGCTTTTTAAGATGCTGTCTAGGTTTGTCATCGCTTTCCTCCCAAGAAGAAGGCGTCTTTTAATTTTGTGGCTGCTGTCACCATCTGCAGTGATCATGGAGCCCAAGAAAGTAAAATCTGTCACTGCCTCCATATCTTCCCCTTCTATTTGCCAGGAGGTGATGGGACCCGTGGCCATGATCTTAGTTTTTTTGATGTTGAGCTTCAGACCATTTTTTGCACTCTCCTCTTTCACCCTCATTAAGAGGTTCTTTAATTCCTCCTCACTTTCTGCCATCAGAGTGGTATTATATGCATATCTGAGGTTGTTGATATTTCTTCCGGCAATCTTAATTCCGGCTTGGGATTCATCTAGTCCTGCCTTTCGCATGATGTATTCTGCATATAAGTTAAATAAGCAGGGGGACAATATACAGCCTTGTCGTACTCCTTTCCCAATTTTGAACCAATCAGTTGTTCCATATCCAGTTCTAACTGTTGCTTCCTGTACCACATATAGATTTTTCAGGAGATAGATAAGGTGGTCAGGCACTCCCATTTCTTTACGAAGTTGCCAAGTTTGTTGTGGTCCACACAGTCAAAGGCTTTTGCGTAGTCAATGAAGCAGAAGTAGATGTTTTTCTGGAACTCTCTGGCTTTCTCCATAATCCAGCGCATGTTAGCAATTTGGTCTCTAGTTCCTCTGCCCCTTCGAAATCCAGCTTGTACTTCTGGGAGTTCTCGGTCCACATACTGCTGAAGCCTACCTTGTAGGATTTTGAGCATAACCTTGCTAGCGTGTGAAATGAGTGCAATTGTACAGTAGTTGGAGCAATCTTTGGCACTGCCCTTCTTTGGGATTGGGATGTAGACTGATCTTTTCCAATCCTATGGCCACTGCTGAGTTTTCCAAACTTGCTGGCATATTGAGTGTAGCACCTTAACAGCGTCATCTTTTAAGATTTTAAATAGTTCAACTGGAATACCATCACCTCCACTGGCCTTGTTTTTAGCCATGCTTTCTAAGGCCCACTTGACTTCACTCTCCAGGATGTCTGGCTCAGGGTCAGCAACCACACTATCTGGGTTGTCCGGGACATCCAGATCTTTCTGGTATAATTCCTCTGTGTATTCTTGCCACCTCTTCTTGATGTCTTCTGCTTCTGTGAGGTCTCTACCATTCTTGTCCTTTATCATGTCCATCTTTGCACAAAAGGTTCCTTTAATATCTCCAATTTTCTTGAACAGATCTCTGGTTTTTCCCTTTCTGTTATTTTCCTCTATTTCTTTGCACTGTTTATTTAAGAAGGCCCTCTTGTCTCTCCTTGTTATTCTTTGGAAGTCTGCATTCAATTTTCTGTAACTTTCCCTATCTTCCTTGCATTTTGTTTCCCTTCTCTTCTCTGCTATTTGTAAGGCCTCGTTGGACAGCCACTTTGCTTTCTTGTATTTCCTTTTCTTTGGGATGGTTTTTGTTGATGCCTCCTGTACAATGTTACGAGCCTCCAACCATAGTTCTTCAGGCACTCTGTCCACCAAATCTAGTTCCTTAAATCTGTTCTTCACTTCCACTGTGTATTCATAAGGGATTTGGTTTAGATTATACCTGACTAGCCCAGTGGTTTTTCCTACTTTCTTCAGTTTAAGCTTGAGTTTTGCTATAAGAAGCTGATGATCAGAGCCACAATCAGCTCCAGGTCTTGTTTTTGCTGACTGTATAGAGCTTCTCCATCTTTGGCTGCAGAGAACATAATCAATCTGATTTCGGTATTGCCCATCTGGTGATGTCTGTGTGTAGAGTCACCTCTTGTGTTGCTGGAAAAGAGTGTTTGTGATGACCAGCTTGTTCTCTTGACAATTATTATGTCATATTATTACTTCGCTTAATCTAAAAACTCTACCTGTGTTGAAACAGATTAGTACTGCATTCACTTTTCTTTTTTCTGTTTTTTCCTCTTTTTTGTCTGCTAATAAAAGCCCTAGATCTTTGTCATGCACACTAGTGCCAAACAAGATGGCATACGTCTTTTATTTGTGCTAGATGTCCCCATACCATTTCTCCACTTATCTTGTACAACAGCTCCCCCACTGCCTCCTCTACATTACTTGCATTCATTTGAGTTCTATTTTCCTCCTGGGAAAAGAGGCGAGTTGGGTATTCAACAGTTCTGCCTCCTCTGTGTCACCTAGGAGTATTTCTCCATCCTTTTCATACAGCAGCCCCACCCCTTCCTTCTTCTTTCTCTTGCTTTGAGCATGAAAGGAAGCCTTTTTCTTATTTTTGTCTCTCTTGCAAATCTGATCTCATTCTGTACTTCAGCCCTTCCGACCTTCTCTCTACAAATATTAGCTACTTGCTTCTACTCTTCCTTGGTGATTTGTACCTTTGTCATCTTAATTCATGTGAAAGCTGCTTATGCAACCACTCCAGTTTCTTTAGATGTCTCCCAATTTTAATTTCTTGTAAGAACAGTCTGTGATTGGGCCTTCATTATCTCACCTTCAGGAAACTCCCACCCTTCATGTAGTCCCTTCTCTTTTAGTATTTCTGACCATGGGGATCTCATTCAGTATTTCTTCAAGTTTATTGAAATTGGCTTCCTTAAGGTACAGGTCAATTATACTACTCTTAACTTTCCCTTTCCTGAGTATAACTAAAAACCAAGAGGACATTGTCATTTCCACACGACATTCCAGTTATTTCAACCTCATGATTGGTTTTTCCTTGCTGGTAAAGATGGGATCAGGAATAGCTGATCCCCTTGTTGCGTCTTCAGTCTTCTCAAAGATGAAGTGGTCAGCAAGACAAGCAAGGAACCTGTTCGACCTTACAGTTTTGGCTGGTATTAGGGTTCCTGAAGTGTCCATTACTACTTTGTCTCTTCTGTTTGAAGGACTGGTAATCTGATCTATGAAGGCATCATCCAAATCTTCAATCTGGCTAGGAGGTCTGCAGCAGCCTCAAAAGTGATGTCACTGTTTTTTCTCTCTGTTAGCCAAGTGCTATTAGGCACCAGCACTCCCTGCTCCAACTCATGGTTCCCCTCACAGTTGTACACATCCATCATAGATAGTGCTCCATCTCCTAGTTTTATCTATTCCTCTTGAACAAGTGGTAATTTTCAGTCACTACATTCCATTCACAAATCTCATCCCACCAGGTTTCCTTAATGCCCACTGTATTTTTGCCTTCCTGTGTCAAGAGTTCGGTCTCACCATGTTTATTTCCTGTGCACTAGTATAGAGGCATTTGAAATTGTAATTCTTTCAAGCTGCTTCGTTATTGTCTTTTGCCCCACACTGATGGATTCCTGTTCCACAATCCCTGTTTCTGGTGCATCACTGTCACTCTAGTCCCCCAGTATTTGAGATCTCCCTATCCTCTGCAATACTGTGTCTCTCCTCCACTGGATTCAAAACCGTCTTGACCAGGTTTGCAAATATCCTAGCAAGCACATTCTTCCTAACACCTGTGAGGTGCAACCCTTCACTTGCCAGCAGTCTTCCTTCATGGAAATGCAGGTCATTGTCAAACCTTTCCTAGCACCACCATCTAAAAAACCAATGGTTCTCTTCTTGTAGTCTTGCCTCTTTTTCTGGGGCACAACTTTTAACAGGAAGGAGTAGTGAAAAGAGACTATATCCCAAAGCCTGTCACCTTCCCATTAGAGGCTGTGTCTCTCAGGTGGACCAGAAGGAAGGGGATGATGGTCAGTGAGTTTGATGCGTCCTTGCAAGCTTTCTGGATTTTTGTACCAGGAGACAGCATATCTCTTGAGACATCCTATCAGATCAACAAACTGCTGCCTCTGGGCTCCTCAGGATAGAGTCACCTAACCCCACCACACATCTCCTCCTTTCCTTGGAAATGGCAGGAATCTTTCCACCCATAGAATCCTTCATGGACATTTCCAATTTTTTTTGCTCTTTGTTATCCCTCTTCCAGCAACTCAGAATCATTGTCCACAGGGAAGGGGTGATTATCAATTCTGTAGCTCCAGTGACACAGCATGCTTCCTCATACTTCTAAATTTCTTCGTCACATTCCTTCAAGTGCTTGCCTCCTGCACTTGGCATTTTTCTTCCTTCCTTCCTAGAGGCATCCCTCCTCTGTTGCTATTGCAGGAGAATCTGTTGAGGATGTCCAGAAACACTTCAGCATCTAATCCACATTTTACCAGCCTGGGCACAAAAATACTGTGAAAAATCTTGCACAATGGCTACTTTTCTGCCATGATTTCTAGAGCTCATAGGTTAATGTTCGAGGAGGAAAATTGCAGGTACATTAAACATTATCTTTCTCCCAAACCTTTGTGGAGTCCACAGGCTTAAAGAAAGAAGGACAATGTTATATGTACTTTATTCAGTGTACTTTCTTTGCCTTTCTGAAGTGGTAAATGCAATTCACAACCATATTAAAATATGGGAACCTTACATGCAGTAGGATCCCTTGGGATTAAAATCATTTAATGTGTATTGTAACTTTCATACATAAGAAATAAAATGTGTCGACAAAAACGATTTAGGGGATTTTAGTTTGGCAGTACAAACAAAATTGGCTCATATTAATTGTTGGGTTTCCAGCATCAGCCAAGATAATGGAGGTGGTGGAAGTAATCTTTGGTGCACTACATTTTCAGGAGCCCATTGAGTAGTGGAACGATTTCTGGAAAGTAAGTGCACAGATAGCATTCCTGAATTTTACTACACTTATAGTAAGTGTCTGAAGCTTTTCTTCAGTATTCATTACTTTGCACTGGATACTCACATCTGTGCTTTGAAAAGGCACACTAGTATACTCATTAAATAAGCCCTGTGCATCCAGTGCATCTACGTTTGAATATCAACCAGGACTAATTCTGCCTTAACAAGACGATAGCCCAATGTCACACAATTCCCATGTAGGAAAGCCTCTGGGAAGTTCTCCCTCCACTTTTTCTCCAAAGCAAGAGGAGTGGGTTTTGGGCAGCTGCTCTGCCAACACCTAGACCCCATTCTGTCCCTAATTTTCCTCTTCTCCATGTTCTCTTGGGTGCTCCTGCAAACCTTTTTTGCTTCCATGGAGAGAAAACTCACCTTTCTGAGATTCTTTTCCAGTTAGGAAGGGTGTGACACTTCCCTTCTGCCTAGCTGTAGCAAAACTAGTCCTGGCTGATTCTAGAACTCAATTTTGTCCAGTTCCTTTGGACCGTTTTCCGTTTGTCTGTCACAGGATGGAAGTGAGCCCTTTCCCTAACTAAGAGAGATTCAGCTTTTTACCTATGGGGGTGGGTGGGAGCTCTGCCATGAAATGTCAGTGGATTAAAAATAGTGAATAAGGCATTGGCCAGAACAGCCTGTAGATATGCGGGGGGGGGGGGGGGAATGAAGTCTGTAAATTAGTTTTAGCTGCAACAACACAGAGAATATCTCCTGGCATTAAACAAACATTCTTTGCCTAGCCAGTAGGATATAGCTGTCTTACTTATAATGACTTTGTAATAATCCACTTGCTCATGTATTAGCTTGATAAGCTTTGAAATGAATGCATGGGCAGACGATGATAATTCCAAAGCAACATCAGAAGCAGACATGGTACCTAGCAGATGATGAGGAAAATATAGTTTTTGAACTGCGGTGCCCCCAATCATCATGGCCAGTGGTCATGCCACTGGGAACTGTAGTCTAAAAAATTAATTTTTCCCTTTTCTGGTTGTGTATCAGATGAAAGGGATATCATTTTCTTTTTCAGAATAAGCTGCAACAGGCCCCCAAAGAAAACTTGTACATATACAGGACTATGAACTGAACTAGTTTACAAACTGTAATATGTTGTAAATTAGTTTTTATAAATGGGATCTTCATTTTTGGTAATTAAGGACACTCTCAGCAGTGGCCTCAAAGTGGTATCTTGAAAGCTTTCTCTGAATTCACTGTCAGAAGAGTGAGAAATTTATATACTATTTTGAAATAGTTAATGGTGGTAAAAAGAACATCTTTCCAAGCATAAATGTGCATGGTGCAAAATAAAGTTCTGAGCACATCCACACTGCCACCTGCTGCACAGGGAGGACAGCTATACAATGAGAGTTGAGATCCCTATTTTTAAAAAGGCAGATGCATTAGCATCTAGGAGTGCACTTGTTTTGCTTTTGTGTATCTGCGTGTAAGTTGTGTGCTCGTATATATAGAATTAATATTAAATGCATGAAGTTTTACCCACCAAAGTTGACACTAGGATGACTAGTTGCTGCATGATGGGATTTCTTCCTTTCCAGCTATGTTTGCAGCAAAGTAGTAAAGAAGGACAGTGAGGAAAGGGAGAGGGGTCTTTCTTATGGAAAGGTAGCAAAAAGGAAGTGGTTAGGAAAAGCTCTGGGAAAACACTTGTTTACAGGTGCAATTATAGGCAAATATCATCATCATGTGCTGTCAAGTCAATTCTGACTTATGGCGACCCTTTTCAGGGTTTTCCCGGTGGAGAATACCCAGAAGTGGTTTACCTTTCCCATCTCCTGGGGACACCCGGGAATTGTGTAGCTCTCTCAAGGCTACACAGACTGGTTCTTCTGGGATGTACAATGGGGAACTGAACACCCAAACCCTGGCTCTCCAGTTAGAAACCTAATTCACTGAGCTATCCAGGCAGCTGTTTCAAAAATATCTAATGATTAATCAGTAGGTTAATATCCTATTACTTAAACATGGAGTGGAAGGTCAATTGCATAAACATTCCCTTCCAATCCCCTCTGGCAGGCTTCCTGCCGCATGAAGCAGAAACTAAAAGAACTGGTACATCCAATGACAGCAGAAGTCAAAATGAGAGACCAGGTCTCAGGAGGTAGAAAGATGTGAATAATCTTTATTCTGATTTTAAAATGCTCAACATGTTTTGGCATACAGCCTTCTTCAGGAGCTACATATAAAGATAAAAATAAATTAGTTTCTGAACAACAGACTAAGGACAGCTGTAACTGCTTATAACTAGTATTCCTTTTTTTATATCCATACGGACAATATTGTATCAATGAATATGCATTTAGTTTTCCTCAGCATGATCTATAAGCTTCTAATAGTAATATGAACTGATAACAAGATTTGTGATACATACCAAGATTTTAGAAAGAAAACTTCATTCGCTCCTTAATCTGTATCCGCTCCAACTACTAATCTAAAGCACAATTTCAGGAGGAGCGATATATACTTGTTTGCAGCTAGCAGCTGGGTCAGGGACAATTAGATAATCTTTAAGACAGTGCGGGCAGTGCTATAGCAAGGGCAAAAAATCCATTTCTTCATTAAGCTAGAGTGTTCAATCTCAATAGCCAGTTCATTTCCTTCCTCAACAAAGACCTCTCATATTCCACATGGACTAAATCCACAACTCTAAATGTTAAATCTCTTTCTAAATTGAAGAATTGGTTGAAGACTACCCAATCTTTTATTTCTGAAGTTGCTCAGATGTTCTCCTCTATGTGTCTTGGGGGATCTAGAGGTCTTACCTATATACGATTTATTACAGGGACACATAGCATAGATCACTCCCTTAGTATTGCACGTAGTGAACATCTTTAAGATAAATTTCTTGCCATTCTATTGATCCTGTGGGAGGGGAAGAACCAGGCAAGGTGTTAGAGATTTGTGGTGGTAATCAATAAGAACTCACTCTTAACTAACATACCTCCTAGGCTTCTTGTTCTTTTGAAGAAGATATGTAATCTCTCTTGAAAACCTTCTGTGCTCTCCAAAATGTGCCAATGTCTTTTTATACAATTCTGTAATTTGTTAGTAACATCGTCATATGTTAAAACACAATTGACATGGTGTGTAGGAAGTCTGCCAGAATGGAACAGGAGAAACTTATGTGGTTGCCCTTCTCATTCACGTTTAGGCAATAAGATACTGTTCTCAAAGTCTGGTTGCAGGCCTAGGAAGATATCCCTGGGAGGTGGGGAAGGAACTTGTTTGCATTTTATACTGGTTATTATATTCTACCTTAAAGATGACAGTCCATCATCTTTATGTCAACTGTTCATATTTCTTAGGGATGAGCTGAAATAGGGATGAGGGTGGGCAGTTGCCTGGGAAGAAAGCAGAGGGGGGGGGGAGAGATATGGGGAGGAAGAACAAGGCTCCTTTGATTGATGATGTCTCAGAAACAGAGTAGTTGTAGGCAAAAACTTTGTCCGATCTTAACCTGTTTTAGCCACTCATCTCCCTGTGGATGCCACAACTACAAGAGAAGCACTGTAGTTCGAAAAAATTTTCATGGCAAAATCCATGATAATTGAGAACAGTTTTAAGATGTTTGCAGCTTTTAGGCATTTACAGTATAGCATTGCTCTGTACCACTAGGAATATGCTTCACTTCTGTTATTATGCATGTTATTAGAACTAAAATGTTCATAGTATTCCCAAACCAGTGCTCAATAACCTGATATCTCCTCCTACTCTTTCTTCTTCTCTTTCTTTCATTTGACATATAAAACAAAGCCAGTTGGGTCACATTCTTTTTGTCAGTTTCAAAAGCATTTAAAATGTTCCTCTAATTTAAGTGAGTTTAACTCCCACTTCTCCCAGGGGGGTCTTATTACCTCTCTGCAGGATACAAACCATTCCCACTGAAGCTCTGAGAACTTTTTATTACCTGCTGTGATGCCAGTTATTACACATAAGGCTCTGTCATATGTTACCCACTCTGCCCAGAACATTAATTTACTCTAGCTAGTGATCTGGTTCAGTTAACAACATTTCAAACATTGGTACAGTGAAATTCAGGGGCTAAAATTCCCAAGATCCTCATAGTCAGTGGTCACCATGTCTGGAAGGTTCTGGAAATTGTAAACCAAAAGAAGTCATTTTTCTGAAGCTCTAATCAGTTCCTCCTCATCTGAGGAGCCTTCTGTAGATCAACAGCACCTCTGCATTTCCAAAGGCAGGGTTTCTTATGGTGTCTAAATAGTTTAGCGTGGAATTAGCAACAGAATTTTTCCAAGACAGGATGTTAAATGCTGCCTATGTAATGATACACATCTTACTGTAGTTTAGCAGAGCTATGAAACGGGGGGGAAAGATGTTCACTACAAATCACAAATTAATGCCCCTGATGAAGACCACATACTTTATAACCTGTGCTGAGCAGGTTTTAAAGTGAAATAAATCTACATTTTTGATCCATCCTGAGACAGTCTTTCTTTCATAGTCGGGTTTGTTGGATGTTCCCGGTTCCTTTAAAAAAAAAAACTTTTAAACCTAGTCTGGGTTAACAAGTGTTGCCAGAGAAACAATCTCTGCAGCAACCGTCTCTCTCTCTGTGTGTATATGTGTGTGGGGGGGGGGGGGGGATCAAGTCACATCTGACTTATAGTATCCCTAATATGATTCTCCAGGTATGTGACATATTTAAAGAGTGGGTTTACCATTTCCTCCTGCTGCTGTGGGATTCCATAGCAGAGTGGGAATTTGAATCTGGGTGTCTTGAACCCTGGTCCATCACCATATCAGCTGCACTACACTGGCAGCAATGTTGGGGAAAGCATCAGAGCCACTTGCCATGTCACTTACAATGAATAAGTACTGCAGCCGGGCAACTAGAATTGGGAGTTAGTTAATTTTTTTCATTACAGGCAATAAAGATATTTCATAGACTTCATATATATTCATTAGCAGTCTGATAATTATTATCTGAACTTTGCATAAAAAAATATTTTCCTCACAGGGAGGGAGCCTCATTAGTCTGTCACAGCAAAAATGAGAAAGAGATCCACAGGGCTCATTGTTGTTTACAGCAGGCTTGTAATTCTTGTAGATTTATTCACAAGGCTGCAAATTTAATGTGGACTAACATGTGTAACTTCGTTTTTCCCAGCCAATAACCCCTTGCTGTGGAGGGAAACATGGGATATCACTTCAAACTGCAGAGGATGGATGAGGGGGAAGAACCCCAAGGCCCGAAATGCCACTCCAGCACATCAAAATTTTTGCAATGAAATCATGCCATCAAGATGTCGCACAAAAGCTTCAAACGCCAGACACCTGCTCTGCTCTTTGTTACCAGCACCAAGTGTTCTAAAGTATAGCTCCCTTCTTGAACACAGAGAGCAAAATGGGTGATGAATCACAAATATAACAGCAATATCAGCTTTACTTTCTCCTACATGCTTGCATCCTTTCCTCTACCCCCTTCGGCACCTCTCTTTTCCTGCTTCAAGCAGAAGAGCTTAAACATGTTATTCTTATGGACTATGATTCCCAAAATCTCCAGTGCCCATGCCATGTCCCTTCTCTTCTGCTGGCACCTTTCTACACATTAGCCTACCTTTCTTCCACCTCGATCCCTTTGTGCTTCATACTTTAACACCTGTTGTCCCACATAGAGACATCTCCATGTGTTTTTCAGCTTAAAGGATGGTTGAGCACTCACCATTTCCTTCATGCTTTCCCTTCCTGATCATCTGCCCTTCTATTCTTTTACCTTTTCTGTGTTATCCTCTCCTTACCAAATCCCAGTCTCCTTGTTTTGCTAATGTTGTGGCCAGTATAGTGCTGCTCATGTCAACTAGAGCCTACTTGAATCAACTGCTGAATGAACGGCAAGTCAATACTTACATAAATCCAGTTGAGTCAGTAGGCCTACTCTAGTTGGGATGGATGACGTCGCATTGGCCTTTGATTATTTTGTCTTAATGTAAAGCATTTAGGTGGCAATTCAGGGTGTGTGTGTGAAATACTAGAGAGCAACTCCTTTTAACACAATGGGACAGTCTTGCAAGTAAACTTGTATAGAAATGTACTATCTGTTCAGGATTTAAGCTTTAGGCTTTGTCACCTAAGGTATATTATTCTGTTCATCACCATCACAATTCACCCCCACCCCAAAAAAGCTGTACTGAGTACAACCAAGGGACCATTTATTGAGTATTCTGTTTCTCTTTCTGTATGGGGCTGAAGGCAAGAAGTCCTCCCTTATAAAGTGTTCCCCTGAAAATGGAAGGTACATTCATTGTTAAAACTGCCTCTGACAACAAGCTCAGATGATGAGTTCTTCCAGAACTGGAATGAAAGCAGGACTACTGAGAAACAAGTTATTATTGTACCTTGGGAAAAACCCCAAATTTTGCAAAATTATGAAATACTTTTAAAAGCACCATTCTAATGGGGGAGGGGGTGAAACAACTCAGTGAGGACTCAGCAGTAAAAACAATGTTTGTCTTAGAACAGAATTATGCATGTTTTTGCACCAACTTTCTTTCTAACCAAAAGCAACACATGTATGAGAGTTTACATTGAAAAAATCCCCCAAAGTAGACTACTTCACTGTCATCCCTCCAAATGAATTCACGCTCAACATTTCCCCACATCAGTTGCTCTTCACTGTTAGAGGAAAGATACTGGGTTTTATTTTCCTTCCAGGAATCTCTTTTTCTAAGCAATGACCTCTATGCTATATTTTAAAAGAATGTCTAAGTCTGCAGACATCTAAATACATACAGGATCTAAATATATACAATATCTGCATGCAATCAGACAGAAAGGATTGTGTCTGATTGCACTAGAAAAGAGTGGTTGGCTGGGAGTGATCTTCTTGAAAGCAGCCCTTCCATCTGTGCAGGAGTTTACTTCAGCCTTGCCCAAAAAAAGAAGAGCTCTGCCACTGGACCAAAAAAGTCCACCTTGGGCATGGATTAGAGCTGGGCTGGATCACTATTGCCTGTATATCATGGGATTGCTGGGAAATAGCTTGGATCACACCATGCCACAAGCAGCCCAAAATGCGACCTCTTGTATGCTCTAGATTGAGCAACGGTACATTGGAGAATTAGCAATATATGTCCACATTTATTCTTGGGGCCCATCAGTGGAGACTTTAAAACATACAGGGTTCCTGCATTCAGTGTTATGGATCAGCACTGAACAAAACCCAAAATAATGATCTGACCAGAAACAATTCCATTCTTATTAAGACCAGTATGTGCTAAAGCACATATAAAAATCCTTTCCCCTTTTTCTAATGAGATTAATCCTCTTATCCACAGGAAGCAGGAAGAAGTGTTTAGCCAGTTAGATCCTTTTTTAATGGTAGTAATTACTGGCCTTTCAGGAGAACATGGCTGATTTTTCTTAATAAAGGGGCCAGGTGAAATAGGAGCAACAACATCAACAACAACAAGATAACCCAATAAAAAGTAATTAATAATCATAAGCTTAAAATATATGGGAAGCACATGTATAAATTTTCCTCAAACACACACACTGATTTCAATGAAATTACTCTAAGAGCCAACTCATTGCTTACACAGGGCTTTCCTATGAAGTGAAATGTCAATGAGTGAAGAGTAATATTCAGGCAGGAGCTTGAAACACTATCTATGTATAAAGTAGAATAGAATAGCCAAATCTTATATATTTGCGTTAGCGAAAGCAACATAGAGAATATCTTAAAGAAATATTCTGTGCCTAACAAGTGCAATACAATGCTCTTACTTATAATATCTTTGACCTCCTTGCAAATATATCAACTGAACAAGCTCTGGAAAAAAAAAAGTATAAGCCAACTGTTCCTGTATCTGCATTGTTTCCATGACCATGCGGCCTTTTCCTGATTTTTCCTAAAATGTATAGAGATAGTGATAATCTCAAGGCAATGCCAGCAGTGCTCTCAACAAATCCTCCCAGATGCTGTCTCTGCCAGGCACAGCTCAGACTTTTTATTCATCTCCTTTGTTCACATTCTCCTCCAACAGTTGGAGGTGACTCACATTTCAGGTAGGTTGGAACCTCCAGCTGTTAATTTGTACTCATGGTCTGTCATTGTTCAAGCCCCTTCACTGCACTTGATGACCTCTGGGTGTGTTGCATTACAACTTCTCCCATCATCCCCAGCCACACCGGTCAAGGGAGATGCTGGAAGCTGTAGTCTCCCATGTCTGAAGGAACTCTGGTGCTGGAGAAGAGGAAGAAAAAAGCAGAAGAGACACACAGTTGCAAAGGCATTGTTCTGAATCAGCCATGTAGACTTGACAAAGCATCAAAGGGATGAAGAACCATAAAGAGATGGTATTAAAAAAAGGCTTTTTTGTCCGATATCTGAAGGAGAATGAAGGCACTATGACTAGGTCTTGTCATCAGAACAAGGAGGAATATAAGCATTACAGTACCGGGTAATTGACAAAGCAATTCCAGTAAGAAAAATGGCACAGTTGGTTTCATTTTCCAACTTTAACCTGGGTGAGTTTCTTAGTGCTTTAGGCTTTTTTTAAAAAAAACAAATACAGTTTTTCAGACATCAGACTATTTATCTTCATTAAAATAAAAGCATGAACAAAGACCAAAACTTACACAAAACAGGAGATTCACCATCAGAGTTTTCAATTTGGTTGTTGGTTTGGTTTTGATTATTTCTAGAAAACAGTGGGGGGGGGGAGGACTTTAATGCTGAGGTGAGTTGCTGTGCTGAGGGAGTGTTTCACCCTTTCTCCTAGCACCATTTCCCCGAAATATACATGCACATAGACACCCACACATGACTATCCACACCCACACTAGCCCAGGAGTAGGCAATGTGTAACCCACATGCCACGTGAAGACTTCCAACTACAGACACCCAGCATCCCCACACACATCTCAAAAACATTTTAGCTCAGAAAGTCCCCGTGTGCCCTCTAAGGAGGTGCGGAGGCAATTTTGCCAAGTTTTGTGGTGGCCCCAGTCTTTCTTCCTGTGTCCCTCTTTTAATGTTTTCTTGTTTTATGTTGATTAGAGGGTGCAATAGGCATTTTCAGTAATCTCACAATTTTTGTAAATAAAAAGCTCTGAGATGGAATAGATGTGGACCCCAGACCATAGGATTGCCTGCACTCTTGCCTGTGTGTTTGCATCATATATGCTTTTCCACCCCTCAATAGGTCTTTGGAAAGGTAAGTTAGAACGGGAAAGCTTCCTTCCAGCACTAATGGTCTGTCAGTGGGTGGGACTTCCTGTCCACTGATTCCAAGGTGGTGGTGGTGATTTTGTTGTCATACTTCTTACAGTGCCATAACTGCTCATACTCTTCTCACCTGATATGGTACATGACTACAATTTGAGGGCCAGTGTAGTGTCATGGACAGAGCATAAGACTGGGGCTCAGCAGATCTGGGTTCAAATCCCTACTCACCCATGGAAACATACTGATAAAACCACCCTTTAAGTACTTCACATACCTTGGAAACTCTACCAGGGTTGCCATAAGTTGGAATCAACTTCACATCACATCATAGGCACGGAGAAACTAGACAACAGAGATTGTTGCTCAAGCCTCCCGGCGCTGGGTGACCGCTGCCTCCGCCGCAGGCGCGGGCGAGCGGCCGAAGCACCCCAGCCAGCTCAAGCCTCCTGGCGCTGGGTCACCGCTGCCTCCGCAGTCGCAGCGGCGGGGAAGCCCGGGAGGCTGAGCCTCCCTTTTCCTAACCATTGGGGCGAAGAAGCAGCCTCTTCGCCACCAACGGTTTGAATTTCCCACCCTTTGCCCCTGCCTTTTTTCTTTCGGAAGTGGAAGCTCTGGCCGCAAGTCGAACCAAAATTTTGCGGCCGGAGCTTTCCGTAACTCAAAATTTTCGTAAGTAGGGACGTCTGTAAGTCGAGGCACCACTGTACCTAGCTTTTCTCATGATACAGCTCCTACAATTTGTATCCTCTCACTGACAGACAAAAAAACTGACGCAGAAGCTTTCACTGAATGACAGACAATATCCTTGCTGCTAATTGGTGTGGCAGAAATAGATAGATCATTAGGTGCGGCAGCACCACAGGCTGGTTTCTTTTCTAATTTAGCATGGACCTAGCATGGAAACCTTAGGGAAGCTAATGAACAGGATCTGTGTGAGAACAACACAAGTCTATCTATCTATCTATCTATCTTTTATATATTGGCTGAAATCCAGTAGTAAGTGGCAACTAGAGTAGGCCCACTGAATAAAGGAATTTATGGAGCAGTTGGCTCACCAAATCCCCACTAATTCAATGGGCCAATCTTGTTGCAATGCACTACCAGATTTCAGCTGCTGACAATCTGCTGGAGCCAATCAGCCTTGCTTAACCTAGCAAGACCAGCAGTGCCATCTGCTGAAAATATGCAGGCATAACTTTAAAAAATGTAATTGTCACAGTGATTGAAATCTGCCAGTGAAACCGCATTATCCTGAGCAGGAGATTGATCCATCTGGACCGTCACTGCTTATTTTTATTATTCACAGCAGCTCTCAAGTTGTAGAGTCTACGGAAGGTGCATTCAAGGTACTTTGGGGTGGGGAGATCATGGATAATTGGACCCAAAGGTTCCTCTGGAGCACACGTAGCCCTGAATTGTGCCCAAAAGGTACACCCAACCTGAGTCTGGCATAGTAATTTTCCGTTCTTTCTGTTGCAAGGGGAGGAGACATTTCAAAATAAAATTTAAAATGAAAAACCCGTCATTTGAGGAGGGGGGAGGCATGGAAGGAAAAAAACAGCGAGGCAATGCTGTTCTGCCACTTTCTGCCCTGGCCCCAGTAGGTAAAAAGGGCTTTGGAAATAGCTAATCATCCACCACCTACTTCCCTGTCATCTTCACCTTTGCCTCACTTAAGACTGATTTGCTTCCCCTCTCAGCTTAGCATTATGGAACGCTTTGTATACGCCAGTTAACTACAGTTTTGAAAGACGCATTAATGACGCTACTAACTCCACATGATATGGTGACATTCACTGGGTAATACTGCTGACTGTAAAAAGCATCCGACTCTCCAATTTAATCTTTCTTCTATTTTTAATGGAATTTAATCTTCTTATACTTTGCAAGTGGCAATCTTCGTGGTTCTGTCAATTGCCTGCCCCTTGGAAGTAAAACCTAATCAGCACGTTTGAATCAACAGCAAATGCTTCTGCACTTATCTTGGCAAGAAGCCAAGTGATTTTAGAGCTTCATCCATCCTTCTGTGATAGTTTAATGGCTTTTTAAAAAAAAAAAAACTGGCCCCAGGGGCTTGTAGAAGTAATGCATTGGTCAGAAATGGCTGAAGTTCTGTACTGCTTTAAAAGAAGTTGCAGTATCCTGCAGCACTGATGTTGATTACAAGTACAGGTCCGGGTACAGGGCAGAAGCGAAAAAGAGAAAAATGGTATAGCTGAGGAAGGGTGCAGCTGAGATGAATAACAGTAAAAGCTCCCAAGAAATGCAAGGCAGCTTCCCATTTTAGACCAAGAATTATAGCACTGCAGAGCTGGAAAAGATTTGGTTATTTGGATGACATTCAGACTGCAGCAAGGAAAAATCCTGCACATACACTATACAATTCCTAACAGGATGGCCCTGTTAAGAACAAAGGCAGGAGTCACACAGAGGGATTGCTGGAAGCCAAGAATAAGCTGAGCGCTTCCTTGATCAACCACAGTCCCTCACACTGGGACTTCATGCATACCGTGATTTTGCAAAGGAACAAGACTTAGGGCTGGCCGAAGACATTTTGCTGCCAGAGATGGAGCAGCAACGGCATCTACCATCATAGCACAGAATACCCAAAGCTAGCCACGTTATTTTGGCACCCGAGGCAGAAAAAAAATTCCACTGCCAGATGTGATCTTGCCGCCTGTCATCTACCTCCTTTTTCTTAACTTTGTCCAAAGAAGCAGACCCAATTCTTCTAATAAAACCGGTTTATTATTTGACATGTCTTCATCAATTTTTGTGTCTTATCATCATAATCCAAATTCAACAATAAATCATAAGTCTTAACGTTATTAAAACTGGGTATCTCTCTATGGTATGACAACGGGGAATAACTGGTAACATCAGGAGACCACTTGGGTTTGGCACCCATCAACTCTGGTGTGTTATCTGCCCACTTCAATTTTATGGATTGAACGTCGGACCTTCTTGGCGTTCCCCCTTTATCGAGCCATGAACTGTTCTCTGTCGGGGTCTGAAGGGGCTGGGCCCACGGGATGTCTCCGGACTCACTGTACATCTCTGCCTTTCTCTTCTCTGTTCTTCCCTCTTTACCCATGCTTTGTACTCTTTCTTTTGCTTTCTCTCCTCAGTCTCCCCCCAGTAAGCTGGCTTTCTATACATCTGTCGTCTCCATTCTCTTTCAGCGTACTCACGGAGTACTTTGAATTCCACCCACTCTCCTGTCCAAGGGTCTTCTTGGATCAGCTCTACAAGCTCTTCTTTTTTCTCTCCTTTCTCCTCTCTTCCCCAGCATGCTTCTACCTCACCCCCTCCTTCTTCCCCCTTTTTATCTTCCTCTTTTCCCGCCTGATTTGTGCCCCCTTCAGTCTCTTCCTTTATTTCTAATTTCCTTAATTCCCTTTCTATAACTCCCGTCTCTTGCTCTTCTATCTTTGTTTGACAGTCAGACGGTACACTCTCCTGATCCTGGTTGAGGTGACTCTTCGCCTCACACCAGATCATTCATCTTAGCTTTCTTTCCTTCTTAAAGCAAATTTTAGCTCTAAAGACTGCAGAGACTGGGTATAAACAGGGGCAATTTTAGCCAGAGAAAGACCCTGAATAAAATAGGCAGTGACTGCATATGCATTTCTGTGTGCTTTCTTGCTCTGCTGAGCACCTTGCCCCTTCTTAGGTGTGACTAGCAAAAATAAAGTATGCAAAAGCAGTGACTGAATTATGGGCAGAAAGCTCAGAGAGCCCTTAGTGAAATCCCCAACTGCCATCACTCCCCGCCAAGTTTAGCCAAATTAGATTTTAATTGTTGTTTTTTATCTGTTTGTAATATTTTGTGAGCCGCCCTGAGTAGACTCTTGTCTAGAAGGGCAGGATAAAAATCCAATAATAAATAAATAAAATAAATAAATTATGCTGCATTATCTTCTAAAAACAGTTATAGGGGGTCTGTCACAATAGTGGGATAAAATAGATTGTACAAACAGAAGTATCGGACAGCTAACAAAAATCAGCAAAGCTTTTGATGTTTCCAAACAAGTATTAAAGCTTGTAGAAGACAATGACTAAAATATCTTATGAATCTATTCAATCAAATCTATAAGGCAAAAGCCTTGTTGCAACATCTGGAACATCACTTTGTTTGCATGGGAAATTAGAACAATGATCCTTTCTTGGGGATTGGAATGTATATTAAATGTTTCCAGTCTATGGACCCTTGTTTTTTTTTTCCATACTTGTTGGCATATTCTAGTTAAGATTCTGACAGATTCAGGCTCTGTGGCTTGAAACAGTTCTATAGGTATTCCATCTACCCCTAGGGATTTATTTCTTCCTAGTGCTTTCAGAGCAGCTTTCACTTCACTTTCTAGAACTGCAGGTTCTTCATCATAGGATTCCCCTTCAAAGGAGTCTGCAATCCTTTTATCTCTTCTCTACAGCATTTCAGTATACTGTTTCCACCTTCTCTTTATTTTCTCCTGGTCTGATAGTGTGCTTCCCTGTTGGTCACTCAGCATTCCTAATCTAGGTTTATATCTACTGGAAGAGATCTCTTGTTTTCCCCCTTTTGTTGTTCTCTTCTATTTCTTTGCAGTGGTTGCTGTAGTACTCTTTGTCTCTACATGAAAGTCACTGAAAGTTCAGGGTTCTGGCCCTGTTTCTGTCACCTTTTGCTTCTCATCTGCCCTTTACAATTTTAAGTGTTTCTTTTGTCATCCATCTAGGTTTTTACTTCTGTTTTGTTTTGTTTCTTGTCTGAAGTGCTGAAATAAGATGCAGTGCTCAATCGAGGAAGCTTCTATAAACAGAATGGATCACAGGCACCATCTTGACTTTGCCTCAGGCACCCAAATAAAGGGACTTGTCCCCCTCCTCTCCCTCTCATTCCTACCCTGCTAATTCAAACACTATGAAAAAATAAGACAGATGGTGCATATCTTCTGTTAAATTACCTAATCTGGCAAGCCATTTTCAACTCCTGCCTCCTTTTGATGCAGAGAGAGAGAGAGAGAGAGAGAGAGAGACTGTCAAAAAGTCAACTGTGAAAAATAAACCTCTTTGGCCTCCATAGATCATTGTGGGCTTTACCCCCTCCACCTTTGCCATCTTAAACTATCTGTTTTAAACTGCTATGCTAATGGATTTCTGAAGAAAAATGAATACTACCACTAAAGCAATTGGCAGAAGAAAAAGGAATGGGAGAAAGGCTTTTTTAAAAAGCTCCCCCCTACACTCCAGGGATGGATTCACCCTGTGCTGAGACCATGTAATCTCCTTTAAACTTGCACAGCGAATGGTTCTCCTCTGTTGCGCTTTGAGTGAGACTGTGTCTCACAGTCTTATGACCGCTGTGATATTAAAAGACCAGTTTTTAAAAAGAATTAACTGCATTTGTCAATTATTTGTTCTGCCCTTCTTCGAGGACCCCTTGCCTTTGGCACATTCCAGATCAGGATGAGATTCAACTGAGGATGATGCCTCCCTTTTCCCATCACAGTAATGATGTTGTCTATGTGTTGTCAAGATTCTTTCTACGCAAGGCAACCCTTACCACATTTTCAAGACATATAGGATTTCAAGGAGTGGTTTGCCCTTGCTAACTGCCAATGCGTGTCCATGGTGAAACAAGAATTTAGGCCCAGGTCTTCTGAGCCCAGTACTCCCATCCACAAGACCACACCAGCTCTCAGTTCCAGGAGGGAGGGGGCACCCACTCAATGTTGCCACCCCTAAGACAGCTACAACTGAAAACAACAAAGAGCTAAATTCATTGCAGTGCAAACATCGGAAAGTATGTGCTGCAGTCCAGAAAGTTCACGCTGCTATAATGTAATCCTTCATTTTTAAGGTACACAGGATGCTTCCCTGTTTCTATTGCAACGAAGAAACACAACTTCGAAATGCTGACAATAGGTGTGTATGCACGGGTTTGCGTAGCCAGTGTGGAGAATCCGCGGCTTGCTCCGTGCTCTTGGACTACAACTCCCATCGCTGCCTGGCTGTGCCAGCGAGGGCTGGTAGGAAGAGGAGTTAGACAAGAAACAGAGGGCTACAGGTTAGCCCTGTCCCTCAAGGAGAGGCATGCATTATGGGTCCAGCAGCTAGTGAAATGCAAGGGGTGCGGCGGGTGGATGTGGACACGCAGGTCGGAGGTGGCTAAGAGGGCTCGATGCGAAGGGGTCCGGGCTCCCGCCCCGGGGCGACCGGTGTGCAGAAGGGAGGAGTCCCGCCGGGGCAAGTGTCATGATGTCACCCAAGGCTTCCCCTGCTTTGCCCTTGCGGAAGGAAAACAGGCCGTGACGATGCCTGGCGGTTCCCCGGAAAAGAGGGCGGCGTGGCTTCCGTCAGCTGACTGGGGCAAGGCGAGGGCCGAAGAAACTTCTCCTCCGTTACTCCTCGCTCGCCGCCGCCGCCGCCGGGCGAAGGTCTGCCACGGGCGGGGAAGGCGAAAGAGCAGCTGCCCTCTGCGCCGCGGAGGCGAAGCGCTCCTCCGGTGCTTTCACGGAAAGACGCGATCGGGGGGTGGCGGCGGTGGTTGCCGTTGCTGCCGCCCCGGTAAGCGGAGGTGTTCAGTCGCCGAGCAGGGAGCCTTTCCCCAGCCTTTCCTCCGGCGGCCCATCCCGTGCCTGTTTACACGGCAGCACGTCCTCTTTGAGTTCCGTGGGGCTTACTCCCGAGTAACAGTGGGGCTCGGAGGCGGGGCAGCCTTCGCGATAGGAAGCGTGTTGGGGGCCGCGAAGATGCAAGGAGGACCCGGGCGGGGCGGGGGAGTTTTGGGGAGACGGGGAGTTTTGCTCGGGGTTTTGGGGAGACGGGGCGGGGGAAGTCTTTTCCCGGCTTTCTTTCAGCCCCCAAGCCTCTCATTGGGAAAACGAAAGTAAACTCGCCGCGGACTGAAAGGAATCTGAATCATGTTATTATGTGTATGTCTGTAGCCTGCCGGGATCAGAATGGACGCCGGATTAAACGGAGAGCGTTGTGTGTGGTGGTGGGTGTGGGGCAGACAGCCGCAAGAAGCGAAATCGGGTAACCTCTTGGAGAGGGAGGGAGGCTCCCGTGCTGTGTCCGGGAGGGAAGGCGCTGCCTGCCTTCCAGAGGGACCCACTACCCACTTCTTAATGCATGCCAAGAAGTGCCAAGAAGGCCCCAGTAGCTCTGGAGCCTTTCAGAGTTGTCCACCATAGCTGCTTTTAGCAGGTTACAGGGTCCTCAGAGCTGCTGAACTGAGGAGATGTGGGTTCATATCCCCACCTGACCATAATTAACGGCCGGGGGGGGGGGGGGCGGCAATGGTAAAGCACACCAACATCTCACACACCTCAAAACCCCTACCAGAAGTCAGAAACAACTTCTAGGACCCTGGAGCAGAAATCTAGCCCCCAGCCCCACCAGAAATCCAGCCCCCAGCAGAATGGCAAGAGGGTCTCCAGATGGATGGCTTGCCAAATGTTGCAGTTAATTCACACCTGAGCATGGGGCTGTGGGAAGATACCTTTAAATCCAGAGATTAAAAGCATTTAACTATCCTGTTAGCAGTGACAGCTGTTCTCAGTCCTGCAGGGCAAGGCAGGTGTGTGACACTGACCTCAGTTGTTCACTGACCATGAGGAAGAAGAACAGGAGTGTGTCCATTCACCACAGCAGTGCAACTGAGACAATTTCTGGCTGCCCTTTTCCCACAGAGCTGGAAGGAGTTGTGCTTGTGGACTACAACTCCCAGAATCCCAAGCAGAGTGGCCATTGGCTGTGCTGGCTGAGGGATTCTGGAAGCTGTATCCCACTGCTCTGCCCTCCAGGGACTGCATGCATAGTATTAGTAAGAAAAAACATTGGGTATGTAGTTGTGATGTAAATTTCTAGGGCTCTTCCATGCAATGAAGAATCCTGACCAAAGTGTGACTCTTGGAGACACAATTCAGTCTCATTAAATGTACGCCTGCAGGAGGGCCATGGCTGGTGAGCATACCAGAATTTGTGGGGTATGGACACCAAGTATATACTTGCTTCCCAGCCACTCCAGTGTGTGTGCAGGTAAGGGGGAAGGAAAATTGCCACATTGTTCTGACCGGTGAGTAGAGTCATTGATGAGTTGACAGATTTTTAAAATATTCTCTAATTATCACAAAGTTGGTTGATCCAAAATAATAGTCCAAGTAATTTTCCATCCACCCACCCCATGCACACACAGTTTAAACGGCAATGGAAAGGTGTATTATGATATGAATATTTCTTTCCTTTTTTAAAAATTTCGCAAAGTAACCAGTCATGTCCAAGAAGAGGCTGAATGGTCTTGCAAAAAGTGGGCAGTGTAGTGAGACTGAGCTGGAAAATGGACCCACAAATCTGCCATCTCCAGGGATCGAGACGTCCACCGTTGATGAAATGATGCAGCAGATGAAGGAGCTCATCACTGAGAACAATGAGCTTAAAGGTAAAAAGCTAACATTGCTTTTGCATTTTTGTCACTGTCCTGAGTTTGCTCAAGGACATAAATATGCATGAAGTCAACTTGCTGCCACCTGGAATGCTCAGTTTACTCAAGCTGAATGTTGAACTTGTAGAATAAACCACGTGGGAGGCCTGAACAGCAGGCTTTTGAAGCACCTGATCTGCTGTTCCCTCCTTTCTTTAGGTGTAAACAATCAGTGCTGGTCATTCACCTGTAAATCATTATGTACATTACTGAGAGCAGACAGAAAACCTTATGACTGCTGTGATATATTACACTGCTTGGAAAAGTAGCTTTTTGGACTATAACACCCCAATTCCCCCAGCCAGCTTGGCCATTGGGACATTCTGGCTGTTCTACTCCTTGTCTTGTTTGTGTTAGAAGCAATCCAGTGGTGCTTCTTAGAGTGGAAGGATCAGCTGACAGAACACTGTTGTTGCCCGGGGCTGTCTGCATGTGTTTGTAGTCCTCACATTTTTCAGGGAGGCTCCTTCTGTGTCCCTCATTCTGGGGGTTGCAATCCAGAAACTAATTTTTCCAATTGGAGCAGTGTAAAAGATGTTTGACTGCTGCCTGGTTTCTGATGGTATGATTTTTTTTTCCCAACATGGAAAGTTCCTCCAGAAGTTTAGCTGGATAAATTCATATTGTCCAGCATGATTGGATGTAGCCTTCAAGTGAAATAATTTTTACTTTTTATTATGTTTTCCAAAGAACAGGATAGCAAATCAAAATTTCTGTGCTTGGCAGATGCTGGGGCCATCCAATCCTGATTTGTTGGCTTCACATTATGGCGAACACCACCCTTCTTCTTTGTACAGAAAGAGCTGTTTTTGCATACCATGGAAAAGTTACTTTTTTTACTGTGCCTCCCAGAACTCCTCAGCCAACTGGTCATCCTGACTGGGGGTTTCTGGCAGCAGTAATCCAAAGCATAATGTTTCTAAACTATGCTCTTGTGTGGAATGTAATCTTCCTGTGAGGCCACAAGAGTCAGCCATTTAGGGAGAGAGAAGCATGCAAGCAAAAACACATGCATTTTGATAAGCCTGCTGACTGTAGTACTAGTTATTTCATGTTGTGATCTGTACAGAGTTGGATCTGGAGCTTCCTTTCCTCCAATAGAAGGAGTTCAACTCTGTTCATTGTAAGTGGATTGTCTGTGTGTTAAAAAGTCAAATGAATGGGAAAATTTTAATGATTCGTTTGTAATCAATCCACCCTCTTGGGAAAGGTTTCAGGTGAAGGGTTTCATATGGATCAGGGAGGGTGAATCAGGGCACTTGTTGCCTACAGGCCACATGGTACCTCTCTTGTACTACCCCCACCCCAGTATCAATGGCTGCTAATCCATTGAGTGGCTAGTTTCATCTGATAAGAAACTGACCAATGGGAAATCCTAAGTTTGATCAGTCAACAGTCCTTTATTTGCTTAAAACCACTGTGAAAGAGCAGTGCTTATTTGCTTAGTTTGCAAAATTATAAACCAATTAGTGTGCATTTATATAAGATTATCACCCCTACTGACACAGCAATAGGTGGTACATAGTTCTCATTTGTTTTAGCACATGTTGCAAACATATGGCTGTAGAAAATACACTTCTACTTGTATGAGTCAGCTAACAAGGAAGAGAGTTTCTCAAAGCCTGACAGTAAAATATTGCCACTAATAAACCACTTCTCAGTATTCTCTACCTGGAAAACCCTGAAAAGGGTTATCATAAGTCAGAATTGACTTGACGGCAAATGATTATTATTATTAATAAGACTGTTTTGTGCGGAACCTTGCGTAGTGAACAGCACAAAACATTTAAAACAACAACAACTATGTCCTGTGTTTGCACCACAAGAAACAAATATGATATTCAGATTCTGAGAGGAAAGGGGCTGTAATGTTTTGAATCACACTGATGCTGTATTTGTGCATTTCAAACAGAAGCCATGCGACAGCATAACCAAGCTATGAAAGATCGGTTTGAGGAGCTGTCTGCATGGAGAGAGAAGCTGAAAGAAGAGCGGGAGTTTTATGAGACAAAATTCAAGGAAGCGAGGCAATGCTTGGCCACCAAATGTATTGAAAATGAAGCACTGAAAAAGCAGCTCCAAACTCTAGAAGAAAAAGAAGGGCAGACAAATGTAAATAAAATGTGTGTGTGTGTGTGTGTGAACAGAGTGTAGTTCTGCACCTCAAGAAAAGTTAGCTTTGCTTTAAAAAACAGGTTATGTATTGTCTGATGGAAGAACAAAAGCTATAGATGAGGTGAACAGCTGATTTTCCAATGCCATGATTCTTAGCCTTTTTAAACTCAGTGGAACTTGTAAATAAATGTATTAAGGATTGCACTGCATGGGCCCTATATGTTTCAACAGTCTTTGCAAAATATCATACTAGAAATGTAGAAAATGTGTAAACATTGATCAAGTAATGCTGGTTCTTTATTTTCCCCAAGGCTTGTGATTATTAAGTCATTGTGATACCCAGGGCCAGAGGGTTCCAGAGTTTCGTTGGTTGAGAGCTCTCCCCTTTCACTGAAAAGTTGATTTCACCCTTCGTTTCTGGATTTGAAATCCCAGCAATGGGTCCTGCTCTGTTACTAGGTGGAGTAGGGTGCCACACAGTAGAGCTGGCAAACAGTTGCTTATTTAATTTCCTTCCCCCCCCCCCCCAAGTTATGGGGAAATGAGACAATTCTGCATTTTGGAGATTGATCAGAATTGGGCCAGCTCTGCCCTGCACTTTACCTGCAAAATGTTGTATCTGTACATATAAACATTCCTCAGATATTGTGACAACTAGTAGCCTCGTTGAGACATCAGATTCCTGACTCTTGAGAGAAGCTAGCCTTCTCTCTCTTTTTTCCCCACATTGTTCTATTTGTGTCTTTCCACAGCATGAACTTCAGAGATTTTCTGCCTAGAAACAGCTGTGTTGCTTTCCAAAAAATCCACAGTAGTTAAATGGAATGCTATTGTAAAGTTTATAGATGACAAAACATGTATTATACAATTTGGGCTGTTTTTGTTGTTTAGTCATTAAGTCGTGTCCGACTCTTCGTGACCCCATGGACCAGAGCACACCAAGGCCCTCCTGTCTTCCACTGCCTCCCGGAGTTGGGTCAAATTCATGTTGGTAGCTTCGATGACACTGTCCATCCATCTCGTCCTCTGTCGTCCCCTTCTCCTCTTGCCCTCACACTTTCCCAACATCAGGGTCTTTTCCAGGGAGTCTTCTCTTCTCATGAGATGGCCAAAGTGTTGGAGCCTCAGATTCAGGATCTGTCCTTCCAGTGAGCACTGGGCTGTTAGTTATTGTTTAATCCAGCCTGATTTTTCATGAACTTGTTTCTGCTGATCTTAGCAGAAGTATGTAATAGCCTTATGCTTTATAGAGATTGAGTCTGCATCCAAATTTTTACAGGTGCCACAGTGACAGGGAGAGTATTCTCACGTCAGAACACCACAGTGCCAATGGCCCTTTCCTCAGTCACCACTTCTTGTACTTTTAAGGATAGGGATACTGAGGAGAGTTCCATCTTAGTGCACCAGATCAGCAAATGATAAACTAGGCAGTTATTGGGGCAAAACATGGGATGTCCTTGACTGTCAATTTTTGGAGCTGCTGGGTGTGCTTGGGATCAACTCACCTTCCCTTGCTGATCACTTCTCCTAGGGAAACACCATTCCTAAAAAAGAGATGGCACAAGAACTGGAGCAGCTGAGGACACAGGTGACCAAGCTCCAGGCAGAAAAGGCAGACCTAGTGGCCATAATTTCAGAGCTGCAGCTGAAGCTCAATAGTACCACTGCGGAAGACTCCTTTGTTGAGATCAGGATGCATGTAAGTTATTCTTGTACCAACCCCTCGACAGACACACCATTAAAAAAGAGATGCTAATAATTGGACTTTCCCTTTAGGATATGTTCCTTGAGACCCTCACTGTAGAGAAGCTGTAAAATCTCCCATTAATACTAGGTTTTGTACCAGAACTGAGAAAATACTGTTCTGTTCTAAGGCACAGTTAGCAGATAACCCAAAGGCTCAGTTTGAGCCCACCCCAGTATGTGGTCTGTAGATTCAGGGCTCTCCCCACAGTATTTGGGTTGCTGATGCCCCTTTGCTGCTTTATATTGCAAGAGAGACATTTGTCTCCCAGCCAAATGTGGTTCGTCTCTGATTCTCAGCACCCAGACTATTGGCTATGCTGGTTAGGGCTTATGGGAGTTGGAGTCTGACCTCTGGATTGCCACTTGTGATTTATACACAGCCTTTGATTATAGCTCAGTCTACAACAATATCAAAGAATAAGCCCAAAGTTAAAAAGCAGGATGTAGAGCAAGCCAACAGGAAACACCACAGATCTAGCAATAAGACATACAGCAGATAAAATGCCAAACATTGCAGTACCTGGTTCATTAAAACAGGATTTTATCTGGCACTTAAAAGATAGGCCAGTGTCCTTGGGAGATCATAATAAAGCCATAACAGCTGGAAAAGCCTCCCCCCACTCGAAACTAGATTGGAAAGGGAAAACATAACTTTCTGAATCAAAGCATCTTGTGAAAGAGAAGGTGTAAGAGGTCAGTTCAATAGTAGAGAGATTTCAGCCCGTATTTTGGCCCCATTTGCATCCTTTTCCATTTTTCTGGCACTACTCAAGTTACTTGGCTGTTCTAACACTTTGACAATTTGCCATTACTGTTTAGGAAAGCTGATGTTTGTACAGACTAGTTGCAATATTTGAAAAATGGCTATTGTTAATATGGAAGACAATGGATGAATGACCTAGTTTGTTTTCATTCTTATTCTTAGATCCTTGGTATATATTTGTAGGTGACATTTAAAATAAGTGTAGTTTTCAAATAAATAGCCGGGTTAGTCTGTGCAAGCATATCAGATGAAAAAACAAAAAAGAGTGAGAGAGACATTAAGGTTGTGGCACCTTAAGGAGTAAGGCACTATATTTTAGTGTGAGCTTTCATGGATCAAGTCCATGAAAGTCATATCTGAAGAAATGGGCTTGATCCATGAAAGCTAATATTAAAATATAGCACCTTGGTCTTTAAGGTGCCACGAAGTTTTCCTCTCTTGTTCTTCTTTTTTTTAGTTTTGTTTTTTTGTCTGATGTTATTTAAAATAAATAGTTTAATATAGCTAAAGGCACGTGTAACTATCTACATTGTTTTTTCTTCCATTTTTCCACAGGAAGGAGAAGTAAATGGTGCTTTAAAAGAACATCAAAATCTTAGTGGCAAAAAAACTGGTGACTCAGCTACCTATGCGTAAGGAAAACCCTTTAATATGGCCCAAAACTATTTTTTGGTTTAGTTTGGCTTGTTTGTTTGATTTTGCACTGCCCTTCTGGTGCATTTTTCTCTGCTAAGTAAACATGAGTTTAAAAAAAGAGGAAAACATTAAATAGATGTCTGACATGGTCACGTTTGGAATATTGCCTAGAATATTTTTCTGTTGTAAAGGCAGATTGCCCTATCTAAAAGGGGATGTTAGATAGATAGGATAGGTGGAATGGTGTGGAAAAAAGGGCAAGGAGCACTACAATCACCTGAGTGTCAATAAACTTGTTTGAAAATAGCAGGCCCACCTTCTGAACAAGTATGCATTCGCTTTTTAAAAGATCAGAAGGATGGGACTGTCTTCTGCACAAGATCACAAGACAGAACAAGCTTATATTCTGCATCTCCAGGAACTGGGACCCAAACCCAGAGGGGTTCAAATTATAGGAAAGGAGATTTCAGCTAAATGTTAGAAAGAAGTTTCTGACAGTAATAGCTCTCTGACAACGGAAATTTATGTATTTGAGCTTTATTTGAAAGTGGCTCACAGCATGGTTGAAAGGAAGTACTGATAAAGACAGACACAGATGAAAAACAGATAGGAAGTTGCAGTGTTTCAATGAAGCACCATTCAATTAAAATATTAAAACACTACTGAATTAAAAAAAATTAAAATGCATAAGTTAAAAAAAGTATTGGTCCAGTGTCTTAAAATTTTTAATTCCAAACCGGTTTCAAATGTTAGTCTCTCTTGAGGGGGAAAAACAACTTCCTACAGTACCAGGTTAAGCCAGTATAACTGTTAAAATAAGTGCTAAGTTAGTAACTGTTAGAGTAACTGATGGTGGTAATGTGTTGGAAATAGCTGTTTTATCTACTAGGAAATTATTTTGGGCTTTATGATCTTTCCTTCTCAGTGCTGGAACCCAAGGTTACGTAGTTAGGTTAAAGTATTGGACTAGAATGCAGGAGACCTAGGTTCAAATCCCTGTCCGTGAAAGTCACTTAGAGATCTTGGACCCATCACTTTCTCTTTCAGTTTGACCTGCCTCTCAGAGTTGTTGTGAGGATGGAGTGGGGGAAGAGGAGAGTCAAACTCGCTGCCTTGAGCTTACAGGAGGAAAGGCAGGATATAAATGTAAAAAGGATAAATTGGTGGGCTGGAGGTGGAGGATGTGTGAAAAATCATATATCCCAAGATGCATATTCAGCATAATGGAGTTCATTGTTGTGCTGATGGGTTCTCAGCTGCAAAAGTAGACAACTTTCTGGGGGTCCTGATCATGCTTGGTCCTCACTGGCCTGTGTCTACGATTTCCCTTATGGGTGTTCCCCCCCCCTAATATTTTTTTTAATGATTCTGTAAAGGAGGAGCAGATCTGTGGATGAAACAAAAAAATATTTGGAAACTGAAGAATTAACGGTCAGCCAGTTACTTCATTCTCTCAGGAGCGAGACTCAGAGGAGGGAAGCATTAGAAAAGGAGGTGCAGGAACTTAAGGACAGGTACTGACAATTTATAGTTATTAATCTTTCTCTTTGAATCTCTTTGTGGAATCCACTGCCCAGAGAAGCCAGATTGGCCCCCTTCCTTATGTCCTTCCACTGTCAGGAAATGATCTTCCTTTTCAGAGAGGTTTTTAAGCAATAAGTGGTGATTTAGAGAAGGCTTTGGTTTTGAAATTTAGATGTTTTTAAATGCTTTTAAAAGTGTTTTTATTTTTTTATTTATTTATTTATTTATTATTAGATTTTTACCCCGCCCCCCTAGACAAAGTCTACTCGGGGCGGCTTACATACATAATAAAAACATCATAAGACATAAAAAATTTAAAACATCATAATTTTAACATTTATATTAAATTAAATCAGTACCAAGATGATAAGAGTAAAAATCAGTTATTGACTGGAGGGAAGGCCTGCCTGAAATTTTAAAATGGTTTTTAATCTTGACCAATGTTTAATTGTTTTTTTAATATATTGTTTTGTATGGTATTTTTAGCTTGCCATTATTGCATGATTTTAATTGTTGTGAACTGCCCTGGGTTCTCTATGGGGAGAAAGGAGACAGACAGATAGATAAGAAGACCGTTCAGTAAGGCTCCAAAGACCTGTACTTAAAACAGTGTTTAACAACAGAGCTTGTAGAGTTTTTGTTTTCCTTAAGTAACTAACTGCAAGGTCCAACCATTAGCATGACATGGGGGAATCCGAAAATAACTTTTCCAGGCCCTGATTCAGCATTCATTGTTGTGTGTGCTGAAAGGGATTCGCTGTACAATCTTGTTTTTGCAGTCTCTAGTAACCTAAATTGCATTTTGATTTTAACAATTGCCATTTCAAATCTTGAAAAGGGGATTTCATTTAGCAGTAAACGTTTTTGTGGCATAAGGTTTTTCTGGCCATCAAGCAAAGATTCCACTAGGGATCACTTGCAGTGATTCACCAATGCCTTCCCATCCACTTCTCTCTCTCTAGTTGTGCCCTGAAATCCCTCTGTTTGAGTGTCCAGGGAGCTGTGCTGAATGGGGGATGTGTTGGCTTACAGAAAATCAGGCAGGAATACCTTCACTAAGCAGTCTCTTGTGCCACAGCCCACCCTGTTTGGCAGAGTTCCTGATCTCAGGAAGAGTTATTTCCAGAGGCTATTTAGCTAGAAAGAGGTGCACCCCCTTTCATACATTGTTCTTTGGATCTGACCCAAGATGATTAAATTGAAATGGGATTCTTGCATTTTTCAGAGTGTTGGGGATGGAAAATAAAGCAGAGGAGAGAGGCACTCAGACGGAACTTGAAAAAGAAGAAGAAAAAGGGAAAGCAGAAAGTGTAAGTATCACTTATTTATGCATGCTCCTTGTCAAATGTGCCCACTCATAGCTTTTGATGAGACTCTTCCTTCCCATTGTGAGTCTGGAACGCTTTTAACTTGATGGACAGAGTGGACTTCCTTCAGCTTCTCATGCATCCACTTGCATACATCCTGCCTCTTAATGTGAGGCCTGATCTCAAGCATTGTGTCTCAGAACGGCTCAATTGTGACATTCGGAGTGATGCTGTAGCCCTGCTTCTGTGAAAGCTGGTAGGCAGAGTGAAGTGGCCTCAGTTGGCACCAACAGATGGCACCACCTCTTAAGCAATGGTCCAGCTGTTCTGGTCTTACCCATATAGACACCGAATAAAGAGGCAAGGGGAGTCAGCTCGGGTCACTTGTAGGTCAGGAATGGAAAAGGAAAAGCAGCTCTCCTTTGTCATTCCAACCTGGGCTTGGCGCTGCGATGATCCACAGATGTTTGTAAGTCATGTGGTTGCCAGTGCTGGGCACCTGAGGTACAAAGTCATAAAATGGAGGATATCCTGATTCCCCCTGCCCCCAGGCATGTAAAAGGGAAGGAAAAGGAGTTAAATAATAGTGTCCAGATAAAGGTGGCTAAAGATACTTTATTTAAAGTACTTATAGATTGCTTTTTGAAGTAAAACATCACAAAACGTTGTCCAATATATAAATTTACAATATATAACCACAACAAAAAAATTTAATTCATAAAAGACCATATGATAAAAATAATAATTACTAGCAAGCATGGTAGCTGGTGGGAGGCATAGTTTAGATCAGAGTTTAGAGAGAAAATACCAAACATCGGAGAACACTGTTTTTTTTTCAGTGCGACCAGAGACATTCACTTGGTAGATGGTCCATAAAAAAAGTAATTTGGAGGCCAGGTCTTAATACAGGTTATGAATAATCAGCATGTTTTATAGTGTTCTTGGATGTTCAGAACACACTGCATGGATTATCTTGCTAATTCACAGTGATGGCATAAAGTCTGTAGTATTAGCTTGTTAGATCTAGCTACGCCATGAAGAAGGGTGATGGTGCCACTTCAGGTGACCGGTTTGGTGAGGCAGCAAATGAAAGAAGGATCTGCACATAATGTCTTTGAGGTTGATCTTTGGGGAAACATTTTACTTCCCTTGACCACTGATATATCCTGGCTCACATGAGAAATGGAGAAGCCAGGGAGGTAGAGATTAGATGGCTGTAGAACCCTAGAAAAGAAAGAAAATCACTGGGAAGAAGCCTGCCTAGAAGCTGAGGGCACTCTGCCTTCCCCCCAAATTCTTTGAGTGGGAGATATGGAAGTTGGTAGGAAAGGAAGACTGTAACAACTATTACAGTTTACCATGCTTGTGTTAATTAAATGATAATTTGATGTACAGTATGTTTATGTGTAACAGTTTCATATATATATATATATATATATATATATATATATATATATATATATATATATATATATATATATATATATATATATATATATATATATATATATATATATATATATATATATATTCATGTGTAGTGATTTCTACTTGATATCTCTGGAGCGATTGTCACTCTAATATACCCCAGTTTTAGTTGATTTATAGTTCAGAGCAGCCATTCTCAATGGGGGCCATACAGCCCCTTGGGGGGCCCTGGCACATTCGAAATGGGTCACAGACTGGAAACAGTTCTTCACACACCACCTGATAAGGTTCATTATGTGACTTATACAATCCTGATTCAGCCTGCATTTCTTTCATGTTGTGATTATGGGTGTGTTGGGGGGAGGGGGAAGAGATTGAGAATGGCTGGTTTAAGGATCAAGTGTTGGGGAGAGGCTGTGGCTGGTAGGACAGACCATGCTTTTCATGTGGAAGATCCTGGATTCCCCCAGAGTGTGAACAATATTTGCTTTGTGGAATCAGTTAGGAAAAATATATTGGTTTTGCAGAAGCAGAGCTTAGCACCTGATAGGTATGGCAGTCATGCCAGCCTTGCCCCTACTGTAAACCAGAGTGGTTCTTGTGGGGACAGCATAAATTGCCTGGAGGAGGGAGGAGGGTTCATTTTTGACCCAAGGGCCAAACTGCTTCTGAGCTACGTGGCAGCATTGTTCACCCTCTATCCCCCATGCACACTCCCCCCCCCCCCCCCCATAATCAGGCTCCTGAAGTGCTTCCATTGATATTCCTTGGGGCATTCTGAAAACCTAATTCAGTGGGGAAGGAGCAATTTTTCAGTTTGCAGGGCCAGATTACGATCTTTAGAGGCCCTAAGCACTGAAAAGATTATGGTGCCCCCTACGAATATAACATGTGGCAGGTCCCACGGCTTGAAAAAAAATATATAATGCACACATTATTGCATGAAAATACAGTAATTTAACTGTATAGCATGTCGCAAAAAAAAAGAACCATGTATCTTATGCAAAATCATATGTACAAGCAAAATACCAGCTTCCAGCCAAATCTCGCGCTTTCACGGTTTGATTAATATAGATACATTTTGTCAGAATCTGTCAACTGAAAAGCTCAAACAAGAGCTTAAACCCCCTTTGGCGGCATTTTTAACAGTAGCTGTTATTTGTTTGGCTTGTACATATAGTGCAGAAGCCATGCATATAAAAGACCAGCAGCCCTTTTTATCCTTACCCCACCCAACGTCCCAAAATACAGAAGTAAAAATTAATAATAATAATAAAAACAAGCGATGATGATTTATCATTTCACTCAAACCATGAGTTTTCTCGCTAGGCGAGTCTTTGTACTTTTTAGTTTTTCCTGGTTCATACTCAATGGCTTTAGGTAGGGAGGTGGTTTCCTTGTGGCTCTTGAGGGAGGAAGGGAGGGAGGGAGAGAGTCAAGGGATTTGGATAGATAGATATGGATAGGAGAGTGTTCCATTTGCACCGTGGTCCATGGTAATTCCGGCACTGAAAAAAACTCTGTGATTCCCCCTTTCCTTGTTGGTGCCTTAAGCATGTGCTGATTTTGCTTAATGGTTAATCCGGGGCTGGTTGCAGGTTGGAGACAGTTAGCCCTTCTTCCCCCCAACAACACCCCACCCTCCAGAAAGGCCTCCTGTGTTTGAAAAGAAGGGAGAAGAGGAAATCCACTCTCTCCAGCCACGGATCAGAGATAAAGGAAGGAGGAAGCTGGCAGGCCAGGGCTCCCTGTTCTTGGTCTAGAGGCAGACATTCCTGAACTCTGTGTTAGTGTTGACATGCTTTTCTTATTTTCACCATTAAGTGGAACAGTATGAAAGGGCTCTGTTTTTTTCGGATGGTTTTTAATTATGTTTGTTGCAGGTTGGCGATGAGGTAGAAACTCTAAACCTGCAAGTATCTGCTCTGTTCAAAGAACTTCAGGAGACACATGCCAAATTAAAAGAGGCAGAGTTGATCCAGAAGAAGCTGCAAGAAAAGTAAGGGGCTTCTTTAAATTCATCAGGGATGGGCCTGTAGGGATGCAGCTGGTTGTTAAAGAAGACACCATCTTTTTCCAATCTAGTGTTCTTGAAACATTGCCCTCCCTCTGCCAGCTACTTGACATGCAGTTGGCTGCTGGTGATTCTTCAATACTACTGCTCTATCCTATTTGTCTCCTTTTCTTAAGTACTCCATGTTGTTGTCCCAGTGGGTCCTGCTTCCTCTCTCCGGCTGGGATCCAGAGTTTATTTTAATGCAAAGCTGGGATGATTCACTTTTAGGGACTTCAAGTTTGAGAATCCTCCATGAATCCAGTGACCAGAGCAGTTCTGAGAGTTTCAGACAAAAAAAAAAGTACTGTATATTTTCCAATGTACAGCTGATATCTCAATATCAGCTATAGTTTTCAAGATTATACTGTGTTTAACCATAATAGTTGAAAGGTATTTTTACTAACCAGCAAAAAATAGTAAAAACGTCTTTCAATGTATACAGAATCCCTTTCCTTTCCACCTAGCAGGTAACAGCCTGCCCTTTCCACAGAATTAAGGAGTCAGGCTAAAAGGCTACTCTCTCTTGAAAAGTTAAACACTGGCCTTTCTTTGTTTGCCAAAGAAATCCAACTCAGATTGGCCTTCCTCTGCAGTTTGATTAAAGGGTCCCCAGAACTTGTGGTCAGAGAGGTAGTTGGAAGGAGTACAGGGTGATGTGTGGAACTGCATCTGCCACTGAATCCTGAAGGGATGGTAATGGAGAAGGGGGGGTAAAAAATACTGCATAGAGCAGTGGTTCCCAACTTTGGGTCCCCAGGTTTTCATGGATTAAAACTTCCAGAAGCCTTCACCACTAGCTATGCTGGCTAGGATTTCTGGTAGTCTGAGAACATCTGGGGACCCAAGGTTGGGAACTACTGGCATAGAGGAAGTATCTGTCCACATGGAAAGAGAAGGAAACAACTCAGTATTGCCTGCAAGAAGCTAAAAACTGCTATATCGACCCCTTCCTACAAAATCAGATGTGCTGTATTTCCTGAAAGGGAAAAGAGAAGAAATTCACCAGTAGCATGTAAGCTGACTTCCAAAAAATTATTGCAGATTTGTCTAGCAGTCTCATTAGTTCCTCTAATGAATGCCTCATTTCCTGAGTATTCTTGCTCCCTAAGACTACAGACTTCTGGCAGTTCAGAGTAGAATTTCCAGGATACCATAATGTCATACTTAGCATGCAGAAGTGTATCCACAATGAGTGCAATTATTGCATAAATTGTGAAACTGCCCTGAAGCATTTAGAAGCCTGTGTTCTATGACAAGTTAAGTATTTGTAAAAAGATACACATTCTCTTTCCTCTGTTTTTCAGATGCCAGGTCCTTGAAAGACAACTTTGTGCACAAGCTGGTGATTTGGATGAGAAACAGCAGCTGTTGTACACCATCAAGAAGCTGGAACTTCAGGTGGAGAGCATGCAGTCCGAGATTAAGCTGGAGCAAGCTAAAACAAACGATGAGAAGTGAGTATGGCCTGGTGAGGACAGTGAGCCTTGGATCTCCATTTATGACTGGGACAATACATATTCTCTTTTATCCTCTTGCTTGTCCTTAGTGATAATGGAAATGGAATGTCCAGAAAGGAATCTGGCCAGAATCAAAATCTGTTTCTGGTCAGTCAGATAAACTTCCGCAGTGGAAGTTTTGTAGTTATTCACTGTGTGTTACAGTGACTTCATGCATTCTGTTTTCTTAATTATATATCCAACATTAGTATATTAAAAATGTGAATATAAAACACTGTTGCAGTTACTGGAGAACAAGAATTGCCTGTGGTCCCTGGCTGAATATTCTGTTACAAGTCCATATCTTTTGGGATGCCATGTACAAAAGATTTCTTTGAAAATGTGTGCCATGTGTTCATCTTAGGCATGCCATGGATAAACCTTGAGGGAATTAAGCCATTGGCAGAAAGTGGACATGAACATGGTAAAATAATTCCTTTATAGAAAACAAGGGGTTTTTAAAATGTCTTCTTTTCTCTCTCTCTCTCTCTTTTTGACAACAGAGTCAAATTTAATAAGCTGCAGGATGCGTATAGCAAGCTTCTACCAGAAATGAACAATGCAATGCAAACAATTGAAGAATTGAAAGATAAAGAGGTAAGCTTTGCTCTGGAAAAGGCTGCTAGTAAAATGTCATGGAAGGAACATTTGCAAAACATGGTAAGATTTTTATCATCAATGTTTAAGTGATTCTTCAGCTGTACCTTGTATTGTGAAGAGTTAAAATACATATGTATTTTAACACAATGTGGCTACCTCAGTAACTTGTAGTCCAATCCCAACATGTTTACGTGACAGGATGCATAGGATAGCAGTCTTAACATGCAACAGATAACCAAGTTTTTCAGTACTCTTTTTAACATAGAGGACTCTCATTTTTTCTACCTGCAAGCAGGTTTTATATGCATAGCTGTATTTGTCTGTCTGATCAGACATGTATGCGGAGAGAGAGAGAGAGAGAGTTATATATAGTGTAATATTGTATATATACGTATGTATGTATTCATATATGTGTTTGTGTATATGCATATGCACACATGTATTTGTCTCTCTCACTCTCAAAGGCATTTTATTTTGTATTTATTTTAGAAATGAATGAACACTGCTAGTTTCCATTACTTTGATTATCCATTTATAGTGCAGTGGTTACTGGTTACATATCATGCTATGCTGGAATAGATGTTTCATTGAAATCTCCTTTATAATTTAGCATGAAGTATTTGATCACGTTGTGCAACAGCTATAGTAGTTGGTCCACGTGGTTTGGCTAGTTCTCTTCTTCAGCTCCCTTGTACCCTTTGCCAAGGGTGGGGCTGGGGAGCTCACAGCTATCCTGATGTTCTTGGGATGCAATTTTCACCAGGCCTGGCAGCATAGCTAGCTATGAGGGAATAATAGAAATTTAACTCTCCCCGGGTATGACATTATGTATCTTGTGTTCAATATTCTTATGATTTTAGGGAAGTATTTAGGATTTCATTGCTGAATTTGATTTTATTATTTTATTTCAATCTATTATGCTTTGCCTACATAATTTATTTGATGAGGTGACTGATAAATACAAATTAGTTTTAGCAACTGGAGCCAGTTTGTGAGTTTAAGTTGCTAGGACACCAGCATACTAATTATTATGATTATTTTTAAAATTATGATTATTCTGTTTCCCTTGTTCAACCTCCTACAGGCTGGAAAAGTTGATAAGGCAGTGGTGGAGGAATTAATTCACAAGCTGGACCTAGCAGAGAAAGCCCTGGCTGCCAAACAGCTCCAGATGGATGAAATGAAGCAGACTGTCGCCAAGCAGGAGGAAGAACTTGAGACTGTGTCTATCCTCCGAGCTCAGGTACGGCTACCTGTCAACATAGTTTTATACCAGTTCAGGACTTGAAAGAACTGCCTCATAACTCTCTTGTCTGTAGAGGTTAATTGGGGGAGTCAGGGAAGGTGAGGAGAGCATACTAAGACTGCAATCTTATAAACACTGTATGGTTACACTGAAGGTTGAAAGAAGACAACTCTAAACAGTAAGCAAAATTTAGTTTTCCTGGCAAGAAAAAGTGCAGGAGGCAATAGAAGGGCCACCCTTTTATGGGAGTCACAAGCCAGTGTGTATAATATTGACAGTCATTTCCTGCATGTCTTTTTTTTCCCATCTCCGGTATTTTCTGCTTTTATTTTCTCTTTGTGGGGTTTCCAGATTTCCCTCTAAAGGGAAGTAACAGTACCTACATGGTGCAAAGTTTTAGAAGAGGGAATTTCATGTGCTGCTTTAGTACTGTACTTTAAAAACAAATGGGGAACCTGAGCTGTATCCAGTGCCAGAGTAAAAACGTAAGTTTGGTTTCTCTAATTAGTAATAAGTTTACTCTTGTCTTAGTTAATGGTGCCATGCTACTGAGACATTTAGCAAATAAAGTTGCAGTGGAGATCTGTTGAAATGAATGGAAATGACATTAATTACAACCAGCAGACTCAAGCAAGAAACATCTCTGGCACCTTATATTAGAAGAGTTGTTGTCCTCCCTTCTTTTCTTTCAAATGGCACTAGGTTGTATCTTGTGCCAGAATCTTGACCTCTGAGCCATGGACTGGTGGAGGAAGATTGCCACAAAATGAATATGCACCATTCATTGTAGAGAATTGGGTTCTTTATGACAAGAGGTTTGGAATTGTCTTTTTAATGTTATGGTTTGATGTTCCTTTTTTGCTTTCCTGATCAGATGGAGGTGTACTGTTCTGACTTCCATGCTGAAAGAGCAGCACGGGAGAAGATCCATGAGGAAAAAGAGCAGTTAGCTGTGCAGGTAGCTTATCTGCTGTCAGAGAAGGAGGGCCATGGACAGCCTGGCAGGTGAGAAACAGGGGGAAAAGGGTTTTTTAGAGCCATTTAATGGAGGGAAGAGGGGACAGTGTGTTATACCTTTTCCTGTCAGGGGGGCATTTCTCTCGATATTCCGTTCTGTTAATGAGGAATGAGAGCATGTTGTTCTCTCTCTTCTTTCAGGAATTCACTGGCTGAAATGCAGAGTCGTCATGCCTCTAGACTGCCATCAAATCTGGATAACTTATCACACTTTTCCCAAGGAGGTAAGATTAAAAGAGAAAAATTAAGAAATTTAGCATAAACAAAATTGATTCATATATAAAACTGAGACATGGTTCTCATTGGTAAGTGCCCCATTTTGACAGCTGTGGGGTGACTGCAGGTGATGGGTTGCTGTGTCAACCTGCACAGGTCCAAGGGATTGATATGGGAATTACTGGACATGTACCAAAACCAGAGTTCCTTGTGTAACCAGGTGGATAACTGAAATTGCAAAGGATAACGCATAGGCCTGGTTCTCATAAATAGCCAGACTGAGAAAGAAACTGAACGATGGGTTGTACTTTTAGAACTGATTGCTGTCTGCAGGAATGCTTCCATTCAGCTGTGCAGTCTCTCACAGGAAGTGAAAAGTAAGCCTCAGTGTCTTCAACCAAGTGGAACCTCATAAGGATGAATAAGATGATGTTAGTGTAGTCTAAAACCTTGGAGAAAATGGTCCAGTGCAAAGTTTTACACACTGAAGTCTGCTAGAATTTTAGTCTGTGCCTTATATTCCCTACTATTTATTATACAGATTGTGGCCATAGTGTATTACATATAACTTAATTTTTTACTAATTCAGATTTTTTATGTAGTTACAAGCTAGATCAAGAGATGCAGGCAACATGGGAGTGGCATTTTTGATTTGGCTTTTAACAGGTTTAATAGCTAACCTTTAATTTATTAGGTTATGTATAGATTGCTGTACAAAAAAAGATGCATGCGAACTGATATAACTGGAAGTTATATAGCCACAAAATACAGAAGAACAAAATGGCATTATAGAAAGCTGTAAAAATACAGAGGACAAACTGAACTCCTTAAAAAAAGCCCAGACAAAAAGCCACCAATACAAATGTAAGTTTGGGGGGTCACTTGCGCCTCTGTGGAGAGTTTTGCTTCACCAAAGGAGTGCCATAACAGATAGGTTTCATTCCCTAACTGTGTGCTGCCTTTCTTGTAGACATACAGTTTCTACCTTACAGGTGGAGATGGCGGCAGAGAATGAACTTTTTTGGCCCTACCTTATTTTCTACACAACAATTATCATTCTTTGGAGACACAATCAGTTTTCAAAAGTGAAGCATCAATGGGCAAAATCTTGTTGGTGTAACTTTGCATTGGCATAACCCATATTGGGCACCAGAAACATTTCATTTGAACTCCTAGAAAGTTTTCTATCCCCTCCCCCCATTTCAGGTTCAGAGGCTCCTTAGGGCTCCCTTTTGCTTTGAGACAGGAGTTGGGAAGCCTTTAATAGTAAACAATCACCACCAGGTCCCCTCTCGCAATCCTAATCCTGGGGTTGGTGCTCCTGCTATGATTTCTGGCTATTAAAGGCTTCCTTGCCCTTCCCAAGACTCCCAAAAGCTTCCCCAGGGCAAGATGAAGTCCTACAGAGCCTTGGAACCTGGACAGAAGGGATAAGAAACTTTCCATAAGTTTAAATTAAATGTTTTTGGTGCCTAATCATGGTTACACCAGCACAAAGTTACACAACAGGATTTTGCTCAAGTTTCTTTGAGGTTGGCTACCATCTTGCAGTGTGGTTTGTTCTCTATTAAGGCCCAGGCAGCCTCTCGTCAGATCAGAGAACTGATGCCTGACCCTCCGTAAGAGCCCGACAGAACTTTATAGACCTGCAGGGGGAAAAATTAGAAGCCTGTGACTGTCACAGCTGACATTAACCCAAAAAAAGAGTTAACTCCAGAATGACACCAAACAAATCATTAACAATCATATCAAAATTCATCTGGATATCTATGTATAAGTCTTTTCACTGTTGCAATAATTCCAGGCAACGTCACCTTGTCTAATTCTACAGGCTTTATTTGTGTACATTCCTTCTATGCTCCATATGCACAAAATACTTCGAAAGGTTTGAACACATCCAAAAGTCTTACAACTGTGGGGGGGAAACTGTAGGCACAAATACTTTTTTAAAAATGTATCCAGAATACAGGAGCATAAAAGATACAATACAAGTACCAAAAATAATGTGGTAGTTACATTCTAAAAATGTAAAGAATTTATTACCTAAAAAAGCACAGTTGAAACCACAGACAAACAATCCATCTCTTAAAGTATTGAAGCTCTTAAAAGTAAAAAGCATCATAACTTTAAGTAGTCTTTAGCCTTAAAGCATATTAAAAATACCAAAGTTGTTATAAGTAACAATATATTAAAGAAAATAACTTTCTGATCCTCTAAGTATATTATTATTATACATAAAAACACAGGAAACTTTAAACTTTGAGTGCTCACCCAGCCAGTCTAGTTTTAATTGACGGAGAGAAATCCATGTTGTTGTTTGATTTCTGCTGCCTGAAGTGGCATGGGATTGCAATGATGTGGTGAATAAATTCACGTCTCTTCCTGTGTGTCTTCTTTCCCCACATTTGTAACTCTTTAAATTGTTTTCACCTCCACTCTTACAGTAAACAAACTTATCTGAAGGTCCTGGAAATCCAAATGCTTAGAGGTCCAACAATAATTTTTCAATAGGAAAATGTATTGCTGTTGCATACTGCATATTATAATGCCAATGGTTTCTTGTCTACAATCTGGCAAACTGCCATTATGCTGATCATGTTATTGTTTTGACTTGCCATTTTTGCAGAATTTGTGTAAACATAGTCCTGTAACATCAAAGATTTGAAAACGCAGAATCCTGGAAAAGCAGAATACTGCAGTACAAAGACACTGGAACTACAAAAAAAAAAGTGCAAAGTATCAGACTTGCATACATTATCTCTATTGTGTATTTCCAAGTCATAACCAAAACATCATTTAGCTGCCAATAATGTTTATGATTCATTGACCTTGCTCAGCTGGAACTGGCTGCTTGTTTTGAGTAACTATAGTAAACTATTTTTTTCCAAACCTTAATTTTAAAAGCAGTTTCATTTTCAGGGCAACTGTTTCTGCACTCCCTTAATTTAACATCTTATACCCACAAAATTTCAAATATTGACACTCTGATGTTACTCATCAAAGAAATCTTGCTTTACAGGAACAGAAAATCAGGATTGGCAACTACAACAGAGGAATCTCCCAGTTCATTCTTGCCCAAAGTGTGGAATGATTCTTCCAGATATAGACACACTTCAGATTCATGTAATGGACTGTATCATCTAAGCATTGTCCTAAAAATTGTTCATAAATGAAAACAGCACTTTCTAAGCAAATTTGTCCATTCCTACTTTCTTCTGGAGAGCCTGGTCTTTGGTTTTTAATTGCCCTTTCTTCTACTGATTTCAGTGAGAATTGTTAGTTTTTAGTTATACTTAATGGAAACATGCTATAGCAAAGGATGGCTTGCGGGGAAAAAAGTGGTTATCAAATTCTTTTTTCAGGGGCTGAAGCATAAAGGCCAAAACTGATAAACTGAAATGACATGCTTTAAAAAGCAGTGATACTACATGGTGTGGTATTGCTGGTGAAAGTTGAAAGGATGGACAAATACTTCCGCATTAGTTCATGTTAATTAACATGTATTAGCATATATTTGCAGTTCAGTGGCACCTAAACCCACTGTATGTATCCATGGGCTTGTCTAATCTTAGTTGCATCCCGTGGGATTGTGCATATGTTCTCATATGCTGTGGGTAAATGAATAAAACAGGATGTGGTCATTTCAATTAGAAAGGTTGGTTAAGGTCCTGAGGAATTTGCATATAGAATTCAGCTGTTCAGAGGTCCTGTTTACAAACTCCTATAAGAACTAGTTTTAGCTATGTGCTTAGGTGTAGCCGCACGTAGTGTGGCAAAGCTGCTACACATGGCTCTCCCTTTTCAAAAAGGTGGGAGCTATCCGGTGGTAGCCTTTATGGGCTTTCATTAATACTTGTAGATCTGAGTGGAATCGAGAAACAAAACTGAGATAAAACATCAAAGAACCAAAATGTATTATTGACTTCACTTATGGTTTTGGCTAACTTAACATACACTTGATTGATTAAGGAACTACTAAAATATATTAATGCTTGAAATAAAAAAAACTGTATTCTTTTCCCAAAGGCACCTTAAAGATAAATGGTTCTCATAGTCTTATGGATTTCACTGTGTAATCAAAATATTAAGACTGAATTAATAGATTCTATAGTTTCTATCTTTGTTGGTACGTTGTTTCACACTGGCTTTTTTAAGTGTTTTTTTTTAATCAACTGAACCTACTGTTCTTGAAAAGATACTTCATGATATGAACCAACTGAGTTGTTAACTGCACAAAAAATAATAAAACTATATTATCTAGTATTATTCCTTTTATTGGTAATTAAATTTGGCATTCAGAACACTGAAAGGGGCTACCTATACAAAGCTTTCCAAAATCCTGATTGCCCAGGGTTCTTGGTACATTAAATTAAATATAGTTTGAGTTCCTCTTCAGAATTTCCCTGTTTAAAATTTTTTTTAATTCCCCTGTCAACAATGGGATGTTTGGTGAAGCTGGAGAGCATATCCCTGTGTACACTCCACAGTTACGATTTAGAACACATGAAGAGAACATTTAAGGGTGTTACTGTCAGTTTTGCACTTTCTTTGGTAGACTCCTTTTGTAAAGAACATATTATTATCTGTGAAGATTCTCAGTCATCCAGGTGAGGTTATCTGGAAGTTGAGTCATGGCAACTGGATTTCTTTCTTATTAGGTTGAAATGTTTCGCTACTCATCCAAGTAGCTTCTTCAGTTATACATTCAGTTATATATTCAGAGTGAGCTTGGTAGCCAGATGGGCGGTACCAAATAAATAAATAAGTAAATAAATAAATATGTAAATAAGTAAATAAATAAATAAATAAATACTGTTATATGTTCAGCCTTTCAGTTTCTTTCTTGCATGACATTAAGTAAGACTGTAACTAAGCATTACAAACACTTGATCAAAACCCAGATATCTACTTCAGTTTAAAATATGCTGGGTGTGTGTGTGATTTTCAGCACAGACGTAGCAGAGCAAGATAATAGATGCCTTACTCTTTATTACTCCTTCCTTTCTTGCTGCTTCTGCTACCTTTTCACACACTTTGCTGCTTACTTTCAACACACATATACTTTATTTGTTTAATATTTCTCTACTTTTTGGAACAGGCCTTCATGAAGCATTTTATTTAACAAATATCCTAAAAGCATAAGCCAACAAGATGATAAATGCAAAAATAAAAAATGATGTGATAGAATTTTGTTGCTCACCTCCACAGGCATGATGGAGACTGAAGCTAGCACCAGTTGTACATTTTGGACTACGGCATTCTTCTCAGACAGAGGGAACTGTAGTAGTCTAATCTGGAGGTAACCAGTGTGTGGGTAACAGACTGGGTTTTGTCTTTGCCAGATAAGACTGTTTTGCTGTCTGTCACACTCTTAGCCTCTGAAGTCACTTATATGTCTATGGGTAGCACTGGTTCAATAAGTACCTGCAGTATGTAATTCTTCAAGGGGAATATAATCCTGAGGAAAATTCTTGCAGCCCACAACTCTTATTAGCCATCTTCCCAATCACCTAAATTTAAGTTTCCTTTTAAGTTACCATCCATCCCACAGCTGCCCCCCAGGTCTGTGTAAGATTAATTTTGTGTGCTGTGGGAGCAGTGAACAGAAATGAGAATTGAGTTAGAACTGTGTCCATCTCGGTCCAAGCCTCTGGATGATGTCGTCCTGCTGTAGATGCTAAAGGAGAAGAGAAGACAGGCTGCAACCTTTCATTACCAAAGGACGAAGAGGTCATCCAACACCGTCTTTTGGCTTTGTGTCATCCCCCTGCCCCAAGAAGCAACTGTTATTAAAGCATATTTCTAATCTCTCCTCTAGGAATATGGCTGCAATGGATTCCATGGTTGTTACTATCAGAACCTGAGGAGAAGTCAAAGAGAATCAACAAGTTTGTACTCCTTCCTTGCTTCTCCTGATTAGGATGATCAAGGTAGTTTGAATCCCACAGCTAGTTTGGAAGCCAAACTAAAAGCAGTGAAATCAGCATTATCATACTGTCAAAAGAGGAGAACTAATTTTGGCTGGAAAAGACTGTTGTGTGGACCACAATAAACTATGGCAAGTTCTTAAAGAAATGGGAGTGCCTGACCACCTTATCTATCTTCTGAGAAATCTATATGTGGGACAGGAAGCAACAGTTAGAACTGGATATGGAACAACTGATTGGTTCAAAATTGGGAAAGGAGTACGACAAGGCTGTATATTGTCTCCCTGCTCTTTTAACTTATATGTAGAATACATCATGCGAAAGTCAGGACTGGATGAATCCCAAACCGGAATTAAGATTGCCGGAAGAAATATCAACAACCTCAGATATGCAGATGATACCACTCTGATGGCAGAAAGTGAGGAGGAATTAAAGAACCTCTTAATGAGGGTGAAAGAGGAGAGTGCAAAAAATGGTCTGAAGCTCAACATCAAAAAAACGAAGATCATGGCCACTGGTCCCATCACCTCCTGGCAAATAGAAGGGGAAGATATGGAGGCAGTGACAGATTTTACTTTCTTGGGCTCCATGATCACTGCAGATGGTGACAGCAGCCACGAAGTTAAAAGACGCCTGCTTCTTGGGAGGAAAGCAATGATAAACCTAGACAACATCTTAAAAAGCAGAGACATCACCTTGCCGACAAAGGTCCGCATAGTCAAAGCTATGGTTTTTCCAGTAGCGATGTATGGAAGTGAGAGCTGGACCATAAAGAAGGCTGACCGCCAAAGAATTGATGCTTTTGAATTGTGGTGCTGGAAGAGACTCTTGAGAGTCCCCTGGACTGCAAAGAGAACAAACCTATCCATTTTGAAGGAAATCAACCCTGAGTGCTCACTGGAAGGACAGATCCTGAAGCTGAGGCTCCAATACTTTGGCCATCTCATGAGAAGAGAAGACTCCCTGGAAAAGACCCTGATGTTGGGAAAGTGTGAGGGCAAGAGGAGAAGCGGACGACAGAAGACAAGATGGTTGGACACCGAAATTAGAGAGGGAGGGGGTCAGGTGTAGCTCCACCCCCTTCCTCCGTAGGTGATTCTGAAGAGAGATGGTGCCTCTTCCCAAAACACAGAGTAGTAAAAAATAATAAAATATAGAATGTTTATATAAGATGTATATGGATTCTGTAACTAGGCCATAAAAATGTATAAGTTTTGGAAAGCTGCAAACTGGCAACATATGTAAACAGAAGACATATTGACAGACCTCATTATCAGTAGATGATGCTTCTTGCTTCTGACATCTCTTATTGGCTGAAGGTAATAGAGATTAATAAAAACAGCAAAATATAAATGCAGGTCCATTCAGACAGAAGAAGAGAGGTGTAGTGGATATTCACACATATTAGAAATTAATTGCTTAAGGCTCTCAAGACACATGGGTTTATAACAATTCCTTTACGTTATAACAAATTTTGCTAAAATATGTTCAGCTACTGATTTTCAGCATTTTACGTTCTTGCATTGATTCTTGTATCTCAAATGTAAGTTTGCAAGAATAAAAGAGAACATGTTATGCATCAGCTTTGCTGTTATTCTCATTTTTCTACTGAGAAATGGGAGAACAAAACAGTGTGTGAACAGAGAGGGTGATTTTATCATGAGTATTATACAACTATTTTTGCTGCCCATAAGTGGGATGGAATAATTATCCAAGGATTTTCAGAATGTTTAAAAGTGCTGTACAATATCTGAGTTCCACACAGACAATAAAACTCTTATAGAGAGAGAAATGTATGTCATGGTGCAATATCTATGGGCTTTTTCTAATGCCTTGGAGTCTACAGGTCAGCAGTCTGTGTGTGACAGCAGAGGGGAATATGGAGTGTTAGAACTGCTTAATCTGGCAAAACTAATTTATCAAATGTATAGCCTTGCAAAGGATTATCCAACCAGTTTGGGGTTTCATATTGTTTTCCCCTAAAATAGCTTTTTCCTTCTCTCTGAGAAAAAAACTTTTTGGATTTTGTCCTGTGTTTGGAGTATTGCCTTTACTTCCATTCAGAGGCTACAATCCATAAATCATAACTGGGTGCACATCTGTTAGGGCAGCAACATGATCTACATGCAAGTCCCTGAAACCTGAAGCTGCTGCATGCAACTGATGGTTGATCTTGGGGAGCATGTATAAGCATCTAATTTAGACAGAGTGCTCTTTACAGTTTAAGGGGTATTTTTGGGGGGTGATGGGGGGAAATCTTGCCTGGAAATCCAAACAAACCTCAGCAACACCTTAAACTTTTAACGTTATATATTTGGGGGAGCTGAAACAGCTAGACCTCCCAAGGCTGTAAACATCTTGCCTAGATATATTTCCAACATTTCTTCTTCTCCCCTGCCTTCCCAAGTTTTGCAACGCCCCAGCCGCTAAAGAGTATTGTATGACTCCAACTTTCTCTCTCTCTCCCTATTTTAAATACTTTGGTATTTAACGTACTCCCCCCCCCCCTACTTTTTTAAACTCTGCAGTATTCACATGGACTAAATCGCCGGATTGCCGTGAACTCTTATCTCAGTCACAGCCTTTCGCTTCAATCTGCAGCATTGGCGTAATAGACTATATTACGGCGTAATAGACAAAAGGGCTCAAGCAAGAAAAGAGCTGGAAGCCTCCTCTTTGCAACTTTTTCCCTGGGACCGAAACGGGGAACTTTGATAACTCTAAGGTTTGCGAGGAATTGGTTTGTAATCTACCAACGTTCATATTGAAATAAATAGAGGAGTCTTTAAAGGAGCACAGCGCTCGTGTTTTTATTTTGTTCTCTATGTGGAATGAGGCCGGGGCAGCAATCGCTTTAAAAAGTCTCTTCTTTTCTTATCTCTATGGTACTCGCAAGAGCGAACTACAGTAACAAAACGGTTTAGAGCATGCGCATTCTGCGTTTTGTGATGTTTATCCTCCCCTGCCCCAGAAGCTTAGAGATAGGAAAACTAAGAGCGGTACTTCAGTTTCCGGGTTGGCGTAAATGCGTCGGCTGGGGTAAGGGGGCGGAGCGTCGGTGAGTTAGAATTTTGGCGGGTGACTTGGGGAGGCGCAGAGCCTTTAAGTGCGTCCGGAGAGTTTTATTTGGAGGGAAGACGGTGGATCATAAGGTGAGAAAGCTCTTGTTCCTTTTAGAAAGATGGGGTCATTTAGAAATGGGAAGCAGCACGAGGTAGAGGGAAAGGATCCCAAGGGAGTTGTAAGGAATATGAACCTGTCCAGAGAAAGAGTGGCTTTATCCCTATAGGGAGCGATTATTTCGGGGTGGGGCTGATGATCAGGAAGGGTCTGAAACTGCCCGCCATTGCAGCAAAGGAAAATGAATGGAGAAAAGAAAGAGACCAGCACAGGAGTCATAAGAGGGATACAGTGGTAAGCGAGTTACGGCGAGGAGGGATTTCAAAAAGCAAGTTTGTTTCATGTAGCCCAGTTAAGATAATATATCCTGAAAATTGGTTTTTTTTTGGGGGGGGGGGATCATTTAAATAAAATATTTACAAAATTAATTTTGCACTTATTTCATTGGGACTTACTCCAAGTAAGCGTGCAGAGAAGATTGCAGCATTCAGACGCATTTATTCTTTGTGTAACAGACGTGACTTTTGTTACAAAACACATAAAGGACAGAGGACACTGAAAACGAGGCTGGGTGGTCGGTTCTTAATCTAGTGGCCAAGGCTATTACCTAATTCAAATATTAGGAGTTTTTTCCCCCTTCTGCGTAGACGAATGGTTTTTCCATCTTTTTGTGTAATTCCTTTTCCTAACTTTTTGCATTCAACGTTCGAATTGTTACATATATTGAAAAATCTTAATAAAGTAGTACTAGAATCGGTCTGAATAACAGGAGAGAACAGATTATACATTTGGGAATTCTTGAAATGGTTTTTATAATATGGTGGAGGCCCTTGTGTTGGGGAAAGGCAAGGAGCTTCAGCTCCAGTGATCTACTCCTGTGAGCAGAGTAAGGCAGGAGCCATGAAACTCATGTCATTTCTTCTTTAAGAATTAAAATGTGCAAGTGCAGTTTGCACAGAAAGGTAAACTGCAATCTCATCCAAATGATGAGTGTATTGATGTGCTTTCTAGAAACACGTATACATGTTTGGAGATTCATGTGCATGATTTGTGTGTCATCCATCTTCTGCTTGCAAGGAATACCATGGCTTTTTTATTTCATTAGCCAAATGACAGTTTCCTTTAGCAATGAACATTTGAGCCCTTGGACACGATTTCGAATCATGAAAGCCAAACTTCTGCACAACCTAATAATTTCCAAAGCCAAATTTTGCTTAAAGTGCTGCCAGCAGTGAGGCCTGTGTGCTTGCTGTGGGAAACACACCCATTGTGTATACAGCATGTGCATTTCCTATGGATATGTGAAGCTGCTCTTGACTGTACATATGCCAGTCCTTTATTTCAACAAGCATGACAGAATTAATTAAAAGTACTGTGCTTAATTTGTAGTGTCTTGTTTTTGGAACAAAAGTCATTGTTGTTAAGTCAGAACTAACTTAATGATCCTAATAGGGCTTTCAAGGTAAGTGAGACATTTAAGGAGTGATTTTACCCGTTTCACTCCCCCAGTGAGCTTCCATGGGTGAGCGGGGGATTCATACCCTGGTCTCCAGAGTCCTGGTCTGTCAGTCTATCCACTACACTCCATTGGGTGTTTCTTGTTAAAAGTAACAAATCAGGAATATCCTTTTGTAAACATAGTGTTGACAATTTACTGAGGTGGGAATGTAGCTGTGACAAAATTCATGGCAAGAACGGGGAAACCGCCTGTAGCTTATTCTCACTATAGCCTGCCCTCTAAAGTCTAGCTGCCTTTCACAGCAGAGGAAGATAAACAGGAGTTGGGTGAGGGTCCTACATTTACATATTGCCCTTTCTTTTGTCCTCTCCTCCCTTTTCTAGATGAATGGGACACATCTAATTTAACCACACCGGCATGACTCCATGACATCTAGTTTGATTGAAGACTTTCATTTGTGTGAACTGACATTTGAACTCATGATTCCCTGCTCATGCTCCCACCCATCATGCAAAATTTACTAACTGCATATAGATAACTAGCAGTAATGATTTTACTATTGAGATGTTGTACTTTACTGCTTTGAGTGTCTTTTAGTGTTGCTTTAGTTTACCTTTTTTAGTATGGTATTTGTTTGATCCTCTTTAGTATGTGTATACGTAATGTTTTTAGCTGTAAATATTGTCTTTTAATGATGTAAACTGCCTTAAGGAGAAAGGCAGGGTAAAAATATTTTGAATATAATAAAATAAATGTATTCTACTAAAAAGATCTGTTCTCTTGGATTATGCAGTGGTTTCTTTTTGGCAGTCTGTGCAGGTTGATTTTATTTGTTAGGTCACATCTATTAATGCTATTGCTCTTGTGTATCTCTAGATTTCAAGAAGTAGTTTGCTAAGTCTTTACTGGTGTTGCTGAAAATATGGATGGTGAGTTCTGAATCTGCTTTTAAAAATATATATACCTCATTTTTAATTGACGCTTCTAGTGCGTGGCTGTTTGTTTAAAATATTTTATCCTGCCTTTCTCCATAAAAAGGACCCAAGGCAGCTCTACACATGCTACATATACTGTTTAGGTCTCTACACATGCTTAGCAACTTTGTACCAACAGTAATCATGGCCATTCAATCATTGTGAATTGCTTTTGATATATATATTCTGAATTTTTGGAATTCGACTTGGTGTACACTAATTAGGAACATTAAGTGGCATATTTCAAGATCCTTATTCTAGATTCTTTAAAAAAATAAAGTATGAACTAAGATAGCTCGGGTTAAAATGCTTTAAACAGAATTCACAAGAGGCTAGAGAGAATAACAAACATCTCAGATCTAAATGATAGGACCCAATTCCTCCCTCTTATGGTCTCCTTCAGAAGAGAAGTTGGCACAATGAATGTCAAGCTTAAAAGGACTGTATAATGGAAGCGCTTCATTTTGGAAGAGGAAGAAAGCGAGACCCAATTCTAGGCTTTCAATAGTGTCCTGAAGGCAGTTAGGAATCAAAGACAAAGCTTCAACAACAACCCAAGCCAAGGAGAAGCAGTGTAGCCACCTTTATGTGACCAATCTCTAGGTGGAATCTAGTGATGAAAACCTATGATTAAGCACCTCAGGTTGCAGCTGAAAACTTTCCCTGTCGCCATGGAAAGCCACTGCTTATTTAATCATGGGCCTCTGTTCCTTCCCACTACACTTAATTAGTCCTTTTACCTTGTATATGTCTGCCTGTAAGTTCTGCCTATCCAGTCCTTTCCTTGCCTTACCATTCAAATGGAGGGCATATCATTAGGCACCAGTGTGGGAATCAGAATTCCACTTTCTTAGAAGCAGGCATAATTAAATCCAGTAAGTAAACTCGTACAGCATTGCCCTTTATCTTTCTGCCCAGTGTCTTGTTCTTTAGCTCTGCCAGTGCAACAGGAGTGATGTCACTGGCAGTAGCAAATTGCAGCTACTTACAAAGGCCCTGTTTTAATTTTGGCTTGTGCACAATTAGTATACAATGAGATGAAGCTGTGCACTGTATCAAAACAGGGACTCTTCAATTAGCAGCAATTTCCTGCTGCCAGTAATGTCAGCTGTGGAACATGATACTACAAGTACAAGAACAACATCTCTGCATGTTTTCGTTGTACATGGTGTAACTCCTTAAGAGATTCAAATGCAGAAACTAGATTTAGTTTTCTGTGTTTTCTAACTATGAGGTAATCATTGGATGTAAGATTAAGTATGCCTTATATTTTGATTTGGGTATGGAGAGGCTTCGTGTCATTTGAACACAGGCAAGGTTCAACATGTTATACCCTTTCTTGCAGATGATGATAACTTGGATATGTTGGCCTCCCTCTTAGAAGAGAATGAGGCTGGTGGAGAGGAGGGTCAGGAAGAAAATGGAGTGAATAGTGTGTCTACAGTTGGAGAGCCAGATGAATATGATCAGCTCTTTGATGCAGAAGATGATGAATCCTATACTGAGGGGGTGGAGGATGATGGAGGAGACTCCAGTGACTCCAAAGAAAATGTGGCTGTGTTGTTTGGTGACATGAGTGACCTATCAGAAGAGGAGGAGAAAGAGGAAGCAGAGCACGGGGGGCCTCATTCAGGAGTTGCTGATCAGCCGAAGGAGAACACCAACCAAGCTCTGCAAGGTTCGTTAAAGTGTTTTTGTATTTGTGTTGGTTTAAAGCATTTGGGACATGTGCCCCCTTTGGTAGTGTGAAGAAATACCAAGGGGGCAGATGACTGTGAGATTTTTAATAAGGAAAAAAAAACTTTTTAACCAGTGGAAAGAAATTTAATTAATAACAATTAATACAATTTTGGAAAGGAGGTTTGTATTAAAAGTATTGCTCCAAAGGGCCCTGTGGGTATGGGGGAGCACTGGTTTAGAGTGTATTAGAAAGTATTTTGTATTTTTGTATTTGTTTTTGTTTTGGAAATTAATTTTTTTTTAAAAAAAAAGAAATTTCTGTCATAGACATTGTTAGTATAATTTGGAATTTCTCAAGAAAAAACATTTGCAATTATTTTTAATGTACAATAATTTTTCTTAAGATGTGTTCATTTTTAATTTCAAATTAGAAATTGAACTTTTGTTAAAAAGGAAAGTTGGGAAGGCATCAAGGTTTCTTGGAAGTCTAAAAGGGGACATGATGCAAAAGATTTGGAAGCACCAGATTAAAGTTAAGTATCGTGTCAAATATGAGGCTTTTGTCTTGTCTTTGAGGCAGAGCGAGTTGGTGCCTCATCTGATCCTGGCATGTCCGCCTACTCTCCTGTTGTGCTGGGACTTTTAAGTCAAGGATAGGCATCCTATCGCTCAAGGGCCATATGTAGCCCTGAGCCTAAAAGATTCAGTCTCTGCAAGCCAGGAGTTCAGCCTTTTGGTAAGATTTCCTCTCCCTGGCAGCCTGCTGAGTAGGAGGGAAGAAGGACTGGAAGAAGAGGGAGAAAAGTTAGGGACAAAAAGAGAGAAAAAATCCTTCACCAACTGTGTCTGGTGGCCCTTCCTACTGCTGCCTTTGGCCCCCATGCCAACATGCCACCTGCCTGCGCAATGAATTGCCCACAACAGAGTATAGCCTTTTCAAGGAACTTTGGATTCTTCAGGATGAGTGCTAGTTTTAAACAGCAGGATTTAAATGTGTGTGGAATTGAGCAAATCAGTTGTATCAGGAGATCTCTATGAACAAAATTTGACTCTTTGGGATTTGTGGGAGCTTTATGGTATGGATGGTATATGAATAGCCTTCCAGATGTTTTCAGACTGCAGCTCCCATCATTCCTTACCTTTACCTGAGCTTGTTAGGGCTTATGGGAATTGCTGCCCAACAACCTCTGGAGAGCCATCTCTGCTTTAAAGCAGATAAAGCAATGGTTCTCAACCTTAGGTCCCCAGATGTTCTTAGACTGAAACTCCCAAAAGCCTTCACCATGAGCTGTGCCGGCCAGGATTTCTGGAAGCTGGAGTCCAAGAACCTCTGGGGACCAAGGTTAGGAGTCATTTCTTGATATTTCTAACTTCCTGCTTCCTCTTTATTTTTGCCTAAATTGTGTTGACTGACTTTAAAACTATGATTTTATCTCACCTTGTGCTTAACAGAGTACACTTTTAAATTGTAAGTTTATCCCTTTTCTCTCCTAGATGAGCTGAGAAAATTACAAGAACAAATGAAGAAACTACAGGCACAATTAGAAATGACAGCAATAGCACAGCCAGTTAACACTGTCCCTAGCAAGAAAGCATCTGGTAATTAGCCTGTTTGCCTCATTTACTCTTCAGCATTCAGTTTCATGTTCACAAATCAGCTACACTGGCAAATATTACAAAAGATGGTAAAGGGGGGAAATGATTATCAAGGATTCTGTTAGTTGATACTATACATTTTTCAGAGTTCAAAAAAAGTTACATTTTTTTTCTGTGACTCCTAACTGGGAGAGTCTGAGATTTGTACTTGAAAAATATCTTTTCTAATTTGTAGGGTTTAATCCATTACTCTGAGCATTGAGACAGTCAATGCTTGCTGATGTATTCCTGTGTATATTAAAAATATTATCAGTACTTTTGCATCGTGCATAAACTGGAAAAAGGATAATATACGAACTCCAAAGGAACCTGATTATTGGAGACGTTGAAGATGTATGCAGTCACCCTCAACATTGCGGGACATACTGTGCACCCCAAAAGAATAAGATATTTCTACACAGGCTAGAAATTGAGACGTCGTTATATGCAATCTAAGATACCCCTGTTATTAGAAAATACAAGAATGAAAGGTTTTGGTGCCTGGCAGCCAATGCTCAGGACGTTCTTGTAAAGGTCAGCACTTAGCAAGCCAACCCCTCCTTAGCATAGCCCAGGACAGTCTCGTCTAATGCCTTGCTGGAGGAGGGTTGTTAGGGTTGGTTTATACCCTGGAGCCATTCTAGGACTGTGTATCTATGCTTTCAGAATGCAGTCTGAATTATCTAATAAAACGATTTCTGAATTGATTGGGCTGGTGGTGTTGGAGGATGGGGATTTGTTGGGTTGGTATTGAGACACAGAAGGGAAGTGCAGGCCCAATTTGAAGCCACTGTTGAGCCTGAAGAACAGCAAAATCAATGTGATTAACCAGAGTTTAAGGACTGCAATTCCCAGAAACACCGACCAACACAGCTGGTGGTTAAGGCTTCTGGGAATTGCAGTCTGAGAACACTAGGGTTACCCAAGGTTGGGAGCTACTGCTATACATCAAGTACATGGGAAGCTGTATCAAACTCGATTGGAAGCACTCTTCTGACATGTGGAGTTCAGTTTCTCTTTTATTATCAAGTAAAGCATTAAGTTTTAAAATACGTTTATTAAATACTATACTCCATTTTTTCCTTCTGAGTAAACATGTATAGTACCATTGGGGGATCTATAACCCTCTTAGACTATAATTCCCGTCATCCACTGGCCACATTGAAAGGTCGCCAGTTTCTCAATTTTGATGGAAATATTTTCACTGCAAGTTTTTAAAACATCTTTTCATGTGTTCCTCAGGTAAATTGTCTGCCCCTCCCTTAAAGGAAAGGCAATCTCTGAAACTTCAAGAATCACCAAGTTTCTCCACCCAGCTCAACTGTCCTGATTTGCTACCATCCAAAAATCAACCCCAGAAGCCCAGACCATCCCTTTCTGGTACAGTAGGCAATCATTTCCCTTGACTTAAAGCATAGGAGGAGCTACACGTAAAAAAAAAATTTTCTCCTTAAGGAAACAAGCTTGACACCATATGTTCTCTGGGACAAAAAAGCCAAATGCACATTCTGCCAGTGGAAATCTGCATTATTCAACATGCAACATTTTGGTTGTTTTGAGCATGAGGAGCTTACCCATGTGTAAATATTAGAGATGTGCTGGCTAAAGAGCAGTTGATACTAAGAAGTCTGAAGGGATGCAAATCTGCCTCTAATCTGCTGTTGCTCAAAGTGACAAGCTTTCTGGGAAAAGGTAAAAGCACTGTTTTAGTGCTGGCTTAGTTGGTTGTCTTTTTTCCGTGATCATAATTGCCTTTGACTATATTTAAGTGATATCTGCTGATTTTTGGAAGAAGTTCTGCGTTGTGCTGTTTGATGACATGGTTCATCTATGGTTGTCAATGTAAGCGGTTTCTTAGAGGACTTTAAGGCTTCAGGCCTTAAAGTCCTCTAAGAAACCGCTTACATTGACAACCATAGATGAACCATGTCATCTAGACAGAATGTTTTCACATAGCATAGCCACTAATCCTTTCTTTTTTCATTCTCAGGGAATAAAAGCCATGCGTCAAAGCCAGCTTCAGGTTTGGTACCTCAGCCTCTTAAGTCTGTCACTGGGAATAGACCTGGGGTGGGCATCAGTCAGAAGTCTCAAGTGCCAAAGAGTTCCAGTGTAAATAATCAAGATGTCTCCTTGGAAAAATACTCTGGCCTGAGGTTAAGGTCAGTAAGCAGCGTGGAATAGTTCTTGGAGTTTCTCATTTGGATCGTTTGTAGGATATGAGCAAAACAGTACATGTGCCTTTCAAAAGAGAAAAGGTGAACATTATTCTCTAAGAAAAACAAAATTCTGTAATTGGTACAAATGTTGGAAATTGAGTGCATTATTTTATCCCAGGTTGAGTGTTCAGGGGAAACATCACACTGGGTATTACTTCTAAGGACTGAGAACCTATTTAGAAACTAGTTTCTAAGATTTCCTCAGTCATTATCTACTTGCAGACAGGGTGGATTTGGCTTAAATAAAATTGATTTAAATTACTACTCAGGAAAATTTAATTTGATCACACTATGTTTTTCCTCCACTCTTGTTTGGTATAACATTACTAAATATTATTCAATCTTTCATTGTTCACATTGGCGCAACCTCCAGTAATCTTCTATTTAATGACAATTTTGTGACTGCAAGTATGCAAGAGTTTTCAGAGAGAGAAGCAAGGACTTGACTTTTTTTGCACAGAGCTACAAAGGGACAATAGTTAAAGATCCTAAAGAAATCGTGTTAGAAATAAAATATTGTGTTAGAAATAAAAAAAACTTTAAAAGTTAAGGAATAAATTCAGTTAGAGGTGGAAAACAGGGCTGGTCAGGTCCTTTATTTCTCATTTCCAAATACTGCCTTTAACAAGTATGTAGCTCTAGCCATGGGATACCCAGTGTGGTGTAGTGGATAGAGTGATGGACTAGGGCTCTGGAGGCTTCCCTCTGCCATGGAAGCTCACTAAGGGTATGGAAGTGGTAAAAACCATTCCTTAAATATCTCAGTTACCTTAAATGCCCTATTAGGGTTGTTATAAGTCGGTTTGGACTGGATGGCACATAACAAGCTCTAGAGACACACCCAGTTTGGAAACTATGTATCTTTTGTTACAGTCTGACTATTGGGGGAGATACAAATATTAACTCAAATGATCTGTGCAAGCCTGGAGAACTTGTACAGCTTTATTAAAAAAAAAAAAAACCAGAACTGCACAATGGGGACAACTTCATTAGCAGTTGCGAATTGCTGCTGATTAAAGGCTCCCTCTGGTAATTCTGGTGTGCGTACAAGTTTGAGACACTGGCCAAAATCCTGTTGCTTAGTGTAGTAAATTGTACTAGAGTAGACTCATTTGAATCAATGGAACTTACCCAGGATTTAACTCACTAAATCCCCATTGATTCATTGGGCTTCAGTGGATTTACCATGGTAAAGAACACAATTTTGGCCATTATAAATTATTATCACATAATTTTTTAAGTAAGAACATTTTAACGATAGAACTTTGCAAATCTGATTTAACTAAAATATCCTCTCTTTTTTTCTTTTTTCTTTTTGTAATGAGAGAAACTGATTTTTATCCATTCTACTTGCAACAGCTTTTTAGTCTTCAGGGATAAAAACTTACTTTTGTGGGTGTATGTGTGTGTGTTTTTAAAAAAGGAAAGTGGAGATTTTAAAGTTCTTCGTTCCCACCTTATTTTGACCTCTTTGGAGGTGAGTGCCCCACTCCTCAGCTCTTTCTGGCTGGGAATGTTTATGCTTGATTATCTTACAGTGACTTGTTTCCTTGGGTGACTCTCATTGGCTTGGCTTCCACCTCATGGTTTCGGTAGAAAGTTTCCTCTTGCTTTGTGTTTCAGATTTTTATTTCCTTTGCAGAAAACCTCGTGTCTCCTCAGCTGAAATGGAGAGAAAAATGATGGGCCGGAAGTTTATTAGACTTTCTGTGTTAAAAGACAAACTTGCATCTACAAATCTGGAGGAAACAGACTGGGTGACATTTGGAGTTATCATAAAGAAAGTCACTCCTCAGAGTTCCAATAACGTAAATGGTTTTATGTTTTTCTTTATTTCTGATAGGTTTCTGAGGTCTTTCCTTTTCCATTCTAGGTAAAACAATTTGTAGTTTTGTCTTCTCAGTGGTATTGCACTTTACTTCCATTCTATTGCTAACCGGAGCTTGTTCTGCAATGCCCCTTTTAGAGGAGTTAGCATAGCATATTAGCTGAGAGATTTCCAGTTCCTATCTCATCTCAGCTACAAATTCCTTAGATGGTCTTCAGCAAACCATTCTCACTTGGCATAAGTCCACTTAGTGGGGCGTGTTTGTGTAATAAAATTTATAAGTGGCATCTTCAGTCATAAAGTTCTCAGAACAACTTGCAAGCATAAAAATACCAATCAAAATAAAGTATAATAAAACAATGGTGGAACAGCACTTTCAGGAGTGTTAAAAGTGTCTAAAAAGATGTAACAGGTTTGCGGAAATAAAAGATCTTCATGTGGAAGTGAACAGTGTATAATGTACAGAAGGAATTTTTAGCCTTACTAGTCCATTTCAGCATAAAAAAATAATAAGAAAAGCAGTGCTTGCGTGCCTTTAAGAGAAACAAATTTATTTTAGCACAGGCTTCCATAGATTACTGTAGGCTTTCACTGCCTACCCTGTTTTTCACTGGAACAATGTGATTCCTCCCCTTCACAGGACAGCCAAGTGCAAAATGATAGCTGAATAGGCATTTTTTTTTTTGTTCTTATGTGCTTTCAAGTCACCTTCAATTTATGATGACCATACGAATGAGTGACCTCCAAAATGTTGTGTACCTAGCAGCCCTCCTCAGCTTTTGCAAGCTGAAGACTGAGGCTTCCTTTATAGACTCAATCCATCTCATATTTGGGCTTCCTCTTTGCCTGCTGCCTTCTTTTTCTCGCAATACGTCTTTCCAGATACGCCCAAAGTACAACCTCATTTCATCATTTTGGCTTCCAGAGAAAGTTCAGTCTTAATTTGATTGAGGGCCTACTGGAGTGCAACTCCCAGAATTCCCCAGACAGCCTAGAGGAATCCGGGTACTTATAGTCCAAAAAGGCAGATCTGCACACCTTTATTTCCTAGTGAACGTGCCTAGAATTGTAAAGTGAAGCTTCTTTATACTGGACGCCCCACTGTGTATAGAATGGTGTACTCTGACGGTAGTAATTATTTTAACAGCGACCCAAAGAAGAGATACTACCATTTTAAATTGCTCTTCCTTTATGTATCTCTTCAAGGGTAAAACCTTCAGCATCTGGCACTTGAATGACCTGCGTGACTTCAGCCGATGTGTCTCATTGTTTCTGTTTGGTGAGGTTCACAAAGACCACTGGAAGACAGACCAAGGGATGGTCATAGGCCTACTCAATGCTAATCTCATGAAACCAAAAGAAGGATCAGACGAGGTAACCATGCGCTCTGGACACAGGCCTCATAATTTCTGAAGTTGAAGCTCTCTTCATGCATTTTACATAACATATATTTTGAAAATATGAGAAAATGCTTTGTTTTCAGTTTCTTATTACAACCATTCCCAGTCAGGTCTCAGCGGCAGTAGGTTTTATCTCGCATAAGAAGCTTTTGGTACATTTCTTTACCTAAGGATCATTCTTAAAGTGAAGTAGCAGAAGCTGATCCCTCTTGATATCTGCTCACCGTTGGCAATCTATGGCTACAAGGCCAGAAGGAATGCTGGGTTTTAATTGAAGTCACTTGGGGGACGGTCGATGTATCTCCTTAGGGCGGTTGCATAATACCAAGAACTTAGCTATGAAACTAACACAGGGAATACGAGCATAAACTTGGTACAGTTTGCCAAGTGCACTTGTTGTATCACACAAACAAACGCAGGCGTGCCTTTGCCTAGTCACAGTATGTGTCAGGAAGTGACATTCAAGGGTATAATTGGGTCCCATCTCCTCAGGATTGCTTGTCCTTTTATATTGTCACGAATCAAGAAACGAGTGTGGCTGAACATAGCTTGGCTCAAGTTGACTTGGTGGCAGGTGGCTGAAGGAAACTTGACAGGGCAGGCTAAATAGAAAGAAGGCTGTGGCAGAAATTTGCAGAAGGCATTAAATTGTAAATATGTTATTTTTATTATTGCTTTTCATATTTATAAACCATCCAACATAATTCTCTGGATCACTTACAAGTAAAGTATTAAAAGTCTTAAGAACCATAAATAAAAATAAAAATTGCTTGATTCCAAAATAGAATAAAATAAAATTTAAAATAGAATAAAACCAGCAGCAGAGAATAATATCAGTAGAATAGTTCTCTTTGCTCCAGAACGCATAGGCCTGCCCATGTGCATAGTCTGTGGCCAGCAATTTGTCATATTTGAGATTGTAGAGATCCAAAGAACCACTTTTGTATTCTGGAGCCTCGTGGCGCAGTGGTTAAACTGCTGTACTGTAGCCAAAACTCTGCTCACGACCCAGGGTTCAATCCCAGGTAGCTGGTTCAAGGTTCACTCAGCCTTCCATCCTTCCGAGGTCGGTAAAATGAGTACCCAGCTCTCGGGGGGGGGGGGCAATGTGTAGCCTGCAGAATTAACTTGTAAACCGCCCAGAGAGTGTTTTAAGTGCTGTGGGACAGTATGTAAGCAGCATGCTTTGCTTTTTTGCTTTTGTTCCTCATTCGCACTCTTCAATCTCATTTTTTAAAAATTCAGTGTTGATGTTGAGGTTCCTGTTGGACAGGAATTCCTTCAGAAATGAGAGAGAGAACTTGACTCAAGGTCTTCCTAGTTGTAGTGTAGAGTAAGGGAAGGCGGGCGATGCAGATCCATGTTCAGAAGGAAGGACCCGTGTACCTGTCCCTGGGAGACCTTCCCATCCTCCTGCCCCTTTTTCAGGAAGACTTCGAGAATATGAGGTGACCTGCAGTCCCTTCACCAACACATGCAGGTCTGAGTCTTTGTCTCTGCCTTTACTTGTTTTCAACTCAAAGGAATCTGAAGAGGCTTACATTAGTAACTTGTATTTATCATCAGAAAGTTGATGATACATTGATGATCAGGCAGACAAAATGCAGGGCTCTGAATACATAGAAATCTTGTTTTATTCCAGTGATCAGCAGGGATAGTTTTAGCGGGCTCTACCATTGGAGTAGTAAGGGTTTTTGTTATTATTTATAATATTTTTAATATTTATATACCATCCAGTACAATTGTCTGGGTAGCTTACAAGTAAAACATTAAAACCGTTAAGAACTATAAATAAAAATGAAAATAGGTTCTAAAATAGAATCAAATAAAATCTAAAATAGAATAAAACCAGGTGCAGAGGATAACATCAGTAGAATAGTTCTCTTTTTTGCTTAGCAAATTTATATCTTGCTTTTCATTTAGAATCCTTGAAGAAGAAAAAACCCACAGTTCCTTCCACTTAAGGAAGGGAGAGGGTACCTCTTCCAACATGGCACAGAGTTATGCTGTTCTCTGCCTTGGCATCACAGGGCCGAGTGGGTTGAATTGCTACCAATGGATATGCTGTCCACCTCTTCTGCCCAGGGAACCCATCTTGCTGGGCAGTAAGAACTATGGAGACCCATTTACTTCACTGGAGCAGGAAGTGGAAAAGGCAAGGCTTACCAAGTACAAGGAACAATTCTTGCCTACCCGTCCCAGCCCAAAACATCGCCTCCCTATCCAAATATTCGCTTTATAGTGGTGCTTGACCAATACCTCCAGAGAAAGCCAGTGATCTTGCGGGAGCTTTCCCACAGCTCTCTGTGCAATGAAATCTGCCTTACTGTTTCTTTTTAGGTTTGTTTATCTGTCGATCACCCCCAGAAGATCTTGCTTTTGGGTGAGGCCGTGGACTTGGGAACCTGTAGAGCTAAGAAGAAAAATGGAGAGCCCTGCGCACAGATGGTTAACTTGGTGTGTACATCTTGGTCAGCATTTTCTTATCCCGATTTATAATTTGGATTTCAGACTCAAGTGTTGGGAGGTCAAATACACAACAGGTGGGCAACTTTCAAGCCGCTCCACAAGCCCACATCTGGATCTTGGAGACCATAAACACACACACACCCAGCCCCAATGTTTACTCGAGAAATGCCCGTTTGTGCCCTCTAGTGTATGGAGGGGGGCATTTCATCAGGTTTTTCCATCTCCTTGGGCATTCCCAAGAGCGGCTTTTCTCTCAAACCAGAAGTGGTTGGGGAGGGGAGAAGCACCCCCACACCTAAAACAGCTTTTAAGGGGGCAAAAGTGGCAGAAATGTCTCTCAGGACACCTAGAGGGGAATAAATGCTTTTTCAAAAAAAAGGGGGGGTTGTGGGGGATAGCAGGAGTTTGCCTTGAGGAATCTGACTGTGACCCCAGAGGGCTGAATGAGACGTACAGGCTGAGCTTGGTCCACCTCTGCCAGTATTTTACACTGAAAAATTACTACATTTAAATGGGGGGGGGGTGTGATAGTAAGATTTCTAAAACACCTCATGATTTCTCCCGGCATTCTCCCCTTGCATATTTTTGATTGCCAAAATCGGTTCATCCGCTCCCACTTGGCAGTCTTTTCCCCCTCTTTCACATTCAGGCCCACTAACACCCGTGCTTGTCCACCGCCAACATCACTCTCCTCTCCCTGTCTATGTACTACTGTTTGCCTTCCAAATTCCTTACATGCGCCAAGACATACCAGACCTTCCCCTGTGCCAGCTTAAAAATCCCTATATTCAAGTCTCTGCTGGTATAGGTAAATTGTAAACTCTAGCTGCGTGCTGGGAAACCAGTATACTGCCTGTTGAAAGAGGCTGGTGGGGAAAGAAGCTAGTACTTGGACTGGGAGCAGCTGTTGTTTGTGGTTTGGACCGCTTTTCAGCCAAGCACCAACAGATCCAGGTTTTGAGGGCTGGAAAAAAGCCTGGCCTAAGGACCTCTAGTTTTCAGTTAGTTAAAATGACAAGTTCATTCTGTTGAAAGGCTTGAGGTTTCCTGGTAACGTCTGCACAATTCCAGTAGTAGCTATAAAAGGAAGCAAACCCACGTTTCATAATTTTTGGACCCGTGGGCAGGTTTTGTACCACACCAACCCCCTCTCTCTTTTCCCTTCTTTTTTTTTCCAGAATGAATGTGAGTTTTGCCAGTATCACATACAATCCCAGTACCGAAGGCTGAGTTCAAAGCGGGCAGACCTGCAGTCAACATTCTCAGGCACTCGGGCTCCAAAACGGACTGCAAAGAAGAACCTTGGCTTGAAAGAAAGGCTTTGTCAGGATGGGTTTTATTATGGAGGCGTTTCCTCAGCAGCTTATGCAGCTTCAGCGTAAGGGAAACAATGCCCCTTCGGTGCCCTTTCATAGCGGTCCTTTCCTTATTATGTCTAATGGTTATCTTTACCTGAACACAAATGTACCAAATCCATTCAAAGGCAAAGCCCTGTTGTCTCTCATAACCATGGTTTAGGAGTTCTGTACCTGGGCTCTCTACCATTGTCTCCTTTTGTAACAGCAGGTATTGTAGCTGAAATGCTTTTGTGGATAACACAAATTTTGGGGACATCCATCCTTAAGCCAGTGCCCATCCCCACACACACTCCTCTTACCCTCATGCTGATGAGGGGAAATGAGAGTGGTAGTCTAAAGTATTACAGGGTTACCAGGTTCAGGAGGCTGCTATGGAAAGATAGCTCCCTTCTCTCCTTCCCAACCAGATTAAAGTTAGGCATTGTACAGAGACCATGATGGAATGGGCAAGAGTCGTCCAGAGAGAGAAGGATACCTTGGGCTGCCCCTCGTCCTCTGTACGACATTGCAGCATGAGGTAAAGTGGTGTGGAGGGGGATTAAGCGAGAGCTGTGTGGGAAAGGTGGGTTTGAGAGGGGGTGGATGTTAAGAATGAAGGGAGCTCAGAGCCTAGGGTGCCCCTCCACAATCCCTTAAAGTGGCCTTTTTACGGCTTGACATCTTTTACTTCCTTTTATAATCACAACCGGGACAGGCTTGTCATTTCAGTATAAAGTTCTCTGGGGAACCTATACATTTTCAGCCTACTTGGAGAGTTCCTTATAGCAGCAAGGTGTAAACTGGCAGCATAGACGTTCTCTGTGCCATTCCTCGGCCCAGGATCTTTCCTTCCCCTTAGAGACAGGAAACGAATTACAGTATAACCTTTAGGAAATGTGATGCTGAACTTGGACTCCTATATCAAACCAGTATGTTGTATTCTGCATCTTCTCTTCAGGGCTGCGGCGGCTGCTCCTAAGAAGAAGATCCAAACCACTCTGTCCCATTTGGTTGTGAAAGGAGTTGATGCAGTTCTGCAGGAAACAAAGCAAAGGCTGGGTAGCGCTCTTGGTTTTTTTTCCTTCCGGGCTCCTTTGCTGTAATGTGCTGGTGTAGCTGATACAAATTTTCTTCACTCAGCAACAGTAGATCTTTCCAGTTCAAGGGCAGGGGAAAGGCCTGGATGTAAGTTAGCGAAATGGCCAACTTGTTCAGGAGATTTCTCAGGTGGTAAAATGTCCTCCATGGGTGCCATGTTGGTTGCCAGTGAAAGAACTGGATCTGTGAGCACCCTTGCATTGCAAACTTTAATCCTTTTAAGCAAAATGCAACTCCTGTCTGGAAAAGGTGCAGCCATCTCTCTAAACAAACAGGTTTCCAATCCACAAATATGCCTAGTACCATTTTGTAGCAATTAACTCCCTATAAACCATGTTCTTTGAATGGGAAGCCAGCCTCAGTGAGGTACAACCCCTCTCCCTTAGCCATTCCTCTGCCAGCTTTAACCATGATTTTCTGATGCAAGCTGTGGCAACATTATGTCTCTTCCTAACCATGATTTGCAAACCTGTTTAAATTGTGGTTTATTAAGGAACCATGGAGTTGATAAACCTAATTACTAATGGTGCATAAGAAAGAAGAAACAATTATTATTGCTTGCAAAGTAAGTGGGGTAATATTTGGACTGAGGAGACGTTCCTTCAACAGGCAGAAAGAGTGTGTTTAGAGAACACAGATGTCCCTAGTTTTAGTTTTAATTTTAGGGTGTTTTTTCACCCAGTAATACACTGTTGGCTATTTTTACACATTGACTGTGCTATCAATATTTGCTAATACTTGGAAATTTTGATTAGCTGCTTTGCCTCCATTTGAGATTTTAGTGGGCCTTGACGCAAGCAAGATTACGCTTGCCACTCTTAGACGTACGTAGCCTTGCTGGCCGTAAAGGACTAGCCATAAAGGGCTGTATCTGTTACACCATGTGTTGCGTTTCAGGTTTGCCATGTTCAGAGGAGTTTAAAGAACTGTTGTCAGTGCCATCTTTTGGAGCACGAAACCTAAATAAACACTTGACCAAAGCCAGTGCATCAGGTATGTCTGAAGGGAAAATGTGATTTGTTTGATCTTTACAGGCCAAATCTACCTCAACTGCAGCTTTCTCTTTTCCCTAACCAGGATCTGGTGGGAAGCCAAGTCCGGCTTTCCAGTCCATCTCCGCTTCAGCCCTGCTGAAGCAGCAGAAGCAGCAGATGCTGGAAGCCAGGAAGAGGAGATCTGAAGAGATACAGAGAAGGTAGGAGCACCGTGGTTTTTCTGATTGCTTGGTATATCATGGCACTCTGCAGCAGTGCAAACTTCTTGTATAAAGTTATTACAAAACCAATATTAAATATCCAGGGGCTGGAAAAAGTCATATCAAGGCAATTTGATTTTAGTATACTGTGAACCAATAAAACAAACTCCAGTAAAATAAAGCAAAACAGAGTCTCAGACCATTAGTCTGTTCAACCTCGTCTCAGATCTTGGGGACTTTGGTGAATAGATTTTTACTTGCTTTAGGAAAATTATATGACGTGACAGAGTTAATCGTTCTTTATCTTTCAAATGAGACCACAAAAATTACTAGTCTACTTCCTAAAGTGTGTATTCAGGGCTAATGGGAGCTGCCTTACTTTCCCATGATACGTGGCAACTCTGAATGCAGGTACTGGAGTTGAATGAAACTCCCCAACTTTGCATGGAGAAAAGATGAGGGGTCTTGTGGGTGGAAATTGGGGGCACTAGATGCTCAAAGTTTCAGACACCCAGGAATATGAGAACAACAAAAATGACAAGCGAGAAAACCCTAGTTTCTGTCACATTCGTCCTTGTGCTAATTGCTTAGGCTCAGAGTTACACTTCTCTATTGTAGAACTGATTTTTTTTTTGCTTTTAATCAGGTCTTTATTCAGCTCGGTGGTTTAAGAGTATGATGGGTTTGAATAAACCCCAGGGATTGGTGGGGTGAAATAAATAATTGACTCCACAACCTGATCCTGCATTGCATGTCTCATATTAGTTTTTAGAACTTGGTTTCATAGAAGCCTGAAGTCTTCCCATCCCTGTATCTGGGACATGACAATACTTTCCACTCTGTAAGGGTTGAAAATGTGATTACAGTACACCCAGTACTTCTGCAGCTGCTTATTTCTGAGGAACTTGTTTGCCATTACTGGTTTTCTCACAGAAGGGGCCCATAAATTTCTGAGGGGATCCGGGACACAGCTTGCTTGCCATTGCTGGAGCAGAGAGTAGGAACCTACATAGACTGCTTTCCACCAGCCCCCGTATAATTGTCTCTTTCTGCTTAAGGTTTCTTCAAAGCACAAGTGGCAAAAACACATCAGTAACACCATCTTCCGTGGGACCGTCTGCTCTGCGGTCTCCAACTCCAGGAGCTGAATTTCCTAAAGCTGTAAAGTTGTCAACCCCTCAAACTCCTAGACTTGGCATGGGGTTCTCTGAAGGGGAAGATGTTCTCTTTTTTGATGAGTCGCCTCTTCCACCACCCAAACTGAATGGCGTGGCTGAAGCTAAAAAGGTAACGCGTCTTCAGACTTTCAAGGCGGCCTTGTGGTGACTGGCCGATAGTAATACAAGATTCCCTCAAGGGCTGGCTATTTTCAGCAGGTAGATTTCTTCCAGCTTAACTTTAGAGACTCACCCCCTAGTTATGATAGTTTTGTACAGAGATTGTTTGGACAATAATAGCCAATGGATTCTGATACATCCCAAGTTACAGACTGAAATTCTGGCTTGGAGTACAAGCCCAAGAATCCCAGTGGGGATTCGTTAAATTGTCAGCTAGAAGTGACTGAATGTTACTCTGTTTGCTTTCTGCATGGGTGTTGCGGTCACCTCTGAAGCCCCTATTCCCCTGGCCTTCAAAGGTTCCCGCTCTTCTTCCTCCTTCGCTGCCACCAGGTATTACTGTTTTAATACCATTTAATCATGGAGACACGTGTACTTTTGAAACTTAAGTCATTTATTAAATCAGGGAAGTTAACATACGATTAATATTCATGAGAAAAATCACAGGTTGCTAATCACTTGTCTTTCACTCGAAGCAGCTTTAACTTTATAACTCTTTTAACTCTCTGTTCCATTCATCATTCTTACTGATCTCTAACTCACTCTTAATTCACCTTTTAAGTTTCATACAGTCTCTCTCTAACAGAAACTCTCCCAATCTCTCCAGACTCCATACACCAGCCTTTATATCCAGATCCCTCCCCCCTTGGCTCCACCTTCCGACCCCTCATTGGCTCCTGCTTTAATGTTCTGCTGTGACGGACAGGTGAGGGCAGGGCCGTTCACTACAATGGGTAACAAAGCAACAGGATTTCAGCCAGAGTTTAAAAAGAAAAATTCTCCAAGCTCTTGTAAAAACAGATGCTGGTTTCTTAACATAACATGGAGGACAGTGGAAGATCTCCAGAGCTGAATTAAAAGGCATAGTAACAGGACATTATCTTAAACATACAAGTTCAACTGCACTTTTAAATGTCTACAAATTCAGTTTTAAATGGCTTTTCCTCTGCAGTAGAAGAGGCTAATTTAAAGTTAGATTAGCTCCATCTGCTTGCTCCAGATTTGCTCACTTGCGTTTTATGAGACCAATCCCTGACAGTTACAGGCATGTTTGATTCTATCTCTCCCCTGTGAAGAAAGTGATAGCAGTACGTACAGAAGCGTGCCTGAAAGCAGCCCAGCGCTCTCCTCAGACACATCAGAGGACCTCTCTGACTGGGGCAGTCAGGAAGAGGGGGAAAACATTACCTCTGCCCCCTTGGGGGGGGGGGGCAGAAAAAAACATTCAAATAATGCAGGGACTCCTACCTCAGCAGGTATCGTCCTGCTGTCTCAGAGACTGCATGAAGTAGAGCAGAGACTGTGCCACTTAGAGTTACTATTATTGAAGTAGTGCTGAGTGAAGCAGGTCCCTTTTCTCCCTGCCTCTCATTATAGATTGTAAACTAGGAAGTATTTTTGTTTAATAATCATGAATTAGGATCTTTTGTTATGACAGTATAAATAATAGCAATAATACTTCGCTTTCTGAATTCTGCAATTTTATGAATTATGCCAATTTCAGTTAGCATGATCTGTCCTACTTCATATGATTTTTAACCCATTATTTCATTTTTGTACTTCTTCCCCCTGGTTGTTTGATTTGGTATTCTTAGGGCCAGTCAGACATAATGATTTCAGCATAATAACCCATGACGCAGTAGATTAAGAACCAGCAGTGTGTTCATGTGTGCTGTCCACTTCCTTCATATGTCCTCTAAATCACAATTTCCTGATATGTCCACCCCAGAAAACCATGTTTCAATTTGTCTAGACACCAGGATATGGAAAGAGAATCAGATTGTGGCATCTAGGTTTGTAGTATGAATTTAAACAACATTTCTTTGATTTGGCAAAGTCCTAAACAAAACCCCAGCATTGTTTCTTCTGGCATTTGAGAGAAGAAGAAGAATTTGTGCTGGCAACCTCAGTTCTCAGACCGATAAACTAATAATCCCAAACAAATAAACCTGAATTTATCAATCTGAGAATTGAGACTGATAAAATTCTTAGGAGCAGCCACTGCAGCCTGAAGAGAATATTTCTCTCTGTCCCTCAAGTGTTAGAAGAAAAAGATTATTAGATCTAAAGAGTGGATTAGTTGTACACCGGCAGTAGCAGTGCATTGAGGCATTGCATGGTAGTTGTGAACCAAGAAGTTCTGTGTCCAAAATTGTGGAATACAACCTTGAAGTTTTGTTCCTTAAACATAGTTGAATACGATCAGTGGGTATGAGCCTGCAGAATGCGTTAGGTAAGAAGACACATGATGTCATCTTGGCTCTTGAAAGCATGCAGTTTGTGACCTACGTAAGGTTGTCTTTGGAATCCATGTGTCTCTTTAAGCGTGTGATTATCTTTTGCAGTCCTGTGTTCACCAGTATAATTTTTATTTGACCAATGGCAGACTTGATTTTGCAGAAAAGGGTTGTTTGGTCTTCAGATCCCATGAACCTTTGCTGGCTCATGCCAGTTTTAATTAATGTCCTGAATTTTACATATCTAATGTGCTCCTCTTGTTGTTTTTAGATAGCCGCAATAAACAAACTGCGTGCAAAAGGCAGAATCCTCTCTAAAGTGGACCCAAACAGCATCAAGCGAAAACGATCTGATCTGGATACTCTAGAGATTTCTGAGAGAGCTGAGAAAAACACCCACATTTCAGAAGGTATGGAAAGTAAGATGATATTTCTGAAACGACCAGATCACAGATTCATGCTGAAAGGCATTGCGTTGGTTCCCCCCACCCCACCCACCCCCTGATTATTAGATTATTAAGAAATCTTCTCTCCAGTGTGGACAAACGTAATTTTTTTAAATGATTTCAAAATTGTTTTTAATCCTGACCAATATTTAATTATTTTTTATATATATAGTTTTGTATGGCATTTTTAACTTGTTATTATTGTATGATTTTAATTGTTGTGAGCTGCCTTGGGTCCCATACGGGAAGAAAGACAACATACAAATGCATAAAATAAATAACAATAAATAATAGGCATGTATATGAGATCTGAAACAAGCAGCCTGAATTTTTTTTAACTATCCCAGACTTCTCTCTACATTTTGGCCAATCTGGCAGATTCCTCTGCTGTGCAAGATATAAATTACTTAAAGGCACCATAATATAAATATTACAAATACTGCTTGGAGTGTTTCCGGTTCTTTGGGGCACAGCAATCTGCCATTAAGATCTAAAGCTAGAATTGCTGTCAAACAGGACAGCTACGTGTTAAGGTTTCTGCCTAAGAGAGACAACATGCTCAAAATACTGCAGACTGAACCGGCATCAGAGGTCCGGTCCATCTTGTCCCAGATAGGCATCTGGCTTCATGTGGGGATTTTGGTTTCCTGCCTGCTCTGCTGAAATCCTTGGGAGTTTTCTCAGTGATTTCGATAAGAAGATAACAAAAAGCAAAATGAAATAGCTGTGCTGCCTTGTTATGCTTTCCTTCCTTTGCTGCCTTTTAAGCAAAGTCAACCCTATTCAAGCCAAAACACTTGAATACATTCTCTTCATAGATTGGATGCTGGTGCCACTGGATGAATAGGGGTATAGACATCTCTGACTGTTCCTTGCTTTTCCATGATTGTTTTAAACCCTTCCCCATCTTTGTTTTTGACTGACTAAGTTGGGACTCACTCCCCTTTCCTCTGTTATCAGTCAGAGGACCGATGACTAGCCAACATCACCAGTCTTCTCCTGAGAGCTGCTGTGAAGTTGAGCAGGAGGAAAAGAACGAATCACTAAGAATGAATCTGATCTTTGGGGGTGGCCTATCAAATGGAGTAAGGGGTTGCCAGGTTGCACAGTGACCTCATTGTGCATTGATTCTTGCATTTGTATTTTGTAATGGCCACATTGCTCCCCCTCCCCTTTTATTTCAATTGAACTTTCCATTTGGTTCCAAAGAAAGCTTGAAATACTGAATACTGAACTGGCAGTAGACTGAACTTGTCTCTGGAAGTGGCCAGTGAAATTGTAGAAACTGGAGAATCTTGCAGAGAAAAACATGCCTTTCTGTCTTGTCTTGAGTAATTTGAGCAAATGCAAATCATGTAGATCAAAGAGACATGAGTAAGAAGGTGGAAGACTTCAAGAATAATTCACTGAAAATCGCAAAGCAGCTATAATCTGCAGGATGTATTTTCTTAGCCTCTGCTAAAGCAGAATCTCCTTGGGCGTTATTGGTTAAGCCTTGTGTGTTTCCCTTTCTCTTTGACCTTGCAGACATTGCTAACGCTGTAGAACCTGCCGAAAAGAAACGGCGCCAACAACTTGCTTACTTGGAGTCTGACGAGTTTCAAGAAATCTTCAACGCTAGATCCAAACACTTGGGTGTCCTTAAGGAAGTAAGCAGGTTCTACATATGAGAGCCTTCAGATATTTGAGACTGCTGAGAACACCTGAATGTGAATTTGTACTGTCAAACGATTTGGAGAATGCAAATTGTTCGCTCCTTTTTTTCTAACTGTCTGACCCCTGAATTTAAGATTAACTTAAATGAGCGGCAGGTTGGCAGGATGTCCAGTGGCAGTAGAAGAGGAATTGCTGCTTAGAACAGTCTTTGTAAGTACTAGGAAGTGGTGAAGAAGAGGAGGATCCCACCTAACGACAGCAGCCACAACACACAGAGCCAGATGAGCTTCAGATCATCTGCCAAGCAGTTTTCAATAGAGAACACAATATGAAAGTGCAGCCAAATTGATGCACTGTTGTTTTTCATCAGGCTTCTAATGGAAGTCCTTTGAATGAGAATCTTTGGTAGGAATGTTTCATGGACTCTGTCTCTGCATGCTAGTCATGCAGCTTTCCTAATCAAGGTCTGCTTAGAACACAGGTGAGGGGCCTTTGGCCTTCCAGACGTTATTTCCTGTGATCTCTTGCCCTTCACGTGTGGCTGATGGCAGCTGTCGACCAAACCATCTGGAGGACTCATGGTCCTCTCCTAACCTTGGATGGCACAAAGCACTACAAGCACTACTGATGCAGAAGCGACTGCAGATCAGGCTGGCCACTGCTTTATTTTAAAAGTGCTTTGAAGTATTTTAATGTGTTTTACATCATTTTTCTGAGCACAGAAGCAAAACCCAAGAAGGCATATTTTGCAGCTAGATTCCAGTTGACATGACACTCATATGCAGACTCTGATTCCCTCATGACAAATTATCTCCACTCCTACAAGCAGGATCCTTGATTTCAGCTGGGACTGGGGTCGTAGGTGCATCCCTAACAAGGAGGAATTTGTGAATAGTCAAGTCAAATGACACATCAGCATCCTCATAAGTATTGCAAATTCACTGGAGATGGTCTTCGCTCAGTCTTTTAGCAGATTTTAGTGAGGGACTGCATCAGATCTGTCTGTGCTCTGTCGTTAAAATTCTGAGTCAAGGGTAAACCAGATGAAAGTACCCTCAAAATATAATAACCTGTAAGGAACATATAACTTAAATATGCTTAATTTGTACCATGCTGCTACTTGTAAGCAGGAAAAATATCTCTGCAGAGCCCTGAAGCGCTTGCTTTCTCTGCCTTCCCCAGTTTTTTCAAGTGTCACCTGTCAGGGCATGCATGCTTTTAAGTTGCAGAATTCTGAACTCTGCTGATTATCTTTGGTGTGAACGGATAGTAGCATTCATCCATCTGAGAGGGAAGGCTAAGCTAGGCAGTTCTGCTTGATAGTTATCAAAGTGTTGGTGAAGGAAAACCATTTCAAAGATAATGAGGGGGTATGTGGATTTTGTACTGCACGTTTGATATTTTTCATTCAAGAACTCAGTGTAGAATCTTTGCTTTTTGCTTCTGAATGGTTGTGTCTATATCAGAGACACCTAGCTGAAAAACGTGTCCAGCAATCTCTTAAATCCATTTTTTTAAACATATTCCATTGTATCAGCTGTTTGCACATGCAAATCAAAATTCCATTTCTGTCTTCCTTCGCAGTTTGAGGCTGAGATGCAAGAACGCTATTTTGAGCCACTGGTGAAAAAGGAACAAATGGAAGAGAAAATGAGGAGTATCAGAGAAGTGAAATGCCGTGTTGCCACGTGCAAAACAGTGAGTGAAGCAGCCACTTGATTGTGCAAAGTCTGGCTGGAACAATGATAATTGGGGTGGGTGGGTGCAATTTGCCCTAATCCTGAGCAGCTCTTACTGATCAACTCTGGACCACTATTTATACAGAATGTATAAGGTCCTTACCTTATACATTGTATAAGGTATGTATAAGGTTCATTACCTTACCTATTCCAGATGCACAATGCAAGGGTTAAAACTAAAGCTTGTAAGTATTCCACATTTCAAGAAGATTGTGGTACAAACATAGAATGCATTGACATGGTTTGTTTATCATCCTTCATGGCATGCTGGAGCTTGAGACTCGAGTTTTCTTTGGGCTGTTGTTATGGCATAGTCTACATCTTTTAAGTTGCCAGGGCAGCCCAAAGTCAATGAAAATTTGCTACCTCAAAGGTTGTGGTGCTGAATATTAGCACGTAAGAACAAATTGTGCAGTAAAAAAGTTTTACTTTGCTGGAGGCTCTTGTAACGCTTAGAGCTTGGAAGCGGGAGATAATTCTTACTGAATCCACTTTGGCTAGCAGCCATACGCACAGGCCAGTTTGCTTCCCAAAAAGGAATATTCACAGCAAAAAGTCTTCTAGTTTTGTGACCACCTAAATTCTATACTTGAATTTAGGCTTTGCTTATTTTCACACTTGAATCCTGTCTTCCTTCAAGTGCCCTGGGGTTTATCTCATTTTGTCAGCTACCTCATGAGAGAGGCTAAGTGTTCTCATCAGAGCAACTCCAGGCGGTAGGCAAAAAGGACAGTGAGCTTTCTAATGGCCAGATCTTCCCAATTAAAGTCTTGTTTTCTATCCATTATGTCACACTTGGTTCTTCACTGCATTTAGAGCTCCTAATGCAATGTGTCTGTATTTAGGCACTGCATAGGTTGACATTTTTCACTATTTAGAAACATGGATTCATTCTTGCTTGTGGAACCACTGAGTTCCAGTTGGCTGTCTAATCCAGTATAATTGAAACATGGAAATGTTCCTGTCTTGGGCTGTAACCGCCAGTGGCCTTGCTGGATGGGGGATTCTGGAAGTTGTAGCCCAGAAAGCTACACACTCTTGATCATAACCTAACAGAGAACTGCTTCCTCCTGGTTCCGAAGGGGACATACAGTTATGACACAATGGTGGGCTGCCTTGCTTTATTACAACAAGAGCTTTAAGAAGGAGAGTCTTCCAACTTTTTCAGCTTCTCTGTCTCTTCTTTTCTCTCCCCACTAAAGTGTAAGTACACCTACTTCAAACTCCTGGAGTCTTGCATGGAGCAAAATCATGACTACCACTGGCACGATGGCATAAAGCGATTCTTCAAGTGTCCATGTGGGAACAGAGCCATCTCTCTTGACAAGCTTCCAAAGAAACACTGCAGGTAGGAGGGGTGGAGGTTGCTTCTCAAACAAATATTTGCACATTCCCTGAACCGTCTTAAATTTTAGTTGCTGATTAATATCCAGTTTTCCTCTTTTGCTGAGCATCATGGAAAGAGCTTAGGTTGTCTTTCCGAGTGAGAGACCTATGCCAGTCTGCAGACTACTATTTTGCCGGCGATGACTTTTGTCTTCCCTGTTGCTTAAACAGATCCAGGTCTCATCTTGGCAAAGTTCTTTGGCCTCTTAAAGCTAAGCTGGTTTACTGAAGTAGGATTTTGTTTTAAGCTTATCTGCATCAGATTGTCTAGGCAATATTGCCCAATTTTGTAAAAAAAAAAAAAAAAAAAAAAAAAAAAGGAAAAAGGCATGTTCCTGGTAGTGATGGTGGTGTTTCTAGACTTTCCACTTGATGAAATAGCCAATTCCCAGAGTGAAATCAAAAGATGTGTGCCCTACGGTATGGAATAGTTTCTGGGATGCTACCATTAGTGCTGAATGAAAATGGGGGGAGTTCCCTACCCATCCACCTCTTTGATATTCTTCCCACCATTATTTTGCAAGGATTGCACTAGGGAACCAGTTTCACAGGAGAGGAAGTATGGGAACTGTGACTGTGTTACCGAGACAATCAAGCCAGGGCTCCCTCTACTCCAGTCCTGCCATGTGTAGTAGAGTAGAACAGAATGACAGTGTTCTGAACTAGGGGGCTTTCTCCCTCCTTAGATGCTATACCTAAAAGAATATGGTGAAATTGGTGCAGCCATCCTAATTTTCTATCTTCCTTTTCTAGCAACTGTGGCCTCTTTAAATGGGAGCGTGATGGAATGCTCAAGGTAAGCTTGGTCTTTCTTGCTCTTGTTCCCAAGCAACTTTATGAATTGCAGTTGTGTTTAAAAGTGTGTGTGTGTGTGTGTGTGTGTGTATGTCATGGTACCTTACAGGTAATCAGTTTTATTTGGCTTTAGCTTTCATAGACTGCAGTCATGTGCTAAATGAGTCTGTGGAACGTTATGCCAAACAAAACATGCTCAACTTTAAGATGCAGCAAGACTCACTGGCCAGTATCTGGACACAACCGAATGGATTTCATTGGCAGTGGTAAATAGCTGCTAATTAAGTTCCTTTTTAAAATTTCAGGCTGCACACAATTTCATATCCTTACACACAAGTCGGATATGCATGCACATACACACCAAATTAAAAAAAAAGGAACTCTTCAGTTGTACTAACAAGACTGGCCATTGTTTTTGCTGCAACAGGCTTAACACAGCCACATCCCAGGACCCCATTTTTCAAGCATTTGTAACAAGCTGTGTTTTGTAGGTAATTGTTATACCTAGCTATTCAGACATACAAATGGTTGATGAGTGCAAACCTCTGGAAAGGTCTGTGTGACCCTTACAGAAATGAATGGGGTTTGTCAAAGTAGACATATCTGATGTAGCTTAGGTCCAATGTTCAAAATCCTGTTGTTTAGGGTAGTAAATTGCATTAGAGTAGGCCCATTGAATCTACAAGGATTTGATGAGTCAACACTCCCATAAGTTCCATTGATTCAAATAGACCTACTCTTACTGTGACTTACTTTAAGATAATAAGTTGCAATAAGAGTAGGCCTATTTGAATCAATGGAACCTACAGAGGAGTTGACTCACCAAATCCCTGTTGAGTCAGTGGGCCTACTCCAGTGCAGTTTATTATGCTAAGCAACAGGATTTTGGCAATTGTGAAAGCTAAATGTGAGTATTGATATAGTTGGTCTTCGTTCCAGTGCATCAGAACTAAATATCTTCATAAATCTCCCCTTTCTAGGAGAAGAAAGGTCCCAAGATTGGTGCAGAAACACTGCTACCAAGAGGAGAAGAACAAGCCAAATTCCTCAACAGCATAAAATAACTGAAGAGAATGTTTTCTCCTTTGCATTTGACTTGCATCTATTTCCTATTTCTGGAAAGATCTAGTGACACAAAAAAAGTGACAAATCACTTTGTAAGGACTTGGTCACCTGATTATCTTCCCTCCCTGAAGAGTGAATGATCCTCTCTGTCTGAGCTTTCCTTTTTCCATTCTGGGGTGTTAAGCCTTCCCTGAGGTTTATTCTTCATCCAATTTTGGAAGAAGTGCTTCTTTCTGTAGACTGAAAAAATGGTGGATTTACCAAGGAACTTAAAAACAAACCTTTGGATCTACAGTGTTAATGGCGAAGCATTGTCAGAGAAGCTCTGCAGATACAGTTGCAGCTAGCAGGTATACAGTGGTATCATTTGAGATTGCCTCAGCAGTGCCATGACAAACATTGACCAGAATACAAATGAATCTAAAGAACAGGGTTTCACAACACTAGGCAATGTGTAAAAACCCTTCTTGCTTTCCATGACTAGGAGCAAATTGTATGACTTATCATGCCCTCTTAATGCTAACAAAGTGAAATTTTAATAATGCAGATTATTCTGTTTTATTGTCTGCACTTTTAAACTTTGTCTCTAGCTGAATTTTTAATGTTCTTTTAAGATAGTGCCATGTCTGGATACTTTTATCATGAGTGCAGAAGGTTCAGCCTATTTCAGATAATAATTGTATATTCTGAAATGTTATCTTCTGTGGAAAAAGTTGAAACCCCCAGTATTTCTGTTCTTCAAATTAGAGTTTCTCTGACAGTAGTGTTCCTTATTAAACACTAAACCCCTTCATTTAGGAAATGTAGATAGGTGAAATAAAATTCAAATTTCATAAAGCAATGCATATATTCAGAGCAAGTATTACATTTGCTCTACTTTTTCCACTGGAGCATAATTGATTTTTCAGTTTGAGCCAGGCCTTTATAAAGTTCACATACATGTGTATTTTGCTAATTGCCACAAGTTAGTATGCTTTTCTTTAGCTTTACCCAGATCTGCTATGAACATCAAAATTGCTTCCTTAGTTAATTGGCAGGATATTCTACTTGACATGTAGTTACTAGAATTTATACAGAATTGTGAATATTCAACTATGATGCTCTGGTTAAACTCTTAACCTGCTCTCTTGAATCTTATGTATATATGCTGCACATTAGGATGAAGAGTTAGTGTGGACTTGGTGAGGTCAACGTATTTTGTTACAATAAATACTGATAAAATCTCAGTTTTAAAAAGCAGGATGTTTTAATTCTAGTATGGACTCTTAAAACCACAAAACAAAACAGCTTTGGCTGATAACAGGTATTCAGAAGTTTGGTTGACTGATAAATCATCCTTCTTAGCACAGCTTTCAGTTATGATGAGCAGTTCCTGAGTTCAGCAAGGGATAAAAATAGAATAGGCCTTATTCTAAATTGTTTCAGAGCCAATGTAAAATAATTAGAAGTCTTAGTACATTCCATGTTCAGAGCTGATATACATTTGAATGTTTTTGTCCTTGTGTTGGTCTTCAGTTCTGTGGATGCTTCAGTCAGTAAGAAATCTTGAAACAAATGTGCTGAAATCAGCAAGGCCATTATTAAAATTTTATCCCATGATCAGAAGACATAAAGACAACTGCTACCTACCAGGCAAACAAGGAAGGAGGCTGAGTTGTACCCAGCACATTTTTCCGAGTTGCAGAGGTTACTCAGATATAGGACAATTTTTCTGGAACTGTGAAGAAAATCAATGCAGCACTTTTGTGCATGTAATTTATGCCTCACCACATGTACAAAAGATTTAGCAAATGGCCGAGATAATGCTATTGAAGTAGCCTTCTGGTCAAAAATAGTCCAATTATCTTAACATTTTAATTTGTTTTTAATTTTACCTATATTTTACATATGTCCATGACTTTAAATTGTGCAGCACTCTGATATGAAAAAAGAATGAAAGCAGAATGTGCTAGCAAGATGTTGAATTTAAGCCATATATTTTCCAACACCTAAATGTTTGCTTCTCATTGTTGTCTTAAGCTGGAAACAATTTATTATCCCCTTTCATCCGCCTCATCATACAGCATCAGTAGAAGAAAAAGAATCTCTACCAACATAAATTAGCCAGTTTGAAAACTACTGCAGGGGTGGTGAACCTTTGGCACTCCAAATATTTTGGACTACAACTCCCACACTGCTTTATCATTGGCAATACAGGTTGGGGATTCTGCAGGTTGTAGTCCAAAACATCTGGAGTGCCAGAGGTTCACCACCCTGGTCCTATTGCATTGGTACCAAGGTAGATAGGAAGGTGACTTTAAAATTCCTCCAGCAGCCAGTCTACCTCTGAGACATTCAGTACTGCTGATTGACTCTGTTTTTCTTCCAGTGGTTGTGGTTGCCAAGAGCTGTTGCAGAACAACTCTGATATGAAGAAGGTTGGAAGTTGAGTTCATAAAAAATTAAGTGTCCACAGAGGCAGGGAGCTCATGCTGGAGTTGGTTGGGGGACAATTTATTTGTTTTTGTGAACCAATATATTGGTAATACGGAAGGCATGGAGGTTTCTGACCTGGCTTTGTGGTCAAACCATAAGACCAGCATGTCTAGATTTAAATACTGTGTGTTGAAAAGTTGCCTTATAAAGAGGCTGTGTTGTTTTGTGGTTGGAAGCCGCAGCGGGTCAGCTGGTAATGAAATTCCTTGGTGAGAAATGTTTACTTATCCATTGGGTTATTTTCTGGATGCCGGATGCTAACCTTGTGTCTTATCGAAATCTAATATCATTAATTGCTTTACAGTGTAGTTCTAAATTTTTCATTTAATCATCAGCTGTAGGTTTCTATCCATTGCTGTTTGCAAGATTAGTAATATTCACTTTAGCATTCTTTGTCTTGCTGGCTTTTAAATGAAAAAAAACCTGCAATTTTCCCTTCTTTGCAAAAAAATTAAAATGCAGGAAATTGCAGCAGTAACAGCTTGGATTACTGACTGATGTGGAATGTCAGTAGTCTAGTAACTGAAACTTTCCTAACACAGTGTGCACAAGGCAGTTCTGTATCCCAGTGAACAGTACCTAATTTTGCGTGCTTGGCTGGTGCTGCTGTTATTGAAGCAGGCCAATCACGTCTGGCAAGATTGTAGAAAACCACTCACAGGGTGGTGACCTACACTTCATATTCATCAGTAATTCCAGTACTTCATCAAAGATCTCCTTCTTTACTCAGTGAAATGCTGCTGTTTACACTTACTTCAGATGCTATAGCCATTTTGAAGTAAGTGGCTGTTTTTGCTCTGGTTTTGCCAAGAGCTCGGACTACAGATATAAAATTTCCATTTTTTCTGGGGGGAAAAAGCACCACCATTTTCCCCTGCTTTTTTACAGAAAAAAAAGGGAAATTTTCAGAAACTTTACATCGCTAGCCCTGACCAAAGAAGGGTGGGTCAGCTGTGAACATTTCTGACACGGTCATGAACAGGCTGTATGCCATGAAACACACTAGAAAGCCACAGCATTGCAAACTGTAGAAATGGTAATGGTTGCCGAATCCTTTACCCTGGGAATTTTTTTATTTAAATCATTTTTCTAGCCTGCGCGATTGCAAACACCTTTTAAAATTTGCAGGACAATCTTCAAAGCAATCAGTAAGTTTATGAGGATTCCCAATAAACCTGCGTAACTAACTATATATAGCATATAGCCCACCCCACTGTTAGCAGCAACAGAATACAAATTATAAGAATGAATTTAGCAGATCCACATACATTTCTTCAATGTGCATAAATTAAGCATCTCAGCTTTCAACTCTGTCTTGGTTTAGAGTTTTCACAGAATTTTTAATTTTTCCTGGGTCCTACTCAAGCCTAGTTTTTTTCAGACTGCAGGTGGAGGTTCACATGAGGGAATGCATCTCCTTATGAAGAAATTCTGAGACAGATTCCTTCCTTCCCCTCCACATCTAGTTTTTTTGTATAGTGGACATTTTTGCATGTCTTATACGTAGCAATGTGTTTTCCTCTTAGGACTGGACCTCAGAGAAATAGTCAGCCACTTAAAATAGTTCTTCTGAATTCCAACCTAATCTTGACAACAGTATTTCAGAGGCAAAACTGAAGATGCATTTGTTTTTTGTCTTAATTGTAAAAATACTAGTTTGCTATTTAAGCATATTTGAAGGAATAATTAGTTAAGTATTTTTCCCAATATGTATGCAGTGACAAAGGAAAGAAATTCCAAATGGCTAAAATATCTTTAATAAGCAAATATTAGCATAACCAGAATAATTGAGGCACTCTAAAAGGCTAGCAAATTTTATTTGGCATGAGCTTTTGTGGACTATAGCCCACTTCCTCAAATGCAAAAAGTTAAGTCAATATTCTTTGACCCATTTCCTAAAATCATGTGAAATACTGTGCAAACTGTCTTTGTATACAATGCCCCTCTTAAAATAGAGTAGTCATTTTAGAATAACATTTATCCATTTTTCCTACGCCAGTGGTTCCCAACCTTGGGTCCCCAGATGTTCTTGGACTAAAACCCCCAGAAACCTTCACCACTAGCTGTGCTAGCCAGGAATTCTGGGAGTTTTAGTCCAAGGTCATCTGGGGGACCCAAGGTTGAGAACCACTGTTATAAGCAGAACTGCTAATATTACATACATATATACATAAATCTGGATTGTTTTGCCCTGTGCATCTGGGTCCCAAGGCGTCTACATACTAGTGCTTAAAAATACAAAGCAAGATGGTACACTATCCACAAAGTCAATGGTAATATGAGAATGGTTGATGAAGGAAGTTCAGTAGAAAAGGATCAATAAGAGTACCGTGATTTCAAAAATATTGCCTTACAGTTAGTCTTGCCAATGACATACTGAGCAGACACTATGCTATGTGTTTTTCCTGTTTGCTCTAGACAATGTGTCGATTGTATTCGTAGGGTGGGTAGAGGCCATCATAATGGTATTCACGCCACTGCTCAACCTGCTCTCGGCTTCTCTCATCCTGCTCTGTAGAAAGAAGAAAATTCATAACATTTAAAATTAATGTTTTATAAACTCATTACACTCTTCCTTGACCTAACATTTGGACTAAATCCCAGTTCACATACTTCAGTACCCTCCTAGGACAAAGCTGTGGTCACAGCTAGGTGGACGAAGTCATTTATGGGCTGGGGTAAGTATATTATAATAATGATTATGTGCTGTCAAGTCAGTTCTGATTTACAGAGCAACCTTTTCCAGGGTTTTCTTCATGTAGAATATTCAGAATTGGTTTACCATTCTTCAGGGGTGGGGGTGGGTGGGCGCCCTGAGACTGTGCAGCTTGCCCAAAGCCACACAAGCTGGCTCTTCTCCTAGGAGGCACAGTGGTAAATTGTACACCCAAAGCTCTTGTTCCACAGCCAGATGCCCAATTCTCTGAGCTATCCAGCCAGCCTAGTGACTATAACTGCTGCTAATTCACACCAGCCTACATTTTGCTTCTGGTATTCAGAAGCACACAGGCCTTTTCTGTGTTGGACATTTCAGCATATAAGCAGACTTCCAGCTTATTACAAAAGAGCACTAAGGGTATCATATGTTACTTAAACCCCAATTCTCATCTTCTTCAGGAACAGCTATGGTTTTTAATTTGCATGCAAACAACGATGTGAAACAGGGCTTCTTTCAACTCAGGTAAACCTTTTGTCTGGAGCCTATAAAGCTCAAATGGAAAAAATTCAGATGTTGGCATCACTCTTGTTAATTAGGCCAGAGGTGACCCTCTACACATTGTTGCACTACAACTCTGCCTTCACCAGCACAGCCAGTAGTGAGAAATACTGGTAGTTGTACTCCAGCAACATGTTGAGAGCCCCACTTTGCCCACCTCCTGATCAGCCAATTAAATTATGCTAGCACTTTTAATGATACAGTCATGTGAAAAAAGAAAGTACACCCTCTTTGAATACTATGAGTTTACATATAAAAAAAAATCATTTTGTCCTTAGCAGGTCTGAAAATTAGGTAAATATAACCTTATTTGAACAACAACATATGACATATTAAACTGTTCCATGATTTATTTTACAAAAAGCCAAAATGGAGAAGCCATGTATGAAAAACTAAGTACACCCTTACTGTTTCCATAGGAATTGAAGCTAAGTAGCAGCCAGGTGCTGCTAACTAAATACCCTTGAGTAATTGATCATCAGCAAATGTAACCACCTCTATAAAAGGCCAAGTTTGGTGGTCTGGAGCATTCAGGTGTGTGTTAACACAATATCATGGAGGAAACACGTCAGTAATAATCAGAGAAGCAATTGTTGCTGCCCATCAATCCAGGAAGGGTTATAAGGCCATTTCCAAACCATTTAAAGTCCATCATTCTACAGTGAAGAAGATTATTCACAAGTGGAAAACATTTAAAACAGTTGCCAATCTTCCTAGGAGTGGATGTCCAAGCAAATTTACCCCAAGGTCAGAGAAATTGCAAAAAATCCCAAGAGTTACATCTCGGACTCTACAGGTCCAGTTAGCATGTTAAATGTTAAAGTTCATGACAATACAAATAGAAAAAGACTGAACAAGTAGGGTTTGTTTGGAAGGGTTATCAGGAGAAAGCCTCTTCTCTCTAAAAAGAACATGGCTTAGCACGGCTTAGGTTTGCAAAGTTGCATCTGGAAAAATCACAAGACTTCTGGAACAATGTCCTTTGGACAGATGAGACCCAAGTGGAGATGTTTGGCCATAATGCGCAGCTCCACGTTTGGCAAAAAACAAACCCAGCATATCAGCACAAACACATCATACCAATTGTCAAGCCTGGTGGCGGAGGGATGATGATTTGGGCTTGTTTTGCAGCCCCAGAACCTGGGCACCTTGCAGTAATTGAATCGACCATGAACTGGCATAACCTTCTCTCATACGAAGGATACATCTGGCAATCAAAGGATCTTATAATTTGTGACTCTCTCCCAATCTACACAACTCTGCTTCTGATCTGCCCCTTTTGTGCTTCCTTCAGACTTCTGGCGCAGGCAAGCCAAGGGTCTCAGATCTTTCTCCAAAACCTGGGCGGGTCTTCTGTAGTAGATCTCCCCTTCAGATCCAACCCATCCTATAATCCCTTTAATGCTCTCCCAGAGATCCTAAAATTGCAATCTAGAATTGTTGAAAATTCATATTTATAATGTAAGAAAATATACATACTGTACCAGGTGAGACTTCAGATGGGATTAAAGGGATGGTTCTTTTCTGAGCTTCCCCACCACCCAAATAAAAATTCCCTTTCTCTACTGTATAACAAGGCTCAGAACTGTAACTGGCAATTTTGGCACTAGCCTACTGCCCACTGTGTCCTGTGATGCCTCATCCTTGAGGTTGCCCTTCAATGGTGCACCAATCTCTTCTTTCTTGAGTATGGGATGCACATGTATGCTCCACAGCTGCATGAGTCCTTCTCACAGAGCAGAGGATGGACATGGGACTATGGTATCCTCCTCTCTTTATCTGAAAGTACAAACCTCCTCTTTGTGGGGGGCATGCCGCAGTGGTACAAGGTGGTGGTGGGGTGGCACTTCCTACTGTATGTAGCAGGAGAGCTTAGGCCCTGTGTAGAGCTGTGCTGGAAGTGAGATTGTCATTTATTTCCCTCAGATTCTCCAGTCAATGCCTCTCAAAAATGATGCTATCTAAATTTTGGTGCCCTGGGGCAAAACCTGGATTATAAAACCTTCCTTTCAATATACATTTTTGAGGAAACAAGTTTCGGGGGGGGGGCAGAATGGAAGAGAGGGATTCGCTACATCTTTTCCAGCTCTTCGTATCTTTATTTCTCTGTAATCCTAAACATATTTACTCAGAAGGAAGAAATTTTTTTACTGCCTACTGAATGTGCCTGAAATTGCAGCTTTCCTTTCCTACTCTGCTAACAGCTTTTATTGTAATTCCTCCCTTTTCCTTGGCCTTTTCTCAACTGACAAAAACTAAGATATATCTCAGGGCCCATTGCATGGAGTCTCTAACATGTGACTTCACTGTTGTTGATTATGATGAACTTTCCATTCAGAATTCATTTATAATAAATTATTGACTCTTCAGGCATTATAGAGAATGTGGTTTTAGGGGGAAAAGAAGTCTGGGTTATCCTCTCTCCTTCATACCAGACAGACCCTATGTTTGCAGCAATATTTATTCTGGATAGCAGTGGGAGTTCCGGAGAACAACATCTGACTGAAAAAAACCTTCCCACATTAGGGCTTCTTACCCACTCTGGATGTGGCAGGAAATAATGTGGTTATACCGTTAAAAGCAGTATAATTTCCCAGGTTAGGAAAAAAAATATGTATAGGAAGAGGTGTAAATAAAACAAATTTGCTCTAATTTTGTTGCTGTCAGGAATTCAGAAGCTATTACATGCCAAACCAATGCTCGGGTCTTCACATCTTTCTTGAGGAGCTTGAGGATACATTAAAAAGCATATTTCAAATTCTGATCTATAGTCCCAAGAACCTCATCCAGGCCTATTTCCCTGAGATTCCAGAACCAAAGCCCTTGTGATAGCAAAGCAGTAGTTTAAAGGCCTTGTGAATTCCAACAGCAGTTCTAGAACATGTCAGATCATGAAAAAGATAAGGGTGCTTCTGAAGATGTCAAAATGGCATGTCCAGTAGTCATGAAAATGAACCCCCAAATCTAGAACTACCAGCTCACCAGCATCCCATTCCCTGGGATTTCAGAAAGTCTGAAACCTGGTAACTGAATTCCACAAAATGCAGCCCTAAGAAGTAAAATTATATACTACTCCTGAGTGCAACAGAAATGTGCAAAGCAGATGTGGGGTTGTGCAACTGAGAGGATTTTAAAAAAAATTCCAGTTGACTCCAATTGACTCAGTAGCTCTCAAAGAGTACATTAATTGTAGAATTCTATTAGAGATCCATAACAGCCTTCACAACTATTCAAGCTCCTTGCAGATGCAAAATTCCTATTGAAGCAGGTACAATCTTTACTGTTCCAGGCTTTGAAAAATCCTAGATTCCTGGCTTCACAGGCTTTCAAGGTCAGACGTCAGCAACTATGACATTTTCCCCATCTCTTCCCTAGGGTTGGTAATGGATGGTGATTCCTAAGAAGGCAACACTTTCCAGAATCTAGTCTCATTCAATAGTAGGGTTGCCAGGTGTCCCCTTTCGTGGACTGCTCTGTTGTTGGATATCTGCAGTAGGGGGCAAAGGGATTGCCCCCGAATCCTTCCTTCCTTCCTTGCTTGCTTGCTTGCTTGCTTGCTAAAAACACTGTTGGAGTAGGGCATGCTGCATATCCAAATCATGCTAATGTATCACTATGCAGTTTCCTCCCACATTTCCTTGGAAAAATTCCTGTAGACTCTGTTGCATCTTTTGAAACGGCTATCCCAGTCTGAATCTGATTAAGAACCATATGGAAGGAGATTGGAAACCTTTATGTCGCCCATCTAGAATTAGCACCCAGATAGGTGGGGATTCCCACGCCAGTTGTAATAGCACAGGAGACTAAACAGGAAAAGAAGACAGTCAAAATTGAACTAGGAGGAAGGCTGGTGAGAAGCACAGAGCTGAGATGCTACTATCATATGACAGAAAGAGAAAATACTACTTTTCAGTGTTTGTTTTGGGAAGGAAGGTGAAGCTGGATCAGAGCTGCTGGGAACTGCCAAGTTTAGTTACAAAATGGCAAACTGCCTCTGCACAAACAGCAAATGCTTCAGGGCCCTCGCTGTCCGTGCACACAGACAGGATCCTGGGACCCAACAGGGCATGCACTATCTTTCAGGGTGCTCATTTTCCATAGTACAAGTTTCTAAAGCATTTGGCTGCTCTTTCTCTAAATGCTTGGAACTTTTTTTTAATATACTAAACACTGTTGTATTCTTTTTTTCACTTTCTTCACTAAATGAGAACAATTGGCAACCACAGACAAGAAAAAGCTTGTTGTGCATATCCTAGGCGTATTAAGTGACACATATTTTAAGAACCATTATCCCGAAACTACAGATAAAATCTCATGAAATTGAGACTTTAAAATGTATCCTGAAAGCAAAGAAAGATTTCTTTCTGAGCATCACATTAATTCCACAAGAATCCTTCAATCAATCCAACCCAGAATTGAGACTAAAGCAGCATCCAAGAGACTTTTAGGTAACGGACTTCATGACAACCCCCCCTCACTGCCCCCATGTCACGGTTTCTCCACCGTGCTTTGCAGATTGCCAGAATATCAATATGTCTGCTGTGCTGTGGAGCAGGGGATGATTACAATATGCCCACAAGAATACCAAGGTGTACAGTATTCCCTTCTTGTTGGTACAGCTTAATCCTGCAGTCTAGGGATGGTCCTTGGACAGAATCCTATTGTATTTTATGCACAAGCAAGAGGAATCATGGAAATAGCAACTGCTAATGGACAAAATGCCAGTCTCATGTTGGCCACATGCCAAGTTGTGTGCCCAGATCACATGCCCAATATCCCAACAAATAGTCATGGAAACTTCTGCTATTCCTCTTTTACACAAGTAAAAACCTACTGGCTAGAATCCTATTGCAATTTAGGTGAGATTTGTGTAACTTGCCATAGCTATTTGTGACTAACTGATGAAGTCCTGGGCTATATCGCAGTTATTATGCCATGTTAAGTTATATAAACTTTACACAAACACTGACAGGATTCTGATTGATAGGATTCTGCCCAGAGAATCCTGGAAAAGCTATGCCCATCTTCCTTGCCAAGCCACAGTCCCCACATGCCACTGGATTTCCCTGCAGAAAAAGTGAGAGGCACTTATCTCCGATTGATACTTGGAGGTAAGAGCAGGGATGTGCTTTGCCTTCTCTCTACCATCTCCAATGATTGAAAGAGTAGGACAAGGAAAAACATTTCAATGCAAGTGCTGGCTGCAGCAACACACCTGCAGTTATCGTCTGAATCAGGCAACCTGGTGTGCTTTGCACAGGCTCTCCTACTTAAAGTTCCTTACTCCTGCTGTGTTCTTACCATCACGCTCTTCCTCCACAAAGTTCTCAAACTCATTCCTCTGTTCTTCATAGTACTCCCTCCTTTGTTCATCTGCTGCCAACATCTGGCGGGTCTCCGCTGCATTAAAAGATGTACATTGAAGTTAGCAGGCAGGGCTTTTAAAAAAGAACCAAAAGATTATGATGATGCTTGCACTGAACCACTTGAATATACAGCTATTTTTCCCTTCCCCCCCTTTTCTTTTCCATAAACCTTTACGTGGTATCCTTTTGCGGGTTTGCCAGGAATGGATGGCCTCCAGCCCACTTACACTGCACACACACCAAAGCACTTTGAAAAGTCTAAATAAATAGGTAATACCTTCTGGTTATTGGGTTAGCCCCTGCTAACTGAGAGTGAATTCAGTCAAACACTAATGAGAAGAACACATGTTACGACAAGAGTGATGTGCCTTTGGAGGGGGCAGCAGGGTTGAAACATGTAACGTACTCTAGCTCTGGTTCCCAAATTGGTGGCAGTGGCGTATCTGAAGACATTCCAAGGCAGCACAAAAGACAGTGAGATTTGAGCAAAGAAAAAAAGGTTTTTGTTCGCTTAGACAAGTGTCTGTGATACATATTTTCAATAGAATCTAAGATATCCAAAGAAATACTGTGCTTTTAAAAATTTAAAATATTTATATTTTTAAAAGAGGCTTTGCTTATATTTCATGTCAAATTAGGGACTGTATTTTTTTGTTAAAATGGGTTGAATTATGATAAAGGGGATATGGGAAGGCTTAAGATTGCACTGAACCACTTGAATATACAGATTTTATTGCCTCCTTTTACTGATGATGAAAAGTTTGAGAACCATTGTGCTCTGGCTTTGAGAGCAGTCACCTTATTTTGCTTCCCGAGGTAGCAGGTAATTTGTCTCACATCTTTCACTTCTCACATCAGGAGCTATTTGACCTGTGATTCTTTTTATACACCTGCAGTTTGCTTTCAGTATAATTTGTTCTGGACTCCATGGTTAGCTGGACAGGTTTACATTCTGTACTGCATGCATTCAAGTTTGCTCATGCCTTTTATAACTTCAGCTGTTGACAGGCAGATTATTAAGGGGAAACCTCTAAAATAACACATAAAATCAGGTGTGTAGAGGCAGAATAAGTAGTTTATGGGCAGAAAGTACAGGTGTTAAAAAATTCCAGCTATTTGCTGCTTTGAGTTTTGAACTGAAGGCATTCAAAACAGATCAAAAGAATGGCTCTCATCTTAGAATTCTTGTGTCTTCACATATCTGCCTAGCATTCCCATGACAATGTCAAGATGGTCAGGGGACAGCATAGAGCGCCCCACCCCTTCTCATTAGGGTTTGTGCTAGTTTCATCAAAATATATTTGCCAATGCTGTTTACATCCAGTCCCTGGTAAAATGTTGTCTTCAGCATGATTTATTTATTTATTTATTTATTTATTACATTTTTATCCCGCCCATCTAGTCGTTCTGACTACTCTGGGCGGCTGATGAGATGTTTTCCTCACTTTCATAACAAAAAGAAAGTAATTAGCCAGAGCTCTCCAGACCATATATATTAACAAGTCAGCTATTTATAAGAAGTCACTAATGATCATTACCACATCTGAATTTATTTGCAGAAAGGGAGGTGTTTAAAACCCCACTTTATTACTATTTTGTTCATCTCTCTCTCTCTCTCTTTAATGTAAGAAACAAGCCAGGGAAAAGAAAATGACAACAGTATGCTGCAGTTCATTTTCAACACTGCAATTCATTTTCTCACCTTCTCTGAAAGCCCTCTGGCAACATCCACTACATCTTCCATATACCCTTCTTGCCTTTGGGCTGATTTGGCCCTTTGGATTCCAGTTGCTAATCTCTACTACAGTATTCTCAGTTATAATTTTTTCTCATTCTTTCAGCGTTCACTGATTTTACTATATTACATCAGGTGGCAGATGCAGAAAGACTTATTTGTTCTAAATTAACTTCTTACTTGGGCATGTAGGCTGATTGCTTTTCCCATATATAAGGGACGTGAAATGTGTGCTTTTTGGTTGTTTTCAAAATGAAGTCAGGTGTGCATTTCTTGGACTGCCTTTGCAGTTCTACTAAGAATTGCTTTGAGTGCTTAGTAGAACTAAGAAAAACAGTCATTCAGTTCAGAGTCCAGAAACTGCTGCCTATTTACCTTAAGTAAACTGTCAAAATGAGCTAGAGCAGCAGGTTTCTATATAGCCAGCAGGTATATTCGTTTCACCATGGTGTCCTGCACCTCCCGCAGCAGCTTCCTAGTCACTCCTTAGACCATCCTGTGGTTGAATCAATTAAGAAAAATCCCCTCATTTCAAGTGTATTTATTTGGCAGATGATACTACTTCTATTTCTAAAGATGTATGTTTGCTAATTTAGCAAAATCACCAAGAAACAAGAATATTCAAAAATGAAATTGACAAAATTCTGCCACCAAGAGAGCTTTCAAAATACTGGCTTTTCTACATCAAACGCGAATGGATTCCACCATTGCTGCCTACTCTGATCTTTGTAACCTTCCTGCTACATTTTTCCCTGTCCTTTTGTAGCCGTCTTTCACTATGATGGATATAATCTGCTATCCATACACTCCATTGTTTAAGTGGATTGCAATTAAAGCACAAACGTGTACTCTAAAAATCAAACGCAGAAAAATGAGCGATCCATTTTAATTCCAAACCACTCATCATTTCTGATCAGTTCATAAAACTTTTCAGAGCGTGGCAGACAATTTAGGATTGCGCCAGGAAAAAAAAAGAGATGAAAGGAACATTCAGTAAAATCTCAGCTTTCTGTAAACACCCTGGAAACAGTCTCACCATTGAGTTCATCTCTGGATTTTGTAGCTCTCTTGCCTCGTTTCTTGAAAAAGTTAGAGGCATCTGACTCCTGCATGAAGACTCTTTTTTTCATGCCTGGAAGTAGGAAAACAAGTGAGTCTGACTACTGGTGAGAAATTCGGGTGAGAAATGAATTGGAGTAGGGGTGGGTGGGAGGTATTGGTATTAAACCATTTAAAACAACAATTTGTCTTTTTAAAAATCTCCTTCCCCCTTTTCCAAAATAATGGAATGTGTCACTTTGCATCTACCAACTTACTTTCCTTGCTTGACTCTCCAGCTGCTGCTTTTGTGGGACCCACAGCCGTGGCATTGCCTCCTTCAAGAACTGGGCAAGACAAAATCACAAGTTCAAATTTTAATTCAGTTGCTCTGTTTAGAATCTTGGAGAAAAGAGCGACTGAGAGTTTTAAAGACTACAACCTGCTAACACCCAATCAACCTTACGTTCTAATATACTGAAGGTAAATAATTAATGCTTTTCAACCCACTGACAGTAAAAGTATAGAAGTCCAGTCCATATCTTGGATACAGGTAGAGAAACAGTATTTATGATGACTCAGCTGGATGCTGAAAACCTTCCAGCTGTTCAAGTGCTGATTCCAGCAGAAAGGTTTCCAGTCTTCCCCAACTCTTTAAACTAGCAAAAACTGTTGTCTGTTACCATAGTGTACACTTTACGTTATTCTTTTGCTGAAATTCAACCTTTCCTTTTGAAACAACTGTTGCTGCAAATCATACATACCAATCAGGAGCACGAGAGTCACGAGGCAGGAGACAACAAGCACTTGTTTCCAGTCCATTGTTGCTCTGTTCCAGCCGACACAAGAAGCAGTGTCCCTGGGACCTTGGGAGAAATGAGTGAAAATGCGTATATTTCAACAGCCCTGTCCTCCTTCTAGGAAATGTAGCAGGAAAATGAAGCTCTTCCCTTTTGGGTGGCAGGATGAGAGGAGGGGATCTGGGCTGGCACTTGAGTTGGCAGCTCCTGGCCATATTAGATAGACAGGTTTGAGGGAACATGGAAACATCAACATCAGAAGAACAGTGTGTATCCTGTCAGTTCTGTGATGCTCAGCACACACAGAGCACCCTGGAGTGAAAGCCTAATGACTTGCAAAGCCATGTGGCAATATTTCGAAAGATAAATCATCTTATTTGCAAAAACAGTTGAAGACTGAAGTCCAGCAAGGAGTGAACTGAAATATGCACAGTTGCTGTAAGTAGGGAAATGGGTAGCAGCATTTAAAAGTGTGGGAAAAGCAACATGTGTCACTTAATCTGGTCTTCTGTTCTGCACAAGAACTCAAGCTGACAAGGTGCTTCCACACACAAGACTCCCAGCGCTGTCACATCATTGCTATTCTGCTATGAGACCCAAGCAGTGAATTCTCCAAGCATTTTGGGAATGTCACAGTTTGCCCCTGCTACATTCCCTACAAATTAGGTGATAGAAAATATTTCTTCCTAGCTGTCCTTTGGTAGTTGAACTGAAAAGAAGTCTCTCGGTTTTCCGAAAAACCCTAAGTAGACTGTCTCTGAGCAGAGTCTTTGGCCCTGTTCTGTTCCAGAGTCTTTCTCATTAGTACCTCTGATAGTTAACACTGTTCCAAGCTGAGCTGAAGCTGAAAGCCAAGCTGGTTACTTAAATTTTCTGTGATGTCACCCAAGCCATCTTGGTCTAATTTATTTAATCTAAGCTTTACCATATGAAAGGCTGGCTACATAGCTCGCTAAGTCAGATATCTGACTGCAGAGGCCATCATTGAAAGTTCAATTCCACACTGTGCCTCCCAGAACAGCCAACCTGTGTGGCCTTGGGCAAGCTGCACAGTCCCAAGATGGCCCCGGAAGAAGGGGATGGTCAACCACTTCTAGGTATTCTCTACCTGGAAAACAATTGTATTATATGTGAAGAAAACATTTGATTTTAAAATTTGCCAAATTTACACATGCAGATGAAAGTACAGATTAGCTGGCTGTACCTTACCCTTTTGCCTTTCCAACAACCAATAGCATGAATAATAGCCATAAATATATACTGATACTAATTTATTAGACAAATTTGTGTGCAACACCATTGTATGAGATTTTATCCAATATATAGATAATAGTGGGCACCCAGTGTAGTGTAGTGGATAAGAGTAATGTAGTAGAACTCAAGAGACCTGGATTTGATTCCTCAGCTCTGGCATGGAAGCTTGGAGTTGAGGTGAATTGAACCAGTAAAAGCACACCTTACATATTCCACTTACCTTGAAAACCCTATTGGGATTGCTATATGTCAGTTCTGACTTGATGGCACAAAACAACGTAGATAATTTTAGTGGTGACTTGTGATTAGAGTGGGGGTGCCCTCCAAAATTTTGGGGTGCAGCATCCCTGCCTCCCAGCCCATGGATAACAGGTTACTTACGGTTATTGTATTGCTTGTTTAGCAGCTCTTCAACATGCCTCTATTATGCCATAATTTCCCTGCGGACATTTTATATTTTAATAAATTCAACTTGAATCTTTATTGCCATGGCAGTTCTCTATTCAGCCCTTAAGCTCAACTGCAGAGTCTACAGCTGTTGCTTTTTCCTTGCTGCTTCATACTTGTAAGTCTGCCTTTAACCGTACAAATAAATCTACTGGATGAGTGTGAGCAGCTAGAGTTGGCAGGAATGCAGCTTCTAGTGTGGCAACTGCAAAACAGCAATTAGGGTTGGTGGCTGTAGCATCCAATCAGTGATAATAAGACTGCCATTTCTGTCAAGCGTTCCTCATTTCGTTTTGGGGGCAAGTTAAATTTGGTTGGTTGGACCCATTGTCTCTCCAAATGTCTAGCTCATTGTTGGGACTAAAATTTAGCATGTCTTGGCAGTCTTGTTATGGTGCAGAAAAAAACAAGCCAAGCCATGTGGTCCTTACACAATACCAAAAAAAGAGAAAAAAGCAGGTGATATCTGTGTTAGACCAGTGATGATGATTATGATGATTCTATCTGCTGCTGCTCCCAGGCTCTAGAACTCCCTCCCACAGGAGGCTAGGTTGGCCCCATCTTTACTGTCCTTCTCCAAGCAGACAAAGATCTTTCTCTTCAGGCACATTTTCCCTAAGTGACTGGCTGCCTGTGTGAGAATTTTAAATAGATTGTTGTACCTTCCTGCATTGAATGTGTTTTGGCATTGCTTATGTTTTTTAGTATTCTATTCATTTGATTCTTTTAGTATTGTATACTCACTGTTGTTAGGTTAAATACTGTCTTTTAATTGTTGTAAGCCACCTTGGGGTCTTTTAAAGAAATTCTTGCCCTTTCTCATTAGCTTCAAGGGTGTTCAATTGAGTTTAAATTATTCTAGCCTGCAAAAGCACACAGTTTTGGACCTAGGAAAGAGATGTTGTCCTATTAGGGCATTGGATACATTTTGCCCAACTGAATCTGTGAGTTTGCTTGTGTCCGTTCCTCCTGTGTCACTCTTCGTTCCACATATCACAGACATGGAAGCTGATGCTTCACTCACCAATCCAGTGCATAGTGCTAGTACATCAGTGTCTTCTGAAATAACAACAGACTTTGCCCTGGAATCTGCCTTGGTTGCATGAAATACCTGCCAGCGTCAGCTTCTTTTGCTGCTTCTTTTTCCATGGTGTAAATCTCTGGATCTGAACCACAGATTATTTCCGGTAAGTACCAAGTCCAGGAAACAATTAATTAAGGGACTTCTAAGTGTTACAAGAGAAATAGTAGCCACTTAAGTAAAACCAAAAGCCTGCAGCACTGAGCAAAGAGATTGCAGCATTACAACCAAAACCTATTGTAATTTGGAGTGTTTACTTGGAAGTAACCAGTGCTGTATCCTGTGTGTGGTCACTCCCTGCTTTGAAAACATATTCACCACATTTGCACTGAGCTTGCTGCCTGAGGAACTGCATAGAGATATTCCCCTGCCTTGAAGCAGACTCTTCCCTGCCCCTTTTAGAGAGCTCTTAAAGATCAAGCAGATCTGGACTGCTCTGCCAAAGTCTGCAGCAAACTTTCACTCTTCTGGGGGAGAATCATAGAGAAGGACTGCAGTCTGATTCAGGCAAGGGAGACATCCAATGGGTTAATCACTCACTGAGTGTATATAGGAAGGTGGCTGCTAAATGTTCATAGCTGGGAAATGTGTTGTTGAACTACATCTGCCAGGCCTGGGCAACATAACCATGGGTGAGGGATAGGGAAAGTTACAGTTCAACATTTTGAGGTTCAAATGTTAACTCTTCTTGCCGTAATATTCCGGGCAGAATTCAAAGTGATGGTCTAAATAGCTTGGGTCCAAGATATCTCAAGGAATGTATCTCCCTTTATGAGCCTGCTCAAGTGTTAATATCATCAGGAGAGGCCTTCCTCTCGGTCCTGCCACCTTCACAGGTGTGTTCGGTGGGTGGGGAGCAGGGCCTTCTCTGCTGCTGTTCCCAGGCTCTAGAACTCCCTCTCACAGGAGGCCAGGCTGGCCCCATCTTTACTGTCCTTCCCCAAGCAGACAAAGATCTTTCTCTTCAGGCAAGTTTTCCCTAAGTGACTGGCTGCCTGTGTGAAGATTTTAAATGGATTGTTGTACCTTGCCACATTGAATGTGTTTTGGCACTGCTTATGTTTTTTAGTATTATATATTCACTGTTGTTCGCTTAAATACTGTCTTTTGTTGTAAGCCACCTTGGGGTCTTTTTAAGAAGAAAGATTTTAAATAAATAAACGAATAACAGTTCCTTGGTTTTTGAGGGAGCTGAACTAGATGTAAGCCTAGAAAAATAATAGTAGGATTTCAATCATTCTCACAGAATGGGTTTTCTGTCCCTCACCATACTGGGCACCCTTCCCTGGAAGTGTTCCACTTGGTCAATGTCCTTCTTAGAAAATGGGACTGAGAACTAGACATAGATGTTCCAAATGAAGCTGATTAATGCAGAAAACAATGGAATTGGAAATTTCTCTGACCTGGACACAATGATTCTTCTAATGTAGGCCAATAAAGTGTTGGCTTTTTTAGCAATTGCATTGCCCTGATGATGCCAGTGCATAATTCACTAAAATACCTAGGTGGTTCTCACATCTACTGCTGCTGAGTCAGGTATCCTCCATCTTATAATTGCATCCATTTTACTTTAAACCTAAATGCATAGCACTAGCTATCCCTCCTAGCTTTGCATCTTCTGCAAATGTGATCTTGCATTCAAATCATGTATATACAAATATTGAAAAATACAGAGCCTAGTACAAAGCCCTGCAGGATTCCAGTTGAAACTTCCTTTCAGAATATATGCAGTTCCCCATTAACCCTTAGCCAGTAGAGCCAACAGTGTGTGAAGACATCAGCTGTTGTGCAGCAAAATCCAGAGGCCCACACATTTGCCAGTCTTGTAGCTTTTGCTTTCTGAGATCTTCCAGCCCTCATTTCAGTTCTGCTTCCCCAGGGTCCTAGTAGGCTATGGTCCATAAAAACATAGGCTATAATAAACCTGTTGTCTTTGAGGCAATGGTGTGCTGCTAGCCAATCCTTCACTTTCAGAAGCGTTGCTCTGGAACAGCACTAAACCCACCCATATTGTGGACACTGACCTACTGAACGACAGCTGAATCTGAGGAAAAGTTTCTGCACACATCTTAAGCTCTGACCACTTCTGGGCAAAAATAGTCTTATTGTCTTGACATTTTAATTGGTCTTTGATTTTGCCTATATTTCATGTGTGTTCATGAATCCTCTGGGAAATGGTTGAATGATCATCATAAAACATACACTCACTCTCTCCCATTCTCTCTCACTGCTAATAATACACCACACATATGACACATTTATGCTTCATATTTTATCAGTACAGCAACAAAATTTATTCTGTTTTTACAGGTGACAATTTTAAAAACAGAATTTCAACTGATGAAAGACATTGCACAAGAGAACCTTTATTTCACCACCACCATCCCATCGTATTAATTTATTCTTATATATTACTGCTTTTGCAGCATTAGTGGCTTTTGGCATCCTTCAGGTTCAAAACCAAAAGACCAAAAACCACCCACCCACCAAAAATATTCTTATGTTACTCAACAACAGAAAAAGCACATTACTCAAAAGTGCTCCGCACTGCCCACCCATGTGACCACCTCTGAAAGATTTTATGCATTCAGAGGCATGTCTTCCATCCTGTTTTCAGAGACTAAACACACATGGAAACAATACATTCCTACCATTTTGTAGGGCGATAGGCTGCAATCAAGCTCACCCAGCAATAATTCTCACTAACTTGAACCCAGGAAACTTGATTATTAAGGGCTGAATCATTAGTCTAAGATGCTGCTTCCTATAGCGGTTGGTCTGACATCCCCAGAAGCCCCAAATAGGCTACAAAGGCAACAATCCTCTACTCTCACTGCTAGGCAGCAAATGACATTCAATGGCACTCTGCCTCTGAACCTGGAGGTCTTAGTTATCCCTTACAAGGAAGAGCCACCAACAAACCTCTTTTTTTTAATCTCCTCTGAATCTGCCTAATTCTCAAGCAATCTAAGCTAACAGCCACTTCAGCTTCTCTCAGTATGTTTCATAAACTAGTTAGGCTCTGTGTGAATAAAATCCTTTTTTTCTGCCTTGAAATGCCTGTTAATCAGTTCCATTAGATGACCAAAAGCTCTTATGCTACGAGAGGGAATAAAATCCACTTTCCATTTCTGTTTTCTATGTTCCACCTACCTCTTTCTCCCCATCATCTCCACTTTGATCATCCTCTTATAAAAACTGAAAAACCTAAACAGTTTTTCCCCATAGGAAAGGCACCTCAGTCATTTCATAATTTGGATTGCATTTCTTTGAACCATTTCTCAGCACAACAACATCTTTTTGGGGCTACGTCAACCTAAACTAGACGCACCACAGATCTGTACAAAGATATTATGGGCAGCATCAATCAGCCTAATAATTGCTTGCCTGTGTTTTGCATTTCACAGTAACTGCATAATGGGGGTCAACAGTCTGAGTGAACTATCCACCACAATCCCAAGATCTCTACTGGCAGCTTTGATACTTTGCCTAATAAACACTTCCACGGCTGCAGTGCATCTGGATCAACCAGTTTAGGGGAAATCAAAGCTCTTGCACAAGGATGCTGACATGTATTTGTATAGGGAGAATAGGGCCAAACTTACTTCTCTATTACTGAAACCTTTTCCAGAATGTTTCTTTCCTTCTGAAAGTCATCAGTCCTTTGATAATGGAATCTTGGCCCTCGCCCTCACCCTCCGCCCAAATTAAGTTGTGCAAACAGAATGTGGACTACAGTTTAGCCCAACTTTATCTTGTTTTAACCTTTCAATATTGTATATAATGTCGTAACATTTACTCAGATACAATTTTGCAGATTGTATCTTCTGTTTAATTGTCTATGACCAAAATAAACATATTATTCATTCACTAATAGGGATCAACATTTTTGATGAACTGCATCCACCACAATCCTAAAATCCTTTTCCTAAAGCACCAGTTTAGACTACAGCAGTATCTTTGAGAAGTTAAGATTTAAAAAAAATTGGCCCCAACATCATCCCTTACATGAAAATGCATTTGCCATTTTCTTGTTCATTCATCTAATTTGGACAGACTCTTTCGGAGCTCTCTATAGTCTGCTTGGCTTTTCACTATCCTCAACCATGAGGAACTACTGAGAATACATGAAACATTTTGAACCCTATAAACTGCTTCCACCTCAGAAGCCTATCTCAGTGTTGTAAATGTACAGCTGGACTGACTATGCCAACCTACACTTCATTATTCCAAGGTGGAAGTTCATACCTTTGCACAGTGACTTCTAAGGCACTAGGCCATTCTCTCTTCAAGGGTGGCTGGCTGCTGAATTAAACAGGACAAAGATTCACATCTGCAGTATTTGACAGATATAGCACTCTTAAGATTTTTTTGAAAAAGGAAATATGGTAGGATCTATATTGGATATGGAGTTATGTAATAATATGCAGAAGAAGGCAGAATTATACAGACTGAGATACTAAAAACCAATTCTTCAAAGAAAGCAGGAAATGATCAAATGCCTTTCTGCCACTCATACCTAATTATGATGCTTGCTGGAAATCAGCTGTTACACTATATCCCCATTTTAGGAGAGGACACAGAATACAGTTCCTGATTACTATTTTGAAATTATTTTTTAAAAAATTTAAACTCTGTTCATGTAAGCACATCACTTACGTTCAAATAATTAAACTAACATGAAGCATTAAAGTCATGGTCGTTCACTCAGACGTCAGTCCCTACTGTTTAGTGAAACTTATTTCCAAGTAAATATGCCTAGAGGTTCAGCATTAGATTCCTTTTTATATATAATTGTGCTTCAGAATTCTTTGAGATTATTATGAACTTATAGTATTTGGCAAAAAAAAAATAGCTAAAAAGAAGTACTGAGTACGTTTATGTATGGGATCACATTTTCTCTTAGGCAGTCCAGGAATTCGGCATATAACATTCAAGCCTTGGGCATCTGAATGACATTTCAAAGAGATCTTCTTTCTCCTTTAACAAGACGAGCTCGTAATACCCAAACATCCTAAGAAGATAAAGAGGAAATGTTAATATATGTAAATATTAAGCAACTCAGTGTCTTTCTCTCTCTCTCTCTCTCTCTCTGTATATATAAATTGTATTATTAAATGTGTTTTACTGGAGTTTATGTGCATAACAATTAATAAGCTGTATTATTTGTGTAAAAGAATATGTGTAACCAGTCAGATTGTGTGGAGTGTCAGCCAATAGGTGCTTAGAGGGTTAATTGTCAGATATAAGAAAAAAAATGTCAGTCGGTATGAGGTCTGTCTTGATTAGTTAGTTTTCCAGTTAGGACTGTCTGCTGCTAGGTTGTCTGCTGTTTAGCTATGCTGTCTGTTTAACAAAGAGCTTCATGGAAGAGATAACTGAGGCTGAATAACATGATTTCCTGCTTTCTACACCATTTAAAAGGGACATGGTGGCGCTGCGGGTTAAACCGCAGAAGCCTCTGTGCTGCAAGGTCAGAAGACCAGCAGTTGTAAGATCGAATCCACATGACAGAGTGAACTCCCGTCACTTGTCCCAGCTCCTGCCAACCTAGCAGTTCAAAAGCATGTAAAAATGCGAGTAGATGAATAGGTACCACCACGGTGGGAAGGTAACGGCGTTCCGTGTCTAGTCGCGCTGGCAACGTGACCACGGAAACTGTCTTCGGACAAACGCTGGCTCTACGGCTTGGAGATGAGGATGAGCACCGCGCCCTAGAGTCGGACACGACTGGACTAAATGTCAAGGGGAACCTTTACCTTGCACCATTTAGTAATATTCCAAAGCTGTTTAAAACCTAAAAATTCTGTGAATTCTGTGTACAAATCCCATATCCTTCACTCAGTCCCAACTGTATCTTCTTCCCTCTGTCTAACTTTGCTAATCAACATTGAACTTGTAGCTTTCAGATGTTGAAAGTTCCTTTTAAAAAGATTTGATTCTTAGAATGTTGAATTCACAAATTTGTCCAAGGTGTGAAGAAGAAAAGGTTATCAAGAATTAAACACTCCCTTGGCAATATTGTATTACATTGTGCCTTACTCTAAGCCAGGGGTTATATGTATGATACTGAACATATGAAAAGGCATAGAAATTCTGCTTTCTGAGAATCTGAGCTTCCACTAGAGAAAGATTAGTTACTAGCCCAGATCCCTGCAGGATCGTTTGGAGTCTGAGATGGAAAGTGGGGCAGAATGCCCACTGAAATCTCTGGAGCCAGAGAGACATTTGAGTAAGGCTTTTCAGAATGAAGTGGTTGCACTTGAATGACCTTCATTGTTTTCTTCATAGCTAGAAGAATGATCAGACACATAATTTGCACATTCAGACACTGCACAGCATTAAGCTTTTCTTAGTGAAGAAATCAGATTACCTAGTCACAGTAATTTAATTATTACTGCTTTTTTCTAGTCATCATTTTACACAGCCCTGAAGTCAGCAAGAACCCTTCAGTATATCAGGTAGAAAACTAGGTATGTCTTAGTTTTGGACTGTACCATGGGAGTAATTACTGACCACACCCAGCTCTCTGAGGACACAATATGTGTTATCTGATAATTATTATACAAGGTTATGCAAAAGATCTTCAAAATCTTTCAGTATATTGCTAGGAACAAAAATACTACATCAAAGACCACAGAACTTCTAAGTGTTGGTTCCAACATGAAGGGATATGTAAAACCACACAAAATATTATGTTACAGAAAAGAATTAAGGCTCAGTGTGCAACATCCTGGAATGCGCCCTGACTGGGCTATTTCTAGAACATCAGTGCAAGACAAAGGCATATGATAGCAAGTGCTTTGGATCCAAAACATTACAGAACAAACACCAAACCACCTACCTTCAGGGTCACAGGTGAATCTATACCATACTTTATTTTTGCAATCTCTGCAACTTCTTTCTCAATGTTCTCTTGAGAAGTACCTTTCACATCAATATAGTGGCAATCGCTACTTGCATAATGACAAGAGATTGCCTGCATTAAAAAAACCAAAAGAATACATTAAAGCAGAAGCTGTGGCATTTGCTTTTTTGTAAGAATGTGCAAGGTGAGCGTATTTAGGGGGAAACTCTAAACATCTCCCAAACACATAATTTAAAAAGTCCCTACAGCTGTTTGCAGTGAGGATAAATGTTTCTTTGCACATTACCTTGAAAATACATATGAAGCTCGTGTCATCTTTCTTCCACCTTTGGTATTTCACTGTAAACGAAGGAGAAGAAACCCTTTCTTCTGCTATGTGCAGCATTCTCTCAGGGTTTTTTTGGTTTTTTTTTTTTTTGCAATGGGGGCTGCATACCCTTTCTTCTCCCTCCCTCTTCCTCACCACTGAGCAGGCCACTGGGGGCAAGACAGGTTGCTGCTAGAAAGGCCTAAACTAATTACATGCAGAGAGCTTCTGAAATCAGTCTGAGAGCTGCATAAGAGCAGACAAAGGGACACAGGCTGCTCAGCCCTGCTGTAAATGGTGTATTGAACAACAAGCTCCTATCTTATTCCTCTTCTCACTGCTGTATTACTGGAAAATTCAGTGATTAAGATTGAAGTCAAAGCCTTACCAGGTCATTCGAAGATTTTTACTGGAGGTGAGTGCCTTCCCTCTCTAATACACACCTGGGACAGACTCAAAATTATGGCAAACATTGGAAATAACCTGCTTCATTTTCAAAGCCAATCAAAGGCTATCTAAAAGTGTCACACTGGCAAAGTAGTGGAAATCTTTCCAAAACACTTTGCTAGGGCTTTGCTTTTTAGAGCCATCCTCCTGGAATGCTGGTGCTGGGTGCAAAACTATGTCCTGTTGAAATCTAATTATCCCAGATATTCTTCCCAAGGGAAATGGATTTTGTTTGCCACACCCATGGTTTTCAGGGCAGAGGGGGGACTTTTTCAAAGCAAAGAACTGGAGAAATTTTAGTGGTCCACCTCAGATTTTGATATTAATATTTTAAGTGAAATAGTCAAGAATAGAGATGGGGGTATTCGTATTCGTATACCCCCGCACAGGTGGAGATAACGAGGTCCGGCCCCATGGTGCCGGACGGTCCACACACTGATCCGCAGCAGTGGATCGGTGAGTGGACCGTCCGGCACCATGTAGCCGGACCTTCATTATCTCCACCTGTGCGGGGGTATTCGTATACAAATACCCCCATCTCTAGTCAAGAACCTTCATACTTTGATGTCATGGTCGATTCGTGCACAACTCCCCCCCCCCCCCCCCAGGGCATACTGCTGCACCTACCCACCTAGTAAAATGTATTACTAAACCAACAGCAACATTTATGGATTTTTTCATACAGTAACAATGAAATAATTCCAACACACAGGTACACATAGCTGACGCAGCCAGATTATATTTACACTGATGAGAGGTTGCATGATTTGGATGGTGAACTTTCCAGTGCTATTTTTTGTACTCTAGATTTAAACTGAAAATATGTACAGTGGTGCCTCGACTTACGAACTTAATTGGTTCCGGAAGATGGTCGTAACTCGAAATGGTCATAAGTCGAAGCACCATTTCCCATTGAAATGCAATTAATCTGTTCCGGCTGAAGAAAAAAGTCACCAAAAAAAAAAAAAATCACTGTAAGACTCATTGGAAACCCGATTAATCCCTTCCGGCCGAAGGGGGGGAAAAAAAGAAAAGCAATCAAGCGTGCAAGACCCATTGGAAATGCAAAGAAAGCAAAGGAAAAAGCAAACGGAGCACATCAGAAATGCACAGAAAACAAGCAGAGCACATCAGAAATGCACAGAAAACAAGCGGAGCACATCGGAAATGCACAGAAAACAAAGGGAGCACATCGGAAATGCACAGAAAACAAGTGGAGCACATCGGAAATGCAAAGAAAACAAAGGAAAAAGCAATGGAAGCATGCAAGACACATCGGAAATGGGGGGGGAAAACCCAAAAAACAACCCCCCCAAGACCCATCAGAAATGGGAAAAAACACTCCAAAAAGCAACCAAACCCCCCCCAAGACCCATCGGAAATGGGGGGGGGGGAACTCCAAAAAACAAACAAACCCCCCAAGACCCATTGGAAATGGGGAAAAACTCTCCAAAAAGCAACCAAACCCCCAAAACCCATCAGAAATGGGGAAAAAAAACCCCAAAAAACAAACAAACCCCCCAAGACCCATTGGAAATGGGAAAAAACACTCCAAAAAGCAACCAAACCCCCCAAGACCCATCGGAAATGGGGAAAAAAACACCAACAAACAAACAAACCCCCCAAGACCCATCACAGCACAGAAACATAACCCCCCCAGCCCAAAACCACGCTGCAAAAACACCCAGAACAGTTTTTAAAAAGCAGAAAACAGCACCTTACCTTACCAGGCCGCACACTCTCTAACTGCTGGGGCGAAAGAGCTACAAAAAAGCAGCCTCTTCGCCACCTACAGTTAGCAATTTGAATTTCCCGCCTTTTTCCCCTGCCTTTTTCTGTTCGTAACTGGAAGCTTCGGCCGCAAGTCGAAGCAAAATTTTGCGTCCGGAGCTGGTCGTAACTTGAAATGGTCGTAAGTAGGGACATTCGTAAGTCGAGGCACCACTGTAACTAGCTTTCACCTTTCAAAACTTTTTAAACAAGAGGATTAAAAAGTGAGATCAGTTATTAATCAAAAAGATGGGAGAGTCTTGACTTATGAAACATATTTTTCCAAAGGAAATGCCCCAGGTGTTCGCAGCCTGTAATTTGAACAAGCACCTTACCTTCCGAAACCCTTCAGTCTTGTTCATTCCAGAGCCATGGATTAGCAAAGGGTGGAAAAAGACTGTGTCTCCTTTCTCCATAGCAAGATGAACCCTTGGAATACTTCTGTCATAATCACGCACTCCATGATACATCTTGTTTACACCACCCTGGAAAATCAACATAATAATTACCTTACTCATAGAAATAGGAATACACCCACTTTGGAACTGAGTCACAGGAAGTTCAATTCAAAGTTACTGGGGAGAAAGCCATGTTAGAAGCTTGTACTTACAAATGCATATCTGACTGATTTTAAAATCAGGAAAAAGTATGTGTTATAACCTAGCAATAACTATTGTTATAGTAAAAAAAAATATCATCCCTGACATCCCTAAAAATACTGGGAACAGTGCTACAAGTATCTGTCCTGCAAAAAATCTAACCAACAATACCCTTATATGGACTTTAACATATAAAGGGGGCAGACAACATGCAGCCTCCAATGCAGACTCCAGAAAGAAGGGGTCTGCCTTGGTAGGGCCAATAATGACCCATAGGAGGAGTTATTCATCATTTTCCCACATCCCTGCCTTCACATCCTGTTTTAGGGCCCTGGGAGTTTTTTCGTTTTGTTTTGGTTTTTGAAAAAGAAAGCAATTTGTTGTTTGGTGTAGTTGACAATCAGGAGCTCTCATTTGCTGTCAAAGATCTGGCATTCTCACAGCAACCAGTGCTATATTCACAGTGAGTTGCTTAATTATCTAGTAATTCACTGATTAAAGCATTTGAGCACTATATCCTTTTGCAAAATTCAGCTCTACTGTATGGAGACTGCTAAAAGCTTGAATTCCTTTTTTTACACAAAGGTGGGGTATTAAATAAATAAATAGGATGGGAGTGAATTTAATCTCCAAATGCACCCAGGGAAGAAGACAATGAAAAAAAACACTTAATTCTAAAATTTTAAAACTGTAATCAGCTACATCCAAATTGGTTAACATTCCTTTCCTCCCCGCTTCTGCACACTCCCTCATACTCGCTCAAATTACCTCCCAGTCAGGATAATCATGTTGTTTTAGATATCCTTTATGGGTTCCTGGCAATACTACTAAGCATCCATTTCTGCGATCAATTCTCTCCATGGCAGTCCAGGCACAGACAATGTGATCTGCAGGTCTGAATGGGAAGTAGTGCAGGTCCTGATGCATTGGGTGGCGAGAAGTCTTCTTTCCTGTAAAAATTATTTGAATTAGCATATCTTCAGGTTATGTTATTAAAATAAAGTAGAAATGCTGAGCTTGTACGAACTGTACACATCCATCCGTTATAGCAATAGGGTGGCTGGAAATTTTCTCTGTTTCAGAATCCTCCTCCTTTCAAGTGGGAAAACACCGGTATAACACACATGCTGAGAAATTCACTTTGGTGAAATAATGTTTAAAGCACAATGGCAGTCCAACTTTGGTTCTTATTACACAAATACCACTTGTCATTTGGGACTTCTATAAATTTATACCCCACTTTTCTGCTACTTAGTTAACCACACCGGTAGTATTCATTTTGATATAGTAGCTAGCTCTGAAATTTGAACCAGAAAAGATAAAAGGTCAGATCTAACAATACATTAATCCAACACTGTCTGCCTGTTTCAATCCAGTAGTGTAAATTTGTTCAAAAATTCCTTACCAGGATCTGGAGGTTTATTGATCAACATGGTGTGCATAGCCATGATGTTCGGTCCTGTGAAACACTCAACATATTTCACGATCTAAGGTGAAGAAAATGACGCATGAAAAGGTATATTCAAACCTGCTAACATATCTAAAACCATTATATTATGTGGTATGAGTGCTGATGTAGCTCAGTGCATTGCAGCACCTGGCTGCGGAGGCAGGAGGCAGGAGTTCGACTCCCCACTACAGTTCCCAGGAGGAAGCAGGAAGAGGCCAACCATGATCACCCACAGCTTGTAAGGCTGATGAGATTACATGCTCTGCTACCTGTGCAGCTTTGCACAGGCTGCATGACATGATATGATAAATGTGACTTAGCAACTCACATCATCCCAAACTCATTATTCAGCCTTGTTTTTACATTTTCTACAAGGACAACATGTCTTTGTTTCCTTGCCTAATTCATATTGTGGTAATCATAATTTTACTTGAATTCAGTCACAAACAGCAAAAGTTACTTCTTAGTTCTAAGCATTTTCCAACACTGGTCACAGCCAAACTAGACCTCTAACATGTGATCACATCTACTGTGGGGTTGTTTATTTGGGGGAGGGGGGGGGTTGTAGATTGGGATTAGGATTTTGTTGGGCTATATTTGACCTGGGATTTCAGATGAGAGGAGCAAGGGTTACCCCTGTGATAACCTTTCTCACAAGTTACAATCAGTTTTCTATTCTGACAACAGATAATTTGATTTGGCAGTTAAAGTGGCAATAACTCAGCAGCTGTCTCAGAGTGCCTGCAGATTTTTAACTAGTGCATAAAAATAAAATATAGCAGGAAAAATGGTCATTCAGGAAATGAATTGGTCATTTGAGAAATAGGCTGGTGAATGAACTAAAAAGGAAAAAAAAAGTAACTCCTGTGAAGAGGAAACTAATCCTTCCTTCAGATCATTTTCCAACTTAAACCCCCACAAAACCCACTCTCTTCAGGTCAAAGTAGTTTATACAGGGACCACAGATGTACCTGCATGTTTGTTTCCCATAATTCAAACTGTGGTTGGAGGAGGAAGGATTCTGGATTGCTACTTTTGACTTTAAAATAAAGGTGGGGTTGTAAACAATTTCTGGCATCATGAGAATACTGTAATGCTCTGTCTCAACTTCTGTCAGATTGTGGTCTATGTTCTTGACAGACTTAGACTTAGACTTAGGCATCCTTCAGTCTCGAAAGACTATGGTAACGTGCTCTGTATGGAGGACTAGGAACAGCGTCTAGTGTGGCTGAGAAGGCCAATTCGAGAGTGACAATCCCTTCCACACTGAAGACAAATACAATCTGTCCCCTGCCCAGCTCCCTGATTTTGCTGCTTCCGGGACTGCCTCTTTGCCTCGGCCTGCTGGACAAGGGTCTCTTCAAATTGGGAGAGGCCATGATGCACCGCCTGCCTCCAGGCTGAACGCGCCGATGTCAGGGTTTCCCATCTGTTGAGGTCCATTCCTAAGGCCTTCAGATCCCGCTTGCAGATATCCTTGTATCGCAGCTGTGGTCTCCCTCTGGGGCGATTTCCCTGCACTAATTCTCCATACAGGAGATCTTTTGGAATCCGACCATCAGCCATTCTCACAACATGCCCAAGCCAACGTAGACGTCGCTGTTTCAGTAATGTATACATGCTAAAAATTCCAGCTCGTTCTAGGACTACTCTATTTGGAACTTTGTCCTGCCAGGTGATACCAAAAATGCGTCGGAGACAACGCATATGGAACGTGTTCAGCTTCCTCTCCTGCCGTGCACAAAGGGTCCAGGACTCACTGCAGTACAGGAGTGTGCTCAGGACACAGGCTCTATAGACCTGGATCTTGGTATATGTCGTCAGCTTCTTATTAAGCCATACTCTCTTTGTGAGTCTTGAGAACATGGTAGCTGCTTTGCCAATGCGTTTATCCAGCTCAACATCTAGGGACAGAGTGTCAGAGATCGTTGAGCCAAGGTACACAAAGTCATGAACAACCTCCAGTTCTTGCGTAGAGATGGTAATAGAGGGAGGTGAGTCCACACCCTGGCCCATGACTTGTGTCTTCTTCAGGCTGATCGTTAGTCCAAAGTCTTGGCAGGCCTTGCTAAAACGATTCATGAGTTGTTGGAGGTCTTCAGCAGAGTGGGCAACAACAGCTGCATCATTGGCGAAGAGGAAGTCCCGCATGCATTTCAGTTGGACTTTGGTCTTTGCTCTCAATCTAGAGAGATTAAAGAGCTTTCCATCTGATCTAGTCTGGAGATAGACACCTTCTGTTGCAGTTCCAAAGGCGTGCTTCAGCATGACAGCAAAAAAGATCCCAAACAGGTTCGGCGCGAGGACACAGCCCTGTTTCATTCCTTCAGATGTCAAAGGGATCTGATGTTGAGCCATCAAAAACTACGGTGCCCTTCATTCCCTCATGAAAGGACCTGATGATGTTAAGGAGTCGAGGTGGACATCCAATCTTGGAAAGTATTTTAAAAAGGCCATCCCTGCTAACCAAATTAAAGGCCTTTGTGAGATCTATGAAGGCCACAAAGAGTGGCTGTCGTTGTTCCCTACATTTCTCCTGCAACTGTCTGAGGGAGAATACCATGTCAGTGGTGGATCTATTAGCTCGGAATCCACACTGTGATTCTGGATAGACTCTGTCTGCAAGCACCTGGAGTCTCTTCAGTACAACACGGGCAAGCAGCTTCCCTACAACGCTGAGAAGAGAGATGCCACGGTAGTTATTGCAGTCGCCCCTGTCTCCTTTGTTCTTATACAATGTGACGATGTTTGCGTCCTTCATGTCCTGTGGTACTCCACCTTCCCTCCAGCAAAGACAAAAGACTTCATACAGTTCGGTGGTGATGGTCTCTTTACAGCACTTCACCACTTCTTGACAGAACATCACTGCTATACTAGGTCAGCCCCTCAATTATGCAAATACACATTTAGAACAAGCCTTTGTTATGGCAGCAATATAGCTCTACATCCTTAGAATGGGCTATGAAGACCACATGCCAGTGTCACACGATCTCCACAATGATTTCGCTTGAATATATAACTGAGAACTTCGTAATGCAATCATTTGTGGCCTTAATATACAATATTCCCTTCTTTTACCTGAGGCAATGTGCAATATCTGAAGAGCTCCTCATGTACTGCAAAATCCTGTATTTTTGAAATTGCTTTCTGATCTGAAATAAACTCTGACTTGGCAATGGACACGTCTCTCATGATCACCAGCCCAGGCACAGTCACCTCCTTTCTGCAGATCTTTGTGAACTCATCTCTGAGGACAGGATTAGAAAACAAAATAAAACAAAAACAAAAAACAATTGGTAAATTGTATCACGTTACTAACACAATTCTGTTGTCCTTAAAAACCAAATTGGATAGGATTTACAATCCATACAGCCTCATAATTCTCTCTGAAAAGGTTTGGTTTCTACTTATCAATCATATCCAGATCATTCTAAATCACAGGCAGTTTTTGAATATCCAGCAAGTTTCAAATGTGATGGGCAAGGCACTATTTGGACTGGGAGGTCTTGCACTTTTCAGGGCCTCCTTGGCACACACGAGATTGTAACGTACACCTCAAGGGAGAGCTATGTATTGTAACCAGTATGTTTCATAAAATCTTATTCAATGTGACTAGGATAATGGCATGTACTTTACCTGAAACGTTCAATGTCCTCATCGGAGACCAGATTTTTAATGACAAGATAACCATTCTCCTCATAGAAATGCCTCTGCTCTGGGCTTAGAAGATTATTATCCAATGTGTAACTGTGGAAATACCAAATCATCATCATCATCATTACAATCACAAGAAAGACTGAGAGAAGGGAAAGCAATATGCACAGAACTCTAAATATTTCTGTGGTGCCTGAAAGCACAGATTGCTGTGACAGAAAATATGGCACATAGACATCTGAATTAGAAAGGCATGTTTGCTTTTTCCAGGAAAAGTATATGGAGATTTTACCCAATAGTGATGCTTGAACCTGGTAAGAAATTAATTGCTTTTGGCAGCAATCTTCAAACGATGTTGCAAGAAACTCTACAGCTGCTGACTCAACTCATAGACAACAGCTGATACACTACTGCTGATGTCTCCAAGTAAGAGAACATTTTACCATTATCAGCAACTAAAACATATTGCCTGTAAAATAATGTGTAACTAACTACATATACCTGGGAATGTCCGGCACCACGAGCAAGTACTGTGGAGAACACGAGGTATTTGCCAAGGTTGTGACAGAAAATGTGGTACATAAACATCTGAATTAGAGGCCTATTGATACAAAACAAACTATTTACAGTTCAGTTCTTAATACTCATCCTCATCATCTTAGAACTGCAGAGTTGGAAGGGACAAACCATTCAATGTAACAGGGTTTTTTCTAATAGGACTGCTCTGTGAAATGCACCCTATTTTTACTACAAACACACAGATGGTGAAGGGGAACCTCTGGTGACAGAAGGAGCTGAAGAACAAAAACTGAGAAAGCTTCTGTTTTGAAAAGGTTGGGAAAGTGGGCAATGGTTTTATTTCTTCTTACAGTCTGGTATTTGGTAACCATTTTCTACAATTGCTACACTCAGAGAGAAAGGATAATATTGCACAATAGCAAAATTAATCAGTCACAAGTCCCATACTAGTTAATGGCTGGGAATCACCCTTTATAATTTATAATTTGCTTGACACCAGAGAACTTTTACCCTGGCCCATTTCAATGCTCTGCCTACAGCCTTTTTAGAGGGATCAAAGTCTTTGCCCTTGCCCATTTGGTAGGGTGGAAACTGGGGAACGTGTCCTATTGTACTGCATATTTTACAAAGATTCATGTAATTTACTTACTTCCTCACTTTTAAAACATTATTCAGGTAGACCCAATATATTTTACATCTCTTTTCTCTTCTCTGATTCCTCAAATGAAATTACAGCTGAGGTTGCAAAATTCTGTGCAGTGGCAGATAAAGAACTCATACGAAATGGTAATCTGAATTTCAGTCTGTTTTCTATCAATTCTAAATATTTTATGATATATTATTGTATTTTAGTCTTGTATATCTAACATGGATGACCTATGGTTGTAATAATAATAAAGTAATAATAATAATAAAGTAATAAAGTAAGTAAAATTGACCAGGTTCATTTGAGTCAGCAATTTAACAGCTAATTGACCTGAAATTATTAAAAGTTCACTGAACTGAAACTTGAACTCATGTTTTGTATGCATGTATGCATGTGCATGTGATATGTACATATAGTTTTCTCCCTGTTTGTGTGTATGTTTGTGTGTGTGTGGTGTGTGCGCATTTCCTTATCGCTGCCACGTGGAATGTAGGAATAACTCACCTACATTTTCATGCAAGAAAACAGGTTAAAACACTACCTACCGGAAGTGTACTGGATATTTTGCAGTAGCAACTTGGGCTGAAGTAGGAAAATGTGTCTACAGAATAAATTAAGGAAAGGTATATCTGGAGAGAAGGAAACTTGTAACAGATTTAGGATCAAAAGAAGTCTAAAGTAGCTTATAAAATTTATATTACTCCCCACTATTATCTTAGAGATAATAGGATTTTTCAGTCTAGTTTTTCAGTTCAAATGAAGATCATAGTCCTACCTCAAAATTATATATTTTCATCCTGCCCTTCCAAAGACCTCAGGGTGGTCTACATTTCTGGTAGTCCTTCTACTAAGATCCTGTGGGAACCTCAGCCACTTTTTTTGTGAAGTTAAGCTTACTATATCCCAATAGAACAAAAGATCTTGCTTATCTTAAATCCTCCCAGTACACTGTAATAAACGGTAATAGCAATACCAGTAGTAATAGTACAGCCCCAGCACTAATGTGCCTGTTCTTTTTCTATTTTAAAAATGTCAAGGTTAAGAATGTTCCTGCTGAGACTTGCATCAAGAAGGCAAGCATTTCTTATAACCAAAGAGCTCTCTACAGTTGATGCAAAGCAGCAGTTTAATCCAACAACAAACCTGTTCCCAAGATCCCTCATGTGACCTCCTATGCTATTCCAAAGGGCTCACAAACTCTCTGGAGCAGACAGAGGACTGGAGAAGGCATTCAGAGTGCTGCAAAAAGGGAGAATGGTCAAAACGATCAATTTGGCTGATGGAAATGAAAAACAATTTTTTAATACTTACACTGACAAAATAATAATCAATTTTCAGCATTTCTATTCTTTTTTGTCCCCCTTCATCATATAATCATATGGGTGAATATCTGCTACTCAGGTAACACTCCATTCATTAGATGAAGTTGGCAACAGTCCCCAAAAACCTACACTTTTAAAAATGGGTATTCTTTAAGGTGCCACAATAGAAACTAGAAACTCACTACACACATACACATCTTGCCCACTGGTGAAAGGACAGCAGGAAGAGAAGCCAGTGTATACTGTCATGGAAGGGTGTTCATAATCTGGGAGCAACCAGTGAAAAGGCCCTTTCTCATGCCAAATGTGCCTATGAGGACAGCCACTGGCTGCCAGTCTATTTCCAGGCACAATTCAAAGCACTAGTCATGATCTAACAAGCACTACATAGCCTGGCACCAGATTACATGAAAGACTGTTGTCTTTTGGCAACTGAACAGACTCCTGACAAAAGAGTTTTAATTAGGATGCTGTATATTTTACTATTTCCTTATGTGTTTTTAATATATTTTAAATTAATGCTCTTTTAATATTATTGTTTGTTTAGTTGCTTTAATATTACAACTTTTTGTGGTTTTAGGCTTTTTTTAATGATTCTTTAAACTGCTCTGCATGCCTGCACTGGGAGAAAGGCAGGAGAGAAATGAAATAATATATAAAATAATATATAAATAACTGCATCACGGTTTAAGTTGGAGCCCTGGCAAGCCTCACAGATCTAAAATTCATGCAATTACTGTGGCAGTCTTATAACTTAATGGGCCAAAGCAGCCTTTCCATCACAGTGGGGTGGGCAAACTGTTAGCACTAAGACCTGCTTTTGCAGCCCTGACCATCGCCCGTCCCCTTCTTTTAATGTAAAGAATGTGAATTCCAGCTCCTGGAAGCCTTTTGAATAGGTCACATTCCTCACTCACCCCAACATTCCAAAGTAATCATTTTCCCAAATTGGAAATATATTTCTAGGCACTTGTAGTTTCATTTTTGCCCTCATACATTTTAATTTTTGGTCTCTGTGGTTCCCAGAAGGTTCAAGATCAGAAAACTGGTCTCTAGTCATCAAAGCTGCCCTTCCCTGCCTTATACGATACTTCAGTGGTCCCCAACCTTTTTAGCCCCGCGGACTGGCTGGGCACCCCCCTGCGCTCGTGCACATGCGTGCTCTTGCGCGGGTGCGCTCGCTCGTGCACATGTGCAAAGGAGCGGGGGCACTCGCGCAGGTGCACGCACACTTGTGCGCATGCGCAAAGGGCGGCACGGTGCTCAGGGGGCATTCATGCGCATGCGCAAAGGGGTGGGGGAGCGCTCATGTGGGCGCAGGCGTGCGTGCACAGGCGCAAGCAGGCTGTGCGGGGGGAGTGCGTGCAGGGGTGGGGGGAGGTCTGTTTCCGCGGCCCGGTCCAGCTCAGGCCACGGACTGGCACAGGGCCACAGACCAGGGGTTGGGGACCTCTGCCATACTTTATAAGCTTGAAACTGTTGCTCACTAATCTGCAAGAATTGCAAGGCAGATAAACACCAGCAGGCAATAGCCTCATTAGACTCTCCAATAGACTAACTTGTTGCACGTTTGGGAACTAAGTTTCAATTTATTCCTCAAAACAATGCCGGGGGGGGGGGGCGGGGAGGAATCTAAGAAGAAATTTTGCACATACAACTTTTGTGTACATACGAACAAAACACAGAAGAAAGGGAGCAGTCAGTGTTTGTATTCAAACTGCAATAAATTTTAGGGAGCCATTAAAAATGCCTGATTCTTGCCCATTGTAAAGTGCTGGTACAGCTAGAAGTGTAGGGAGCCAACAAAACCAACTGATAAACAAAGTCATCATATGCCTCTTATATAACAGTAACAGGTACAAAGTTCTGAAGTACTATGCAAAGACAGAAAAATAAACAGAAAACCATTACTACACTGGTTTTAAAATGCCACAGGGAAAAACAGTTTTCCTTTCAACTATTTTTCTCTGAAACAATGCAGGGAGATTGATCTACGAGATAGTGGCACCAATAGCACACTTGGCCTGGGAAATAATTTCAAATTCCCATCTCAGTCATGTCAGTGGCCACATGCAAATCACTGTTTCTTAAAGCTGTCCTCTCCCACTCCTACAAAGGAAGGTGGAAATTTATACCAACAGGATTGTTCAGCCAGTATGTTATGCTTTGCAAATGCTTTATAAACAGAACTGCAAACTGACCAGCTACAGGGATTTGAAAGATGGGCATACTATTACCACCAACCAATTGTTCAGTTTGTGCTAGGCAAGTAGAACATTCCTCACAAAACTCTGTAGGTCTTTTTTAGCTAAAAACACTGCCATAGTAGTTTATTAAAAGGGTAAGAATATGAGAAGAGACATGCTGGATGACATGAAAGTTATACCTAATCTAGCAAGGTATTTCCCACCTGACTGACCATATACTAATGGGAATTATATAAGCAGGCCATGAGGACAACTACAGCTCCTACTTCTGCTCTATAGGAACTGGCATTAAGAGCCATACTGTGACTGATACTGGAGCTAATATGTAGCCATTGATAGGTTTAATCTCCATGTGTTTATATAATCCCCCTTTAAAGATAACAAATTAATAGCTATTAATAGTTTAGCTAATTTTAGTTTAGCTAAAGCACTGCATAACTGTGTGAAGATGCTGAGTTCCATACTGGGTACCTTTAATGAGCACATAAAAGAGCAAATCTATGCAGATTTAATCCCTTTTACCCCTGCAACACAAGAATGCTGGAAAAATGCACCTGCCCCATCTTTACTTCTATTTTTATTTTAATTTCTGTACTGTTTTTATTACTATGATTTGTTGTTGTTTTTTTCATTGGACATTATCATGCCCTACTTGTAATTTTTACTGGATGGCATATAAATGTCATATTTATGAAAGACTTAGGCATGTTGAGCCTTGAGAAAAGAAGACAGAGGAGTGATATGATAACAATTTTCAAATACTTGAAAGGCTGTCATACAGAGGAGGAGCAGGGTCTGTTCTCAATCATCCCAGAATGCAGGACACACAACAATGGGCTCAAGTTACAGGAAGCCAGATTTCTGTTGAATATCAGGAAAAACTTCCTAACTGTTAGAGCAGTACAACAGTGGAACCAATTACCTCGGGAGGTGGTGAGTGCTCCTACACTGGAGGCATTCAAGAGAAACTTAAGACAACCAGCTGGCAGATATCCTTTGATTTGTATTTCTGCATCGAGCAGGGGGTTGGGCTTGATGGCCTTATAGGCCCCTTCCAACTTCACTATTCTATGATTCTATGATATATAAACACACAGTTATTAACGGGGGCAGCAGCCCCTCTGCTGCTGCATCCACTCTACTACCCTAATCTCAGAGGAATCATTACCAACCTTTTTTCTACTGGACTCTGAGCAGCCTGATAAGTAGAAATTAAAAACCTTTGTCCTAGGATGGCAATGAACCTGGCAGTTCTCAGCCAGGAGTGATTCCTTCCTTTTGAACCCCACATTTTGCTGCCTTGGCACAGGACACAAACGAGAAGCCGGCGCCCCTCTCTTCTTAGAGCTGACTTGTTTGAAAAGCTGCCTATAAAGAGAGCCACCAACTTTCAGAACAAGTAAACTTGCTGTTCCACCTTCAGCTGTCGCTTGCTCTGCAAAGAAAAGCATTTGTTCCTTGCTGACTTCTGGGGTCATGACCACCACACACGCCGGTTTTCCCTCTCTTTCTGCAGACTCAGCAACTAATTACACAGCAGCCCAACAGATCCTGTCTTCCTGGTCAGCTGGCAACCACTAAAGAAGTACATAAAGGGACTTCGGGACGCAGCGAGCACAGTCCGAGGAGGGAAGAGAAGAGACGCGGTTGCCCTGCCCGAAACACAAGGCAGAGCCAAACACGTTTTCCCGGCTGCCACCCCCACAGTCGCTCTCCTCACCCCGGACCACAGAAAGGATACAAGGGCGGCCACACCGGCCAGGCCCGCGGGTCGAGAGGAAAGGAGGTGCCGAAGGACAGTCCTCAGCCGGAGAGAAGCCCTGGCCGACGCCTCCGTCCGTCTTTCCTCCATGACGCCTCCGGCAGTCAGCCAGCAGCCCCAAGCCCTCCGCTAAGCAAGAGGAAGGGGCGGCCACGGCCTCAGTCCTCAGCTTCGGCTCCTGATTGGCTCCTTTCTGTGACGAATCCATCCCGGCTCCTCCCGCTAATGGGCGGAAGACAGAGAGGTTTCCCTCAACCCCCAGAAGGCGGGGTCAAAATGTCAGACAACATCTCAGGATAGGATGGGCGGCGTGTTGTGTGGCGATGAGGAAACCAACGAGATTGGCACGGGAAGGTGACCGGAGATCAACAACGAGTACGAAAAACACGTTCACGAAGCCGCAAGATGATAGAAAATGTGGAAACACGCCGTGATTCACATCGTTATCATTCAAATATGTACTCTGCACATATTTAAATATGTATTAAAAACAAATTTAAACCCTGTAGGGTTTCTGTAAGTAATCCCACATGCAAGAATTCCCAAGGAGCTAGGCATGGTAAATCTGCTGCAGCCAAACGACGAAAAGTCTTGTGGCATCTTAAAAGACCCAGTGTTAGCTGGCGTGAGCTTTCATGCCTTGTAACCTGCATCTGAAGAACTGGCTACAGTCCACGAAGGCTTAAGCCCAGTGAAACTGAACTGGATTCAAAATGATACAAAACTTTTTATTGTTTCCCTACATATTGAGAGCCTCCGTATTTTTTTTTAAATGAATAAAATTGTTAAATAGCAACTTCAGAATCATAAAGCGGAAGTAAAACTAAAATTGTTGCTATACTATGTTCTTAATTATGCTCATTTTGCACAATACAGTATTCCCAATATACTGGATGAAGTTCTATGTGTATTGATTTATTTCCCACAACAATTATGTTTTCCACTCAAATGCTGATGATAGGCATGCACATTTACTTGCATTCTTGTGCTCTGGAATAAGGACAAAGCCTACAATTGTATAAAACAACAATAACTGGGAATTCATAATCTCCCAATTTTCGCTACCCACCTGCAAGATGGGAGTAACAGTGGCTGACATCATAGAATTATTGCAAGTTATTACTGATAATACATACAATCATTTTGAAAACAATGTGCATTAGCATTCTAAATGTGTCATTGGTGATGGTTAAAGGCTGCCTTCATGTACACTTTCCAACAGAATCCAGATACCAGTTCTGTAGCTGCACAGCCTCATCTAATCAGATGGCAGAGGTAATTAGTAGCAGCTTAGTGATCACATTTCACTCTAGACCCTTTGATGAACTAACCTAATCAATATGCTGATGACACCCAGATCTACATCTCCTTTTTACCAACTGCAGGTGATGCCGTCCTGTCCCTTCAGCGCTGCCTGGGGACTGTATTGCAATGGATGCAGGAAAATGGGCTGAGGCTGAACCCGGACAAGACGGAGGTTCTGAGGGTGGCTGCCCCTGTGGTTGGCGGCTTGGATGACTCTCTCTCGCTTGGGGGGGTGGCCTTGGCTGGTAAGAGTGGGGTTCGCAGCTTGGGGATCCATCTGGACCCGGCGCTCACCATGGAAACGCAGGTGGCGTCGGTAGTCCGCTCCGCCTTTTTCCATCTTTGGCGGATTGCCCGGCTGCGGCCCTACCTTGATATGGGGGCGCTCACTACCTTGGTGCATGCGCTCGTAATCTCAAGATTAGACCACTGTAACGCGCTCTACGTGGGGCTGCCTTTGAGGTTGATGCGGAAACTTCAGGTGGTGCAGAATGCGGCGGCCAGACTCCTTAGTGGAGTGAGAAAATACCAGCATATCTCTCCTATTCTGGCCGCATTGCATTGGCTGCCCATTCGGTCCCGCATTGACTTTAAAGTTTTAATGCTTACTTATAAGGCCCTAAACGGTTTAGGACCTCGATATTTGGCGGAACACCTACTCCCACCAAGGTCTACCCGGATCACCCGTGCGAGTCAGGAGGTGAGGCTGAGGAGCTTGACGCCGAGGGAGGCCCGGAGGGAAAAAACAAGAAATCGGTCCTTCTCGGCGGTGGCTCCTCGCCTCTGGAATAATCTTCCTCCGGAGATTCGTGCCGCCCCTACGCTGGGTATCTTTAAAAATCAATTAAAAACATGGATGTTTATACAGGCCTTCCCTCCAGTCAATACCTGATCTTTTTACCTTTTCTATTTATCTTTATTTTTTGTTTTATAATTGTTATGGAAATTGTTTTTGTAATAATTTTGTGATTTTATCTGTTGTTTTATGTTGTTTGGAAGCCGCCTAGAGTGGTCGCAAGACCAGATAGGCGGGGTATAAATGAAATAAATAATAATAATAATAGTGGATTCTTGTACATGTGAAACCATGGGAGATAAGATGGTCCTGGTGGAACCCCAAAAAGCAAAGGCCATTATGTTGAACAGAACCCTCACCTCATCCACCAATGCTATTTCAGGAACCAACACATGCAAGCAGGAGCAAAACCCCTGTTCACTATACAAGCAATACCCTGCCCACAGAGCAGAATCAGCAGGGTAATATGGTCTATTATATCAACATGTCATACATCATTCAGCTCAGTAGTAGTGGATGGGAGGAGAATTGAAAAATAGTTCTGCACTTGAATGGTTAAATTATTTCAAGGCAACAGGTATCCCCCCCCCCTTCTTGTAAAGAGGAATCAATTATCTTTTGGACCTAACTAGTACAGAGAGTCAGGCCTACCTACCACACTGAGCCATGTGGCTCCAGCAGCAGATTAGGTGGAAAACTCCTGTATCTACTGCCACAACCAGCTCCTTGGATAGCTGCTGCTGCTCCCTCCCCCTCAAGTACCAGTACTATTTCTGCTACAGAATTTGACATGAACAAGCCTGCTGATAGGACTCCTGTTAGTCTCTTTAGAGAATTAACCCATTGCTTTGTCTGAGGAAGATGTCTTCCTGGCAAGACAGCCCCAGAACAGTGTTGGAATTTTTACAACCTCGCATACTGCCTGTAGAAGGTGTGGCTGGGAAGGATCTTTTGTTCCTTCCTGCCTCTCAATTCAAAGGCAGCCCTGCCCCTTTGCTCTTTCCCTCTCTTTAGTCTGTTGAAGCTGGTTGTTTTGCATGCTGTTGATATGTCCACAACTGTAAACACTGAAACATTTTTATTCTTTCTACTACAGATGTCTCAGAGCACTTTTATTGATATTTGATAAGGGGCAATGGAAACAGACTACAAAAGAATTGCGATCAAATTTGTCAACAGTGGCAAGATGAATGAAAGCAAAGAACTGGAAAGTAAAATATGATTTCCAAATAAATGAATGATATAAAGAAATTTGAAATACAGCAATTAATAAAGTGGAGCAATTTCTCTTGTCCTCTGCAGCTGAAAAGGCTTCCTCTGATATAAGGATATTTATCTAGCCAATAAATTTTGGGTGAACTGTCTGACCATTATGATGGGAGACGATCAATGGACTCAGGTCCCTGAATACTTACAGCTTGTTTAGATGGTCTTTCTTGGCACCCCCTGTACACCTGAGTGATCGGGGGGTGGGGGTGGTGGAAGCCTTCTGGAGGTGACTCCACACTGCAAGGCAGGTCTCTCCTGACAGCTCAGGTCTTTATTTTTTTTTCCACCGCTCTCTTGGCCCTAACAGACATACTTAAAGCTCAAGGCTGGTCATCTCGTGGTAACTCAGAATCCACAGAGAGGCTTGGGCTAGCCAGCATCCTCCCCACCTCTGACATAGTCCGGGCCTGGTGGAGGGAATCTAGAAGGTACAGCTCATGGCTGAGAAATATAATGAAAAGAATGGGAAAATTTGGAGAAGGAAGAAGACAGGTGAAGATGAAGTCAAGGTAAGCCTGTGTGATGCTGAGACAGAAACTGAAACTGGTTCAGCCAGGATTAGTCCCTCTCTCTCTCAAGGGAGCCCTAGTGCTGCCTGATTGGCTGATCAGTTCTGTCTGTGGAAGCAAGCAGGAGGGACAGCCTGTCTCTTGACGATGTCCTCTTCTGCTACAGGAAAGAGAAAATCCGAACATCTTTTAGGTCATAGCTTTGATACTTAAACTCAGCCCTGAAGTTTAAAAATAGCCCTATTTTTGCTAAAACCACTGAGACAAAATAATGCCATGGATAGCACTACAAGTAACTACCCATTACTCTGTATTACACTGAATTTTCCTGCCTCCTAGGAAACCCAGAAAAGGGTTGCCATAACTCAGAACTGATTTGACAGCATGTAATTGTTATTATGATGTTATTTTTACTTCAATCTACGTTAAAAACAGCAAGACCACACACAGATTTCTGTGTACAACTTGGGAGCCAAATCTTCATACTTACTAGCAATACAATAATTAATTTTAGCCTATGGATCACATTCAGCCTGTAGGCTTTCCACTCCTGTACTTGGTCATTAAATCCATAATCTTTTTATGTTCCTTGTTTATCAAGACAAGAATTGCTGGAAATTATGCAGAATTTTTTTCCACAAAAACTCTGCCATAGGTGATTCACTTTTTCAGAATGATGTGACCATTGGCTACCAGCTTCTAAATAATGGTTGTTAGGTTAACAGAGCAGGAGAGGACAACTGCCTCAATAACGTTATGGCCTTTCACAGACATATGATTGGTTACTGTGAAAAACAGGATGTCAGACTGAACAGAACTTCAATCTGACCAGTAGAGCTCTTTTCATGTTTTTATCAATGTTAATGTGTTGGGTAGAATCTGTCCCGTTCTGTGATGTAACAATAATTTTGACTTCTGAAAATAAGACTTCTGAAAAACTATTCTTTTTTAATCCTGATTTTACAAAAAATAATTATCTATTTCATTATGCTTTATTGACTGAACTTCAGTAGAAAGCTGCAACTAGAATAGGCCATTGAATCAGTGGTGATTTGATGAGTCAACACCTATGTAAGTTTCATTGATTCAATGTGCCTACTCTAGTTGCAATTTGCTATTGGATTTCAACCTTTGTGTTTGTACTTTTATGGTTCATTACTTTCAGCTGCCTTAAAGCAATCATGGCAAAATGTAGGACTCAAATTCCAAAAGCATCTACATATACCACCAATTATATAGAAAGCCCTCTAGCACCTCTGCAATTTGTAATCTGCAGTCTCACCATAGTTTTTGCAGATCAGACAAGGATTCGGTTATCAAGGCTATGGGGTTTTAAAATGCTTACTTGTTTTGAAATCCTAATGGTCCCTATCACAAAGAAATACTGGATGTTACATGAAGTGCAGCAACACTATATTTAAAGAAACCAGTGGCGAGGCGACTGATAGGCAGCGAGGTGGACACTGGTATGTTACCCACCTTGACCTGTGCCACTGACAACTTCCTGTTTAGGTCACTCCCCTCTTATTCCGTGAAGTTTTTGTTCTGTTCTTTTTCTGCAATGGAAGCATGCCTGGTCCCTCCACTTTGCCCTACAGCACACTTACACAGAAAAGCCAGATCCAGAGTCTTTCCTATTAAAGCCTAGGTTTTACTATGTCAGGATTTCTTGGAAAAATAAAGGCAAATTTTATTTTATTTTTTTCTTATCATGAATATCCTAAATGATTACTCCCAAATAACAGCCATAAATTCAGCTTACTAGCCTGCTGTAATCCACTGGCATCAACTCATATTAATATAAGGTGTGGACTCAGTTCTGACAGTGGAAATGAAGTACAATGAGAAGAACATAGTATCCACAATACCTTGGTGCTGAATTAAGTTTGACAGTATGTGATCCACAGTGCCATTCAGATTTTCCATAACAGCCTGCTACTCTTTGTTGCACGTTCAGGGCATCTGGCCCTACACTTATCACCCAACTTACAGATTCCTCGTGGAGGCTTGGCATTCTTTTCCTCCCCAGAAATTAATCAGTGTCTGCTAACAACTTGTTCAAAACAAGTACAGTAGTTTGGAAACATGATCAGGCCTGAGATCAGAAATTGTTGCTCCTACATTCTTTCAATTTGTATTCCAGATAAGTTTAAAAGATTCCTAAAATGTTTGATGGGCACACTGCTCTCTTGTGGGCACAAGACTAATACATTTGTATTTTCCCAGGCCACTTAAGGAGCTTTTCATCTTTGCTATCCCCATTTCTATACTGCTTTTCTTCCTTGCTGTTTAGCAAGCAAACACTCGGTGTTTATTCATTTCATTTTACATTGTTTTAAGTGGATTTTATACAAGTCACCCTGGGCAAAACATACATTCATAAATAAATAAATAATGTAATTTGAAAAGTGAAGAAAAAAATACTTGAAATTACTTCTAGGCATTAACCATTGCTCTGGATACAACTAGCATATCCCTTGGTTACCTCATAACACTCCTCAATTTCCTCTGGTTAAATCCAAGTGTAGATTATACATATCACATCACTACCTCAATTTCTGGATATATTTCCCTGTGTGTATCCACTTACAAATTGAGAAAAACAGCAAAAAATTGCATAAAGTTGCTTATATGGCATTGCTATTTCTGTGTACTTCTCCACATGTTCTATGTCTGAATGTTAAACATCTGAAACCAATATCATCATGCATGTAAAACTGCCCCTAAGGAGAGCATCTGTGACCAATTCCAAACTGTGTTAAACAAGTTTTCATGTCCAAAACACAAGGAAGACACATGTCCAGGTGACCTACTTTTCCAAAATTATATTTGACATGAAATTAAAAAAATGTTGGGATTTATGGATGTCTCTTTCAATGATGAATATAATCTTCCAGTATTTGACATTTAAGTTCTAAATTAGAAAAATCCTATTTAAAAATTACCACAAGATTTAAAAATTACCACAAGAAAAAAAAATTCCTTATTCTGCAGAGCCTGAGAGGGCAGTTATTGCCTAAGATATTTCTAAACATAAAACCAAAATGAGACTTAATACACAGAGTTGTTATGGTGACATCTTGAATTTGGGTATACATTCATGCTGTTAACTTATTAGTGGGAGAGGGGACTCCCTTAGGCTTCCCATTTAGTACTGTAAATGAACAGATATATCTTGCAGTGTTCAAACGTCACAGAAGGAGATTTCTACTTGTTTGATGAGGCTTTTGAAACCCTCTCTGGAGCAATCATGGCTCCCCCAAATCTGTTCTCGATGGTCCCCCAACTGGAGCAGATTCTGAGAATATGCAGGGGTGCTGGAAGTAAGAGGAAGAAGCACCCCCTCTAGGCTCTGCTAATGTGCTATAAGCATGGGGACTTGGCTGAATCCGATGCAACAATCCAGCATTTTAGTTTCAATGTTCACTGTCTTGAAAACAAACACAATCTGGAACAAGCTATTCCATTACGTACAAGTAGTTTAACTCAAAGTAACCCATGGATGTAACTGCTTTCACAGATGGTAGATGGTCATGCCACAACTGTAATTGCACAGTAATTTGCTCACTACTTCTCACCAATCAGTAAGCTTAGGCATAAAATTTAAAAGGTCATCCACTTGTACAAGAGCAATAAAAAATTAAATATTTATTCAAATAATAAGCTTAAGTTCAGGCTGCAATGTTGGCAATGTAGATTTTTAAACACATCACAATAGCGTGCACAAAAAATGAATCTGGAGCAGAGAAAAAAAATACTAAGCATCATACTAGACAGCTGTTGATTTTAAGAAAACAGAAGATTTATAATCATCACTATACAAAATATAAAATGTATTAAACACTACCATCCACAGAACAGTTTTTTAAATTGGTTATATTTAAAAAGTATCTGTGTAATTAATTATATAGTGAATTGTAAATGATTATACAATAACCTCCTTTTGGCTGGCAATACCTTGTCCCTCTACAGCACATCCAATCACATTGCAAAACTGAGCATCATCATTTATGCCATCAATAAAGGAAACAATTATTGATAATACAAGTAAATATTGTCTGGTCTACAAAGAACAAAATTAGTTTTCTTCCTTGAGCTCTGAAGTGCTTCCCATGCAAAATCAGCACTTTGTTTTAATTAACAGAGTGTACTACCAAGCAATGTTCAGAGTTGTAGACGCTCATGGATAAGACTAAATTTTATAAATCAAAGATTGAATGTAGACATGCAACCCTTTTGCTAATGGGTGCAAAACCCACTGTTGCATCACTTATCAAATTTATTGCCCTTTGGGAATTTCATTCAAGGCATCCAAAATTAGACCTAATGATAAATATACATATAGTGAAAAAGGACACAGCTATTTGATACCACTAATGGTAATGTCTGTGCTACGTGAAAGCACCTTTTAAAAAAGAGCCTATGCGGCAAGAGATAAGTGTCTAAAGATTCAAAATGAATCAACAGTATTGGATAACAATATAATTCTCAACTCAGAAGCTGCCTCAAGATTAGGTGCATCTTCAGTTAATGTAACAGGAAAAAAAGGCAATGGGTTTTATTTTATTAAACGCATCCGTTCAAACTGACCTAAGGCCACCAGATTTGCAGACACAATGTGTTTCTTTCTTTCTTTTTCTTTATACAGTTCTTTAGGCTGTAAGATGATAAAGGAATAGATCTATTTAAAAAAAAACAAAACAAAAATAATTATTTCATCTAGATTAAGAAGTTGACCCAGGCGTTGGATTCACGTTCTGAGTGGCCACTTGTGGTGCAACCTCAATGATTCGAGGTTTGTCTATAATTCTGGCAGTGCGGTTGCCCTTTTCTACAATCCCAATAATCCATGCTTGGTGACCTTCACCATATTTTGGAGATTTGATTTCGGCACAGAAACGTGCTGCCTGTTCACGTGGCAAACAGATAAGGAGGCCTCCTGAAAGGAAGAGGAATTACCATTAGCTTTTATTCATATTTCAGATTAAAAATTACAGACTTATCCCCTGAAAAATTCCTTACAGTCACTCAGAGCATTGTTTAAGGCATAATTGGCAATAGCAAGGCTGACCAAGAAAGGAAGCAAAATATGTATAGGCAAAATATATCTCCTCACATTGATTAATGCTACCAAGGCACAAAGCACAAAACCTGTCTGTTTCATTGGGGTTAGCTTGCTTGGATCCATCCCATGCAGATCTCTAAGCACTTTCTACTCCATAGATTTTGTTCATTTTTATTTTTCACATTTCTGCTAACAGGTTAATTGATTTCCTCTAAAGAATTGTAGAGAAGTTCTGTTTTATTTATTTGTTTTCGTATTTGGTGAGGCTTATGAAGCAAAACAATCAGGAACTCATTGCCTAAACAATTTTGACTAAGCTTATCCAACAGAGCTGTCACCAAACCTTATATCATGACTCATGACAGCCTTGATCTGATGCTTCTGGGTTAAAGACACAAGAGCTCTTGAATGCACAGAACTCCTATGAATAAAAGTACACAATTGCCTCAGAAGCTGCTTATCCCTATACTTGGTACAGCATGCTGTACATTAAAGTCCACCTTATAGTTACCACAAACCCAAATGAATAACATTGTTTTTAGAGTAAGTAAAATGGAACATGGGGTAGACAGACCCTAAAGCCTATACATTAAAGCCTATGTTGCAAATTCAGTGCTACAAGGAAACCGTTTTCAGTAATTTCCTTGTGATAATTAAATGTATTCTAACCATTAGTCTACTTTTCTCAAACCATAAAGAACATTCTACAATCCTGATGTTACAAATGAAGTACAGGTTCTGTCAGGTTTATAGATTATTGTTCTAGATGATTGTTTATAGATGATTATTCTTCAGCACAAATTGTTGCCATAATACTTATTTTCCCCATTCTGCCGCCTACTCTTATTTCTCAAGGGATCTTGGGGAAAATAATACAGCAGCTTTGTTTAGTATCAACTTTTTTCAAAGAATGACTGCAAAACTGAAGTCACTGCTTACTAAAAAGGACAAAATAGCTTAGATATTTTTGACAATGAAAGTTAGAAACCAAATTATTCAGGTTTTTTTTCACATACTACAAAGAGGGATACAAAACATGACACAAAGAGGTACCTAATGAGTGATGGAAGAATACTGAAAACAGATTATTTATCATCAGTTCATATGCAGAGGAGTACTTAATAAATGGGCACGTAAGCCACTTTTTGCTTTTCTAAATTGTAAGGTAATTACTACTAGCACCTTGAAATAATAAAAAGCACAATCCTACAGTGTGAAAGAAATCAAATGTTTCTTCACAGAGATTTCTTATCTGCAATAATGCTATGGCCTCTTTATGTGCATCTTGCAAATTACAATATACAGCTATAGGTTTTATATAGGTTTTAAAATATGCTCTGTCCAACACAGATACACAAACCAGAAGTAGGTTATTTGCATGCTTTGGGAAAAGAGCACCATCTATTGGTCATCTAGAAGAAAATCAAATATTTCATGCATAGAAATGAAATTATTGTATGCAAAGGGATTAATATGACATATTGCCTACATTATATTTAAGCCTAAATATCAAATATATATTACATAAACTGTTTTAATATGGCAAAGCAATGACATACCATATAATACCAGTATCTATCTATCTATCTATCTATCTATCTATCTATCTATCTATCTATCTATCTATCTATCTATCTATCTATCTATCTATCTAATCTATCTATCTATCTATCTATCTATCTATCTATCTATCTATCTATCTATCTATCTATCTATCTATCTATCTATCTATCTGTCTGTCTGTCTGTCTGTCTGTCTGTCTACCCATACAAGATAAAATGTTCAGTGTCCAATGAAAACTTAACAAACTCTTATTTAAACTTTGTGTTACAAAAATTATTTTACTGTTATGACTACCAAGATGTTTAGTTTGGCATTCTGGTTGCAGCAAGATTAATATTTCCTGCAAGTACTTGCTACAAGGAAATACTGAGCCTTGCTTGGTAAACTGGTCGTACAAGCAAGAAGTACCAGAAAAAATCTTGTTCACAAGTTTGATGATGGAATATAGTTATTTATTCTATGTAGTAAGGATGACAGACTGAGGCACTCTGCACAAAAAAGGAATGTTTACAACTGTAGCCAACAACTCTAGTACTTGGAACTTCACAGGCAGCAATTTTAGCTGTAAGCTGCAAAGTTTTTATTTATATAAATATTTTTATAATAATAAATAATGATGTGCAATCCAGTCAATTCCGACTGATGGCAACCTTTTCAGGGTTTTCTAGGAAGAGAGTATTTAGAAGAGGTTTACTGTTCCTTTCTTCTGGGGGGTGCCCTGGGACTGTGCTGCTTGCCCAAGGCCACCCAGGCTGGCTCTTCTCCCAGGAGGGACAGTGGGGAATTGAGCTTCCAACCTCTGGCTCCGCAGCCAGATACCTAACTCACTAAGCTATCCAACCAGCCAAAAGGTTTTTACATATGCCTTCAAATAAGTTTCCAAATCAGTTGATAACAGAAAAAGAATAAAACACACTCAATACAATACACAACAATCAGTTTACAATTAGCACTACTTTAAAACTTATTAAATGCGGGCAAATGGATAAATCCTTTATTGGTGTCCAGACAGACAACAAGGCAGGCATCAGGCAAGCTTCTTCTGAGAGGTAATTTCATAAAGGGCATCCCAACGCTAAGAAAGCCAGTTGCCACACCTTTAATCTAAATGTGTGAGAGAGTCTGGAAAATGTATGCAATTGGTGGGGGGGGGGGGGCCTGCAACCCACACAGAACAGGCAAGTAAACCTCCTACTCGTACAATTGCCAACTTTTCAGGATCAAGTCTCAAATGACGGCCCTTCTTCAGCTCATTACCAATTTGAGATACTGATTTACCGCTTCATTATCTTGATAAAGAAAATTTGGAGTAATAAGCATATAGATGACATCTTACCCCAAATGCCCAGAAGACTTATATAGATGGAGAAAAGCATGAGGAAAAGATGGAACATTTCCAAACCAGAGCTGAACCACCAGAACTCTAAGCCAACGGCCACAGGGAGCAGTTTCTCACACCGTTAAGAGAAGTTCAGCAGAATTAGCAAAGTTGCAGGGGACACAGAAGGAATCTCCCTGAAGAATATGCCACCTTTGATCCTTTAGGACAGGGGTCCCCAACCCCCGGTCCGCGGCCCAGTGCCAGTCCGTGGGCTTGCTGGAACTGGGCCACGGAGGCGGATCTCCGCCCCCCCACGCACGGTGGGCGTGTCACATGCATGTGGGGGCGTGTCACGCTTGCGGGGGGGTCGCGCTTGCGAGGGGGTGCCCCCGCCTCCCCGTGCATGGAGCCCACCCCCCCAACCGGTCCGTGGTCCCAAAAAGGTTGGGGACTGCTGCTTTAGGAGGTTCAATTTTAAATAAATTAAATAATGTGAAAGCTATGAATACATTTGGGCGTCCTCTGGGTAATGATAATGTCCTGTCAGGTCTTCCTTCCACTCCAGAAGCACCACTGGATTGCTACTGACACAAATGAAGGAGAAACAGAGTCACATTCTCTGTTCTTATCCTTGGTTGGTCTTCCATTACAACAACCAAGGCAGTTGGTTTCGGTGTTTCTGTTGTTTTTAATGTTTTGATTTGTATAAAGCAGTTTTAACAACTGCTTCACACAAATACATCAACATTTCATTTTATAGTGACAATTTTATCTTATTCTACCTGAAATGTTCCAAGCATTGCCAAAATGCAATGCTTAAATTAATTTTGTAATCTGGACACTGGCCTGATTGTGTTAACTAATCCTTTGCCTCACTCCAGAAAATAGACAAGTTATCATATTATATCCCCTGCTACACATGTAAAATATTATGAAATTCTTAGGAGAAAAAAGTATTTGAAGAAGAGTTTTACCTGAAGTCTCAGGACAAGTTCCATGCATAAGACCAAACATATTTCCACATGCCTTGCTAACTGCAGCCATTTTGGCAAGAACGGGGAGGTTATGTATAACGAAAGACACCTCATTGCGTTGTTGCTTGGCTAGATTTTGTGCATGCCCCAGGATTCCAAAACCTGTGATGTCTGTGGCTGCGTGTGCATTGAACGTGTGCATCAGCCCTGCAGCTTGAAATGAAAATTAAACGGAAGTTATGCATCTTCAAACTTCTGCCTATGAGAACTGTATCTATCAACTTTACAGTTCCAACTGAATCAGATTAAACACTCTGTACTATGTGTGCAAACAAATTTGCATTTGTTCAACAATGCATCCCAGCCACAAACTTTCTGATAAAACGTAAGAGGAAAAAGGTTTCAAGAACAGACCATCAGATGCTGTGTTGGGGCTGAATATCTGTTTGTGGGAACATGTATGACACTCTAACATAGCAACTTACAAACCCAGTAGAAAATTCAAAAGGAATAAAAAACTGGGAGACAATAGGAAAGCAAACCAATTCACATCTCATCTCTTACATGATTATATGAATAACATGGTGGTTGAAAGAAAAAAAAAACAGTAGAGGAGAAGCCAATATCATTAATCCTAACCAGGACTACTGAGTGGACCTCATAAATTCTCTTTTCACTCAGCTTTCTTTCTTTCTTTCTCTCTGATATAGAAAGATATGTCCCACAGACATACATCCTGCCATAGCAATGTGCTGAATTCAGGTAAGTTACAAGTCTACCTTAAAAAAATACATGAATATATGAAAACCATTCACATCAAAGAAAGAAAAAGTTGTAGCAATACATTAGGAATAGACCAAATGTAAGCCAGGGCTGGCAAAATTCCAAGCACATGTTGCCAAATGCCAGAAAACTAATGATGGCATGAAATAAGTCTAAATATTTATATACTAGTGAACAAAAGACTATTTATGTCAGCTTTTAAGAATGTAATAATGGTGTCTAAGAATTTAAATATTTCTTTAGCCCTGAGGGAAGCTTTTATGAAAATGCAAAGAGCCTAGGCATTAATCATATACTATTAATCTTTGATTTTAAAAACAAATCATTTGAACAAGTTGCCCAGAAGAAAAAAGAACACTGAAACAATTAAGGAATAGCATGGAGAGAGAGTTTTAAAATTGCTCCAAGACATAAAGCTATTCTGATTTTAATTTCCAGAACAGAATAAAGTGTCTACACGCTCCCAAGCACTTTGAAAATTCAACTTCTTTCCAAAGCATCTGCCAGTGCCATCAGGCTCTTCCCTCTAATATCAGCACCAACAGCCATTCCATACAAGAGGTTGTATCAGAGAAAAGATGTAGAGATAAGCGCACCCATTATTAAAAAAAACTACTTAACTTTCCCTTCCTCTCCATTTCTTTTTGTTATGACTTCTACACTGTATGCTTGAAGGGATTCTCTTTCACTGAATATGCATTACGCTACTATGGGAATCTTTCTAGTTGAGAAGCAGGGTTAGAATACTTCAAATAAATAAAGCATGCTAATAGCAATATTTTTCAAGTTTAAGTGAATCATGTAACCAACTAATGTGCCAGGTTCTGTAGTATAAATAGTATACAACTTCTGAAAATTATTTAATTCAAAGTGACTTACATAGTCATTTCATTTCTTCAGAGTTTAAAAATAAAATATCAAGCAAACATTTAACATTCCCATACCTGTTCTGTTGAGTCTTGCCATATTCATCATTGCTTCTTGATACGCTAACTCTACATCTTCTTGCGTAACAACCAGTTTGATTTTATTCCATTTTTCTGGCTGATGTGTAAAACAAGAAATAATATCATTTTTTCTATACCACTGGTAACACAAGAATAATGGAATAATTACTGGGCATACAAAGTACAATAAGAACATAAGTAGTGTTCTGCTGAATTAGAATAACTAGTGTTCTGCTGAATTAGACCAAGGGTCCATCTAGCTCAGCAACAATCAACCAGATGGTTTAGGGAAACCCACAAAACAAGGTATGAACGCAATAGCCTTTGTTCCTCTGCAGCTGGTGTTCAGCAACACATTTCCCCTGAAAATGTGGGATCTATGTAACCATCATGTTATAGCCATGAACAGACTTAAGAAATCCAATCTAATCTGGTACCTAGCAGTAATCTAAACCAGTGACAGTAAATTCCAGCAACTGGTCAATAGTGTTGTAGGTTGGGAAAGGTCCTACTGAAAATTTTCCCAAAATGGAAAATATTCTGATAAATTTTCCAATGCATAACTGCTCATTTCCTAAAATTTATCAGTAGTAATGAAAAGTAATAATACAGTATTTGGTAAGCTTGGCAACTTCAAAGATGTCAGCAAACCTATTCTTAATGAAGATTTAATTCAAAATCTTGATTAGTTATGTTCTAGCTGTTATTAGATAAAAGGTTTTCAAAGTGATTATCCTAAAGTATTATGTGAAATAGTACATATACATATATATATTTAAAGAAATTGTGAAGGTCTGGTGGTAACATAAAACCACAACTTGACACAATAATTGAAACTAGTATCAAGTTATGAGTTCACCTTCTGACCATGCAAATCAAATTAATATCAAAACTAAAACTGTGATTAAAGTTTCTTACTCTTTCAATAAGAGTCAGAGCATATCTCATTTCCTTTTTCCAACTTGGGAAGCTTTTATCCTCACAACATTCCTCTAAGTTTCTATCCATAACACTGGAATGATGAACTTAAGATTCCGTGTAGTCCACTGGTGAATACTTTAGGTTTACAAGACAAAACAAATGCAGACGTGCAGAGGAACCCTAGGAGGGAGAGTAAGAGAATGACTTGGCCTAAGTTCTCACAAGGAGGTTCATGGCCAAATGGGAATTTGAACCCAGTTCTAGTCTAACAATCTAACCACCATATCAGATATTTCGATTTACATGCTCATGGACAGCTAAGACATAAAAGAGTTTTATTTTGCCAAATCAAAGTACTCTATTTAGACCAGTGGAATGTTTTATAATTTAAAAAATTCAAGAAAATCTACATCATTTTTGGCAAAGCAGCAAATTTCTTTTGTCTACTCTAAATTTTCCATCAATCAGTTTCATTGGATGAAGTCAGGCTCAATGATTATGAGATATGAGGTACTATCAAATGTATGTACATCACGTACATTTTTTTTTTAATATGTTGTCCATTTATATAAAAAAGAATTTCCAAATGAAAAATGTGCAAAATATTCACAAAGTGACACCAGGGAAGGGACAATCCCAGAAGCTGACTCCTCTTTTTTTTTTAATAGTTAACAACTTCTCACCCAAACGCAAAGCAACTGTCAGAGCTGTTTTTCAACAAGTGTGAACGCTAGTGAGCAGAAGAGGGTATCCTGTAAACCATATTGATTACTGCCATTGGTGTTGTCTACATTCAGGTTGCCCTTTTGCTATGTAAAGTTTGGCATCTTTTTTCCTGCTCACAACATGGGCATGATATTGTGCAGCAAAACTGGGCAATTTTCTGGCATTCTGAATCGTGGATACAGAAGCACAATATCCCACATTCATAAATAGGAGGTTTCTTTGGATAATTGAATTTCCTGACTTTTAAAACAGGAGTTTAAATATACATACACTACACACACAAATTCAATCAGAAATTTCCTGCATTTAAAATTACCCAGTGCTAGAGGATCCCAGAAGATGAGCATATGATCTGTACTATGATTGCTATAAGAGAACAGAAGCAAGAATAGCTGGGATGTGGCCATAGTCCATCTATGCCAAAATATTCTTAAAGGCTGTTTTTGGACTTAATAATACGGTGAAGCAATGGTGTGAGTAAGTGCAACACATACAACAGAAAAGCATACAGACCCTTTAACCTCTCAGGTAAACTAATGTTGCCATGCCCACCCCACAGAATGCAGACTAGAAAGCCATGTTCCAATTTCCAAACTCTTTCCTTGGGGTAGGCAACCTGAGGAAGAAAATCTATATTGGACCAAAAGTTCTTCAAATGTGTTGTATGCATGTTTTCCAAAAGATGTTCCCTTGCCTTTTCAAACTATTAAAAACAAAACAACAACAACAAACAAAACAAAACAAAAAGACGGGAGCTGGGAGTTAGCAAAGATTGTCACTGGAAACTAAGGTCAAAATCATCCATACTATGTAAAAGAAAGACAGGGACAAAAATCAACTCATCTGAAATTTGAAATGTGGTGTTGGAGGAGAGCCTTACAGATACCACAGACAGCTAAAAAGGCACAAAAGTGGGTGCTTATTCAAGTCAAGCCTGAAATTTCACTAGAGCAAATACTGTATGAGTAACCTGAGCTTATCCTACCATTTACATATAATGAAAATACAGAACTGACTAGAATAGACAATATTGCTGGGAAATTGGGCGGGGGGGGGGGGCAGTAAGTAGGAAAAAAGGAAGACCTAACATGAGATGGATTGACTCAATAAAGGAAACCTCAGCTGTTAGTTTGCAACACGTGAGGAAATCTTACTGGAAAAGATAATATTGTTAGGAGAGAGTAGAAAGAGAGAAGACCTAACATGAGAATGTGTTAGTTTGCAAGATCTGAGCAGAACTGTTAACGATATGACTTTTTGGAGACAATTAACCTCACATCAGAAGTGACTTTATGGTGCCTAATGTCTTTGGAGGATTTTTTTCTTAATTATCAAACAGTGGTACAGTCACAAGGCGTGTGGAATAGTTGAAACTATGACAGGCTATAGGCACCAAAACTCTGCTAACATTAAGACCATCCCCCAGCTACAAAGCAAAATATAGTAACTGCACAGCTTAAATGTGAGCTTCTGAATATTTGTTCTCTATTCTTTTTAAAATATCTTTAAAAATATTTCTACAACCAGACACAGAATCCCTTTGCGAGCACCAGTGTCTGTTTGGCCAAGGAGGAGTTAAAAAGTTCTCCTCTGGATAGTCAGGTAATTGGGTCCTGACTGACAGGGTCAAAAGTTCAGAATTCAGAGCGGGAGTTGATTTCCCCTTTGAAGACTTGTGCCAGGAGCCTGGTCTCAGAAATCCTGAGAGAAATCCAGAATTCTAACTGTATGACTTAGGGCAGCGACAAACACAACTGCTCTGTGCTGCTGTAATGCAGACATACTTTGAATACGACTTATAAAATGGTATGTTAATTCCCTGGAGATACATGGCAAAATGTTCCTTTCTGGAAGACTGTCACTCCATTACTTTCTTCAAAGCAAGCCTGGTTAGTTTTTTGCTTTTTAACAAAAAACAAAAAACTGGTCTTTTGACTGTTTTGGTGACCTTTTACTACAATGTATCTACTTTAGAATGCTTTTGCTGGAAAGCCTGTTCTATATATGCTCAGTCTTACAACAAAGTGGTTGTTATCCCCTTTTGAAACGACTTTTTTGAGGATCACTATATCAGTCTCTGCAGCCTGGATTCTTTCCAAAAAAAATTAAAAATAAGTGGAGCCAACTTTTCTCTATCAAAACAACAAGACTGGTCTTTTCAATTTGTATGAGCTATTTTAATTTGGGGGCATTCAGGGCTGCTTGTTTTTGCACTGGAGGGTGGTGTAGTTTTACTTTTAAAAAATCTTAACTTGAAATCCCTTTGCCCAAACTTCCCCAAATTTGGCAAATAGCAATAGCAAACTGTCTACTACAACTGTGCTTAATTTGGTGCTGATCTGAAGTTCAGTTTCAAAGTTATAATTTTTTGTTTGGGCTGCCCTCATTTTTTTAATTGCCTTGTAGAATGTTGATTTGCTCTGCTGCACAATAGAATGCCCTTATACAATTTTTATTTTTAATCTTTTTCAAATACTCTCCAAGACAGATTTTGCCATGTTCACCCCCTTCACCACATGAAACCAATTAGGAAAATTTTAAGCTATCTACCACAACCCTAAGATTTCTTTCCTTGTTATTCACACTCAATTTAGATCCGTAAGTGTATATCTGAACATGGAATTTTGCATCTACTTCTACTGCACTCACAGTTCCTCATTCAATGAGGTTATAGAGATTTTCTGACGCTCTTTGATGTCCTTGGGGGTTTTCATCATACAAAACAGTTTGTTGCCCTAAGCATATTTACTCAGAAGTACGGTCCATAACATTCAGTGCAGTTTACAGCCAGGTAAGTGCACAGACAGTAGTCTTAATTTCAATATTATGCAAACTCTAAGTTGTCAAATATGAACACCAATAACTATTTTTTAAAAGGTTTCATAATTTCTTTATTAAAGTTTTTAACGTGAAAAAGAAATTAACAATCAAAGTATAACAAATACATTACAGAACAATTATGGGATCTGGTAAATGGGTACTAGGAAGGGAAATAAGAAACTACCAGCTTTAAGAGGAGGAGTAAAGGGATGAGAAAGTAGATAATCAAATACAACATTCCACACAGAAGCATGCAATTGAGTAGGATATGTCTTATTATTGTTAACATAATTAATAAATGGATAACAAGTGCTGAAAAACAGATCTTGTATGAGTAGATTTGGTAGGATTTGAATTCTACAAGATAGGTTTTCCACGAGTGCTAGGTTCCACAGTCTGCATTTCCAGCTCTCAATGGAGAGATGATTACGATTTTTCCAATTTAATGAAATTTCTAATCTTGCAAATAAACACATGAAGACATGGAGTCCATTTATGAGTTAAGTTCTGGTTATTATTTAAGAATAAGGAAAGTAGAATCAGAATCAGACAGAAAGTAATAGGTTGGTCAGAGATTTTCTCCATTTCTACAAAAACATGTCTCCAAAATGATGACACAATATAACAAGTTCATCGCATATCGAAATAGAAGCCAAGTTCATTACACCCTCTCTAGCACTTTATCTCCTTGTTCATATAATTAACCTTAAGGGAGTTAAGTACTATCTGTGCTATTATTTAAAATACTAGAATTTAGGAGTTATTCTTTAGGGTTTTTCCCCACAAGAACTCCATCCAACTTTCATCACTTACAAAATCTTTTTTCAAAACTTTTTAACACCTTTTCCATTCACACAAATTAATCCAAATAGCATATATTTTAGGGTGAGAGCCCTACTGTTTTCCTTTGATTACATTATAACATGTTCAAAAGGGGAGGTGGGGGCGCACAATCTGAGCCATTACAAGGGTATGGGTAATGAAATGAATTGTGTGGTGAATTTCTAAAAAAGAAATATGGGTTGATTCAAGATTGCAGTCACTCTGCTCTTTTGGGTACAGTTTCCATATAGTTTGTTTTTTCCCAAATAAAATATGCCACTTCCTTCCTAAAACAAGTACATTTATCTCAATCCACAAACAAGAGATGATACAGGAAGGGTATAAGTGGGAAGGGATTTGGGATGGGTTTTCTCTGCCAGCGCCTCCAAATTCTAAGAGTATTCAATAGATAGTTATAGATTTTAATTTTGTGTTATCCCAGCTTAGAAATGGCAATTTCATGATCTTAGCAAGTGGATAATTGCCAGTTTCCAAAGGAAACCATGCATCAACTTGTGAAATGCACACAGACTTAATCATTTGACACAGCTGGTATGCAGTGTAGTAATAAATCAGATTAGGAATACTCAGCCCACCTTGTTCAGTGTAGCAGGTTGAGAGGGGAATTCTTTTTCTCTTAAATTTGCTAATGAATTGTGATAAAAGTTTTTGCTGGTTGGAGAAACAGGAATCGGAAATACAATGAGGTGTGAAATGAAACGAGTATACAAATTTAGGAAAAATAGTCACTTAAATAGCAGAAATACAATCAAACTATGAACATTTTCATTTTGACCATTTACCCAAAAGCTGCTGGATGTGACAGAGCAACAGATTACAATTAGAAAATATAATCTTGGAGGATTAGTTAGGAATAATAATGCCAAACTATTTTATGGAGGAAAAAAGAATGTATAATTAGTGAAACTAAATAAACTCTTCTTGCAGAAGTGTGGAATATTTAGAGCCAGAATTTTTGATTTTACTTTGATTTCAAGGCCTAAAAATTTATTGAAATTGTTCAGAATTTCAGTGATAGGTTTAGAGACTGATTATCACAAGACTATCAGGGAACAGGTTAAGAAGGGTATTTTTGTGACTGATATTTATACCTGTGAGGGAAGAACAATTCCATAGAACATTAGCCAATGGTTTAATAGCCAGACTAAATGTGTGAGAGAGCAGCCTTTTCCAGTTGCTCTGAATGTGCCTACTGGGGGAAGAATTTGCACTGTTCGTTCTTATAACAGCTTGTTGATTCGAATAAAGAGACTGAACACTGTAAAGAAAGTTTGCTCCATGCTAATCTCCTCAATTTGGTTCCAACATCCAAGCCATAGGTTGGGACCAAGCTGAAGCCTTGCAAACGTCCTGTAACTGCTCCCCTTTCAAAAAAGCCGTAGAAGCTGCCATTGCTCAAGTCGAATGTTCCCTTAAGGTAGTAGGTAAGGAGCGTTTGGCTAATTCATAGGATAATGAGATTGCTTTCACTACCCATTTATATAGTCTCTGCAATGACACTTCCTTTTTTGTATTTCCATAATAACAAATGATTTATTAGTCTTTCTAAATTAACTCATTCTATCAACATGGAATGCAAGAGCACACGTTACATCCAGTGCAAGGTTCCCACTAAGTTGGGTGCACATGCATGACTCTGCTTCCCTCCGCGCAGCTCTCTTCCTTCTCTGTGCAGTGATTGCGTTAGGTTGTGGTCATGACAGAACCCAGTGCATGGGGGGCATGGAGTCACAGGGTGAAGCCACGAGAGAGAGAGAGAGAGAGAGAGGAGAGAGAGAGAGAGAGAGAGAGAGGAGAGAGAGAGAGAGAGAGGAGAGAAGAGAAGAGAGAGAGAGAGAGGAAAGAGACAGAATCCCACCCAGTGGGGGCTGAAATTAAGAGGGTATGTTGATCCAGTGTATGAAGTTCCTTTTCCAAGGAGGACATAGGTGTTGGGGAAAGCATAGATAACACTAATAGCTGGAAACTGCCTTTGGTAAGAATGAAATGTCTATAAACCAAGTCATCTTATCTTTAGGAAATTGTAAGTAAGATTTGTCACAATTTGATGCGGCTAACCATTTGCATACCTCGCCGAAGTTATGGCTACTCAAAACCACAGTTTTGTAGGTTAGAAGACTCAAATGAACTAAAACCATAGGTTCAAATGGAGGCTTTGTCAACTGGGTTAAAACCACTGACAAGGACCCTTGGTGTTTTTATGTCCGGATATTTTTCAGCCCTTTCAAAAATTTCTTTAATATGAAAATTCATACACGGTTTTGTTGATGTAGCTATGACACAACAGCCGTCAAATATGGCTGATATAACACAATGGCAGTCAAGTAAACTACGTTTGCTTTTTAAGGCCCAATATAAAACAAAGTACACAGTGCAATGTGGCTGGTAAATATGGCTCACTTCCTACTGGACTTTTTAAAGACTCCTTTAAAAAACTTGTTAATGAAGGAGAATTTCTCCATGCTGCCAGTTTTACCACTTCTGTGTCTGGGTGACCAATCTGACCTGTTACGATATCTGAAGTGACAAGCAGTCTCAGACTGTCCAATGCCATTAGAAGCAGGGTTGCAAACCATGATAGTGTGGTCACTAAGGGGTTATTAGGATTGCATCTGTCCCCTCTTGTTTGATTTTCACAACTGTCTGGTGAATTAATAGAAAAGGAGGAAACAAATACATTAGGGCACATGACCAAATTTGTGCAAATGCATTCCCCATGGAATTTTTGCCTAAGTCTACCCAAGAATAGTACATTTTGCATTTTGTTTGTTTGTTTGTTTGCATGGGTAGCAGAAAGTTCTATTTGTGGCATCTCCCACTTCAGTGTTATATGTTTGAAAATTTTGTCTGACAGTTGACATTCAAATTTTTTCAAGTTTATTTTTACACCAAGATCCAACAACAACTGTAATGTTGTTTGGACATCCTTTTGCAGCTTTTCCTTCAAATCTGCAACAATTAGCAGTTGTCTATATACAGGAAAATATTCTCCTTACCCTGATATACGTTGCCATAGGTGCCATGCACTTTGTAAAGACTTGGGTACTGCTAAAAGATCAAATGGAAACACTCTGAATTCATAAATACAGTGACTCAAAGGAAAGTGCAGGAAACTATGATGGTTTGGTAATATCTCTACAAGAAAGCATCTTTGAGCTCCACCACTGCAAACCAGTTCTCTCTCTTCAGAAGTGGAAGTATGTTTGCTAGCATTATCTTTTTGAATTTCTTGGTGGAGATGTAGCTATTTATATTCCACAAATCTAATACTGGACATACACCTCCATTCTTTTTTGAAACAAAGAAGTAACGGGAATAGAATCCATCATTGATTGGAAGATGCCAATGGGCACTAATGTCTTGAATTCGATGAAATAACCATGGGTTATGATGGTAAGAAGCCAATGGTTTCAGCAGTGTCCAGGAATGCATTTGCACAATTAAAACTAGTGCACCAGCTGGACCTGTTCCTGGAGAAGTCTGATTTGGCCATGGTGCCTTAGTTACATCCCAGCTAGATTATTGTCATGTGCTCTACATGAGGCTGCCTCTGAAAAGTGTTTAGAAACTTTAGATGGTCCAAAATGGGGAAGCCAGATTGCTAACTAGGGCAGGTGACAGGGATCACATAAGCCCTCGTTACACCAGCTCCACTGGCTGCCGATCCATTCCTGGGCACAATTCAAAATGCTGGTTATAACTTATAAAACCCTAAATGGCTTGGGTCCAACCTATCTCGAGAACCATGTCTCCCCTTCATGAGCCTGCTCAGGTGTTAAGATAAACAGAAGACACTTTTCTCTCAGTTCCACTACCTTTACAGGTGTGTTTGGTGGGGACACGTGAGAGGGTATTCTTTGTTGCTGCCCCGAGATTTTGCAACTCCTTCCCACAGGAGGCCAGGCTGGTCCCATTTCTGTTCTCCTTCTGCAAACAGGTGAAGGACTTTCTCTTCAGGCAAGCTTCCCTTTAGTGACTATCCAGTGACTATAAAGCTGAGAGGGGTTTTAAAATGGATTGTTCTGCCTTACTGTTTTGAGTGTGGTTTTGCTTTTGTTTGTGTTTACTATTTTTTAGTGTGCTATTCGTTTGATCCTGATTAGTATTTTTATACTTACTGTTTTGAGCTTTAAATATTGTCTTTTAATGATGTAAGCTGCCTTGGTTCCTTTTTAAGGAGAAAAGTGGGGTAAAAATATTTTAATTGACATTACTGGGTCAATCCATCTCATGTTAGGTCTTTCTCTTTTCTCACTACTCTTTACTTCTCCTACCATTATTATCTTTTTCCAGTGAGTCTTGACTTCTCATATTGGCTGAAATCATGAGCTCATCTATCATCAAATAAATGGTCACTGGTAATAAGAGTCCCACATGTTGAAATAAGGAGTTAAGATAGATAATAAATGGGTGGGAAAAATCACATATTTTTGTGTGTGCCCCGTCTGATGTGCACTCAAATCAAAAATCTCTGTTTGGTGGCTTTGTCACTTTTCATTTTAGATGCATTTTGGATGTTCTGCTGCTTGTAATAACTGGTTGACGATTATGAGGATGTTCTCTGTCTCTCTGTAGGTGATCTCCCTCTTTGGTAAGTATACTGTCTTTTCCAAGAGTTTCTGGACTGTTTTTGTGGATATTGTGAGGTGAAGCCCTGTGTTTAGCTGTGTTTCTCTTTTTGTATAGGTCTTCCACAATATCATCTGTCTTTGTGTTAACCTCCTCCATCAAAGAGTAAGTCCTCAATATACAGTCATGGCCAAAAATATTGGCACCCTTGCAATCCTGTCAGAAAATGCAACCCTTCTCTCAGAAAATTGTTGCAGTTCCAAATGTTTTGGTACTCACATGTTCATTTCTTTGGTTTGTGTTGGAACAATAAAAAAAAAAAAAACAGAGAAAAAAAGTCAAATCTGATACAATCCCACACAGAAACCCAAAAATGCACAGACCAAAATTATTGGCACCCTGTCTAAATTGTAAGAAATAATTGCTTTTCAAGCATGTGATGCTCCTTTAAATAGTATTTAGACACACCTGTCGCAAGTAAGAGGTGCGGGCAATCACACTTGCAACCAGTTAAGATGGAGAAAAGTTGACTCAACCTTTGTGTTGTGTGTGACACTGAGCATGGAGAAAAGAATGAAGTGTCAAGAGTTGTCTGTGGATTGGAGAGAAAAAACTGTGGAAAAACATCAACAATCTCAAGGCTACAAGTCCATCTCCAGAGATCTTAATGTTCCTGTGTCCACTGTGCGCAATATTATCAAGAGGTTTACAGCCCGTGGCTAACCTCCCTGGACGTGGACGGAAGAGCAAAATTCCTGAAAAATTACAACGAAGGGTTGTTCGAATGGTGGATACAGAACCCAGATTAACTTCCTAACAAATTCAAGCTGATCTGCAGACACAGGGTACAACAGTGTCAGCTGGCACTATCCGTCGCCATCTGAATGAAAAGGGACGCTATAGTAGGAGACCCAGGAGGACACCACTGCTGACACAAAGGCATAAAAAAGCAAGACTGGAGTATGCCAAAACTTATGTGACAAAACTACAATCCTTCTGGGAGAACGTACTGTGAACAGATGAGACAAAAGTAGAGCTTTTTGGTCAAGGACATCATGGCATTCAAGGACATCATGAGGCATTCCAAGAAAAGAACACAGTCCCTACAGTCAAACATGGTGGAGGTTCAAAGATGTTTTGGGGTTGCTTTGCTGCTTCTGGCACTGGATGCCTTGACTGTGTGAACGGTATCATGAAATATGATGATTACCCAAGAATTTTGGGGCACAACGTAGTGGCCAGTGTCAGAAAGCTGCGTCTCCACCAGAGGTCAGGAGTCTTCCAGCAGGACAATGACCCGAAACACACTTCAAAAAGCACTCAGAAATTGTTACAAACAAAGCGCTGGAGAGTTCTGAAATGGCCAGCAATGAGTCCAGACCTGAATCCCATAGAACACCTGTGCATGGATCTCAAAACAGCAGTTGGGAGAAGGTATCCTTCAAATCTGAAGGCCCTGGAGCAGTTTGCAAAAGAAGAGTGGTCCAAAATTCCATTAGAGAGGTATAAGAAACTCATTCATCGTTACAGGAAGCGATTGATTTCAGTTATTTTTTCCAAAGGGGGTACTACCAAATATTAAGTTAAGGGTGCCAATAATTTTGGCCAGTGCATTTTTGGGTTTCTGTGTGGGATTGTATCAGATTTGACTTTTCTTCTCTGTTTTTTTGTGTTGTTCCAACGCAAACCAAAGAAATGAACATGTGAGTACCAAAACATTTGCAACTGCAATGATTTTCTGAGAGAAGGGTTGCATTTTCTGACAGGATTGCAAGGGTGCCAATATTTGTGGTCATGACTGTAGCTTCTGGACTCTTCCAATATGCCTGAGGATCTTAACCAGGCATATCTCAACGCCAGAGTTGCAGACTTTTTTGTTTTGTTTTTTGCAGCACAGAATATAGAATGCCTGGCTGAGTGTATCTGCTGACTTGCCAAAGCAAGGGTTTCTTGCTGAAACATCACAGCAAAAGTCTGTTTATCCTCTGGCAAGCTTTGCAAGAGGAACTGCATCTTATCCCATATGAAATGATAAGCTCCCATTGCTGCTTGGTAGTTGGCCACCTTAACATCCAAAGCAGATGTCAAGTAAATGTGTCTTCCTATGAAGTCTATTTTGTGTCCTTCTCTATTCATGGGTGTGGAACGTGGTTTATCCTTGGATTTAGATTGGGAGCCTTCCATAACTATGAAGTTGGCTTGTGGATGTTTTAATAGAAAAGATTCACCCTCTTCCTGAACCTTGTACAATTTTTCAATCCATTTTGATGTCGGAGGAAGTGAGGAAGGGTTTGCCAGGATTCCTTGATTAAGTCAGACAATGTCTGCAGTAGCTAGATCTGAATAGGCTGTACATTGTTCTTCTGGTTTTTTCAAAACACCAAATCTGTTTTTGGTGGCGACAATCTGTGATCATAATTTTTTAGGAATTTGCCCTTCCTTAGCATCATGTTGGAGTATGAATGGATATTATCAGAAGGGGACAAAGTATTAGTGTCCCTTAGGAGACATTTTGGAAAATGATGCAGAAAACTCTTGTCTGTCTTGGCTGTTTGAAGGGGTTTGACTCATTCCTACTGCTATTACAGTCACTTCAAGTGCTATTTATATAATAATAACCTTTGAACTGCAGAGCTGGAAGGGACCCTATGGATCATCGAGTCCAGCCCCTCTCAAGGAGGCACGGTGGGGAACTAACTCCCAACCTCTGGCTCTGTAGCAAGAGCCCTAAGCCACTGTATGCCTAATAATATTCAAAAAACAGTCTTGAGGCTGCAGAGATCAAAATAAAACTACAATCTTGTGCAGTGACATCACTGCTCCCACTAATAACTATTTTGAGATATTCAAGATATTCAACACAATCATGAAAATTTTATCCAGATGTCAGTCATATACAATTACAGCTACAACTAGAATTTCCAGGTAAAATGATGAATGAAGGAACACATCAAGTATGGAGATCTGCATGGGAGTGGAAGGAGAAATCCATCAATGATGTGTCCAAATCAACCTTGAAACAAAAAGCTTACAGACTCTCTGGATTCAATTAGTCTACAAGTATTCAGTACCCAATCACAGACAGATAATTCAAGCAGACACAAGATCAGAGTGATTTAATTTCCTAATGCCAGGAAATTTTAAAATTTGTAACATGCCTGAATTGTGTGATCATGCCTCCACATGAGAAAGTAGAATGCTGCAAACCACATTATCACTCCTGGTATCTTTCAGCAAGCAAAATCATCAGAGGAAAGAAAATATCCAAAAGGATGTGAGGGTTGAGCCTAGTAGCTACTTTGCTTTAATGCAAAGTTCTTTCACCCATACAAGACAGACTGCTTACTTTTGACCAGTCTCTCCAACCTAACTACAACTTTTCCATAGCATATTGCACTCTATTCTTCAACGTTCCTCAACCCACAGGAACCATTTCTTTTGACAAGAGTAGACTTACAAGGATTAAGGAGATCAATAGAAAATTGGAGCTCTGACCTGCAGGAGTTCAAGCATTTTCACTGAGGCAAAATCACCTATGGACATATCTTAAAGGTTCAGTGATTCAAAAACAATCCCTCACATTTCTCCGACCCTTCAGCCCAACCATATCCAGACCAACTTACTTACAATATCTAGCCACTGGTGGACAGCTACAGCAACTTGTGTCCCCAAGGGTTTAGTTAACACAAGTACATCTCCTGGTACTGCATTGTCTGGCCTGCAAATAAAGCACCCACAGATTTAAGAAATGGCACGTGCGATGTGATTATTTCCCACCTGCCACCCTACAGAGCATAGGCAACAGTATCAAAAAGCTGCACTTTAAAAAAAGATTTTAAAAAAGCAATCTGTGGATGTCAGTCATTACGAGAGGCATAAATTGTGTGAAACTCATCTATTCAAATGTCTGTGGGTAGCTCACTAGATTTGCAGATGTTCAATTTAAAAGAGCTTCTCAAACTATATGCAATCATGTATCTTATTTGTATCAAGCGTCCCTACTAGCATCTCTGTTCTTATAGTCAAAAGGAAATTGCATTCCTTTCAAGACATTTTCTATGTAAAGTGATGGAACCTCAACGTAATCGTCACTTTGGTGTGAATACCCAAAATAGCAGGTCATCAAACCTCAGAACCAACAATTGAAATTACAGAAGAATGTATAACCACAGTATTTCAAGACTGGATGGAAAGGAATGCTTTACTTTGTATCATTAATGATCACTATATGGTACATGGTAACAGCCACTGCAGAATTGTTTGTTAACACAACTGTGCAGGAATCACTGAAACATGTAATTTATTTCCCCCCCCCAAAAAAAATTAATAACAGACATGATCAATTGGTATTCTGTTGTAGAATTTAACACCAGAGTTCTGCATTTTTTTAGAAAGACGTTTTTGTTTTTTTTTCCGATTTTAATTTTTTCTGAAGTAGCAATCTTAAAGACCTTTACCAGGCAATAAATCCTATTGAAGGCTGAGGCATATTTCCAAGTAGACATGCACAGGATTGCACAATGACATGTATGTCATTAATATCCAAGAACCCAAGCCCAGAGTCAAGTGTTTTAATTCCCCATAATTAACATTTTATATAATGGGAAACAATCCCAATTTAGGGAGCAGCTAAACCTTCTAATCTTTTTCAACACCTTTTACATTGGACTGAACACTTCAACTCACATTATAAATTCATTAGGCTGACACACTGTTGTGGCTACTCCTCCTAAAACAATCCATGGGTTTAACACTGTTTGACCGCCAGTCACTGATGTTCCTGCTTCTTCTGCAGCATCTTTGAATCCCTGGATGATTAAAGGCATTACTTTGTCTCTTTCCTACAGGTTAAAAAAAAAAGTAGAAAAATTCAATGGCTAATCAATAAGGGAAAAAATCCCTCTTTTATGAGGGCATCAGAAATACAAATGGGCAACTGCTTCATCCATTTAAAGCAGAGATGGACAACCTATAGAACTCTAGGGGCCAAGTGCACCCCTTCCTGGATCTTAGAAGGCTACATTCCTTCTCTGCAATCCTCACTTGCCCGCAACAATGTTTTAAATTGGGAACTTGCATGCCCTGGTAGCCCTTGAATGCTCTGGTAGCTGTGTTTAATTGCCCATAAACCCCAGAGAGAGTGTAGATGGATGTTTTGAACCAGTTTATTAATTCTCAGAGTGTATGTGGGGTGATAGAACTCTAAGATCCAGGAAGGGGAGGCCTCATGCACCCTTAAAGCCACATGTCACACACTTTATCTTATAAACTACCGCCTCAGAAATGTTCCTACAGAATCAGAATGCCATCTTTCTTTACCATTCTTTTAAAACACGAGATATATTTTCCAATAACTTGTACAGATAAACATAAAAAGATCCATAACATTTCAGTACATTAAATCTTATGCCTTTCTAAAGCTTGGCAAGATTCTTCAGAATAAAGATATGGGTCGAAGGCAGAAATGCATGTGTTTTGCTCAAGGAACAGGCTGTTTCAGGTGGCCACAAACAAAAGCAGAGTGACAATATTTATCACTTCTCTCTCCACTGAAACCTGTTGCTGCTCCTTGCTTCCACAAATGGGTTAAAGAACATTCCAATAGCAGTGGAGGAGACGGGGAAGGGGAACTAAAGGGAAAATATGGAAACATTATTTCCTCCACCTTGATTTGTGGAACCATCTGTTCGATCAGAACTCCTTCTACAAATAGAAAGACTCCAGTTCATAAAATAGCTTCACCGGATCTACCCCACGATATATTACTCTTCACAGAGCAAATCAGTGCTACAGTAGTGATGTGAAACTGAAAAATGTAGGTTGACAGGCAAATATTTAAACTCCTGATCAAGGTGATGCTATAAATTATGTACATTTCAAAGGGCTGTATGAGAAAAGGTATTCCCAACCACTATAAGGGCCTTACCCTACTTCAATTCTGGAGTGAGTGGTAAAAGCCTGCACAAAATTTGTAACATCATTTGTAATTTAATTTCTACAACAAAATTAGATTTCATCTAAACACAATAATCCTGGAATAATCAAAAATAAAACTACCTCCCAGTATGCAAAAGAATAAGACTGTATTAGGATTTGGAAAAACCTGTAAACTTCAGATAATGCACAATAAGAAATGAGGAAATGTTTATTCTTGAACACATAACTACATCAGAAGAAGAAAAAGGTCTTAAGGCTTTTTTTCTAGGATTGCTCCCAGCCAACAGACTGAAAGAGAGGATCCAGATACAGAAAACATGGACAATTCTTATAGATGCTTGAAATACAATTTACATTGTTCACTATGCAACATCAATACTTACTTTACAACAAACATGAGTCACATGCTGCCTATTGGCTACATGTACACCAACCGTCATTTATGTGTCGCCTGCCACATCAATTATGCTGCTGAAATTTGGAAGTGCCATTGAAAACCAACCAAACTATTGCTTTCACTTTAAAATGCCATTTTCACAGGGCATCTTTCCTGTGAACTTTTAAGTAAATTTATGCTTCTGGAAGTGTGAATAATTTACCTGTAAACAAGGCATGCAAGGAACGTAGGTCCTGTCTAAATAAAACATGGCACTTGTTAAATAAAAGTGAGGCCATTTTACAGCCTAATTTTGTTGGCAAAATTGGACACTACAGAGGAACCAAAAATTAATACATTACCATAATTTGTTTCCATAATCTTCTTTAAATGAACTTACTCTGTCTGTCATTTTATTACTGATCCCGAGAAGCATCAACATGTTGTCACACTCAGTGACTCCCATGGCATAAAGATCACTAAGAACATTGGCACAGGCTATACGTCCCTGTAAAGGAGAACACAAAAATTTTAAAATACTTTTAAAACACCATCAGAGTACATGCTGCTTTACCAAATAATATAAGCCAAGGAATTTAAATGTTAACAATGGAGAGACAGATAGAGAAAATAAAGAGGGGAGTGTAATCAAGAATAGTGAGGGTAAGAATGCGAGACAGTTGTTAACCTGAATTAAATCTTGAAGTGCTTGAAGATTAAACATCAGTGTTGACATGGAACTTAGGTGATCTGTCTTTGGCCACAAAATCCCTTTGGCCACAAAAACTCACTGGCTATGGTAACTCACCAGAAGTGGTAATGCTCCTCAAACATCTCATGTACCTCAAAAACCCTAGGATTACCAAAAATTGGAAGCAACATGACAGCACATAACAACAAACACAATACTGCCTTGTATCATGGGCCTCACCGCAGATAATATTTAAATCTTTCTGCTCAGTAGGCCAAAGAGAAACTACCTTAAACTTATGTACAATAAGGAGTTGCACTGTAACTTGTAGTTTCATTTTAAATATGCAAAGGATCTAAACTAGCCTTTAAGAAACTGTTAGCTTGTTCATGTGAATTAGACTGTCTTTTTTTCAGGTCATTCTGTTTATCTTGAAACAGATCGATTACCTGCATTTGTCTAAATCTTTTTAAGTCAAATGATATCACATCACTTTGGAATCTTCTGTCATCATGAATACTACTAGAAATAGAATTCCTCAACATCTGAATTGATTATCAGAAACCTATTGGTTAGTTACACTGGTGAAAGTGAAATGTCATGAACAGTACCTGCTCTCTTGTTCATGAGTTGCCTCCTGTATCCCTAATCAAGAACTAACTCACACGAGTAGCATGGCAAGTACTAGCAGCAATTTATTAGCTTGCAGCAATTTGACTACAATTTATGCCATTGCATTTCATGTTAGTGTAGTTAATCAACAGGATTCTGGCCACAAAACTTTTTAAATTTTCTGCATTTAAACCTGATTAATTAATCTTCCCTATACGAAGTATTTTTCTGACTGATTAAAACCATAAAATTAAGTTCCACTTCACTGTATTTTTGAGCAATCTTCTTCCATCTTTCCCAAACAAAACCAGTCCTATTTTATAATGTTATATGATGTGCTGTCAAGTCAGAAGCAACTTCTAGCGTCCCTAATAGGACTTTTTAGGTAAGTGCAAAAATTAAGAAGTGGTTTCATCAGTTCTACTCCACTACCCTCCCCAGTGGGCTTCCATGGCGGAGCAGGGATTCAAACACATGTTGCCTGAATCCCCATCCATCAATTTATCTACTACATCACACAGAGTTATGGCACTAACTTATAATAGAGTAAAAATATGTATTTTCAAGATGATTTTTAATATATAAATATATTAGGAGCTGCTTTATACTAAGTCAGACAATGGTCTATCTAACCTAGTACTGTTTACTGTAGTTGGCAGTGGTTCTCCAATTCTGAAGTTGAAGTCTTTCATAAATGTGTTACCGTGAGTTATTTTAACTAGGTTGAACTGGCCAAAATCCTGCTGGCAATTTATGCATACAGAACATATTGTGTAAGGAAATTATCTAAGTCTTGGTGGCAAACTGCCATTCTTTAATATCATGTTGGTTGTGTTTCTCAGTGCATGTGTCTAGGAACACAACCAGCACTGTATTAATGAACAGCCATTACTGAACACCAAGTCTTGGCTGATTTCCCTTACAATGTATGTTCTGCATGCAGAAAGGCAAAGCCGGAGAAGTCCTTGGCCTGAAATTCTGAGTCCAACTTATTCCAACTTAAATGAGTGACCAGGAACTAAACTTGGGATGCTGTGCCCATGTTGCCTCCTATCAAAGAAATAAAAAAAATTAATACCTGCAATTAATGTATTTAAAACTTATTTACTATTAAATATTTTAAACTCGCCTTTCTCCTTAAAAGGGAACCGAGGTGGCTTACAACAATCAAAAGACAGTATATAAGTTAGTAACAATGAGTATACAATACTAAAGGGATCATTGAATACAAAACCAAAAAACATAAGCAGCACCAAAATAAGGTACAACAATCCACTCAGGCAAGCCAGTCACTCAGGGAAAGCTTGCCTGAAGAAAAAGGTCTTTGCCTGCTTGCAGAAGGACAGGAAAGTTGCAAACAGTGTAGCCTCCTGTGAGAGGGAGTTCCAGAGTCTGGGAAGAGCAACAAAGAAGGCCCTCTCCTGTGAGGCGGTGGGACGAAGAGGAAGATGTGGTCCTCCCAGGGCTTCCTCAGATTTAGATGGCAAAGAGAAATAGAATTGGGTGTCATCCGCATACTGGTGGCAGCGAACCCCAAAACTCCAGACACTCTCTCCATGAAAAAAGCTGTACCACTGTAAAAGAGGTGCCTCCGAGTCCCATCCCAGAGAGACGGCACAGAAGGATACCATGGTCGATGATATCAAAAGCTGTTGAGAGGTCCAGTAGAACCAACAGGGACATGCTCTCCTTGTCCAATTCCTGGTGTAGGTCATCCACCAAGGCGATGAAAGAAGTCTCCATCGTGTAACTAGGTCTAAAGCCAGACTGGAATGGATCTAGACAATCAGTCCCACCCAGGAACCCCTGGAGCTGAGAACCCACAAACCGTTCCAACACCCTGCCTAAGAATGGAATATTAGAGACAGGTCGGTAGTTATTTTATTTATTTATTTAAAATATTTTTATCCCGCCTTTCTCCTTGAAAAGGACCCAAGGTGTCTTACAACAATGAAAGACAAGATTTAATATTGATAACAATGAGTATACAATGGTGGTTAACATCATTAAAAGACAATATTTAAAACTATGAACAATGAATAAGGAGGCATCTTACATCATTAACAGGCAATATTAAAGGAAAGATCAATAAGTATACAATTTTTTTAAAAAAATTCATTCTTGAGAAAATAAAAACACAAACATGGAAAACACAAGATGTACTAAAAATTCAGTCAAAGCAGCAAGGCATAACAATCCATCTAAAATCACACACAGGTAGCTAGTTACTATGGGAAGGCTTGCCTGAAGAGAAAGGTCTTTGCCTGCTGCAGAAGGATAGCAAAGATGGGGCCAGTCTGGCCACCTGTAGGGCTGGAGCCACCATAAAACAGTGCCCCCAAGTCCCATTCCTGAGAGACGCGTCAGGAGGATACTGTGGTCGATAGTATCGAAAGCCGCTGAGAGATCCTGCAAAACCAACAGGGACATGGATCCCCTATCCAGTTCTTGGTGTAGGTCATCCACCAAGTCAACCAAAGCCATCTCTGTCCAATAACCAGGCCTGAAGCCAGATTGAAATGGATCTATATACTCTGTCTCATCCAGGAACCTCTGGAGATGAGAGGACACAACCTGCTCTAGCATCTTCCCTAAGAATGGGATATTAGATACTGGTCAGTCATTATTCAGTATTGTGGAGTCCAAAGACAGCTTTTTTAACAGTGGTCTTGACTAATGTCTCCTTTAAGCATGATGGGATCCTACCCTGTTGCAAAGAGGCATTCGCCACTCCTCCTACCCAATCAACCAGTCCCTTTCTGGCAGCTTTTATGAGCTAGGAAGGGCAAGGATTCAGCAGGCACATAGTGGACCTCACCTCCCCAAAGATCGCGATCACATCATCAGGCTGCACCAACTGAAACTCATCCATTAACACAGGGGAAGCAGGGGCCACAGTTACATTCAAATGACCTGAAGAGCATCCAAGTCAGAGCAGATCTGAGCAATTCTGCCTGCAAAGTGTTGTGCAAATTCTTCACAGTGAGCTACAATGTAGTCTGCATTATCTTCCTGGGGACTAGTATGTAGCAGACCGCTGACCATTTGAAAAAGCTCCACTGGGCGATTCCGTGCAGATGTAATGGTGGCAGAGAAGAATGACTTCTTTGCTGCTTTATTTGCCATGGAATAGGCCTTCCAATAAGGAGGTCTCTTTCAACAATGGTCTTGCTACTGCCTCCTTTGAAGCATGCTGGAACCGTACCCTGTTGCAAGAAGGCATTCACCACTCCTCCTACCCGTTTGACCAGTCCCTTTGTGGCAGCTTTTATAAGCCAGGGAGGACATGGGTCCAGCAGAATGTGGAAGTCTTTACCTCTCCAAGGGTTTTGTCAACATCACTAGGCTGCAGAAACTGAAACTCATCCATAAACAAACAGAAACATGGTTGTAGTTACATTCACATTCATTAAAAACAATAAAAAAACCAGGAAAGATTCCAGGACTGGTGGGCAGCATCTCAGCCATTTAATTTGCCCACACTAAATGTCTCTCAAAGTTTGGACCTCCTCAATTGTTGTTCTCATTTATAAGAAATGGAAACAAACTGAGTGTGTTTGATGCTATCATATAACAGTATGCAAGACACCTCCTCTGGATGTTGGAGGTATGGGTGACTGAAGGCAATTTACTAGCATCTAAGCAAATTGGATTTAGGCCAGACCACTCATTTTTACATCATTGTTTTCTGTTACATCTTATTAACATGTATTTCAAGTGCTTATCTGAGCACCTGTATGTTGCACATATGGATCTCAAAGTTGTATATGATTCCATCCCAAGATATTACTCATGGATAAAATTCAGTATTAGATATTAAGATACTACATTGAATCATAGACATTTACACTGATATCACTTTAAGGATCAGATTTAACATTCATGATAACCAATGGCCTAACTCAATCAAAACCTCAAAAGAATTCAACATGACTAAATCTCAGCCCCACTGCTCTTCAACCTATATATAAATGATGTCATGGAACTTTTATCAGGATTACAATTTTTCCAAGTAAGAGGTACAAAGACTACTGTACTTCATTACTGCTTTAGTCAGGTGACACAGTATCTCATACTAAAGTAGTTTCCTGGACCTAGTACCTATCAAAATGTGGTGACTGGTGTAAACAAACTACATGTGGTGGATGTAATGTCACAATGTGTCCAGATGTGATGTCACGAAAGGCCATGTGCATGGTCTTGTGACCGGAAATTGCATGTTTTGTTTTTCCCCATGAGCAGAAAGGGGGAAATTTGTGCCACGTGACCAGAAATGCTCCCTAGGAGCAGAAATGTCCATCCTCTTGTAAACACACAAACACCTTGGAATTGGCTAAAGAGCTTTTATACTGAATTTAGTTGCTAATCTTGGATTTTAGAAGTGTATGTGTGGTTTCTGTGCAGCTAAACTCTCAAAAAAGTGAAGATTGCTAAATTGGATGCTTAAATAGATGCAGGATTACTAGACACCTCAGGAACTGCTACCCTTTAGAAAAAGATTTTTGCCCTGGCTCCAACTCTTCTGTCTTATTTTATATGTATTATAAATGTTTATACTGTGACTTGCTGCATTAGTAGGTCACTATAATCAAATGCCATGCAGTGAGAGAATCTCCATTTCTATAAAGAAAACTGACCGTTAGGTCAACTGCTCTTTTCTGGAGTACTCAATATCAAATACTTAATTATTAAATTACAGTTAAGCTTACGATATGTTGTTATTGGCCAAAATCCTACTAATTTACACTGGTGTAAATGTAATTGCATAAATCGCATAAATTACAACTAATTAATGAGTTGCTACTCAAATTCCTGGATGCACACCACTCATGTGACCTGGTGCATGACTGAGAATGCAGTGGCAATTTACCACACAATTTATGCAATTACATTTTTGCCAGTATAAATCTACACTAGCATTTTGGCCTGGTTCACATTTTGTTTAAATATAGTGCATGCATATAATGAAATCCTATTGCCTCAATTAGTCCCACAAGAGTAGACCCATTGAACCATTGGTGATATGGTGAGTCAACTCCTCCATAAATTCCATTGATTCAAATAGGCCTACTGTAGCTGCAACTTATATGCTAAAATATCATGTTTTAATATTTAAATTTTATTTTAAATCATATATTGTTTAATTTGTCTTTTAATATTTAACTTACTGTGTTTTTAATTGTGTGAATTTTAATGCTGTGATCCGCTTTGGGTCCCTTGTTGGGAGAAATGTGGCATACAAATCATCATCATCATCATCACAAAAGTAGGCCCCTCTGAATCAATGAAATTTACAGGAGAGTTGACTCACCAAATCCCTACTGATTTAGGCTTCAATGTGCTTACTTCTAGTGTGGACTTACTGTGCCAAGCAACAGAATTTCAGTCAATATATTTTAACTTGACACATAAATTTTACAGTATTTTTTCCTTTCTCTTTCTATATATTTTAGTATATTGCTTGCTACAGTATACATCATCATAATACAATGACTATAATACTATGAGCCAAAGGCAGCTGAGTTGATGGTGATGGCAGCTGCCACTACCAACACGGAATATGCATCCATACTGTTGAGTCAAGCCTGATGTTAGCGTCTACTGGATTCCCCCCCCCCCCCCGGAAGGGTTCTGAATTGAGGATACAGGTAGAAGATGCGAGTGTATGTAGAGATATGGTTTGGTTATAAACTGTGCAGATTGGGAATGAAATATATTTCAACTTCTTACATCTGCCCACCTTGGAACTAATGAGAGGAAGTGGCTGTGTTCTCAGCCATGTTTTCAGGCACTGCCTAAGCCCTGACAATACAACTAATACAGAAGCAAAACTAGAGCTCCAAGACAAGTAGTAAGGTAAAGGTTCCCCTTGACATTTAGTCCAGTCATGTCTGACTCTAGGGCGCGGTGCTCATCCCTGCTTCCAAGCTGTAGAGCCAGCGTTTGTCCGTAGACAGTTTCCGTGGTCACGTGGCCAGCGCGACTAGACACGGAACGCCGTTACCTTCCCACCATGGTGGTACCTATTTATCTACTCGCATTTTTACATGCTTTCGAACTGCTAGGTTGGCAGGAGCTGGGACAAGCGACAGGAGCTCACTCCGTCACGTGGATTCGATCTTACGACGGCTGGTCTTCTGACCTTGCAGCACAGAGGCTTCTGCGGTTTAACCCGCAGTGCCACCATGTCCCTTTTCCAAGACAAGTGCCAGGTGGCAAAGCTCCATCTGGTTTTCTAGACAGTGTCTTGATGATGTTGATGTTCAGGGGCAGCATATGCCCCAATGCAATCCAGCATACAAAAGGCTGCTAAGATGGATGACATCCCCCACAATATATTCCCTCACCTCTCATTTAATGGGCAAAGTGTCAGACAAGGGAGATCCCAGCATAAATTCTTATACAGCCATGAAGCTCATCAGGAGACACTGATGGAATCCCATGCAAACTATCTTAGCTACCTCACCACTTACCAGCCTGCTGTGAGGTTAAAAGGAGACATGCAGACACTCTGTACACACTGCCCATAGCAACTTGGGGCAAAAGTGGAATACAAATACTGTACATGCATTTTATTAATCATTACATTTTAAATGTAAATGGCATTGTCTCAACATTAAACATGTTGGATATTATGTATTTGTTCTTAACATAAATTGGGGTGGACAACATCTGCTCCACAGCATCCCTGACACACCCAAAATATTTTGGGGGGAAATGGCTCCAAAATTCCCATTGCACTGCTTCTCCCACACCTCCAATTATTTGATTTTTAAAAATGTATTTCTGACCACTAGAGGGTGCAAGGTGGCTTTTCAGTTTAAAACCCCCATGTCTGAAAATTTTTTGTTTTGTTTTCCGTTTTGGCATAGTAGATAGCAGGTGCAAACATCCACGGTCCACAGGATGGGCATGTATAGCCCTTGGGCCTCTGGAAACTGCCCACTCCTGCCATCAATTATTATCTGGAAACAGCATGTATTACTTCACTTACACCCCACCTTTCTCCCAAAAATGTGGGCTTCAAGGTAGTTACTTGAATGTACTGAGTGGGCACAACTCTTTGAAGTACATGGCATTACCCCACAGACTGAACTCTAGATGAAATACAAGAATACAGCCTGCCTATTGAGACTCTTCTGTTTAATGTATCAGTAATTTTGAGATTGTTTTGGTTAGGGTGGATTTACACCAAATTGGTTTAAATCACAATTTAAATTTTAAAAATTGGATTTTTAATGATTTAAATAAAAACATTGATTTTTAAAATTTAAATCATGATTTAAATCAATTAATTTTTTTAAAAAAAAATCATTGATTTTTATCCACCCTGGCTTGGGAGTTCATGAACTCTTTTCCTTCATTTAAACAACAGAGACTCAGCAAAACAGCTGTGGGAAATATGACATCAGCACTTCCGAATTAAACAGAAGTGGTCAAAACACATGGCTTTATCAACATTCTCTCACAAACCAGGATTTCAAACATGTCCCAGAAACAACTAAGTAAGAATTGTTCATTAAGTCTAAATAGCTATAATAGATTACAAGTAATTTCCAAGTTACACGCATTAAAAACTGAGCCATCATATACCAGAATAAACACAACAAATGTTGTTTCCAATAACAAGTAACAGATACATTTGCTACACAACTGCGTGAATAGCTAGAGCCCTCTAGACATCTGAACTACAACCTCCATCATAACATATGGTAGTATTTGTTTGTGGGAGCTGTAGTCCAAAGACGGACTACTCCAAGGCTAAAACTTTGGTTGACATTGGTATCCTGCAATTTCCACTACCAATGAAATAACCTCCTCTTCAAATTTAACAACAGCTTGTCTTTCAAGTAGCAAGAACCACTACAGCACAAACATTATACCAGCTTCAGGCAACATCTACCATTATGTTTAATATACACATACTGATTCTTTTGATGGTGGCAGCCAGTTGTAGATTATGCTTGTTTGTTCTGAGTATATTTGTGCTGGTAGGCTGAAACCATTTAACTTCTTACTTAAGGAGAGCGAAACAGCGAAGAGGCCAAGAATTGTTTTGATGTAGTACAATTCTAATTCAAAGTATCCCAGACCTACATAATTCAAATCTAGATCTCTGCTTCTAACTGGGAATAAAACTGCGATCACTTGACTCTTGAACTTGTACTGACAGTTCCAATAATTATTGAGAAAGTTTAGAGTAGACTCAAATAATACAAGTCTATCATTGATTTTTAAGGCAGCCAATAACCCCCTCTCCTCCTTTCAGCCCCCATCCCGACTCATAATAATAATAATAATAATTATCAGGCAACTTACCATCATATATGGATCATCCACAATGGGATAGATATAATCTGTTGTCTGAACCAAAGACAGTCCTCCATGTCTTAAAGGGATAACACAAGTATCCATTCCAATTCCTGCAAAGATAGGGCTACAGTATTAATCAATAATAATAACAGTATGATTGACACCTTCTGAAATTGACTCCACCCCATACCTTCCTCATTATATACAAATACCCTTTCTGCATTAAGGAAATCCAAAAGATGCACACAAAGCAACAGTTTGGTTAGGCAAGAGCTACCACTCCCTTCATACCTCTTACTTTTGAGGGTAATCAAAAACTCCTTACCAGGATTTGGTCCTTGTTTCTATTACAGTGGTGTCTTGACTTACGAACGTCCCTACATACGAACAATTCGACTTACGAACAACTCCGTTCACATAATTTTGTTTCGACTTGCGAACGGAGCTTCGACTTACGAACAAAAAAACAACGTGGAAGAAGCGGGAAATGCACTTTGGACTGCCTGGTACTGTAATTTTAAAATGCAAAAATTGGTTTAAAAGGTGCTTGGTTTGGTTTAAAGCAGCTTGGTTTTAAAGGTGTTTTGTTTAAAAGCTGTTCGTTCCCTCCCTCCCTCCTTTCCTGCCCTTTTTTTAACCTTAGGTCATTTTAGGTTTTAAAAAAAATTCTCCCCCTAGTGGTAGAGGACGGATTAAACGCTTTTGCATTAGTTCCTATGGCAACGAATGCTTGGACTTAGAAACCGTGCCTCGACATAAGAACAAAAAACAGCCGGAACGGATTAATCGGTTTTCAATGCATTCCTATGGGAAATGCTGATTTGACTTACGAACGTTTCTACTTAAGAACATCATTCCAATACGGATTAAGTTTGTAAGTCGAGGCACCACTGTATTTAATCTTACTCATTCTTCAAGATGTTCAGAGATTCTCTTATTGACCTTGGCTAGCCTCTTACAACATCCACTTTATGTGGATGTTTATGTCAAGAGGCGTCCCTCTCTGGGCTCATGCACCAGGTTTAACTTGGCAGAGCACACAGAAAAAATGTTCCCAGAAAATGTGCAACATTTAAGAACAATTTTTTATAAATATTTTATTTTTCCATGTTTTGACCACAAAGTTCCCAAGACAGCTTACAAAAAGTTAACAAACAGTAATTTTAGCAAAATGTTATACTCTACTAATTTATAATCATAAAACAGCACATACAAATCAGTAAAGAAAAAGGAGAACCTTTCAATAGGATTTTGCTAAATGCATGGAAGATGTTATCCTGACATCAAACAGCCCTAGCAGCTGACTCTCCTGAAGGCAGCAAAGCACATAGGGACAAAGATACAAACCACTTCCTGCCTAAGCCCTATTATCCTAGCTGCACTACTGAACTCTCTAGGACCTGGAGTAACCTCATTAAAAAGACACACAAATCTCAAAACTGACTCTTATAGTTTTCACAAAATTTACTTCAGTCCTTGTCTTGAACACAAGTCAGAAATAATGCAGGGCCTACAGTATGATGTTGTAAATGAAACAATATTTAAATATATGCAATTTCAAGTCTATTTGTTAATTAATATTTTGTTACAATAAACCAATATATATATGGTTTATTGTTTTATTTATATATATATATATATATATACACACACACACATACACACACACACACACACATATAAAAAACACCTCTCTCTCTCTCTCTCTCTCTATATATATATATATTTAAAAAAGCTACCCTGAGTCTTTCCAGACAAAGGGATATAACAGACTTCTGGAGGAAGGATGGGGTATAAATTAAATAAACAACAAGAGTAAGAATAATGTATTGCCAAGTGAGCAATAAATGTTCTTCACTCAGAAAAGAAAATGTGCATGTCTTTCTCAACTCAAATGTGCACAGCAGTTTAGGTTCCAAATAACTTAGTCACTTGTGGCAAGGCTGTTAATGAAGCAGTGTATAGCTCAAATAAAAGATGGTGACAGCAGGATGACCAAAATTAAGGAGGCCAAAGACAAGAAACCAAGTTACAGCTTGCTTTAATTTCTGGCTTTATAAATACAGCACCATGCATAACAACAATAATAATCAACTGAGATCAAGTAAATTCTTTTCAGGGTTTCCCAGGTAGAGAAAACTCAGAAGTGGTTTACCATCCCTTCTTGAGACGTCCTGGGACAGTGCAGCTTGCCCAAGGTTACACAGGTTGGCTCTACTTCCCAGAGGAACAGTAGGAAATGAAACTCCCAATCTCTGGCTCCACAGCCAGATATCTAAACCACTGAGCTATCCAGCCAGTTACCATGCATAATATTATGAAAAATAACAGAATAAATTATTGAGCTACTTTCCTTTATCTCTGGCATTAAATTTTAATCCTAAAGCAATGGTGAGAAGCATCATTACACAGGACCTAGAACAGGACAGCATTTGCTAGTGCTAACTAACCCATACATTTCCTTGCAGGGTCCTGGAATCTAACCCCACAATGACTTCATAACTTATGAAGAAATAACTAGTTCAAAGTAGTTGCTGCCCTTGTTGGTATGGGGTGAGGCTATCTCTGTACAAACATAACATGCTTGACAGCACTTCTGATTTGTCCAGAATACATTTGACATAATTCTGATCGGTCAAAATATGAAGGCTTTTCATAATGAGAAAGCCTTCACATTCAGACAAATCAGATTTATGTCAAATGTATTATGGACAAATCAGAAGTGTTGTCAAGCATATTATGTCTGTACAGGGATAGCCTCACCCCATACCAACAAGGGCAGCAACTACTTTGAACCAGTCACTTTTTCATAAGTGGAGGGGGGGGGGGGAAGAGATGCATATCTACAGACTCACCTGAATAACTAAAAATAAAGGTAACAATAATCTAACCACTGCTCCAATAACGTTATTGGGAAGAAGAGCATGACTGAGAGCTCAACACTAGAGATGGGGGGATTCGTATACAAATACCCCTGCACAGCTGGACTTAATGAGGGTCCAGCCCCAGGGGCCAGACCGTCCACTCACGCGTCCGCCTGTGGCGGTGGCCGCACTCATCCTTCCAATTGCACCCAGAGCACCACTCTCTTCCCGCTCAGCTAGCCACTCCAGGCAGGGGGAGAGAGTATGAGTCTCCCTACATGGTTGCCAACTGGCCAGCAGAGCAGGAAGAGAGCAGCACTCTGGGCACAATTGGAAGGATGAGTGGGGGGCCGCAGCGGACGTGTGAGTGGATGGTCCAGCCCCAGGGGCTGGACACTTGGCAAGTCCAGCCACGTGGAGATATTCGTATTGGAATACGAATACCCCCATCTCTACTCATCACCCATTATTGCCCTTTTGTCAAAGCATTTTAAGAATTTTTTTCAGACGACTTTGAATGTAAGAGAAGTGACACAAAAACGAAACAAGCAACTGCAGATAGCTATTGTTTTGTACTGTTACATAATGACTTGATGTGGTCAGTGGAAGAAAGAGAGGGGGAAGAACAATGGCAGTAGGTTCCAATCAGGCAATAGGAGACCTAACCACTTGGGATTCCATTATTGGCCTGATACAAGCCCCACATCCACTGCATTAGCTGTATATGGACTCATTTGCATATCAGTTCGAGGTCTTACCCTTCAAACACCTTCTTACAGCAGTCCTATTTTCTTTTCAAATCCCACTCATGACCTGGCAGCTGTTCCCCCTCCAATCCATCCACCACTCTCCACAGATACATTAATTGATGGCAATGCATAATAAAGTATCAGAATGATTTCTTTCTTGTTGTACATAATTGATCCTAACCACAATTCTGCTGGCTTCCAAAAAAGAAGTATTTAACGAAACATGGAATATGGATGTATACACAAAAAGGATTATTTAAATGCATATTTTGCTTCTAAATGCTTGCATTTTTAATTTTTTTACATCCAGTTTTAGAAGAAAGCAGTGTATTATTTAATATTTAATTATTGTTAAATACATGCCAACATCTATCAGTTTCAGAGATTACTGTTAAAATATTATGTTCACTGGTAACTCAAAAGTTTCCCAAAATTAAAGACTCAGGTCATAACTCAGAGAAACTTCAGAACACATTTAAAATATACTCCAGCTGAGAACCCAAAAGAATATTGTTGGATTGAACAAACCAACAAAAGTAACTTTTTCATGCATCTCAAAACTTGTTGAGGGAAGAAATGTGTCTCAAATAAAAAATGTGCATATTTTCAAGGCACATACTCTTTAGTCAATGGTGAAAATCCATAGATTAGATGAAATAAATGTGCACATTTGGAAAAAGACACTATAAATGTACACTTCTCCATATAAAATGCATACAAAGCCTCAAAACCCAATACATAACAAGGATGAGAAGAAATTAATCAAAGGCAGAATTAAAAAAAAATGCTGTAAAATACTGAAAGATTTTCAAAGACCTATTGATTATTCTAAATTGACTGCAATCCAGATTAATTACAAAATGCTTCAGAATTCCATATATCAGGGGTACCCAACCTTTTTCACCCCGCGGACCGGATGGGGAAGGTGGGGCACCCCCGCGCTTGTGCACATGCGCGAACGAGCGTGCGCTCTCTCGCGAACGAGCACGCGCAAACGGCGGAATGGCACTTGTGCGGGCGCACTGGAGCGCGCACGCATGCGCAAATCAGCTCTGCAGGGGTGAGTGCGTGTGGAGGGTGGGTGGGAGGTCTGTCTCCGCGGCCCGGTCCGGCTCAGGCCACGGACCGGCACCGGGGGTTGGGGACCTCTGCCATATATGGTGTATTGGAACAAGTTCTGAAACTTCTTCAAACTGGGGATCTGGATCCTCTCAAGCTAAGCTACTGAGGGCCAAATGTTTCCAAGAATATCACCTGCAGTAATGCAGAAGGTTCTGGGTATCATTCCCATACACCAGAGGAATCCAGGGAAGGGGAGGAAGTAGAAGGAGCAATACTGTTCTTCTGTTTGACTAGAAGCATTTGGGAATTGCCCACCATCTTATTCCTCCAGCACAGCAAAATATACGAAAAGTCCTGCTGGGTTAGAATAGACCAGAGGTCTTGTTCCCCAGACAGCCACCAAGATGTTCAGAGATGCTACAAAGAAATAACAACACATCTCCCCAATTAAAGCCATTTAAAATAACTATTTTCCATGAATTTGACAGTTCTTCTTACTGATCCATCTAAAGGAGTGATAATCGCATCTTGTAGCACTGCAAGTCATTATTTAATTATGTGTTAGGTAAAGCACTTTCTATTCTGAATTTCCAAATGATTAGTTCCATTGTTGTTGTTTAGTCGTTAAGTCATGTCCGACTCTTCGTGACCCCATGGACCAGAGCACGCCAGGCCCTTCTGTCTTCCACTGCCTCACGGAGTTGGGTCAAAGTCATGTTGGTAGCTTCCATGACCCTGTCCAGCCATCTCGTCCTCTGTCATCCCCTTCTTCTCTTGTCCTCACACTTTCCCAACATCAGGGGCTTTTCCAGGGAGTCTTCTCTTTTCATGAGATGGCCAAAGTATTGGAGCCTCAGCTTCAGGATCTGTCCTTCCAGTGAGCACTCAGGGTTGATTTCCTTTAGAATGGATAGGTTTGTTCTCCTTGCAGTCCAGGGGACTCTCAAGAGTCTCCTCCAGCACCACAATTCAAAAGCATCAATTCTTCGGCGGTCAGCCTTCTTTATGGTCCAGCTCTCACTTCCATACATCGCTACTGGAAAAACCATAGCTTTGACTATGCGCACCTTTGTCGGCAAGGTGATGTCTCTGCTTTTTAAGATGCTGTCTAGGTTTGTCATCGCTTTTCTCCCAAGAAGCAGGCGTCTTTTGATTTCGTGGCTGCTGTCACCATCTGCAGTGATCATGGAGCCCAAGAAAGTACATTCTGTCACCGCCTCCATATCTTCCCCTTCTATTTGCCAGGAGGTGATGGGACCAGTGGCCATGATCTTAGTTTTTTTGATGTTGAGCTTCAGACCATTTTTGGCGCTCTCCTCTTTCACCCTCATTAAGAGGTTCTTTAATTCCTCCTCACTTTCTGCCATCAGAGTGGTATCATCTGCATATCTAAGGTTGTTGATATTTCTTCCGGCAATCTTAATTCCGTTTTGGGATTCCTCCAGTCCAGCCTTTCGCATGATGTATTCTGCATATAAATTAAATAAGCAGGGGGACAATATACAGCCTTGTCGTACTCCTTTCCCAATTTTGAACCAATCAGTTGTTCCATATCCAGTTCTAACTGTTGCTTCCTGTCCCACATAGAGATTTCTCAGGAGATGGATAAGGTGGTCAGGCACTCCCATTTCTTTAAGAACTTGCCATAGTTTGTTGTGGTCAACACAGTCAAAGGCTTTTGCGTAGTCAATGAAGCAGAAGCAGATGTTTTTCTGGAACTCTCTGGCTTTCTCCATAATCCAGCGCATGTTAGCAATCTGGTCTCTAGTTCCTCTGCCCCTTCAAAATCCAGCTTGTACTTCTGGGAGTTCTCGGTCCACATACTGCTGAAGCCTACCTTGTAGGATTTTGAGCATAACCTTGCTAGCGTGTGAAATGAGTGCAGTTGTACGGTAGTTGGAGCATTCTTTGGCACTGCCCTTCTTTGGGATTGGGATGTAGACTGATCTTTTCCAATCCTCTGGCCACTGCTGAGTTTTCCAAACTTGCTGGCATATTGAGTGTAGCACCTTAACAGCGTCATCTTTTAAGATTTTAAATAGTTCAACTGGAATGCCATCACCTCCACTGGCCTTGTTGTTAGCCGTGCTTTCTAAGGCCCACTTGACTTCACTCTCCAGGATGTCTGGCTCAGGGTCAGCAACCACACTATCTGGGTTGTCCGGGGCATCCAAATCTTTCTGGTATAATTCCTCTGTGTGTTCTTGCCACCTCTTCTTGATGTCTTCTGCTTCTGTTAGGTCCCTACCATTTTTGTCCTTTAGATGATCCCAAAATTGTACTTTGTGTGAACAAAAACCATTTTCTCTACACCATCTATAATTCCATGTACAATTTTTACAAACAAAAAAGCCTCAAATGTTGTAGCCTTTCAGTAAGGTTAACAGTGCTTTACCCTCCTGAACTTTTTGGTTGCTCTATTTCTGCATTATTTCCAGCTCTATGATTTTTCCCCCATTTATAAAAGTTGCTGCTTAATGGGTCAGCCAGAACGAGTCAACCAATATTCAAACTGGGACACACTGCAAGTTCTTAAAGTGTATTTAAAAAGTTGAAATTTTAACTTTTTTTCTAATATAACTTTAAATTGTTCACATATTCTAGCTACTCAAAGAGCTACACACACAGCTCTAAGATCCTTTCTGGTCACTGATAGCTGAAATCCCATCAAAAAATCAGATGTTTTTTGTCCAGAAGCACAGCACTTTGTTCTTACACTGAACCACGTTTTGATTTTGTTGGCCACTCACTTAATTTGAAGGAATCCCTCAGGAGCTCTATTGTCTACTTTTGTTTTTACCAGCCTTGCCATTATTCCCAAAACATGGCAATATTATTGTTCTCACTTAACTCCAGATCATTTATGAACAAGTTAAAAAACATCAGTTTCTAACAGATCCTTGAGGAGTCCACTTAGTTGTTCCCTTGTGAAATCTGGTCATTATTTCTCTTATGTTGTTGTTGTTTAGTCGTTTAGTCATGTCCGACTCTTTGTGACCCCATGGACCAGAGCACACCAGGCCCTCCTGTCTTCCACTGCCTCACGGAGTTGGGTCAAAGTCATGTTGGTAGCTTCCATGACACTGTCCAACCATCTCGTCCTCTGTCGTCCCCTTCTCCTCTTGCCTTCACACTTTCCTAACATCAGGGTCTTTTCCAGGGAGTCTTCTCTTCTCATGAGATGGCCAAAGTATTGGAGCCTCAGCTTCAGGATCTGTCCTTCCAGTGAGCACTCAGGGTTGATTTCCTTTAGAATGGATAGGTTTGTTCTCTTTGCAGTCCAGGGGACTCTCAAGAGTCTCCTCCAGCACCACAATTCAAAAGCATCAATTCTTCGGCGGTCAGCCTTCTTTATGGTCCAGCTCTCACTTCCATACATCACTACTGGAAAAAACATAGCTTTGACTATGCGCACCTTTGTCGGCAAGGTGATGTCTCTGCTTTTTAAGATGCTGTCTAGGTTTGTCATCACTTTCCTCCCAAGAAGCAGGCGTCTTTTAATTTCGTGGCTGCTGTCACCATCTGCAGTGATCATGGAGCCCAAGAAGGTAAAATCTGTCACTGCCTCCTTATTTCTCTTATACATCTCCTATTCTTCAATCAGCCATCAACTCTTAAGATGAGCTTTCCTCTTATATCACAACTCCTAAGTTCATACTTAAACCTTCTGTTAAGGGATTTTGTCAGTTTTTTTTCTTAAATCCAAGCATACACTCTGTACTGGACCATGGTTATGGACATCTGTTCTGACACCCTCAAAGATGTTTACAAGATGTACAAGGCAGGCTTACCCTCTCTTTCTTCTACAGGCAGGGACTTGTTCTTCTATACAATGGAGAATTTTATCCATAGTAATATTTACTATCAATTTATCCAGAAGAAATGTTAAACTGACTGAACCCGAGCAAGCATTTTCTGATACGTGATGTCTTCAACCTTATCCAAACTGTGGAGGTAAGCTATCATGTGTGAGACAGCCTTCTATCTTTATCCATCCCACCCTCACCTCTGCAACACACCTATCATAACTCCTCTCTATGGACACAATACACAATATTGAAACTTTTTTCCCTTATACATCTTTGTGTCCTGAAACATAGGCAAAGAGCATACAAATTATACTTTCAAGGGCTTAATCACATTTCACTCTTTGATAGTGTGAGCCCAAGACCTTACTCTCTAACAGTTAATTTAATACCATCATGATCTTATACTTACCCAACCTTGGCATAACAGCTCCCAAAAATTGTTCATCTTCTTGGAAGTGATTTTCTTGCAGAGATTCAAGCAATTTCTGCAAAATGTCCTGAGGCACTTTACAGCCGGTGCCTTTAAGTTCTGTGAATCGAGTTAGTCGAAAGCTCTTGTCAAGTTCGTAACTTTCTGGATTAAAGGACTCCCGAACAGACATGATGCTAACTCAGTACGTAGCAGGAGCTCTTCCTCTTCCTTATGCAATGGAATGGTTTGTTTTCTTGGTAATTAGCCTAGTTTAAAGGGGAGGGGTATAAGATTGTAATATGTTATCAAATAAATACTAAGTAGTGACAACACAACACTTCTGTACTACTTCTACAGTATTTCCCCCACTTCTATATAAAAATCTGAACTGTCACTATGTGCTGCACAAATGAACAGATGAAAGCCACATTTTCCAAATATTCCTGGTCTGCACATTTCAAAACAGGCAATATTCATTTCTGCATAGAAATTCCCCCACCCACCCTTTCTACGAAAGACATTTTCCTCCCGACCCATCTCCCTTTTTGTTTTGTGTCCTATCTTTTTAGATTATAAACGTGAAGACAAGGATGGTTGTGTTTTTTACTGATTTGAAAGTCATTCTGAAAGAAATAAAGACACAGGTTTAGCTTCGTTTCACAAGATTCCATTGTACATTGTAGCATGAAAATTCAGTGAAGATTTAAATCCCAGTGAAGTCAGTAAGGATGTGTGACTGGACTGGGTATAATATTTAAAATATTGTATTATATGTAGTTCATAAATGTAAGTTCTTCAGACTCAAGTAAAGAGCTTTGCTAACATCCAAACTTAAGGCCTATTCACATGGGGCTAAATCCAATGTTAGCCTCAGCTAGAGCAGTCTTATGAAATTAACAGGATTTTTAAAGACACCAGCTTATGAAAGTTCTATTGATTTCAATGGGTCTCCTCTTGTTGGAGCAAACACTGGATTTAGTATTCTTCTGACTTCACAGACTCATGTGACTTACCACAACTGAACACAATTTTCAGAATGCCATCACTAACCTGAAGATAGTTTTAGAGTGATGTGCCAAAAAAGCAAATGGACTGAATTCTATACATAACAATGAAATTACTGTGGTCTCCCAAAAAGTGCTAGAAAGTTCTTTCTTTCTAGAGCTACACCCTTTTGAAAGAATGGATAGACAAAACATATATTACAGTGGATAAAATCAGAAATTACCTTATGAAACTGTTCTGCCAATATATGGAACCAATTAAATGCTGTCTTGGAGGGTTGAAGAGGCAAGAAGTAGGTCTATTGGAAGGATATTACAACAACCTGGTGCCACCCCCAAAAAACAGTTTCCTAGTAAAGTCCTTTCTCAAGTGCACACCAATCTTACTTATTCTCAATGACTGGACCTCTATAAACCTTCTACCACCATTAGTATATGGACACAATTTTACAGAAGAATGCTCTCCTTCAGATAACTTTCAAGGTTGTTGGTGGGGTGGGATGTAGTTAAATCTAAAATTTAGATCTGTACAGTAGTCAGTACAATTTACATAGAATTGTAAGTTGCTCAGATTTTCTAGTGCCCACTAACATCAAGGCAGGTGCATTCTGCAGAAACTGAAACACACAGATCATCTTTAGAAGTAAGCCATACAGAGGACACTGCAGTGATCTACTTTGGAAGCAATCAAAGTGCACAGATAATCAAGTTCAAATGCTCCAGGCAGCACCACTTCTCGCATAAAAACTGAAGCTTTTAAAAAGCACTCCTGGTCAGTGCTGCCACCTAGACATCCTCAGAGCAAGAAAAGTCCAGAAGCATCCAAAGCTGCAAACCTGACCCTTCAAAGAGTGTTCTATCCGATCTAAAACAGTCATTTGAGTAACCAAATAGACAAAGCTCGCTCTGCACAGCTTTCCTCCAAATTATCATTTTGTACATGCTACACTGATAGTCAGTGTTGTGACTGGAGTATTAACTGAGACTGGAGTGTAACTGAAGTGTAACTGGGACTTGGGAGATACAGGTTCAAATCCCTAATTAGTCATGAAAGTCACTGGGTGACCCTGAAGTAGACATATTATTTCAGCCCAACTTACCTCACAAGGTAGTTGTGAGGATAAAATGAATGTGAGATTAATTTTCTGGAGAAAAGGTGGGACCAACGCATAACAAAAAAACTGTGAATACAATATTATTCTAAGTTTATAACCAGAAACAATGAGATACTACAATTTACTCCAGTCAAATTGCTGCTGGCAATAAATGAGACACTTATTTCTACAAATTAAGCACAAAACTCAAATAAGATAATTTGTTCTCTCACAGCTTGCAAAAAAATGACTTTTTCTCCAGTACAGTAGGACACCTATATCTGCAGAGGATCGGTTCCATGATATACCACAAATGCATGAAACCATGGATAGTCGTGAACCCAACATACAAGGAAACAAAACAAAAGCCATAAGGCCCATCCCCTTTAATGTTAAATATAGGGCTGCAGTAAACTGCAGATACCAATCCCATGGATACAAGCGTTCTACTGTATAGAGGAGGAGCAGATCACATAATTTGTTCCCATGTTACAATTCCTCATGTGAAATTGTGGAAAGAACAACTCATTGAATGTTGGAATCAACTCCCATCTGTTAGTTTGAACAAAAGCCAACTTTAGTAAGTTAAAACGCCTTTCTAATACATTTCACTGATATGTAATGCTGCCCAACTGCACAATCTTGTGTATACTTCGCTGGATCTTACTGCTTCCACAAAAACATGCTATCTTCTCTCATTCCTGATGCTTCCTGTGCACCCTAAAAGCCTTTGTTGGGAGACTGGAAAACTTGCTGGAGCCAATTTGGGGGTGGTCACAAAGGGCTATATAAAGCAAATACAGTACTGTATATAAATAATGCTGTAAGGGAAGAAAATAAAAGTCCCAAATTCACTGGTGTGGAATACAGCAGAATATCATTAGATCTTGTCCACTGAGATTAATATGGCATATTTCCAGATAAATCAGTACTGAACTACAGTCTGAATAATATATACAGTTAAACTGTATCAGGAAGAAATCACCCTGGCACTATTTAAAATCATCTGACTTCCTCAAAAATTCTGCCTAATAGAAAATTGCAATTGGAAATAGAGGGGGAGTGTCTACTCACACCACTGGAAGTACAACCCTATACAGTCAATCACTGAGACAAGGACAAAAAACACTTAACTTCCACAGTCATATTCAGAGTATTTAATGGGATATCAGTTTTAAATCCTGCTATCAATCAGAAACTAAACTTTAAAAAAATGTTTCCCTTTTCTTCCATTCCTGAAAGGTGTATAAATCTTCTATAGCAAAATTTAGGTCAAGTAAACCACCCATTTCTATAAGAACCATTTACCTTATAGACATACAAAGGGAGAAGGAAACCCCCCCCCCCATCACACCTGATGGGGAGAAAGGAAACAAGCAAATAACTAAATGATACACAATTCAGAATCTTGACTGAACTTTCAGTATAGGAAATATGTCTTTTTTCTCTCTGTGTTTTAACAAACACTAAAAAGCAGCAGAAAGACCCTGGTAATTTCAATGAACAACTGCAGGGCTTGCAAAACTGTACTTCTTCCATTGCTTTGGAATTACTTTCTGTGATTTTATTTCACAACAGAGGACATGTAAATAAACCTGCAGCTTTGCTTTTTTTTTTCCTTCTTTGCAAAAAGACTCCACCGGCCGCACTCAGACGGCTTCCTAGCACAGCCTTCTTTAGTCCAAAAATCGGAACGGAAAACAGACTGACTTATTAGAGCCGAAGTACGAAAGCACGAAGCAGCCGCGGGAGCACCAACATTTCAGGTAGGCCGACATGCCTGGCGCTGAAGTCGCCAGGCAGGCTGAGCCACGTGGGGGAAAGAGACAAAACTACCCGAAATCCAGGAAGCAGGAGAGGGCATCCCTGCCCTGGAGTGCCGAGGCGAGCACGGCGGGAAGCCGTAGCCCTGGGACACCTTAAATTTCCAAGCTGCCTGCCTTTAAAGGCAAAGCAAGGCCTTTCAGCCGCAGCTCCAGCGGCCAGGCTATCCGCCTCCCGCAAACAGCTCGCGTTCCCGCCTTCTTTCACCAACCAAACCTACTCGCTGCTGACGTCGTCTTCCACCTCTCCCAAATATAAACCGTGTGGAACAGCCCCCCCTCGCGCTTCCCCCCCCCACTCCCCGGGCCCCCAAAATATGCATCCGCCGAGCAAGAGAGGAGGACAGGTGTGCTGCGTATGTGTTTTTGAACGTCTCAGCAAGCGTGGCTTTAACCCTTCGTGGCGAGCGAAGCAGCGCCGCCGCCGCCGCCGAGGGAAACTTAAAGGCAACGACGGAGGAGGATGCCACAACGACCCTCTCGAGGAAGCCGACGGAACGTCCCCGGGAACCGCCGCGCGCCACGCTTGGCGAAGAAGGGGCTTGTTCGGGGGAGGAAGCCCGGATTACGCGCAGGATTCCACACGGCGGCGGGAAGAGACAGGCGGGAGAGCACGCACTCGGGGGCCCCCTTCCCATCCCTTCTCAGCGGTAGCAAAAAAATGTCGGCGGGTGAAAAAATTAACCCCTTCCCCGCTGGGCGCGGGCAGTTTTTTTTTTTTTTTTTTAAACCGCTCTTTTGGGCCACCGCGGCCCGAAGGCATCCTCCTTGCTCGGCACTCCCCTCCTTGCAGGCGCGTCCATTAAACAGGCAGACGGACATTTTAGCTCTACCACCAGTCGCTCGGCCACGGGCCCGAAGGAGGGGGCGCGTTCCCCTTTAAGTCTCCCTCTCCCCCTCGCCCAGAGCTTCCCTCTTACCGTTTCCCTTGCTCCTCGCCCGCCCGCGAACGGGACTCCCCTCCTCCTCCTCCTTTTCCTAAGCCCAAATCAGTCAGCCAGCCAGTCCCACAATGCACCGGGCGTCTGGCCGGCCCGGCTCTCTCTGTCTCCCCCAGCGTCGCCTCAACAGGGGGGGGGGGGGGAGCCGCCGCCGCCGCCGCACGGCGATGAGAGGGTTAATCCGCCCCCCCCACCTCTTCCCCCTTTCAGCGGCCACTCCCGCCCCGCCCGCAAGGGAACCTAAAGGAGGGAGGGGAGGAACGGTAACGGCCGATACCTGCCTTTAAGGGGAGGGCGCTGCGTGGCCCGCGTGCGCACTGGAGGAAGAGCTTCGGTGGTTGCCATGCCCTTAAAAAAAGAGGCACGTGGAGCCCAGGTTTAAGGCAGGAGGAGGCGGAGAGAGGGAAGGAGCCGCTCGCCCTCCTGCTCCATCGAACTCTTGAGGGGGAGCCTCGTAGAAAGACGTTTGTGAGAGAGATGCGGGATGCCTGTAACCAGCGAGCAGTAACCCTCCTTTCTCCCGGCCAGTCGGGCTTTGGGGCTGCCCGGAGGTTGCTCTCCTCCTTCCGGAAAGGAGTGTTTATTAAAGGCTGTTCAGGTCAAAGTGCCTCCGAGAACGTGAAGGATGTCTCTTGACAAGAGTAGCTGGGTGGAAGTGCAGCCGCCTCTGAAGACCCTGCCTGTCTGACAAGAAATAACAATAATAATGAATAGTCATGGGGGCTTTGGGAACAATATCAAGAAATTTCACACAGTACTATAAGCACTTGCAGATCTCAGAAATCACACCATCAGAGCTCCAAAAACGGCAATATTAGGAACAGCATACATACTGAGCTGATATTTAATAGATACTTAGGTTTTTGGTTAAAACTTGTATCTGTTATAATAGCAGTCAATGTTTTTGTAATTTTGCCTGCCTGAAGTTTTTTATAATCATAATTAATAGTAATAATAATGATAGTGTAAGGATAATGAAAAGCACATGCAAACTTTAAAATATTTGGGAAAAGAATCTCAAGAGACAACGCTCATATTGGTGTAAGGCACATAACATACTAAAGGGTGAGCCTAGCTCAGTAACCTTATGGTGATCCAGGAGAGTGTCTGGTTCAGGATGTAGTTTTAGAAGAGACAGCTGTGTTTAAAGGCTGCTAGAATATCAGGCAAAAAACAAACAAATAAAAAATAAAGACAAATGCATTGTGGCACCTTAAAGACTAAATGCTATATTTTAATGTGAGCTTTTGTGGACAAGTCCACTTGTCTGAGGACACTTTTGACACTTTTTTTCTTTTTTCTTTTTTTTCTTTTGTGTTTTGCCTGCCTGGTTCAGGATGGTTTACAAATGTATCCAGCCCCATGCTTTGTTTTCTGCAACATGTTATCATGTACTTGTAACTACTGTAATATGTATAGAAATATACACTTGCCATAGTTTGCAGTGGTCCACACAGTCAAAGGCTTTTGCATAGTCAATAAAGCAGAAGTAGATGGTTTTCTGGAACTCTCTGACTTTCTCCATAATCTAGCGCATGTTATCAATTTGGTCTCTGTTTCCTCTGCCCCTTCAAAATCCAGCTTGTACTTCTGGGAGTTCTCGGTCCACATACTGCTGAAGCCTACCTTGGAGGATTTTGAGCATAACCTTGCTAGCATGTGAAATGAGTGCAATTGTACGGTAGTTGGAGCATTCTTTGGCACTGCCCTTCTTTGGGATTGGGATGTAGACTGATCTTTTCCAATCCTCTGACCACTGCTGAGTTTTCCAAACCTGCTGGCATATTGAGTGTAGCACCTTAACAGCATCATCTTTTAAGATTTTAAATAGTTCAACTGGTATGCCATCACCTCCACTGGCCTTGTTGTTAGCCATGCTAAGGCCCACTTGACTTCACTCTCCAGGATGTCTGGCTCAAGGTCAGCAACCACACTATCTGGGTTGTCCGGGACATCCAGATCTTTCTGGTATAATTCATCTGTGTATTCTTGCCACCTCTTCTTTATGTCTTCTGCTTCTGTGAGGTCCCTACCATTTTTGTCCTTTATCATGTCCATCTTTGCACAAAAGGTTCCTTTAATATCTCCAATTTTCTTGAACAGATCTCTGGTTTTTCCCTCTCTATTATTTAACTCTATATCCTTGCACTGATCATTGAAGAAGGCCCTCTTGTCTCTCCTTGCTCTTCTTTGGAAGTCTGCATTCAATTTTCTGTAGCTTTCCCTATCTCCCTTGCATTTTGTTTCCCTTCTCTTCTCTGCTATTTGTAAGGCCTCGTTGGACAGCCACTTTGCTTTCTTGCATTTCCTTTTCTTTGGGATGGTTTTTGTTGATGTCTCCTGTACAATGTTACGAGCCTCCATCCATAGTTCTTCAGGCACTCTGTCCACCAAATCTAGTTCCTTAAATCTGTTCTTCACTTCTACTGTGTATTCATAAGGGATTTGGTTTAGATTATACCTGACTAGCCCAGTGGTTTTTCCTACTTTCTTCAGTTTAAGCTTGAGTTTTGCTATAAGAAGCTGATGATCAGAGCCACAATCAGCTCCAGGTCTTGTTTTTGCTGACTATATAGAGCTTCTCCATCTTTGGCTGCAGAGAACATTATCAATCTGATTTCGGTATTGCCCATCTGGTGATGTCCATGTGTAGAGTCGCCTCTTGTGTTGTTTGAAAAGCGTGTTTGTGATGACCAGCTTGTTCTCTTGACAATACTCTATTAGCCTTTGCCCTGCTTCATTTTGAACTCCAAGGCCAAACTTACCTGTTGTTCCTTTTATCTCTTGACTCCCTACTTTAGTATTCCAGTCCCCTATAATGACAAGAACATCTTTCTTTGGTGTCAGTTCTAGAAGGTGTTGTAAGTCTTCATAGAATTGGTCAGTTTCAGCCTCTTCAGCATCGGTGGTTGGTGCATAAACTTGGATGACTGTGATGTTGAAAGGTCTGCCTTGGATTCGTATTGAAATCATTCTATCATTTTTGAGATTGTATCCCAGTACAGCTTTTCCCACTCTTTTGTTGACTATGAGGGCTACTCCATTTCTTCTACGGGATTCTTGCCCACAATAGTAGATATGATAATCGTCTGAATTGAATTCACCCATTCCCGTCCATTTTAGTTCACTGACGCCCAGGATGTCAATGTTGATTCTTGCCATCTCCTGTTTGACCACATCCAGCTTACCAAGGTTCATAGATCTTACATTCCAGGTTCCTATGCAGTATTTTTCTTTGCAGCATTGGACTTTCCTTTCACTTCCAGGCGGGTCTGCAGCTGAGCGTCCTTTCGGCTTTGGCCCAACCACTTCATGAGCTCTGGATCTACTTGTACTTGTCCTCTGCTGTTCCTCAGTAGCATATTGGACGTCTTCCGACCTGAGGGGCTCATCTTCCAGCGTCATATCTTTTAGCCTTTTGTTTCTGTCCATGGAGTTTTCTTGGCAAAGATACTGGAGTGGCTTGCCAGTTCCTGCTCCAGGTGGATCGCGTTTAGTCAGAACTCTCCACTATGACCTGTCCGTCTTGGGTGTCCCTGCACGGCATAGCCCATAGCTTCTCTGAATTACTCAAGCCCCTTCGCCACGACAAGGCAGCACGACAAGGCAGCCCTGCTCAGGTCTTGCAAACTCCCTTTACAGTATTAAGTTAATCCATTTCAGTCTGTGACTACATGGTCAAATACTGAGGGAATTGGAAGTATTTTTACTGACCTCATGACGCTGATTCAGATTGGTCCAGCCCTTTTTTTTTTTTTTTTTTCTGCTTCCAAAGCATTTTTTTTCTCTGTCCCTGGAGGGTCTCTCCTTTTTCAAGCAGGAACAGTTTTTTCAAGCAGGAACAGTTTGAACAGGCTTTTTCCCATGTAGTTAGTTGTGATACATTCTTGTAAAGATGGAAAGCATGTCTGTAGGTGGTGTTTTGGTGACGTAAGCCGTTGGGGCATGATGTTCAGAACCGGGGGAACACGTCTCTGCATTCTTTCCTCTCCCCCAATCATTCTCTGATTCTTTTAAATTCGTATGTATATAATTTTAGCACTAGATTACCCTATCACCTATTACCTTACCACTGGGTCATTGTTATTATTATTTTCCATGTTTATGCTCCATAAAAGGACCGGCAGAGGCAAGACCAGAGGAAGGAAGGAAAGAAGGGGGGCTGCGGGCTGCAAGGCAAATTGCATTGTGTCCAGTATGAATGGGGAACTCCTTAATCAATTTGCAGGCCCTTTGTGAACAACGGCTATAGTTTCAAATGTAATACAGGCTGCGAATCAAATCCAGTGCAGTCGCTTCCTAAGTCTCTCTTTTCCAACTGTTTTCATCTCTTCCCAGCATTATTGCTTTTTCCAGTGAGTCCTGTCTTCATGATGTTTCCAAATTATGAGAGGCTCAGATTAGTAATTTTTGCTTCTAGAGAAAGTTTAGGCTTAATTTAATTAGCATCACTTATTTATAATTCTGGTAACCCATAGTATCTGTAAAACTCTCCCCTAACATTGCATTTTCAATCAATATATATTTTCTCATCATGTTTCTTCACTATCCAGTTTTCAGCTCTCTACATAGTAGTTGAGAATAACATAATGTGGATGACCTTGATCTTGGTCACTAGTGGCACATCCTTACTTACTCGTATTAAGGATGCTTTTAGTTCCTTCATAGCTACCCTTCCAAGTCTCAGTTTTCTTCCAAACCTCTTTTTTTACTCTTTGGTAGTCATGATTTTTGTTCTCTTAACATTTGTAATCCTTTTGCATTTTCTTGATTTTCATTCATCAGTAGTTGTTTCAAGTCATTGCTGCTTTCTTCAGTGATTATTTGCAAGTTTCACATTAATGATATTTCTTCCACTAATTTTCACTATTCCTTCCTGTGAATCTAACTCAGCTTTCTGTAGGATACATTCTGCATATGGAGTGATGCATTCTGCATATAAGGAGAAAAAAAAAAATATTGTCTGACACATTTGTCAATGGGAACAATATTTTGTCCTAACAGTAGTTTCTTCTCCATAGTCTACATTAATGTTCAGGACAAGCAAATGTTATAACATAGATTTATTTTGGAACAATCTATAAATTTTCATAACACACAGTCAAACGCTTTGCTGCAATCTACTATATAAGTCACAGACTGATTTTCTGAAATTCTTTGGTATCCTCCATTAGCTGATGTATATTTCCAATATGATCTCTAGAGCCTCTTTATTTTTGGAATCCAGCTTGAATATGTGGCATTTCTTACTCTATATATGATAAAAATTGTTGCAAAATCTTGAGCATCACTTTACTTGGATGGAAAATTAATGCAGTAGTTTCTATTCTCTTTATCATCTCCTTTCTTTTAAATTGGAATGTATATTGAGTGTTCCAAGCCTGTGGGCCATTGAGTCATTTTCCATATTTATTGGCATGTTTTTGTTAAGATTCTATTACACTCAGTCTCTCTAGTTTGAAATAGTTCTATTGGTATCCCACCCACTCCTGATTATGTATTTCTAGTTACTTTGAGGTAGCTTTCACTTCACTTTCTAAAACTGCAGGTTTTTCACCATAGGATTCTTCTTCAAAGCAATTTGTCATCCTTTCATCACTTTTCACTATATTGTTTCTATCTTCTCCTTATTTTATTTGTTGTTGTTCTGTGCCATCAAATGAGAACCGACTTATAATAACTCTAATATGGATTTCAAGGTGAGATATACAGTATAAAGAGTGGTTTTACCAGTTCCACTCCCCCATCAGTTTTCATGGCTGAGAAGGGATTCGAACCATAGTCTACAGGGTCCTAGTCCATCACTCTATCCACTACATCACTCTGGGTATCTACTATTTTTTTAAATCTAGATTTTATCTAGATCAGATAATATATTCCGTTGCAGAACTTTCAGTCTAGTTTGCTTATGTTACCTAGAACTTTGTCTTTGATTTCTTGAATCATATTAAAGGGCTCTTTTGTTTTCCATTTTTGTTGTTCCCTTCTGTTTTTCCATAGATTATTGTAGCAGTTATCTTTGTCCCCAAGTGCCAGTCACTTAAAAATTGTATTTAGGATTCCGACCCTATTTCTGTCACCCATGACTTTTGCTATTTGTCTGTCTTTAATAATGTTAAGAGTTTTGTCCATCATGTGTTGAGGCGTTTGTTTTCTTTTGATTACAGTTGCTCTTCCCTGATATTATCTCTGGTTTCAATCCAAAAATCTGGTTGACAATAAAATGAATTTAGTAATGCAAATTTATTCTTTATGTAGACTTTTCATCTGAAATGTTATTTAAATTGTATTTTGGCACCGTCACGTTCCCGCCTGTGCCTTGGTTGTTTCACCAAGCAAAGGGCACAAGCTATGTGTCGTGTCACTGCCACCAGTTGATTTAATCAACATTGTTTATTATTAAAGATAGAGGTCCAGGCAATGTGTCATTTTAAAAAGAACCAAATAGAAGTTGTTTATTATTACAGGTGATGAAGGTACAATCAATGTCGTTAACTCTTAACAAATCATCCTACTTCATACACTCTCAACCGCCAACCCGCTCTCTCTCCACCCCAAACTACAAAAACACCAATCCTCAAATCTAAAACTCTCAATCTAATCTCCTCCTCCTGCTGCAGAGACTCTTACATCTTGTGACTCTGCCTCTCCAGCACTCTCATTGGTCCATGCAGATAGCACATTAATATTTATGACCTGGGTGGACGCCATAGGTACTATGATTCTTTTCATGTTCTTCTTCAGCTTTAATTCTAATTTTTTATGTTAATGGTTCATGGTTTGTAGCATAGTCTGCTTTTGGTCTTGTTTTGGCAAATTGAATACAGTTTCTTTATGTTTTGCTTCCAGTTGTATGGTCTGTTTGATTTCTGTATTGGCAATGTCATAGTCATCTGTTTGGTTGCCTGGAGCATGTATTTGCAAGAAACTGTCAGTATCACAGAATCCTATGAATTTCTATCATGCTTCATTTCTGATTCATCATGGATCCCATACAAGATCTTAGTTTATATATGTAGACAACACTCTTAATTTGTAAAGAATAGTATGGTTTAATAAGTTTGAATCTTCTGTACTTATGATATGGAGCTTAAATTTAATATTTCAAAATACACAAGTCTAGAACTATTTTCTCAATGTTGTAAATGAAAAGTACGTAAACTCAATACATCACTTTAGAAAATGCTCAAAATCTATTAGAATACATATATTTGGATTTCAGCACAGTGAAAACATTTTTCACCAAGCCTCTGGATTCTCAAGAAGTTAACTTCTCAACAACTTATTTCTCTAGTCTTCATGGATCCCAGGATCCTGACTTTGAAGGGCTTGAGCATAGAATCACCCCTCCTATGTGTTAGCATAGGTTAATATAGTTCAATTAGCACAATGCAGTATGGCTATTTCATATTCATTTCTACTATTTTCATTCAATTCAATTAAATGTTCCCCTATTTAACTTTATTATTTTCTCATGACATATAACTTTATATAAATTTATAATTGACACCTGAAGGACCAACAGTGAGACAAACACATCACTTTATCAAATCCCCTAATGCCACTCCATGTTTTGGTTCACATTCCATGTTTCAGTTATATGTGTCATGCAGCATGGGACTTTCCTTTTGCCTCTGTGCATATCAGCAGCTAGACATCCTTTTCACTTTAATTCAATTAATTCATTAGTGACAGCACTTTTCATACTTGCCCTTTGTTCTTCTTTAATAGCTGCTTGAGTGCCTTCCAGCCTGGAAGTCTCACCTTCCAGCCCTTTTTCTCACTTGATTTTGAATTGGCCCATTATAGGCTTTCCTAGCTATAAAATGTTCTGAAGTGGTGTACTGTTGCCTTCTGTGCAATATTAGCAAGTTATCTTGAGTGTCCTTGCTATTGGCTATGTATGATCTTCCACTGATATCACTATCAGTGTTGCTACTGCCCAGTAGATGTCTTTCAGCAGTTTCTCCACCCCATCTTCTTTGGAACTATTAGCAGTCACATCATTTATTATTTTATTTATTTATTTATTTAAAATATTTGTATCCTGTCATTTTTCTTTAAAAAGATCCAAGACAGCTTATATCATTAACAGATAATATTTAAAAGCTAATAACAATAACATGTTAAAATGTTAAAAGCTAATAATAAATGGCAAGAGGAGAAGGGGACGACAGAGGACGAGATGGTTGGACAGTGTCATCGAAGCTACCAACATGAATTTGACCAAACTCCGGGAGGCAGTGGAAGACAGTAGGGCCTGGCGTGCTCTGGTCCATGGGGTCACAAAGAGTCGGACACGACTTAACGACTAAACAACAACAATAACAATAAGTATACAAATAATTTAAAAGAATCAAACAAATACCAAACTAAAAACACCAAAACACCAAAAACACATGTACCTGCAATAGTTGTGGGACTGAGTTAAAGGCCTCCCCTGATTATCTTAACACTCGGGAAGACTCATAAAGGGAGACACAGTCATTGAGATACCTTGGACTCAAGCCATTTAGGGTTTTGTAAGTTTAAACCAGCACTTTGAATTGTGCCTGGAAACTGGTCAGCAGCCAGTGGTGTAACAGGGTAATGGTGGTGGTTTTCTGATCCCTTTAACCAGCCCCAGTTAACAATCTGGCTGCAGCATTTTGGACCCGCAGAAGTTTCCAAAGGCAGCCCCATGTAGAATGTGTTACAGTGATCCAGCCAGGATCTAACTAAGACATGTGTCACTGTCAGTAGAGCAGACTTCTCCAGGAACAGATGTTGCTGGTACACTAGTTTTAATTGTGCAGATGCACTCCTGGCCACTGCTGAAACCTGGGCATCCAGGCTCAGAAACGATTCCAGGAGCACACCCAAGCTGCACATATCTTCTGCTGATGTGATTGTTAATTTCCCAAAGAGGATGGGTACATCTTAGAGGCTGGCTTCATAGGAGTTTATTATGCTCTGTAGACCCTTGCTGGAATGATTGTGATCTCTCTACAAAACATTTTTATTACCGTAGATCATTGCAACTTGTCCCTAATGAGGACCACTTGTTCCAAATTGGTTTAAGGTTGGAGCTTACTGTTTATTTGGAATGATTAAGCTTAGTCCAAATAAACATGGTTTTCTTTTTGTGTAATAAACCCCTTGCTGTGGGGTTGTGAGGGAGTTCTTCCTACACATCTAGACTGTGGTCCAGACTCATCATAACAGAGTTGATCTTCCTAACGACAATTGTTACAACTTCCCTGACAAACTCAAATCCCATTATCACATGAGCACATCCACAGGGACTAGTGCTAAGCATATGACTATTTTATTTCTAATCACATGCTTAATCTGCAAGTACTCCTAGTGGTGTGTATGTAAGTAAGGATAGGCAAATAGATATCTGGCATGATTTTTCTGTCCCCCTGCCTCCATTATCGATCCTTAATCCAATGTTACGTTACTGCTCCCGTACTCTTTTTCTTCTTTCTCTTAAGTCACTTCCTGTTTCTTCTTGGTTTCTACTCTTAGAGAGAGAGAGAGCAGGGCATGGCTTCTCCATCATGGCTTCAAGTTTATGCTGCAGAGTTTTGAATTTTGGTTAGACTAGCTGTGCAACAGAACTGCAGGGATTTTTAGAGCAGAATTAGCTTAAAACCTCTCAAGAATAGACCATCCCTTTTTTCTCTCATCAACTGGCACTCATAGTCTCAACAACTCACTCTGAGACATTGGTAAGAGAAAGAATAAAATGTTTCATTTACTCCCAGTTGAACAGATCAAAAACAGCATGATGTTAAAAAATGACTGCTTACAACAACAGGCCTCAAAAGACTTACAGCTGACTTCTTCCAGCAGACTCCTGCAGACTATATTCTTGAACTTCACACACTAACTGCTAACAAACTAAAAAAGAGGGGAAATACACTTAAACGGAGAGGTGTGGCTCTCTTTGAAATCAAAGGCAGAGAAGGAATAATTGGTTACTGCTGGATTGCTTAACAGTACCCCAGCCTAGAAAAGTCCCCCCCCAGCCAAACCTACTAAAGGCAGCATACAAGGTTGAAGTAACTCCAATAGTTTACACTCATGGAACAACTCACGGGACTTATGTATATAAGTTTAGAATTTTTTTTTTACACCTATTCTGTCCAGAAATTGATATCCAGTATAGTATAAACTATAAACTATTCTCTCTTTTCATTTTCCTTTTTTAAAAAATTATTATTATTCCCAGTCTCTGGAAAGATTATTTCAAATCAACAGTCATGATCTCACCACTAGACTGCTGTATTGTGCCAGCCTGAATACCAAATAATGCTAACAAGTTGTTCATGCTCTGTTAAACCCACATTAGACTGCTGTACTGCACTGTATGTGGCCTGACTTTGAATTCTTTCATTGTTGTTTAAAATACAGCTACAAGATTCCTGGCAGAACCAATAGGGAAGACAATGACTGAAATCCTATAGTTTAGCATAGCAGGCCGCACTGGAGTAGCTCCATTGAATCAGTAAGGATTTGGGGAATCAATTCCCCACCAAATGGGCCTACTCTTGTTATGACTTACTTTAGGGTAGTAAATCACAAATATGGTAGGCTGATTTGGATCAGTGGAACTTGTGGAGGGGTTGACTCATCAAATCCCCACAGACTCAATGGGCCTACTCTAGTGTAATTTAATATGCTAAGCAAAGGATTTCAGCCACAAATTCTAAAATAGCTACAGTAGTTTGCAGCCTGTTTTTCAGCACAGTGCCAAGTGTGACCAGCATACCTGTAGAAACAACTGCCTCCTCACTGAGACCGTTTTTTTGACGTTTTCTCATTGTCAGGGTCAGGTCAGGGGCGGGGGAGAGGTAGCAGTGGGGAGAGGCCCTTCTCAATGGTGACATCCATTTTTGGGTTTTTTTTTCTCCTTCTGAGAGGTTTCATAGCTATTTTGTTATCTGTCAATAGATCCACTTTTTCCTACCCTATTTCCCCGAAAAAAAGCCCTACCCTGAAAATAAGCCCCAGTTAAGTGAAACCCCGCCCTCCACCATTGTGCAGCCACCAGAAGAAGATGACATGACTGTATTTGAATCAATGTAGACTGTTGTACATGAAAAAAATAAAACATCCCCTGAAAATAAGCCCCAATGCGTTTTTTGGAGCAAAAATTAATATAAGACCCTGTCTTATTTTCGGGGAAACACGGTAGGCTTTTAACTGTACTATTTTATTGCCAAATTCATTATTAATTTAAAATTATGGTAATAAGTTATTGTATTTGTGACGATCGCCCCACGTCACTCATGCCATTCATAGTCATGAGCTAATTTGCATGAGCCTATGAGAGAATTGGAGAGGCGGAGTCAGCAGCTTCATAAGGTTTGGCAGGAGAAGGAGGAGATAGAGTGAGAGATAGAGATCCAGATAGAGATTGGGATGAGATCCAGAGAGAGATAAGGACTGGTTAGTCAGAGAGGGAAGGAACAGATACTGATAGAGATAAAGCTGGTTAAGAAAATAGGTAGAGAAGGTGGTAATTATATTGCAAGAGAAAAGTATGTACTGAGAGAACTGTTAATGATTGGCTTGTGTACAATGTTTATCTGAAGAACTTCTGTGGTTATTAAATCTGCTTCACTTCAATAAATAAGTTCTGTTTGTATTCACAAGACAAGTGTCCTGACAAACGTCATTTATATTGTGGATTGAGGTAATCCACTGGTGGCAGCGAGAGGAAAACACGACTTGAGCCTTTGTGAGGGCAAAACACGCAGGTGCCACAAGGGTGAACGTCACAGTATTCTGCTTTGCTTTTTTTATATTAGCAACCTAATGTATGTAAGAATTGAATTTTTAAAAAAATCCTATGCACAGATATCACTGGGAGTCACTAGATATTCAATAATGTGAACAGCAACCTGTGAACCAGGTATTTGCACATGTACTAGCCAGGGAAATACATCTTTGTAGCTGCAAATATTACTGTTGCCACCCTGCACCCTCTGTATATGTTGACCTGGTTTAGATGGACTGCTTTTTCCTACTAATTGCCATGGTTCGGACCAATGCCTTTCAGTAGACAGAGCTGTTATTGAATTAGAAAAAAGCAGGGAGAAATATGGTAAAGATTTAAATACTTCAGTTTGCCCTTTACTGTTGAAACTGGCCATTAACTATATTTGATTCTTCAAAAACACTCTGGTTTATGAATGTGGGATATTGTGCTGCTGCACCCATGATTAAAAACCCGGGAAATGGCCCTATATTGCTGCACAATATTGTGCCTGCGTTGTCAGCAGGAAAAAAGATGCCAAGCTTTACATAGCAAAGGGCAGCCTGAATGTTGAGGACACCAATGGCAGCAGTCAAGATGGTCTACAGGATACCCTCTTCTGCTCACTACTATTCACACTTGTGGAAAAACAGCCCTGATAATTGCTTTGTGTTTGGGTGAGAAGTAGTTAACTGACGAAAAAAGGAGTCAGCTTCTGGAATTTACCACCAGCATGCTGATGACACCCAACTCTCTGTTTTTTTAATGATCTTCCAGGAGGTCCTTCTCTCAGTTTCTCAGACCCCAGTGTGTGGTCATGCAGCCCCCCTCCACCATGAAATATGCCATTTAAATGTAATTTTGCCTTCAGGCCTCATTTAATCCAGACTCAGCCTTTTTTAGAAATTGGAAATGACCAGTCTGCCACTTCCTATTTCTGACGAGTCAGGGTGCATGTGTTGCATTTAAATGGCAAATGGTTCTCCCAGGGTTTCTGGGAGAAGTGAAAAATTGAGAGGCTGTGGTGCAGGCTACCAAACATCCAGGGGTGGGGGTGGGAACCAAGGTCTTCCAGACCCTCAGAGGTTGCCTGTTATAAAATATATTCAAAGAATTGGAAATTGTGTGTTTCTGGAGAATACTCATAAGCAGATAACCATTCATCTTTCTTTGGCTTATCCATCTATAACTTTTTCCCAGTAATCATGTTACTTGAAACATCCTTAGAAGTGCTGTGTGTCAAGAATTTATGAGATCCTCTTTAGTGATCTGACAACCGTGATAGTGTACTATTCCTTAAAAGTGACCATTTGCAGGCTTGTGAGTACATTGATATTCACAACATTGAATCTTTCTGACATGCCTAGAAGGTGGATAACATTGCCCTGTAGGTGGAAAAACAAAAAATTTTCAACCTTCTGCACTAACAAACCTCATCAAAAGGAATTGTGATAGTTCAGTTTTCTGAATTGAGAACTCATTTGTTCAAGGAAAAAGTTTAACTTCTTGATTTGATGTTCATTCAAGAATACTGTTGTTTTTAACTGAATATTTAAATCGAAGAAACAGAAAACACATAATGACTGTAAGGTTATTTGAGTGAGTGAGCTTCTGAATATTATTATCTATTTTTTAAAAATTTCCTTTTAAATATTTTCCAGGCTGGAGTTAAAAAGAATTGGCCAGGAAGGAGTTAAATGCTTTCTTTCACCTTGAATGCCATGACAGGATTAAAAGTGACTGACTTGTGGCACCTGCCTTGTATAGCTGCCTGGCTGACTCCAGACTCATTCTGATTTGTCATAAGGCCATGCTATGCAAATAGTTCAGCCCATTAGAATGTTTGCAAGTTATAAAAAAGCAAGTGATTTCAGAGCTTTTCAGGTTTCAAAAGCACTAATTTAAAAGTTTGAATTAGAGTTATGAATGGCTCAATTCCTGTGAAAGAAAAACGTGGAGCTAAAATGGTGTTTTTTTCCTCCAGGTAAGCAAATTTTGTCTTATCAATGTATTTCATCTGTTTTCAATCAGCTGCAGCTGATTGGTCACTTGGTTCTGCTCAGGGTAAAAACAGTGTTACATTTAAAAAAACATAACTCAAACACCCATTGCCCAAATGTCCACAAATTTGGCACAGAGCAAGAGCAGACATTCTGCTACATCCATGCCAAATTTGGTGCTGTTCTGAGACCCAGTGTCATAGTTACAATTTTTTATTTTGGGTATCCCTATTTTTTTTATTTGGTTTATGGAATGCTTTCTGCTACGAAGAGCACAATATATGTGTGCAGCCATGATTAAGAGTTGCCCTCCCCTGCTTTGGTATTTTACTTTGTGGCTTATATGAAGAGTCTGTACTCTTGACTGCAAGCTGAAAAACTTAACTAGTATTGGTTGGTTGAAAAGGGGGATTTGTTCAAAAGCCTTTAAATCTGATACCTTAGTGAAGAATCTAATTTGACTTTTCTCTCCTGAAAACCTTAGTCTGTACAGATTTCTGTAATAGTATATCTTCTTCCTTTGAAGTTGACCAAAAGGCTCCCTTTCTACCCAAGTTTTACTGTTCTGTCCTTTGTTTGGAAGAGAGGCACTTGGTTGTTCCAGCCGAGCCTTCCGATATCTGATATGTGGTGACTTAGCTCTCTTGAGGATACAAGCCCAGCATCAGCTTCCTGAATTGCCATCTCAAGTAGCAAGAAAGGAACAGAACTAAAGCAGGTATCAGATTGCAGTGACTGGCAGCCATTAAAACATCTGCCTGGCTCTGTGTTGTGCTTTCTTATATAACCATGCCCAACTGCGTGCAAATTGTTCCCGTATATAAACAGTGTTTCTGTGAATTGAAACCACCTGCTTCAAATGGTACTTTAGCAAGCTATCTTTCTCAGTTTTTCTTTGTGGCAAAACAAAAGAAATCCCACATTAACTTAATCAGAATATTGAAAAAGATATTTAAAAATAAACATAAAACAAGCATCCCACTTACTTGGGGGTGTAAAATTTCCTTTTAGTTTTGCCAAGGGGTACCTACAAAATTCTTAATTTAAAAAAAAAAAATCAGATGAATAAAACGGTTATGTAAGTTTTCGGTTCTGCTGTCTGGTTTACCTTTGGATGGCCATCTTTCCAGAATGCTTCAGTAATTGATTTCCTGCAAGACGTGGGGAGAATGGACATTTGATCTCTCTACAGTTCTGATTCTATGAACATGTACAAGAAATATTTTAAAAGGGTACAAGCACAGTGGTCATGGCACCGAAAAAACTGACCAGTTTGCGAAATAAATAAATTGACAGCAACGTTCACACGTGCTGAAATGATAAGGATTAAAGTGATACCTGATTGGTACATTTTAAAACAACCATGCCAGTGAGGTAGGAAAATACCAAATAAATGTTACCCATGTGTCATGTGAATGGAAATGTATAAAACGTTTTAAATAACAGCAGAATCAATATAACTGGGGTTCTTTTGGCATATGTAATTGAACTCTTAGTCTGGTATAAACTGTTTTTGGGGCCCTGTAGAGCAGAAAGGTAGTGAGGAAATGCTTTAATTAAGAAAAATAAATAAATTTAATTGCCAGCTTTTCTGATTCAAGGACACCATATTTCTAAATGCATCTACTCCAAGCCAAGGTAGGAGCCAGGTGCTTCACTTAAAGGCAATGGAAGGTTTAGTGGATAACTGGTATCCTTTCATGTATAGAAATGGAGAAAGTCAACTGACTCCTCATCCTCTGAGGTGATATTATTACCATACCACAAACAGATTTTTTGCTGTCTCCACCTTGGAACTTTAACTACACATCCTGACATTTCAAAATCTAGTCAGGATGACTTTTGGACTTTTTTGCCCACCTCTGACCCAGCTCTGCAATATCCAGCTTGATGAAGAGTCTTGCCAGACTTAAAAGCTTACCTGTTTATGAGATTTTTTTGTATGTGTGTATGATGTGCTGTTAAGTCAATCGTAATTTCTGGCAACCATAGTACCAGTGCAACCCTCTTGTACGTTTTCATGGCCAAGTAGGGATTTTAACCCAGGTCTTCAGAGTCTTAGTCCAACACTCTATACTACACTGTCTCTTGTAATGACATTATGAGAGCCAGTGCTCTTTCATTTAAAATAAATTGAAATGAGTATTGCTGCTTCTGAAACTTATGCTTCTTCAGTGGCAACTGTGCAGTAGTTTTGTTCTGTACCTTCATGGATATAATATTTTGGAATGGGAAGGGGCAAAAGCAAAGCTTGTTAAAAAATTTTTTGGGGGGATTGTATCTGAGCCAGCATGGCTACTGGCCATTTTGGCTAGGGGATTCAGGGAGTTGTAGTGCATATAACTAATTTTTCTGTGCTTTAAGCAAATGTCACTAATGTAAGAAGACAACAGCACAACAACAGTCAAGTTGGGCGTAAGAAAAAAATTCAAAATCAACATCCATTACTTTTTATTATATTATTGACAATAGCTCAGAGATATTTGTTCTGTGATGAGAAAAAGTTCAGTTCAGAAATTGCTTCTCCTGAGAAAAAAACAATGTCATTTTTAAAATTGTGTGACGTAAAGTAAAGGAGTACAAAGGCAGGTACATGGTAGTAGTTATACTACGTAGCATTCATCAAAATCACTTTTGACAGGTGTGCCGCCCCTGCGAGGCAGGACAAAGGGTCAAGAATCGACCTAGGGCCCTCCTCCTGAGTGGGCGAGGCTTTAGGGTGATGTAGGGGGTTGGTGAGGCCACCGTGGGCCTCTGGGAGGGGTTCATAGATGCCGGGGTCCCCCGTGACCAGAGTGCGGCCTCAGGATTGGCCCCCGAAGTGACGTGTCACCCCCGCAGCCCTGTAGGCCAATGGGGAGAGGTTGAAGTGGTTTGGCTAGAAAAGGGGTGGCCTTGACATGCCCTTAGGCCGCCTGGGGCTGAAACTCCACAGCGGTTGCTGAAATGCCACAGCGGTGGTTTTGGGGGCCTTCTGCGCATGCTTGCCACTCTTTGCAGAGACCGGTGAGGCTTGGAGCAGATGGAGGACAAGGAAAACCAGTTCCCTGGTACTCAGGGGCCCCCAAAGGCGGAAAGCCAAAAGGCGACGGTGAAAGCCAAAAGGCGCTTGCGCCCCCAAGGTTACTACCAGAGGCTTGTGGGTTTTTCCAAGCCCCTGTGCCCCTTAGGACCCCCTGCAAGTCTAAGGGGGATGCTGCCTGAAGACCCAGAAAATCTAAGAAGAAAATGCAGGTCTGCAGAAGACCTATTCGTATTTACCGCAAAGTCAAAGCAGACAATGAGGCTTTCAGCGGCGCATATGATGAAAATCCTTTCAATTTCCAAAACTTCAATGTTAATTTTATAGCCTTGTACGTTGATGGGGTTCAAGTTCCATCAACACCCCTCCAGCCTGATTATGCAAACGGCCTATGGGTGCGAGAATACATGCAGCTGGTAGAAGCATCAGGGAAAGCCATGAAGGACCAAGACATTTTAATTAGCCATACTGAATTTGGCTACAGATATACCCTGTATGCCTTTGACTTGACGCTAGATCATGGTTGCTCAGAACATTATTCTCTGATCAAAACTGGAAACCTTAGAGCAGAGATCCGTTTTGCCCAGCACCTGCTTGTCACTATTAACATGATCTTATATGGGGTATTTGACAACGTGATTGAAATCAATCACAGCAGAAACGTCCTCTTTGATTACATGTGAAGATGAACACGGTGCAGATATTAAGTGTATTACAACGAGACAAGACCTTTCTAGATGTCTACCCCTGTGACCTGTTACCAAGGAGCCTTATTACTAAAAGACCTACCGGATTAGTGGTGAACACCCCCCCCACACACACACACACACGATGCCTGGGGAACACTGGCTGGCCATCTATTTGCCAACTAACGGCCCTGGAGAGTTTTTTTTACTCATACGGTGTAGACCCAGACAACCCATGCATCCCTGAAACCATTACAGCTTTTTTATGGCGCCAGTGCAAAGAAATAATATTCCAGCAGAGACAGCTACAACACTCTTCAGCAGCGACTTGCGGCTCTCACTGTGTGTTCTTTTTACAGAACAGAACAAAAGGCCTGTCATTTGACCAGATTTTAAAGCTGTACTCGGAAGATGCTTCCAAAAATGATCGTGTGGTTGTAGAGGTTGTCAAGGACAGAAAAATTAAAAGGTCTCCCCAACCCTGCAGTCCGTTTCACCATGTTCAAGCCTGTGGCCCCCAGTGTAAAACATAAAATGTAAGCTGTGCATAAAATAAAATAAACACGAAAGTTAAATGGTTTATCTGTCTTGTTTTTATTGATGTATTTTAGAAAGTGCGCCATTCGGGCTTCTTGACTACTGGTCTCACTGGGGTTGTGGGAAGCTCTTCCACACGCAGCCATTCTGGTCTCTTGAATTGTTTCTTGGGCCGGGCAACAGCACCTGTTGCAGGTAGAGGGGGAGGAGGAGGAGGAGATGATTTCAAGGCTTCTAATTGCTCTCTAGCGGCTGAATTCCCCACAAGAGACGTGGGCATATTTAATTTGGCCATAGACAGGAATGTCCGTTTGTCATCCCACGAAGAGATATCTTGATGTTGGCTTAATTTACTTAGCAAAAACTCTGCATTTTTCTTGTACCGGTTGGGGATGCTGTCTAACACCCCTTGAATAACCGTGGTTCTGTCATCAAGGATAGGCGCTTGAGGAGGAGGAGATGCGGGTCATTGTGGAGGAGGAGGCATTGTTTTTTCCAAATCCTCTTGTTTGGTCAGCGCTAAAAATCTCTGTAGAATGCCGTTGTATAGCTTGGCTTTTTCATACTCTGAGAAGTCTGACCTTAAGAGAATTTCTCGCATCTCACCGTAGTGGTCCTGATGTTTTCTGGCACACCCCTCAGCTCTTGTAGCTGAGCACTGGGGACCAAATACATCTTTTCAGCATATTCCATTACTTATTAGTTAAAAGACTGGTTATTAGAGGGACGGCAAAGCTCAATAAGGGCCCCAGGAAACCTCCAGACTGCTTCACCAGGTGCTTCTTCCGCCACAGGGAGACCCTCTTGTTACTCAAGGTTTTAATCAGAGTACGTTTTTTCTTTAAAACACGTACCTGTTGAGGCGTTAGAGCAATGTTTCCTTTTAAAGTGTTCAGAGCAACTTCTGAAATGGCGGTGATCAGATCATCCGAAGCAGCACATAAAATGGCTTTTCTCTGGCGCAGGGGTGCCTTAATAAGGAGTTTTAAAAGTGGGAGGTTTCGCCGTATACGTTCAGACATGATGCCTTGCAGAGGAACCTACCCCAATAAAGAAAAAGGTCTCAAAGCAACCGTCTTTTGTTGCCTGAAGCAGCCTTCTTCATTGTATAGACCACAGGCCAGTCAGGAGGGAAAAGCCCTGTTCTCAGTCTGTAAGATTCCGGAGTACAGTGGTGCCTCGCAAGACGAAAATAATTCGTTCCGCGAGACCTGTCGTCTTGCAAAATTTTCGTCTTGTGAGGCGAGTTTTCCCATAGGAATGCATTGAATTTTAATTAATGCGTTCCTATTGGCAAAAAAACTCTGAAAAAGTCACTTACCAGGTAGGGAGCTGGGGAAGCACCATCAGAGGACTGGCGGGGGTCCCCTGCAACCGCGATCGCCGCTTTCAGAGGTCCCTCGGCAGTCCTCCGATGGTGCTGGGCAAGCCTTCCCCAGCACCATTTTTGAATTTCCCGCCCTTTCCCCCTGCCTTTTTCTGTTCGGAGGCTTGCCGAGCACCATCGGAGGCAAGCCTCCGAATGGAGAAAGGCAGGGGAAAAGGGCAGGAAAGTAAAAAATGGTGCTGGGGAAGCCTTCGGAGGCTTGCCCAGCACCATCGGAGGACTGGCGGGGGTCCTCCGCAACTGCGATCGCCGCTTTCAGAGGTCCCCCGGCAGTCCTCCGATGGAGCTGGGCAAACCTCTGAAGCCTTCCCCAGCACCATTTTTGACTTTCCCGCCCTTTTCCCCCTGCCTTTCTATGTTCGGAGGCTTGCCTCCGATGGTGCTCGGCAAGCCTCTGAACGGAAAAAGGAAGGGGAAAAGGGCGGGAAAGTCAAAAATGGTGCTGGGGAAGGCTTGCCCAGCACCATCGGAGGACTGCCGGGGGACCTCTGAAAGTGGCGATCGCGGTTGCAGGGGACCCCCGCCAGTCCTCCGATGGTGCTTCCCCAGCTCCCTACCTGGTAAGTGACTTTTTCAGAGTTTTTTTGCCCATAGGAACGCATTAATTAAAATTCAATGCATTCCTATGGGAAAACTCGCCTCACAAGACGAAAATATCTTCGTCTTGTGGGGCACCAAAAAACTCGCAGGACGCTTTCGTCTTGCGAGTTTTTCGTTGCCCAAGGCATTCGTCTTGCAAGGTACCACTGTATTGGTGTTTAAATCCACCAATAAATAACCGTGGGGGACTCTTGTAGCATCTGCGAAAGCCTCCATGAAGAAGTGGACATTTTGTGGGTACATCTGGCAGGCTAGAGTGGCAATTTGCATTTTATCCCTGGGATTTTTAAATAGGACCATATACTTGGCATTTAGACTAATGCTGCGGGCACTTTTCCCCTTGCAGAAAACATTCTTAGTAATTTTAAAAAACACTCACGTTCCTGTGATGCACATATTGTGTAAATAACTTTTCCACTTCCTTATTATCAGAGGCACACAGCATCAAATCATCTAAAATCAAGAAGTTTATTTTAGTGGGGTGCTTCAGCAACTACTGTGGAGTTTCAGCCCCAGGCGGCCTAAGGGCATGCCAAGGCATGCCCTACGGCCACCCCTTTTCTAGCCAAACCCCTCCAACCTTGCCCCATTGACCCACAGGACCGCGGGGGTGACACGTCGCTTTGGGGGCCAATCCTGAGGCTGCGCTCTGGTCACGGGGGACCCCGGCATCTATGAACCCCTCCTATAGGCCCACGGTGGCCTCACCAACCCCCTACATCACCCTAAAACCTCGCCCACTCAGGAGGAGGGCCCTGGGTCGATTCTTGACCCTTTGTCCTGCCTCACAGGGGCGGCGCACCTGTCAAAAGTGATTTTGATGAATGCTAGGTACTATTACTACTCATGGTTGTCCTAGCTTCACAATTCAGGCATTGGCAAAAAGTTATGGTAGCTCAGGGGTTTAGGTATTTGGCTGCAGAGCCAGAGGTTGAGAGTTCCATTCACCACTGGCTTAACTCTATGATCCATAGGGTCCCTTCCAGCTATGCAGTTCTAAGATGATGATGATTATATGAAACAAACAAGAAAAAGCATGCAATTTCTCACCAGTGCTTGTGAAGCAATATACAATGTTGGTCTTTCCCATATACTGTACTGGCAGATGAACTTCTGCTAGGAGTTCATCCTAGGAAGAAATGAACCGGAGCCTTTGTACAGAATCCAAGGCCATTGTCACTGGGGTGGCAATTGTAGAAATCCCCCCCCCCTTTCTCTACTTCTAGCCAGACCTCTTGCTGAGGTTGCATAACTTACTGATGGACAGGTGCTGGGTAGTTTTATATGGAAGGGTCAAACAGATGTATTAATTGGGACATTTGCCCCCATGTTCATTACAACATTAGAATTTGTTCTAAAACTGAAGATGGTGTGGTTCTGTGGGACAGTTAGGAAGTTGATAGAGAATAGGGCTAGTTCTTTGCCAGCGTCCATCAAGTGGAATAATTTTCTGGCATGTCCAGAAAAAAAGTGGCCTTGGCAAAGCCCCTCTCAAAGTAATTACTATTCAAAGCAGTGCTGCACTAAAGAACAAGACTTTTGTAGTTGCTGGAGGGCTCAGTTGTGAAGATACAGTAGAAACATCTGAAACAGAAGCAGATACTAGTAAAGCACACTCCAGTTCACACCATGCTAGAGCAGTAGTAATGCAAACTTGATACATTAGACACTATTTTTTGCACTGGTAATGACCGTAATTTCTATCAGGCTAGGCATGGCAAGAAAACAAGGTTTTCCTTTAGTGCCATTTTCTTATGGTCTTATATTAATCTTTACTCCAAAAAACGCATTAGGGCTTATTTTCAGGGGATGTTTTATTTTTTTCATGTACAACAATCTACATTTATTAAAATACAGTCATGTCATCTTCTTCTGGTTGCTGCACAGTGGTGGAGGATGGGGTTTCACTTAACTGGGGCTTATTTTTGTGGTTGGGCTTATATTACGAGCATCCTGAAAAATCATACTAGGGCTTATTTTCAGGTTAGGTCTTATTTTAGGGGAAACAGGGTATATGTCTCCATGCTAGTAGTAATACTACCTAGCATTCATCAAAATCACTTTTGACAGGTGTGCCTCCCCTGTGAGGTGGGGCAAAGGGTCAAGAATCGACCCAGGGCCCTCCTCCTGGGTGGGCGAGGCATTAGGGTGACATAGGGGGTTGTTGAGGCCACCGTGGGCCTATAGGAGGGGTTCATAAATGCCGGGCCCCCCGTGACCAGAGCGCAGCCTCAGGATTGGCCCCCAAAGCGATGTGTTACCCCCGCGGTCCTGTGGGTCAATGGGGCAAGGTTGGAGGGGTTTGGCGAGAAAAGGGGTGGCCGTAGGGCATGCCTTGGCATGCCCTTAGGCTGCCTGGGGCTGAAACTCCACAGCGGTGGTTTTGGGGGCCTTCTGCGCGTGCTTGCCACTCTTTGCAGAGACCGGCGAGGCTTGGAGAAGATGGAGGACAAGGAAAACCAGCTCCCCGGGACAAGCCAAAAGGCAATGGTTAAAGCCAAAAGGCGCTTGCACCCCCAAGGTTTTTCCAAGCCCCTGGGCCCCTTACGACCCCCTGCAAGTCTCAGAGGGATCCTGCCTGAAGACCCAGAAAGTCTAAGAAGAAAATGTAGGTCTGCAGAAGACCTATTTGTATTTACCGCAAAGTCAAAGCAGAAGCCGAAAAGCACAAGAAAGCTGGCCTGCACCCTGATGTGGGGTGATGAGGAGGAGGATGGGCTTGAGTGCGATTGTGGGCAATGGTCAAAAAGAGCTTTACAGAAACCAACCGGTGATGCATGGAAATTAGCAGAGGACGTGGATGGCTGTGTGCTGGCGAAACCGGGCTCTGCGGGGGATGCCGACGGCCCTGAGGATCTGATGGTGGAAGAGGTTTCAGATGAAGGCTCTGAGAGTGATGCAGAGCACCAAGTCAGCCAGGTAACAGCATTTTCTAAAAGCTATAGTTATGGGGTATGTTAGGGGTTTTAAGGTCTTTTAAAAAAACCTTACTAAAGGGTTGTTTCATTCTCACCCACAGGAGAAGGCTCGGGATGATGTGGATCATGAGCTTGAGTGCGATTGTGGATATGGGCCAAACAGAATTGATCTGAAATCAGCAGACAATGTTGTTTCATTCTCACCCACCGGAGAAGGCTCGGGCTGCTGAGGACGAGAAACTTCCCTGCATTAATATACAGCCTGTAAATCTATCCTGTATTGCATGTGTTTCTACTACCCCTGAGGCTTAGATGTTTGCTTTACAATACCCTTGTAATATACTGTCTTTTAATAAAGAGCCTTTATTGTACCATAGCTTGTTCATATTTGTGTTAACGGTTGAGATGGCTGCACAGGGGAAAATACTACACAATATCTATTATACACTCTCATCAGTGGGGGTTTTTGGCGGTCTGAACCCTCTATTTAGGGAAGCCAAAAAGCAGATCAAAACATTGAAGGTAGGGGATGTTTCTCAATGGCTTTCTGATCAGGATGCCTATACACTGCATAGACCGGCTAGAGTTCATTTTAAAAGAAATAAGACCATTGTTTCCAAAGTAGATGCTCAATGGCAGGCAGATTTGGTCGATATGCAACAATTTGCTCAGTACAACAAGGGCTACAAGTATATCCGGGTATGCATCAACATCCTTTCTAAGCACAGCTGGGCAAAAGTTCTCAAAGGCAAAACAGGTGAAGAAGTGGCCAAAGCTTTTGATGCTATTTTCAAACAAGACGGAAGAAAACCTGACAAAATACAGACGGACCGTGGCGGTGAATTTCTAAACAGGCCTGTAAGCAGCTTATTCAAGAAATGCGGAATACACAATTTTGTCACCTATAATGAGGTCAAAGCGGGGGTGGTGGAGAGGTTTAACAGAACATTAAAAACAACAATGTGGAAGTATTTCATGGCTAATAATACCTACAGGTATGTGGATGTATTACCGCAGTTCCTTAAAAGTCATAACCACAGCATTCATAGAACTATTAAATGGCCATCTGGAAAAGGGTCTATGGGACCTCTGCTGAAACAACAAAAGAGGTTCCAAAACGTGGCTGAGCCCTAACAGCAGTCGGTCTCTCGGGAATTGCTTTATGAAGTTTAGGGGATGGTGTCTTCATTGAGGCAACAAAATCTTCATCAAAGTATTTTTCTGAAAAGTAGATTATATTTTCCATTTAGAAACCTCTATAAAAACACAAACTATACAGTGGTGCCTCACTAGACGATGTTAATCCGTTCCACGAAGATCGCTGTCTAGCGAAAACATCGTCTAGCGAAGCACGTTTTCCCATTGGAATGCATTGAAATCTCTTCAATGCGTTCCAAGGGAAAACTCAGTCGTCTAGCGAAAATCTCCCATAGGGAAACATCGTCTAGCGAGTGCGGGTCCCCGTCGGAATGCACTGACAGCTTTTGACCACTAGTCGGCGCATTCCTATGGGGAAACCTCATCGTCTAGCGAAAATTCCCCATAGGAGACCATCGTTTTGCGAAGCGCAGTAGCGATCGCAAAAAGGCATTGTCTAGCGATTTCCTCGTCCTGCGAGGCAATCGTCTAGCGAGGCACCACTGTATAAGGCACACTATTTTAAAAGCTGAACACGGTCTGCATTAAGCGACAATAAGGCGCAATATGTCTATATGCTCTTCTTCAAAGTATTTTTCTGAAAAGCAGATTATATTTTCTATTTAGAAACCTCTATAGAAACACAAACTATATAAGGTACACTATTTTAAAAAGCTGAACACGGTCTGCATTAAGCGACAATAAGGCGGAATAAGTCTATGTGTACCTCTCTAACAAAAAGGTTATACCTTATGGCAGAAATGTAAAATTACTTACCCAGGACCTCTGGGGAAAGGGAGCACACCTCACCCACATTGCTCTGAGCCCCTACAAGGGAAAGAAAAGGACATGTTAGGGCTTGCCTCACATTGCTCTGCGCCCCTACAAGGGTAAAGAAAAGGGCATGTTAGGACCTGCCTCACATTGCCTCCCGGCTTTTTAGCACTATACTGCAAGATTATGGAGAACATAGAGAGGCAGACCTATTCTATTGTGCGTACCTATCTGGGGATTGTATGTGAGCAACCTGAAAATGAATGACCTAATCCAGAAATGAGCCCTCTTTTAAAAAATATAGACTCTTTGATTCAAACTCACTTTGAAGGTCAGATCAACTTTCATTTAAGACAGCTCAAGATTCGTACCATGGCTGAAGCTTGTGCTATGTTCCTGTTAGCGATGCAATATGAATTTGCAGATGGAAAAATTAACTGGGGCCACCTTATAACTATGCTAGTCTTCTCTGGATGTCTGGCGAAGACCCTGCAGAAATCCTACAGGACCCTGTCAAGCAAGGACCTAAATTCTCTGACACAGTGTATGACAAACTATATTATGCGGAACCAAGCAAAGTGGCTTCTTCAAAACGGTGGCTGGATAAGTACCATCCAGAAATCTCCCCATTTATCTAAAAGAAAAGCAGCATTACTGTGAGATTTTTCTAAACCAATCAATTTTCTACTGATAGGGCGCTAATCTGCAAAGACATAAATGCTACTCCCCCCCCCCCTCTCTCTCTGTTGCAGGAAAATGGACTAAATATGCTTGTTGTTAGACAAGACATGAAACTACACTCAAGGTTCTCCATACTCTGCAAAAGGCTACTAGGTCTTGTGTTACCTAAAACCTTTTTCTGTGTCTTGCAATAAAATAAAATATATACAAAGACTCTGTCCTGCTCACTGTGATATTTTAAAACATGTCTTTCTAAGGGTTGACTGTCTACAAGGGAACAAACCCAAAGTTACATTTTTCCCTTTATTTTAAGGATCAAGCCCCAATAGTTACATGCTTTTTCTAATTCTAAACATAACAGAAACCCTCCCAAACCCAAAGTTACATTTCCCCCTTTATTTTAAGGAACAAGTCCCAATAGTTACATGCTTTTTCTAATGCTAAACATAACATAACAAGTCCTTTAAAACAGATAAGCTCTTACCTGTTTGCTGAGAACTTGAAGACCTATGGATCTGGGCTTTGGTGACTATTTTCTATAAAAGAGGGGGGAGAGAGTAAGAGCTATCATGCCTATAACAGACAACCCAAGCATAAAAAAGTAAGGTTGGTAGGGTCCTAAAGGACCAGACAGTCCAAACCTCTGATCAAGGCATGATTACAAGCAAAGGAATACAAGCTATACTACACTGAAATAAAATCTTACATTTGAAGCAGCTAGGCAATAAGATACTTACATGTGCCATATTTTTCAGCTGTCAGGAAGCACTTCTCAGCAACAGGTTGATGGAAGAAGAGGGAATGAGTGGTGATCCTCTAGAGAAGCCCCCACTTTTTATAGTTTTCCATGGGAAGCAAAATAATGCCAAAATATTTTTCCAAACTCTTTGTATAATTGTGTTTTGCACCTACAGTTTTCCCTGGGAATCAAAATAATGCCAATAATTGTGTTTTCCCTGGGAAGCAAAAGGCCTCCTCAGGTGTTTAAACATTTTTCCCCCAACCCCTTTGCATAATTGTGTTGTCTTTTCTCACTTACCCACAAATACAACAAATTCTGCTGAAGCCAGCTTAAGGGGGGGATACAGAGGCCTTTTATAAATATAGGTCCTCTGAAAACCAATAAATTTACCCAAAAGCAGGACTTCTAAGAATATTTCTGAATAACAACTACTTGGGGTGTGTGTTAATAATCTTTAATGGCTACAAGAGGGCTTTTTTCTGAGGCTGCTATATTTTAAGCAGGAAAAGTTTTTGGGAACTGCTGAGTTCCAGCCTCTTTGCATAATTGTGTTTTCCCTGGGAAGCAAAATAATGCCAAAATATTTTTCCAAACTCTTTGTATAATTGTGTTTTGCACCTACAGTTTTCCCTGGGAATCAAAATAATGTCAATAATTGTGTTTTCCCTGGGAAGCAAAAGGCCTCCTCAGGTGTTTAAACATTTTCCCCCCAACCCCTTTGCATAATTGTGTTGTCTTTTCTCACTCACACCCAAATAAAACATATTCTTGCTGTGCCTACGTGTGATCTGTCCCATGGGAATAAACCATCATGAGCCAGACCACTTTTGGGGTAAATTTCCCAAAAGCAGGACTTCTAAGAATATTTCTGAATAACAACTTAAGGGTGTGTGTTAATAATCTTTAATGGCTACAATAGGCCTTTTTCTGAGGCTGTTATATTTTAAGCAGGAAAAGCTTTTGGGAACTGCTGAAGCCTGCTTAAGGGGGATACAGAGGCCTTTTATAAATATAGGTCCTCTTAAAACCAATAAATTTACCCAAAAGCAGGACTTCTAAGAATATTTCTGAATAACAACTGCTGGTGTGTGTGTGTGTTAATAATCTTTAATGGCTACAATAGGCCTTTTTCTGAGGCTGTTATATTTTAAGCAGGAAAAGCTTTTGGGAACTGTTGAAGCCTGCTTAAGGGGGGATACGGAAGCCTTTTATAAATACAGGCCCAGGCTGTATGTAGCAGCAGTATGGAACCAGATATAATGAAATATCATAAATTGCCGCCTTTCAAAAGTATTATTTTTATTCAAATTTTACAGGCTTGACAGTCTCTAGAAAACTCTGATCTGATTTTCTCAGTAACTTTTAAAAATAATAATAGGTATTATTAGAATTTGTTACATTTTTATAAAGCTCCGACATATAATCCACAATTCTCCTAGTGATGTAGACAGCATGATGCCGGTAAGCAACCAATGTAAGAACATAAAAAGCAGTCTTAAAACAGATTTTTCCACATAACATTCGCAGCATTCTTGAAAGGCTATGTGCACCCCAGGACAGACAGATGCGTCCCTCTTGACCAGACATTTCTAGGCGGCATCCCTCGCACACATCTTTCATATAGCCAGTCAGACAGTGTTTCAGAATTCCATAAAGGCTTGCCCTTACAATGGATCTCATGGTGTTGCCTTTTTTCAGGGGAGTTCCACTTACTTGTAAATGGGATGGTTCCTGAAAAATCAAAGTGGGGTTTTAACAAACACATACACAGAGTAATCATATATAGCAACCCTCTGGCGCCACCCTTCCACAAATGATTACATACCGGTGTTTCAGAAGATTTCTCTATATAAAAGGGAGCTTCCATATTATGCCATCTTTCAGGTTCTTCCAGGCATTGTAGTGATGCAGGTGGCATATTCTCATTGTCAGAATCTGTACTCATGTACCACTTTCTGGGGTTGGCTGGGGTTTTGGCATCCAGGTCCTTTTGGCTTTCCGCCTTTGGGGGCCCCTGGGTACCAGGGAGCTGGTTTTCCTTGTCCTCCATCTTCTCCAAGCCACACCGGTCTCTGCAAAGAGCGGCAAGCACGCACAGAAGGCCCCCAAAACCACCGCTGTGACGTTTCAGCAACCGCTGTGGCGTTTCAGCCCCAGGTGGCCTACGGCCACCCCTTTTCTAGCCAAACCCCTCCAACCTCGCCCCATTGGCCCACAGGACCATGGGGCGACACATCAGTTCATGGGGGCCAATCCTGAGGCCGCGCTCTGGTCACGGGGGACCCCAGCATCTATGAACCCCTCCTATAGGCCCACGGTGGCCTCAACAACCCCCTACGTCACCCTAATGCCCCACCCACCCAGGAGGAGGGCCCTGGTTCATTCTTGACCCTTTGCCCCACCTTGCAGGGGCGGTGCACCTGTCAAAAGTGATTTTGATGAATGCTAGGTAGTATTACTACTCATGCTTAACATATATCTAAATAAATATTTTGATGAATTGAGTGAAATTAAGCTGGGTGTTTAATTACTATTTTATTTTATGTGTAGTGCTCTATGGCTTATATGCTGTTGTACCACCATCTGAGTAAAATGTAAAACTTGTAACTGCACTATACCATGTCAGACAGCAGGTAAGAGCCACCCAAATTAATTTTCTATTCCTACCAAGTGTATAACAACAACAACAACTGAAATGATTAAGAGGCAAGTAAAGGCTGTGAAATATTTGAGTGCACCTGGTGTAGATGAGCTGCACGGATTCTGGCTAAAGCATCTAACAAGTTTCCATCAACGTATAGCAGTGCAATTTAACCACTTACTTCAAAATTCTACAACTGAAGACTGGATGACAACAGGCCACACATTTCTGATAATAAAAGATCATCAAAAGGGCAATGAACCCAGTAATTATCGACCAATTACATGCCTTCCAACAATGTTCAAGCTCCTCACAGGAGTACTTGCAAGATCAATACATAATTACTTAACTGAAAACTCCCTATACCCAACTGAACAGAAAAAGAACTTTAAAAAGTCAAGAGGCACAAAAGATCAGCTGCTTATTGATAAAATTATACTGAAGAATGCAAAAGGATGAAAAACAAACCTTAACACGGCCTGGATAGACTATAAAAAGGCATTGGACTCATTGCCACACAGCTGGATTAACGCCCACCTAAACAATGTTTGGGATTAGTAAAAGCATTCAGAGGTTCGTTAAAAAAAAAAGGAAAACTGTCTTAATGGCCGATGGTGAAAAAATTGGGGAAGTTAGCATCCAAAGAGGAATATTTCAGGGGGATTCTTTGTCACCACTGTTGTTTAACATCTCACTCATCCTCATGTCAATAATTTTAAATAAAACTGGATTGGACTACCATATTTCACAACAAGCTGGAAAAATCAATCTCTTATACATGGATGACCTAAAACTATATGCAAAAAGTTCCAGAGAGATAGAATCACTGCTAAACACAGTGCAAATATTTAGTGAAGATATCCAAATGAAATTTGGAATTGACAAACGTGCAGCTCTGTCTGTACACTGTGGCAAGATCCAAAAACTAGATGGAATAGAGTTTAAAAAAATTGGCAATATTATAAAATCACTCTCAAGTTATGAAAATAATAAATATCTTGGAATACTAGAAACAGATAACATTGTGCACACAAAAGTTAAAGAACTGACAGAAAGGGAATATATCAAAAGACTGCAGATAATCTTTAAATCAAAATTAAATGGTGGAAATACAATCAAAGCCATAAACACATGGGCAGTTCCAGACATTAGATACCCAGCTGAAATAATAGATTGCACTCAAAATGAATTAGAAGAATTGGATTGAAAAACAGAGAAACTAATGAACATGCATCACACACTACATCCAAAAAGTGATGTGGATCATATTTATCATAAAAAATCTGAGGCCATGCAAATACAGCAGGTAGAGGAGGAAAAAATAAGCCTAAATGATTATATCAGTACAAGCAGAGAAAAATTACTGAAAGCAGTGAAAATGGAGAATATTTTGAAAACAACAGAAACAAAGGCTAAATATAAGAAACAACAATTTGAAAATAAATTAAACAGCTGGAAAAATAAACCACTACATGGACAACACCTGAGAAATGTTGATGGAAAGCATGATCATAATTCAACATGGGCATGGCTAAAACTGGGGACCCTTAAGAAAGAAACTGAAGCCTTGATTTTTGCTGCACAAGAACAAGCACTCCAAAACAATCTGATGAAAGCTAAGATCCAAGGAATTAGTGCTAACAGGAAATGTTGTCTCTGCCAAGAAAAAGATGAAACTGTGTCACACCTCATCTGTCCAAAGACTGCACAAACAGATTGCAAAGTTAGACATGATAGAGTGGTAAAATTAGTGCACTTGTCATTATGCAAAAAATATAACTTGACAGCCTCCAAAAACCCATGGGAACATCAGGTAGAGAAGGTGTCATAAAATGACAAAGTCGAGATTTGTGGGATTTCTGGATCCAAACTGATAAGACACCGTGAACATAACACACCAGACATAGTTGTAATAGAACAAAGAAATGTCTCGGTCATTGACATTGCAATTCCAGGGGATGCCGCAGTTGAAAATAAAGAATTGGAAAAACTAACAAAATACAGAGACCTGGCAATCGAATATCTCACCTCTAGAAGAAACACACTTCAGTGGTCCCCGTAGTCATTGGGGCTTTGGGAAGAATATCAAGAAACTTCACCCAGTACTATAAGCAGTTGCAGATCTCAGAAATCACACCATCAGAGCTACAAAAAATGGCAATATTAGGAACAGCATACATACTGTGCCGATATTTAACATATACTTTTTGGTCAAAACTTGTATCTGTTATATAATAACAGTCAATGTTTTTTATAATGTTGACTGTGGTTGGTGTTTTTGAATAGTAGTAGTAGTAGTAGTAGTGTTTGTCAAGTCCAACTTATGGTGACTAGAGATGGGCATGAACTGCCAGTTCAGTGGTTTGTGCCAGTTTGTCCTTCAGATGAACAGGTGTTTGGTGCTTCCCAGCCCTGCCTCCTCCAGCGGGCGCCAACTAAGAGGCAGTGCCTGGAGGAGGCGGGAAACTGGCTCGCTGCCTCTGAGTGAGCACCCACTGGAGGAAGCAGGGCTGCAAAGCGCCGAACACCTGTTAATTTGAAGGACAAACTGGCATGAACTGCCAAACATGCAGTTTGTGCCCATCTCTAATGGTGACCATTTTGAGGGTTTTCTAGGTAGAGAATACTTCGGAATAGTTTATCAGTCCCTTATTTTGGACCACTCTGGGACTGTGCAGCTTCCCCATGCCTACACAGACTGTCTCTTCTCCTAGGAAGCACAGTGGGGAATTGAACTCCCAACCTCTGGCTCTGCAGCCATATACCTAAACCACTGAGTTATCCAACTTATACTGATCATTTCCAGGGTTTTCCAGGTAGAAGATGCACAGAAATGGTTTACCATTCCTTCCCTCTCCTACATCATAGGTGGTAAACCAGGACAGGTTTATCATTTCAGTGAGAGCTGGGACTACATTCCTGCCTATTTACTGCTTGTGTTCCAGAAAACTAGATATGTACAGTATTTTCTTCTAACCAATATGTTTAATATTGAGTGGAAGAGCTAATTTCCATCTTACATCTTTGCACTTTCAGATTTACGCTTGTAGGCAAAAATTCATGCATTCTGCAATGCATATTTTTTTGTTCTTACATACAAATAAATATGCATATTTCTTTGTTCTCATATAAAAATGTATTCAGATTTGAGGATTTGCTGGCATATCTATCTATCTATCTATCTATCTATCTATCTATCTATCTATCTATCTATCTATCTATCTATCTATCTATCTATCTAATAATTATGGCCATTCTTTCATTGTAAAATGCACAGATCCTCAGTCATGGGTATGGGTGATTGTGTATGAAAATGTAGCAGATGAATCATCCCTCAGAGGGATTTAATTTGGGAACCTGTATGGTTTAAAAAGACACATTATTTGAACCTCTCAGACATTTAATGCTGTTGCAAGCGAAACAGAATTTGATTATACCAAATATTAAAATAAAACAAAACAAAACAGTATGGGTTTAAAATGTAAAGAATGTAAGTAAAAAATATCTCAAACACTCCCCCACACTAAAATGTTAAGCCATTTTTAACAACTTAAACAAAAGCCCCTTGATTGGATTTATGCTAATGGATCTCCTGTAGGCATTTCTAATTCATTTACATTTCATTTTAAAATTGCCTGTGTGTTTCCAATTCAGACTAACACCATTAACAGACAAAATGAATGTGTAACAGGTCAAATGCCACAAGATGGCAATAGTTGAAGAGCAATTTGTTAAAAGAAGTAAAAAGGTGGATACTCCAGTGAGACTCAGCTTCAGAGTGGACCTTACAGAAAGGAAAGGTCTGCTCTGTGGTTGCATTACTTATGTGGTTCCTGTGATTTGCAGATAAGAGAGCACTTCCTATAATTATATGTATTTTTATTTTCTGTACAGATAGGAAAAAGGTGAAGAATGTGTCAAAGATGAATGGCTGAGGAATGCACTACATCGCAGTTGTGTAAGTTGTAAACTCTGTTACTAAAAGAATGTAGGATCAAAGTGGCATGAGAAAAATCAAATTGCATGTACTTTTTAATGTACATACCTGGAGTGCAAAACAGGAAATTTGTTTCTCATGGATGTCTGTTGTTCTAAGGTCTTTGCTGAAGCAACTGTTTTTGTAATGGGTATGCCCACTATCTCCGATCCGGATCTTAAGGTGTGAATTCTGAAATTGTTATTGAAATGCACTCTGTCTCAGGTTGCCTTTGAAAAAAGTTTTAGAACTACAGTTTATTCAGCATGAAATTGTCAGGGTGTTCTAAGACGTGGCTAGGATAGGATGCAAAACTGCACTAGCCCTAGTAGGTTAGCAACTCCAATTCAAATCTACTCTTCTTGACCTTAAATGCTGTTACAGCTGGACTGGAATACCTGAAGAAACACCTCATCCTGCATGCGCCCTCTGGTGGAATATGGCAGCTTCAGAGGGAGCTCTGCTTCAGGTGTCTACATTCTGTGTCGTCAGATGTATTGGAATGAGAGGTAGGGATCTATGTCTGTCTAGCCCTTCAGGGGCCTCCTAAGGACTGGTAAAGGCCTCCTTATTTAGCCTTTGAGTACTGTATTAGGCATTCTAGTTTATTGGCTTTTGATAAACTAAACTTGTTTCATTTGTCATTTTTAAAAAATATGTTTTATGCATTGTCTTGCTTTTCCTGTGACAGAAACCTATTTTTGATAAGTCACTCTCAATATTTTTAAATAAATGTATTAGTAAGAAGGTAAAAATAATATCTCTAGTTCAGAATAGATGACAAAGCTCACATGGTGTAGTGGATAGAGAGGCAGACTCGGAAGATCTGGGTTCAAATCCCTGCTCAGCTATAGAAATTCAGAGCAGGTGGGGGTTTGGCCCTGTAAAACCACTCCTTAAATATTTTACGTACCTTGAAAACCCTATTAGGGTTGTAATAAGCCTGATATGACTCGATGGCACATACCAGCAACAACAAATAGGTGACGTATAGAGTGTGGATTGAAAGAGGAGACCTGCTGAAATCAAGGAATAGCTTGCAGTGACAGTCATTCTGGCAAGACTTCTTTGGACTCCAGCATACAGGGGAATGTGTGGCCCACCAGATATTGTTCGAGATATTGTTGGACTAAGGCTCACATTATCTTTTACCATTGAGCCTGTTGTCTTGTGATGATGGGAAATGGAGTCTAAAACACACTGGGAGCCATAGTTCCCTATCCATTATTTCACTACTTATCTGGAAGTTGAGTCATGGCAACTGGACTTCTTTCTTGTTAGGTTGAAACATTTCACTACTCATCCAAGTAGCTTCTTCAGTCTGAGGAGAGTTGGTAGGAGATCCCTGATATATCCTCCACGTTGGTTTCACTTTCCCCGGGTCTGAATAGGCTCCTTAGATGGACAAAGGACTGGGGGTAAGGGATAATCCCACTTCTTCAGTCCTTCTCCATCCATTGTCATGGGTCATTAATGGTTGTTAACAGTGGTGTTTGTGGTCCTAATCTTTCTCAGGAGGGATGAAAGGGCAGCATGATAAATAGGAAACAGATTGTATTTAAGGCCTCCACCCTGTTGAGTGATGGATTTCCTATATGCACATGTATGGCCTTCCTGACCCCTCTCACAAACCACCTATCTTCTTGATCCAAAATTAGTACATCTTGGTCATCAAATGATGAAATGATGAAAGTCCTTTGTCCTTCTAACAAGCCTATTCAGACCAGGGGGAAGTGAAACCAACGTGGAGTTTATATCCGGGATCTCCTATGAACTCTTCTCAGACTGAAGAAGCTAATTGGATGAGTAGCGAAACATTTCAACTTAATAAGAAAGAAGTCCAGTTGCCATGACTCAACTTCCAGATAACCACACCTGGATGACTGAGAATCTTCACAGACTACTTATCTTATGCTCTGTTTTTCCTATGCTATGCCTTTGCGCATGTAATTGAATTTGCATTCCTCCCTACACCCCTTATCATTCCCTTTATCATCCTCCTTACTCTATGCCTCCTTTCTTTTGAAATTTATATTGCTCAGTCCTCAATACCTCAGGAAAGAAAGTTGTCTGAAAGATCTTTTGTGAGGGCTGAAGCAGTTTGCACTTCTGATCTGAAAATTGTCATCTTCTTCACTCCGGGATCAGGTCAGTGGCAGAAGGGTGTTCCAAGATGAGGTTGCTCTTTGCTGCACTCCCAAGGTCAAGACAGAACTACCACAAACAGTGGCGAAAGAGGAGGGGGAATTTTTATAAAGCCCAGATATGTAAGAATTTCATCCATGGCCAGCTCTATGTTTGACAGAGTAAGGTGGTTGTTTAAGACAGCTGATCTGCAGTGTCATGAAAGGGCAATCTCTATGATTTATTTACTTATTCATTGCTTTGGTTCCCCTCCCCTTGCTCCTCTGAAGGTAAGAAATAGGTGATTGTGGGACTTTCTGCCTCGGAAGATTTTATACATACTCTAAATAACAAAATAACTTTATTTCTTTCTGTGTAAAACATAGTATGCATCAATGGTGCTATATAAATAGCCAATAATAACTCCAAACTGTTTATACTCTTTTCAAATTAATTATTTATTATTTTATTTTATTTCTTTTATGTTGTTTTGGTGTATATTTTACTGTGGCCATTTTGCTTTAATTTGTACTGTAAACTGTCCTATGATAAATTTTTATGCTTTCAATAAGTTTAATGTCAATTTCAGATTTAAAATGTACATATGGGTAAGGGGGGAATGAAAAGCAGATGCAAACATAACTTACAAAAAATGTGTGTCTGAGATCTCCAGCGTGATGAATGATCACAGCAATGATCCACTGGTCCAAAATTAAAATCTGGTCATATACTTTTTGACATGCAAGGAAATGGTACAGGGGTTCCAAGCATCTTTTCAAGACTATAATTCACAGAAACCTATGGGAATACCTTACATAGTAAAACCAGTACAGGTTTGGGAAAAGGTGGATTTCGAGTTCACATTACTTTATTAAACTACTTTGTGATAACTAATTTGTTGTTAAGAAAGCAAGATGGAGCAGAGTACCTGCCCTAATTTATTACCTAAAGATAATAATTTGTGTAGACAGATGCTGCTGATTATGTTAATTGGTCTGAGTTAATGACTATATAAGAGTACTCCTTGAGCAGCAGCAAATTGTAATAGTTCTGAAACAAGTTTACCTTCAGTAGTAGGGCATTATTTACATGTTCAGATGACTTTTGGTGTTGTTACCAATGTTTAGTTTTCACATTTTTATATTCTGTGGCTTATGAAGCACCGTAAGTGTATAAACAACTGTACAGAGCTTTTAAAACAACAACAAACAAACAAACAACAACAACTACAAGAGTTTCTGCTCCAGAAAACTCATAGTCCAGCTCATCTCTTATTCAAAACTAAGTGCACCTCTTTGGGTCCCTGTTTAAGGGGTACTGTTTTTTAATTTTTTGTTTTGGTGGGGTAGGATCCCTCTGTTTTGGTTTGGTTCTAGCATGTATGATCGTTGAGATCGAACTGAATCATGTCTCTGAAGCAGCTGAAACCACCAACACTATTATGGCATTTTAACAAGCTGTATTTGTATACCAGTGTTTAGTTTTCACATTTTTATACTCCGTGGCTTATGAAGCACTGTAAGTATATAAACAACTGTACAGAGTTTTAAAACAAAACAAAACAAACAAACAACAAGAGTTTCTGCTCCAGAAAACTCATAGTCTAGTTATACCAGGGCTCACAGGATCCAAGTAATCTACCAAGTGAGCAGCCATCTCGAATTCTAAAGTACTTTGGGATTACAAGGGTGTAACTAAGCTGTATTTCAAAAATATTGGGATGAGTAGTTACAGCTTTTTTTTTATGTAACAAGCAACATTTTCTAGTTACTTTAAAAGGGTTTTTGAGAGGCATTTTATCAGGAATTTTCAGGTTTGGGGCTATTTTTTTTACCAGTCTCAAATGGCAATGAAAGAGATGTTTTGTTTATAAAAGGAAAACTTAGGCATGTGGTACATAAGTGAAATAAAAAAGCAGAATCGGATGAGACACTTATTGACCAAAGGTCCCTGTGGACAAGTCCGAAGAAGGAGCTGTTATATTAACCTTGTTGCAGCAAGAACAGATAAAAATAAAACAAACCTCCAAGTTTACAACTTAATAAGTTTCTAGTTATTTAAAAGTGCCGGAGAGCTCTCTTTTTGAAACTGTCAAGATCTTTAGGGTAAGAACCAAGCAGATACGGTAATCTCAGCTTCATCTTTCAAAGAGGCTGCTGGTTTTGTTCTAATGTGAATGTCTAATATTGTTTTTTTTCTATCTCTTTCAAAAATCATCCATGGGAGATTGAAGCCTTTTTCCCCCAGGTGTAGTATTATGTTAATGAAGTGTAATTGGAAGTGGTCAAAGAATTACTGGTTTCCTACAGAGTAGTGGTCCTTAGCTCTAGGGCTCCTGGTGCTCTGGGAGAACAATTCTTTGAAGCCCTATTATTAGCTAGGTGAGTGTGCTTTTATAGAGTGAAGGGGCTGACTAGTATTAATGTAGTACAAATGTTTTAAAGGAAGGTGTAGGTGCTCTTCCTGTTGGGGAGAGGGAGTTGGCAGATCCATGTACCCTCTACAAAGAGCACCTTGTAACTAATGTTTTTAAAGAACAAAACTCTGGAAACATTTAAATTTGTTGAAGGCTCTTCCTCTCCTTTGCCCCCTAAAATGAATTCAATATTAGCATGCTAAATCTAATGTGTTATTTCCAAGCTCTCAAAACCCCTGTCTCCAGTAGTAAAGTCCTACTCTGAGCAGCTGTGTGGGATATTCTCAAATAAAAAGAAACATAAAGTGTTCTGTATGACGTATTTTGAAGGTACAGTTTTGAAATTGGCCACTAGAGGATACCAGCGAATATGTCCCTGTTAGTTTCTGGCTTGCAGGCAACCACAACCCATAAAAACACAAACATATCAAATAGGCGAAGCAATGGCAGGGATAACAACAACCTAGCTTCTCCCAGACGATCAGTTTTTTTTAAAGTTCCAAGCTCTGTAACCATTTTTAAAGGAGAGTGCTAGAAATGCCTTAAATATTTATTTGTTAGCTGGAGTAGGTCAAGCATTCCATATTTATTTGAACAAGTTGCTTGAATGAATGGTTTGGTTATTGGAATATTGGAAGCAGAGAACCTGTGCCTACAGGGGGCAGAAGAGGGAGAGACAGATTGTTCAGGCTCTTGAGTGTATTACCTCATTGTCTCACCTGCTTTGTCACTTCCTCTCTTGTAGATTCTCATGTTTGACTGTACATCTTTCCAGATAATTATTCCTCTCTTAGTCATACAACTAGTGGTAGTGAACACCACCTTTTTCCTTCTTCCTAAATGTTCTTCAAAATTACTATTGTAACAGTGAGGAATGACTTTACTCCCTCTGTGGTGTAATTGTATTTTTTCTATTATCTCTACAGTTACAGGTCTATGGCCTCACCAAATGTTGGGGGATTTATATTGTGTTGTGCCTCTGGCTGCCTAGTGTTCTGTTGCAATGATTGACACAATGATAAGAGGGGAGAAAAGTGTGTTTGGGTCCACAAACCAATGACTTGTACATTCAGATGTTTTACATTACTAAAAAGTAATGGCTGCCTAAGGGGGGTGCTGTTTTCCCCCTCCAGTTTTTATATTGTTTGTTTTAATAGTATAAGCTGTCTTGAGTACTCTTGAGGAGAAAGGTGGGGTATAAATATTTTGAATGAATAAATTAATGAATTGTTGTTTAGTCGTTAAGTCGTGTCCGACTCTTCGTGACCCCATGGACCAAAGCACGCCAGGCCCTCCTGTCTTCCACTGCCTCCCGGAGTTGGGTCAAATTCATGTTGGTAGCTTCGATGACACTGTCCAACCATCTCGTCCTCTGTCGTCCCCTTCTCCTCTTGCCTTCACACTTTCCCAACATCAGGGTCTTTTCCAGGGAGTCTTCTCTTCTCATGAGATGGCCAAAGTATTGGAGCCTCAGCTTCAGGATCTGTCCTTCCAGTGAGCACTCAGGGTTGATTTCCTTCAAAATGGATAGGTTTGATTTCCTTGCAGTCCAGGAGACTCTCAAGAGTCTCCTCCAGCACCACAATTCAAAAGCATCAATTCTTCAGCGGTCAGCCTTCTTTATGGTCCAGCTCTCACTTCCATACATCGCTACTGGAAAAAACCATAGCTTTCACTATGCGGACCTTTGTCGGCAAAGTGATGTCTCTGCTTTTTAAGATGCTGTCTAGGTTTCTAATCGCTTTCCTCCCAAGAAGCAGTCATCTTTTAATTTCATGGCTGCTGTCACCATCTGCAGTGATCATGGAGCCCAAGAAAGTAAAATCTGTCACTGCCTCCATATCTTCCCCTTCTATTTGCCAGGAGGTGATGGGACCCGTGGCCATGATCTTAGTTTTTTTTTTATGTTGAGCTTCAGACCATTTTTTGCGCTCTCCTCTTTCACCCTCATTAAGAGGTTTTTTAATTCCTCCTCACTTTCTGCCATCAGAGTGGTATCATCTGCATATCTGAGGTTGTTGATATTTCTTCCGGCAATCTTAATTCCGGCTTGGGATTCCTCCAGTCCTGCCTTTCGCATGATGTATTCTGCATATAAATTAAATAAGCAGGGAGACAACGCCTAGAGTGGTCACAATCGACCAGATAGGCGGGGTATAAATGAAATAAATAAATAAATATACAGCCTTGTTGTACTCCTTTCCCAATTTTGAACCAATCAGTTGTTCCATATCCAGTTCTAACTGTTGCTTCCTGTCCCACGTATAGATTTCTCAGGAGATAGATAAGGTGGTCAGGCACTCCCATTTCTTTAAGGACTTGCCATAGTTTGCAGTGGTCCACACAGTCAAAGGCTTTTGCATAGTCAATGAAGCAGAAGAATATGTTTTTCTGGAACTCTCTGGCTTTCTCCATAATCCAGCAAATGTTAGCAATTTGGTCTCTAGTTCCTCTGCCCCTTCGAAATCCATCTTGTACTTCTGGGAGTTCTCGGTCCACATACTGCTGAAGCCTACCTTGTAGGATTTTGAGCATAACCTTGCTAGCGTGTGAAATGAGTGCAATTCATTTCCCTTCTTTGGGATTGGGATGTAGACTGATCTTTTCCAATCCTCTGGCCACTTTCCAAACTTGCTGGCATATTGAGTGTAGCACTTTAACAGTGTCATCTTTTAAGATTTTAAATAGTTCAACTGGAATGCCATCATCTCCACTGGCCTTGTTGTTAGCCATGCTTTCTAAGGCCCACTTGACTTCACTCTCCAGGATGTCTGGCTCAAGGTCAGCAGCCACACTATCTGGGTTGTCCGGGGCATCCAAATCTTTCTGGTATAATTCCTCTGTGTATTCTTGCCACCTCTTCTTGATGTCTTCTGCTTCTGTGAGGTCCCTACCATTTTTGTCCTTTATCATGTCCATCTTTGCACAAAAGGTTCCTTTAATATCTCCAATTTTCTTGAACAGATCTCTGGTTTTTCCCTTTCTATTATTTTCCTCTATTTCTTTGCACTGTTCGTTTAAGAAGGCCCTCTTGTCTCTCCTTGCTCTTCTTTGGAAGTCTGCATTCAATTTTCTGTAACTTTCCCTATCTCCCTTGCATTTTGTTTCCCTTTTCTTTTCTGCTATTTGTAAGGCCTCGTTGGACAGCCACTTTGCTTTCTTGCATTTCCTTTTCTTTGGGATAGTTTTTGTTGCTGCCTCCTGTACAATGTTACGAGCCTCCATCCATAGTTCTTCAGGCACTCTGTCCACCAAATCTAGTTCCTTAAATCTGTTCTTCACTTCCACTGTGTATTCATAAGGGATTTGGTTTAGATTATACCTGACTAGCCCAGTGGTTTTTCCTACTTTCTTCAGTTTAAGCTTGAGTTTTGCTTATAAGAAGCTGATGATCAGAGCCACAATCAGCTCCAGGTCTTGTTTTTGCTGACTGTATAGAGCTTCTCCATCTTTGTCTGCAGAGAATATAATCAATCTGATTTCAGTATTGCCCATCTGGTGATGTCCATGTGTAGAGTCGTCTCTTGTGTTGTTGGAAAAGAGTGTTTGTGATGACCAGCTTGTTCTCTTGACAAAACTCTATTAGCCTTTGCCCTGCTTCGTTTTGAACTCCAAGGCCAAACTTACCTGTTGTTCCTTTTATCTCTTGACTCCCTACTTTAGCATTCCAATCCCCTATAATGAGAAAAACATCTTTCTTTGGTGTCAGTTCTAGAAGGTGTTGTAAGTCTTCATAGAATTGGTCAATTTCAGCCTCTTCAGCATCGGTGGTTGATGCATAAACTTGGATGACTGTGATGTTGAAAGGTCTGCCTTGGATTCGTATTGAAATCATTCTATCATTTTTGAGATTGTATCCCAGTACAGCTTTTCCCAAACTTTTGTTGACTATGAGGGCTACTCCATTTCTTCTACGGGATTCTTGCCCACAATAGTAGATATGATCATCGTCTGAATTGAATTCGCCCATTCCCGTCCATTTTAGTTCACTGACGCCCAGGATGTCAATGTTGATTCTTGCCATCTCCTGTTTGACCACATCCAGCTTACCAAGGTTCATAGATCTTACATTCCAGGTTCCTATGCAGTATTTTTCTTTGCAGCATCGGACTTTCCTTTCACTTCCAGGGGCGTCCGCAGCTGAGCGTCCTTTCGGCTTTGGCCCAACCACTTCATTAGCTCTGAAGCTACTTGTACTTGTCCTCCGCTCTTCCTCAGTAGCATGTTGGACGCCTTCCAACCTGAGGGGCTCATCTTCCAACGTCATATCTTTTAGCCTTTTGTTTCTGTTCATGGGGTTTTCTTGGCAAAGATACTGGAGTGGCTTGCCAGTTCCTGCTCCAGGTGGATCGCATTTAGTCAGAACTCTCCACTATGACCTGTCCGTCTTGGGTGTCCCTGCACGGCATAGCCCATAGCTTCTCTGAATTACTCAAGCCCCTTCGCCACGACAAGGCAGCAATCCGTGAAGGGGAAATTAATGAATAGTAACTAAATAACTTAGGTTTTTAAAAGTCTAAGTTACTTTTAATAAGCTGGGAGCTGGTTACAAGGTGTTGGTACTAATGTGAAGAAGGCCTGGCTTCTCATAGTCAATTTCCTGGCCTCCTTTGGAGTGGCCACCTGGAGGAGTAGTTTGTGGGAGGATCTGGTGGAGCAGGTAGAAGGCCTTGAGAAAAGGTGCTCCAACACACTGTGAAGTGCAATGTACCTTCTAATTTTCAGCCCCGCTGGGTGGAGCTCCGCCTCTTGTGTGCGCAACTTTGCCCCTGTGTGTATGTGTGACTCTGCCCCTCTCCTACTCGCATGGTTCTGTCGTGACTGAAACCAAAGGGGTTGAACACAATCACTGCATGGACGAGGAAGAAAGCTGCACGGAGGGAGGCGGAGTCACGCACACAGCTTAGAGGGAACCTTGGTGAAGGGCTTTATCAGTAAGCATCAAAACCTTGAAGCTGACCTGGGACACAGCAGGTAACCAGTGCAGGTGATCCAGACTATGAGATACTAGGAACTGGTTTACCAGGTTATGGGGAAAAAGTAATATTCAGAACCAGTTTACAGTTCCTTCCTGTCTCCATAGACCTTATTGCTGGTTGTTGCCCTTAAATAAAGGGTTCAGATGTTCTTTTTCTATATTTCTCTGATTTCCTCACCTGAAACATGTTGCCATTTATTTACAGTGCAGGAAATCCCGGGGAAAGCTATCTTCTTCCCCTCCTCTTTGGATACTTTTTCCTGGGAAACAGTGCATGTTGTATGTATAAATAGGTAAACAAAAGCCTAAATGAAGCTTTTTACTATGGACCAACAGCTTCAACAGGAAGATTTGGAATGCAGATTTGGGTACACTAACCCCTTTCATTCTTTAAAGCTTCTCCATTCCAAATTGTCCCTGTCAGTTGCTCCAAACATATGGCTATAGAAGCATACATCCATATGATAAAAACAGAGAGCCAACAGACCAACATTGATGCTTTTGTACTAATTTAGAATGTTTATGAGGGATCAAATGTTTCAACAGTATACGTAACTTCAACAAAAAGTACTCTGTGAACATTCAAAACTAACTTTGCTTTTTCAAGCCAGAACGATTCGAACAGACTTTTTCCTGTGCACTTAGTTATGATACATTCTTGTTAAGGCAGGAGACATGTCTGTAGGTGGTGTTTCTGTGATGTAGGCAGTTGGGGTGTGATGTTCAGGCTTGCGGGGAGGGCATGGAAAAACAAACACCATAATTTTAATGTGGGGGATTGGGTGCTAGCCCTGACTCCTGTCAAACACAGCAAGCTTCAGATTGTTTATGGTTTGCTGCGAAGTTGCTTTCTTATTTAAATGTACTACTACATTCCTCAAAAACTTTTGTAAAGAAAAATAACATGGAAAGGTACTTCATAGTCTAAGAGTACAGAATATCAAAAGTTTGAATAATAATTTTGCAAAATATATCATGATTCACATGTCAGAATGATTCCATAGCAGGTATCACCACATACTCCTTCCCAAAACTATTGTTCAAACTTTTAACATCCTCTACTCTTAGACTGTGAAGTATCTTTCCATGTTACATCACATTTTAAATAGGTTATGGCAATGAGTTAAAAAAATTAAAAACAAAATAAAATAGTAAAAGTAATATATATTTTTAAAAAATAATATTGCAAGCTCTGTGTGGGCCGAGCCATTGTGCAATGTTAGCTGCATGATATTTGAATGGCCCAACTAGGTTACTAAGAGGGCATTTTGCAAGAGGACATTGTCACACAGTTTAATAGCCTGTCCAGAGTAGTATATTGGTTGATATTCGGATCACTGTTGGTACAGTTTGGTTTGAAACAAATGACAGAGTTCACATGTATTTCTACTTCGATCGACCCATCCTGCCCCTTTAAAGAGCTGCCGTACTCCTTTCTGGCACATTGCTGGAGCTTCTGTGTTTTTTGGTATGATTCAGCAGACTTCTGTTTATCCCTTTGTGTAGCATGTGTAGATGGCTACGTTGCACCCAAATGGAGCTGTAGGTGGCATTATCTGAGGTGACAAGCCACGTACATAATAGCTGGGTTGTGACATCAAAAAGGAGGATGGAGGAACCCCTTCTTCTATTTTTGTCTTCTTTAAATATTTCCCTAACTGACGCAGCACAGTTCTAATCAGTGGCATAGCATGGGGCCCCTCAGAGGGGTGGCTCCCCCAGGGTGCAACTTTGTTAGGGGTGCAACTGCTGCCCTTTTGCTAGGCAGTTGGAGCCATGCGGGCTGGGCTTGGGGTGCTGGGGGTCTGGGCACCATTGTGCCTCTTCCTGGCCATCATCGGGCTGCTGGTGGCACTGAACCTGGCCAGCAGTGTTTTCCTGCTAGGCTAGTGGTGGGAGCAGAGGGTGGCTGTGCAGACACTACAGGAGGCAGTGGCAGCAGCATAGCAGTGGGAGCTGGAGGCACAGTGCCCCCCCCCCATGCCCTGGCCGAGCCCAGTGCAAGATAGGCGAGGAGGAGATGGGGGAAGATGGGGGAAGGAGGGATTATGATGGAGGAGGAGGAGAGTGGAGGAGGAGGAGAGTGCTTTGGGGGCACTCCTATCAGGAATGGAGGGAGGGGGAGGGGGTGTAGGTCCACAGGTTAGGGGTGCAATACTTGCCCCGGGTGATGGCAAGCCACGTTATGTCACTGGTTCAAATACCATGCTAGGTTGATGCATTGCTATTGCAATATGCCACTTATTTTATTTAACAGCAACAAAAAAGGAAAGTCTGCTGAATGACGGCCATGGGAAAAAGTGGGAAAACGGGCTAGTCAACTCCGGGGGCTGCACCCACACAAGGCAACACAGCCCCAGAGAACCCTGGCTGATGAGAAAGGTAGGGAAAAGGGGGGTTGCCTCCCTTCTGTCTCCCCAACCTTCACCCCAATGTTTCCCCTTCACACCGCTGCTGTCCTCAGGTACTGTTGCTACTGCTTCCTTACACATGAGTAAACTGGGTAAACTTATTCATGCATAAACCAAGTAAACATACATGCAAGTAAACTGGCAATCCAAAGACCTGTGTGGGTCCTTCTCACAGGAGAATAAACATCTCCAGTATGAATGGAAGGATCGCTCACGGGAGAGATGAAATAAATCCCACTGAAGAACCTTTTAAGCGTGAACTAGACTGCTCCAACATGCCCTGTCTGGACAGGTCCTACATTTGATACTGGAGTATTATTTCCTCTATATATTAATATCAGGAACAAAGAGAAATAAAGGGATCCTTCATGCTCACTGTTGTGCACACCAGCATGAAAGGGTGTGATAAGACAAAGGATTGTGTCTGATCACACTGGAAAGGGTGGCTTTGCCAGGAGCAACTTCATTTAAAGTGATCCTTGCATCTGTCTGGGAATTGCTCCAGCCTGTCTGCCAAAAAGCATAGCCCTGCTGTTGGACCAAAAAGGTCCAACTTGGGCCCAAATCGGATTCAAGTCTAAGTCCTATTGCCTGTGTGTTGTGTGACTGCCAGGAAAGAGCTTGCATCAGACCATGCCAGAAGTTATCCAAAATGCAAGCTATTTCTGTGTGTGATTTCATGCTAAATATTTAAAATATTTACAACAGGGCAACCAAGTAACTTAAGTACAATGACCCATTAAACCAGTGGCTATTTGAGGCACAAAGAAAAAAAAATCATATATAAAAAGTGGGGATTCAAAGGAACAAAATTCTACCTTTGAGTAAGGATATAATCATATTGAGGTTTGTCCCACAGGTTGGTCTGCTTTGAGTATGGGCTGGTTTGTGATCATATGACATATAGGCAATCGCAAACCAGCTTATCTCGTATTCAAATCTAAGTGCACCTCTTGGGGTCGCTGTTTAGGGGGTACTGTTTTTTAATTGTTTTGTTTTGGTGGGGTAGGATCCCTCTGTTTTGGTTTGGTTCTAGCATTTGTGATCGTTGAGATCGAACCGAATCATGTCTCTGAAGCAGACAAAACCACCAACACTATTATGGCATTTTAACAAACTGTATTTGTATAGCCAATGTGAAACCTGAGCTAAATAGTTAGTCTTTAAGGTACTGCAAGATTAATTATTGTTCTATCTTGCAAAATACTCCAGATCAACATGGGTATCCATCTGGAAATGTGTATCTGTGGAAATAAATGAAGCATGATCATAACAACAGAAATCTCTGGGAAAGCCAGGCGTTGCTCCATGTTCCCAGAGGTTAAATTGAAAGCTTGCTTCTGTTCCTCTCACAGAGGGGGAGACAGAAATGACAGGTTACCCACCTGTAATTGTAGTTCTTCGAGTGGACCTCTGTGATTCACACCCTGGGTGATTCACACCTGCGCGGAGCCTCATCGGAAGATTCTAGAGCTTCTGCGGTAGCAATGAACACATTAGAATATGCCCCTCCCCACCCGTATAAGTACCTTGGCGCCAAGCGTCCCCTTTCAGTTGTGTCAACCGCCGCTTAATAGTAAGCAAACAATGGCATGACAGAGGAGAGGACGGGCGGGATGTGTGAATCACAGAGGTCCACTCGAAGAACTACAATTACAGGTGGGTAACCTGTCGTTCTTCTTCGTGGCCTCTGTGAATCACACCCTGGGTGACTAATAAGCTGTCTTACCCGGAGGCAGGGTGTCACGCCAAGGTAGAGGCTAGAACAGCACGTCCAAGTCCACGTCAGACTTCTGCCGGAGGTCGAGTCTATAATGACGGATAAACGTGGACAGCTGTGCCCAAGTGGCAGAGGCACAGACGTCCGGAAGAGGTACGTCGCGGAGAAAGGCTGTAGAGGCTGCCACTGCCCTGATGGAGTGAGGGCAAACCACTCTAGGGGCTGGTTGTCGAGCAAGTTGATAAGCCAAATGAATGGTAGAGGCAACCCATCTGGAGATAGATTGGGAAGTCACCTGACGGCGTTTTGTAGGTAGCTGATGGCTTATGAAGAGACGAGATGACTGTCTAAAAGGTTGGGTACGTTGGAGATAAAAAGCAAGAGCTCTTCTGACATCCAACGTATAGAGTATTTTTTCTTGGTTTGAAGAAAGTGACGGAAAAAATGAAGGAAGGACAATTGGCTGGGAAAGATGAAATTGAGAGACAATTTTGGGGAGGAAGGAAATGTCCATGAATAACTTCACCTTATCGGGAAAAAATTGTAGATAAGGGTAGTCATAGCGTAAAGCTGTCAATTCACTAGCTCGTCGAGCTGAGGTGATGGCTTCGAGAAAAGCTGTTTTAAAGGTGAGGAGTCTTAAGTCAGCTGTAGCTAAAGGCTCAAAAGGAGCTTTGGTAAGCTGTTTCAAAACAAGAGTTAGTGACCACTGTGAAGAGGGAGGTCGAGTATCGGGGTAGATATGAGAGAGACCTTTCAGAAAACGTTTCATTGTTGGATGTTTGAAGAAGTTTGCTGCTGGAGAATTTGGAGGTTGGTATGATATTATTGCCGAAAGGTTGATATATCACTCAAGGATGATATGGAGAGGCCCCTGGATTTGAGATGTAGGAGGAAGCGGAAAACAGTGGAAAGTGATGGATTGATGGAGGATGATGAGGAAGATTTGGTAAAGGATTGAAATTTCTTCCATTTGTACAGGTAGGCTTTCCTTGTAGATGTTTTTTTGGCATGATGAAGAACGTTCATTAACGAGGGAGAATCCTCCACGCTGCCAGGTGCAGAACAGGTAAGTCCGGGTGTAGGACTTGGGAGTTGTTCTGTGTGAGAAGGTGTGGCAGGTGGGGGAGATGGTGGATGTCAGATGAGAGATTGTGGAGAACTGGGAACCAAGTCTGTCTCGGCCACCAAGGGGCTATAACGATGGCATTGGTTTTGTCTTGTTGTAGACGGATGACAACTTTGTGGAGGAGAGGGAACGGCGGAAAAAGGTAGGTAAGAGTCTTGGGCCAATGGCCGACAAACGCGTCTCCCTGGGAATGTTTTCCTATTCCTGCTCAAGAGCAATACAGTTGGCATTTCCGATTTGCTCGGGAGGCAAAGAGATCGAGAGTTGGCGTGCCCCATTTCCGGCATAGTTGGAGGAATACTGATTGATCTAGTTCGCACTTGTGAGCTTGGGCATCTGTACGGCTGAGCAAGTCTGCTAGGTCGTTGTCTTGACCAGCGATGTGTAAGGCTGTGAGACAGATGTGATGTTGCAGACACCACTTCCAGAGGTCGACCGCTAGGTAGAGGAGACCTGGGGAGTGGGTGCTGCCTTGTTTTAGGATGTAGTACATCGCCGTGGTGTTGTCGGTGGCGATCTGTACCATTTTTCCTACAAGAAGGTTTCTGAAAGCCTTGCAGGCCTTTATGATGGCTAGTAGCTCCAATTCGTTTATGTGGAGCAGTTTTTCTCTGTGAGACCATTTGGCGTGGACTGTGAGGGATTTGCAATGAGACCCCCAGCCGGTGCGACTGGCGTTGGTAGTGACTTGTATTTGCAGGCAGGGTTGTTGGAACAGTCGCCCGATAGAAAGGTTGGTATGGGAATGCCACCATTGAAGTTGAGAGGCCAATTCTGGAATGACTCTTAGGAGAGTGTGGGGAGAGTCTGTTAGTGGATCGAATAGGGCCAGAAACCAGGATTGGAGAGATCTCATTTTGAGACGCACATGTTGTACAACTGACGTCATAGAGGCCATGGTGCCTAGAACTCGTTGCACCATTAAGGCAGGTATCAAGGCATGCGGAGTGAAGCCGCATGCGTGAAGAGAGACAAAATCTCTTCACCGTAAGAGATTTTGTCTCTTTTCTGCAGGGAGGAAAGCGCGAGCTCGTGTGGAGTCTATGAACGTGCCTATGTAATGTATAGTCCTTGTAAGTTTTAATGTTGATTTTTGTTCATTGATAGTTAGACCAAGATCGCGAAGAAGGGCGAGGGTGAAACAGGTGTCTCGTCGAGCTTTGGGACAGGAGTGTGCTACAAGGAGCCAGTCGTCGATATATGGAAAGACGAGAATGTTTTGAAGTCTGAGGTAGGCGGCTACCGGCGCCATGCACTTGGTGAACACTCTCGGACCTGTTGCAAGGCCGAATGGGAATCTTTTGAATTGGTATGCTTGTGATCCAAGTTGGAAACGAAGGAATTTTCTGTGTGTGGGATGTATTGCAATATGAAAGTAAGCATCTCTTAGGTCTATGACAGTGAACCAGTCATTTTTTCGAAGTAAAGGAAGAACTGATTCTAGAGTAACCATGCGGAATTTTGTGGTGACGATGTAGTTGTTTAATAATCTTAAATCTAGAATAGGGCGAAGACCCCCGTATTTCTTGGGGACGGTGAAATAGCGAGAGAAAAACCCGGTGTTGTTTTGATAGACGGGTTGTATGGCATCTTTGAGAAGTAAATTCGTTATTTCTTCTTGCGGGGTTGTGACGGTGGAGTAACGACGTGTGTTGTCGGAGGAAGTTCGAAGAAGTGGATGCGGTAGCCATTTTTGATGATGGAGAGTACCCAGGAATCTGTGGTGATGGATTCCCATGCAGGTAAGTGTTTCCAGAGGGCAGGGTTGGTGGGGTGGGTGGTGATCTCGGTCAGAGGAACATCAAACATGGTGTTTGGGTTTCTGGTCATTGCGCCTAGTGGCAGGCTGTTGCCGGGTTTTGGCTCTTTGGTTTTTGAAGTATGGATTGTAAGAGGTTTGTCGTGGAGGGTCTCGTTGGAACCTCTGGTACGAGTTATAGGGTTGTTTCCATTGATTTTGCTGAGGACGTTGCTGGTAGGAAGGGTAAACTCCCCAACGTCTGGCTGCTGAATGTTTCTTTTGTACGTTCTCTAGTATATCGTCAGTTTCAGCATGAAAAAGACCTGCTCCATCGAAGGAGAGGTCTTCGATACGTGCCTGAGCATCTTCGGCTAAGCCGGCCGTTCTGAGCCAGGAAAAACGGCGTACGGCTACTGAAGTGGCCATGGACTTGGCCGTAGCATCTATGGTGTGGCAGGCAGAAAGCATCTGTTGTTTAGCAACGGAGAGACCTTCTTTTTGGAAGGTTTGAGCTAGTATCTTTTTATCCTCTAGCAGGGATTCAATAAAGGTGGACATGTTGTCCCAGAGGAAGCTCCCATGGCTCCTTGATAATTAGCGACTCGCATGGTGAAGGCTGCGACAGAGTAAAGACATCTACCCATGGAGTCTATTCATCAGCTGTCTTTATTTGGTGGTATGAGAGATTGTTGGTGTCAAGATCTCGATTGAGAGGCTTCGACAAATATAGAATTTGGAGCTGGTTGTTTTTGGAGGAAAATGGCTCCTGGGTCATGGATTCTATAGAGGTTATCAATCCGCTTAGACATGGTATGGGAGGAAGCTGGTTTTGTCCAGGATCTCTGCGCAGTACTAAGGAGAGATGGTAACATCGATATGTGCACCGGAGTGGTTGTATTTTTAGAGATCGGATCATATAGATGATTGGATGGTTCTGTCGATGGTTGGTGGGCTTGCAGATCAAGGGATTTAGCCATGCGAATCATAAGTTGGGCATAGGTCTGGAAATCCTCTGCCGGTGACGGCGGGTCGGTACCAACAATGTCCGACTCTGGAGAGGTAAGTAACATCGATGGAGTCTGCGGCCGAGATCCATGGTCAGAGCCATCAAGGTCGCGTCTGGAGTCGACGGACTGTCGATCGACTTTGGTGTTGAGAGGCTGAGTCTCGTAGTATTGCCAGTTATGAATTGGAAAAGATGGAGGCGGCATGTCCATGGACATCTGTCGATGTTGAGGATCGTCGACATCGAAAGATGGTGGTTGAGCGTTGACAGACCTCGATTGATAGGGATGGACCTCAGTGTCGAGCTCGGTGTCGTAATGGTGCCAGGGTCAATGACTTGGATTTACCGGAGGACGGGAACTGTGTTGATGTAACGGAATGGAGCGAGTGTCCATGGACCAGGATGAATATCGAGGATCGTCGATATCAGAGCCTATGTCTCTGTGATGTTGAAATGGAGGTTGCTGATGTGATGGCATAGCAGTAAAATAAACTGACACTGGCGATGCCGAGCGTGAAGAGTGATTTCCATCATCTATTGTAGTAGGAAAGTATCGGGAGGCTGGGGCTGCAAAAGCCTCACGTGTTGATGAAATCTGCTCGACCGTGCGAGGTTTTTTAGATACCAAATGGGGAGGAGGTTGAGGTATAGTCACCTCTCGGTGATGTGGCCGCTTCGACACCGATGGTTGTCGATAGGTAGGCCGACTATTAGATGGTATTATCGAACCGGGTAAAACACCTGGTCGACTAGTTGGTGCAGTTTGTCGAGCAGAGCACTGGTTGGTGCAAATTGCAACCCGATGCGCGTGCTGAGCGTGGGTTTGAACCACACGCGATGAAGCGAGCTGTCGAGATTGTTGATGTCGACGGTCCTGGTTAGGGATCGGTGGGCGATCTGAGGGCATCGAATATGGAACGGTGTTGAGCCATTCGGGATGGGAATCCTCAGGCGATGGAATAACCGAAGGATTGCTGGAAGGAATGGAAGGTTGTGGACTGGGAGGAGAGGACGTTAGTTGGTCGACTCTATCATCCCATTCTGGAGACTGAGAACAGGGTTGATGAGACGGAAGTCTGTCATCATCAAAGTCGGAGTTTTAGCCTCGAGAGGCGAGATCGAAGAACTCCGCACTTAAAATTTTTGCAATGGGTACAGGAGGAAGTTTGATGTTGTTCTCCCAAGCAGAAAAGGCACTTAGCCTGTCCGTCGGAAAGTGGGATCTTATTATCACAGACAACGCAGTGCTTAAATGGGCCCAAAGGGGCCATGAATAGGAGAAAATAATTGAGGAGAAAAACCAATGATTGGGGGGGGGGGGGTTGCTGTGGCTGGAGGCCGAGCGAGGGGAAAGGAAAAATCTCTGATGATAAAGAGTTTGATCTAATAGTTTAAAAGAAAAAGATTGATAACAGGAAGGAATCAAGAATAAGCTCTCTTTCTCTTTTACTCACAGAAGCAGAATTATGAGGCTCTCAACGCGGCAGTTCAAAGAAACTGAAAGGGGACGCTTGGTGCCAAGGTACTTATACGGGTGGGGAGGGGCATATTCTAACGTGTTCATTGCTACCGCAGAAGCTCTAGAATCTTCCGATGAGGCTCCGCGCAGGCGCGAATCACCCAGGGTGTGATTCACAGAGGCCATGAAGAAGAAAAGATTTTTTAAAAAATCCTTGTTGTTCAGTGCTGAATTTGTTGATTGGCAAGCCAATTCAGCACAATGCAAGGGAGATAAGGAGGGGGAGACAAAGAGGGGCATGTTTTCTTTTTCCTTTAAAGGGAAGAACGGAGTAAATAGGGTTGCTTAAGGTGTGGTTTCTTGCCCTCAAACCACCCTATCCTTGCATATGGATGCAAGGAATACAACAAATAGCACACTGCACCTCTATTTCCCTTATGTGACCCTGTTTAGCTTGATTCAGTCTGGCTGTCTAGTTGCACCCTTAGTCTTTTTGTTTTTCTGTGCTTCATATTTCTGGGTATAGAAAATATAGAAATGCATTACCTTCTGGAAATATATGCATAGTAATGGCGAATTATAGTAATAGGAAATTATGATTTACCTGGCTCACACTGCTTCACTGAAGCAAAATTAAAAAAAAAAACAAATTGTTAAAGAAAACACTTAATTCAATAAAAATTAAGAATTGAGCCATATCAGCACTTGATGTGAAGGTTATTTTTTAAATAGAACTGAATATACAGAATGAGGATCAGTCTACTGATTGGCACAGAGAGCTCAGTCTCTGGACAGCTGGAAAATTTTTAGTCTGGTGATAACTTGCCTAACTTTATTTTGCATTTCTGAGCAAATGCACTTTTCAGTTATGTTATTTCTGCAGTGTACTGCCTTCTCTGCAACCCTGCAAGACAATATGTCTTCATACAGGGCAATTCATGTATATTATTCATAAGACAGGCCTTCCGATTTTAGTGAGACTTGTTCCTTATTATGTGTGCATAGCATTGCAGTTCAAGTACAGTAGATTACATTAGGAGAAGATGACTGATATGTTAAGAACCCAGGCCAGTATTCTCCCAAAACTCTGCCGAGCAAGAAGTCCCATCACTGTAATATTACACTGTGTGGTGTGCACAAGATCAGCACTGGCTTAATGGCAAATGTTTGTGCAGTGGTATGATCTTGCATTAATATGGTGACAGCACTTTCTACATAGCAAAAGCTGAGTAAGAAACTGACCTAATTGTTTTACTACACAGTAGCAGCAAGTAGTTTCAGTTTTGTACCCGATCACCACTTCTAATATAATTTTTGTAACAGTTTCTGTAAGCGATGCAAATACTGCTAAGATCTTTCTGACAAATACCACTAGCAGGTGAAATGGGTAGCTGTTTTCTGAGAGAGATGTTATGACAAGTATCAAGACCCTAAACCATTAAGGGCTTTATAGATACTGTTCTTGTACAAGTGGTGGCAAATTTCAACTTAGGGGCCACAGTAAAGGCAATCTGAAGCAAACAAGAATATATGCACCCTGATCTGCAAGCAAGCCAGATTCAATATTTAGTAGGAATTAGGTCTCTTTCTCTATAGTTTCTTCCTTTTAGCAAGAGTTGGATGGTGTCGCACAAGAATGAATCCCAAACTTACATCGCTACCACCTCCAGTTCAAAACATGTAGCTGTTACAATTGTAGAGATAGTGTATCATTATTAAATCTTGTTGCGATTGGCTTCAACTAACTTTGGCATATTTAACTCTAGATAGTAATGGGTTGCTGCTTTTCCAGTAGTTACCGCTGAAGATAAACCACATAGTGCTTGGTGAGGGCACAATGTACAACCCTGCTATGGACCAGGCTGTAGCCCCATGACAAACCCTATTTCTTCCCTGTTGATTTTATCTTGATTGTTCTGTCCTCACTGCTGTTAGCAGCAAGGAAAGAACAGTCTGTATCAGGATTGCTGGGAAAAAAATGCAAAAGAGGCTCTACACTTTCACCAAGCAAAAGAAAAGGAGGGGTGGGCATGCTTCACGAAGCCATGAACACTGAAAAGGTTGTATACTTCTGTGCTAGAATAATATACAAACAGGATAGTATTGAGCTCTCTACCCAATGTAATGTGGTGGATAGAGTGAAGGCTAGGACTCAGGAGACCTGACTACAAATCCCTGCTCTGCTGTGGAAACTCACTGGGGGCGTGGAACGGGTAATATCACTCCTTAAATATCTTACTTACCTTGAAAGCCGTATTACAGTCAATAGAAGTTGGTTCCAACTTACAGCACGTACGCACATACACACAGTATAGAGCTGCTAATTTTTTTGACTATTCAAGTGTTGCTCAGGCTGTTTAGTAAATAATCATATGTATTACAATCTTCTGAAAAGTGTAATTTTTTGGATGGTGTCTAATAAGCACACACGTAAGTAACAACTATTGAATTAAAGAGTAATTTATTTCTTCTGAACTTGACAAGGAGGGATTTCCCAGAGATTGATAACACAACACAGTCTTATGCACCATTTCACAGCTAGTCCCTTGTTGGTTTTATTAAGAACATAGTAATTTAAAAAATAGCTAAATATGTACATATTAATAAAACTTATATACATAAGATTGAGACACTTTATACCTAAATATGGAATGATTTTCCTAATAAAACCTATAAAAAGACTTCTGAATAGAAGTTTGAACAGTAGTCACAGTTAAGTAGACACAAATACAATTGTTTTTTAAGATTCATGAACAGAATGTTGATTGTTAACTGTTACAATAAGTGTGCCTTATTTATAAATCTAATGAAACTGAAAAGCTCCATTCATGAGGGAGCAACCCTATCAGTCTCTAAGGGGTAGATGGACTTTTTGCAGAATGCAGAGCTAGCCAGGTTTTAGCTTGTCATCAAGAGAACACAGCCACATTTCAATAATAAATTGGTCACATTAAATTCCATAAAAGGATTAATGAACTGCAGTAGAAATGATTATTCAGCCCAAATATATCTAAAAAACATGATAGTTATTTTAAAACTCCTATAGCATAGTTGACTGGTGTGCTTATGATGATGATCTTGGACATTCCAATGTAGGTAGTATTTATTTACCTTTTATCGGAGAATTGACTTTAGCATTACACATTAAGGATAGAACAGAAGCCTGGTTCTTCAAATGGTAACAATAATATATAATTTGTATCTTCAAATTATACTTGTGGGGGAGTTGTGGTTAGTAACTTTAAAGATCAGTGCAGAAATCTATGCACACCCATGGCAAACTTTCCTTTTGAAAACAGAAATATAAAATAAATCAAAATATTGTGAAGGGAAGATACAAATTACTTTGGTTTTAATTCTAATGGATGGGAGAAGGATATCAATGCATGATGATGACAAATAGGGTGTCATTAAATATACGTGAAGATAAGTTAACTAGCAAGTCATAAGGTGCAAGAAGTAGTTTTCTTTAAAATTATTCCTTTTATTTGGAAGAATAAATACAGGTAGTGCTGTATGACGCGCATTTTGTCTTTTGTTCTTCCCCACTACTACTCTCATCCTGGGGCAGAAAGGAATGCTAGAGTATCCAATCAAACAAGGTTGGGAAATATGGGGCTCTCCAGATGTTAGGTAAAGGTAAAGGTTCCCCTTGACATTTAGTCCAGTCGTGTCCGACTCTAGGGCATGGTGCTCATCCCCGTTTCCAAACCGTAGAGCCAGCGTGTCTCCGAAGACAGTTTCCGTGGTCACGTGGCCAGCGCGACTAGACACGGAAAGCCGTTACCTTCCCACCGAGGTGGTACCTATTCATCTACTTGCATTTTTACATGCTTTTGAACTGCTAGGTTGGCAGGAGCTGGGACAAGCGACGGGAGCTCACTCCGTGTGGATTCGATCTTACGACTGCTGGTCTTCCGACCTTGCAGCACAGAGGCTTCTGCGGTTTAACCCACAGCGCCACCACATCCCCTCCAGATGTTACTGGACTGCAACTCCTACCATCCCTCACCATTGGCTACACTAGGGTTTTTGGAGTTGCAGTCCTACTGCATCTGGAAGGCCACATGTTCCACAGTCCTGTGACAGTCTGTGATAAAAGTGGCACAACTGAAACAGTCCGTTGATCAAATATATTTTCAAATGACTGATGCACATTTGTGAAGAGGTGTTCAGTTTGCATATTACGGGCCAGCACAAGTATTTTGTGTTCCTGGCCTCTAGATGTAAAAAGTGGATGGTTGTTTGTGGGGGCGGAATATGTGAAAGCTTAATTCATAAATTTTATATCCCTCGTTAAAAGGAGGGGGGACTGTGGAATTCTAGCCTAAATGTGCCTGTGCCTACAAATGGAGAACCCAGTTCACACAATGTCTTGTATATGATCTTCCCCACTGCACATACATTCCCTCCATTGCAAACCTGTCTTTACTTCAGCAAGCATGTGAACCCCTCTAGGTCAAAATGGAAGTGTGATGAGCTAAGATGTTGGACAAGCACATAGATACATACAGGGTACAGATTCATATGCACTTTGTTTCCTCTCTCCATTATACTACCCAAAAGTCACTTGAGGAATTAGGCACAAGGGAAGAAGATAAGAGCATGTGAAAGTCAACCACCACCCAAACTGGAAAAGTATTTTCCCTACATATCATGCAAATATTCCAAAAAGCTATGTATATAAAAGTGCTATGGAGACTTCCGGCAGCAATAATTCTTGAAATAATTTCCTGGGGAAATACAAGATAGCACTGCCAGATTCAAAAGTCAAGGGAGAATGGAGGTCTCTGCAAAAGAATGTTCCTGAGTCATCTCAGTATCAAGAACAATTCATTTCACATTCATCGAGACACATTCTGGACAAAACAACATTCTCATATCAGTTAGTGGTGGTGCTTATTGTCAAAATACTGATACCAGCAGTATCCTATTGCTAGTCCCAACTAAAGTAGACTCACTGAATAAATTTTTGACTGGTAAATCTACACATAGACACACCCCACCGAGTAAATGGGTCTATTCCAGTTGGTGCTAGCAACAGAATACTGGACAAAGTACCTTATTATGAGAAGAATACCTGGCAACTTACTGTATTTGCCTAAAGAGAAAAATGATAAGCTAAGAAGTAGAGAGTGGACCTCCAGAAACGATGACGATAAATGATCCATTAAACTCAACAGGTTTTTGGTCCTGTGATTTCTGCACACGAAAGCAGTATAAACTGGGGTCCTTCAGGGCTCCCTCTTGAAAGGAAGAGAGACCTCTAGATGTATTTATTTTTCTCTATTTAACAGAACAGCCAGCATGCATATACTTATGTGGGAAAATGCAATGGGGAAAATGTGATCATATGTGGGAAAATGCAATCATAAGATCAACATTTGTTCTATAGCTGTGGTTAATAACTGCAGTATAATCGTTGCTGCTGAACAAGCCTATTCTGATTAAAATAAAAGGAAACAAGTAATTTAGTGGCTTTGTTATCCTGTGTTATAAAAGCATGAAGAAAATTGAGGAGGTCATGGCAAAAGAGAAATACAGGTACTGAAGAAGTCTGGAAATGTTGCTGGTATCCCGCTGAAATGTAATGATATCTGGATCAGCTAGTGAAACACTGGTGCAGAATGTGTGGTTTCAAAGAGGTTACCTGAAAAAGAAAAAATACAACTTAAAATTAGGATTTTAAGTATTAACAATATACCAATAGTGTACATTTTGTAAATATTTTAAAAGTTTATTTGTTCTGAAAAATAAGAGTGAGAAAAACAGCATTTTGGATAAATACTACTACGTTCTCAACTTCAACTACAAAATTCTTTTCCTCTGGCTGTGAAATAAATATCCGCAAGTGTTGTTGGAAATTAGTTTGTCCTGAAAAATCTCTGAAAGGGTAACGCATAGAAACAAATAAATTTGAATGGAGACCTCTGTTTTCCCAACTTAAATACATAGCTTGGTTATATCTAAAAATCTATTTCCCCAGAGCCCCAACTGGGCTCGCTGATAATTAGTTTTTAACAATACCAGAGTGCAGGCCTTAGGTGGACTCTTCTATTAAGCATGTCATATATATTGCTACTATGAGATTTTTTCTCCTGGCTATGCACTAAGTTGTTCATCTGCTGTCCACTAGGCTTCTGCCAGCTCCCGTATTTGATCACACAACAATGTATATTTTAATCATTATTTCCAAAAATGTGCTTGTGTAAGTATGCTATGATGCAACTTACAAACAATGCAGGCTGAAAATACTGTTATTTCTATTGCAATAACTGAATGAATATAGTTGTGAAATCTGTGTCCCCAGACTTCAATGCAGGCAGCACCATTTCTCTGTAAGCAGAAGTAACTACTGGGATGACTGAGTACTGGGGTGAAGGAAGAAAACAGAGCAGTGTGAAAAAACATTGTGACAGACAATGGAGTGAAGCTGGAACAAATGGATTTCCATCCCAGATTAAGTCATGCACATTTGCTAGTACATATATATATATATATGTATGTATGTATGTGTATATATATATATATATATATATATATATATATATATATATATATATATATATGTGTGTGTGTGTGTGTGTGTGTGTGTGTGTGTGTGTGTGTGTGTGTGTGTGTGTATGTATGTATGTATATATATATATATATATATATATATATATATATATATATATATATATATATATATATATATATATATATATATATATATATATGTATAAGGGACGTGGTGGCACTGCGGGTTAAACCGCAGAAGCCTCTGTGCTGTAAGATCTATAGATCTGCAGCTGTAAGATCGAATCCACGCGACAGAGTGAGCGCCCATCGCTTGTCCCAGCTCCCGCCAACCTAGCGGTTCAAAAGCATGCAAATGCAAGTAGATAAATAGGGACCACCTCGGTGGGAAGGTAACAGCGTTCCGTGTCTAAGTCGCACTGGCCATGTGACCACGGAAGATTGTCTTCGGACAAACGCTGGCTCTATGGCTTGGAAACGGGGATGAGCACCGCCCCCTAGAGTCGAACACGACTGGACAAATTGTCAAGGGGAACCTTTACCTTTACCTTTATATATATATATATATATAAACACACACACCACATTTTCTTATATATATTAGAAAATGTCCAAAAAGAAGCAAAGCGGGGAATAGTAAACTTGGGTGGAAATAGGGAAGAAATATTAAAGGAGAAAGACTCAGCTAACTAATGTGAAGAGACAGAGAAGTTCCTAAATGTTGCTGCTTGATCAGTGAATGATCAGTGAATGAAAAGCTGAGGTAAAATGGAGGGAAACTGCAGCACCTGCTCAGTGCAATGGGCAAGGCCACCAAAATGCTTAGTTTCAGCTCGGATAGATTCCAGAATGTTCTGCATAAGTGCAAAAGAACCCACTACTGTGGATTCACAAATATCACAATGAAGAAGTACCTATGTACAGAAATATATTTTAGAAGTTATTAAAATTCCTTAAAGCCATCAATAAAAACTAGCACCCTCCAAGTCCTGCCCCAAGCATCTGGAAGATAATATTTAAATAACAGCCAAGAGTTGCATGTTTGATACTTGTAAGACAACCACAGACATTGTCCATGCTTGTGTACGCATACAGAATGAAAATAAGTACATGAAAGTATGCTTAGAAGAAAATGAGAAGCCAGTGCAAATGCTAAATGTGAGCTGGAAATCAATCTACAACCAACAGGAGGAAGGTTGCTCCACTTCTCCACCAGATCTAGTATTGAACATTCAATAGCACAGCCTTGTGCAGAGAAGATTACAGTAGTCCTATTCTAAAAGTTATCAAAGAGTAACTCAATGGAGGATCCATGTTTGATCACATATAAAATAGTAGAGCTTCATAAAAAGTCACATTTGACCATAGCTGCAGTGGCTGTTTCTAAGCACATCTGCAGATTTCATGAGCAACTTTAGAATGCAAAAAGGGCAACCAAAATGATCAAGGTGCTGAAGCAACACCCCATGAGAAAAGTTGGTAACATTTGAGGGAGGGGAAGGGTATGAGAGGGATGGGAAAGATATATAAGATACATGCATGACATTTGAGAAATAATAAGAACCTGGGGTCATACCATGTAACTAAATATTGGGACAGAAAAGGATGGGACAAACAATGCACAGGTAAGAACTAGGGACTTTACTTCTAGTTCTTCTAGAAATTACTTCTAATTCAGCAGTTTTAAAAGGAGATCAGACAAATTCACGGAGGATGAGTTGAATTTCCCTCTGGCCTCAGTCAGCAATCCCACTGTCAACTGTGGTTACTGTGTTTATACTTGAACCTTTGGATAGTTTCTGATGCACTGAGCTACAGTCCACCAAAGCTCTGCTATAATAAATTTGTTAATCTGTAATATGCCACACTGCTTTATTTTTTAATTTCTCCCACAAATGAGCAGAAACATGGGAGAATGATCAAAGGTAGAAAGAACTGAAGCAAAATAAGCGACCACAGGAATCTCTAAGCAGAAGTCAATGAGTCCTGTAGCCATGTTTCATCAAGCAGGTTAGGCCCAAAGACTGGTACAACTCAAATATGTATAGAAATTGAGGGCAATTGTTTATTGGAAAATTTTCTGCCACAGTCTGAGGAATGGCAGAGTTGTATCTAGAGTAGCCATGCATGTTATATATTTAATAGGAGCCAAACAGCTACAATTTTGACATTGCCTGATACTCTGTCCTCTTTGAACAAGGCAATCAAAGCCATAGTTGTCAAAGAACCAACTTTCTCACCTGGTTTTCAATAGCCAAGACAATAATATATCCAATTTACATGTGACTGCTGCCATGTTTTAATGCACAGCCTCCCACTACGCCTAGAGATAGGTAAATACACAATCTTCTACTTTTACATATAAAAGCTAGATTTCCTTGTAATCAACACATGCTTCTGAAATATTTTTATATACTCTGGCACTAAACAGTCTACTGGAATATCATGTTGTAGTCAGTGGTGGGATTCAAATAAATTAACAACAGGTTCTATGTCCTAATGACCATTTTAACTTACCAAAAGATATACCGAAAGGTAGTTTAATAATTCACGCATTAAATACTGCAATAAGAACAGTAAAAGAGGTACAGACAACTAGATTATGTTTAAAGGAAGATTTTTAATATTAAATACCTGACAAACAGTTATTGAAGATATTTCCATATTGCTGTTTGATTGGTGTCCTCACTTGCAATTTTCCCTGCTTTTATCCGAGCATCATCAGCTGTGTGATTTACCCTTAACCATCTTTGCACTGTAGGAGTAGGATTCCATTCCTTTAGCGGTAGGCCGATTAGACTGATAATCAGTATGTTTGATATATTGGAAACAGTTAGGCGACTTCTCTTCTCAGAACATATAATGTTCATCTTTGAAAAACCCCTTTCTGCTTCTGCTGAATTTACAGCAATTGTTCTGACAATATTTTTTAGCTCTTTGAACACTTTCAGGAATTGAATAGTTCTGGTAGTTTTTTAAAACATTTCCCACAAAATCTCGATACTCATTAATATCAATTTGGTAATTGAAAAATGTATCAAATACATGCAATTGCTCTTCAGCTGCTTTCCATGGAACTATTACTTCTTCAATATTCCAGTAATCTGGCTCCAAAAAAGTGAGAAATTGTAATGTATTACTATCATCAAATTGGCTACAACTTGCTTTTAAATGTCCACAACCCATTAATCTTTTTTTCAAATTCGTTACAATGCCTTCTAAAAGTGTTTCCCGAGGAAGGCCAACAAATCGATGATTTTCTACAAAATCTATATTTCTGTAGCTTTCTGAAGTAATTAATTCATTAACTTTTTTTTCCGTATGGACCCTTTTCTTTTTCAAGCATTTCAAATGCTTTAATAGATCATATCACAAGTTTTTCAGCCTTTATTATGTCTGTATTTCTTGCTTGCAGTGCATTGGAAAGCAGAGAAATTTCGTTTAAAATATCAATCATCAATGCCAAATCAGTGAAAAAAAATTTTTTTTAAGACGGGTAGCCATGCCCAAGTACTTTGCATTTGAAGAAAAATAGTGATGTAGCGCAGGATAAGCGCGCCACACAGCTAGGGTTGACCTTAAACTACAGGCAGCCCATCTTGGTCCCAAAACTCTACCAATCTTTATAATTTCAATTCCAAATTGTTCAGATATTTTGGTAAATTCAATCTGGTTCTTATTGGATTGATGAAAAATAGTATATATCTTATCAATGAATATTTTGAAATGATTTACTTGCTTTATTTCCTTTATTGAGTCATCTAAAACAAGTTGGAGGCGATGGTTTAAACAGTGCCATATTATTATGTTTGGAAAGTCTTTTGTTATCCTAGTGCTCACTCCAGATTTTCTCCCAAGCATAACACTTGCACCATCAGAGCAAAATCCTATTAAATTTTTTTGTAAGTAGTTCTTAGTAAGCCCAACTTTATTTAAACTTTCCATAACTGAAGAACATATTGTCTCTGCATCTTGTTTTTCCAATTCAACTAGCTCAACAAAAATTGTTGGAGATGAAACTGAGTCCTCAACTTTTAAGAAAAGTATAATAACTGGTTTGCAAGATATCGTTGAAGCTTCGTCAGTAATCAAACATATTTTCTTATCATTTTCAGTAATTTTAGTAAATATTTCTTTTTTAATTTCCTTTGCAATAAAATCAACTATTTTCACAGCAGTTTTACGTGAATGCAATCCTATTCCCATATCTAATCCATTTTTCATTTGCAGTTCAATCTCATCTTCTATGTCTGAAAATGGTTTACATCTTTTTGACAGGCTGTAAACTGTATTAAATACTCTACAAGTAGTACAGAAATATTTTTTATTCATTGTATCTACTACGTTTGTTATAGTATCCTGCTCACGTATTTTGAAGTTGTCTTTACAAATGTTATGAGCCTTTGATGAAAAATGTTCTTTCATTTTTTTCCTTAGAGAAGCTTGTTGTACCACTCTGTTTTTCCCTGATGCCTCAATCTGAAAAACTTTCCACTCTTTTGACGCATGAACACTTTTCTCTTTTATGAAATCATATTTTGCACAATACTCACAACCTAACTTTTTGTTAGAAATTCCCAGTCCTTCATATTTTTCTTTAAAAATTTTATATTGTTGCACTGACCAGCATTCAGGAAGACTATTTACAATATTGGAGTTGTTGTGATTTTCTATTTCAATTGACGTGCTGCTTTCTTCAGGCTGGATTGGTTGTGCTAGTGACTGTGTTGAACCTTCCAAGGCCAATTCTGATACAACAGAAGAATCTGACTTTGTTTTCTTATTGAAAAAATCTGTCAAACTGTGTTGCCTTTTCATCCTTAGTTTCAAGGGCTATGTAAATAAAAATCTTTTAAAATATAATAATAACATTTATTTATGGACATGTAAGTAGAAGCATACATCTCAGTCTCACCCTAAGTACAGAAATCATGGTCCCATGGCAGCATGAAGAATGGTAACAGGCTCCAGTGTATTTAAATAACAGCATGCAGGAAGGAACGCAGGTGGCACATTTGGCTTGTTTCTAATGAATTATACCTTTTAAGGCAGAACAAGTGAATACTCACTAGAAACAAAAACTACTAAACTGAGACTATCATAATTTGGCCATCACATGAGAAGGCAAGACTCACTGGAAAAGAGAATCATGTTAAGAAAAATGGCAGGCAATAGGAAAAAAGGACTGAACATGAGATAGATTGACTCAAATGGCCTTGAGTTTGCATGTCTTGAGCAGGGCTGTTAATGACACTACCTTTTAGAGTTTGCTAATTGAGAAGACTCCCTGGAAAAGACCCTGATGTTGGGAAAGTGTGAGGGCAAGAGGAGAAGGGGACGACAGAGGATGAGATGGCTGGACAGTGTTAACATGAATCTGACCAAACTCCGGGAGGCAGTGGAAGACAGGAGGGCCTGGCGTGCTCTGGTCCATGGGGTCATGAAGAGTCGGACACGACTTAACGACTAAACAACAATTCATAGGCTTAAATTAAACTGAATGTGACTTGATGGCATATATATTTACTATTTATTTCTTTGTCTTACTTTCAAATCAAACCTTACTAGGCCACCTTTCTCCCGAGAAGGGGACTCAAGGCAGTTCACAGTATTAAAATGAATAGAATTAAAAATACAATAAGCTATACATTACAAAGTTAAACTAGACAACTGATTAAAATACATCGAATGATAAAAAACATGTAAAATGCTTTAAATTATCTTAAATTTTAAAATGGCCTTCAGAGACTCAGTCATGATTGTTAAATGCCTGCCTGAAAAGGTAGGTCTTCAGCTGTGACTACTACAATGAGGCAGAAAGTAGCAGATGATAAATTCCTATAAAACCTGACTTTAATAACATGAGGGAGGCAACATGGCCATACAGAAATTCCATTTGCAAGATGAACAGGTAATGTCAGGGGTTCACACATACTTTGGCATTTAATCCACAGCAGAAGACCACACACACACATGCATATTATAACAGAGATGCCAAGACAGGAACTCACGTAATAGCACAACCACCATACAACCATTCATATTACTTGTGGTAAAGCTTGCATCGTCTGACATGAAGGTATGGCTTTGAAAACTATTCATATCAATGTGTTTGTGGATGAAAGGACATCTGATGGCTCTCAACAACATACAACATGCTAAAATACATATAAGGAACATACAGACCATCAGCAGAATCTAACAGTACTAACATATCAAATTCTATATTTACGCCAAGCAGCCTCTGCATTGGGTGCATCTCCTGTTGAAAAGGAGAGACCAGAGAGAGGGCCTTTTCAATGGTGGTACATCTATTGAATTTGCTGTCCAGTGAAGGTCTCCTGGCAACTATTTTGCTATCTTGCCAGGCAAATATACTTTTAATTTTTCTAGGCATAAACCTGGGTTTGTAAATGTTTCCATCAGCTGTTTTTAATACATCTTATTTTTCCCATGTCTGATTTTGCAGTGTTTTGTACTTGTTAACTTCCCTGGGAGCCAATTTTTGAACATATACATTTGTATGTGTGTAGCTCAGGGTTTTAGGCATCTGGCTGTGGGGCCAAAGGTTGTGAGTTCAATTCCCCACTGAGCCTTCAGAGAGAAGAGCCAGCCTGTGTAGCCATGGGCAAGCTGCAGAGTCCCAGGATGCCCCCAGAAGTAAACCACTTCTGAGCACTCTCTGCCTGAAAAACCCTCAAAAGGGTTGTCAGCAGACAAAACTGACCTGATGGCACACAAGTAATATATGTATCTGACTGTGTAGAGTGGCTGGATGTAGCTGTAGAAATAGGGCTTTGTGCATTGTCTCACCGTCCCACTTTCACTCCTGCAAACCATATTTTGCAGGTGTCTGTACTGTTAGACCAACAAATCAAACCTTATTTAGACCAGAGGCGATGATGGAGCCGAGAAAAGGTGCGTGTATCATTCCCCACGGAAGGGATGCCTTTTGTATAAACCCCAGTTGCCAATTTTAATATGCTCGCTTTCCTCCCGAGCGATTCCTCTTCTCTCTTTATTGTGGCTACGAGGGCACAGATTATTAACATTTTTTTGCAAAGCCAACCCCAGACCTCCCAGCCACAATATTCTGATAAAAACAGCTCTTTTCGTTCCTTTCTCTATTGCTCACACTGGCATAAGGAATTAATCCCAGCTGTTTTTGTGCTCCTTCATTGCCTTCTGGTTTTTTGTTTTTCCTCCTGCTGACACAGCAGCCCCTTCCATTTTTAACGTTGGGGAGGGCGGGAAAAACATGCCTCCTGGAAGGCCGGGAAGCTTGGAGGCAAACCGCTCCGGAGCGCCCGTTGAGCTCTGTGTCCCCGCAACGTCTTCGGCGACTCGTTCAAAGGGAAAAACAAGCCTCCCGCCCGAAAGCCCGCCCCCTCTCGCTCCTGATAGGCTCACCCAGAATAGCAACAAGCGGTGTCACTGGAAAGGGCAAAGCCAGCCGCCTAGAAAGAGAAAGGAAAGTTGCTCGCGGATCCCCTTGGTGACTCGCAGAGCCCCACGCGCTCCTGTCACCAGGGTGCCATGGCCGGGGCCAGAGCGGGCGGCACCGGGTTCGACTCGCAGAGATAAGGCGGTGGCCGCCTGGGGTCTCTCAGCCCTGAAGCCCCCGAGTGGGAGGCGGGGGGTGGGAAGGAGCCCTGTTGTTCCCACAGCCATGGGACTGGTACCCGCCACAGAGGACCTCGGCCAGCAAGCCCAGAGAATGAGCGGGGATTAATGCAGCCGCCTGCATAAGCTTCCGGCTCAAACAGGTAAAGCCACCTAAGAGTCGGAGGGGCAATTAGGCCTGCAGGACAAGAGGTGATCAATGTCCCAGGTTCAAGAAGTGTGACTGCCAAGGGGACGAAAGGCATAGCCAGAAATCCGGAGCTAGAGTCACGTTTTCAGCAGGCCAGCAAACGGTTCTGCAGAACCGATAGTACATTAGGTATCGGTTCTGTAGAACCGGTGCGAACCGGCTGAATCCCACCACTGGTTGTAGTAGAAGATCTGGCAAACATGTAAAGGACAATATTTCTTGTATGTTGAGCAATTCCAAGTGACAAGCCAGATATCTAGTTGTCTCATGTGCTCCCAGGGGCATCTGGTGGGGCCACTGTGAGATACAGGAAGCTCGACTAGATGGGCCCTTGGCCTGATCCAAGAGGGCTCTTACGTTCTTATGTCTGCTTCATGTCTGAATGTATGTGCAAGCAAACATAGGCAGGAAGAAAAGCGAATCCCTTTCAGTGTGCTGTTCCCTCAAGATGTGAAAATTCTGCAGAACCATATCACTTCACTTGTTCTTATTTGGCAAACCTGAGACTTCTTCCTTCAGCTTGTCTAGTACCTGAAAAATATATTGATGAAACACCTACTTGGGACAAAATTAAGCCTTGGCAGCAGAGATAAATTAAACCATTGTGATAATCATTTACAGAGTACTACTGGAATTAAGGTGTAATTTATACATGAGGACAATATTGTTCATATTTCCGGATACCTTGCAGTTGTAGCCAGGTATATTGGGACCACAAAACAAAGCATCCACACCAGAATCAAAGAACGTGGAAGACACTGTAGATTAAAACAACCGGAAAAATCGGCAGTAGCTGAACATGCCCTGAAACAAGGTGGACATGAAATCCTATTTCAAAATACAGATGTACTGGACAACACCAGCAATCATTATGTTAGACTACACAGGGAAGACATTGAAATCCACAAACATCAGCACAGCTTCAACAAAAAAGAAGAAAATCTAAAAGTCAAGAAAGCCTGGCTCCCAGAACTGAAAAATACAGCCTGCAAAAAGGTCAACGAAGTCTACCCAGCCACAAGGACTGGTGATCACTGCACACAATAGACTAGCTAATGACACCCATCAATCACAGTGACAGATCATCTCCCCCTTATCACAACAATACAATACAACAAAAAACACCCTGATCACCATAATCACCCAATCTCCTGAAAAGGACAAAAAGCTGATGCCACAGCTACAAATACTCAACTATCCCACACACTACACCAGAACACAGACAGAGTTCTAACTCCTGTCCTCTGAAGATGCTGGCCGCAGAGATTGGCGAAACGTTAGGAAGAAAAACCTCCAGAACAGGGCCAAACAGCCCGAAAAACCTACAACAACCAACGGATCCCGTCCGTGAAAGCCTTGGAGAATACGGTGAATGTGCATGTTGAGCAGCTGAAATACCTACTCTAGAACTTAAAAAAAAAAAGGTGAATGGAAGAACATAATGGCAGAAAAAGGAAGAATTATCCTTACTGGAATTGATGCTCCAGATATATCTAACCACTAACTATTCTACCCTTCAAAAAGAAAGAAAGTGAACATGATTACAGCTGGATTGACCCTTGCTTCTGGCAACCAGGAAAATGGGTTTCTTCACCAAGGCCAACCAACAACTGCAACCCTCTGCAGCTAAGATACAATTGCCGCTCAGGTCAGTTGGCAGTAATCCTAGGCCCAGGGGGTCAATCTGCTAACCACTGTACTCACAATACATGACTAGATGTTGGCTTCAGCCCTTAGGTCCTGGATTTAGTGACTGTTCTACCAACTGAGTTCCATGGCCAAACTGCCATTGTGCAAATGACACTGTCATTTGGTGCATGGCTTGGCGAGTGAAATCTGAAGTCATAAACTGGAAGTTGAGAGCTAGAAGCCTGGGAGTTTCTGAGAGGTGACTGGTGCTGCATGCTGTCCTGTTGAAGTACAGAACATTCTTAACTTGCTGAGAGTTTACTGTGACCCTCTGTGTTTCCCTAAGGGACAGCATACTCGTATCTTCTCCAATCACTGATGTCTAGCAAAGCTTTTATGACATGCTGCTAATGATTTCTATAGATTAGAAGCATTCCAGAAAATGCTATGTCTCAAGTACAGATTTATAATATGTACAGAAAAGAGTACACTTCCACAAGACAGTTATTCACATGAAGAAATCACCTTCCTTTTCACCAGTTGTTCATCACACACAAGCTACTATGAATCTAATATATTCACAAGGGTATTGTAGCGATCACCCTGCCTTTGCTCATGTAGGAGGTTAATTGCATGCACTAATGCATGCACCAATGCATATAGAGATGTCCCCGAAGAAAGCACAGGATTCAGTCTGTTCGAACTTCTATTTGGCAGAAAAGTATGCGGGCCGCTAGATCTACTACGACAGAACGGGGAGGATTATAAAGAAATGGACCCTGATTCTGTGGTAGATTACTTGGACAATTTGATGAATACCTTACAAAGATCCCTAGAAATAGCAGGGGAGAATTTGAAGGGTGCCCAAAATAAACAGAAAACTTGGTATGACAGAAAAGCTAGAGAAAGAACATTCAGTCCTGGAGATGAAGTACTAATGTTAAGACCTATAAAAGGGAATAAGCTTCAGTTAGCTTGGGAAGGACCGTACATCGTGGCCTCCAAAGTGAGTTCGGTCAATTACATTCTCCAGAGAGGAGATGAAAATTGCAAAGTAGTTCATATAAATATGATAAAACCAATTACAGAAAAGAAAACCTGGTTTTATTTACTGTAAAGGAAAACCCAGAAGAAAAACAAAAATTAATACAGTGGTGCCTCGACTTACGAACGTCTTGACTTGCGACCAATTCGAGTTACGACCAGCTCTGGCCGCAAAATTTTGCTTTGACTTGCGACCAGAGCTTTGAGATGCGACCGGAAAAAAGGCAGGGAAAAAGGCGGGGAATTTAAACTGCTAACCGTTGGTTGGCGAAGAGGCTGCTTCTCTGTAGCTCTTTCGCCCCAGCGGTTAGAGAGTGTGTGTGCGGAGGAGGCTTCGGACTGACTGGTACTGCTTTCTGCTTTTTAAAATGCCTGTTCTGAGTGAGTACAGGGTTTTGGAGCGTGGGTTTGGGCTGGAGGGGGTTATGTTTCTGTGCTGTGATGGGTCTTGCAGTGTTTGGGTTTTTTTTGGTGTGTTCCCCCCCCCCCCCTGGAACGGATTAATCGCGTTTCTGATGGGTCTTGCAGAGTTTGCTTGCTTTTCGGTGTGGTTTTTTCCCTGGCTGGAATGGATGAATCACGTTTCCGGTGGGTCTTGCAGTGTTTGTTTGCTTTTCGGTGTGTTTCCCCCCCCCCCCCCCCCGTCGGAACGGATTAATCGCATTTCCAATGGGTCTTGCAGTGCTTGTTTTTTTCCCCGGTGTTTTTATTTTTCCTGGCCGGAACGGATTAATCGCGTGTCCGATGGGTCTTGCACTGTTTGTTTTTTTCGGTGGGTTTTTTTTCCAGCTGGAACGGATTAATGGGGTTTCAATGTATTCCTATGGGAAATGGTGCTTTGAGTTACGACCAACTTGAGTTACGACCATCTTCCGGAACCAATTAAGTTCGTAACTCAAGGCACCACTGTATGTTGGGAAGGCAGGGGAGAGTCTAAAAATAACCCCGAGGACGAGGTCCTTAGCCCTGCTCTATCCTGAGAACAAAAAGAAGAGATGTCCACTCTTCTACAAAAGTATAAGGCGGTGTTTTCAAACAAGCCAGGAGTGGCAAAAGGAGTCATGGGTTTTGGCTTGAGAAATGCCCCAGCCATGTTTCAAAGGCTGGTGAATAAAACCCTGTATGGCCTTAGAGAGTGCACCATGGCCTACATGGATGGCATAGGTATCTTTAGCCAAACCTGGGAGGAACATAAGTCCCATCTAGAGCTCGTGCTGCAAAGGATACTGAGTGCCGGTTTGACAATAAAAGCAGCTAAATGTCAAATTGGTAATTCTGAGATAAGGTACCTAGGACATTTAGTCGGAGGAGGGATGATCAAGCCCCTAGATGGAAAGATAGAGGCTATTGATACGTGGCCCATCCCAAATTCCAAAAAGCAAATCTGAGCTTTCCTTGGACTAGCTGGATATTATAGGCGATTTGTGCCCAACTTCAGTGAAATAACTGTGCCATTATCGAATTTGACCAGAAAGAAGCAAGTGGAGAACATCTCATGGACTCCAGAGTGCCAGGAAGCCTTCAATCGCCTTAAGACTGCACTGACCTCGAAGCCTGTTCTTGTTGCGCCAGACTTCAACAAGGAATTCACCATTTATACCGATGCGTCCAACATCGGACTTGGTGCTATACTGTGCCAGTCAGATGACAGCGGGATTTTACATCCGGTAACGTATGTGAGCAAAAAGCTCCTACCTAGCGAAAGACATTTATCTACTACCGAGACAGAATGTTTAGCCATTGTCTGGACACTGCAGAAACTAAAGCCCTACATATGGGGAAGGAAGTTCATTCTCTGCACCGATCATTCGCCTTTAAAATGGATAAGGACTATGCAATCAAACAGTAGTAAATTGACCAGATGGGCCCTGATTCTAAAGGACTTTGATTTCGAGATCAGAAGCGTCAAAGGGTCCCTGAATGTGGCTGCGGACACTTTGTCCTGAAGGCCTAATGATTAGAAAAAATCTATATTAAATGCAAATGTTTATAACTGTATTGATTGTCTTAAATGTTTAAAGTGGTAAGTTTGACTTAAGAAACATCGTATTAGAGAGAAAAATTTAATATGAAGTATTTATAAGTATTGGTAAGATACTGCTAAATGTGCACGTACTTAGCTGTTTGTTTATGAGGGCAAACTGGTAAGTTTCCCCTCATAAAACAAACTTATTAAGGGGGGAGGACTGTAGTGATCACCCTGCCTTCGCTCATGTAGGAGGTTATTTGCATGCAATGGGAGTTGTTAGGAGGTGGAGCCAGAGAAACTAGAAGGGAGGGGTGAGGCAGATAAGAGCAGTTAGTCAGTTAGATAGTGAGGGAATCTTAAGTGAGAAGTCAGTTAGAGAGTCAGAGAGGAGAGTTAGTCTGTGAGGAGTTAAGGGAGGCAGTTGAGTGTGTGGAACTTATAGAGAGTTAAGTGTGAAACAAGTTATTACAAAACTACTGAATACTTTAAAGTCTTTGAAGAATCTGTTTATGTGAACTGTATCCAATAAACCAGTTTTGTTAAAATGTACATGCAGTGTGGACCTCGATCTTTCTAAGTAAATATTGTTGACAGAGATCAACTGGTGGCAGCGTAAAAGGGATCGTGGCGTGGGCCTTAGGTTAGTGAAATAATCTGGGGACATGCGAGGGGCACGTCACAGGTATCTTTATCAAAATGGAAACTGCAAGTCTGTTCTATGCTCTTCTGTAGAATACTCCTGTTTTTATCATCTTATAACATCTTGTAGTAAGAGGGGAAAAAGAGTTGTTGTAATTAGTTATACTGTCATCAACTATATATAATCTCAAAATGGCTGTTATGTGCCATCATGGTTTCTGATTTGTGGTTATCCTATGAATTAGTGACTTCTAGACATTCCTGCCAAAATGACTGGCTCCAGATAAAAGAATAACCAGTCACTATAAGAGAATGGTTCCCCACCTTGGGTCGCCAGATGTTCTTGGACTAAAACTCCCAGAAGCCTTCACTACTGGCTGTGCTGGCCAGGATTTCTGAGAGCTGAAGTTCAAGAAGATCTGGGGACCCAAGATTGGGAAGCATTGCTATAGGATATAGAACAGTGTTTAACCACACGTTATTAGATTCACTGAAGTCTAGCAAACATTTATTCTGATAACTACCCTGTTTCCCCGAAAATAAGACCTAACCTGAAAAATAAGCCCTATTATGATTTTTCAGGATGGTCGTAATATAAGTCCTACCCCCAAAATAAGCCCCAGTTAAGTGAAACTCCGCCCTCCACCATTGTGCAGCAACCAGAAGATGACGACATGACTGTATTTGAATAAATGTAGATTGTTGATAGGGACGTGGTGGCACTGCGGGTTAAACCGCAGAAGCCTCTGTGCTGCAAGGTCAGAAGACCAGCCGTCGTAAGACTGAATCCACGCGACGGAGTGAGCTCCCGTTGCTTGTCCCAGCTCCTGCCAACCTAGCAGTTCGAAAGCATGTAAATGCGAGTAGATAAATAGGTACCACCACGGTGGGAAGGTAACGGCGTTCCGTGTCTAGTCACGCTGGCCACGTGACCACGGAAACTGTCTACGGACAAACGCTGGCTCTACGGCTTGGAGACGGGGATGAGCACCGCGCCCTAGAGTCGGACACGACTGGACTAAATGTCAAGGGGAACCTTTACCTTTACCTAGATTGCTGTATGTGAAAAAAATAAAACATCCCCTGAAAATAAGCCCTAATGTGTTTTTGGAGCAAAAATTAATATAAGACCCTGTCTTATTTTCGGGGAAACACGGTATATCTCAGATATATTCTGGAAAAAAATGGTATGACAGATACAACATTAAACAGTAAGTTGGTTCTCTTATTCAAATGTAACATGAGAGATTCCATCTATAATTTTGTCAAAACAGAATCTCTTTTCCAATGCACTAAACCTCTAGCCAAAAGAGACTAAAATAACTAATCTGGAAATAGGATTTCTTGATTAATGTGAGTCTCTCTGTGTGTTACATTCATAATCACTGATGATATAAAAATTAGTAGTGCTATGAAACTGCATCAGAGGATACAGCTCAGTGGTTTAGGTAACTGGCTGCAGAGCCAGAGGTTGGGAGTTTGATCCCCAACTGTGCCTCCTTGACAGGGGCTGGACTCGATGATTCATAGGGTTCCTTCCAGCTCTGCAGTTCTAAGATGATGAGGAAATGAATACTGCTAAAATACTAATCAAAACAATGGATTCAATGAAATGATAATGCCATATAATAACTTCACTACTGAATTTGATTCTCATTTATAACTACAAAAATGACATTCATTTCTTCATGGGGGTAAAGAGCACGATAGAAAATATTTATAATCTGAATGATTTGAAGGTCAGTTTGTATATTCAGCTGTTAGCAACTGGTAAATCTTTTCCTAGACCTCTGGCTGTGATTTCAATAGTTTTTAATTGATAAAAATATCTTATATGTAAAAACGATCACGCCAGGTGAAGTGCAGAATGATTATCTCTTTCAAATGTAGGTTTTGAATCTGAACAGTTGCCCACCTTCCTGAAACACCCAAGGGAAGTCTTCAATAAAAGATTCTACCATGTTTCCCCGAAAATAAGACAGGGTCTTATATTAATTTTTGCTCCAAAAAACGCATTAGGGCTTATTTTCAGGGGATGTTTTATTTTGTTCATGTACAACAATCTACATTTATTCAAATGCAGTCATGTCATCTTCTTCTGGTTGCTGCACAATGGTGGAGGGCGGGGTTTCACTTAACCAGGGCTTATTTTTGGGGTAGGGCTTATATTATGAGCATCCTGAAAAATCATACTAGGGCTTATTTTCAGGTTGGGTCTTATTTTCGGGGAAACAGGGTAATATGTGAATTTTTCTTCTGCATTTCAGTTGCCATAGGCCAGGAAACGTTTAACCTTTTGATTCTCCTAAATGTACACAATGGTCTGGAAGGTACTTAGAGCACTAGGAGGGGAAGAAAGAGATGTCAACCAAAGTCTTCCATCCCTGGTTCCTTCTAAACTAGTGGTTTCTCAAAAGTCTGACAGCTAAGGCACATTTTTCTGAATTACAATAACCCTTACAACTGAAAGCCAGTATCCTCTGAAACGCAGGGTGGAATATCAATCTCCTATGATCTTCAGCTTTTTGCAACACATGTGGAGATCATCCCATTTAACACAATGGCTTCCACCCATGCAAGGGGATATTAGCAACTATGCACAGACATCAAACTGCTCATTGAACTCCATGACCACTAGGATTTTGCCCCAGAAGATTTTTCACATTGCTAAATGAAGGTCTATGTATGTTCTGTGTAAAAATCTAAAGCAATGTTCCCAAACAATTAACATTCTGTGCCAAGAAAAGCTGAATCCTATAACATATAATTAGGCAAATTAAACACATTTCCACATTTATACCGTTTTTGCTAATTATGGAAGAGACAGTGATATGACACTGCCTCTACCATACCATTTTTTTTTCTTTAATGTAACCACATTTCTGACTTTAGAGAATTTATCAAGTATTGCCAATACCCATTATGTAGCTTATCTTTATTCATCAAAACTTTTAATTGTACTGGGCGTCTGTTGTTTTATTCAACTGGATTCAAACAAATCCACTGACATGCTTTGCCCAACCTTGTTCTAAATAGTTATCCCAACTTCAGTGAGAGCAAATGCAAAGGAATAATCAGCATGCTTTTAATAACCAGCAGTTTTTACCTGTTTGTAGTAAAGACATGTCCAGTTTCTCATCACAGTCAGTTGCCTCTGCTAAATAAAAGAAAACACCAAAGATTATTTTTTTTCAAAGGATATAAAGCAAGCCTGATTATGTACAACAGCAGTACTCGTAGTAGATAGGAAAGGAATCATTCCCTTAAACAACAGGCAGGAACTCAAACTTCATTCCTGTCAGAAACAATCCAATGGTGCTTCTGGAATGGAGGGATTTGCTGACAGATTCTGTCATTGCCCAGGACTGTGTTCACAGTCCTCACATTCTTCAGGGAGGCTCTTTCTTTATTCCCCAGGAACACTATACAATCCTTTCAAAGATTATGCAAATTATAGGGTACTTCAAGAATTTTGCAAATGCATAGAAAGAGTGGCTAACTCAGACGAGTGAAATATCCAGTTTAAGCCCATATCTTATTTTTGGCAGTAAGTTCTCATGGGGATCAGCCATGCAATCAGTTCCAAATGCCAGTAAGTCCTGATCATGTATAGAGTGCTCCCAAAGAATACAGTACTACAAACCTACCCTCATGACCCTAATTGAAGGGGGAGAGATATTTCTCAATAGCTTGGTCTATCAAAGCCAATCTGTTCCATACCAGTCAATGCTATCCCAGAAAATGTTATTCCATTTAAATGGGCTGTAGCTAGGAAGATGATTAAGAAGCACAAGTCCTGCCACCTATGCTGGGCTCTGTGACTCTAGCATTTGGGACAAGTTTTGTTCTTTCCTTCGCTGTATGTCAGTTTTAGCCCACTTACTTTGTATGATAAAACTACATGTGAATGGATAACTGAGAACAGTGTCCAACTCTGTTTCAACAGGTCACAGATTGCAATTCATAACCTTGTTGAAGAATGACAAAGAGATAGGACTTTTTTCTTTGCACATACAACTCAGAAGACTAATTAAATGTAACTTCATATCCTACTGCAGTGGCTTTGCAAATATCACTGTTAAGAAGCACATTTCTTTACAACAGTAAGAGAATTCTACTAGATAAACTGCAGTCCTTTACCAGGATTCTGAAAAGTCAGTTTCACCTATTTTACTGAGATGACCAAAAAACAAAAACAAACCCCCACCCCAAAGAACCTTTTTTATTGCCAACAGGACCTGGACATGTAGCCAACCCTTCATGTTTCACTGAATTCCTCATCAAGCAAACTAAACAGTTAAAACATTAGACTGACTGAGAAATCATAGCTTAGTGGCACAACCTTAAACACATGACACTCCAGGTAAAATCCCTACTGTCTGCAGTTAATCATGTCCTTGGCAGCAAGCTTTAGAAAGACCTGAGAAAGCCACTGTCAGTTAGAGCAGACAATACTGAGTTATATGGACCAATGGTCTCAATATAAGGCACCATTTTGTGGTAAAAAAAGTTCCATATATTCATGTCTAGTGGAGGCCAGACAGATTGGTAGTAGAGTGCAAGTTTTGCTTGTAGAGGGCCCTAGGTTCTGTCTGGCATCTCCAGCTCAAAGGGTAAAGTAGCAAGTGATGAAAAAAGACAGCTTTGCACCTTCCTTGCAAAGCTGCAGCCACTTGGGACTTACAATACTGAACTAAATGGATAAAAACTCTAATCTGGGAGAAGGCAGCTTCCCATATTCCCATCTTTCAATCCTAGTAATGCTTGCAGATTAAAGTTTGACACTGCCAATAATTAAATTTGTTCTTGGCTAAAGAAAAGTCGTTTTTCCTAACTATTTGTTTTCAGAATTGAAATTCAATTTGAAGTAATATATATGTGTTGCTTTAGGTTTCTTTTAAAACCCTGCTCCATATAAACATTGGATTTATGTTCCAAAGCACCCTGTAATCACCACATAGTTGATTAGTTTAAAAGGAGTGGGGCACTCTGAGCTAGAAGAATGACCCTGGGTTCAAGTGCAGGCTTCGCCACATTGAGTTCCTGAGTCATCATACTGTTAACAAGAAAGGCTAGGGCAGGAGCAGTTTAATCTTTAGTCTAGCAGAATCCCAAGCATGTGCTGATGCACACAACTATACATTGCAAAATAAATCTCCTGAAACCATGGCACTAGGGATTCTCCATAATTCTCCTTTCTGGGAGCCCTAGTTATAGGACCCAGACCTTACAGACACTGAAATTGTGCTTACCTGGATAAAGGTCCAGTTGGCAGGCTTCATACCATAGACAAGCCTAACTTCCTGTTTCAAAAGGAAGCTGCTCTAATGGTTGCTGATCAGCTTCTTTTTGAAACAGGAAGTTAGGCCTACCCAAGAAATGAAGTCTGCATATCCCTACAAGGCACTCAGGTTGTCAACTATTTTTATTGCCATCCACACTGTCTTCTGTTTTCTCTACTAACAATAATTTTTTTGCATCACTACACTGGATTTTATTGCACTGGAAAACACAAGGAATTGAGAGCAGAATTACCCATCCTCTAAGGAGGCTGCTGTTGTATTGCTACATGAATCAGTTTATTCATTCAGGGAATGCAGACATCCATTAGCTGTGCTGGCTGGCAAGGGCTTCTGGGAGTTGGAGTCCAAGAATGTCTGGGAACCCAAGGTTGGGAACCACTGATATAGAGTAAATGGAAGGTTAACAGCTGTAGTGCTAGTCTGACACCAAGAACTATAAATGGATAGGACATGTGGAGAACCTGTGTATCATGTGGAGTGCTGGTGCATCTGTTTGTGACTCTGTGTGTTTGCATGCACACTCTGCATTCATTCAGCCTCCAGTGTCAGGGGTAAATGGCAGAGAGCTACTACAATTAAATAAATACATGAAAACTAGTGTGTCTGATTCAAGCCAATCACTGAATTGAACTGGAAATGGTGCCAGATCAAAATAAGGTACTTCCAGTTACATACAAAAACACACCAATGGTGCAAAATGTGACAGTAAACTCTCCTTAGGAAACTGCTTTCAGAATCCAAAAAGTATTTCTTTCTAAAGCAATTCTGTTGATGAATTTTCTTTAGTTAAATTTCAATTTTTCCAGTAAGAGTTAGTCTCCAATTCTAGGAAAGATGCCAGCTCTTATAAATAAGTTTGAAACAGAACCTATCTGCAACTCATTAAATTGTCTTAACGTTTACTTTAAAGATACTCAAGAAAGTCCTTTGAAACACAAAAATCAGGCTTCCTCTATATAAAAGGCAAATAAACAAATATAGTTTTACCCTATACTGCAAAAAGATTTTATGCCATCTGTAACTTGACAAGGAAGAGGATTTCATACCATCTGGAACAAAGATTTTATTTTCTGTGGCACCATTCTCTTCAGCCATTTGGTAAATGAGCCGATACTACCCATTCGGCTTCGTTTTTTTTTTTTTTAACCTGAGCACATAAATTATCTCCAGTCTTGTCAGTATAAAGATTGCCTGCTCACTCACTGCTCTCCACCATCAAAGCGTTTGTGAGTTTCAAGAAAAATGGGAACAGTTTTTACACTGTAAATGTATTTTTGTGTATAGGTTTGTATTGTCATTCATAAGAAATGACTGGGAGTTAACTGACAGTTTTAGCTTGGATGTGTGGCAGAGTGACACTTAAAACAGTTGAGAGGTATGGAAGAATGTTTGTACATTTGTATGATTCCTGGATGGAGAGGTTCTGTTTTGTGGGGTTTGAGTTGGCTATGTATGATTGAGATATGGGTATTAGGAATTAGCTGGGTTTATTGAACTAAGTTTTTTAGAAATTCTAAAGCAGTAAAGGCTTATGGTTGCATAATAAAGAAAGTGAACGGTTGAACACTGTTCTTATAGTTTACTTTTACAAACCGTTGTTGTTGTTGTTGTTATCATTATCATTCACAAGACACTCCCACGCATGTCTCTGGTCAGTTCTGAGACACTCTGTTTATATAGTGTCTCTAAAATAACTAAGGTTGTACACGGCATCAGAAGCATTCTTTTTTTAAAAAGCAATATAAAATTAGTCCTTAGCTGTGGCAGTAAACAGTACTGCAAAAAGAATGCAGGTTGTCTGCCTGGTTTGGTGGTAGGGATAATACAAGAGAAGTCTCTATTCACAGTTTAAAGCAATCCCAAATTTAGCACAGCAGGTTGGGGAGGATTGTTTGGATGGCAGCACACACAGCATAGAAAAGGTGTGTGGGTGTCATAGAAACAGTTTAGATTTGATAGGATGGTTTTGTGTTTTCAGATCAGAGAACCGATTTTCTTGCTCCCACCTATCCTAGAAGTGACTCCAGCATCACCCAATATGTGTCTGCAGATACGTCTTCTTCATTATGTCTCAGAAAAACATGCAGATAATATGATACTTATGAGCAAATCTCTCCTTCAACCTGACTCCTATTTTGTGTAAAATGTTTCCATATGAAGAGATTTAAAGATCCTGAAACATATTTTTTGGCCTTTTGGTTCGGCTAATAAAGGTATAAAGTATGGATTTTGGAACCAACTGTCTTAGATAATTATTTCATATCAGTAACGCGAAGCAATAATCTACTTACATGAAACAGTCACAGCTCAAATGCCACAGACAGCTTTTATGCTATTCAAAAATATTGCTATGAGGACACATATTCAACCCAAAGTCAGAATGCTGAGTAGTCAGGAAGAGAACTTTAAAAGGCATGCATGCATGCATCAATGAACCCTTAAGAACAATATCCTTCTTCAAACAATATTTAAGACTAAGTTCAACATTATGCTCATTAAAGGCCATAAATATTCTGTCACCTTCATATTCTCATTCATACTGTTTCCACACCCTAACCCTACTCTTTGTCCTTACCTGAACCTCTTTTCAACCGTCTTCTTGCGAGTTTGATTTGATCCTGCAGGATTTGTACCCAGTCTCTTGGGCCAGGCAATTTATCGACATGGTTTGCAGTGCAGTATTTTTCCGTGAACACTAAGACCAGAAAACAGAAAACATCTCTTAACCAAAACAACACATTTTTCAAAGCTGGAGAAATACTGAAAACTTCAGAAAAAAAAAGAAGATTAAACAACCAGACAGGAGAAATGCATACCAGAATAAGATATAGTGTTTCATATAAAACCTGAGAATGGTTTAAGATAATTTTGAATTATTTCATGTAAGATCTGTCTGTTATACAGCATCATAATGACAGCAAACTTTTTCCTCATAACTATCAATTTTTCAAGAGCAGGAAATCACACAGGAGGCATCAAATATATAGGCCCCCTTATATGTATATCCGACATAGTAGAAGACTATATGTTGTGATACAAATCTAGATTTCAACTGCTAGTCTTCTGATTCAAGGCACCTAATTACTTAGAAATGTTGTATACAACAATTTGATCTCCTAAGTCCTCAAGAGCCTTTACCATATTAAAAATGATTCAACGTAAGATGGCACTAGAATGCCAGAAATATTCTTCACTAACCATTTAAGCAGAACAGTAAACACTGTCTGAGAATCAGTGATGCAAATTGACACATTCAAATATATGAATATGAAATTTAAAAGTATAAGCTTTTATTTTGTAAACTAGAATTATCAAGGGCAAGTCTTTCATACTTATCTCAAGCTACACTCAAGATTTATTGGTTCAACCAACATATAACAGAGGACAGACTGTATTTCTTTTATTAAAGGAAAGATTTCAGTAACCAAAAAATGGACATCACAATAACAACCCAAATGATTCTATGCATCAAATTGTATCCATAATATTCTCCCAGAATCATTCATTATCACAGATGGGAGAGTCAAGTGCTAAGGCAAGAATGTGTTTGAAATCTGGTTTAGGAGCAAAGTAGGGATTGCTTCACAAAGAACCCATTTAGATACACTGCATCTTTCTGGATGCTAATTTCCATATCCTTTGATGGGTCTCTTTGTAATAATAAAAATTCCACATACAGAGGGATGACAAAGATGATTCTGGCTTGGGTTGCTTAACAGTGGGAGATTTAACTCTCATTTTGGCTTCCCACTGGCCCAAAAACTGCAATACGAAGACTCTTGCTTACAATCTTCGTCTAATTGATTTACTGGGCACAAATCCTGCTCAGTTTCTGGTAACAGAAAGAGAATCAGAAGTATGATTTTAAAAACAGCTGGAAGAGCTGTTAAATGAGCCTCTCTTGGCAATGATGTAAAAAAAGCGCCTTGTCATTCTTAAGGAGATCTCACACTGGCTGAGCTATCACAAGGAACAAATGGATCTATAGTATATCTTATAGAACTGCTCTTCAAAAATAAAATGTGCAAATAGAGCCAGGCAGAGTTAAGTTCCACAGGGTGCCATCCCTTGCTGTTCCCTTCTAGCAACAGAATCCCTATCAAGCTTAGCAGAGTTCTCCCAGAAATATCATTCATGTGGTACCATAATGATAATAAAGAGAGTTCTCTTATTATGATAACAGTGCCTAGCAGTACCACCCCTGATATTATTAGCTGCTGAACGTAACCAAAGACAGAGAGAGTTTAGTACGCCAGAAATGTATTCCATAAAAGTTGTTTTATTTACTCCATGAGCTTGAAGTCTTCTTTCCACAGGCATATAATATATTACTTATTATGAAGCCGAAAACCAGTTGGTGGTTCCCTCTAGAGTAGACCTGCTGAATTAAAATGCTGAATGGTGAGCCAAACTGCATATTTATGAAACAGATTTAATTAATCTACTCTAGCTGGGGCTACCAAATGAATTCTGGCCAAAATATTTTTAAAGAACTGAAATATAACTACATTGACATATTTTCAAACAATGACAACATTCTGAAATAGGAAGATAGATGCTTCCACCAATTGATTTGAGCATTTTTCACTCCACTAGGTTAATACATCTACACTTAAACAAAATAAGACAGCTGGTTTGACTGGCCGCTTATGTGCAACCCCTTCCCAACACAGCCTTTCTCCAAGATCTGTGCTTCTATACCTGGATTCATAACTAAGCTAAATTACTTACAGAGGGGAGCTCCCATTTAAATTTACACTCTGATGAAGCATAATTATACAAGAAATTGTGTGGTAAGTACATGTATCCTGCACAAGATACATTTAAATTTTACTGCAGCTCAGGGTATGAGAAACACTCAGAATCCTAACTATATATAAAGAACAACAGAATAGCTCCACATCAAACTTCATATACAGAATTAACAGGAAAGTGAAGAATGTCTAATTTTAATTCTAACTAATTCTATATCAATTCTACTACCACTCTGTCTATGCAAAGATGCATATGGGTCAGAGAGCCATGTGGCTGTAGAGTGTACATCTGCAGTGGTCTCTGCATACTTTGATTCTGCACTGAATCCATCAAGCCAAAAACAGGCTTAGCTCTTGTGTCATCATCACTATTGCACCCATTCCCAATGAATCTAAGATACTGTGGTAGGGGGAAGAATTAATTCATAAACAGACCTTTCAAAGGGCTAGGGAACTACAGAACTGCACTAATAAAAATGCATGACATGCTTCACTAATCTCTAAGTATAAAAACTAATCTTATTTTGTTGACCCTCAGTAACATTTCATCAACCCCAGCCTTATAACTGAATACAATAGTGAGTAATTTAGTTTTGTAAAAAAATAAAAGCACTTCACAAACAGCTGTATACTGAGTTTCCTTAAATGCTGATCTGCAAAGCACCACATCAAAGAAAAAAATCAAAAACTAACTCTCAGTGGGACTGAGGCCCAGTGCAAATAGCTCACTGTGCAGAAAAATATGGATTGTGTTTTCTAAACGGCAAGTCAGGTACTCCATCTCTGAATGTTCCTCCATAAAAAAAACCCTCCCTACTGTAAGTAGCCTGCTTATTTGTTTGTTTGTTTGTTTAGTAACTATATTTTTATACCACACCATTCAGTGGCCTTGCCACTACTCTGGGTGGTTTCCAGGAATTTAAAATAAACATAAAGAAAACAGCCAACTCTCACCCAGAAATATAAAAAAATATAATATAAAAGAACAACAGATCTAAAAATCAAGATGGCAGCAACAGCCAAGATAAAGATTACAGAATGTAATATTCAAAATAAGACTAAATGACCAACAATTATGAGATATCTTGAAATGCATCCCTGAAAAGCAAAGTTTTTATGTGCTTCCTGGATGTTAAGATGCAAGGAGGCCTGCATACCTCCACAGGTAGAGCATTACGTAAAGAGGCAGCCATCACAGAGAAGGCCTCGCTCCTGGTCGCAGACTTCCTGGCCTCTTTCGGGGTGGCCACCCATAGCATCAACGCCTGGGAGGTGTGAGTGGCACGGGATGTTGATCTTAGGGAAAGGTGATCCAATAGGTTGTGAGGTCCCAAGTTTATGGCTTTATAGGTCAATGTTGATAGACTGTCTTCCTTGACATGCTGGTTTTCTATGTATAGTAATCTTTGTCAAAGGACATAACATGTACCCTGTGGTAATATAAGCATGTATCATGCCAACCTAACATCTGAAGTGATGCAGTCCAGAAACAGTATTCATCGTGTGAAGAGCTACTGGCTCACACCAGTTCACAGAAATAATTAAGGATACATTTGCAGCTGAGAATGAGAGTAAGTATAACAGATTTACCAAGTCTCAAAATGAAATATAGCATAAAAACTAGTTAATATTATAAGACTACAGATATATGTGGGACAGGAAGCAACAGTTAGAACTGGATATGGAACAACTGATTGGTTCAAAATTGGGAAAGGAGAACAACAAGGCTGTATACTGTCTCCTTGCTTATTTAACTTATATGCAGAATACATCATGTGAAAGGCTGGACTGGAGGAATCCCAAAACGGAATTAAGATTGCCGGAAGAAATATCAACAACCTCAGATATGCAGATGATACCACTCTGATGGCAGAAAGTGAGGAGGAATTAAAGAACCTCTTAATGAGGGTGAAAGAGGAGAGCGCCAAAAATGGTCTGAAGCTCAACATCAAAAAAACTAAGATCATGGCCACTGGTCCCATCACCTCCTGGCAAATAGAAGGGGAAGATATGGAGGCAGTGACAGATTTTACCTTCTTGGGCTCCATGATCACTGCAGATGGTGACAGCAGCCCCGAAATTAAAAGACGCCTGCTTCTTGGGAGGAAAGGGATGACAAACCTAGACAGCATCTTAAAAAGCAGAGACATCACCTTGCCGACAAAGGTGCGCATAGTCAAAGCTATGATTTTTCCAGTAGTGATATATGGAAGTGAGAGCTGGACCATAAAGAAGGCTGACCGCCGAAAAATTGATGCTTTTGAATTGTGGTGCTGGAGGAGACTCTTGAGAGTCCCCTGGACTGCAAGGAGAACAAACCTATCCATTCTGAAGGAAATCAACCCTGAGTGCTCACTGGAAGGACAGAACCTGAAGCTGAGGCTCCAATGCTTTGGCCATCTCATGAGAAGAGAAGACTCCCTGGAAAAGACCCTGATGTTGGGAAAGTGTGAAGGCAAGAGGAGAAGGGGACGACAGAGGACGAGATGGATGGACAGTGTCATCGAAGCTACCAACATGCATTTGACCCAACTCCGGGAGGCAGTGGAAGACAGGAGGGCCTGGCGTGCTCTGGTCCATGGGGTCACGAAGAGTCGGACACGATTTAACAATTAAACAACAACAAAACAGATATATTATACACATTACCTTTTATTGCACCCACAATATTTTGGTCTAGTCCTTTTCGGTTATCATTGAGACCTCTTTTCCTCTTGCCATTGGGTAATGAATTGGCCAAGGTCTTGTCATCAAAAAATGCACACACCAGCTTTCGAAAGAGCAGGCTTCCTGAGCGAGTGTAATTGGCTAATATGGAGTCCAGTTGTGATTTAGGCATAACAACATCAAAGCCTTCTGCAAGTTGCACTTCTGGCTATCAAAAGAATATGAATATGTTATTAGCAGTTACTTCATAACATTTTTTTTTTCAAAAAATTAATGTCAGTGAGTACCCAGCCATTCACAGAAACATATACCATGTTTCCCTGAAAATAAGACAGGGTCTTGTATTAATTTTTGCTCCAAAAAACGCATTAGGGCTTATTTTCAGGGGATGCTTTATTTTACAGTCATGTCTTCTTCTTCTGGTTGCTGCACAATGCTGCACAATGGTGGAGGGCAGGGTTTCAGTTAACTGGGGTTTATTTTTTGGGTAGGGCTTATATTACGAGCATCCTGAAAAATCATACTAGGGCTTATTTTCAGGTTAGGTCTTATTTTCAGGAAACAGGGTATATACATGAGGTCTTCCTCGCCCCACAACAGACTCCTGTTTCTCTGAAACAGTAGTTGTCAACAAGTATAACAAGATGCAGTATAAATATATATTACATCAATTACTGGCCCATTCATCATTATAATTACTAAAATTAATTAGTAGAGCTGGAACAATCCCAGGCAGCTGGTTACTTGGACACCTATACAATTCCATATTGGCAATTACAACTTGGAAATATTTATTCAGTCCTGCACAGGACTGGTTCACTACCATTTGATGCTGCTTATTAGGAATTTGAAATCAGAATTATTATGGCTGCAATCCTACATTCCGTGACACATTTGAATCTCCCTGTATTTATATGTAAGCCAGGTTTTTAAAAGCTATATATAAAAATCCAAGGCTAAAATTATATACACATTTTTCCAGAGATAAATTTGGGTGGATATGTTTTCAGCAGATAAACAAAAGGTGTGCGCTGAAAGTAATATTTGAAAAAGCAAAGTAAGAGCACAAGCAGCATTACCTTTTTGCACAAACTTATACACCACATAGCCATCTGTCAATGTATTATGAAATTTCCCTGCCAATGGGAAACTTCATAATCAACACACAAAACCAACAGTGTTCCTTGTTACCCATTCACTGCATTAACAATCATAGGCAGGGAACATGGAGGTTCCACTTAACCATAATGAGTAATACTAATCAACAGACCAAAAAGCCGTGAAATTGACTAATCCAGATCTTGATGAAAGTTACTTTTTAAAGGCTACATTTCTTAGAAGGTAAAGAAAAAAATGAATGTTCATTTCCAAATTCATCACTACAAACTGGTAACCAATACTGAACAATTTTTTCCTGTTTTAAAAGTTAAAAAAAAAAAAAAAGGAAGTAAACAGATCTACAAACAATACTGAGGTTGCCAAAATGGAATATCCTATGTTTTAAGTAAAGGAAAGATCGCATGTTTCAGACTATGCTTATTCTTTTTGAACCAGTTACAGTTTTTTTAATGTAAAGCCATGCTACTGGAACTGGTGATAGAAGCCCAATGCCAATCCATGCCTCATACAGAGACCTAACAGGGATTTATGTGAAACCTCTGTATATTTTAATATGTGACCTTCTAGTATATTAGAAGAGTTGGACACGACTTAGCAACTAAACAACAAAGTATATTAGATCAGGAAGAGCACTTCTATTTGTCCCTAAATGTATCTGTCAATTCTATCACTCATTCACATTCCTGTGTGTCAACATCCTTTATTCAAAATATATTTACAAGGAAAACTGACTTCATATTTTCATGTGTTTTGCTTAGCCTTCTAAATATTAATGGTCCTAAAATTCATTGATAAACAGAATTCTTGGCCAAACCCACTTCAAAAGTGGTAGTTCACTAACGTAGCCATATAGTTTTCTAAATGTATCACTGCCACTGTTAGTCTCAAGACTTGCAGGTCGGTTTAAACCAGGGGTCTCAAACTCAATTTACCTGGGGGCCGCTGGAGGCAGAGTCTGGGTGAGGCTGGGCCGCATCAGATTTTCCGCCAAGCGGAGCAAGAGCCCGAGGAAGCCGCCCAGGAGTTTCCTTAGCCCGGCTGGGGCTCCGAGGAGGAGGAGGAGGAGGAGGAGGAGGGGCGCGCGAGCCCTCGTCGCCGGCCACGACCCCCTCCGGCTCCTTCTTCACTACCACCACCACCAGCAGCAGCAGGACAAAGAAGCGGAGAAGGGAGAGAGTGCCGGCGACTGCCTAGCGGGGGGGGGAGGGGGAGGGCACGACATAATTTTTTAAAAAAACACCTCACAGTATCACCTTGCCAAAGGAGAAAAGCCCCCATCGGTACCTGCGAAATTAAACAGAACGGGGCGGGGGCCCCCACAGGTGCGCGCGCGTGCACGCACACAAACACACACACACACGGAGGTCCGGCAACCTTCCTCTGAAGGACCCCCTCAAAAAAAGGCGCACTCAGCAGCAGCAGCTACCCCCACCACGACAGAGGAGCAAACTTTGCGAGGCGAGCCCAGGCAGCCTCCAGAGCCGAGGCGGCTGAAGCAGCACGAAGAGGAGGAGGAGGAGGAGGAGGAAGCACTGCCGGGTGCTGAGGCGGCCGCTGGCCAGGCTGGTGCTGCCGAGAGAGAAAGAGAGCCAGAGAGCCGCTTCCCTGGAAGAGGCGGCGGCGGCAGCAGCTGCTGTTGGCGGCTTGGAGGCGCTCTTTGAGGATGGGACAGGAGCGAGCTCCGCTCTCAGGCATCGCTCGGCGGTGGCTCGGGCGCCCAGGGAAAAGGGCCGGCAGCGCGCCTCGCTCGCGCGGCTCTCCCCCAAGACAGCGCCTCTTGCACCCTCCATCCGGAACTGCAGCCGGCAGACAGGTGGGCTGGCTGGCAGGCTGCAGTTCCGGATGGAGGGTGCAAGAGGCACTGTCTTGGGAGAGAGCCGGCGAGCGAGGCGAGGCTTTTTTTGACTCTTGACAGCAGAGGCCGCGTGGGCGCTTCGGGGGGGGCAGGCAAGGTGGGGGCCACAAACTATCGTCCGGCGGGCCGCAAATGGCCCCCGGGCCGCATGTTTGAGACCCCTGGTTTAAACCAAACACCATTATCCCAGTTTTATTCATAAGGATTGCTCCCTTCAGGCTTCTGCCTATATAATCCTTTCCCTAATCTTCCTACTTTTCTGTTGTCTTCCCTCCGTCAACCTGTCACCTGATGCATCTCAGACTTCCTGAAGACAGGTTTCTTTCCCATTAGAAAATTCAGACTACCTGTGAAGACAACAGCACATCCTTTCTCTGGCTTCAGGGCTTGTGGAAATTATTCTCGTGTATTATATACAAATGGTTTAAGGGAGCGATCCTCCCATTGCCACCTGATCTCTATCAATACAAGGTGTGCCTTCTCTTTCTACAGCTACCAATAATATATGCACCATGTGTCTTTAAGCAGCAAAACAAATTGTCTTTCCATGCAGACATAGCTCACAGAACTGGATTTGAAATTTTTCAATAATTGGTTAGGAGGCTATACTTCAATCCACCCATCAACAACCACATGCCTTGACTAAGGCAGGCTATATCTTAATCTTCTTCTCAACAGACAAATGACCCAACTGAGGTAATTTGTAAGCATGTCTTTCACTTTTTAAGGAAATGGGAGTACACTTTTCCCTTGAATTGCACAGGCTTGAGCAGCATCGTTTTTGTTATATATGGATTTTTTCCCAATACATAAATATTCCAATAAATAAATGAATGAATATTTTAATAAATAAATAAATAAATAATAAATGCAGTGCTGAAAATCATCTCCAGGAAGTGGCCTAAGAAAGGTGGGTCTTAGTTGGTGGTGAGGCAGCCCCCCGTCCAATGGTGGCAACTCAGCTAGCCCCCTCTCCTGGCATAGTGGCTCCACATGGCGACTGGGGAGGATGCTGAGGCATACTGTACAGTTAATACAGTAAACTCATCTGTTCTGTATGTTTGTGTGAGAGAGGATATACTCTTTATGCTTTATAGTTAAGTTTTGGGAGGCATAATAGTTACGCCTGGATCTTGAACTGCATAGGGATCCAGCACCCTTAACCTCAGCATTGTTGAAGGGAGAAATGCAGTTACTCCCATTTTCATATTGCCTTATTTATAGAGCTTGGAGTAAGTAACTGTGGTTTAACACACAAGGGCCAGAATCCTACTAAAGTTTACATAACGTTAGCATAATGTTCACATAACTTGCTATGGCTAATCATGGCCAACTGACATGATGTCAGAGCATGGCTTGATTATGTCCTGGTAATGTTCTCTACAGCACAACCAAGATGTGTCTCCTTCACACCTTGTCAGTTACCCGCTGCAAGCTATGCAAAACTTAGGTGAACACCAACTATTCAAACTAAAACTAGAACAAAATAAAAGATTAAATTAAAACAGATTCTAGTTAAAGAATATACCTCCTACATATGCTATTGTCACTATGCCTAGGTTATTTACTCAGACTGTAATGGAAACACTCTGATGAGTGTAGTTTTTCATTATAAAGAAAACTATGCCAAGAGCTTGTCAGGAGACAAGGTCCTATGGTCAACAACAGAGGTGGTAGAGCTGAGAATAAAAAATTCATTTTGTCAGAGCACATCTCTATCCACTCTCAGCCATTTTTTGCACTTAACAATAAATATAGAGGCATTGATTGATGTGGATGAGAAATTGCTTTCTGTGTACAGCTGTGAATTTTCCCTCTCTTATTGATTGATATTACCTATGCATAATTAAAGGACATGCTCTGTAATGACTGGCACAAAGTACAAGTTTCCAATGATCAGCCTATCACACGATAATAGCGATAATCATGGGGACAATATGATATTGAACCTATCTATTAAAAAACCAGTGTTCTTGTACTGCAGAAGACAGATATATGTTTGTACAATAAGAGCTCTTCACAGGCAATCCATGCCCTCAATTAGAGATCCAATTAATGTTATTTGTAGGTTTGTGTGTGTGCATTTTATAAATGAATCAGCCTGTACTCCAGTCACATAATTTGAAAATAAAATGCTGATTTATTCCAAATTCCTTCAGTAGTGAATTATCCTTCAATTGCAAGCAATCAGTATCCAATTGAGTTTCACAGGGACATCTCCAAGTATGATTTATAGCCAAATAGAGTTTGCTAACATAAAATAATCAAGGCAACGGTGTACATAATTAACACAAATGAGAGAACTGCCAAAACTTTTAAATGCTAAAATTAGGAAGCAGCAAATTAGATTTTATTCTAAGCATTTGGGATTAAAATAGATCTCCTTTTCCAATTCTATACAAGTTACTTTATTTACATATAAACAAATGTTTACTTCTAAAAAACATAATACACTTGTAGATTCCTGATCACAAAGGACAAATTCTATTAAGCTAGATTCCTATGCAGAGGTTGTTGTTATGTGCCATCGAGTCATTTTATGGCAACCCTATGAATGAGTGACCTCCAACATGTCCTGTCCTCAGTAGCCCTGCTGAGCTCTTGTAACCTCAAGTGTCTGGGTTTCTTTAGGGAGTCAATCCATCTCATATTTGATCTTCATTTTTTCCTGCTTGTGTTCAATCTTCCCCAGCTTTATTTTTTACATACTGCCCTATTGCTGCAAGCACTACTCTGGGCATTTTACAAGTTAAAACTTAAAAATCCCACATACCCCACATAACAGTGCAACAACAATATAGCAATTTAAAAAAAAAACTGTACAAAAAAGAAAAGAACAAGAAAAGAAAAAATATTAATGTTAACAGCATCTGGGAGAGTCACTCATTAAAAGCAGCTTTCAATAGTTCTGTTTTTAACAATTTCCTGAATGTAAGAAGGGAAAGAGACTGTCATCTCTCTGTTGGTAACCTGTTCCAGAGACTGGGGGCCACGACTGAGAAAGACTGATTCCATGTCTTTGCCTTTCTGGCCCCCCTCAATGTGGTCATTTTAACAACACAGATTGAGAGGAGTGGGTGAAACGGGTAGATGATTTCTGAGAGAGACTTTCCAGCAAGTATCGAGATCCTAAACTGTTAAGGGCTTTATAGGTCATAACCAGCACATTGAAATGAGCACAGAATTTATTTTATTTTGTTTTTGTTTTTTTATTCAATTTGTATCCCACGCCCATTAGTGTCACAGCACTACTCTGGATGGGTTACAACTTGTAAAATACAAAACACAAATGAAAATAGAAATATTAAAACCGATAACAATAACCCGGAAAAAAAAAACAGATGGCACCAACTAATCTCAGAGCAGATGGAGGAAAAGAGGGGAGGGAAGAAGAGAAGAAGAGAGAAAAAAGGGGGGAAGGTGGTTAGCTGGGGTCAGTGTGGAAAGCCTCCCTGAAAAGCAATGTCTTTAATTGCTTCCTAAAAGTCCACAGGGAGGGGGCTAGGTGGAACTCCTTCGGAAGCTAGTTACATAAAATTGGAGCCACCGCAAAGAAGGCCCTACCTCTTGTAGAGGATTTATGGGCCTCCCTCGGGGGGAGAAACTGACAGGGAACCCAGGAAGGTGCGCCAACACTGGGGTTATATCAGAGGTCCCCAACCCCCGGTCTGCAGCCCGGTGCCGGTCCGTGGCCTGAGCCGGACCGGGCCGCGGAGACAGACCTCCCGCCCCATGCACTCACCCCCGCATGCACTCACCCCCGCACAGCTGATTTGCCCATGCATGCGCGCTCCAGCACACCCATGCGAGCGTTGCGCTGCCGTTTGCGCATGCGCATGAGGGCGCGTTCCCGCACAAGCGTCGCACTGCCGTTTGCGCATGCGCACGAGCACGGGGGGTGCCCCGCCTTCCCCAGCCGTTCCGCGGGGTGAAAAAGGTTGGGGACCCCTGGGATATATGATTACATTTTCTAGTCCCAGAAATCAATCTGACTGCCACATTTTGGACCTGCTGAAGTTTTGGTACTGTTTTCAAGGATCTTGTTTTCAAGGACAGCCTTTATTGTCCTTTCCAAAGTATTCTTCCTTCTCATTATGTGCCCTAGGTAGGACAGCTTCTGTTTCATAATTTTTGCCTCCAGGGATATTTCAGGCTTGATTTGATCTAGGACCCACTTGCTTGTCTTTTTGGCAATCCAGAGTATCTGCAAAGCTGTCCTCCAGCACCATATTTCAAATGAATCAATTTTTTTGTCACTGTTCTTTATTGTCCATGTCTCACACCCACACATGGCAATCAAAAATACAAAAGTGTGGATGATCTTGGTCTTCATCTCCAGTGACACAACCTTATACTTGATTATCTTCTCTAATTCCTACATTGCTGCCCTTCTGAGTCTCACTCTTGTTCTGATTTCTTGGCTGCAGTCTCCATTTCAACTGATGATTGAACCAAGGTATACAAAAACTTTTAGCATTTCACTTTCTTCATTATCAGCATTAAAGTTGTGTAGTTCTTCTGTAGCCATGATTTCTGTTTTCTTCAGCAGTTCTTAACCTTTTCTTTACCACGGACGCCCTTTAAGTATCTTTTGTTGCCGTGGGCCACCAAGACATAACTCAAGATTTAAAATTCTAAAGTGCATCAAATATTTATTTAAAGTTTTTCATGAAGGGTCTTCAAATTTGGAAAGAAGGGAGAAATAAATTAATCTCTGAATGCACACCCCCCGATTATAATATTTTTATTGGAATGATTCCATACAATTAATACATATTAAGAAGAAGAGGAGGAAGAGGAATTGTCTGATTCTTGCTGGAGAAATTGAAATTACAAGCACATAAAATCATTACTACGACACACCTGACATGAATATAATAAACTCCGGGAGGCAGTGGAAGACAGGAGGGCCTGGCATGCTCTGGTCCATGGGGGGTCATGAAGAGTTGGACACAACTTAACGACTAAACAACGACAACATAAGTTCTTCAGCTATTGTGTGCGGTTTTCCCATTTTTGCTATTAGCTGGGAAACTTCAAATGAGGCACTCTCTCGCAGTTTCATTGTTACAACCAGTTACAGTATTTTTTTTTACCATTTTCTTACTTTCCTGAAGCTCATGCGCCTTACTTCTGAAAAAAATCAATGCTCTTTGTGGCATGTTCCTTTACATTTTGTTTCGAGATGTTGATTGTCTCTTCGGGACCTGTACACGTGAAGCCAGTCAACAGATATTCCTTGCTATAACTGTGACACTTTTTAAGATGACTGGAAGAAGCTTCATTTTTCTTTGAACAAGATGCACCCTCATCAACATTATCAGTTCTTTTACGTTTCAAATTCAGCCAGCAATCCATTCTCAAGCTCAGCCAAAATGTATTGTTACGAAATTTACTGCGATAATATCGAAAGTCACTTTACCCAACAATAACCAAATGGTTTTACTAGCAGAAATCCAAGAAGAAACATGATCACAAAGTCCGTCCAAACACTCACTCACCCTGACATTGACTGACTCCGACTCTCATTTCCCGCGGCTTCTGAATATCTGCGCAGTAGCGAGTGTCCAGAAATATCAGTTATTTGCTATCAAGCAGTTATTTTCATAACTGATTCTTACTTCTGTTTGTTTTTAATGGCAGCGGTAGATTAGAAAAGCCAAGTTTTATACAAACACGTAAGGGAAATTAAGATTTTCTTTCTTTCTTTCTTTCTTTCTTTCTTTCTTTCTTTCTTTCTTTCTTTGTATTTTAACTGCAAAAGATCATGACATTTCTTCAAGCCTTTGCAGACCCTCTGTGAGGACATCGCAGTCCGTAGACTACAGGTTAAGAACCTATGGTCTTCTTCAAGTTCAGCTACAGTCCTGTATTGGCACTTTGTTCTTTCACTTTCATCAGCAGTCGTTTCAAGTCATTGTTGCTTTCTGCCAGTAAGATGGTGTTATCTGCATATCTTAAATTATTGATGTTTCTTCCACAATTTTCACTCCTCCTTCACCTGAATCTAGTCTGCCTTTCCATACGATAGAAATGCATGTGCAGACAGACTGGACAGATAAAAGGATAAAATGCACTCTTGTCTAACACCTTTACCTATAGCCAACCATTGTGTCTCTACATATTCTGTCACAACAGTAGTTTCTTGTCCACAATACTGGTTACACATCAGGACAATCAAGTGCTGAGGCACAACCATTTCTTTCAGAGCAACTCATAGTTTCTCATGATCCATACAGTCAAAGGCTTTGCTGTGGTCTATAAATCATAAACTGATTTTCTGAAACTCTTTGGTGTGCTCCAGTAGCCAGCAGATATTTGTAATATGATCCCAAGTGTTTCTTCCTTTTCGGAATTCAGCTTGAACATCAGGAACTTGTTGCTCCATATAAGGTAAAAGCCTTTGTTGCAAGATCTTGAGCATCACTTTGCTTGCATGGGGAATTAAAGGAATGGTCCTATAGTTCCCTGCACTCCTCGGCATCTCCTTTCTTATGGAACGGAATGTATGTTAAATGTTGGCAGTCTGTGGGCCACTGTAGTCCTAGAACGAGCTGGAATTTTTAGCATGTATACATTACTGAAACAGCGACGTCTACGTTGGCTTGGGCATGTTGTGAGAATGGCTGATGGTCGGATTACAAAAGATCTCCTGTATGGAGAATTAGTGCAGGGAAATCGCCCCAGAGGGAGACCACATCTGTGATACAAGGAGATCTGCAGGTGGGATCTGAAGGCCTTAGGAATGGACCTCAACAGATGGGAAACCTTGACATCTGAGCGTTCAGTCTGGAGGCAGGCGGTGCATCATGGCATCTCCCATTTTGAAGAGACACTTGTCCAGCAGGCTGAGGCAAAGAGGCAGTCCCGAAACCAGCAAAATCAGGGAGCTGGGCAGGGGACAGATTGTATTTGTCTTCAGTGTGGAAGGGATTGTCACTCTCGAATTGGCTTTCTCAGCCACACTAGACGCTGTTCCAAGTCCTCCATACAGAGCACGTTACCATAGTCTCTCGAGACTGAAGGATGCCTAATCTAATCTAATCTGTGGGCCACTGTTTTGTTTTCAATATTTGTCGGCATATTCTTGTTAGGATTTTGACAGATCCAGTCTCTGTAGCTTGAAATAGTTCTATTTGTATTCCGTCTACCCCAGGGGATTTCTTTCTTTCTAGTAATCCCACTAAACACAGAGGGGCGTACTTCTGGATTTACACTGTTAAAACAATTTGGACAAATCTGTAGGCCAAATTATTTATTATGTTGTTCATGATTTTAAAAATTATTTGAATATGCCGCTTCTATTTTGAAGAAGCACCACATAGCCCCAATCAAGAATGTGTGCTTGATCTCAGCAGAAGATCCAGAGGAGTTTCCTGCCGAATATCCCCGTCTATTTGCATACACCCCTTATCTGTTCAATCTGCACACATTCTCACAAATAGTAAAATATTCTGTAAGCATTCTCATAAACAGTAAAATATTTTTAAATACACTTTTAAAAAACAGGAATAATAAAACATGTACACTGGCCCTCTCTAATCACTACACTCGATCACATAGAGAACTGGGATACTTGGAAGTCACTTGATAGCTTACGGACTAGAGTTGACAGAAGTAAGGTGAAGCCAAGAGAATAAAAGTTTTGCACCAACACAGTTCAATATGACTGCAGAAAAGAATGGGCAATGTCACGGCTACATCAGTCTACTCTCTGGCCCCCAAAGCCCCTGTTGTTGCCCATTATTGGAAGGAAGTTCTCTAACATACTTTTTAAAGCTTTACCATTTCATTTTTGCAAACCAGTTTGTATTTTATATGTGTTCATATACAGGCCGTTGCTTAATTTTACACTGCATTCTATTAATTGCATTGTGGTGCTTCTAATACAGTAAAGATCAGTGCATGGAGACCCACTTGTACTAAACTGCTCATCATCCATGGATCAAATTCACCTCAGTAATGGGCTAAGTGGGAAGCAGAATTTGAAAAAGTTCCTTTTCTGGATGACAACTCCCAGAATCCCCTGGCCACTATACAGTCTAAAACAGCAACTTTTTCAAGATCTGACTTTATATAAGCAATTATCTTCCTATGTACCATCAACTGAAAAACTGAGATCACAATACTATTTCAACTTTCAAGTCTACAGTACTGCAAGGGTTAAGATAGTAAGAGAATGTATAAAACCCCTTTGAATACTGAAAAGTATTACATATGTGCTAGTTATAATAGTGATTACCATAATCTCCTGCAGGTATTGGCATCCCTATTTGTTACAACAAAGGGATTCAAAACTAGGGTGGGTTACTTAAATCAGATCTGAATGTCACCCTGAAAACAAATCAGCCGTAATAGTGCTGTAGCTAATTCATGTATTTCATATCAGGCAAAAAGAAAAAATAAATAAAGAAGAAAACAACACTGTGGCACTTTAAAGACTAACTGTTACATTTTAATGCCAGTTTTGTGGACAAGTCCGATTCTTCTTAGTTAACATATAAAGCATATAAACTGAACACATGACACTTGCAACAAAGTGTTGCACTGTGGAGCATTCTAGTTTAGGTTTCCAGTCATACCATTCCAAGTTTCTTCTCCTCTGGGTTTTTGCTTTCCCTCTTGAACAGTTAATTATGCCTACGAAGCCTTGTTAGGCTGTTTCAGATAAGCCCTGTAAGGATTTTTCTACAAGTATAATACAGGTATTCCATTATTTTGATTAAAAAAAATTAAATTTCCAATAGCAGACATTCAAATTGATCCACAAAGTTTCCCCTAAACCTGGTAATAACTGATCTTATTGAGCGTGGATGCTGCTGCTTGGACTATGTTAAGGATCAACACTCAAAAGAACCAAGTTTGGTATTAATATAAAGCAGGGGTCCCCAACGGTCTGCGGCCCGGTACCGGGCTGTGGCCTTGGCAGGACCGGGCCACAGAAACAGATCTCCCGCCCCCCCAACGCACTCCCTCCACGCACGCCCACACGCACGCACAATGGTGCATTTTAAGAACCATTTTACAGGTCCCCAGATGTGTCTCAAATGCCAGGATAAGACTGGAGACAGGATGCCTAAAAGTAGAAGTCTGGATTAACTTCCTGTCTATATACACATGGTTAAAGGCCTATCTTATCCCACAAAGGTTGCTTCCCCTGATATTCACTGATAACTTCCAATCGAACTGGGACATATCTGTTCAGAGCTATATGATGAAAATTGGTGTCCATCCCCATGCCCTTTTATTATATGGATTAGACCAGGCCAAAAAAACAAAAACTGTTAAGCAGAAAACTGAGGATACTGAGCACCAATCAGATCTTTCCAGCCTACAAAACACTATAGCAAGGACCTATATTAAAAATGTTATAGAACCAGCTAATTATCTAACATCGCTGGAAGTAAAAGGGTTTAGGAGAGCTTTTACTCTGGAAGTACAAGAATGTCCCACTTACTGAGGGGCTGTGTTCCTGCTCCCTTGGCGAGGTCTAGTCCATGGAGCACATGTTTTTCCGCTGCCCGCATTATGCAGTAGCACAAAATCAGTTTATTACCCCATTGATTGAAAACATCCCTGGCCAATCAGAGAAAACTAGACTTGAGTATCTCCTCTTGGACAGGGATAGTAAGATGTCATACAAGGTAGCTGGGTTCTGTCTGGCGATTCTCAAGTTTCAGAAATTTCCTCATACTTGACTCTGGTATTGGTATGGTTTTGAATTGCTTATATACTTGTTTGTTTTATGTCTATGTTTGATGTTTTTACATATTGCAGAGATTGTGTGGATCTGGGTTGTCCACTTCTCTGTATGACAGGTCTAAGGACTGTAAATAAAGAATTGATTGATTGACTGACTACAGAAGAACTACACAACTTTAATACTGACAATGAATAAATTGAAATAGTTAGAGATTTGGTCTACCTTGGTTCATTCATCAATCCAAATGCACACTGCAGCCAATTAGAGGAAGACTGAGACTCAGAAGGGTAGCAATGAAGAAATTAGAAAAGGTCATCAAGTGTAAGAACTGTGGGGAAAGAGTGTGTGAGGAAATTGAGTGTGGCCTTAAATAAGGAGAAGGAATAAAATGTTTCCATTTACTTACAGTTCTTCATAGATAAAAGCAAACATCATATTGTGTAAAACTGTTAACTTGTTACATCACTGAGCTTAACTGGTTAACTAGCTTCATTACTGACTAATTAACTGGTTACATAGCTGACAGAGCACATAACTCTAACTGTTTTCAGACTCGACTGCTAACACTGACAGAACCCTGACTGGAAAAAAGGCAGGCGGAGAGAGAACTATTGGCTGTTACTGGATTGATCAACATTCACTGAAACTCTCTCCTAGACAAACCCTCTTAAAGGCATCATATGTAGATTGCAATATATCCAACAAGGATATGTCACTGGAGACGAAGACCAAGATAATTCACATTCTTGTATTTCCAATCACCACGTACAGATGTGAAAGCTGGACAGTAAAGAAAGCTGACAAAATTCATTCACTTGAAATGTGGTGTTGGAGGAAAGCTTTGTAGAAACTCTGGAATGCCAGAAAAACAAACCAGTGGGTCCTAGATCAAATCATTTCTAGACTATCTCTGGAGGCAAAAATGATGAAATTGAGGCTGTCCTACTTTGGGCACATCATGAGAAGGCAGGATTTTCTGGAAAAAACAGTAATGCTGGGAAAGGTTGAATGTAGCAGGAAAATAGGAAGCCCGGATACAAGATGGATTGATTTCCTAAAAGAAGCCACTGGGTTGAGTTTGCAAAAACTGGGCAGGGCCTTTTGAGGACAGGACATTTGGGAGATAACTCATTCATGGAGTTGTTTAAAGTCAGAGTTGACTTGATGGCAGCACATAATAACAATTTCAAGGACTTCATGCAACAATGGGAATCCCCTGAAATGGAGTAATTTGCATGACTTGAGCAAAATTACCTTGCACTTAAACCAGAAGTTATATATATTACTATCAATAGAGACTAGAGAAGTTAACTTTTACAGTATAATTCACAGAATACCACTGTAGGATTCTGGGAGTTGTAACACACAAACTAAAATTTCCAGTCTCAGACATTGTCTAGAACACTGTTTCCCAACCTTTTCCGGTCTGCGGACTGGCTGGGGAAGGCGGGGCACCCCCCCCCGCGCGCATGCGTGAACAAGCGAGCGGCCCCCCCGCGCGAGCGCCACCATTTTGCGCATGCGTGCGGCCGCTCGCGCACATGCGCAAATGACAGCACGCTTGTGCGGGCCCGCGCGCATGTGCAAATGGTGGCACGGCACTCGTGCAGGCATTCCGGAGCGCGCACGCAGGTGCAAACGGGCTGCGCGGGGGTGAGTGTGCGCGGGGAGGTCTCTCTCGCCGGCCCGGTCTGGCCGAGGCCAGGGACAGGCACCGGGCCGGGGACCGGGGGTTGGGGATCGCTGGTCTAGAATATCTATGAAACAACAGTGACAACTCCACCAGTGAAATCAGAAGTTCCCCACTGGGTTAACTGTTGAACAATGAGACAGTCCCTAATAACACAGTCCTTCAATAAACTAAACATCTTGAAACTAGGCTTTCATTTTCTTAATAGTCAGCTTTGTATCCATCAAGAACCAGGAAAAAATGTGGAGATTAAACATAAACATAGTAGAAAACTGAGTTTTCAGGCTCTAAAAATGACAAATGAAAAGGCACTCCAAAAATAAGTCAAATTACAGAACCAGAATAAAACCGAAAGATAACCTGTCTATCCATTCCTACCATGGACATTTCAGGTATAATTATAATTTCAGGGAAAGAACCACAGATGAACATTTAACCAGTGACTATGTATCATTCCATAGAGTCTGCGGTATGACACACTAATCTAATTACCAGTGTAGCTCACATCTGTGTAACTGAATTATCATGACTGCTCTTTTTTATTATTAGTTTGCACTTCTGGAAAGGTACAATATTATCTACAGAATTCCTTTCATTTATGATCATTGATACAGAATTTAATTATGTTCACTGAGCTTGCTCCACTTAGAAAATTGGAAAGTGGTTTCTCAAAATTAAAAAGATACACTGAAGAAATTAATGATCAGCTTACTCATCAGCGAAGCTCTAAGAAAGCCAACTGGCTAGCCTTGTCCTCTCCCGATCTTCATTCTACGAACATCTAATTCAAAAGGAGAAAATGCCGACTCCACCCTTTCTAAATCCCAGCTATATATTTTGATGTTTGCAAATTCTAGCCTGCCTTCACAGACCCATAGGGAGAGCCATTCACTTTTCCTCATTTCATGCTAAAATAGAGTATAATATCAGGCAGTTCAATCTCATGATTAAGATTAAGCAGGTGTGACACAGCCAGCGGCAGCACAACCAGTGATCTGCACAAATTGAAATCGCTAGTGATTGTACCTTTGGACAGCAGACAATCACTTGTTTTTCAACCCAGGAAATCCCTCTCTCTTCAATTTACTATTTAAAATGTTCAATGAAAAATTGTCATGGTGTTTCCACAAGGCCACACTTACTATTCTAGTTCAGCATGTGTATTACAAAGAAGAGTCAAAAAAGAGTAGCATAAAAAAGATTAGGCACATGAAAGGTCCTTTTTAGAAAGAGAACTGCTTCAAATTATTGCAGAAAAATATCTTATCAGTGTCCGCTTCAGTACAAAGACCCAGTCCCATACAGCTATGGATACACCAAATAAAGCTATGTGAACCTTTATCTCATCACTGCTGTTCACTTGGCAACTGTAAACATGCTGAAAACATGCTGAAAAAGTCACTTTTTTCATGAACTCTATAGGTTGTTCTCAACCCCAAATGAATTTGAGTGCATAGAACCACAGTCATCCCTTGTTACATTGACCATTTTCTCACTTGTCCATTATTATGTGTCTTAATGTTAGAATATACATATGTTAAGCTCTCTAGGACAAACACCTTATACATGTACACAGGCGGCACTGCATAAATAATAGCAGGAGTGTGACATGTGTACTTAACCTCCACCCATTACACTAAACTGAGTAAAGAAAATTGAGAAACTCGTTTTTAAAAGCTACAGATAAACATAATTTTTCTCTGCTGCAGTGGAGAAAAGCCTGGTATCACCTCCTTCCGTCTACCTGACACTTGAGGTTTCTTGAGTATAAAGAAACAACACCCTAGCACGTTATCATCCAAGCTTAGCTTCTCTAAATTTCATTCTCCAGACATCTGCAAAAACTACATGCTAACTGCTGCTATTGTTCCATGATGAAAGTCAATGTGAATGTGAACAAAACGACCAAGGCCTGATGAGTGTTGGACTCAGTGGAACTCTTTCTATATAGGTACCCTTCAAAAGCACACTTGTGGAAAGCATTAATGAGGAACTAGGTAACCACGTATGTTTGCCAGACTATTTCATTCCTGCTATTACCTGCACATACATTTTTCCTATTTGTTCATGTGGGTATAGAACAACCCATACCCTATTACCTTCAGGGGTAGAAAAAAATCTCCATAGGAAGACAGCATCAAAGCCTAATTCTAAAACATGCTGCACCAAATAAAAAATCCATGACAGGAAGCCAGCACTGCAGTCAGGATCTGCTCTGCCAGCAACTGGAAGTGTTCTATAATTTATCGCACCTGATCTACTTACATCTGTAGATGAAGATTCAAGGACGATGCCAAATCCTGAAACCTGTGGCTCCAGTTTCAAAGAGGACTCAGCTGCTTCCACATTTGACCTTTCAGGATGTGTTGGTAGCTTTTTGTCATTTTCTAAAGTGTTGGGTTTTTTATTCACAGTAAGAGGTTCAATAGTCTTTGGGGGCAATTTTTTCTTTTTATTTCTCTTTCTTGACACCGCTGATTTCTGTGCACAAACCAGAGGAGCTGAAGGCTGTTGTCTGTTTTGAGCAGCAACTAAAGAAAGAAAACACCATGAGTATATTTACGAGTGTGTGTGCAGTTACCAGAGTCTACAGATGCCAAACTGGCTCTCCAGTGATTCCCGCCCCATAACCTTTATAGGCTTAGATGTGAGAATTTGCATTCTGCTTGGACCAACAACTCTGCTGAAGGGTACTTTTTAAAAACCTGAGTAGATGGTGCTCTGTGTTCCCAGTCCTGAAGTAAGAGAAATTCGAAGGCTTTGGAGCTCAGAAGTGTAGAGTCCAAAATTCAAAAGGTTACTGGAGCCCAAAAGATGCTGAAGAGTTCTGGAGAAATCAAGAGGCTTTTTTCTCCCTTTAACAGCGAAAATGCTGAGCAGAAACCAACTAACTCAAAACTAAGATGTGACTCTCCAACATGCTCTGTTGAGCAAACACTGCAAATTCCTGAACAAATCCTTCAGTGCTGCAAGGACCTCTGGAGTGGATGTTTGTTCCCTCTCTAGGAGTGAAACCTGAAAGCAGAGTGCAGGAAGCATCAAAAGCAACTCTGTCCTTTGGTTTGTTCCAACCAACCGAGGCTCCTCTCGGCACAAAAAAGAGAGGGGTCCCTAGTGAGTTCCATATTCTTGCCGAGCTTCTAATAGGTCCCCTCCTTCAGCATCAAGTAGAATTCTTCAGTAGAGATGACAAGGCCCTGCCACCCGAGACATGAAGACTGGAGAAGAGGGATAAATACTGACTTTGTGGGTAGGAGTATCGCCAAGAAATTAGCAACAAAGGATCATCCTCACCATCTAAGGCTTAAGAAATTAACTATCCATTCCATTTTAGAATCCAGCATTCCATGTTCATTTTGACTTGTTGTGTGGTAAAACACTGACTTTTTATTGTTTATATGTCACATCTCACACATATGACATATAAACAGTCCCCTTAGAAATTGCTACCAAACAGTGTGTTTTTAACTATATATACTGTAGATTAAAATCCAGCTTTCTAGCTAGCGTGGGAACAAATTTGAGGACATTATACTTCAAATTCTGGAGACCATTCTAACATAAGAATTGCTTCACCAATACATAGCCATTCCTTAATACATAAAACTTTGTAATGACTTGCCTGTATGAATGCAATATCATAGAATTAATAAGACAGATTTTTCCTTTTTCCCCCTCAAACAGAATGCCTTGCAACAAAGCCAAGTCTCTTCCTCGCACAGAGGAGCCATCAAATTTAGAATAATCAAGCTATACAAAAATAACTACTGTACACATACATAGTACAAGGTGCTGTGAACCAACCTTATGTACCTGGGAAAATAGCCTCAACCATTCTAGCCAACAGACTACTTTTCCCAGGCAATTTATTTTCATTCCAATCATTAACTTAAATCTCAGTTCCTCCATCTGAAAGCCACTGTTTGCATCCTTATTACTATTTCTTTAAAATATCTGAAAGGGGCAGTGTATTTCAATATCTGCATTTTTCATCCTGGCTGAAAATGTCTAACATATTGCATATTGTTTGGCTTCTCATCCCCCTAGCCTCAGAGCTCTCAACACTACTGCCTATTTGCAGGAAGGCAATAAAAAGCAATACATTTGCCAAACATAAATCTCTCCATATATTATTTCAAGCATCAAACTGTGTGCAAATTCAGGAATGTTTAATAAAGAATAGAAATAAACAAACAAACAAAGCCTATATGGTCCAGATAGTGAGAATAATTTATGGACTTGACATTGCTTTTATAAAAGGAGGCTATCACTCTGTATAAAACTCTCTGAGTAGAAACCTTCAGACTGAAGTGCTTTGTACAGCTCAAAAATGTTTTACTGGACTGATGCATAATCTATACCATTTGGACTCTTGTCTTTCTTCAGTCACAGCACTGCAAGCTTCCAAGAAATGGACAGAGATTAAGAGGCACAGGTAAGGCAATCTGTCTCCTGACTGAAGATCAGATCTCAAAAATTACACTTTTGGAACGATATACCATAATACCTGCTTGAATCTGCATTATCTTTCTCATGGTCTTAAGCTCTTGAAGAATAGCTTGCAACGCTGGTTGGCAATTACAAGTACAACAATTTGAGCCAGAGGAGGAATTAGCTGCTGGAATTTCTCCTGAGGAAAAAAGAGAAATGAAAACAATGATACAGACCAAGACTTCTCAACAGAACATCTTGATTGGATTTTAAAACTGCCAATACTTGCTGTCAGGATGTTGAAACCTCAAATTAAAGCTTTAATTGTAATGGGGTGGCACAAATATTATATCACATAGTATAAATACATTTTGTGAGGTTTGTGAAAAATAGCAAATGAGTTATAAGGCGGTATAATTCCTTAGTGTGGAATTAATTTATAAGGGATAGGAATGGGACCAAATCTCATTATGGTTATATCATAAACAAGGAAAGGAAAGGAAATAATATATCTATATAACAATAGCCTTAAAATGGCTGAAATCACAATGTGAATCCTGTATGTGACTGTGTAATGTAAAGGTGCAAAGCAAAGCATGCTGCTTATATACTGCCCTGTAGCACTTAAAGCACTCTCTGGGCAGTTTACACTTTAATTGTGCAGACTACACATTGCCACACTGCCCCCAGCAAGTTGGGTACTCAATTTACTGACCTTGGAAGGATGGAAGTCAACCTTGAACAGGCTACCTGAGCCCATCAGGACTGAAATCAGGTTGTGAGCAGAGTCTTGGCTGTAGTACTGCAGTTTCACCACTGAACTACAAGGCTCCCAGGTGTTATGCCCAGGCAATAAGCAGTGTGCAAGTCAGTTGTGCAATGTACCTATGGAGGTGCTTTGTGAATAGCACTTCTGCCTTTGCATTATTGCAGCTACTGTAGGCGTAACTCAACATTACTACTCTATAAGATTTCAGACCATTAGTTAGCGTAGTAAGTTGCAATTAGAATAGGCCCACTGAATGAATAGGAATTTGGAGACAGAACTCCTCCATAAGTTCCTTTGATTCAATAGGCCTACTCTAGTTGCAACTTACTATGCTAAGCAACAGAATTTTGGCCAATGAAGAAAACAACTGTTTAGTAAAGTTACATTAAAAAGACCTGACCAGTCTAAAATGGACTGAATGCAAAATGTTTCTCCATAACATTAAGAATGTTAAAAACAGGCTGTTCTATTCCCAGTTTCCAGGGTCAGAAAGGTTCTATCTCAGAGAAAGTACTTATGATTTAATCCTTCTCTCAACTAACTTCTCATGGTCTGGTATCAAGCTGAAGACAATTTTCAGCTATATACTATATTCTGTTTGTCCCTTCATCTGGAGAAAGGTAGCACAGAAATAAAATAAAATAAAACAGTAGGTTTCTCCAAGATACTGTATCTTTATCAAATGTATTGTAGACAGATAACTTGCTTGCCAGCTAAAATCTCAAAGCTGCTGACACATGACTGTAGATGGTTCCTGACATTATAGAAACACAGGCCTTGCCATCATGGAGTCAGGCATCAATTTTCACATTTAAAATTAAGGAGTATTTCTAAACAATAAGCAAACAATCATTAATCAGTTGTTCCATGTAATTCAACTGTTAAACTGGATAGTTTTGTCTGTGGAAAAAGATGATTCACATTTTTACTACAGACTAAAGTGCTTTGTGGCTTTTAAAATCTTTTAATGGGCACCCAATACACAGTGGTTTAAGCCCCAAGTAAGCACTTATTTTCCTCTGTTCCCCATAGCGAGCTCCTAAAGGGAAATATATACATACACATTATTATTCCCTGCTGTAGTGCCATGCTATTTTGCACTCTGTCTTTAATTTCCCAACCCGGAAATTTTATATTTCTTCAACACTAAAACATACATATGGCACAATTTAAAAAAAGAAAAGCAAAAGAAAAATGTAACTCCTCCTCTTTAAAGAATGTATGACACAGGGATGGACTTGGCAACTTCCTGCTGATGACAAGTCTAGCAAACTGCTGAAGAATCAATGTTTCAGTTTCAATTTATCGCCAACCCCAACCCCCCCATATTTTTATTAGCAATGGGAGCAATCAAAAATAAAGCTTATTTAATTATCCTGTCCTATTTAGTAAGTGTTGTCTAAAAATGGGCAGTAGATTGGCCTCTAATTTCTAATTTCAGTTTGGTCTGTTCCTTCTTTGTGAATAATTGATATTATAGCTTCTTTCCATGACAATGGTATTTTTCTTTCTTTTTCTATTTCTTCTATCAATTTTTGAACGGTAACATTAAAACCTCCTCAAAAACCTTATAATATTCAGCTGGTATTCCATCATTTCCAGGGGATTTCAATTTTTTTTGTTTTCTAATAGCCTCTGTTACTTCATTCATTGAGATCGGTGAGTTCAAAACCTCTTGGTTTTCTTTCGAAAATTTATCTATTTCAAGGCCTTGCAAGAATTTTCTTTGATCTGTTCTTGAATTTCCTTTTTCCTTGTACAAATTCTGGTAGAATTCTTTCACAATTCTTTTGATTTCATTTTCTTCCCAGTTTGTTTTCCCTGTTTGATCTTTTAGACTTAAAATTTGATTTTTAGTTTTTTCTTTCCTTAATTTATAAGAGAGCCATCTGCCTGGCTTGTTTGCATTTAAAAAAAAACACTTTGCTTTGTTAATCTCACTTTCCTGGCTATCTCTGTTGTTAAGCAAATATTTATCTGATGCTGAATTAATTTAATTTTCTCTCTCAATTGTGCTTCAGTTGGATTTTGTTTTAATTGCTGCTCTGTTTGTTCCAGTTTTATTTCTAGCTCCTTGTATTTTTTATCTTTTTCTCTTCTTTGTCTTGAAGCATGTTTTATTGCTATGCCCCGAAATATAGCCTTACTCGTGTCCCATATTGTCCTCATTGGCATACTAGGATTTTTATTTTCTCTAAAAAAGAGAGTAATTTCATGTCTAACTTCTTTTTTAAAAGCTTCATTTTGAAATAAAGTTGTGTTCATTCTCCATAGGACTGGTCTATACCCTATATTCAGTTGTAATAGGATGGGATTATGATCTGCAAATGTTCTTGACATTATATCGACCGTTTTAATTTATTTCATCCAGTTTATAGGGACCCAGCATGCATCTATTCGTGACCAAGTTTTATGGCTGTCAGAGTAAAATGTGTAGTCTCTCTCTGTTATATGCATAGTCCTCCATGCATCCGTTAAGTTCATCTGCCATTGATAGAAAAATTTTGGGTATTAATGTTCTCTTTTTTCTTTTATTTTCACTTCCTTCTGGGCTTGTATCTAGATTCCTTTCCAATACCGCATTAAAATCTCCTACAAAACAAAAGTCCCGATATTCTTTCTCCGAAATTTCTTTCTGCAGATTTTGGAAAAAGGATTCTTGATTCTGATTAGGAGCATAAATGTTTACAACCAAAACTTTCTCTTTTCCTCTTTGAATTTCTACCATAAGTATTCTTCCATCCTGCGATGCATAAATGAGTTTTGGGTTTAGTTATTCTTTTACATATATCGCAACACCTCACTTTTTTTTCTTTACTGTCTGATGCTGTGAATAGTTTTCCTAGTTTCTTCCTCTCTAAGTATTTCTGGTCATCTTTCTTTATATGTGTTTCCTGTAGACAAGTAATTTGTGAATTCAATTTTTGTAACTGGTGAAAAAAGTTCCTTCTTATTTGTGGCCCATTTAAACCATTGACATTAATTGAGACCAATGTTATATGGTTTCTAGACATCTCTGTCTTCTTTACTATCACTTTCCCCCTCTTTACAGGCCAATCTCGCTGCTAAATGTAGACTACAAAATATATGCAATGATAATAGCAAGTAGAGTAAAAAAAGTTCTATCACAAATGATACATCAAGACAAATAGGCTTCCTACCTAATAAACAAATGAAAAATAATATCAGAATAACACTAAATGTACTAGAATATTATGAAGCACATCCTGAGAAACAGATGGCATTGGGTTTTTTAGATGCAGAAAAGGCATTTGACAACTTAAATTGGAATTTTCTGATAGCCCAATTAGAAGCAATGGATGCCGGAGAAAACTTTCTAGCCAAAATAAAAACCATATATACTCAACAGGAAGCAAAGGTCAAGGTGAATGGAGAATTAACTGGAAAAATTAAAATCGAGAAAGGCACAAGACAAGGATGCCCACTATCATCACTGCTATTTATCTTAATGATAGAAATCCTTAACCAGCAAATTAGATTGAATACAAAGATAAAGGGACTAAAAGTAAAAGGAGAAGAATTTAAGATTCAAGCGTATGCAGAAGACCTAGCAATAATATTAGAGGATCTTATGGATTCGATAGACTCATCGACAGAGAAAATAACAGAATTTGGAGCCATGACCGGATTTAAAATAAACAAGCAAATAATAATAATAATAATAATGAAAAATATGACAAAAGAAGAGAAAAAAATATACAAGAGCGAACAGGATACAAAGAAGCGATAAACATAAAATATTCAGGAATACACCTGACCAAAAAAACCGAGCACATTGACAAAAGATAACTACATGAAACTAATAAAAGAAATAAGGACAGATTTAGAGAAATGGTCCAAGCTCCAACTTTCGATGATGGGAAGAATAGCAGTTGTCAAAATGAGTATCTTGCCAAAATTGATTTTTCTGTTCCAAATGATCCCAGTTATATTGAAGCAAGACATTTTCAAAGAACTCAATAAAATAATTTCCAAATTTATATGGCTGGGGAAAAAAAACCGAGAATAAAACTTAAAAGCGCTTCAAGACAATAAACAAAGGGCAGGTTTCGGTCTACCAGACTGGATTATTTATTATAAAGCAGCAGCATTATCCTGGATAAAAGAGTGGATAACTTTAGAAAATCAAAGATTATTGAAGTTTGAAGGACATGACCTGAGCTTGGGTTGGCATGCATTTTTGTAGTATCAAAAAGCAAAACAGTTTAAGCAATTCAATTATCATTTAATAAGGAAAGCTTTAATATGGATTTGGTCATCAATTCAAATACAAAATTATCGAAAGATACCAATCTGGGTGGCGCTCTTAGAAGCATTTTCAAATCCAACACTAATGGGGGAAAAAGAAGCTTTAGATACGCAGATGTTTTAGACAAAGATGCCAACTTAAAAGGAAAAAAGGAGTTATTAGAACAAGATATCACTCTAGATTGGTGGTCAGAAACCGAATTAAAGTCTAGATATGCAAAAGATAAAGTGTTAGGTTTTTATACAGAACGAACAATATTGGATAAGGGGTTATTAGATAAGAAAGAAAAAATTATAAAATACCTGTACAATATCTTACTAGATCAAACAATGCAAGATAAGACTGTATGATTAAATGGGCCCAAAACATTGGTTATAATATAGAATTAGATGCCTGGAAGTAAATATGGGAAAGGAATATTAAAATGACAAAATCAACGAGTCTTAAAGAAAATATATATAAGATGTTTTACAGGTGGTATTTAACACCGGAAAAATTATAAAAAATGTATAAAAATATATCTAATAAGTGCTGGAAATGTAATGATAAGTTAGGTAGTTTTATCATATGTGGTGGATGTGTAGGGAAGCTAAAGATTATTGGAAGTTGGTACATGAGATATTACAGAAGATTTTATCAATTAAAATTCCATTGATACCAGAACTTTTCTTACTAAACATTGTACCAGACTCAGTCGATAAAGGGAAGATATATTTAATACTCCATATTGTGACAGCGGTGAGAATTTTATATGCCAGATACTGGAAGACATCAAGGACACCAACGATTTTCTTTTGGAAAAAATCCTGGAAATTGCAGAGATGGACACTTTAACAGACATACTAAAAGATAGGACATGTGAGACAGATAAGAAGAAATGGGAGTCAATCTACATCTGGATCGAAGAGAACAATTAGATAAAGTAAATATTGTACAGTGAGAAGAAAATAGCAATGATGTACAGATATTAAATTCCTAACACACCCTGTAATTTTTACCCTTTCCCAAAACCCTCTCCCATTCCCTTAACCCTGTACCACTGTTTATCCTATAATAATAATAATTTAAATAAAAATAAAAATGGGCAGTAGATTCCATCAGAGCAAAAACCTAACATGAGATGATTTATATTTAGTACTTTTCCTTGCTACAAATAAGACAGCTTTGTTACGGATTGCAGAGTCCTAGACAGCAGCTACTTTTAATGGAGGACAACCCTGAGGATTAAATGGACTTCACTCCCACCCTCAAAGTAGGGTGGATTGCCAGCACGTCCTGTTGCCACCATTCTTTCCTAGCGTGCATCCACACTAACAGCAGAGCAACAGCAAAATAAATGTTCCTAGGGCTGGGCTTGACCAGAGGACCTCCAGCTTTCAAAATCCGCTCTGTTGGCATTACTTAGATGTACAAAGGGGAAAGCATTGTACAAAAGGGTTTTACAATAAAATTAAAAACATTGAACATAGCATGAAAATATTTCCTAGCAGGAAAGCAACTACCTAGTCTAAGACTTAAGAGAAGTCCTTACACAAACAGTTATATTTTTAACAACGTACTGGAAAGAATATAAAGATATAGCTGAGGGGATATCTCTTCCAGGACATTCCACAGGATCTGTCATACAATTTTAAAAAAATCCTTTCCTGGATTACAGAGCATATAGATTAATTTTTTTGCACCAAATTAATTTTTACTTCTTCTTTTTAAAGAATTACAGTATTTTCTCTGAGTGATTAGTCTCCCCACATTTCTGTAAAGCAAGGTCTAATCAAGCAGTATGAAACTAACACTACAAAGATTGTGAAATAGAATGTAATTGTTAAAGTCTGTCTTTTTCTCTAACCAATTTGCCTACTCCACTGTTAATAAGAATGTTTTTGAGCAGGGCCAGTCTGCTCTCTGTGTCTTGCAGAGAACTAGGCTTAGCTAATAAACAATATTTTATTCTAGAAAATATCATGAACATTTTTTGAAAAAGCAAATATTGGAATAAACTCCTACTTGTCTTTTCTGCCACAAATATAATGCATTACTAATGAGAGTATGCAGGTACTGAAGCCCCAGTTGAAAACCAAAAGGTTTGTTTTCCCAGTGAGGCATAGAGGATTTATGTTATAATTCCCATTAGCATTGATAGAAATTACCCATGTAAATCTATCCTATGTACAGTAAATTGAAAAAAAGAGAGACCACCAATATTTCAAATCAAAAGCAGGACTCAGCGGACTTCATACATATTTATGACTATTTTTAAAAATCCATCGTCTTTCTCCAGATCAGTAACAATAAAGCAGGAAACACTAAAAAGCATTCTTAGTCAATGTTCAAAGCTTCACCTTCATAATTTTACAGAACAAAAGCAATACTCTTTCTTTTAGGAAAAATGCAATAGACTGACTATATGTAGTTTTAAATTTAAATGATTAATTTAAGAAAATATTATCTGGACCAAGAAACTTCTTCCTTTTACCTCCCTCAGCCAATGTGATTTATAGTTGCTTGCAAACCTATTAAGTAGTGCAAGCTTTGAAAATAATATTAACACTATGTAGATTTTCCGTCTGCCCACATGAATTTCAGACAGCAGGTTAAATATGTAAATGTCAAAACTTTATTTCCTATATTAATATATGGAATATCATAAAAAGTATTAGCACATTAAAAAGAAAACAAACTACCCATACTCTCCAGCTGCCAGCATCTTGTGTCAAACATAAGACCAAAGGCAGTTCATTGAGAGGCTGAAACCCAGTTGCACAGCTCCATGAGCTCAACAGCAATGACATTAGCAGCATTGTCAAACTATTGCTGGTTAAAGGCTTCCTCTGGCAATTTCACGGTGTAGGTTACTTTGTTGTATTTGTACATGTTGCGTGGATCCCAAAATCACCTTTGATTGACTATGATTTGCCCCTTCCAGCTCCGCAGTTCTAAGATAAAGAATTTAATCAGAGGTGCTTTGCTGCTATCATCTCTGTTGTGCACACTGAGCTGTACTACAGGATTTCAGTGAGTATTTGTGAACATACTGGTTACACTCCACACTGTTGCCTTCCCCAATCTGGTAGATAACAAGCGTCTTTGAATTCAATGCCCATTGACCTCAGCCAGCATAGGCAATGGTCCAGAATGCAGAAAGTTGTAATCAAACACATTTGGAGGACATCAGGTTAGGTAAGGGTGGTCTAAAAGACAAGGGAGAAAGGTGGGGCTGTACCAGAGTACAGCAAGGCAAATTGTATTTTCTTGTGCCATAAGGCTGTTTCTACAGTCCTTAGAACTACCCAGAGGAAAACACATCTGCCCCCACTCCCCATAGACTCATTTCCAGAGGCCCCAATTTCCTCTAATACACTTTCACACCTTCTTTCTCTCAGTTCCTTCTGGCTTGCTCTGGGATAATGCACCACCAGAGTATCCTATACCAGCAAAATGTGTACCACATTGGTTACCCCCATAAGGGTGATAAAATCTGCCCTGGCTGCCAAACACATTTTAGGTTTGTGCTCCATGGAATGAAGAAGGCTCCAAAAATGGACAGGATGTTACTGCTAGTGGCAAAGTTAATCTTGCTGGTTTAAGGAATGTTTTGGGCTAAAGTCTAAAAAATTAAGGCCAGGATCTTACTCAGTCAAACTGCCTGTGCAACAGATCACTGTGCAAACTGTTTCACTTTCTTCTTGCTTAGAAGGTATCCACTATTTCACTGCATAAGTAAAAGCTGTGCTACTAAAGCTATGAGTTAAGCCTGAGCAACGGCAAACTTCGGAATCTAGTTCTACTATACTGGCACTCTGCTCCACCAGGACTTAACAGGTTTCTAGCCAAAAGGTCTGTCTATCCTGAACGAACGTATCTGATCCCATACAATGGCAAACAACAGCAGGGAAGCTAAAAGCATTTAGTATACCATGCTTTTCCACAGTCACACAACTGCTGCAACATTCATAAAGTAATCCTATTCCTAGTTTGTTGTTGTTGTTCTTTGGGTTTTTCCCCCCCCATTTCCAAAACAAACAAAAATCCAAGCCTTGTGTAACTATAAAAAGACTGGCAGTACACTGAAGTGCTATCCTTTCTGTATTCAGTCAGGTTATAAATACACTGACAGATAAGGCTGTTTTCAGCAAAGGGGCAGTGTCTTCTTTGCCTCTGTGCAGCACTGAGAACAATATGACTTATTTTTGTCCATTTTTTTAATCTTAAGGCATGCAACAGGCATAGCTATTAATATCTGAGTCAGATGCAATTGACTGTAGAATATGTATGTTATGGAAGCAAGTTTACCATAACTATCTACAATTATATCTAGACAAAATAAAAACAAAACAAAACATTGTAGCACCTTAAAAACTCTTATATTTCAATGTGAGGTTTTGTGGATATATCTGCATCTTCAAACAGTTATGTCTGATGTATAACTATGATCATCAAAGATGCCAAAGCCATGTAGGCTTCCTTCATATACAGGAATGTATGAAACCTAGAAGTATTAAATGATCTGTGGAAAGAAAGGTCATATCTAATAATGAATGAAAGAGAAATGTGAGTGCTAAGTACCAGAACCAAAAAAGTCCTCCTGTTAAAGCAAGTAAAGCAGCAATGACCAAACTTCTTGACAAAAAAGCCATATATCAAATTCTAAGTATGGGAGTACAGTATATCAATCTAGTGTAAACTGCAACACACAGCTATTCTCTTATGCTTGCCATGGTGTTTGCCTCCAGTCTTTTTGTGAAGTAGAACAGGGCAGAACTGGGAGTGATAAGCAGGAATGTAAGAACCTGACTCTTGCCATAATTAGGTCTACAGACATTCCTGCTTTGGCCAGATGTGCCCCAAACTGCTTTGCCTTGGCTACGGGTTGGCTATTCTTGGACTACAGCTTAAATTGATGATTAACATATCTGTTAAACCATTAGAGTTTTTAGTGTTAAATAAAATAAATGTTCAGTGTAGCCCAAAACTCACTTTTAAAAAAGCAAACACAAAAGATTTAACACTTTCACAACAACTCTTATACAACTTTCTTAGCTATCTAAATGACACTTCTCATGGGTCCTTGGTTTAGTTATTTAGTCCAAGAAAGCAAAGTGCAGTTTTAAAAAAAATGAAAACAAGGCATCTACAATATTCTTAGTCTGGAACATACCATTTGAGCCTGCAGTTCTAGCTTGGTTTTGGAAGGTCTTGGATCGAGTTCCGTACTGCCCTGAATAGTGGCTAGTTTGTGGAGATAATTCATTCCAAGAAGCACTCTGAGATGGATGGAGATTTGCCTGGGATTCTACAGGGGGGTTCACACGCTGAGCCCAGGTTAAATCTAAATCCTGGGGTTCTTCCTTCAGTTTTTCTCCTTCTTTGCCAACCCGCTGATATATTCTTCCAGTGCTATCATTCAGTAATCTTCTCATTCCTGTAATTTGTTTTTTAATTTCCCGACTTTCATCTCCTGGTGAAAACAGAGACACAGTTATCACAGTAAATTAGCAAAAATGGTAATGATCCATATTACAGAACTACATTTCAGAGGACTCTGAGAATTTCTGCTTTCTGAAATACATATGCATATTACACATACACAAAGTTACATTTTATTTAATATCCACGAAGAATATAGCAAGATTTTTTGACGCATCAGTGCAACATGTGAAAAAAAATCCTTAGGTAAGAAAAATGCAACCATTGCTAATGAGTATTCACCACATTTAAAAACAATTATGTACGTGTCATAATCTAAGTACTAATTTTATTTACGATCATACTTCACACTGAATGTATGTATGTATAAGTAGAATGTTGCCATTTTGCCCACTGGGGCATGCAAACACATTTCAATAACAGTAGACAAGTCTCTAGCAAAACTATCAAGCATTTTAAGCATGAGTGAAAATGGAGATTGAAAACAGACAGTATTTACACAAGATGAATTTCCTACAGTAAAATCACTTCCTTATGGGAAGCATGTATTTTCCCCTACATTTTAATTTTCTTAAATCACTTGTTCCATTCAATTAATATATCTCTGTTCGTATAGGTCCTCAAGATATCACTAATGTATAAATTGCATTTATTCTTGTATAAATTAAATGAATTGAGCTTTTGCTCCACTTATGATATTTATAGTTTCAATGTTCTCAACTTGTTCAGGAGATATCTTTTTATATATGCATTGACTTGAATGTTTTACATTGCACCTGTCCACAATTTTAAAAAAGTGCATTTGTGGTTTACTAACTGTTCATTTCTCACCATGAACTCAATAGAAGGGTACCACTGTTCAATGAAATTTTGTCTCTTTTTCTGTCCAATGTCAATTGCAGTTTTGGTGTTAGTTTATGTTGACACTGTCCATACCTGTTCCATCCATATGCTTATGGATGAATTAAGAACAGCTGGCCAGCTCAGTGGTTTAGGTTGGGAGTTCAAGTCTCCACTGTGCCTCCTTGACAGGGGCCAACATTCCCTCTAAGTTGTGCAGTCAGCCCTCTAAACTGCGTGGGACAGGGTTTCCAATCAGTGCTGGTGGAAAATTGAAAGCATTTGCTGCTCTTTCATTACATTCAATTTCCACCAGCGAAAACCCCGCCACATACATGCAAACTTCTGGCTGTGACCAGAACCAAATGGGCGGCACGGCACCACTGGACCGATGCAGCACCGCCTGGCCGCACAGCTTAGAGGGAATGTTGATAAGGGCTGGACTCGATGATCGATAGGACCCCTTCCAGCTCTGCAGTTTTAAGATGATGATGATTAAAATATTTAAAATATTTCCAATCTCTTAGACTGTACAATATTGTTGCCAAGAATAATGTAGTAGTCAGTGTTTTGTGCACCAGTTTTTCATAATTTTTTTTCCAATATGGAAAGTAAAAAAGAGTCATCTTTGTATTTGCTTGATTGACCAGTTATTTCATCAAGTTACTTTAAAACAACTTGCCAGTACTTTCATATCTTTGAGTATTCTAGCCACATGTGATCCAGAGCACTTTGATTCTACATCCTATCCGATACAGTTGTAATATTTACCTACAATACTTAAGAGCTTCTGCTGGTTTATGGTGTCATCTCTAGATAATTTTTAAGGTCAATTCTTACACATCTGCCAATATAGATGAGAAGCTACAAGAAGACCAAAGGCCCTGTGTCACTGAGTTCCACTGAATGTGGTATTTAAGTCCATTTCCCAGGCTATTTTCACCCACTTTGAATGCTTGTAAGTTATATCTGAAGGAAATCAACCCTGAGTGCTCACTGGTAGGACAGATCCTGAAGCTGAGGCTCCAATACTTTGGCCATCTCATGAGCAGAGAAGACTCCCTGGAAAAGACCCTGATGTTGGGAAAGTGTGAAGGCAAGAGGAGAAGGGGATGACAGAGGACGAGATGGTTGGACAGTGTCATCGAAGCTACCAACATGAATTTGACCAAACTCCGAGAGGCAGTGGAAGACAGGAGGGCCTGGCGTGCTCTGGTCCATGGGGTCACGAAGAGTCGGACACGACTAAACAACAACAACAAAGTTATATCTATTAACTATGGCGAGTTTTGAAATATACCCTTTTCAAGGGTTGAATACTTGACAGCACATTTCTTCAAACTCTGTTAAGTGGTCTCACCGAATCTGTGCTTTATGCTACTTTAAAAAAATGAAATTGCTTGCAGTGAAGTCACAAGTAAGGAATTCAATTCCTTACTGTGCCTCCTGGCAGAAGAGCCAGCCTGTATAGCCTTGGTTAAGTTGCTCAGACCCAGATCACACCCAGAGGAAGTTAATGGTAACCCATCTCTGAGTACTCTATATCTAGAAAACCCTGGAAAGGGTTGTTATAAATCAGAGTTGACTTGACAGTATGTATTTATTACTATTATTATACATCGTGCTAGATTTATCCAATTAATGTCTATACACTACCATTTAAATTTCACTTTCTTCATTTTATGGAAAGACAGAATGGTTCCCTATAGACAAAGGAGTCAAACAAGGGTGCATTTAATCTCTTTATCTGTTCAGTCTGTACATATCATATGGAAAGCTGGAATAGATTCAGATGAAGAAGGAGTGACAACTGGTGAAAGAAACATAAATAACCCATGTTACTAGCAAAAAGCAGCAACAAACTCAAAACAACTTTTAATGAAAATGGAAGAAACAACAGCCAAAGCAGGACTGCAGTTGAACATTAAGAAAACAAAAATCATGATTCCTGAAAAATTATACAACTTTCATGTTGACAATGAAGAAAATGAAATTGTTAAAGATTTCATATACTTTGGTTCAATCATCAATCTAAATGGAGACTGCAGCTAAGAAATCAGAAGACTGAGACTCAGAAGGGCAGCAATGATGGAACTAGAAAATATAATCAAGTATAAGGATGTGTTACTGGAGACGAAGACCAAGATGATCCACACACTTGTATTTCTGATCACCATGTAGGATGTGAAAGCTGGACAGTAAAGAAAGCTGACAGGAAAAATTGATTTGTTTGAAATGTAGAGCTAGAGAAAAGATTTGCAAAAAAATTGCCAGAAAAATGAACAAGTAGATCCTAAATTAAATCAAGCCTGAACTACCTCTGAAGGCAAAAATGTTGAAGCTGAGGCTGTCCTACTTTGCGCACATCATGAGAATGCAGGATTCACTAGAGAAGATAATAATGCCGGGGGAAAGTTGAAGGCAGCAGGAAAAGAGGAAGAAACAATATGAGAATAATTGACTCCATCAAGTAACTCACAGGTTTGAGCTTGTAGAAGCTGAGCAGGGCTGTTGAGGACAGGACATTTTGGAAGTCACTCAATGATGTTGGCAGAAATAAAGTTCTACAGGTAGCAGACACATTTGCCCCTTCCAACAAACATTTGCACCTCCTGGTAATGTTTCCACATGCTGTATTACAAACTACTGTCACCATACCCATGAATTTCCACAGCAATCTGCCAAGCAGCACAGTGAACTGTTGTATTAGCACATTTGAGTTAGTTGCACTGTTCTTTTGTGATAATTGAATATGACCATGAAAATTTTGTTCAAAACAAAATAAAACAAGACAAGACACATACATCTTGTGGGGAGGGGGAATCCTTTGTAACTGTTCTCACCTGGATGCTATAGTGCCAAAAGAAAATGCAATCAGTGTAACATCTAGTCAGGTTATGGATAATTTTCAGTTTGTGCAGCCTGAAAATATGGATAGATTGCATGGATGTCTGGGCTCTACTACTTGCACTCTTGACCTGGGTTCTTCTTTATTAGTGGATCACGTCTGCCACTGCTGGTTTATCTAAGTGAGTCTGAGAAGAAAGAAGATGTAGAGTTCTCTTTCAAAGAAGGCAGTAGTATGACACCTGAGGAAATCTCACAAGAAGAATTTTTCTGGGCCTCTGTCTAAGCTCTGGAACTCCCTACCTCCTTATTACTGATTTACCTTTGATCATACTCTAAAGTCTGGGGAAACCTGTCTTGAACATTTTATTGGAAAGACAGGATTTAAAGAAAACTGAGCTAAAATGTAATTGAGATAAACGGAGGTGCTGTTTTTTTGGAGATATCCTAATCTGAATGAATGTATGCAACCCTTTTTGGAAAATAAAAGTATAGTGTTCAGTGGTTTCCCATAGGATGGTCAGGTGGTGTTAGTGAGATATCAATGTGTGTTCCCAGTTTTGGTCTTATGTAGAGGAGATAAAAACTACCCTTAAATCAGGGATGGGCAACTACTGAGTCTGGGGACCAGTTTTCTGCTCCTGGAATTCTCAGTAGTTTGCACGAACTCTCAAAAACGTGGGAGGGGGGGAACGAAAACCAGAGTTGGTGTGTGATGTTTGGTGTTAAACACTGCGGGGGTGGGAGACCAACCTATTTGAAACATGAAGCACTGCTTCTTGCAGGCTTCCAGAAGCAGCAAGTCATATTTTGTTGTTGTTGAGGGAAAACAGAGACATCTGATGGGGTTGTGGGCTGCAAAAAATACTCTTGGACCAATGTATTTTTTATTCATTTATTTTTATTTTATTTTATTTTATTTAAATAAATAAACAAATAAGTAAGACCAAGGGCCATACTTAACTGTTGACACCTTATAGCTTGCATTAGTTGCATCCAAACTGAACTACTGTAACATCCTTTGTGTGAGGCAGCCTGTAAGGGAATTTCAAAAAGTTCATCTGGTTTAAAATATAGCTGGTAAAATGCTGACAGGAGCAAAACTGGCATCACACTTTACATCGATGTTACACTGGTTACCAGTTCATTCCTAGCACATTTAAAGTGCTAATGTTAGCCATTAAACCCCTAAATAGATTTTAACTAGATTTTTTAAAGAGTAGCATGCATCCCTTTGAACCTTCCCAAGCCTTAAACTGGATTAGAATCAGATGGCAGAGTGAAAATTGGAACTATTAATGAAAATGAAAGAAAGCCCAAAAGCTGTATTGTAGTTGACTATTAAGAAGACAAATCATGACTACAGAAGAATTGCATAACTTTAACATTCTTAAAGATTTTCTATAGCTCAGTTCAAACATCAATCCAAATGGAGACTGCAGCCTAGAAATCAGAAGAAGAATGAAACTTGGAAGGTCAGCTATGAAGGAAGTGGAAAAGACCCTCAAGTGTAAGGATGTATCATTGGAGATCAAGGCCAAAATCATCCATAGTATGGTATTCCCTATTATGGTCCATGGGGTCATGAAGAGTCGGACACGACTAAACGACTAAACAACAACAACAATTAGTTTGCATGGATGTGAAATAAGAGCAGTGGAAAAAACTGACAGAAAAAAATGTGATTCACTTGAAATATGGTTTTGGAGAAGAGCTTTGTAAATACCTTGGACCACCAGAGAGACTAACTAAAACTAATTAATTACAGTTACAACTCCAAGGACCAGTGCCCAACTACCCAAAGTAGTTAGTTGCTATTATTATTACAGTTTTTAAAAAGCTTTCTGTTTTCTTAAAAATAACTAGAAAGATTACTTCTGGATACATTCTAGAAAAACTCATCTAAATGCCACAGGATTGTACCTAGATTTCCTCTGTACACAAAAATTCTTGGATAGGATTTTACGTATTTTCTTAAAAAGAAAAAAAAAGGAAGAATGAAAACAGATAAAATACTAACAAAAAGCAAAAAGAGAAAGTTACTCAAAAGCTTCTTGGCAACGTAGAATCAAATTACAAGTTGCAAAATCAATCTTGGATCTTTCCAAAGAAGGTACACACTCAGGAAAAGAAGAAAGTATCTCCCTAATCTAATTCTTACTTATTCCTAGCCCATACTGCTACCTGAACAAGGTCTCATGTATAGGCAAATCTGTTCTGGGGAGATGGAGTTGACCCCTGACTATAGGATGCTGTGTTCTCCCCATCCTGCATCTCTTGTGCTTCTTTATAGAGAACAAAGCCTGATTTACAGATGCATCAAGTACTTGCTGTCCTGGCTAATTCTTCAAAATGTCTCCAGGCTAATGGATTACCTCCTTAATGGGAATTAATCCTTTAGCACCAATTGCCATACCCTCTGGGCAGGAAGAAACTTTTCCAGATACTTAACATACCTATCAAAGCCTGCTTCAGATAAACAAACAGGAGAGCCACAGACCTTTCTCCTTTGAAATGTATCCTGGCTAATTCCAGTGACTGAGGGCAATATTCACATGCTTGCTTCCATTTGGTCTTTCTTCCAGGTCTTTCTTCTTATGATTTCCTGTCGCCCCTTTTCTCATTACAGGACCAATTCAAATCACCCTTTGCATCACATGGTCAGTAAAAAATAATCAAATTCTCCAATTTTATAAGTGGAGCAAATCCTGTAATATTTGACGATGCACTTGCACTCTTAATTACATTAATAGAACAGATCTGTTCTTTGCCTTCACAAGTCATAACAGCACAATCAAGGGATATAGGTCTCACATATCCATGCAACAAAATGAAGAAGTCTAACATAGTAGACTGGCTATTACCATTTCAGACAAAAATAGAAGAGTAACATTTCTAACACTCCCCTGAGTTAGAAATGTGTACTACAGTAGGTAGGGAACACTTCTCAATAATGTTCTAGTTTCATTGCTGGATTTTTGTTTATATGAGAAGCTTTCCAAAAGGGCCTGCTGTGCTTACAATGTGAGGTAGAAGTCTGTTCTATCACTTCAAGATTCTAGCACTGCATTCAAATATATGTGCAGACTAGGCCATGCTAGCAAAAAAAGTGGAGAGAGAGCTCACATCTCCACCTGCAACAGAATGCATCAGTGAGACCCAACTCTCACTTTAAGGCAGTGGTTCCCAACCTTGGGTAATTCGGGTGTTCTTGGACTGCAACTCCAAGAAACCCCAGCCAGCATGGCTGGCAGTTAAGACTTCTGGGAGTTGCAATTCAAAAACATCTGGGTTACCCAGGGTTGTGAACCCTTGCTTTAAGGGATTACAGAATACAGGTAGGGAAGTTCAAAACAATACTAACCAAGGTATAAGATAAAAAATGGCATTATATGCTTTTGTACAGAATTGTATGGACGTTCTAGCTACCAGATAGTTATAGCTAATGAGATACTTAAATGTCATCTCCCCCTCAGAAACAAACAGTGGATACTGTATTTTTCTTTCTTTTTGGCAGCCTTTCATTTCTGCTATCATTTACTGATGCTGCAAGTTGTGCTTCTCATTCTTGCACCTTCTGAAAACTTGCAGTGTCTATATATGCCTTTTACCTAAGTGAACAATGGATAGTGACAATTGTGGAGTTTAAATTTTGCTTTTTCTTAACTGCCCCACATTGGGTAAGACTAGTTTTTGATTAAATGCATCTGATCCTGGAATGTGTTTCAAGGGAAAACTTTGACTAGGGATGAACAGTTCAGGCCATGTAACTGCTTCTGGTTTACAACTGCCATCAAGCCTGATCAAAAGAGCCAAATGGTGAATAGTTACAGGAGCTCTAGTCTGACAATATTGGGAGGGCCATCGTTACCACTTAACTAGATCTTATCAGCAAAGTAAGCAAGGGACAAGTGCACAGAGTGTAAGACAGACTGTTCAGAGAACACTGAAATAATTCATAGAACACAGTAACGGAAAATGAATTTCCTCGATTTGTACCATAGTCAAAATGTACTCCAAAACAAAGAGGATTAGTGAGGTTTTAACTAGACCCAAACATTGCCTCACACTAACCTGGAGTTTGTAAAGCTAAAAATTCCAACCAAACATGCCAATAAAAGGTGCTAGACTTCTAAAGTTCTCCTCCAAGAAGGGGTGAGAGGATGTTTAACAGTTCAGTTTTTACTCGTTTAATTGTTATTTGATTGTATACTGTTTAGTTGTTGAGACAATTACTATTAAAATAAGAGGAAAGTCACAAATTCTTCTGTGGTGAGATCAAAATCCAACTAGTAAAAAACATTTTTTACTTATCAATCTACTTAGCACTAGTATCCAAAAATGACAATCAGATCCTCTCCTGGCCATAACAAGCACCTGCATTCTAGGATCATGCAGATTTAAAGATGTAAGTGACAGCTTTCTATGGCCAAAAGAATCCCTGTTCAGACCTTACCTAGCTAAGGTCCATGCACTGGTAGTCTCGAGATTAGACTACTGCAATGCTCTCTACAGGGGGGGGCTGCCCTTGGGGCTATCACAGAGACTCCAGCGGGTCCAGAACTCGGTCACCAGATTGCTAAATGGGGTGAGGAGACATCAGCATATTTTCCCCACCTTGGCCGCCCTGCATTGGCTACCTGTTTGTTTCCGTGCCAGCTTCAAGGTAATAGTGTTAACATACAAAACCCTAAACGGTTTGGGACTTCGTTATCTGACAGAACGCCTCCTTCCAATTAGATTGGCCCGTCCAGTAAGATCTTCCCAGGCTGGGCGGTTGAGGGTTCTGACCCCAAGAGAGGCTCGGAAATCAATGACTAGAAACTGGTCCTTATTGGCAGTAGCCCTGCAATTGTGGAATGCTCTTTCACCTGAAATTCGCCTGGCGCCCTCACTGGGAACTTCCAATAAATTATTAAAAACAATCCTTTTTAGACAGGCCTTCCCGGACTCTACTCTATCTTGATTCAACTTATTGTTCAACCCCGCCATCATTTTCCTTTTCCTTTTTTATGTTAATGTTCACTGATATTATTTTTATTTGTTTAATTTTGTATTGATTAGTTTATACTTTGTCTTGTTATTGCATTGTCTGTTTTATTATGCCATGTAAACCTCCCAGTGTGGCCTGGGTTGCCAGATGGGTGGTAAATAAATAAATAAATGGCTGAGTGGTTTTGCATAGCCAGATATCACTATAAGTTTACAGGTATCTTCTATTCCCTGGTTGCTACAAGCGCTGTTTATATTTAAGGGAAGCCCCAGCAGGGCTAATCGAAACAGTATAAAGCTCTGATACTGCAGAAGCTCATAGAATTCCCAAAATTCCTGTTTGCTCAACAACAGGAACTTTATTGCCCCTTCTTGCAATAAAGTTTGATATCTGCCAAATTTCAGAATGACTCCTGTTATGCGAATTTGATTCAAAATATTCAATAAAACATTGAAGTCATTGTCTACTACCACCTTTAATACTTCTGCAGGCCTATCACTGAACCTATGAGCTTTGCCTTTTTTTACATTAGTCATATAACATTTTGGATTTCTGTATTTCAGGTCCAGCACACCGATCTTGAGTAAAAAATTTCTTGCTAGTCTGTTATTTACAAGAAATTCTTTATTGTACTCATTGGACATCACAATTTCACCCTTGAGTTCAAAAATCAAAATATTGTTACATTCTCTTAGTGACCAGCATTGCTATTTTTACACCTGCAACTTCGATTTTTCATGCATATTAAAGACATTATGGATCTTCCTTAGGTTTCTCCACTTCTGTACAGTGCTTTGATCACCATCTTTCTTTGGTTTCCCTAATTTTGTTTCAAATGTCCTTGTGTAATTTTCAATTTTTGATGTCCTCTTTAATTTTTCCATTTTTGTCGCTCTCACTTTTACCTTATCTATAATACTTCTGTCATTTTCCACTTATATTTCCACTTCTAAGGTTGTTGGTTACACATACTAATATCCCTGTTTAGTTTTGACCAAGTGGCATTTGTATCTGAGTTATGCGAGTTGTGATCTTCTTGAATTATTCATGAGCTTCCCTCCTTAACAACAGCATATACACTTGGATCATTTATTTAATTTCTGTACTTTTTCTGTTTTTATGCTTTTGTATCTCCCTTAATTTGAGGTGAACTACAGCTGAGGATAAGATTATGATCTGAATTTGGAAATCTCTGCAAGTTAGCACTACCAACAATATTGTATGAAACCGAACAGTTTATATGCTAATACCAAAAAAAGTCAATGAAAACATACTCCAGTGTCAACATTAATTCATCTTATCAATTCAATTCACTGAAATTTTGCTATCTTGTAAAAAAGGAAAAATTAGGAGTACACTTGATGGACTACAACCTAATTTTTCCTTATTTTATCAAAAAATTGTGTTTTAGGGACAAGGTACTTTGAGACTGCATTCCTATCTATACTTTCTTAGCTAGAAATAGGCACCACTGAACATAATCCTTACTTCTGAGTAGACACATAGAAGATTATGCTGTGAATATCACTCTTATATGCTACAAGGTTATTTCACACATTTTCCCCTGACAAAACAAAGTTGTTGGTCTGTCAAAGTCTAATTTGTCAAAACAAAAGTGTTGTAGAAAACAGAAGACACCTGTACTATTGCATATTTCAGTACCACTTTATATCAGCCATAAACATCTCTCCTTTCAGCACCTCTTCAAAATAAATGTACGTGGAAGATTGCTTGCAGTGTAGCATTCAGTTTTATGAAACTATAAAATTCTTCACTGTTAATTACACAGATAAATGTCTCATCACACATTTGGTTACTAGGGTGGCATAATTAGTTTTCCACATTAACCTTTCAAAAGCAGAATTTGAATTTCAAGCTAAAAACCATTGTAAAAATCGTTTACAATAGGCTGGTGGGGAGGGAAAGCAATGCATTCCACAAAAGGTAGGGAAACGTAAGCCTCATGACTCTTACAAACTCCAGAGTATAGTCCAGGGTTGTGGGGAGGCAATGGCTGAAACTCACAATGGGAGCTCTGCAACCTCATGTCAGTGGGACAGAAATTCTTGTTCCACAAAACAAAGAAAAATAAATGCATGTCCTACTGCAACACCAATAGTTAAAAATATATAATTATGGAATGTAGTGTAGAAATATTTCTTAAGAACACATATACTGTAACTTCCTCAAGCTATGAAAAATGAAAATAAGACATCTTTAAGATTTTCATATAGTTGCTGGTTTGTACAGACTTAAATGCTCCCAGAGGCATCTGGTGGGGCCACTGTGAGATACAGGAAGCTGGACTAGATGGGCCCTTGGCCCGATCCAGCAGGGCTCTTCTTATGTTCTTATGTTATCAACAAAGCCCAAACTGACCAACTATGTGCAATTTGAAAGGAAATGGCTAAAATGTGAAAACATCTCCAAGAATGAGCACAACTTCTGTACACTTCTGTGATTCTACATACCTGTACTATTCTGACATGCACCTTATACACTTCCACAATTTTTCTTTTAAATCTCAGCATCCACTGCTTTCACAGTATAGCCACTTTAGTACAGTAATGATATACAATACAACCCAGACATTCTACCAGTACCAACAAAGATCATGAAATGCAATGGATATGCAGGATCACTGTACAGTTTGATACTGGGGTGTACATGTGCGATCAGTGTGTTCTAAGAATAGCAGCCACTCCATACAAATGAGTAGTATTGTCACATCTACTTTCAAATCCAAACAGTATAGTTATTTCCCCTGAAAAATGGAAGTTCTCTCACCAATACAGTTGTGCTCTCTGCATCCTTGCAGACTACATTTTATACAGACCACCTTCCTATTCATTTCTGATCCCCTTTCGAAGACCATTCTCATCAAAGAGCAGAGGAACTCTTCCCCATCCCCAGTAAGCAGACACACAAATCACAGTATGAGTGAGTCAGTCCATAGCCTGAATGCAAACAAGGAATTCAAGCACAGCACACCAGCTCTCTGAGCCAAGCTGTACCTTGGCCAGAGCAAGGTTTGATGGGATACCATTACACTGGCTAGGGTTGCCATGGTCTGAATCTGAAATTGGCATTGCTGCTACCTGCCAATCAGAATTGACAGAACTGTATCAGACTCAGGAAACTGTTCTTTATTGGGAACACGTTTTTGAGGGTTCTGTCCACTTCTACTCTCTTTCAGTTCTGTTAAGGCCAACTGAGCAGAAAGAGGAAGTCCCATTTTCCACCCATGAGTCTCCTACTTCTGGGATTTTCTGACAAGCAGCTTTTTGTCCTTGGGTGAGCTCAGCCTACACTTGTGGTTCTTCATGTACTTCTGGCGTGTAGGTAGGGCTGCAATATCTGTAGTTACCAGTGTGGGCATGCTGATGTTCCACCATGTGAGCTGGCCAGCTGAATGCCTTGAATTCTGCAAGAACTGGGCTACACAATACATCATATCCTTGATTCCAACTGAACTCAGCAATTTCTGGTCCTTATACATAGGAGAACTTGTGCTTTATTGGGAGCTGTTTAAAATCCATGAAATTAAACAGTAAATACTTTTTACTGTACAAAATGTACAAAGAGTAGCTCAGCATTCTTCTGCAGCAGTGAAATATGAAGGAGTAGAATTGTTGTACGAGCAATCATGAGAGTAACGAGCAATTCACTGATAAAGTCATATTAAGTTTCTGTTAGGCAGACAAATGTTTCAGTATTCTCCTTGCACATTTTAGACAGCTGATTTAATTTAATTTTGCTGTGGTTAAGATAAGTGGCATGCCTGCAGAGGTGAAGGGACATTACATTAAGACAACACATTAATCCCACCCATGGTCAAAGCAAAACCAAACAAATAGTGGCTTCCTGGAAATTGAATTTCTGTTATCCAGATGTCAAAGATGTAATACTCCAATTACACAAACTACTGCCAGTGAAGCATGCCAACAAATATGCTATGTAAATGGGCTGAGCACAGAGCAGCAAAATTGCAAAGTCAGCATTTGGTTCTCTGGGTGAGTGATAATTAGTGCGGTGTGTAGACACTAATAAACATTTATGTCTCAAATTACAACATTTTTAGCAAGTGTTAATAAAAGATATGCTGGCAATCTGCAAAACAGAGAGACCTTTGGAAGGAACATCCTATCAAACAATGGCAGGTGCATTCTATGTGCATGCTATAATTCTCACATACGCACTCCCTCTCCACTACAGATGTGGCATTTAGAAATCAATCAAAATGAGAACGTACCTAAATAAAATGGTTGTGCTTCTTTGGCCTCTCCGTTAACATCATTACTATAGTCAGATATCTTGTAAGCCTCATGATGATAATCTGGAATTAAAAATAAGTAAACAAATTAGAAATCAAGTGATCTGAAAAAAATGAACACTGATTATGTTGCTGCAATTTTAACTCACAGCCCAGCAATATATCTGCCATTTTATACCATGCACACCAGGTCAGTCAAAGAAAACATGTTCTATGTCAGTTGTGCCTAGAAACAGACAAAGCCCTCTGCTTATGCTAAAAACACTTAACCAAAATATTTTACATATTTTAGAAAACAGCTATGCCTGCCCTCAGTTGTGATGTTCATTTTCACACTAAATTAACAGACCAGATGTCAGTTATCTGGGTTCTTGTCTTACAAAATGCATGTGAATTTTGGATTGAAATGACAGGTCTGCCATCCTTAACAGATCAATAGAGATTTGCAAGCTTTCCCTCACAATAAAATTAGTGGGAAACACAAGGAATAACCTTTCAGCTCTTTGGCCTTTTATCTGGGAAGGATGCCAATGAATTCTAATGGGAACAGATCAGGCTCTATGAATGGAAATTAATAGCAGTTTCAGATAAAACGGAACACAGACAATGAATATACAGGCTTCCTTTTCATCAGAACTACTTACTGAATAAATAACAATAAACTTGCTTACTTGCAGACACTAAAGAAAGAAGACTATCACAGGCATTTATGGGGGGGCTATATTCTTAGATTTTGTTTCAGGCCTTACTACTGGTAAGGTCTATAATTGACAGATTAAAATAACAGAGAACCTTAAGGACTCATGGGATGTATTACATGCAACATCTATTACATCTTATGAAGGTACAATTGAATATTACATTTTACACTAAGAAGTAAAATAAGGGACATTTAGCCAGTTTTCACACGTGAGATGCCCAGATAGCAGAGACTAGAGGTAGCTTAAAAGAACTCCAAAAATTGTCCTATTTCATTGAGAATTTTCATCCACTATATGACTATATTAGAGGAATCATATGATGGTTGCTTAATCCCTGTTATCAGAAAAGCCCAGAGGTAATTGAATTTGCCTTGTAAAATCACTCCATCTCCATAAAGAACTGATTAGTGATAAAGATGGCAGGATCTCCTTGCCTAATATACATCTACATTCTGGTTTTTAAGGTTTGTTGCACCAGAACTCTTCAACAGCAAAACTGAAAAGAGATGGCTTCTGTAGCAGAGCTCATACTTCTCCTCAACTCAGTGGCTAAAGAATCAAAAGGAAATTGGTTTGCGTGAACTGACAAAATGCTTGGAGCTCTCTGAGACATACAATCAGGAGAATAACAGAAAATTCATTCAACAGAGATGTTGGTCTTCTAACAATCTCAGATACAAAGAGTAGGGCACTAACATGTAGAACATTACATTTTAAAAATAGTAGTCTAGCCTAAGTGTGATAAGCAATTATAGGCCAACCCTTGGAAGCCCCTTGGAAAACTCATCTAATACTTTAAAAACTACTATTGGATTGAAAGGTGGGTTCAACATCTTGCTTCTGAAAGGACATTTTCTGTGATGGAAGTATCAAGAAAAGGTGCTTTAGAAGCAACAAGTCACATCAACATTAGAAATGACTATAAATATGTCAGTTTGCAACTGTAAATTTATGCTATGAGGATGGTACAGAAATATTGCCACATTACACATAATTTGTAAGTACAATTTACAAAAACATCCTCAGGGGAAAAAGAACAAGCATTCATTCAATCTCTATTCTCATTAGTGTGCAATTCTGATGACAGAAAAATATACAATGCTCTAAACTATGACAAAAACCGCAAGCAAACTTGTTCAGGAGAAGATTGTGGCAAACTAGCAAAAAATGGCTGGGACAGAAGTAATCTAGCAGAGCAGAATGATACCACAGGAAAAACGAGACTATAACAGAAGTAAGGAATTAGCACACTGTAGGAAGTAAAAGAAAGAGGACATTATCCCTTATTCAAATATTACTTCAGCAATTAACTCACCTGGAGCCTTTAGATAGGTCACTACATCTTACTCTTGCTCTTTTAGGTGCAAAATAGGGGAAACAATAGTGGTCTGCCATAACAGGGTTTTTGTTAAAGATTTCGATAAGAAGTCAAGAAAAACAATCCATGACCTCCGGATCGTATTAAGTTTCAAGAATAAAAAAATATATTAAACTATTTCTGGATATATTTATTGGTACCGTAAGTTAGACCCATGGCCTTAAAAAGGCAATGAATTCAAAGTCAACAGGCAAAGAACAGTAGCCTTAATAACCTTTACAGCTCAGCCATAAGTCTGTTTACTCAGAAGTAAGTCCTTCTACTGCATTCAGTTGGTCTTACATCTAGGTAAGACTGCATGGGATTGCATGCTCAGGAAAATGTTATGCCCAGACATAACATGTACGTACGTACGTATGTATGTATTTATTTTCCCTTCTGTTTCCAGTCTGAAACTTCTTACCACTAATTATTTCTATCAATATGTCAATCATGATAACGGGCAGCGTATGCCTAGAGGTGCGTTGACATACTGCACAGACACCAAAGGATAAGAAAAATTGTACCCCTGCCCCCAGGAGGATCACTGTGATTCATGGCTGAGTCAATAAGGTCAAATACCCCTGAAAAAGTTGGAAGAGAAATGAAACAAATAGCTGTCTGGTTTTGCTTATATAATTCAGTGTCTCAGAATTCAACAACATTTCTCTCTATGGCTATATGAGCACCTGGGAGTCATTTTATTTATACAGGACATCAGCATGTGCACTCACAGACATAACTGTGATGTGCACTAAACCTGTTTTCTACTGCTGGTAAATTCAGCCACAGAAAACAAACCTGTCCCCAGTCCCATCCAGCAACACAGCCTCTCTGTGGCTTAATTTCTTTGTCACATTAAAGTGTTACAAAAAGTTGGGAACTAGCTTTCAGACTGAAAGACAGAGGTACTCTACAGTACAGCCAGAACTTCTACTTGTTAAATTTGAAATGTGAAATTTGAAGAGCATGGAGCCCATTCAGACATTTTCATGGGGAGGGGAGACTCAAAGATCTAAGTAAGTTGCACTGTGTTCACAGTTTCTAACTTTTCCCAAGACAGAGCATATTGCCAAAGTCTAAATGCTGTTATGCAATGAAGTTCTAGTATGAAAATAAGTGATCTAGGAAACAACTCATGAGACAAACATAATATTCAAAGTGTAGTATTTCATTGGCTGGGAAACATGCCTGCATTAAAAACTATGAAAGTTAACTACTGTACAGGTCGCAAAATTTCACAGTATTGCAGCAGAATTTTTTTTGTATTTCAAAGTGTTAAATAAATTAATATTTCTACATTAAATTTAATTATTAAATTCAGGACCTGGCTCTGTATATCTGGAGTTTTTACCCCCATTAGTCTCTCCCACTGAATATTCCAGAGAAGATACTACACACTATACACAGTCTATCAAAAGCACAACATGACTGTACAGAATCAATTTATTTCAAAGGGGCATATTTAGCATTTACTATTTACTCTGATCACTGGACACCAAGGCCTAGATCATTCACACTATTGTATTCCTGATTACTATATACAGAAACCTAGATAGTAAAGAAAGCTGATAAGATGAAAAATGATTAATTTGAAATATGGTGCTGGATGAGAGTTTTATGGATATCCTGAAGTGCCAGAAAGACAAACAAGTGAGTCCTAGATCAAATCAAGCCTGAAGTTTCTCTGATGGCAAAAATGAGGTTGTCCTATTTTGGGCACATCATGGGATAGCAAGATTCTGTGGAAAAGACAATAATGCTGGGAAATTTTGAAGGTAGCAAGAAAGAGAAAGCCCAAATATGAGTTTCACTGACTTCCTAAAGGAAGCCATAGGCTTAAATCTGCAAGCGCTGAGCAGGGCTGTTGAAGACAGGACATTCAGAAGAGCACTCATTCACAGGGTTGCCATAAGTCAGAGGTGACTTGAATGCATGTAACAACAACAAATTTCCTTGGAAAGCTAGACGGATAGCTCAGCGAGTTAGGTATCTAGTTGCAAAGCCAGAGATTGGGACTTCAATTCCCCACTGTGCATCCCAAAAGAGCCAGCCTGTGCAGCCTTAGGCAAGCTGCATAGTCTCAGAAGTGCATCCAGGAGAAGGGAATGGTAACCTGCTTCTGATTACTCTCTACATAGAAAGCCCTGAAAAGGGTCGCCATAAATCAGAATTGACTTGACAGCACATAATTATTCATTATTTCCCCTGAAACTAGCAGTTTGTAACCCATACATATACAGTACATTGTGTGTTCCAACTGAGACATATTGTTTTGACAACTATAAACATTGTAATTAGTACATCCAATATACCTAACATTTTTGCAAAACTTTTCTTGCTGCCAAACTCCTGTGTTTTTGTATCATGTAAAATATAGTAGTGTGAGCCTTCTGTATAATGTTAATTCCTAAAACACCTTAGGCACCACAATTTTCAAAATCAGCTAAACACATCACATTAGCTACTTTACCCACAATTTAAGGGCATCCAAAAGACATTTTCATCTGTGGAACTCCTTTCCTCTTCACAAACTACGAGCTTAAGCATGCTTGAACAAGTCTGAAAAAATGATCTCCTTCCCCCTTCAAAGCTTGAGAATGTAACAAATAGCTTAGTATACTCCATCCCTTGAGCTTAAAGCTTGAGGTCCAACAGATATAATGCTGCAAGTGCAACAGAAGACATTATGGGTGTGAGAGCTATGACTCAATCAATGAGACAAACAGACAATGCCAAAAGACAAAACTCAACACACAGTCATTTGTGGGAAGCTTCACAGCAAAGTCTTGCAACCACTTTCATGAGCTGACATTAAGCCACTGTACATTAGTGACATGGAGCCACCATATATTGTTATTTTGATGTGGCAACCATTTATTATTTTTTCCCTTGTACTTCCAACTTGATGTTCTATTGGGAGACAAGCTATTTTTTCCTGTTGCTTCTGACTTGCGATTCTACTGTCCTGAAGAACCTTTGCTATATAATTTAATCTAAGATGTCAGGAGCAGTGATCACCTGTCAGAGAATTCATAAAATAGAGACCTACATTCCCAAACAGCCAACCCAAGTTGGTCTCCTATCCATACTACCAAATCAAAATGTAGTTTATTTATTTATTTATTTTAACAAGTCCTTAACAAACGTGAAATGTTAAGTATTATGACTTGTACACTCAAAGCTTTAGCTGTGTATAGTAAACATATGAGTCCATCATAAATAAATTACTGCCTCATGTTCTCTTGTTAAATTTTATAATCCAGGCCTGGGAAGTGCATACTGGTTCCATGATAGGAAGCAGAATGGCCTATGATACCACAGTCATGATTCAAGCAGAGGAAACAGGCCTGTCAGTAGGGTGACACCTATTAATACATAACTTTAGTGGCAACAATTTTTTACTCAAGTAAAATAAAAATAACACCACAAAAGTCTGTGATCAACCACACACTTTTCAGACTATAATTTGAGTAAGTGCTTTGTCTCTGGTCTTCTAAAACATAACATCCAACAGGTAAAGTTCCCAGGTAAACAGGAGCTCAGAACAGTTTGCAGAAGAATTAGAGCCAAGATTGCTGAACATAGCTTGTATTTCCTTTTTATTACTGAAAACTTATCTGATGAAACCTTATCTTATGGAAATATATGCACTAGCATACATCCTACATGGGATCCTAAAACCTACCTATATATTTTGTAACTAAGAGTTGTGAAGGCAAATCATTCTGAAACAAATCAGTCACATTTTTGCTGTGTGACAATTTCCAACTTCAGCCCTAACTTGCTACTGTCCAACAACACAGCTATCACATGGCAAACATAACCTTAGGAGTTAAAAAATAAACAGACATGTGCTGCCATGGATTCAGCAGAAAACTAACATTCAGGTTGGTTATTGTTTTTCCTAGTAATATTCCTTCATGCTGATCTCAGAAATCTTGCATCCAGTCTTCCTAGAATGACAAGTTAAAGGGGTGTGTCCCAATTATTTAATATTATGCCTTATATTAATGGCATTATACTAAAAATATTACCTTAAACTTAGCATGCGAGACACATATGTAGCTTATAGAAATATGTCTGCTGAATGTGAAATATCTTACCCAGACACATTTTAAGGTGAAATTAAATACAGTAACAATCTCCCAAGTAGAACACCTGTTATACAACACCAAGGAACTATATATACCTCAGACGAAAGTGTTAGTGTGAATCTAAAAACGTTTAACGTAATTATTCTGCTTAAAAATCTGCATTCCTTTTCTGAGGAGCTCACTCACACACACTGAAAGAACAAGTTGCATGCCAACAATTCCTCTTTGCTCATGTACAATTAATTAGCTGCGTTGTGGTTGTGTGTGCTTACGGCAACGTCTACGAAGCTCTTCGTTAAAATGCTATCTGTACACAATCGATTCCTAAAGGAAGGGAGGAAAAAAACTGACAACGGATGGCCATAGGAATTCAATACTTTAAAAAAAATGCTCATCTCTTTCTAAGTATTATTGTTTTGCTAATTTCCTGATTAGGCTTTTTTTTTTTAAATTGCGGTTACCACGAAAACACAATCTAACTTTAAATTTTTTTATAGGTCATGTGAATGCGAAAAAGTGCCTATTATATTAAAAATGGAGACATACCCACCGCTTCCACTGTGAAGACAATTAGATATTTTAAATAATAAAGAGAGACAGCGAGAAGCATAAAAAAGAGGTGGACAGAAGGGAAGGACACACATTTCATAACATCCTGTTCTTCCTCTCTTGAAATAACCCAACTACATAGACATAAAACTCTTTTTCTACCCAGAAACAAAAACAAATATCGCGTAAACAACCCCCTCCCCTTACCTTGATTTATCAGTTTAAAGCTTTGGGATTTCCTGCTTCTCTTCCTCTCAGTAAACTCCATGGTGTGAGCAAGAGGGAGGAAGGAGGAAGAAAGGAAGGAGAAATCAAATGGGGCGAGTGAGTGAGTGAGTGAGTGAGAGAGGGCTGGGTACAGCAGCCACCCAAGCAAGGAAGACCAAGGTCCGTCTCTTTAATCAGCAAAAATAAAACTGGAACCGGGCGATTTCAGTTCCAAGTGCAGAGAAACAGAAGAGAAGGGAACTGGGACAAGTTGGCTCCAGACTTTCCCTCGCCTCAGCTCCAATCTTCCCCCCATTCAGTTCCAAACTTTGAAAAGGGGCTGCCGTCCCCTCCCCTCTTCCCCCTGCCCCCTGGTTACGGAGGAAAGAGGGAAAGCCTTGCCGGCTTTAGCCTAGCCTCGGGTGCGCGTACAGAGAGAAAGCCGGGAGGTTGGCGGGGGGGGGGCAGGCAAAAGAGGGAAGCAAATCAATGGCTCGCGTGTGGCACTGACGAAGCGGCGGCGGCGGCACCGCCTGGGATCCCGGTGCCACCTGCTGGGGGAAGCCTGCGCGTAGCGCACCACAGCGCGCCCCGTGGCGGCTCTGGGAGCCTGGCCCGCAGGCCGCCACCCCGAGGCCGGCTGAGAACCCCACGCCACACCGAGGACGCGACGACGGCTGCGGGCCCCAAGGGGGAGGGAGGGAGGGAAAGAGGCGGGAGGACGGAGAGCTTAGTGTCATGTTTGTTAATGGAGGAGGCGGTAACGCTGCCGCTCGCTCTCGCTCTCCCGCCCGTGTGTGTAGTCTGGAAAGGGGCGTGTGGGTGTCTGAGAGTCTTGGCTATTAGAAAGAGAGGAAGGCGGGGGTGGAGTGGCGGGGTGTAAACGGAACAGCGCCATTTTGTGCCCTCCCACCTCTTTTCTTTTATTCATTTCCCCTTGGCCACAGAACCGCTGAAGTGGCCTGCTCAGGTTGCTCTTTATTACTCCCAAGCAGCTCGCGGAAGCTATTTTGCCGGCTGCCGGCCGGCGGAGTGAGTGAAACAGGAGTCAGTCTTCTTGAAACAAGCGTTGAGCCGAAGGAGGTCTCCTTACGCGTGTGTGTGTGTTAAAGTGAATGGCTTCCCTTAAATTAAGTCCCCTTATCGGATTAGTTACGTCTTAGGGCCGAAAAGGGCACGAGGCGGGCCGTTGGCCTGGTGGGCCCCCTGGGCCCCTAATCGCGGGGCAGGGCAATTCTGCATGCGAATTAGTCTCGCTCGTGGCTATTAAGGCACACTGCTAAATTTGTCTTGTTCCAAAACCTGTCTGATCAGAATGACTGTGCGAAAACCAAACAGAAGTCTCTAGGTAATTTAAGTTAAACTCTTTAATCGAAAACATGATCATAACAAAGTAGAGGTGCGCATATGACAGCAACCGCAAAGGGAATGAGTATAATAAAATTCGGGTAAATCACATTTAAAAGATTAAAAAATAGTAATATATCATATAACCACAATTAACCTTTGCTGTCTGATGCTTTTAATTGCTGTTTGTGTTGAGTTTTATTTCCTATTCTCATTTTAATCCTGAACAGGGTGTAAGTCCCAATTAATGCAGTTAAATGTATTTCCAGGTAAGCATGCTTGGAATTGTGCTACATATAAAATATACTTGATTGGCCAGGAAAAAAAAAAACACCAGCTGAAGGAGCTGAGTAAGATAAAGTATTTCATAGAGTTCATTCCTTCCTTCTTCAGTGTTATTTCGACCCCACTTGTTCAGCTAGCATGGACTTCGGAATGGCTTAATTCATAAAAATAATATTCAGCAATCAATCAAATGCCAGCGAAAAATAATATAAATAATGACCTAAGAACACTAATATATGTCAACATTTAAGCAAGCCTATCAGGTTGCATTAGAAATAAATTTGCAGTATAGTAGAACAAGACTCATAGAATAATGGAGTTGGAAGGGGACCTGTAAGGCCACTGAGTCCAACCCTCTGCTCAATGCAGGAATCCAAGTTGAAGTATATGTGACAGATGGTTTTCTCTTGAATGCCTCCAGTGTTCAAGTGCTCATCACCTCCTGAGGTAATTGGTTCCATTGTACTAGTGGTCTTAACAGGAAGTTTTTCCTGGTATTCAACCAAAAACTGGTTTCCTATAACTTGAGCCCATTATTGTTTGTCCTGTACTCTGGAATGATTAACAACAGACCCTGCACCTCTGATAATCTTTCTAATATTTTAAGAATGCTACCATACCATCACATAATGGTTTCCTATAGGCAAAGATGTAAAACAAGAGTGCATTTTATTCCCTTATCGGCTCAATCTGTATGCAGAAAGTGTCACGCAGAAAGCCAGACTAGATTCAGATGAAGAGTGAAAATTGGTGAAAGAAACATCAGTAATTTAAGATATGCAGATGACATATTCTTACTGGCAGAAAGCAGCAATGACTTGAAATAACTGTTAGGGAAAGTGAAAGAAGAAACTGCTAGAAAGCAGGACTGCAGTTGAGCACTAAGAAGACAAAAATCATGTGTAGAGGCAACCTATACATCTTAAATGTTGACAGTGAAGAAGTTGAAATAGTAAAAGATTTTGTATACCTTGGTTCAACCGTCAATCAAAATGGAGACTGCAGCTAAGAAATCAGAAGAAGACTGAGACTCATAAGGGCAGCAATTAAGGAATGAGAAAAGATAGTCAAGTGTAAGGATATGTCGCTGGTGACCAAGACCAAGGTCATCTACACTCATGTATTTTGAATCAGCAAGTATGGGTGTGAAAGCTGGACAGGAAAGAAATTTGGCAGGAAGAAAAGTTATTAATTTGAAGTATGGTTCTGAAAGAGAGCTTTGCGGATACCCTGGATTGCCAAAAAGTCAAAAACGAGGATCCTAAAGCAAATGAAGCCTGAATTATCTTTGAGATGAAACTAAGGCTGCCATACTTTGGGCACATCATGAGACAACAAGATTTTCTGTAAAAGACTGCTGGGAAATGATAAATGCTGTGAGAAATTAGGAAAATCAAATATGAGATGGATTGATTCCCTAAAGGAAGCTACACACTTGAGTTTGAAAGTGCTGAGCAGGACTGTTGAGGAGAGGACATGTTGGAGATTAGAGATGGGCACGAACCTTGGTTCAGAGGTTTGTGATGGTTTATGCAACTGCCTACTCATTGTTCCCAGCTGTGCTTCCCTCCTCCACCTCTGCAAACAGCTGCCCACTAAGATTAGGAGGTGGAGCAGGGATTCCTGCAACACTGCCTTGGAGTGGGCGGCTGCCAGAGAAGGGGGAAGAGGGAAGCACAGCTGTGAATTGTGGGCAGTCATACAGAGGAGGCAGGGAGGGAAGTGCATATTACCCAGGGAATGGCCAAGCGCACCGAAGAGGCGGGAAGGAAATACAGGGCACCCACACAATGCCTGTGTGGGTGTGGCACCGAATGTGCATTAACCTCTGAACCAAGGTTTGTGCCCATCTGTATTGGAGATCTCTCATTCATAGGGTTGCTATAAGTCCGAGGCGATTTGATGGCATGTAAACATCATCACCATATCTCACCTCAGTTCCCCCCCGCAAATCCAAACATACCCACTTTTTTCAGTCTTTCCTCATAGGGCTTTGTTTAGAATCCCCTGTTCTGAACTTGTTGCCCTCCTCTGAACTTGTTCCAGTTTGTCAGCATCCTTCTTAAAGCGCAGTGTTCACAACTGGACAACAGTACTCAAGATGAGGCCTAACCAGTGTCAAATAGAAAAGAACTAGTATTTCACGGGATTTGGAGACCATATTTGTGTTAATGCAGTCTCAAATAGCATTTGCCTTTTTTACAACCCCTTTGCTCTGTTGGCTCATATTCTGTTTGTGATCTACAACAAATCTAAGATTGTTCTTGCATGTAGTATTACTGAGTCAAGTATCCCTCATCTTGTAACTGTGTGTTTGTTTCCCCCCCCTAGCTATAGAACTTTGCACTCATCCCTGTTAAATTTTATTCTGTTATTTTCAGCCCAATGCTCAAGCCTCTCAAGTTATATTGGAATTTTGTTTCTGTCTTCAAGGGTATTAGCTGTTCCATTCAATTTTGTGTCATCTGCAAATATGATAAGCATTTCTTTCACCCCCTCATTCAAGTCATTAATAAAAATGTTGAAGAGCACTGGGACAAGGAATGAGTTTTGTGGTAGCCCACTTGTTACCTCCTCCCAGTGTGAGAAGTAGCCACCAGTAAGCATTCTCTGAATATGGTTTTGTAATCAGCTGTGTATCCATCTGTTAACTGTTCTATCCAGTCCATCCCTAGCTAGTTTGCTAATCAGAAGATCATAGGGCTTTGATTAATTCAAGATATAATACATCAATAGCATTCCATTGTCTATCAGGAAGGGTACTCGATCAAATATAGATAAGATTAGTTTGGCAGGATTTGATCTTGACTAGTCATGGGATATTCGTATTCATATCCCTAGGGATACAAATATGAATATCGGTACCACAGGTGCCTGGGAAGTCTAGTACCTCCCACCTGAACCAGCCAGTCCACTAACCAGTCGATCTGCAGTGCGTGCAGCTCGCATTGTTCTTGTGCCAATCGTGGAAGTAGCCCAGCCAGCACTTCCCTGCGTCTCTGCACAGCTGACCATTCCAGTGAGGAGGCTGTTGAGCAGTCAGCTGTACAGGAAGGCAGAGAATTGCTGGCCTGGCCACTTCTGCGGTTGGCACGATGAGAATGATACTGGCCACGTGCGCTGCATGGCGACCAGTTAGTGCAGGGGTTCCCAACCCCAAGTCCGTGGCCCGGTGCTGGCCTGTGGCCTTGGCAGGACTGGGCTGCAGAGACTGATCTCCCGCCTCCCCCGCACGCACTCCCCCCCGCACGCCCACCCGCATGCACGGGTGCCCTGCCCACCCGTGTGCGTGCGCAAGGACACCCCACCCATCCACAAGCGCCCCCACCCATCTGCTTGAGCATGCCCCGTCCACCCATGAGTGTGTCCCGCCCATCTGCATGAGTGCGCACCCCGCCCACTCACGCACCCTGCCCAACCAGTTCGCAGTTCAGAAAAGTTTGGGGACCACTGAGTTGGTGGACCAGCTTGTTTGGGGGGAGGGACTGGACTTCCCAGGCACCTGTGGTGCCGATATTTATATTTATATCCTTAGGGGATTCATACCCCTGGTGTATCCCCATGGATACGAATACAAATATCCCATGTCTAATCTTCACTGATCTATTTTGGCTTCCAGTTATTACTGCATGGTTTTCAAGGTGCTTACACAGTGATTTCTTTTTAATTTGCTCCAGAATTTTCTCTGGGATTGATGTCATGCTGACTGGTCTGTAGTTCTCAGATTCCTCCTTTCTGCCCTTTTTGAAGATAGGGACAGTGTTCCTTCAATCATCTGGCAGTACACCCATTCTCCATGATAAAAAAAAAAAATAACGAAACAGTGGTTCTGAGAGTTCTTTGGCCAGTTTCTTTAATACTCTTGGATACAGTTCATCGACCCCTTGAGATTTGAACTCAATCAAAGTAATAAGGTATTCCTTGACTATTTGTTTATCAATCTCCACCTGCGATCCTGCACCCTCCATTTGTACTTCACATTTGCCTGGAGGGTCATAGGCTGTCTTCTGGGAAAACATCGAGCTAAAGTAGGAATTGAGAACTTCTCTCTTTTCTTTGATATCTGTTACAATTTTTCCATCCCCATTGAGTAGCTGAGACACGATTTCTTTTCTCTGTCTTTTGCTACACATGTACCTGAATAATGCTTTTTTGTAGCTTTTAGTATCATTAGGTCAACCTCAGCCTTTGCATTACTAACATAATTCCTGCAATTCTTTGCTATCTGTCTGTACCCTTCTTTTGTGGCCTGGCATTCCTTCCTATATATATCCTTTTTTGTTTTCAGGTCCTCTCTGAGCTTTTTGTGAAACCTCATTGGTTGTTTTTGCTGTCTTCCACCTTTTTTTCTCAGTTTATTTTTTTCCAATTTTATTAAAATTAGGTTTCCTAAAATCCAGCATACATGTGCAGCTACACTGCTTTTGTTTCCTTTGAAATCAAGAATTTTACTTGAACACACTCACTTTCCCCCAGAGTTCCCCTTACTGCCAGTTCTTTCACTAAGCCATCTCTATTGGTTAGAATCAAGTGAAGGATAGCTAATCTTCTAGTTTCTTCCTTCATGTTTTGTAGGAGAAAATTCTCAGCAATACAAACCAGGAATTTCTCAGAAGAGCCATATTTGGCAGAATTTGTCTTCCCGTGGTTATCGGGATAATTGAAATCTCCCATTACTACTACATTGTGTCTCTTTGAAATTCTTGCAATTTGTTTTTCCAAGGTTTCATCTGTATCTTCTCCTTGATTGGGTGACTGGTAGTAGACACTAACTAACACATTCCTTTTGTTTTTTGCCCCAGCTATATTAATCCAAATGTTCTTAATGGGACAACCAAGCTCAATCTCCTGTATTTCTGTGCAGAAATATATTATTTTGACAGTAGGATGTCAGCTGTCCTGTAGAAAGGCAAATGTATGAAAAAAGGGAAGTCTATAATTGGGAAGGTATGACTACAAAATATACTTCTTTACTCATATCTACCCACATAAGTTTGATAGTGGGAGTTGGCAGAAAGGCACTCGTCATGAAAACATCATCTGACAGGCCGGTTTATAAGATATGTTTTTCAGATATTCTAGTCCTAAATTGTTCCTGGCTTAAAACGAGCACATTAGATTTCCCCTGGACCTACCAACTTCAGTATTCACCCAGTTAGTTTCTGGAGACTTTTCAGAATATAATATAGCTTGTCCATTTTCAAATAACGCATTTCCATCAGATTTATCATTTCAGAAAAAAAAAGTGAATGGTTAAGATTGAACACTAACATGCTAATGGATGCACAAGTAACTAGCCCAATGCTAGCCTGGAAGATATAGGAACAGTGGGGGCAAGTTAGCTTGTCTGGAACTCATTGGACTGTTGGGGTGATACTTCTTTACTTTCTCATTTATCTCTTCCTTTGTGTATCTTGGGTTCTTTTTATTTCTTTTTTTCCAGCCCCTTGTTTGACAGCCTTTCACCAGACATTTTGGTCTTGAGCAAGTGCTTCTCATTTGACATGGTCAATATTAAATTCTTTCAAAGTTGTTTTCAGTGTGTCCGTGAATTGTTTCTTTTGTTCATAATGCAGTTGAGCACCTGTAGTAAGCTCTCCATAGAAGACACACTTTGGGAGACAGTCTTCCAGCATCCTGACCAGCTCACTGGAGTTGTTACCATTTCAAAATTGTGAAAATGCTTATCATATCTGTTTGCTCCAGGAATTGTGTGTTGGGGACTTTATCTTGCCATTTGATGTTGCCTGTTCACTGAAGACAGGTAAGATGAAAGTAATTGAGCTTTCTTAAATGGTATTAATAAATAGTTCAAGGATGCAGATCAGTCTAGAATCTAGATCATGCTTAACAGGTTTGCTTTGAGGTGTGGTTTGCCATTTGAGGTGATCCTTGCACCCACATGCAGTGATTGACCACATTGCACCCATTTAGCACAATCTAGACCAATCTTCTTTCCCTTTAAAGGGAAAGGAAAAAAAACTGGCAAACAAATCACTCTTCTATCTTGTCTCTATGCTTTGCCAAGGGCTAACTGGCCAGCCATTTTGCTTCGATCCCAGTGATCACACATGCTGGAGCCAAATGAAAACAGATTGATCCTCCTTACAACAAACAAGCAAACAAACAAGCAAGCAAGCAAACAAACAGTAGCCCTTGATGGGGACTCAAAAAGATGTGGATAGGAATCGATCAGGGGCTGGCTGATTAGGCTTGTATGACTAGTGTCACTGTATAATCCATAATAAAAAGGGAGAAAGCTGTGTGATCTTTGTATACAAGCCAGAAACAAGGGTGGGTGATACCTTTATTAGATCAGTAAAAGCTCACAAACAGAAACTGCCTTTCAAGTCCTACAGGATTGTTAACTAAGCTAGGCATTACAGAGCTGGGGAAAGCACAGAAGAAACAAAAATTCCAAAAAAAATGGCAAAATGTGCAGGCCAGGCTTTGTTGTCTATAGCAAGCGAGGACTGCAGAGTCAGATGGGAGGTGGCAAGTTTCAGGTTTTACCTGGGCCAATTTAGCTTACGTTGACCCCTTTAGTCTTGTTAGACAGAGAACTGCCAGTCATTCTGTACTGCCACAGCTTGAAACCTGCTGCCTTCTAGCTCCCTCTATAGCCCCTATTTTGGACCTTGTTTTAAATAAAGCAGACTGGCCCACACATTTGTGCAAGGTGGTGGTATTTTTGGAAATTTTAAGATCTGTAATGCCCAGCCTGATGAAGGGTCCTTCAGGATTTGAAAGCTGTTTCTCTTTGTGAGTATTTAGTGTTTTAATAAATGTATCACCCATCCTTGTTTTTGGATTGTATAAAAGGAATGCACAGCTGCAGCCTCCTCTTCCTCCTCCTTGCTATGGACGATGCCCTGAGGGAAGCAAACACAACCAATGAAGGACTTCCAATGTCACTGAAGTAGGGATGTGAGCTGAGGACAATATTGTCTTCCAATCATTAGGTAATATTTTAATATTGCTGCAGTTGATTTACCTAATGTGTAAACTAAATTTAATCCCAACTTGTCTGATGTGAAGTTTGCCACGTTTCTGTGTCCATGGTATCTGTTTTGGTCCAAGATAGTGGGAGGATGCTGAATTAATGGTAGTGTAACCTCAGAAGATGGACTTTTCCTTGCTAAAGATTTTTAAGGAGGACAATAGCCATCTATCAGAGACACTATAATAATGGATATCTTGCATTGGCAGGGATTGGATTAGAAGATCTTTGACATCCTTTCCAGCATTGCAGTTAGAAGCAAAAGAGAGATACAGTTGAGTATCTTCAGCAAATATCTCTTTACCTCAAACTGCCAGATGACACAAGCCAGTAATTTCATTTAGATGTGAACACATGGGAAGAAATACCTCTATGGTTACTGCCAGTTCTATTTTAAAAAAACATATCAAGCCTGAAATAGGCCTAAAACAGACTAGGAGGGTACAAAATAGGCTTTAAGTGGTAATTGAACTTTGGAAGGAGTGTGTCTGAAAAACTGGGTGTATATGATTAGGAAGTGTGAGTGTTTGGAAAAAAAAATGTGTGAGTTGATCCACTGAGGTCCAGGGAAAGGTAAAAATGGCACTAGCTCTACTATGCCCAAGCAACTTTGGGATAGATTAAAATGCCCCCAAGCCCTACCTTTTGAAGTTTTCCAAGATAGAAATGTAGTGCTTCCAGCTCTTACATGCTATGCTATGAGAGCTAGAATAAGAAAATTGACGGAGTCTCTCATGTCCATTTCCCTGTAAAGGTCACCCACCTAAGTGAGTAAGACAGTTTCAGATAGACTGAAATCTTTGTTGAAATGGGATTAGATAATCTGAATCATCCAGACTTGCATGGAGTTGAGTCATCACCAATTGCTCAAGTAATGTAGGATAGTTGGGCAAATTGATTAAATTAATGTATATTGAGGAGTGATCTCACAACCATGGCCGTCAAAGTGGTTCTGACAGCTCCCTTTCAACATGAGGCATTCATCATGTCTCAGCCCAACTGGTTCTTCCTCTTTGACTAGACATTACCAGCCAAGAAGCATAACCAGCAAATGCTCTGGTTATATGTTTCATCTCCCTAGTTATCCTTATGAGCAGATGGCAACAACCCAAACTGGTCCAAACAATTGGAACAATTGTGGTAAAGGAGCAACTTACTATTGTTGTCTTGAACATAGTGCTCAGCCAAAAGAGGCATGAATTATTTTTTTCTGCAGAGTGCTTAGCAAACAAGTCACAGCAGGCTATCAGTTATATAGATATAAATTTCTACTGTCCTCACTCCACAAATAGAGCTGTTGTCAGTATTTTATGGTGATACAAGGACATTATTTAAAACCTAAGGGCGAAAAGTTATATGCAAATTTGAAGATGATAAATCATAGAAATAGATGATTCGTGCGGCCCCTTCGCTGGGCATTTTTAAGAACCAACTGAAAACTTGGATGTTTACGCAGGCCTTCCCTCCAGTTAATACTTGATTTCCTTTTTTCTTATATATATTTTTTCTCTTTTTTCCTTTTTTCATCTTGAATAATTTGTCCATTGATGTTTAAAATTTTTTTGTTGTTATATTTTACATGTTGTTATATATGTTGGTAGCCGCCTAGAGTGGTCGTTCGACCAGATAGATGGGGTAAAATGCAATAAATAAATAAATAAATAAATCTTTAGAGCCTGGGCTAACCTTAAAATAGTACAGAGGAGAGAAAAGAAAGGTCCTCTTCATTTCTAGAGGAGCATACACAGTGCTCAAGTTGAAGGTATACACACATTAGCAAAGGATGGAGAACCAAACTTCCCATCTCCCAGTAACTCTGTGAACTAACCTGATTAAATGCAACAGGGCTGAATTGCCTGATAAGCCCTACTCAGTTGTCAGCACCCAGCTTCCTCCATTACATTTCAAGACACCATGCAGACTTCAAGCACTTAAAATCAAGTGTTTCCCCCACTGCCACTTAGTTTTGTAAAAACGTGCCTGATAAAGGGATAGTAATCTTGGAAGCTTGCCCACTATTTGCGCCTTTTTAATCAGTCTAATAAAGGTATCAACCCAGTGTAGCCTGGACAAAGATAAAAAACAGCAAAACCAAAGTGAAACAGAAAATGAAAATATTATTTTTTTGCCTCTGCTAGATAATCACTGATGTGCTGAATCACTTAAATTAAATATTTTAAAAATATTTTCTTTGCCTTGTATGTAGTGCCAATTGGGAAACTGCCTGCAGCCACAGTTTTGATTGGCAGTTCATACAAAGGCAAAGAAAATAATAATAATTTAAATAAATAAATAAATAGATCCCCTTTCTTAAACATGTCAAACGCAGTGAAAGCAACTAGTAAGATGAAGAACACAGTAAAACATCTTCTAAGAATATTCTTATACTTTAAAAAGAGGAATTTAAAAATTAGGCCGTCATTCTTCCATTGAAATAGAATCTAGGGTCTGTTTTGCCTTGGACCTGCTTCTTGATAAGCAAGTGGTAGCAGTAGCTAAGTGCTCTTGCAGCTTCCATCTGTTGCACAGGCACCATCCCTTCTTGGACAGAGCAGTTCTCTCAGTACTGATCCACGTGTAACCTCCAAATTGGACTACTTTAATATATCCTATGGTGGCTTGCCCTTGAAGACAATCTAGACGTTTCACTTAGTGCAAAATGCACTGCCTGGGAGGTGCAAAAATAAGCAACTTATGTTATATCAGTCACATTAGCTATTGTATAATTCTGAACTCAATTCAAGGTGCTGGTGCTTATCTTTAGAGACTTCTATGACATGGCTTCTAGATGTCTTGAAGACGGCATCTCTTGATATCAGCCCCAAATGCCAACTTTGGCTGTCCAGTTAGCATCTGCTTTGTGCTCTTTCTATGCATGGTAAGAACTGTTCTGCTAGAAGAGGGTTGGCCAATTTTGGCCCTCCAGGTATTTTTTGGTGTAAACTCCCATTAGCCTTAGCATACCTATTGGTGAAGGATTATGGGAGCTGCAGGTCAAAATAATTGGGAGGCACAGATGGCTACCCTTTTGCTAGAAACTGGTTTATTATATATATTGTCTGCAGCCTGAGGAATGATCTTCCCTCGTGGCTGTTTTTCCTTATTGGTCCACAGGAAGAGTCTCAGCAAGGCATGTTATCTCTTTAATCTGGATACTTTTTCAAGTGGTTGTTCTGTTAGGTCTTTAACAGCTGCTATCTTATTCTGTGTTTTTATTGCATGTCATTGCATTTGAGTTTTAATTGTGAAATGTACCTTATGCTGTGGAAAGTTTGCTAAGAAATATTTATTTTAAATGAACAAAAACAAATAAATAACGGAACAAGGCAGATTTTATTTTTAAGTAGGAAAAAAAAAAAAGAATGAGGAAGGGGACCACAACTCAGTGCTTGAGAACATGCTTTGCATACAGATGGTCCCAGGTTCATTTCTTGGGCATCTCCAGTTAAGGTGATCAGCTTGCAGAAGTTGGGAAGGAACTCTGTTTAAGATCCAAGACAACTGCAGCTAGTCACAGGTAGAGAATATTTATGGATTAGTGGTCAGTTGTAGTATAAGGCAATCTGATATTTTCCTGTGAATTTAGGCTAGGTTATTTGTATTATTCAAAAACAGTTTACACTCATCAGAACACCTGCCAGATTAATTTCTTTACCATACCAACATTATTCTCTCATTTCCACACTTGAGAGAATCTGTCTTATTTATTATCTAACAAAATACAGTAAATGCATTCCTGCCAATATTTTATGAAAGGCAATCTAATATGTGAGCACAAGCTCTCACTGATAAAATGTGAAGAATTTCAGATTTTTTTTCTTGTCAGCAACAACCTAATTTAGCCTTGGTTGCTTCTTAGGGATAACAGTGAATGTCTCAAGGTGAAAGGCAAGAGATTGTAACCGAAGAAACAGCTAGGCCCAATGACAAAAGAGACAGCACTTTTCCAAAACCATTCAATGACTGGCTTAGGCCATAATTCAGTGTTAAGAACACAGGATAGGAGATGAGCCAAACAAACCTAGGAGAAAAATTGGGAGCATTAACACAATATCTATCTACAGTTCTATATCTCCAAGATATAGAATAGTCATGTTACTCCTCTGTTAGAACAAAAACAGGCCTGTAGCACTTTAAAGATTAACAAATGTGTTTATATCATGAGTGTTCATACGTTATAGCCCATTTCTTCAGATGCATCAATTATTGTTACCAGGATTTCAGGCACATTTACATTATACCAGAGTGCTGAACATTTTTACAAGTGTCCTGTCTGCCACAACAACAAGGCAAGACAGTGTGCCAAGTATTGTTCCAGCCCATGAAGAAATCTTGTCTCCAGTACAAGACTGAGACAAGTGCTCTTCTTCTTTTTGTTTGCATTTTGTGCAATTTGTGCTAAATATACTTTTGTGAAGCTAAGAATGTGTGCATGCATATGTGCATGTGCACATACAGAGGGTGCACAAAAGACAGCCTGACTGCTCAGATTCAAAGAATTCATCCACTTACTCTACTTTCCCACAGATAATTTATTAACCGAAGTAATTTCTCTCTCTTTCATTTTCTTTGCTTAAGTGTTTCTTTCCATCCTCTATGTTGGTCTAAACACACTTTTGATTGATAAAAAAGAGTTCAGTGCTGAAATGTTTTTGCCACTCTCTCCATCCTTGACCAATGCTCATTGATTCTTTCCTGAAATCACAATGATGACACTTTGCTGAATTTACGTTGTGACCACATTGGCAAAAAATGCTGGAAATGGTATGGGTTTGGGATGGGCTGTTTCACATTTGTTTCCACATGACAGAAAAGCAAATGTGAATCTGCCCCAAGTTTATAATACTACTTCTTTTCTTTTCAAACAGCTTGGAGTCAGTGCTAGACATCGAAAGAGGGGAAAAACAGAGAATAGGGAAGGAAATGAGAAGAGGAAATTGCTATGTGACCTTTGTTTACATCTTATTATGTAGTTCCCCTATAGCTATGCCTCCTGCAGGACGACCAAAGAGCTACGTTAACAAGCTATATTGACAAGCTGCAAATGTGGCTGTCGGTCAATTTCCTCCTCTCTCCCTATGTAACCAGAATTGGGAAAAAAACACATTCTCCAGTGTGACTTAACAGTGAGTATATTTGCATTTATCTCGCTGTGTAGTTGCTCTTAAAACCTGGAGTTGTCCCAGAGCCTCATTAGTCTTTCTTCCCAAAGCATCCAGTTCTAGGCTTAGTTCTAACCTTAGACTCACAAGATAGCATTTTCAAGGCTGCTTTTCCACAAGAGGCACATGAGTTCCTTTCAGGCCTAGCACTGTTCTCTTGACAGTCTACTGGGACCCCTGGCAAAGTATTATTCAGTCGCTTTTTTATCTTCTGAAGGTTTTTCCCCTGCAGATTGTAGTTTCCATTTCTTTTACCAATTTTCTTCTTTCCTGGGGGAGTATGAAGAGGTTTTTCTTTTACCTTGTGCTCTGCTTCTGATTAAAAATTCACTGACTTAAATGCAACTCTTCTTTGGCAAACCCATGTAAATTATTGCACTCAGGCTCCTTTCCCTTCCCTTCCCTTGGTCTCCTTTTCCACTACTTTCTCCTGCCTATCAAGAGTGTTTGATGAGATAGAAATTGTACCACAGTGCACATCTGGAACAAAGGAATGATGGGCCAAACTATATGATACAGACAACTTGTGATTAGAAGAGGGAATGCCTTACATGCTGGGAACATATGATTGCCACAGTAGGACCATTTCACACATCTCTTAGGTTGCAAATTAGTATGCTTTGTTTTGTAATTGGAATTAGATGTAAATATGGGCTTCGTTTGCAAATATGATTGCCCAATCAGTAAAGTCTGCCTGAAACATGTCTCTGGAATCTTCATGGATTCCCAGCTCTCACTGCTGTAGTACAGTCCAAAGGGTGCTAGAAGTTGCTATGTAAGATGCCAACATTTTTGTGTTTGTTAGTGTGAGCATAAAGAATGTAGTAACTTCAATTGCTCTAACCACCTTTTTCTTCACAGTAATCGGGCATAAAGAGGAGTTGCTTTGTCCATGCATAGAGATAAAACCTTCATAACACGGCCAAACAGCCCTAAAAACCTACAACAACCATCGGATTCCGGCCGTGAAAGCCTTCGAGAATACATTACAGAATTATTTTCTACAGTAACTTAACTCATTCTCTTCTCCATCTTTCATTCTTTCTTTCCCAGAAGACTTAGAACACGTATTGGCTTAATACACCAGTAGCTCTTCAGCAGCCATACCTGACCTCTGTAGGCCAAGATACCACAAGATTATTTTATGTGCCTGAATAGGGCACTCATTTATGGCATTGTGCAGACAAGACTCCTTACTAGCAAGTTCATGATCTCATAGAAAGGCAGAAAAGGAAAAGAAATATGGAGGGAAGAGGAAAGCAAGTATTGGAACAGTCCCTCCTTTTCTTACCAACAGACAGAGCCAAATTGCTCTCTCCCTAGCACAAAGTTCTTCCTGGGAGGTGGAAGATCCAGTTTAAAATGGCATTTGGTCTTCTGACAGGAGGCAGAAATCAGAGTGCTGCTTCAAGGTGTCAAGTGTCTTGAACTGGCAGCTTCTGGGAGTTTCTCTCCTTGCTCTATCAGATGGGAAAGGGTGGTAGATCGTGCCCTTTTGGGAGCTGTTGTCTCAAGGCAGCTTCAGCATGCTGAAGTGGCTTCTTCTAATGGAGCAGACTTCCCCTGTTCCTCTCCATTCCGCAAAGAGAAGTACCTGGTTGGCCGCTGGTTTGTAATGGGTAATGCAAAGGAGGCAGAAAAGAGCAAGTTGTATGTGTGTGAATTGTTGAGTAATGCTGATTGTGGTGAATTTAATGGTGTCTCAAGCCACTTGTTCCCTATGGTTGATGAAAGATTTCAATTTTGTCTTCCCCACAGAACCTAACACCTGAAATGGTGCTTTTTGCATAATGTTTTGTTATGGCTGTTGTAACCCTCTCCAAGCATAAACCCGCCTCAAACTTGCAACTTTTACTCTATTAATTTTTTTACTTCTGGTTTTCTGTCCAGAAGCAGTGCAAAATGACAGCTTATACTGTGTAATAGGTAATATTTTATAATTAGTTTAGAATTTACTTTAAAAAGGCATTTTTAAGCATTTCAGAGAGTTCTTGACAGGAATCCTTCCAGTTTTTTTGCCATTCTCTCATCAGTGCTAAAGGATTTTAAAATTGCAAATGAGGTACTCTATCAATGCAATGAATAATGACAACATTTATCTGTAAAAGGTACTGTCTGAATTAGTAGTACGTGTTTTAGTGGAAACTGGTGGGCTCACATTTCAAATTGTCTCCCTGTGGCTATTCTCTCTCTTTTTTTAAAAAGAAAAATTAATGGCTAAAACTTCCTTTTATGTAGCTTGGTTCTATATCACTACAGATCAGAAATTCATACACAATACTTGAAAACTACATAAGAAGAGCCCTGCTGGAGTAGGCCAAGGGCCCATTTAGTACAGCTCCCTGTATCTCACAGTGGCCCCACCAGATGCCTCTGGGAACACACGAGACAACTAGATACCTGTCTCCTGATACAACTCCCCTGCATCTGGCATTTTGAGGTACCTTCCTTGTAACCTGCGATGGACTTTTCCTCCAGAAATCTGTCCAATCCCCTTTTAAAGGCATCTAGGCCAGATGTCATCACCACATCCTGTGGCAAGAAGTTCCATAGACTAACAACACATTGGGTAAAGAAAGATTTTCTTTTGTCTGTTCTCACTTTCCCAACACTCAATTGGAATGGATTTCCCCTGGCTCTAGTACTGCGTGAGAGGGAAAAGAACTTCCCTCTATCCACTTTATCCATCCCCTGCATAATTTTATACATCTCAATCATGTCCCCCCTCAGGAGCCTTTTCTCTAGACTCAAGAGCCCCAAACGCTGTAGCCTTTCCTCATAAGGGAGGTGCCCCAGCCCAGTCATCATTTTAGTTGCTCTCTTCTGCACCTTTTCCAGTTCCACTATGTCTTTTTTGAGGTGCGGTGACCAGAACTGTACGCAATACTCCAGGTGCGGCCTAACCAGCATTTTGTACAATGGCATTATAATGTTGGCTGTTTTATTTTTAATCCCCTTTTTAATGATACCTAGGATGGAATTGGCCTTTTTTTTACTGCCGCCACATACTGGGTCGACACTTTCGTCAAGCTGTCCACCAGCACACCAAGATCTCTTTCCTGATCCGTCATGGACAGCTCAGAACTAGAGATGGGGTTATTCATATTTTTATACGAATACGAATGCCCCCGCACAGCTGGACTCCACTCACATGTCCGGCAGCAGCGGCGGCCCCTCTCTTCCTTCCAATCACTCCCAGAGCCCTGCTCGGCTAGCCACTCCTGGCAATGGGAGGGAGGACAAGTCTCACTGCAAGGCTGCTGAGTCGCTAGCTGAGCGGCGCTCCGGGAGTGATTGGAAGGAAGAGAGGGGCCGCCACTGGATGTGTGAGTGGACAGTCTGGTCCCAGGGGACTGGACCCTCATTAAGACCAGCTGTGCAGGGGTATTCGTATTCATATACGAATACCCCCATCTCTACTCAGAACCCATTAGCTGATAAAGTTTTGATTTTCTGCCCCAATGTGCATTACTTTACATTTTCTTATATTGAGACGCATTTGCCATTTTGCTGCCCATTCTCCCAGTTTGGAGAGATCCTTCTGGAACTCTTCACAATCCCTTCTGGTCTTCACCACCCAGAAAGGTTTCGTGTCATCTGCAAACTTGGCCACGTCACTGCTTATCCCTGTCTCCAGGTCATTTATGAACAGGTTGAAAAGCACTGATCCCAGGACAGATCCCTGGGGCACACTGCTTTTCACCTCTCTCCATTGCAAAAATTGCCCATTGACACCTACTCTCTATTTCCTGGCTCTTAACCAATTCTCAATCCAATTAGAGGACCTGCCGTCTTATCCCCTGACTGTGGAGTTTTCTCAGCAGCCTTTGGTGAGGGACCATGTCAAATGCCTTCTGAAAATCCAGATAGACACTATCCACTGGTTTGCCCACATCCACATGCCTGTTGACCTTTTCAAAGAATTCTAAAAGGTTTGTGAGGCAAGACTTACCCTTACAGAAGCCATGCTGATTTTCCCTCAGCAAGGCTTGTTCTTCTATGTTTTAAGATTTTTATCTTGGATGAGTCTTTCCACCATCTTCCCTGGAACAGATGTTAGGCTAACCGGCCTGTAGTTTCCAGGGCCCCCCTCCTTCCTTTTTTAAAGGTTGGTGTGACATGTGCTATCCTCCAATCATCTGTGAGCAGTACAGGGACCTGGCTGAAGACAACTAATTGATGTTTATGTGTTACGAATGAGGTGCAGTAAGGTTGAGAGACAACTGATTTTTGAATTTGCTATTTAGCTGCTGTTGTTAAATTACTGGGAGTTACACAGACAGCTTGAGGGCCAGTGTAGTGTAACAGATAGTGTTGGACTAGGATTCAAGAGAACTGAGTTCAAATTTCCAATTAGCCATGGAAATTCACTGTGTTGTATCATTAGTAAAACCACTCCTTAAATACTTTAGAAACCTTGAAAACCCTACTATGATGGATGTATATTGGAACCAACTTAGTAGCATTTAACAGAAACAAACAGAAAACCAAAGCAGATGAAAGAAAAACTCTGAAAGAAGAATGCAAATATTAATATTGGAGTAAAACATTTATTGTGTGTCAACTTGATTCTAAGTTATGGTAAAATTTCCAGGATTTTCTAGGTAGAAAATACGCAGAAGTGATTTACCATTCCTTTCTTCTGGGGGTGCCCTGGGACTGTGTGATCACACAGGCTGGCTCTTCTGGGTTGCACGGTGTGGAACTGAAGTCCCAATGTCTGGCTCCACAGCCAGATAACCCACCTCATTTAGCTATCCACACCAGTGTTGTGTAGTAGAGTGACACACTAGAACTCAGGAGCCCTGGATTTGATTCCCCACTGAACCACGGATACACACGGGGGATGCAGAACTATTAAAACCACTCCTTAAATATCTCACCTTGAACTTGATGGCACATAACAACCGCCAATCACCTCCTAAACCTTTATTAGGCCATCTCAAAGGTCACAAAATATCCTTGAGGATTTACTGTAAATCACTCAAATGTAACAGATCTTAATCCGCTTTATCTTTCCCCACTCCAGTGCGTCTGGTCGGTCAGCCTGTTAAACTTAAAACAACCAGTCAATCCGATTCTGTTGACTGTGCAAAAATAGGTCGATAGGGGGCACTGTGGGACACCCAGCCACACGCTTTCATTCTATATCTCTATGGGGCGCGTTCCTTTCCGTCCCATGGAGATAGAAAATTATAGAGCACAAAAACCTCATAATTTTCTGTTTTGTTTGGATTGATTTCGTGGCAGATACAGAATGTGTCTATGTAGAGGTGAATGGCTCGGAAGACGAGAGCTTCGGGAAGCTAATTTTTGGATCACATTCAGAATCCCCTAGGGCAGCATAGGCATTTCGGGGAGTCCAGTCGAAACACTAACTTCTGTTAAGCTCTGCACACCGCGGTTCCTTTAGTTGAGGAGCAGGCTTTGAGTAAAGGGATCTGGGCGACAGCTGGAATGACTCCACCTGCAATATCCTACACGGTAGGAATCTCTCCCAATGTCAGCATGACAGTATATTAATAATATCGAGCGTTTCTATTTTTCAGATGATGAGTCCACTTGTAGTATCTTCATCCTTTACAGCGTTCTGTTTCTACGTCACGTTATTGTCTGCATCCCAATAGCAGGCAGACTTGTATCTATGGAGTTACACTTCACCAGGGGTGGAGGGGAGAAAGCGACAGCGGCAGGTTCTTCAAGCCAGTTGTTTCCAGACTTGGACATGCATCTAATATGCAGCGATCTCGTGTTGTGGCATAACACCGCCCTCCACAATCATATGGAAATAATAACGCTGGACTCCCTTGCGCGGTTGGCCCAAGGTCAACGGTCAAACTCTGTCCTGGGCAATCTAACGATAAGAGATACGTCGGATAGACCATGGCATGCTTTCCCCTATTACGGCGTCCCCCTCTGTAGCAGTGCTGTTGGGAAAGAGCCATGCTTTTACGGAACAGGAAGGCTTCCCAAGGGCCGTCAGCGGCCTCCCTCCAGCGGTGCCGGAAGCCCAAAGAAAATGGCGACGAAAGTAAACCGGAAGTTCCGAGGCGGCTAAAAAACAAAACAAAAGAGTTTGCCTGGCAGCGGAGAGCGCCTCTGCCACTGCGGCTGCGCGGAAGTGAGGGCTGGTTGTTTTTCGAAGGGGTTTCCGCACCAGGGTTGAAATTCGGAGGCGGGGGGGGGGGGTGGAGGTTGGATCTTGCGGTCGTCGGGACGGGGCTTCCTTCTCCCTCGGCTTTTGCCCGTCGGAAAAGACGACATGGACATTCTGAAGGCGGAAATCGAGCGGAAGCGAAAGTTGCTGGAGGAGAAAGAGTTGTTGGGGGTAAGGGGCAGGGACCAAGGGGGCTGGGGAGGACCGGAGGCGCCGGCCTGGGCCCTGGGATTCTCGCGGTGGGGCACCGCCAAGGCGGCTTCATCTTCCAGAAAGACGCGGCAGCCAGCAATTCCCTCCCATGTCCATATAGCTTCTCCTGAATTCGTGCTTCTTGTGTAGTTGCTGAAAGGTTGTGATGTGCGGAGGGGGTGTGTGGACGTCGTTGGAGGAAATTGAAACAAGTTATCTGTGCACCAATAAAAGGGATTTATCGTCGTCCGCTACCCGTGTTTGTAAATCGCCTTTTGAAAAACTGGCTTCATTCACCGTCCCCCTTGCCCTAACTTTTCTTTCAGCCTTACCCCGGATGATAAGATTGGTTTTGAAATGCCGTATGTGCGCATGTTGGTGAGGAAAAACTGGAGGTGTATAAAATCATTATTTGCATTGATATTTTAGGAGAGTCCAGAAAGGTTTGAATTGTTCACCTGTTTTGCAGGGGAAATTGCTAGGAATCGCTATACGATAAACAGAAATTCAAGAAGCATACCTTTCTGCCACAGAAATTCAGTTTTGGCAGGAACTGAATGTTTCTTGCTACCATCCTGTTAAGAGGACTAAAGCCTTGGTGGAATAAAATGGCAATTCTAGCATTTTCTAAGAATCGATACTTAGTTGATGACTGTACTGTCATGTTATTATTCTAAGACCAAACTTCATTGAAGGAATTTTGTGGGACAAGATACATTGCAGTGGATTTTATGCTGCTGTTATGAAAAGTTCAGTTTTGAAGCTGATTTAGTAAAAGAGCTTCATTTGCCTTTTCTTTATTGGGCTTAATTAGTAAATCCACTCTATTCCAGGTTTCAGTGAATTTCTACAGAAAAGGGGGAAAAGAAGGTAGCATATGTTGCAAATCCAGAATAATTCTAGTAGTAATGGAATCCTAAAATCATATGCTTTTTCTCCATCAGCCTGTGTTAGGATTTGTTTGACTGCAAACAAAATCTCAGATACATATATATAAAAGTTATGGAATAAGTCAATAAAAATGCAAGCAGTATTTTGTTAATTTCTGTCCTTGGAATATTAAATAAAAATATATTTAATAGATGACATCTGATCATAATGAACATATAGGATATGTGTCTTTGCTAGTTACATTTATGGTTAACTTTCCATAAACAATTGTGACTAGCTGTATTTAAAATGTACGTATTGAAAACATCATCTATTTTCCCAAAGTTATCTGTTGTTGACAGATGTATGGACAGAATCATGTTATTTGTATTGCTGTTTATAGAACTCTGCTTCAAAAGAACTGAATACCAAACAGGGGTTATAAATCATTGCGAGGTGTGAAATGCAACCAAACCGCGCTGTCTCTTAGTGAATGTTTTGCCATGTAATCTGTATGTTCTCTTCATATGTCTGAAGAAGTGGACAATGTTCCAGAAAAACCTCTGTTAAAATATAGTAGTTAGTCTTTAAAATGCCATAAAGTCTTTTTTACTTTTGTTTTGTTTCTTGTGGAAATACACAAAAATAACTAACCATTTAGTACAGATGGAAGCACCCTTTTTGAAGCACACATATCAGCACATGAGAATGGCAGTTTATTATATTTTTATCGTACCACTTGGGATGTGGCATTGACCAATTGGAAACCTAACACTCCAAATATTATTTCCTTCATATTATTGAAAGATGAATGTGAAGTGTTAATGAAACCGCATAACATAGTACCTGCTTTTATGTCTTTTAGGGAAATAAAAAATATTTTAAGCGTGGTGAGTTGGCTAAGAAGGAAGAAGAGGCATATTTCCAAAGATGTGGCTACAAGGTAATGTGATAGTGTTCCTGTTAGCCATTCTGCTTAGTAGTGCATTGTCTTATTTGAACCTATTTAAAAGTATATGAATAATAATTCTTTGTTCGCTCTATCACTGTTGCACTTTAGCCTGTAAGTGAGAAGCCAGCAGGAGAGGTATGAGTTTCCAAGCAAACTTTGCAATACAGGAAGAGTAATGCATGAATATGCAGCTACTTGAATCTGTGTTTATAGTTTGGCTTCTTTTGTGGAGGGCATGAGGCTGCTTGAGAATAAATCTGCTGTCTTTTTTTTTTTAATGTTGTGCTCCAGCAGGCATGTACACAGTACTACGTATGTGATACCACTTCTCCCACTCCAAAACAATACTTGAGGCTGCTGTTCTCTAGAGCAGTGGTTCTCAACCTTGGGCAACCCAGGTATTCTTGGAGTGCAATTCCCAGAAACCCTGGACAGCACAGCTGGTGGTAAAGGCTTCTGGGAATTGCAGTCCAAAAACACCTGCATTACTCAAGGTTGGGAACCACTGTTCTAGACTGTCGGCATGGTTTCCTTTGATTGCTGGATCATTTCTTAGTTGTGAAGATCCAGTTTGCATAATTAGTATAGAGATGAAATAATATATGTTGTGTAAGTGAATAATCTGAAAGATTATTCTCTCCCCAAACTCACTGGCATTTCAGTAAAGGAATTTAGATTAAAATCTAGTAGCTTTGCCTTTCAAATTATGGGGACTATTTTTGAATGATGGTCTTGCATTACTCTTTTGAATGATGGTCTTGCATTACAGTATTTTATTAAACTTGTTAAACTTTAATATAGATTAGCATCTGTCAGTCCAAAATATTAATGTTATAAAGTTGTTGAACCTCTTGCTGGATTTTATAAGTGCCTTCCTACACTAGCCAAACAAATATTGGTGGCTAAAGCAGAAAATCCAGATTTCCCTGAATCATGGCAATAAACTTGTAATATTAAAACTAGTACTGTTCATTTTATTTCCATATTGGCTATAGGTCATAACAGAAAATAAAATTAATAAAATAATTGGTAAAACTCATGTTTTATACATTGGCCGGAATCCAGTTTGTTGTCATGTAATGTAAAGTTACACAAGCATAATTTTGCTGGGCATTATGCCCATGCAGTGCAGATTGTGCAATTTGATTGGTACATTTGTTGTGTGGTTCCCATTGTGACGTTGTGCAATGCGCTGGCAGAAGTGCATTGTGAATAACACTTCTGCCTTGGTGCTGTTGTAGCTATTGTGGGTGGAACATTGAATTATGCCCGCATAGCTATGCAACAGGGTTCTAGCCATTGATTAAATGGGATAATGTTGGGTCAACCAGAATTACTACTTAACAACTGTCACAGTATCAAATCACAAAATGAAATTCAAGAAAGGCAACAGAAAATTTAAATGAAGCTAAAATGTAATTGTGAGACAGAAGGTGAGAGGGATGCCCCACTCGCTGGAGAGCCGTCCCTCCTCCACAACGAGGATAAGGAGGCGAGACCCCAGCCAGCACCAGAGCCTACGGTGGAAGCTCAGCAAGGGACAGAAATAGAGGAACTGACAGAAGAGATACAGAAAGTAACGATGGGGGAGGTTCAGGAGGAAAAGGCGGGAAAGGAGAGAAAAAAGAGGGTGGCCAGTTGCCGCCCGGTTGGGAATGGGTGTGGATGGAGGATCCCTGGACGGGATTATGGGAGGGACTAAGAGTGCCTAAGGAGGAGGCAGATTATAGAAGGAGAAGAGAGATTCCACCCAGACCCTCTTATTGGGGAGAAGCCGAGGCAAAAGAGTGGAGGAGGAGACTGAGAGAGGAAAAAGAGAGGGTTGAGAGAGAAAAGAGAGAAAGGCTGGAATGGAGAATAAGAGAGATGAGGAGGAAGAGTTACAGGGAGGATTCTGGGAGAACTGAGACCCCGAGAGGCGAACCCTGTGGAATGATGATCGGGATGACGAGACCGTGCCCTTGCTGGAAGGCTCGACGGGCAGACCCTAAGAGATTGGGTCCCTTCAGATCTACCGGGACCATGGAACACTAGTTGTGGAAATCCGTTCCTGTTTGAAGATTGGAAACCCCTTCGGGACCCATTGGCAGAAGGAGAAAAGACTCACGATCATGTTGCGGACACTTGTTTATTGTTAAATGCACCAATCAATCTTTCACCTGTTTTGAAACAACAAAAATCTACTGATTTCTTTGAGCCGAGCATGGAGCCAATAGTCGAACCCTCACAGTAATAATAAATTAAATAAATGCCAGCTTGCTGCTATTTGGTGATACCTTAAAATCTGCAGTCTGAAACTGCCTGTTTGTCTCTGCCTGTTGGCTGGGTTGTACAAGCTTGATACGTTCACCTGCTCTGTTGGAAGATGGCACTTGGACTTCGATGTAACATTAAACATATTAAAATCAGCTCAGCATGACAAATTAGTTTAAGTTCATAATCCTCTAGTCTTGCGTGTATCATGCAGAGCATTTCCCATTTCTGAAAGAGGAGTATGAAAGTAATATAGATTCTATTTGATATCTAATCTTCTACAAAGTACAGTAGTTTTATTTATTTTGTTTTATATCCATATTTTATCCAGTGTAGGGACACAAAATTTTTATTTGTCACTCTTTTCTTCCAAGATTTATGAAAAGAAATAGAATTTCTCACTTCACTTCATGTAGAAGAAAGGATGTTGTAATTCTCTAATGCAGATGCCGTTGCTTTAATTAGAGTGCTGTGATTATGGGTATTTTACATTGCTTGTGAAAAGGAAGCATTGAAGCAGAGTATTATTTTGTTATGGCATAGCCACTGCTTGTAATTGTCCAGCTGACAGAATGGCTTAAATATTGTTCTGTTAACTGCTATAATCAGCTTCTCTTTCAGACATGAATGTATTCCATTGTTTGTATGATTGTGTACTTAAAAGTAATGTTCTTCTGATACACTTCTCTGAAAGATTTTTTTTTGCTTTTCACTTACATGACCGTAGTATGCACAGCATATTTGCTTGGAGCTTTTGCTGAGGAATAAGTGTCTTCCCAAATGATGTTTTGTCCAGGCAGATGAATTTATCACCTGTATTTGATGGACAGAGAATGGCTGGTGTCCTCTGGTATCAGAGTACTGAGACATTTCAGTGAGGATGCTATTGTTTCAGAGAATAGTAAAAGCAGAAATTAATGCAGCAGCTCAGTTTGTATGTAATGGCAAGCATGAATTGCCTTCTCTTATGTACTATGGTTCTCCCTCTGAACCTTATTCAGGCATTTGCCAGCATGTGGGAAGGGCTAAATTTGTAGCGGGAATGTGGGTGTGCATGTAAGCTCAGCCCATAAATGCTAGCACCACCTACAAATCAGATATCCACATGCTGAGCTGTGAAAAGGACCCACCTAATCATGAATCCTGGTTTATCAGGATTCCTGATCATGGCAGCTCTGTAAGCATTTTCAACCAATTGTACCTACAGCCCTTCATGCTTATTGAGTGGATCTCTCTAATGTCACTGGATGTGCTAGGATATTCATGCCCATGATAGATTTAAACCTTCACACCCAGAGGCAAATGGCTGAATAGTGCTATAGTTTGCTGTCGTGTGGATTGGCAAGCTGTGTTATGTTTAGTTTGCCCCCAAATCCAAACTGAGGCCGTGGATCTGCTACTTTTATGTACCTACTATGAGCGGAAAGCATAGTACCGTTCTTCCTAAATTCTGCATTCTAAATTGTATAGGGTTTCTAAGTTGGTTACTTTGTTACCAATGATAGTCCCAGCTCCTTTAGAGATTTCCATCAGTTTATGCATGTCAGCTATGCTGTGTGATTTATCTGGTCTTAAAAGACACCCAGATCCTGTGAGTTCAATTTTTGTGTGTTCATTGAAAACTGGGTTATGTTATGCTCCTAAACAACTTAGATACAGCAAGAGGAGGAAGAGGAGGAGAAGAAGGCAATAACTTCGTCAAATCCTGTGTTGGAACTTGAGTTGGCAGAGGAGAAGTTACCCATGACTCTTTCTAGACAAGAGGTAAAGATGAATATCTGATACTGGCAGTATATGGGTTGCTATATCACCATTTGCCTATCAGTGTGTTGTTGGTTATTTGGATTTCGTAATGTGCAAAGTTTACTTATTCAACAATGGTGAAGTCATTCAAGACATAAGAACACTAGCTAGCTACATATTTGAAGCTGCTTAGTAGGACAATGTTCCTATAAGCAGCCAAAATTCCACAAGAGTTCCTTTGATTTCCAGCCAGCCTTTAAACTGCCTGCTGCTGTTGCAGGCATATCGATGGCTTGATGCTAATTGCCGAAGAATTCCCACCCTCCTGTTACCTTCTTGGAGTAACTTTTCCCTTCCTATTCTGTGGCTAAAATCCTGTTGTGCAACTTGAGACAAACAGTTTGGATGATGTCATCAGCAGTTAGTAGCTTCCTACTTTCCTAGGGAATCCCCTTCATCCTCAGGAAGCCTTTGGTACTGGGACTAGCAACAGTGATTTTCAGACTTTAAATTGATCTGTAACCCCATGGCTCCCAAAGACTTTCCTGAGATAAAGGGAATCCTTTCATCACCCAAGTTGCACTGCATAGTTCAGCCAACAGGATTTTGACCACTGTGTATGGTAGGCATTCAAAATGTTAATTGCTCTTTCTACTAGTGTGTTGGAGTATTCCCATTCTTCAGCAGATAACTTATTCGGGCATGTTCTAGGCTCCTGGAGAGGTAACTTCAAATGATGGTTGGTCCCTGGCCCTTAAACAGATGTCAGATATCGTTACTGGGCATATTACTGGGTATTCTGTGCCCTTCAAAAAGGGCAGATGCTAACAACATGTTTAGCAAAAATGAGCAAGATGAGTGTTAGCATCTGCCCATTTAGGGCAGATGCTAACAACATGTTTAGCAAAAATGAGCAAGATGAGTGCTTGAGTAGAAATAGTCTGTGAACTTCGTACAAGGATGAGTTTGAAAGGAATGGGTTTGTTATTCTTTAATAATATGGGATTTCCTGCTCTAATCCGGCTTTGTGCTAGGCATGTGGATGGACTTGCCTGTCCTTTTTTCTGGATGTTATGCAAGTTGACGCTCTTTGGTATCTCCTTGCAGGTCATTAGGAGATTGAGAGAAAGGGGGGAGCCTGTCCGGCTATTTGGAGAAACAGATTATGACGCCTTTCAGCGGTTGCGAAAAATAGAAATTTTGGCACCAGAAGTGAATAAGGTATATTTGTGTGTAAGAATGTGAGAGATTATTTTGTGGCACTATGGTTAAGTACTTTTGCACATATAACATGGAATTGGTATATAATTTGCTTCTTGCTTCTTTCTCTGTGTGTTTGTATATGCTACTTAAGTATGTATACTTCAGCAATGCTGGGTTAGGGGCGCTGGACCCTTTTGTAGTTCAAAATCTGTGTATAGCTCTTATGCTCCAAAAAACATAACTACAAAGTATAAACAGTTGATTCTCTCACACGCACACATAGACAGAGAGAGACAGAGAGAGAACAGTTTTCTCTATCAGGGTTCTCTTCCATAACTTTGACACTACTTTCCATACAGTACTGTGTTTACTAAGCCTTAAAGATCCTTCTGCTTACCTGATCTAGAAGCTGAATTAGAGATGTTGTGTTTGTGGGCAAGTAGACAAATGCCTTTGGTATTGAACTCATGCCCCTGGTTCTGGGTGGCCAGGAGCAGAGCATTAACTATTATTTATTGAACATTTAGTTATTAATTGAAATATTTATTTTGTTGAAAAAAAATCCATGTATAACCAAAACTGTGCTGCTCAGACCTGTGCAATTCAAAGGAGAAGTGTACAAAAATGTAATGTTAAGGAGGAAATTCAGAAAAAGCTTCTACTGATTATAAGGTCATTAATACAGTTGGGTGTTTCTTACAACTTCATGTTTTTTTTAAAGTGTTGTCTACCCTGTTGCATATAACTTTGAGTAGGTTCATAGGGCTAGTGTCAGGGCAGGGTGGGAGAACAGGCTGGCTACTGCCCTCCTAGGAGCCTGCTATTCCCTGCCATGGCTGTGCACACTCATAGAAGATCTGCATGATATAGTTGGTGTGAAGCTTTTTTAGAAAACAAATAATTGTGGCTTCCTCAAGATGCTGTTCTGTCAGGGTATTAGACTATAACTTCCATTAGCACTTACATGATGGATGTTGGTCTAAGAAATCTGGAGATGACCGTGTTAAGGAAAACTGTTTCATACTATCTTACTAATTGCCCAGTATGGTTATAGAGAGGCCTTTATGGGGTTTAGCAAGCAAATTAGCTATCTCATCTTACTTAAAATACGAACTGTAAACATTGGCATCTTTATATAAAAAAACTGTAACATGCATAATTCCCATTTGTTTAGGGCTTGGCATATGATAACTTCTCTGGACCAGCTTGACATACTTTAATTACTGTTTTGTAGGGGTTGAGAAATGACCTCAAGGCTGCTTTGGATAAAATTGACCAGCAGTATCTGAACGAAATTGTGGGTGGCCAGGAGCAGGGAGAAGATGACACACAGAATGATCTCAAAGTCCATGAAGAGAACACAACCATTGAAGAACTGGAGGTACTGTATGAAAGGTCTGATTGTTTCCAAATTACATGCAGGGCTGCGCACACTTGTACTCTAAGATGAATAAATATATTGACTAGAATCCTAATGTTGTTTACCCCATGTGGGAAGGAAACTGCAGACTTTTTTTGCAGAGCAACATGGGATTGCACCTTGTCAGTTAACAGCAGTGGCTTCCATGATTTCCCTTCCATACCCAATAAAAACAGTAAGATTCTGGATGTTCTGTTTCTGTGCCAAGAGAAGTTGGATTCTGTAGCCTTTCTAAATTACAGAAATAGAGAAGATTCACATGGTTCCGTTTTACATTAATCCACAAGTTCTCCGTCTTATTTTGGTTTCAATTCCTTTATTATGATCAACAGATCAGACAAAAACCAGTAACAGAACTACACAATAATGGGAGTTATTAAATACAAATTAAATATACATTGCATATGATTAATTCTTAAATAGAAATGTCATAAGATAAGCATTATATTAAAAATATGTTATTAATATTCTATTTTGCTAGTCAAGAAACTACCCCACTCTATCCTCTAACTTCTCCCATTACTGGAAATTATATTCAATTCATTCTTGGGCTACAAAAATTTGAGTAGGCATTTGATCTTCTCTTTTTGGAAGGCTATGTAAAGGTATAATTTGGCCAAGAGCTGCTTCTTGGCCTTATGGCTAAGATGACATATAGTATAATTTACCTAAAATAGAGGCAGAAGTTAAGGAAGGGGTTCTCTTGCAGGCCCTCCACTCATTTTTATTGTGGCTTTGCTAGCATATTATCAAGCCTGTCTTTGCCATTGTGATGTTGAGAAATGTCATCTTCTCTGCTTGAGGATTTCTTGACAATTGTTTCCTTCCTTTCTTGCAGTAAATGTTTTTTTTAAGAATAATTTTTGAAATTAATTCATGTTCATGGAATTATAGAGTTGGGGGAAGCCTTAGATTCTCTAGTTCTGCTCAGTGCAGAAATCAGCATTATCTTTGACAGATGGTTAATCAGACTCTGGGTTTAAGCATATCCAGCAAAGAAGGGGCCACTGTCTTCTGGTGCCCTTTGTTCCACACAAACAGTTCTTATTGTTGTGAAGTTTTTCCTGATGTTCAGCCAAAGACTGTTTCATTTTGACTTCCTATTCTCTTCTGGGGCAACAGAGAACAAATCTGCTCCATCTTATGCATGATAGCCCTTCAGATATTTGAAGACTGAAATTGTATCTTCCTTTAATATTCTTTTGTCCAGGCTTAAGATCCAGCTCACTTGATCATTCTTTTTTAAGATTTGGTTTCCAAACCTGTCACTTACCTGGACACTGTTCTTTGGATACACTCCTGTTTTGTCAGTACTTTTTATAATGTGGCAGCAGAGTACTCCAGGGTGCTATCTGACCAGTGCAAAATAGATTGGAATTATTAGCATTAGCGATCTGTTCATCCGTGTTAAAATTAGCCTCATTATTTTAGTCGCTGTATTGTACAGCTGGCTTATTTTAAGTCACCAAGACACCTAGATCCTTTTTACATGGCCTTATTCTGTGCTTGTGCATCTATACTTCTGTATTCAATGCAGTACTTCTCAATTAAATTGAGTTTCATTTTGCTGGCTTTGGCTCAGTACCTGTCAAAATTATTTTGAATTTTGATTCTGGGTTCCATAGCACTGTTCCCCCCCCCCCCCTCAGTTTTGTGTTCTCTGCTGATTTAATAAGCATCCTCTCTGCCCTCATCCAGGTTGTTTCTGAATGTTTAACTGTACATCCGTGGTATGTCATAGATTTGCTTCCAGGCTGACAAAGAGCATTAATTAGGCTTCCTTTACTTCGATCTGCTGTGAATCCACCTAACAGCATGATTTTCCAGCCCACATTTTAACATCTTGTCAGTTGCTTACATGTCCTGCTTTCCACCTCTTATTCATGATCCTTTTGAGTCTCTGTTTATAAGGGAGCTGATTTCTTTAATGTCTTCCCGTAATTTTTTTTTCATGGAAATAGTTTGTGATTTCAGTATTCTGGTTTTTGAGATTTCCCATCTTTCATGAACCCTTTTTCCTTTTGAATTTCTGACCATGGACATCTACTTAGCTTCCTTTGAGCTCTGTGAAACTGAGACACCTACCCAGAGTCTAAGGTGTCTCTCTCTGTACCTTCACTATCAGACTCCATAGCAACCGTAGTTCTCCCCAGAGTTCCTAGTATTTTCACTTAATCAACCAATCCTTTCTTGTTGATCAAGATTAAGACTGTTGTTGTTGTTTAGTCGTTAAGTCGTGTCCGACTCTTCGTGACCCCATGGACCAGAGCATGCCAGGCCCTCCTGTCTTCCACTGCCTCCTGGAGTTGGGTCAAATTCATGTTGGTAGCTTCGATGACACTGTCCAACCATCTCGTCCTCTGTCGTCCCCTTCTCCTCTTGCCTTCACATTTTCCCAACATCAGGGTCTTTTCCAGGGAGTCTTCTCTTCTCATGAGATGGCCAAAGTATTGGAGCCTCAGCTTCAGGATCTGTCCTTCCAGTGAGCACTCAGGGTTGATTTCCTTCAGAATGGATAGGTTTGATCTCCTTGCAGTCCAAGGGGACTCTCAAGAGTCTCCTCTAGCACCACAATTCAAAAGCATCAATTCTTCGGCAGTCAGCCTTCTTTATGGTCCAGCTCTCACTTCCATACATCGCTACTGGAAAAACCATAGCTTTGACTATGCGGACCTTTGTTGGCAAGGTGATGTCTCTGCTTTTTAAGATGTTGTCTAGGTTTGTCATTGCTTTCCTCCCAAGAAGCAGGCGTCTTTTAATTTCATGGCTGCTGTCACCATCTGCAGTGATCATGGAGCCCAAGAAAGTAAAATCTGTCACTACCTCCATATCTTCCCCTTCTATTTGCCAGGAGGTGATGGGGCTAGTGGCCATGATCTTAGTTTTTTTGATGTTGAGCTTCAGACCATTTTTGGCGCTCTCCTCTTTCACCCTCATTAAGAAGTTCTTTAATTCCTCCTCACTTTCTGCCATCAGAGTGGTATCATCTGCATATCTGAGGTTATTGATATTTCTTCCGCCAATCTTAATTCCGTCTTGGGATTCCTCCAGTCCAGTCTTTCCAATGATGTATTCTGCATATAAGTTAAATAAGCAGGGGGACAATATACAGCCTTGTCGTACTCCTTTCCCAATTTTGAACCAATCAATTGTTCCATATCCAGTTCTAACTGTTGCTTCCTGTCCCACATATAGATTTCTCAGGAGATAGATAAGGTGATCAGGCACTCCCATTTCTTTAAGAACTTGCCATAGTTTGCTGTGGTCCACACAGTCAAAGGCTTTTGCGTAATCAATGAAGCAGAAGTAGATGTTTTTCTGGACTCTGGCTTTCTCCGTAATCCAGCGCACGTTAGGAATTTGGTCTCTAGTTCCTCTGCCCCTTCGAAATCCAGCTTGTACTTCTGGGAGTTCTCGGTCCACATACTGCTGAAGCCTGCCTTGTAGGATTTTGAGCATAACCTTGCTAGCGTGTGAAATGAGTGCAATTGTACGGTAGTTGGAGCATTCTTTGGCACTGCCCTTCTTTGGGATTGGGATGTAGACTGATCTTTTCCAATCCTCTGGCCACTGCTGAGTTTGCTGGCATATTGAGTGTAGCACCTTAACAGCGTCATCTTTTAAGATTTTAAATAGTTCAACTGGAATGCCATCACCTCCACTGGCTTTGTTGTTAGCCATGCTTTCTAAGGCCCACTTGACTTCACTCTCCAGGATGTCTTGCTCAAGGTCAGCAACCACACTATCTGGGTTGTCCGGGACATCCAGATCTTTCTGGTATAATTCCTCTTGTGTATTCTTGCCACCTCTTCTTGATGTCTTCTGCTTCTGTGAGGTCCCTACCATTTTTGTCCTTTATCATGTCCATCTTTGCACAAAATGTTCCTTTAATATCTCCAATTTTCTTGAACAGATCTCTGGTTTTTCCCTTTCTATTCTTTTCCTCTATATCTTTGCACTGTTCATTTAAGAAGGCCTTCTTGTCTCTCCTTGCTATTCTTTGGAAGTCTGCATTCAATTTTCTGTAACTTTCCGTATCTCCCTTGCATTTTGTCTCCCTTCTCTTCTCTGCTATTTGTAAGGCTTCGTTGGACAGCCACTTTGCTTTCTTGCATTTCCTTTTCTTTGGGATGGTTTTTATTGCTGCCTCCTGTACAATGTTATGAGCCTCCATCCATAGTTCTTCAGGCACTCTGTCCACCAAATCTAGTTCCTTAAATCTGTTCTTCACTTCCACTGTGTATTCATAAGGGATTTGGTTTAGATTATACCTGAGTAGGCCAGTGGTTTTTCCTACTTTCTTCAGTTTAAGCTTGAGTTTTGCTATAAGAAGCTGATGATCAGAGCCACAATCAGCTCCAGGTCTTGTTTTTGCTGACTGTATAGAGCTTCTCCATCTTTGGGTGCAGAGAATATAATCAATCTGATTTCGGTATTGCCCATCTGGTGATGTCCATGTGTAGAGTCGCCTCTTGTGTTGTTGGAAAAGAGTGTTTGTGATGACCAGCTTGTTCTCTTGACAAAACTCTATTAGCTTTCGCCCTGCTTCCTTTTGAACTCCAAGGCCAAACTTACCTGTTGTTCCTTTTGTCTCTTGACTCCCTACTTTAGCATTCCTGTCCCCTATAATGAGAAGAACATCTTTCTTTGGTGTCAGTTCTAGAAGGTGTTGTAAGTCTTCATAGAATTGGTCAATTTCAGCCTCTTCAGCATGGGTGGTTGGTGCATAAACTTGGATTACTGTGATGTTGAAAGGTCTGCCTTGGATTCGTATTGAAATCATTCTATCATTTTTGAGATTGTATCCCAGTACAGCTTTTCCCACTCTTTGGTTGACTATGAGGGCTACTCCATTTCTTCTACGGGATTCTTGCCCACAGTAGTAGATATGATAATCGTCTGAATTGAATTCGCCCATTCCCGTCCATTTTAGTTCACTGACGCCCAGGATGTCAATGTTTATTCTTGCCATCTCCTGTTTGACCACATCCAGCTTACCAAGGTTCATAGATCTTACATTCCAGGTTCCTATGCAGTATTTTTCTTTGCAGCATGGGACTTTCCTTTCACTTCCAGGCGCGTCCGCAGCTGAGCGTCCTTTCGGCTTTGGCCCAACCACTTCATTAGCTCTGGAGCTACTTGTACTTGTCCTCCGCTCTTCCTCAGTAGCATGTTGGACGCCTTCCGACCTGAGGGGCTCATCTACCAGCGTCATATCTTTTAGCCTTTTGTTTCTGTCCATGGAGTTTTCTTGGCAAAGATACTGGAGTGGCTTGCCAGTTACTGCTCCAGTTGGATCGTGTTTAGTCAGAACTCTCCACTATGACCTGTCCGTCTTGGGTGTCCCTGCACGGCATAGCCCATAGCTTCTCTGAATTACTCAAGCCCCTTTGCCACGACAAGGCAGCAATCCGTGAAGGGGAAGATTAAGACTAGGATAATGTATTCTCTTGTTGGTGCTTCCACTTCTGAAAGATGATGTTGTCAGCCAGGTGATACTTTACTGGACCTTCTGTTCTTAGTAGAATTGGACTTCCTGTTGATATTGGAATTGTTAGACACTCCATTACTATGGTGAATCCTCTCTGTGAAAGTTCTGTAATTTTTAGTCTGGCTAGCCATTCTAACAGTATGCTACTCTAATACTTTTGTTTTTAAATAATATAACTTGTTCTTCCTACCCGGATGCTTTCAGCAGGGCTTCCACTGTTACACTAATAGATATATACATGTGTACGAGTATACATACATTCAGGTTTTTATATATAAACAAATATGTACGTATACATTCTTCACATATAGCACACTTTCTGCTTTCCTTTTTTGGGTCTGTGTTAAATAAGGTATACTGTCATAATTATATTCTAATCATGAATCGCATTCCACCTTCAGTGATACCTGTCATAGTGTATTTAACATTCTAATAAGAATTGCCAGATATTCCCGTAGATTTTTCCCTTAGAATCTAAATGGCAAAGGTGATGGGGTGTCACCAGAATATTTTCTCTGCTGTATTTATTTGTAAAGTACTAGGCATCACCTCCATTCTCCTGTTTCCTCTTCTGTTACATATTATCTCCCTCATACTCCTTCTTATTTCTGAGATGTGCCTTCTTCCTAAGCAGAAGTTAGTTTGAAATCCTCTTGTTTAGGTTTGTGAAGCTGCAGCCAAACGTGTTCCTCCCAGTCTCATCAAGTGCAGTGTATCTCATGCCAAGCAACTTCATTTTATTATTATAGGTGATAGTTCACTGAATGAAACCTTTACTGATTATGATCCCTGTAGGCTGATGCCCATTTCCAGTATACTGATTTCTCTTCCAGTGATCAGACCTTGAACAGGAAGGAACTATGAAGCACTAGTTCTGTTCTTGAGTCCTTCACTTCCCTGTCCAAAGCCTTATGGTCTTTGGTGATCCAGTCAAGATTTCTTGCTGTATCAGTTGTTCCCCTATGGATCAATAGGCAAGGATAATGAGCTTCTGCAGCCTCTCCATCAAGTCTTTGTTACATGCTCCAAGAAGGCAACATACCCTCTGAATTAACATATTTGGTATGCACACAGTAGCTTCTGTCCTCCTTATTTATCGGAGGATCTTTTTATCCAACAGAATGTGCTGAAAAGTTCCATAGGACCATGTGTAAACATTTGGATATGCTGCAAGTAGCCCTTTTAATCCTGACCTATAAAATCTCAAGAATAAAACATTTTAACTGTGCTCTTAATACACACTGCACAATTTCAGCTCACTCATGGCAGTACTGAGTTCATGTAAATGTGTGGATATATATGGAAGTTCCATCTGAACAGAAAAATAATTGTTTTTCCTCTATTCTAGGCTTTGGGGGAATCATTAGGACAAGGTGATGATCATAAAGACATGGATATCATAACCAAATTCTTGAAGGTAAAGACCTAACACCACTGCCACGCTAAAAAGGAGAGTTGATGTGCCACTAGTACAATGTATTTTCTACATGTCTGATCTCAGTTTATTAGAATCATCTTGATACTGCACTTACACCTAGATTTGAATGTTAGAATCGATCATACCAAAATTGACAGGGAGATGTTCTTAGCAAGGGATCCAACAATACAGGTTGCCAACAGTGCATTTAGTATCACATGTGGGTAGAGAAATTTCCTAAATTTCTGGAACTCTGGAGCTTATTAATCCAAAGAGGACTCCTGGACTTTCTGATGACTGATTAAACTAGATGTTTGATGGCTAATTAGGATTCCCAATCTGTGTTTTGGTTTCATTATACAGAATAGAGGGAATATGTAGCTGGGTAGTGGAGGGGGGGTTGTTAAATATTTTCCCAACTTACAACCTTTTCTCTGGAGCTCCTGATTTCCTATTGCTTTTTTCCTAGTTTGGCTCTGAGTTCAGGATTTCTGATTAATTTGGGAAAAGTGGTTGGGATTACAAATGAACAGTAGAAAATGGAACAAAGCTTAAATATTTGCCATTGCTTGTTCCTGCAAATACTGTGCTTTGCACTGGGAGTCTCTGTTGAGCTTTCTGCCCTGAAACTCGCAGCTGCCATGATCTCAAGTAACAATGTGCGAGTTCCCTTTCTAGAGAGGCTAGACTGCATTGGCACGTTTTCTGTTTTAAGCAGAGGGAGTATCATGTATGTCACAGCTGTGATCACACAAGGAGGCATCCATGGCAAGACATTATTCTTTAAGTGGTCACTTATTTCCAGTTTGGGAATGAAAGCAGTGGCCTTCTTTAAAGGACTGTGATAAGCATTAGTGGGATAATATATACCGGGTCTTTTGAACCCTACGCTATACAAGTGGTATGCATTACTAGTATTGTAGTATGAAGGGACTTAAATAAAAGTAATTCTTTTAGATAAAGTACTATGGAAGAATTTAGAAAAAACATTGCTTAATTTGTAGTTTGAAATAGTTGAGTTACAGCTCAACTGTATGGGTGGGTGTTTACTCAGAATCAAGTTCTACTGGATTTTAGTGGGACTTATTACCAAATAAATGTATAAGGCAGCAAGTTCAGTATATGAACACTGCTTCAGGTTAGCCACACGGTGGCAGTATGGCCTAAACGTCTCTTCATCTTCAGTTTCTTCTTGGAGTCTGGGCCAAGGAGCTGAACGCCCGAGAAGATTATGTGAAACGAGGTGTACAAGGAAAGCTGAATAGTGCCACTCAGAAACAGACAGAATCGTATCTGAGACCTCTGTTCAGAAAGCTTCGGAAAAGGGTAACGTCAGCAAAATTTCTTCATTTGCAATATAATGGTTATAACATTGGTTTTATCTAGTGCAGACAAAGTAGATAAAATTGACATATGTTCTATGCAGTATTCAATCACATGGTAAAACTTACGGAGAGGAACAAATGCTTTTACTGTTTACCAGAAAATCACATGAAGAATTCATATGAAAGGGGAAGACATTGAGCTCAAATCAGAGGCAAATTCAGGGATCTGTCAGGCCCTATTCATTCCACACTTACCTGGTTCTTGATAACATTCTCAGAGTAGTAACGAGCGCCTTCCTTCCCCATTGTCACTTTTTCCACATGGGAAGCAATATGTCTAAAAAAAGAGAAGGTTCTTGCTCCCCTGTAGGCTCTAGGTAGGCGTAGGTGCCCTGGACAGTTGGATCTCTTGCTTGCGTGAAGAGGCTATACAGGACCAGGAACCTCGTCTCTTCATACATGTTGTTCTCTATGTGAAGAGAGTGATGACAGAGAGGAATGGCTAGGCTCTCCCCTCTCCAGGTGTACTGCGAAGAACCAGGTAAGTAATGAAAGAATAGGACTATAGTCAGACTAGCAGTTTGGTGGTTGAAAAGAAGGCTTTAATCAGCCCTTGCTGCCTGGCAGTGGTGGCTGATGCACATGGTGGGTGCGTGGGGGATGAGTATCGCTAAGGGGATCACAAAAAGTAGAACCAGTTGCAGCGTATGTGCAAAGCAGGTTAACATTTGTCTCCCACTCATAGTGTTTATCGTTCAGTATATTAGGAATGCGGGGGGGGGGGAGCAGAAGACAGCTTATGCTCTGGCCAAGGGCTCTTGCAGGTGGGGAAGGAGCCTGCAGAGTCCACCTCAAAGGGGAAGCCTCAACTTCCACTTGGGAAGATTAGCCTTGGGTGGACACTGAGTGCCAGCAACATGCTCTGAATGTGGCTGTGGTGGGTAGCATTGATGAAGCATTGATGTTGGGGAGGAATAAAGGAACAGCCTAAAACGTCTGCTTCCTTTCAGATTTGTGAGTAAGTGCTGTTGTATTTCAAAAGCCTTTACTCATAGACGAGGCTGCCTGCTGTGTGTTTGCATTATCACTTCCACTCCAGTGTCCAGAATTTCACTGTTTGTATGGATCTTTCTGCCACTCCCACTGCAGAAACACTTTCCTTTTCCTCAGAGAAAGCAGCCTCTTGGGTCTCTGAGCAACTTCCAGTCTAGGGGCACATCCATGTCAGTAACACATGCAGAATTGCAGGGACGAGGCTTCTTTGAAGCTGATGAGTTCTAAATCTCACTTTCAAACTTGCTGTTTTTTGATTATAAGGGTCCATCATCCCTCCGGTTTCAATTTTTTAAAGAAGCTTTACTTTGGTTATTAGATGTTTGGGAACATTGAGCTGCGTGGGGCTTTATATTGCTTCTCTAATTTCTCAGCCATTTTATTTTTTTTGTATTTAGACTCTTCCTGCAGACATCAAGGAATCGATAACTGATATTATCAAGTTTATGCTGCAAAGAGAGTATGTCAAGGTATCAGACACTTAAAAGATTCCATGATATTTATGTCCTGTAGCTTAATTAGTTTAAGGCATATAAATGTCTCAGTAGCTTACACCTCACAGTAATATTATTTTCCTTAGTAATAAACATAAAAACACATGGTGAGAAATGTATAAGCTGATGTTTAAACCTTGGGCATAGGAATGAGGGGATCCCACTCCATTGCGTGGTTCCTTAGAGATCTTGAATGGCCAGAATTAAGGTTCAGATATTATAACTGATTGTGGAGTGAATGAACGTGGGCAGTTTAGTCAGGGTGAATTAACAACAATAATTCAAGATAATTACTTTGTTGTGAGGGTTTTGGTGGCATGTGCTCTTAAAGGTTCTTTTTTTTAAAAAAATTGACCTAGTAGCATTTTTAGTTTCCAGAAATGTTAGTTTTGCTTGTGGTGTCAAGTATAAATCTTTGTCACTAAAGGTAGCAATCAATCTGAAGCTACATGACATAAAGAGGATACCCAGTGTGATGTAGTGGATAGAGTGATGGACTAGGACGGAGGAGGCCTGTTTTTGAATCTCCGCTCAGCCATGGAAGCTCGCTACAGGTGCATAACTGGTCAAGGCACTCCTTAAATGGATGTTTCAGCCTGATGATTTCGACAGGATCCTTGGAGAGATGAAGGCTACCATTTGTCTGCGAGACCCTTGCCCGTCCTGGCTTATAAAAGCTGCCAGAGAGGGACTGGCCAAGTGGGTCCAAGGGGTAGTAAATGCCTCCTTGCAGCAGGGTAGGATCCCAGCTTGCTTAAAGCAGGCAGTAGTAAGACCATTATTGGAAAAAAAAAAATCCTCCTTGGATCCCACAGTACTGAATAATTGCCAGCCAGTCTCTAATATCCCATTCTTGGGCAAGGTGCTGGAGCGGGTTGTGGCTTCTCAGCTCCAGGGATTCCTGGATGAGACGGATTCTCTAGATCCATTTCAGTCTGACTTCAGGCCTGCTTATGGGACAGAGTCTGCTTTGATCTTCTTGGTGGACGACCTATGCCAGGAACTGGACAGGGGGAGTGTGTCCCTGTGGTTCTGCTGGACCTCTCAGCAGCTTTTGATACCATTGACCATGATATCTTTCTGGGTCATCTCTCTGGGATTGGACTTGAAGGCACTGTTTTACAGTGGCTCTGGTCCTTCCTGGAGGGGAGAACTCAGAGGGTAGTGCTGCGAGACTCTTGTTCAACACCTTGGCCTGGTGTCTCTCGGGGATCTCTTTTGTTCCCTATGCTATTTAACACCTACATGAAACTACTGGGAGAGGTTGTCCGGAGTTTTGGCATTCAGTGTCATCTGTGCACTGATGACACCCAACTCTATCTCTTCTTTCCATCTAAATCCAAGGAAGCTGTCTTGGTTCTAAATCAGTGTCTCGTGTCAGTAATGAACTGGATGAGGACAAATAAACTAAAACTTAATCCAGACAAGACAGAGGTGCTCCTGGTCAGTCAAAAACCAGATCAAGGAATAGGGTTGCAGCCTGTGCTGGATGGGGTTACACTCCCTCTGAAAACACAGGCACACAGCTTGAAGGTGTTTCTGGATTCATCTCTGAGCCTGGATGCCCAGGTTTCAGCAGTGGCCAGGAGTGCCTTTGCACAGTTAAAACCTAGTGTGCCAACTGTGCCTGTTTCTTGAGAGGTCTGATTTGCTCATGGTGACACATGCCCTAGTTACATCTTGGTTGGATTACTGTAACACGCTCTATGTGGGGCTTCCTTTGGAAAGTGTTCAGAAACTTCAAAGGGTCCAAAATGTCGCAGCCAGATTGTTAACTGGGGCTAGATGCAGGGAACATATAACTCCCCTGTTACAGCAGCTCCACTGGCTGCTGATCCGTTTCTGGGCACAATTAACCTACAAAGCCCTTGGGTCCAAGCTATCTAAAAGTGCATCTCCCTCTATGAGCCTACCCGGGCATTAAGATCACCAGGAGAGGCCTTTCTCTCAGTCCCACCACCCTCACGGGTGTGCTTGGTGGGGACACCGGAGGTAGGCTTCTTTGTCGCTGCTCTCAGATCTGGAACTCCCTCCCACGGGAAGCTAGGCTGGCCCCATCATTGCTGTCCTTCCGCAGGCAGGCAAAGACCTTTCTCTTCAGGCAGGCTTTTCCTTAATGACTGGTGGTCTGAGAGGGTTTTTTTAATGGACTGTTGTGCTCTGTTGTTTTAAATATTTTTTAATATTTATTTTAATCACCCTTTTAATATAATACTTTAATTCTTTTTAAATATACGTATGTATACTTAATTGTTTTTAGCTTTTAAATACTTTTTAATGTTGTAAGCCAACCTAAGAAAGAAAGAAAGAAAGAAAGAAAGAATTCACTTACTTTGAAAGCCCTATTAGGGTTGTTATACATTGGTTCTGACTTGATGGGACATAACAACAGACATGATATGGAAGCTTGTCAGCATGGAGTCCACAAGTTCTTTGGGTTCCTTCCCACAGAACCATTATGTTAACCCTGAAAAGAATAGACTGCTTGACTTTTCTGTCGTCTGGCTGTTGATGTAGGCCAGTGCTATGTCTTGATGTATGTTTTTCTTTTTACAATTGTTAACTGTTCTTTTGTTTCTTTAGGCCAATGATGCCTACCTTCAGATGGCTATTGGCAATGCTCCTTGGCCTATTGGCGTTACTATGGTTGGCATCCATGCCCGAACTGGTCGGGAGAAAATTTTCTCGAAACACGTGGCTCATGTTCTGAATGATGAAACTCAAAGGAAATACATCCAGGTAGGATAAGTAGAATTATAGATTCATCACTCACTGGCCTGCTTTAATTTCTTATGACAGTGGTTTCCAATCTTGGATAACTCACATGTTCTTGGATTGCATCTCCCAGAAGCCTTCACCACTAGTTGTGCTGGCTGGGTTTTCTGGGAGTTGCAGTTCAAGAACACCTGGGTTGCCCAAGGTTGGGAACCACTGTCTTATGATATGTCTTCAGCTCAGCATATGTAAACACAGGTGATATTACAAAAAAGGAGATAGACCTGGACTTGCTGTGCTGTAGGTGCAATCCTCACACATTTATTCTACAGTTGGGTGGAGTTAATGTGAGGTGCTTCTGACTTGCTGTTTTGTGTTTATTCAGGGCTTGAAGAGGCTCATGACCATTTGCCAGAAACACTTCTCTACTGACCCATCAAAATGTGTGGAGTACAATGCATTGTGATGATGACAATCAGCTTCTGCTCTTGGATGCCCAGACTGTGAGAGAAGAGAGAAATTTCTTTCAGAACTCTTGATTTGGGAGTCTGAGTGGGAATTGATGGGAGAAGAAGCCTCTTGCTTAGGCTCAGGTTGACATTTCACAGATGTTTATACTTGGATTATCTTTGATCCTTTGTATTGTATTTAAGAGGGAGGAAGACATTTCTGAGAAATGTACACAGTTACTCCGTAAAGTGTTTTTGTATCTGAATATTCATTTTCTAAGAATGTGATTTTATTCCCCCAAATTCTCAGCTCTGTGAGACGTTTGAAATTGAGCTGCTTTTGATCCACTAGACACAAAGGTTCTCCACCCCCACACCCCCAATTTTTGTGCTTCATTGGCAGCAGCATGTTTTTCTACATTTTACTCAGGTTGTAGCTAATGAATGATTAAGTAAATGTGATCAATTTAGGATATTGTATTTAAAAAACTGTAAATAAATAGCTCCTTAGTAGTTTTTGTGTAATTAAATAATAATGATATTAAAAATTAAAGCCCCACCTCCACCCCAAATCAAAAGCAAATCTGTATTATAATCTGATTCCATTTCTTTTAGTCACTGAGCTCTTTGAAAATGGAGAAGTGATTACAGGTTGTGGGAAATGCTCCTGTAGGAACTGCTTTGCATTAGAGACTCTTCACTCAAACGGTTTGCCAACAGACATTGCTAGAAAATCCAGCATGCCAAGTTTGTTCCTCAGAAATGTATTTTCACAAGTCAGTAAGACTGGTTTGTGAGAATACCAAGAGGGCTCTTGTTTTAAGCAGTCCTTCTTGGACAGCTGAGGAGACGGGGAAGTGGCTTTTATCATTTTCTAGTAAAAGTAAGAAAGAGGGAGATAAACTGCAGAAGGCAACAAAGGTGTATGGTTACTTCATGTCAGGCAGGGTATAGTCCTGTGCTGTTTGGTGCTTAATTTTTTTTCTTGAAAGCAGCATCCTGTTTCCAACAATATGCAAGTACTTTCTAAAATAACAGAAAGTGCAGCAATGTAAATATAAGATTGAAGGCTGGGTTTTCAGATAAAATAGGGCTGTGATGTGATGGCTTATATTTGGTCAGTGGAGTTTAAGTGTCACGAAGGGTAGCCAGTTGGTATTTGCTTAATTTATTACAACTTAGGGTTTTTTTTGCCTGGAATGGGGACAGGGACTTGTCAGGTTTTCTGCCTCAGGTGCCAGAATAATTTGACTGACCTTAGTAGTTATGCACTCTTTCTTTCTCTGTTTCTGTATGTTTGTGTGTAGAGTGATATATTCTGCTCTGATGAGGCAGCGAAAGTATTGGGCTAGCCCTGGTGTGTATGTGTGCATGTATATGTGTGTATACATTGTATTTTGTTCCCAAACAAGTGTTTCAGTGGTGGTGCTTCGGAGTGAGGTCCCTGAGTTTCTTGGCCATGACAGTTCTAGCGTACGAGGCCTTAGAGAAGCCGCTGTTTCTCAGTAGAGTGAAATGAAATTGAGGATGCTGCAGTGTCTGTGAAAAATAGGCTGGTCTCTTGTCAAATGCTGAAAATTGCAACTGCTGGAGGAGAAAGAAGGAAACTTGCCCTAGTTGGAGGAGAGGGTTTTCTTCTGCTGGCTACCATTTTGCTTTTTGGCCATTCAAATATGTTTGCTCAATAAATTGTCCCTGAAAGGAAATTTAAATAAAATTATTTTAAATAAGGATTTTGGATGTGTTAAGAAATGTTTCACTTTGTATGCTTTAAAGTTCACTTTGTATGGTTTAAACTAGTACACTTTAAATGACAAATACTGCATTCCAACTTTACACTTGTTGTACTCAAGAGATGTGGGGTGCAAAATTTTCTTGAAATTTTTTCTGACACTGTGTTTTTCTGTGGAAAAATTTCCACACCATATGTCTGCACTTAACCAGTTACCTGGGCTGTTGTACCGTACTGCAGTTAGTCATGTTATATGGGCAAAATCCAGAATATGAACTGTGTGTTTTTCTTCCAAAGCAAGCATTGAAAAATCCTGTTTTCCCCAGTTATAAAGGGAGGTCCCCCTGAAAAAAAGGTGTGATAACCATTTTTTGTGCACAGTGCAGTTCACTTCTGTCTGGATCTGGACCAGACTTACACATGGTTTAGTGGCCTTCTATTAGAAATATCCTTCAATAACAAAGTGAAACTAAAACTAAGAATGTGATTACCGTTTGTTTACCTTCCTCAGAAAAGGTTTGCATGAGTTTTTTCAGTTGTCTAGTGCCTGTGATTATTTTAAGTCACATAATACCAAAATGCATATAATTCTTGAGGGGGTTGAATTTTACTTGTTGAAATCCTCTCTGGTTGCCTTGTCTTAATGGTTTCTGGAGCCAGTCCTCTAGTTTGGCCTTGCTTGTGAACTTCCTAAATAATTCAGAAACATGGCCATCTGTGATCTCCATGGGCTACATAATTTTGCCTTGAAGAAATAGGGATAGAAATGATTTAAGGAGTATATTTTTAAAAAGAGAGTAGCAGAGTTCTTTGGGTATGTAGAACATTGTTAGCTATTTTCTCATCTCCTACAAGTACCATGTTTTTATTTCTATTTAGAATTCAACAGCAAAAGTGGAGGGGGTCTTTTAAATAATAGCAAAATTGCTGTGTTAGAAATTGCCTTTATTATGGGTACTCTGGCTGGTAGTGCTTAAAATAAGCTTCTTGTACTGAACTATATCCTGTGTTGGAATAACTTTATCCCCAAGTACTCTACAGAATGACACGTTATGGGAAACAAAGAAACTGAAAAATACTTTCTCATGGCAAGTTTGCATTCAAGAGTTTCCAGCTGTCCTAACTGTGGGAGCCAGCTGCAGCCCTCCCCAGTGTAAGTAACTATGGGAACACTGCTATGGCAACTGCTTTTTCATCCCTGGCCTCAGGGAGGCTTTCTGCAGCTGGGTCTGACCTGAATTGCAGCCACAAGCTTGGGTTCAAATAGTTGACTGTACTATTTTATTGAGGAAAAAAAGGCAAGTTCGGAGTAAGGATTTCCTGTTGGTTTACACAAGGGAGGGCCAGGGTAACTATCACCAGCTGCAGAATGTCATAAAACTGTTTTTCAGTTGAGCAGGATCATTTTGAAGGATTTCTCTTGAATCCCAATAAATAACCTCATGTTTGTATTGTAGAGAGTTGATTTTTCTCAAAGTAGTTGCAGAAGTGGAAAGAAAAAGTATCTTATTGTGCAGTAGTGAAGATTTAGGCCACATTCTTAACTTCAAATTAGTTATTATCCTAGCTGGTTTTCCTCCATTCTTTATGTTAAGAGTAAAACAGTTTCGGTACAACTACTTCCATGCAAATGAGATCTAATGCAAGATGGAAGGCAGTGTATGTGCAATTATGCGCAGATGTAGCTAAAGACTGCTATTGGGATAATAATAATAATAATAATGTGCACACCTCTTGAAAATGCTTTAATAAGGAAGTGTTGACAACACTGTTTTTGCAAAATGTAAAGGTAACTATACAAATTCTTAATACAAAAAGAATAAATTAAAAGCAGATTTTAAAAAAAATTCTGCAACCGTTTTCTACAACATAACTTTTCTTCCCCTTGATTACCGTTGCACAGGATTCAGTAAAATCATTTTACATGCTCTACAGTCAGTTTCAGAAGAGATCTGATTTTTCTTCTTTTAAACTAGAGTTCATTTTTGCACAACTTGTAATAAAACTATTGACATTAATATATATGTGTGTGTGTAAAACTTTACATCTAGTTAACTAAGCAGTAACAGGTCATCTGATAGCACCTGAATGGGGTTTGCTAAGTCCAAACTAAAACTAATACTGGGTGGAAAAACAAAACAAATGGGACCTTTCTTCTTTCTCAATATTTTCAACACTCAACTGCATATAATGTAATTTAAAAAATAAACCCTGTCCACCATGTCACATGGTGTCTATGCATATACAAAGCTAGACAGAGGATGTTTGTTCATATGGACAAGATGCATTATAAGACCAGGAACCTTTTTAAAAAACATACACAAAAACAAAAGGGGACTTATTGATGGGGTAGTCAAGTGCTTGTATATAATAGCTATGGTTTACCCCTTCACTTTATACTTAAAACATGTTAATCTCCCGATTAACATTTTATGTACATTATTCTATAACTGAATTGAGTTAAACAGTAAAACCTGTTTTACATAATTTCTGTCTTTACTACCAGACTGGCTCACAAGTGCCTTGATTGAAAAAATAAAAAAATGAATCATCCCACTTTACCTCACCTAACAAAAGCTGCCCCCTTCCCCAAGAATGTTGCAGACTGGCTCAAGTTTGTTTTTCTTTTACTTCTTCAAATTGGAGTATCAAAATAAATAACTTGGGGATGTCCAGTGCTCATGCTAAATAATATGCTGGTTTTCACTCAGATGTAACAATGAATAGTACTGTTGTATCAACACCACATCCAACTGCCTGGTGAAGCAAGGATGTCTTGGTTCTAGTGAAGCAACAGAAAAAAATCAGCTTGAGACTGTTGTTGCTGTAATTCATCTTCCAGCTGTTTTGCTAAATGCAAGGTGGTCAAAAAGCATACTAGCGGACATTTCAAGTTGCAAGTTAAAACACATCCTGTTTTTTAGGTGCTGGTTGAGCTGAAAAGGTAATGTTTGAAGTAGACAAGTATCTACTGCTAGCCTATGTTTATTCTAAAGCAATGTTAACTGTCATGGCTTTGCCCCAGAGAATTCTGGGCATTGTAGATTTGTGGAGTGACTTGCTCTCTTCCTATATGCTGAGAACCGTCGTTCCCTCAGTTGTAAGAATGACTGCAAATTAATCTAAGTCTGTGTGTAAGTGTGTTCAAAATGGTAAGTCTTGTCACTTATGATTTGTGTTTGAAACCTCCTGCTGATGTTGCTGGGAGAGTGCTGCGTACACAAAGGCTGTTTTAAAAACATTGACTACAAACTTGCAAGCTTCAAATGCTTAAATTCCATGGATTTTGTTTTACTGTAAAAGGCTTAACTTTGTGACTGCAGACATTTTTGTAATATAAGAGAACCTGCTGTTTCATAGATTCACTTATCATAGCAGTTCTGTTTACACCGTACAGTAGGAGCCCTGTATCTGCAGTTTCACTTATCTGCGGTCTAAAAATATTAAAAAAAAATATATCCAGAAATGTCTATTTCCACAATGTAATTATCAGAACTGGCCACTATTGGGAGCCAGAGATCATGCTATGTATAGGGTTCCGTATTGTCCGTGGTTTTTGGAATTACGGGTGTCCCACTGTAATCTAAAAACCTGTTTTCAATGTGTGAGTGCTTAGAATAGAATGGTTTCATACAGTGTCTTCCCAAATATGCAATGCAAAGAGAACTATTCTGGGTCGGTCAATTAAACGTTCTTATGCTGTTTCCTTATTTCCTATTTGTCTTGGTTGTGTTTCAGGTTTGTATGTTCTTGTTCTCTATGGTTTTAGACAGCATCTTACTGAAAGTTAGCCCCACCCCACCCCCAGAAAGATTAATACCTTTTAAGCTCACTTTGAGGAAACATAGGGTTTTTTCCTTCCTAGTATTAGCCACAATCAATCCTTAGACCATGCATACATATTCTTTAAAATCAAACAAGGATTACTTTAGTTTTTTTGGAGTCTTTCTTCAGTTTTTGTTGGGTGTCAGCTACACACAAACACAAAATCAGGGGGAGAGGCACAAAACACTTGATCACCCAGTGGCATAAAAACAGTTTAGCACCACAGTGGAGATTTGATGTGCCTTTTCCAGCATTTGCCTTGACAAAGGAGTGAGCAGTTGGTGACCCCAGAAGGTACTTTTCTGGTCCTCACCTTTTCCAGCCCAGGGGCAAAAGAACATGGAGGGAAGGGTTCTTGTGGTAATTGGACTTGCCCATACGCCTACAGAGCATGTGTGGGTGGTTACTGTCTCATCACCCCAGAAGTGGTCCTCCGGCAAAACCAGTTATTGAACAAGGGCTCTAAGATTGTGCATTATTTTATTATAAAAGTATTGAGGCCTTTTTGAAGTTTGATGGCTTTCTAGACTTATATAAAAAGCAGTTTAAGTGCACATGTAAACTTGTAGATTTCTTTCTTTTGGTATTGTTAGACAACCAAGTGTTACATCAAATGGAAACATTTTTTTAAATATCTTAATGGTTTATTTTAATAGTTGAGAAATGTGACCTAATCTGCTGGTAGACAATAATGCCAAAGCCCTCCTCATTGCGCACTTCCTTGGCCAGTCTATAAGCCCTTTGCTACATTAGTGTTAAGGTATTTTGAGATCCAATTTACTAGACCATGGTGTGCTTTACCATGCATGACCTGACACATCATTTTCTACAAAGACTGTTTTTAAAAAAATTCTTAAAAGCTTTTTGGCATTTTACTTCACAACTGATCACAGAAATTCTTTAAAAGAAAAAACAGTGGTAGTTTTGCTTGCAGCTAGTTTACAGGAATGTGGAAAGAAGCAATTTTTGCCCTTAATCTTGCTGATGCCCTCATGTGCCATCTTATGCCTCTAATGGCTTTTCCCAACAAATACGTGCCAACATTATGTGGTATCTGCACCGCTGTTACGTGGTCTGATTTGGTTTTAGGGCATGAAGATGATAGGTTACCGAATACTAGGACTTTATCTGGAAAATGGAATTTTAGAAAAAAATGTTTCATAATCGACAGGTACTATAATCTTTGGCAGCACAGAACAAATCATAATATTCTGGCTCATTTCTGAAATGAAAACATGGTTCTCTCCTTTTGCCCTACCAGTCTTTTCCTGTAATGAAATGGGTATTTCATGGTAACTGTTGCAGTATTTTGAGTTCAATTATTATGTTACAGTAGCTTTACATATCAAAGAACAATCTATTTTATGCCATAAATACTTCCAATTGCTTTGTCTCCTGTCTTCTTAAAATCCAGTTATTTGCCCCCTCCTGTTGGTGGAGCTCTGAGGCACATGGCAGTGTGCAATGACCAGGACTAAAGGAATATTTTTCACTGTTGACTGGGTAGAGAAGATCTGTCATGAACCAGTTGCTTTTGTGTTACCATCTTCAATTGCCTTATGTGAAAAGTGCTTTGACTTGAAGCTGGTGTCAGGCGCCAGTGCATCTTGGTAAGGCAAATGAGAGGCAGTGAGGTGATTTTATTATTTCCAGAATGGCATTGATGCGTTTGAACAGCTGAGGTCAAAAGGATTCACACAAGAGTTCCAGGCTTGGCTTTCTCCTGTCCATACCACTGGACATCTGCTAATTCTGGATAGAGGGGAGAATCCAGGTAACAGCTATCATTGTAGCTCCTAAGAAAGATGGGACAAAAATTCCCAATTAGCAGCTGATGCTCAGCATTATGAGACGTTTTAAACCTTTACTCACTGATATAAAGTGAGTTCTTCAAATCTAATTTTAGATTTCCATTCCATCTTCTAGCTAGCATCTTCAGAAGATAATTCCCACCAAGTAATGACAATTGTCTTCCAAGTATATTTAGAATGCAGAGTCCTTAAAATGTGATTAACCCTTCTCTCTCCTGTTTTAGAAAGTTCTTTAAGCTTTTCTAAACAGAATTAATAAACAAGGAATGTAAAGAGCTACTCTAACCTTTAATATCATTGGAGTAAACCACATGAAAGACTTGACTGCCTGAGTATCTCAAGAGTAGCAAAATCATTTTTTATTTTTTAAAAGTGTAACTTAATGGAATTATCCATTTCTCTTGAGTGATGGCAGCTGTTGGGACAAATAATTGAAAGGACACAAATCAGTTGGGAAGAGACCATGCATCCTCAATAATTTGCTATTCATCTTGGGTACCTCCAAAAATCATTCTATCTCTTTGCTGTACTCTCCCCGTCCCCTGGTTAAGCTGCAGAGGTGTAAAAAATATTCAAAGTCTAAGAAGAGGGGATGGAAAGAGGAGGAAAGATGGAGCCAGCACAAAGGAAAGGTATGGCCAGAGAAGAAACAGGAGAAGCAAGGGTACAGAAGTTAGTACATGTGGTGACACACATGCATTCTGAAGTTGAAATGTGACCATCATGCATTCTAAGAATGAAACATGTACCAAAGACTGTCTTGCAACGTACCCTCTAATTTCCAGCCCCGCTGGGCAGGGCTCTGCCTCTCTTGCAGCTTTGCCCCTGCGTGCGCACGTGACCCTGCCCCCCTGCGCGCTGGGTTCCATTGCAACCAGAACCTCGTGTGATTGCTGCGCAGAGAAGGAAGAGAGCTGCACGGAGGGAAGTGGAGCCATGCATGCGTGTGCCCAGCTTAGTGGGAACCTTGCTGTCTTGTAATTACATTTTTGCCCAACCCTTGTGACCTATTACTAATTTATGGGACTGGGTGGTAAGGGTTCAAACATAATCCCAAAGGCAAGTCTAAAGTGCCACGTATTTGCTCTGTTTTTTATACTTTACATAGTAGCCTGATTCTGTGAAATGTACGAAGTGAATCTGTTCTCCCTGTATCCTTGCTCTATTGATTCACCTGATAAATTTCTATTTGTCTGGTGCTGGAAATGTCACAGGAGTAGAATGTGGAAAAAGTTGGTGCCATAGGCTAAATCTCACTATTGCCTCTGCATGCAGTTCTTTCAGGGTGGGTGGAGAATGGGCTTGGTTCCTTGTGCAGATCATAAAGCTTATTTACTACAACTCTGCATTTGCCTGAATATGCTACATATTTAGGCAGATAAGGCTATCCCGTAACAAGCAAGGCAAGATCTGTGTTTATGCAGTGGTTTTACGCACCAGCCTCTTCCAGACCTTTTGCTTCCCGGAGTGGTAGCCAGGTTGCACTGTTGCAGTAAAAACTACTAACGTTGGCCACACACTGAAGACTCACTAGCTTTTTAAGGCATAACGTTTCCAATTTCCATGTCATCAGTTACACATAGTGTACCAAGTGAGCAAGTTAGATAAGTGCATGTAGGGAATGTATAAGTACTGAGGTTACAGAAAGGAAATGTGAGAAGCACAGAAAGCTTAAATATATGTAATTCTGTTACAAAATGTGCATGCATGTGCATTTAAACTTTAACTCAATTATCTGTGCTTGTTCTATTCCATTTCTCTCTAACTGCATTGCATAAAGTATTATCTTTTGCTTTCTACAACCATGTATATCTTCTTTGTGAGTCACAAGTCTTCAGAGAGATGACAATTTTCTTGCTACTTCAAAGGAAACTCAGTGGCAGAGGATTCTGTTTTTAGTTCCCAGTTAGTTTGACTATAGTATACTCCACTCCTAGAGGTACCCAACAGTATGAAGAGAGACACAAGAGACTTTAGGAGATTCAGGAGAGCTTCTCTCTACACAACTCAATTGTTGTAGCCCTGGGTTTTATGTAGGCACATCACACATGGATCTCTTGGAAGGCTGGAAGAGAGATCCCTGTGTATTATTCTTGAGGCCTATCTGAATGCAGGCTTCCTTCCCCCTTCACTTCTGGCAAAGAAAAGGAGGAAGTGCCTTCAAGAAAGCAAGACCAGGAGATGAGAATTGAGGTGTGCGAGGAATGAGGTGATTGCACATAGACTAGAGGGAGCCTCCTAGGTCTACTGGAGGTAAACTAAGGCCCTGCCATTCTACAGTCCAACTGATCAGCTATCCAACCAATTTTCAAATCCAGATCTCCCTGTTCAGAGTGTTGCCCAGTACAAGCTTTGTCCTGGCTGCAACCTTCTTGAACCCAATGGTTGTGAAGCGGTTTCTTTGAAACAGAACAGCAGCAATATCTTAGTGCTCATGCACACACTGCTAAAGAGTTGCATGTGCCTGTCAAGTTGTTGCTGTTATCCATAATGTCTAAACCCAGTAACTGAGCAATCTTGCAATCATTAATCCAAACTCCCATTCGGCTGAAAGCAGCTCTGGAACAGTGAATTTCGTAAGACAAAAGACAAGGAAACAATAAGGGAAGGCAGAGGGAAGGGGTGTGGATTTGAAAATACAAAACATCCCTTCACTGTACCTCTATTCATCAGTACTTTGTTGAGTTGGAGACTGAGACTCATCCATAGTGGGTGAGTTGTCTGCTGCATCTCTGAACAAGGATCAGGAGCGGAAAAGGAAAGAGGAATTGTTAAAGAAAAGCACTGACACAGAACACTGTTAAGAGCTTATTAATACAGTCAGAAACAGGTTTGTGAATCACCCCGGAAGACAAGAAGAAGTTAGTGATGTGGGGAAATATGTCAAGCAGAGTTTTTGATTTTTTGATCTCTGTATGAAGGATCAGAAAAAGGGCGTGGGAAAAGAAAGCAAAAGACCATTTCTTTGTTGGTCAAGGCAGCAGTTCCCAGACTGACAAAAAAGAGCTTGCCTGTTAGAACAGATAACTGATATTGTGTTTTTAATATATCTGGGCATGCAAATAGCTGCCTGACTGATCTTTCTAAAGAAGGAATAATCATACCTAGCACTGTTCAAAGCACTTCACACACACACACTAGTAATCTTTACAGCAACTTTGTTTATGTTATTATATCTCTGCTGCAGATGGCATACTGAAGCTGAGTCACTGGATCTTGCCACCTAGGGAGTTTGTGGCAAAGGCAGCACATGGAAAAACTGGTTTACCTAGTTTATAATCTTGCAATTATTTTTGGTAGTAGAACATTTGCAAAAGTTGCTATTGTGGCAATATACATTCAAGCACTTATCCGACTTGTTTTCTGCTCTTTATCTTAGGAATGTAGGATGCAGACCATATTGCTATCTGCTTTTTATCTTAATAACTTTGACCAAGGTTGTCAGGTGAAGCATCTTGCTAAGATTTGAATGCATACCCTGATTCATCCAGGTTATTACTCCTGTCACACTGGGTATGGCTTTCTGGCTTTGTTTTTGGATGTTGGAAGGACAAGTTCTGTCCAACGGGAAAGAAGGAGTGAGACTTCTGACTCTCCTACTAGTTAGGTTTTCAAAAGCAGACTTGCCTGGAATGCAGAGGTCAAGTGGGGGACAGTTTACGGTGGTTGGTGTGGCACAACCACTCATGTGTTCGCTTGAATGGCTAAAGTGGCAGCCTTCCTTTTATGAAATTTTGGGATTTCATTGTGCTCTGAGTGAATCTGTGATTCCCCTCCAAACTCTCTGTTATTCACTCATACTTGGGTGCACACACCAACACATGCACACTGTTAATATCATGTCAATAGGTCCAAGCCATTGGAATGTGAACAACAGTGTTGTTTTCTTTGCTCCCACCCCTACACTTGTCTCTGCAATTAAATCAAATCAGCTGCACTCACGAGGTGTATGGTGTGCCACAGCAGAACAGATGACTTACAGTAAGGAAAATAACTGCATTTTGAACAGTGACCTAGAAGTATGAGTAATGAATATATAGGGAAACAGATTTAATGGCATCTAGAAATTGGAATCCCAGAAGAACCGAGGCCGCCTCCTGTTTGCCTTCCCCCCGGTCCCAACACTTACCCCGTCTGCCAGGCAAGGATGTGATGTGGGCTGCTTGGTGGTGTTGCTGCTAGCTCACTGGATGGGGTTGAACTCCTCTGACTGTGAGGTAAGGCAGCTGGAAAGCAATTGGTATAGTAAGTAGGGGGGCTCAAATACAAATGACACCGTTAGTCCTGTGTGACAGGGAGACACAAATGAAGCCAAACAGGCTGTGTTGTTTGGTATAACTTTTAAAAATAAACTATTTTCAAAGGCACAGCTACCAAATGCCCTACCTTGCCACCCCACTTCAAGCTTTTCCCCTTCCTGGTGCACATATATTCATTCAGTTGCAACCAAAGGGTAGAAAGTCCTTGAAGATCCCTCTTACTCCCTCAGCTTCAAGGACACAAGGAAATGTATTCAATTTGGCACAACTACTGCTGACGAACAAGCATCTACATTTAATATTTAAATATTTTTATATCAAAGTTACCAGCTAAGCACTATATTATTCTATCCTTTTAAAACTTAAATTTAAGTTTAATTTTTTTTATCTAGGAACCCCTTGTAATTTGAAACTGAAGCTATAGCTTGCTCACTTTGTCCATATATCAAGCATTGCTGCTACCCCCAAACCCAAGTGGCACTAAGCCACTGGGCTCAGTGTGGAGCTGGAGGAACACCGCAGACTTCTCTAGCAATAGGCATATACAGCCTTAGAAGACAGCTTGTTTTTTTCCCCCAAACCATGCCTTCAGGGCAAACTCTTTAACACAGGGGTCCCCAACCCCCAGTCCGCAGCCCGGTGCCGGTCCATGGCCTGGGCCGGGCCACGGAGACAGATCTCCCACCCCCCCGCAGGCACTCCCGCCCACCGCACAGCCCCTTTGCGCATGCGCGCATGAGTGCCCCCACCCCTTCGCGAGTGTGTGCGAGTGCCCCTGAGCGCCCCCACCCTTCGTGCATGCCTGTGCATGCCCGCTCCTTCGCGCATGCGCGCGAGCGTGTGGGGGTTCCCCCCCTTCCCCAACCGGTCCGTGGAGTTAAAAAAGTTGGGGACCACTGCTTTAACACATGCCTTTATTATATCCCTCAAAATTAAATGCAAGAAGGAAAACATTTACCACCCCAGGCACTTACTCTTTGGTATGCAAGAGAGAGACAAATCGTCCTCGTCTCACCTGTTGTCGCTTTGCACATCTGAGGCATCCTGGTCACCCTGCTGTGTGCCACAAAGGTGCTCTGAGAGGAGGTGCTGTACTGGGAGCTGCTGTCCGAGGAAGTGGAGCTTGTGTGCGACAAGCGGCTATGGTCTTTATGGGAGGCTGTAGACCGCTGGTACCACAGCCTCAGTTCATCCGACACCACTGTCCTTCCTGACCCTTTCTCATGGCCCTCTCTGCCCAAGGAGGGAGTCCTTATGATCTGAGAACGGGAGGGGGTCAGTCTTACTGAGTCTACTTCATCCCCATGCCAGTTCTCTTTAAACATTCCCCCTGCCGTGTACGAATTGGATGTTTTAAATTGTGCTTTCACACTATAGTGTCCCTCCTGGTCATTCTCCAGGCTGCGCACCACCACGGGTGTGGAGCTCCCTTCAATGTACAGAGGGTACTCTTTGATCCTGTACTGGGAGGAAGGCTGGCTCTGGCTGTGCAGATAAACGCCTTGGTGACCAGTCCCATTCCTGGCAGCCAGATTGGGCATGCTCCCTGAATTAGAGGAGACAAGATTCCCTGCCGACTTGTGCCTCTGCCTCTGCCGCTCTCGGGCTTTGGATGGGGAATCTTCTGCCAGTGTGGAATAGTTGGCATTCATCTGAGCTGGGTAGTAATGCTCAGAGCTGGAATGGCTGGTGCAAGAGGAGCAGTCATCCATGGGGTCAGAACCATTACTGCTACGAGTCCTGGGAGTGTAGAAATCAGGGCTTCCAGTCTCATTTTCTGACCCGAGGAGCTTTCCTTGGGACTCTAAGCTGGAGCTTCTGTGTCTAAAGTGCTGTGCTAAACTATGCAGTCTAGTAGGGCTTATGTCCACTGACCTGCAAAGTACAGAAGAAAAAGGAAGAAAAGGGGATTAGGCCTCCAACCAGCAAATAAACTGCATGTATAGCCTCTGTAATGTGGCTGGCAAATCCGTGGCTCTTCACAGTGGTGTACTGCAACTTCCATCATCTTTTTTCATTGACAATGCTGGCTAAGGATGATGGAAACTGTGGTCCCACAACATCTATAAGGTCTGGACCTCTGCTAAATGAAAACATATGACTATGAAGTCTCCACCTTGCCCAGTAAGGCTGACGTTTCAGATGTTTTTTCCAGTGGTAATAGAATCTGCCCTCTTGATACATCATTATATAGCCATGTGAAAACCCCAGTGAGGCACATGATGAAGGGCAGATGGATAGTTCTTTAGAAAATATTCTAACTGCAGCTTACCTCTATTAGCTGTTAAATAAACTGAAAGGCCCAGTGTTACAGAAAATGTCATGAGCCATCATGCAAGCTTGAGCAATTGTACAGGAGAGATAGTTAAATGAACACCATGAATGACTGCTACTTGGGACTGAGGTTTTTTTGAATGGTATTTAAAGTCGCTGTAGTAGGTAGGTAGCATGGCTTATCCACTATCTAGCTTGCACACCATCAGCTGATCTTCACTCAAGCCTTTTTAGGGGACTGAAAAGAAGCTTTCAATCCCACTGAGCTCAGCACTGTTGTCCCGTGTATGCAGCTCCTGAAGTGTTGTTTCTGGGGGGGAAATGACATGGGATGTGGCAGAAACAAGTAATGGGGAGGAAGAAAAAAAAAAGTCAAAGCCACTGTAGATCAGAATTTGGAAAAAATTCTTCTTTGGACTTCACCTTCCATAATCTCCTCTCTGGAATGGATACAAGACATGCTAGCTGGGGATTCTGGCGAAGGTAGTGTAAAGAAAGAGCTTCTCTAAAATCTGCTTACATTCAATCTAGTTGCCATCCGATATCTTAGATCAAGATTTTATTTAGGTCTTATGGACATGTAAAGGACTATGACGAAGTATTTCCCCTTTCTCGCATGTTCCCTTTTGCAAAATCAGATGGGAGTTCAACTGATTTCACCATCAGTGCTTGCCTGTGTGCATGAAAAAAAGCCTACTAGAGAGGGAGAAATAATTTTGAAATTTACATTATGTGATTCTGCAAGTGAACAGGATTCTACCCCTAAAGACCACAAGCTCTGTAGTACAGTGGTTGAACTGCAGTACTGCAGTTAAGACTGCTCACAAACTGAGTTCGATCCTGAGAGGCTCAGGTTGTTGGGTCAAGGTCAACTCAGCCTTCCATTCTTCCAAGGTTAGTAAAATGAGTGCCCAGCTCACTGGCAATGTGTACATTGTAAACCACTCAGTGCTTTAAGATTTATGGGGCGGTATATAAGTTGAAACAACAACAGAAGTGCTGTAGGCACAGGGAGTGTAAATTTTTAAAATGCAGAACTGGTTCATAATCCAAAGAAATTAAAGGACAAGTTGGAGAGTATTAATGTTGTAGCTTTCTATGCAGGATCATTCTAAAAGCTACAGTGTACTGCCACATGGTAATGTAATCCATTTAAAACGTTGTGTTGTGGAATGACTAGCTAAATAACATCTAAACTACTAACTTTGATATTGGAAACTGATAATTTTATTGTTTGTGCTATGCTCAGTCAGACACAGGACTAGTAAAAACACTGCAGTGAAAACAACAGAAAAATGATGAAACTCCTTGTTGCAGGATTTGTATTTTTAAAAATATTTCCATATAACTACATCTATGTGCTGCCCCTCAGTTTATTTGTCAGAGTCCAGGCTGGGACAAGGCATTGCTCTAATTAATTTCACAGAATTGTTTGCATAACTGATCACTAAAAAATAATTCTTACTATAGAGATTTTAAAGAGATGGGATAATGTGTTACCTCACTTCTTGTTTCCATGTAAAAGCCACTAATATTTGGATGGCAGGACCATGACACAGGTAACAGGAATTACCCCATTCTTGAATCTTTATGGGGACGTGGTGGCGCTGCGGGTTAAACCGCAGAAGCCTCTGTGCTGCAAGGTCAGAAGACCAGCAGTCGTAAGATTGAATCCACGTGACGGAGTGAGCTCCCGTCGCTTGTCCCAGCTCCTGCCAACCTAGCAGTTCAAAAGCATGTAAAAATGCAAGTAGATAAATAGGTACCACCTCGGTGGGAAGGTAACGGCGTTCCGTGTCTAGTCGCGCTGGCCACATGACCACGGAAACTGTCTTCGGACAAACGCTGGCTCTATGGCTTGGAAACGGGGATGAGCACTGCGCCCTAGAGTTGGACACGACTGGACTAAATGTCAAGGGGAACCTTTACCTTTACCTGAATCTTTATGGAGGAATACTTAATTTATCAGGCACTATCTAGTCTGTATCCCAAATAGAGACAGATCAATTTGAAGCAGGAACTGGCAGTCAAAACACATTGGGATTGGGACACATTCTGTTGGGTTCCCTGTTCTTGGCTGAAATTCTTCCTTTTACCCTAAGGAAGAGGACAGGGCAGAATAGCCTTTATTTGCTCTTGGAAATATTTTACTTTGGAGGCATAGACTTTCACTAATTAAGGAACAGTAATCTTTTGTGTTCCATGCATCTTGGAAGAGTATGAGACCAAGTGCAGCAAATAAAAAACCTGAGAACGCTCTACTGTAAAAATGCTATTGGTCATCATCATATGGGAGAATCTGCAAAAAGAAAACTATAGAAAAGCCTGAAGCAACCATCAGAGTTGGCCAGTAAGAGCCCTCTGCAAGTACAGATTGAGAACATCATATTGCACTTTAAGGATGTTGGGGAGTGGAGTGTACTGCACTTCCTGTTCCTCCTTCTCATCCAATATATGCCTTACAGTTACACCTTTTATGGTGGGGGACATGAAAGGACTCTTCATGAGAAAACAGTCTGTGTACTTCCCTACTATGAAGATGTGGAGATTATACAACTGATGCAGGAATGTGTAAACAGGGAGCACCAATCATTTCAGACTTTTATCTGCATCTGTAAATGTTCCAAACCAGCATCAAGGACTTGTTAAGGGAGGGAAAAGCAGCCAGATATCTGAGCAAGTTAAGAGCTTGGACAGTTCTCCATTTATATCTACCTTCCTCACTCTCTGAAGTATTCGATGTGGAATGTAATTCAAAATGTCATCAGATTCTTTAATTTATGTATTATTTTTTGTGTCTGTCTTTTCCTCCAGAAGCTGAGGGAAGTAGATATGCTTCTTGACCCACAATTCAATAATGAAACAATCCTGCAAAGTATGGCTAAGAGACTGTCATTGTTTTTTAGTGAACTTCACCCAGAGAAACCATCTGTCCAGATCTTTCTTCCTTGTTTTGACAACAAATCCCATTGCGTTCCTCACAGTTTACCCTGATGCTCCGGATCAAAGGTCATCCTGTATCAGCAACATGTGAAAACATAGGTTTTTGCTCCTTGGTCACTGGCAAATCTGGCTGAACGTATACAAAGATGCCTGTACTGGCATCAGAGCTGCTTAATTGTGTTCAACATTTGAGGGAAGGAAGAGATGGCCTCCACTGTAATTTATCTTAATGCGGATTTAGCTATGAAACACATTTCTTTATTTTCACTTAAACAAGGCTCAGGACTCAGAGCACAATTCAAGTTAGAAGAGGCCCAACTGGGTGACCATCACTTTATCTCATTGCTGCTGCAGCTTCTTCAGTTGGGAGTTTCAGAGACAAGAAAACTGAACAGAATACAAGCTTTTGTATTTCAAAGGGGAACGGGAGACAAACAGGTGACATTTTGGAGCGAAAGAGCTTACCTAGTAGAATGCACATAATGCGGACTGCGTACCCGTAGATCTGGTGTTGACGGCATGCTCGACTGCGAGTTCCAGTGGGGAAGATTCCGTATGGGGCTATTTTGTAAAGAGTTGCTCCCTCCACCTTCTGCACAGCTTCCAGTACTAGGGAACCGCCTGTGAGTGCTGTAAAACAAAACAGCAATGTAGTGCTCAGGGAGCTATTGCTCTTCACCTGAAACGCTTATTTATGTAGGCCTAAATGTTCACATTCTTTGTTAGATATACATATTGGTCCTTGAGAAGCTCATAGCAGCAAATAAGATGGTCTAGGCACAGTACTTCCTATATCTGAAAAAATGGATTGTAAAGCTCACCATGATGCTATTTAAGCAGCTGCAACTATAACGGGATAATTGTCATCAAGGAGACTTGGTGCAATGTATCAAAATAATCATATGTATGGGTAACTAGTGTTCTCAGATGTGTTCCTCACAGCTGCTCTCACAGGCCAAAGAACCAATCTGCAATTCATTATTATTTTTAAACAACCAACCTCTCTAGCTACCTGAAGTGCTGGAGAAGGGATGCCTGTCCATATATGGAACTATACACACCTTTTGGACCACAAGCCTCTACCTGAATGCACATCTGTGGAATCTGCAGGCAAAACTTTTGTTTCACTTTTTTAAAATAAGCATCACAAAACAAGTCACTACAGAAGAGCCACCTGGAATGGTGAGCTACCTGGAATGGCTGTGTGAAGAACGTTTCTTGACCTTCTCATAGGGTTCGTCCAGGGACGACTCGCTCCACATCTTGGGTTTGATGGGGGACTTGTCATAGTCATTCCTGTGATAGTGCATCTGCCTAAGTCCCTCCAGTGACTGAGGAGGGGGTGGCCGATTATGCGAGGGTGGGCGTGGAGGGAGTCCTTTGTGAGGTGACTGTAATGGGGATATTGTGCTGGTAACCTGAGAGTCTTCTGAAATTGAAAAAACAAACAAACTAACTAAAGCACAGGAACACTGAAATGACACATTATTTTAAATCACAACCAATGCTTGTGAGAGGTTCATGCCCTAAGGAGCTTAGAGTTAACTATCTGCCACAGGCAAGATGAGAGAATAAGCTGGAGGTAAATAAGAATATTTGGAGGCATGTGGAACCTACTATACCTGCAAAGCTAAGCACATTCATACTTCACTGATCTCAAGGGAAGAAATAATGTTACATTTAAATACTTCCCTATAAAGCTAACAGAGATAGTATTTAGCTTTGGCAGGACTTCTCCAAATTATTTAGCTATATCACTGCCTTACTTTTTGCCTTTATTCTCATAAAATGCCATGTGTTAGAATCCTTTACATACCATCCTCCAGAACAAGGGCATCTGACAAGGAACTATCCTCACTGGCAATATTTCCATCTGTGAAATGAAAAAACACACAAAAGGTCACAGTCACCCTGTAAGGTTTCCCCTAACAATTAAGTCCAGTCGTGTCCGACTCTAGGGGCTGGTGCTCATCCCCGTTTGTAAGCCAAAGAGTTGGCGTTTGTCTGTAGACACTTTCTGTGGTCACGTGGCTGGCAAGACACAGAATGCTGTTACCTTCCCACTGAGGTGGTACCTATTAATCTACTCACATTTGCATGATTTCGAACTGCTAGGTTAGTAGGACCTGGGACAAGCAACAGGAGCTAACCCCATCGAACCACCAACCTTTCAATCAACAGCCCACTAACTCAGAGGTTTAACTCGCAGCAGCACCCATGTCACCCTGTAGTTCAACACTAACCAGCCAAACACAAAAACACTGATGCAATCCTGAGCTGCAGGTGCCCCCATCTTTATACTCTAAAAAGAACCCTAAAATGCAGGCAGCTGGGTTAATAATCAATAAACCAGTTCTACTGATCTTCACCAACTAAGTGTCTAGTGTTTTGTATATTTAATGAATCTCAATTCCTATTCAGGACCAAAAAATATCCAAAAATTCTCTGTATTACAACGGAGTGGACATGAGGAGACTTGCAACACAATATTGTTGCTGGGGGGGGGGGCTCTTTATAACACCCTCCCCAGCTGCCCCACTATTATGCAGCTGAATCCAGAGGAAATGGGAAGCCTCAGAGGCATAGCAAAAGTTGTCATTTGCAGCCCCAGCTCCACCACACTGTTGAAGAAGTAGGCAATCTCTAGAAGTCTGGGAGCCATACATGCCCATCCCTAGAAGGTTGCTCCTGTGACACCCCACCCCCATTTTTAACTGAAAAAAGCACCCTTACACTATTCTACCTTTTTAAAAATTATGCACTATCCTACTGTTTTTAACATTATTGTTAAATAGGGTTGTACGTTGGGTCCTGGGGTGCTCTCAAAAGAGAATAATTGCCCCACATCCCTGAAGGATCCAAGGGGATATGGGAGGGGACAAACATTTTCACTGCATCTGTAAGGGAGCTGGGGGAAACACGTGTGGTCCCCTACTGTAGAGAGCATATTGCACCTCCAGCAGTAGCCAGCCCAATACTTCCTGGGTGCCTACAAGCAACAGCACTCCTCTAGCAACTGGTATTAAAAAAATACTACATTCTTGTTCAGGGGCAACAGACTACCTGCTACAGCTCTAGTAGTTGAAAGAGGAAGAAATGTTCCTCTCTAACTACTTTCTTCATACTACTCATGATTTCAAAGCCTTCTATCATGTCCCCAAGTCAGTGATCCTTCTCCTAATTAAAAAACTCCAGATGCATTTACTTTTTCCCATTCAATCATTTTTAAAAAATTTTTAAAAAATGTTTATAAATCCATTCAAAGCAGCGTAATAGAACAAGACCTATTGTATTACAATAATAGTAAACTTAGTGTAATTTATATTTTGTTTGGCTGTTTTCGACTATCCTTGTTGTTATGTTATTGTTTTATCCTACTTGTACACCACCCAGAGTGGCCTTGGCAGCCAGATGAGTGGTATAAAAATCAAACAAATAAATAAATTTCTTAAGTCATAAACTCTTATACCTTTGTATATACACACTGCTTACATGTGTTTTGGTTGCCTCATTCCACACTTCTAATTCTATACTTTCCTTTCTGAGATAGAGGACACACAGTATTCCAAAATGACTGCATCACAGCACAGGCATGGCACCATACAGACTCCCTGGTTGTTTTGTTTTAAAGTCTTTTTCTTTACAGTCACACCTTTTTATTTATTTATTTAAAATATTTTTACTCCGCCTTTCTCCTTAAAAGGACCTAATCTGACGTGTTCTCACTGGTGCACACTGAGCTGCTCACCCACCAAAAACCTAAGATTAGCTTCCTAGACAGTGTTGGACAGTTCAGGTTCTACCACAGTTTGTACAAACTTGAGTTTGTTTTAATTTCTTTGACCCAATGTACATATGCACACATTTGTTAATATATGCACAGTTCTTTAAGAAGCATTGTCTTGTATTGGCTCTCTAGCAGTCCACTGACACTTACTGGTGCACCCCAACACATCAGAATGCATTGATAAGTATAATAAAATATTGCCCCTATTTACCATCTATGATCAGGGAGGCTCGTTGTGTTGGCTTCTTTCCAGATTTGATACGATACTCATTGATGGCATTTTCAATCTCCTGAAGTTTCTTCAGTGCATTAAGGTAGGAGGTTTTCCTTTGTTTCTTCAGCTTCTTACTGACATTGGGGTCACTAGCTAGGCGGCGAGCAGCTTCAGTGATTTGCGACTGAATGGCAAATTCTCTCTCCAAGCGTTCCAACTCAGCTTCCTGTACAAGACACAAATGCTTTGCCTGTCAGTGTGTCAGCTGTATATGATGGCCTGAAATTCTTAGGTGCAAAGTACAGCAACAATCCATTGGATCACTGGGAAATATACCAGAGGTTTGCTACAGAAATCTACTGGAAGGATCTACAAAACAGCATGAAATACTGGCATGGAACTACTAGAACAACTTCAGTTCAAGTAGTCACATTCTTATTGATTTTAGTGGAATTGCACAAATAATCACAAGGAGCTGCCCTGAATATTCTACCTAGTTTCTTTATAATGAGCTGAAGGATGTTCATTTTGTTACACTGCAATATATACCACTAAGGGGCACAGGAACTTTCTCTCAATGAATGGGTCCCATGCTGCTCCAGAAAGTGGCCAGGTCTTATGTCTCACACCAGCATCACCAGAGCAATACTTGCCAAAAGGAAGGAACAATATTATTAGCCAACAACATAGTTTCTGGAATCCAACTAAAAGAAAGTGTCTGTACACCTGTGATGTGGGATTTACAGAAAAAGTAGAACAGGAAAATTTTCCAGAACATTTTCAATGCTCTAAATAATTTTATCTGATTTAGCATGTTTGGCTCATTTTTATTCCTCAGCATGTATTCTCCCTCAATAAGCACACAAAGTAGTTCATATTTAGTGAACAGAAAAACGAAAAATGTAATCCATTTCAATTGAGCACATTACCATAGTCTCTCGAGACTGAAGGATGCCTACAGTATACACAGTACACAGTATAAATATATCAAATGTTTTCCCAATAGATACAAAATAGCTGAACTAAAGTATCTGCTTTGGATTAAATTAACCACACAATATGGTTTAACTGTTATATTTAAGAACATTCAAAACTTTGTTTTACTGGGACGTTTATTACAATGTGACAATACCATATATCTCCCTTATATTTAACAAAAGAAAAATGACGACGCCTGAAAGAACATACTATTTTTAGGATGCATAAGTAAAGAGAGCTGTACTTGATATATCCATAGTTTAACTTCCTTTTACTGAGGTGTAACTGTAGCAATCGTCGTCTTCACTCACTTTCTGCACTGCTTATTGGTTCCATTTCAAGCAAAGGAGAATCTGTTTTGGAACAACTAGCTGAACATTCTGTCTCCCTAAAGGGTGGGCACATGGAATTTGCCACCGTTTGTCTTTAGTACCTGTACTTGTGACTGACTGAGAAAGAGACATAGGGTGTAAAATTTTTCCACCTGACAACACAACATGGCTGACAGCTCTGCTGTGTATCAGTTTGGTAATGTGTAAGTTGGTAATTATGAAACACAGGTTTATGACCTTTACATTTCTGTGTATTCCCTCCATGGCATATACTAAGTCGAAGTCAGAGTAGCTTGGATCCAGATTTTAAAAGCATGCAACCGGGCTACTCATTTTCCTCTTGTTCACACCAGAGCCCACCCCATTCATCAGCAAGGTGCACTGATTCTGTGTGTACTTTCAGAGGATGGGAGGGCTTCCACTAGGTCAGCTGCATGCTTTTGTATCTTGGTGGGATGCAGATTTAGTGACACTGAACAACAGCCCCACTGAAGCCCTATTCTTTTCAGTGGGTATCATTTACACATGTTTCAAGCAGGATCCGGACTCTTGAGCACAGAGTTTGGGGATATGTTACAATATGTTACAACGTTAACATAAATGCAGACTCTCATGCAAAATGAGATGGCAAGTAAGCAATTGTTAAAGAAAAATCCTTGTCCTGATGGGTGAGAGGTAGGCACTGAGCTTGTTGGGGGCCATGGCAGGTAGAGGCTGGAAAACAGGACACAGCAGAAGCCACATTCCTTCCTATCTGGGAGTGGGGGGCAATCCCCACTTTTGAGGGATTGTGTGTTAGCGGGGTGGGGAGATTATTTCTCCATAGCTTGCTGCAGACCTTTTGACAAGCAGAAGTACAAGGGACCTGGGTTTGGATTTGGGGAGAGACAAAGACATTGCATTCCCCCAGCAATGTCTTAGCTCCCCACTCCGGCCTCTAAGACAAGTTAACAGCTCTGTTTTGCATTATATAGACTGCTGCGAGTCCCCCTGGGCATCATTCTGATTGACAGGCATAATATTGAGTTTGTAATGATCATTCAATCAATCAGTCTGTCAGTCAATCAATCAATCATTGTGACTACTGAGAGGTAGATGGAGGATGGGCTCAGACACTGAGCTCTCTCTCTCTGTCTGTGTGTGTGTGTGTGTGTGTGTGTGTGTGTGTGTGTGTGTGTGTTAGTGTTAGCGGGGTGTTGGGAGGTCAACTTCAACATAATCTGCCGGATTCAAGTCATGGATAGCCAGTGTTAAGGAATGGGGCATCTGTGTGTGTATGTGTGTGTGTTAGATACTTCTCTCACTCTCAACCAAAAGAGACATAACTGACTTTTTCCTGCAACAGCACCTCCTCACTTATATTGGAGAAATTACACATGTATACTAAGGGGAATTCACTGGGGAGAAGACTAAATCTGTTCCCTATTCAGGAATGCTTCTCTCAAACAAATATGCTCCTATCAACACAGCCCCTACTTAGGTTCTATTTCTTGGCCATGCTCAAAGCTCAAGGTGTAGAATTTCCTCAGTCTACGGAGGTTGTCTATGTGATCAGGAATCCTAATTTTTCCAATGTTGCAATTACATGGAGAGCTTTCAGGGGCAGAAGAGTTTCTGAGCTTCAAAAGGTTACTCTCAAAGAATGGAGGATGATGGATGTAACAACAGAGGGGGAGGCATTAATATGCATCTCCTCTCCATACAATGAATTTAGAGTGCAGGGACAGGGTGTCATGAAATAATGTAAACTTGCTTTTATAACATGGCCAGAATCCTCTTGGTGTTTGTGTAAGGACTGTGTAACATGTGGCTAACTGACAAGGTGCCTGGTCATGATCACCTTGTGCAAATAGGTGCATTGACCAGCCACATGACGGAGATCTACCCCAGCAATTTACATAAACCTTATGCAAGCAACAAGAGGATTCTGTCCATTATATATAGTGAGCTCTCCTATCTCCATTTATTGATGTGAGAGCAATTCAAAAGACTTGATGCTCCCATGACTTAATCTCTTTTCAAGACAAGATAACTCTCTGAAGTACTCATTCCTAACATCTTTGCTTAAACATCTCCTTTGCTGTCAGTGATGAATCAGCATTAATTTAAAATCTATATCTATAATTCTGCTCAATGTGGTACACACTAGATAGTTAGGGTGTGTGGGTGTGCTTTAAGAGATTTGCTTTGAAGATTTCAAACTCTCTGTCAACACTAAATTTATTAAAGGTAAATAAAACACAGCAAGTTTTAAGATTCAGTTTTGATCCCTCCTCCACTAACTCATTCAAAGCTCCAGGAAAATATCCCACAACAGTGACTGCAGGCAGAAGATGAAAGCTACTGCTAAAGCATGGTTAAAAAAGAATGCATTTGATCTATAAAATTTTAACTGACACAACTCTACAGATAAAGCTCAGTCTGAACCTCTAAGAGAATCTGTGTTTCAAATGTATGTGCTTTAAATTGTACAGGTTTTGGGACCATGGTACATATTAAGCAAAGTGAAAATAAAAACCGGATTTATTGCAGAGTGAGCATTCAAACAACAGGAGCTGGACCCAATCATAGCTCCTCTGATACGTATGCATGGCATACATATATTTGAAAACATGAATCTGCCACATTAATGTTTTATGGTTTAAATGCACAGTGCAAAGTCATTTTCACTGTAAAAGTAATGGGTGAAATAGTCCTTTTAGCCCAAAAGGGTTAAGATAAAAATATCCTCTCCCTGTCCTAATATTCAAAGCAATTAGTATCTTTTGCCACACTGGTAAATTCTGGATATTTATCATGTCTAACATAAAACAAACAAACAAAACCACCCACCCATATCATTTCACTGAATTTCTAAGGATTTTAAAGTGTATCTATACTACATCTGTTAACTAATTTCCCATTTGTTATGGTTTGCAACTAGGGAATCCTGGGAATGACAGCACTATCAAAGGCACTAGGATATGCATGTCAGCAGCCCCACAAGGCAATAACTCTCAAAATTAACTTCAGTCACAACAATTAAATTACTTTGTTTAAACTAGTTGTGCTCAAGTGTCTCAGGCACTACTGAAGATGAGCCCATTATTGTGAATTGCTCTTTCAACAGATTAAATATACTTCTCTCTCCTAATTATTACTAAATTAGTCGTTATCACTTGTTGGATAATTCCTGTTGGTACAGAATACTAGGCATCACAGTCCAATAGAGTAGTTTTTCCAAGTCACTAACCTAGATAAGTCCTTTCTCTTTACAAACTTGTAGCTGGAGTAGTTGGCCACAACCAGAGAGACCCTAATGCAAAACTCTGGTTTGCACTCATTTTCAGGGTCAGTCTGATACATGTACATACTCATGGCTTTTGTTCTTCGTCTAGATCAATGGGAGGCAACCTGCGAGGTCCAGAACCTCTTGGAGGGCTAGGTATATCCTGTGACCCTCATTCCTCTTTTGTGGCAAATGCCACAAAATCATGACCCCAAAATAGCTTTTATGCACCCCAAGGTAGGTTTTGTGCATCCAGCCCCTCCCAAACTCCCCTGCTGGAAAAAAATCTAACAAAAAATGTAGAATTTTCCCTACAGAGAGCAGTAACCTTTTGAAACAAGATATAGTTTCTACATAGACCTTTTAAACATTTTAAAAATCATTTAAACAAAACTGGATACTTCTGGTCTGCTTTTCACCTGGAGGTGGTAATGGGGTTGGTGCCACCCTGGCAGTTCTTGGAGTTGGGAAATTAGGTCCACATCACTGAACTTTTCACAGCCCCATGCTAAACTGATAGTTTCTTATGATCAGCTGAGGTCCTCTCTCCCCCGCTCTTGCTTTCTACACTTGTCTAGGCCAGCCGAACATATCATACAAGATATACCAGAAGTTGAAACCTTCATAACACACTGATGCACAAGCCCACAAAGTGCTCGGAGTCAGGCAGGATTTTAATGCTTATGCCACACTGAGAATTCCAATCCTGCCTTTCTGCTGCTGTACGTTTTTTTTCACAGCCATAGTTCATATCACTGACGCTAGAGACAGGTTGAAGAATAAGCACACCCAAGAAAAACAGAAATGAAATTTTCTATAGGGTCAGATTAGGTTGGGATTATACTTTCATTATTGAAAAAGGGATCGGAGGTTACACCACCTTTGGTTTGCAGTTATAAAAGAAAAACAGAAAAATACTATGACTTGAGGATGTCCAGTATCAACAGTTCTTAAAGATGACAAACAATTCAATCTTTGTAGCCTTAGGTGGATGATTTATTGACAGCAGGCAGTAGATGGACTTTAACTTAAACCTAAACCTTAAATAGATTATGGAACGCTCTCCCTCAGGAGATCACACTGGCCCCTCCCTTTTATCTTTCCGCTGACAGCTGAAGACCTATTTTTTCAGGCTTTTAACAATCATGAGAGTCCCTGAATACCTTTTTAAAGTTAAGATAGATTTTTAATACTTTCAAAAATCTATCTTACTGGCTTTTAATTATTTAATCATATTTTAAACAGCGTACAATTTAATTGTTTTTAATATTTACTTTATTATGTTTTTAATTCTATTCTTTTAATATTGTGAGCTGCCTTGGGTCCCTTTATCTGGAGAAAGATGGCCTAACAAACAAACAAACAAGCAAGCAAGCTAACTAACTAGCTAGCTAGCTAGCTAGCTAAATAGCTAACTAACGAAAGCTAGGTTGAACTCACTGCTTAACAATGAAGCCGCCTGGGCCAGGTTAGTTTGACCCAAGCATCACAGGATTATTTGTGGATAAAATTGGATCATCCTATTAATGATAAAGAAATTTCAGTGGAAAATTTTCAGATAACAATGGTACTAGGAATATTCCAACATACGTAGGCCAGCAAAGGCCATCACAATCATGGACACATCCAAAAACAAAATGGTGGATAATGGTTTTTCTGGATATAAATGAAACTACACTATTTCAAAAACCAATTGTAGATGATTAATGGTCAGTCCAAAAGCTAATTTTAGCTGCTATACTCATGTGAACTGCTGCCATCTCTGTTCTGTGTAGCCTGTGCTTGGAAAAATACGGGTATGTCTGTTCATATCAAGAGAATACCAGCCACTGTGTAGCTTGTCTTTGTAAAAATAGCAATATGCCTGGGTAAATCAATAGAATACCATGCACCAAAATAAATATGAAATAAAGAGAGCTATATTTCTCAATGTTCACATGATTTTTCAACACCTCATGTCTCTGAAACTGAACAGATGTTTTACAATATGCCCCAAGTAGAGAAAGACATTTAAATAATCAGAATTAATCAAGCAAAATTAATCACAAATAATCTGAATTGTCTCCATTAAAAAAACCCCAACAAATCAAAACTAGAAGTCCTATTCAGCTAATACAAATGGTATCCAAAATCCCTCACCTCTCCTTTTGGCAGGATTTTCTGTTCATCCAGTTTAAAGGAAGTACCTATTCTTCTTCGCACCATTGGGGGCTCTTCCCCTGGGTCAAGGGGGTATTCTCTTGGCAACTTCCCTGTAAGCTCCTGAAAATGTATAGAATATTAGAAGTTAGTTGTGTGTGAATGCCTATGTGCATAAATGGATCTCATCTAGGTAAGCATTCCATATATATGGTCTCTCAACAATGCAATATCATAAATGTATTTGTTTGAGAAATGTACTGAAGACTGGTCTTCACACTGAACCCGAGGGCACTTGCATTAATTTCATTAAAACATAAACATAATCAACAGAGAACATGAAACGGGACATTAACTAGCAATCTATCATGTGTTCCAAGATAAATTCACTGAAGGTATAGCAATGACAATATGAAGGTGCTGTTGCTGCTCACACTACCTTTTACACACACTCTCTCTCAAACTCCTATATTCTTTCTCCTCTCAAATCCCATCTCTTCTCCAGAGTTCATGGCTTAATCTGTTAATCCTAATTTCTCACTGGAATCAAATCTAAACATACATAACTTCTTTTTTTTTGGCCTTTCTTCCTCTTCTGTTTTTGTTGTGTTACAAGATCTTTTTCCTATTACTTTTTTGTTTAAATCCTCTGCCAAAATCTAGAATAAAGATTTCTTTGACTAGGATTTTATTGTCTGTAAAGCACCATTGACACTGATGGCACTGTCTATGTTGTAATAATCATCGATATGTTTCTTGCGACACATTTTTGTAGTAAATGACTAGTGTAGTTGTAAAACAATATTTCACATCCACAATCTAGATACTATTTCATGTGACTTTTAAAAAATTTGTGGGGTTAATTTATGATTTTGATCCAATGCCAAATTATGCAACTCTAGACTGAAAGGGTCACTTAAGATTTGTATAAAATAATAAAGCAAACCCTGCAATTTCAGAGCTACAAGCCACTGGCAGAATGACTTTTAAAACAAGGTAATTGGCAGCACATTTATTGTGGTTTTGTTGAAAAATGCAAAATAGCTGGCTCACACAAGCATCAGTAAGTCTTAATACATTTTGATGCCTACCACGGGAAGTATGGTGATATTGCAGCACTGTGGTACGAAAAAGTCTCTGAAATAGAGAAAAGCCCCTAAAACATGAGCAGAAAAGGTTCCGTGCCAGGGATTAAAAATATGTTTTGTGTTCTACCTGTAACACGTTGCTATAAAAAAAATCCCAGTTCTTCCGCAAAAACTACAGAAGAGCAGCCAACCTTGTATATATAGGCAAAGTTCTATATATATATAGGACCTTTTTGTCCCCCCCCCCCCCGATTACTGGGAAGGATGGCCTAAACTTAGTTAGCCTTAGCACTGAAACAAAAGGAATGACTGCGCTGGATCACCTGTTTTTACATTTTGATCTACCAGACTGAACCTTCTCAAAATACAAAGATGACGCAGAGCTACTGTCTATCCCACAGAACCTTACAATAGGTGATGAAGCAAATTTTAGTTGAACTGAATAATTAGAATATTTAGCTCAATGAAAAACTGTCCACAATTAAAAGTGGGAGCACATTATTTTCTGTATTTCTGCCCCCCACCCCCCAAATACAAGTTTTTAGAAGAAACAAACACAGAAGGCACCACCTTCAAAGAGACATAGTGAGGTGGGCAATGCCACTTTCAAGACGGCACACATAGCTTCCAGGCACAGCACCTAATGTAGAACAGGGTCAGGTCACTTTGTTGTCAGGTTGTAGCGTAATGACTGGCTATAAGCTTTCCCATCTTAACCCAACCCATCAAGTATTACCTCTCTTTCTCCAGCTGACACCCCTTATCATTGCCACTTTCCACCCCATTTGCATTTGGGACAACAGTAAGTGGGAGAAGTATTCACACCAGCCCCTCTGTAAGAAGCTCAATTTTACAAATACAGAAAGTGCTTTTAGTAAATAATAAATGTTATAGTTATATTTAAAAATAACTTTTCAGAACTACTGTTATTCATATGTGAATTTAAAATAAACACCAAATCTCATATTCTTTCTTAACAAATTTCTTTAGTCAAATGATGTGATGAGCTAGAACTCGTTAAACTACTAGCCCAGTTTGGTGGGCTAGTAGTTTAACAGATGGTGCCTTCTGTCTTTAATCTGTAGTGTAGACTTATTTATGTAATAAAGCAGACATTAATTTTATTAGCAAAATGACTGACAGTTTAAACCAAACAATTTCAGCACAATTATTCTGAAGTTCCAAGTGGGCATCTCCTACCACAATAATGAAATCAGATCCAAAACTCTAGGGTTGTTGTAACATCATCATTAGATAGATTTCTAAATGAAAAGATAACGGTAGATCACATTGATCTTTCTTTCTCTCTGTGAATCCCAAAAGTTGATATAAAAGCCCAGAGTCAACCAATTTAAGGAAGTAAGGAATTACTGTATTTTTGTATATATTAGACAAGAATTTAAACAACAACAACAAAACTCCCAAAAACTGTTTTGGCACCTTAAAGACCATTATGTGAGCTTTTATGGATCAAGACCACTTCTTCATCTGACAAGTGATTCGTTACTGTTTTTTAGTTTCAGTTTTTATTCAGGCCAACTCCAAAAACCCTGCAAATTTCCTTAAGAAAGAACAGCAAACTAGGCTACTATGTTCACCCGATAAAAAGCATGCTATCAGCCTGCCTCTTGTAATTTAAGCTGAACTAATATTTAACTAAAACCTGCAGAAATCTGATGCCACTGCTGCCAATGGTTAGGGGCCAGGCTCAGTTTGGCTACTCCAAAGCTTCCTTCTGCCAGCCTGATTATAAGCCCACAATGCCCACAGCAAAATAAACAGTGATTTATGAAAAAATGAAGACTGAAGTTTTAAATAAAACTAGAGGATGATGACTGAACTGATACCTTTAACTGACCATTAAGAATACTGTATAAAACAAAAACACTATCCTGACAAAATCTGAGCAAAACAGTTTAAACATGGACATGTGGCGCACGACCAAACTCATAGCCCTTAGTTTAAAGCAAAGTACCAAATTCAACTGTTATTTATAATAAAAGAACAAAATGTTGAAATAAAGTTCAGCAGGTAATGTACTTCCTTTTACAGCTTTTACTGAAAAACAATTCTCTCACTGTTTGCCTTAATTTGGGTTGAGTAGAGTTTATAGGAAAAACAGAATGTTGTAAAGTATCTAAATAAATGCTCCAAGTTCACAGGATTGCAAAAGACACAATTCAGCTTTTGAATAATATCAATTTCCATTTGAGAAAGTACAGCTTCTGCCTATCACGGCTGCCAATGTGAGAGTGCTTTGGCAACACCTGATGAATCTCATGACAAAGAGCTAGTTGAACAAGATTTCCAGTACTTAGAAGGGAGAATTCTACATAGCTCCTTTCCCTTCTCAGGTCTATTAAATAAAGAACAAAATTATATAAAACAGAGAAATTTAATACAAGTCATAGAAATGCAAAGCTCAACGGTCATAAAGTCCAACCTCCAATGACAGAAGAAATCTACAGCTGAAGCATTTGTGACAGATGACCATCCAAGCTCTGTTTTAAAAACCTGCAATGAATAGAAGCCCTCAACCACTGCTTTGTATGTCTCCGTTTCCTGACTTTTCAACATCTTGGTCACCCTCCTCTGAGCAAATCCTAGTTTGCTGATACTCTTTTCAACTGTGGTCCCAGAACTGGACAGACTATTCAAAGTTAAAACACTGACCAAAGCAGAGCAGTACTGTTATTGCCCTTCTATATCTTGATCCAGGTTATTTAAAAAGTGCTGACCAACACCAGGCCTAGGCCAGAACTGTGTCTTAACCCTCTTGTCTCCTCACTCCAGGATGGCTAGGAATTGTTGGTGAGCATTTCAGAGAGATGACCAGCAACCAGTTACAACAATACCATCATCTAGTCCAAAATTTACCAACATGGTCACAAGAATATTGTGAGGGTCTTGTCAAATGCCTTGCTGAAGTCAAGATACTCTACACTGACAGCATTTCCCTCATCTACCAAGCTTGTGACTGTCAGAAAAAGAGGCAATATTAGTCTGGCATGACTTCTTTCTGAGAAACCCATGCTGGATCTTAGTCATCATTACATTTTTTTTCTGTATGTTCACAGACTGACTGTTGATCTGTTCTAAATTTTTTCCTGATATTAATGGCAAGAAGTTAAGTTAATAGTTGCCTGGATCTCTTTTTTCTCTTGTTTGAAGATAAGGATTTGTCTACTCCCAGTCTTCAGGAACCTCACCTGTTCTCCAAGAACATCAACAGAGGCACTGTGATCACATCTGCATGTTTTTTTTAATTACTCTTAGATGCAGCTCATCAGACCTTAAAGACCTGAATTAATTTAAAGTAGCTACATATTTCTGTACCACCTTTGTACTTATCTTGGGTGGCAGCCCTCTCACGGACTCCTCTCCTGCAAGTCTGAGTTTATTCTGAACTTTAGCCCTCCTGACCTGCTAACTAACTAACACTGGATACTCTTTTATACTCTTCTGTCACTTTTCTACTTCTTATACATGCCTATACATTACATCTTACTTCGTCTGAAAGCTTCTGATTCAGTCACCCAGTTTCTTCAGATATTTCCCACTTTTTTTCTCATAGTAATGGTTTACGATTCCACTGATGACAAATCAACTTTAACAAACATCCTTCCATCGTGGATCCTCTTTTCTTTATTTCTGATCATGGGATCTCACCCACTATTTAAGCTTAAGCTTACTAAAACCAGCTCTCTTAAAGTCCAGAGTGCACATTACACTATTCTCACATTTTCCTTTCTCCACTATAACAAATCCCAAGAAGGCTTAGTTGCTTTCATGCAAAGTTCTCTACATTTCTACTTTGCTGACCATTTCTTCTCTGTTGGTAAGGACCAGAACCAGAACAGCCAATCCCCTTGTTGTTTCTTCCCCCTTCTGGAAGATAAAGAATCCAGCAAGGCAAATGAGGAATTTGTTGACCCTCATATTTTCAGCCGAGTTGGATTCCAACAGATATCAAGGTACCTGAAGTCTCTCATTACTACTGTATCCTCTCCTCTTTGAATGTTTAGCAATCTGGCCTTGGAGGGCATGATCTAAATTGTCAGTCTGGCTAGCAGGACTATAAAAAATCACCAGTGATGTCACTGTTGTTTCTCTTGCCTCTGATTTTTACTCAAGTGCCCTCCACCTGTATTACCAGTTCCAACTCGTGGATTTCCTCACAGTTTACATACAATGCTACTCCTCTGCCTTTCCTTCACAATCTATTCCTTTATATGTGCTATAAAAATAATTGCTTAAGCAGACATGTGGGAAATAGTTTGCTTTTAATTTGGCACGCTTTTTTCCAGGACTGAGTGCATTAAAGTTGTTTTAAACAAATATATTGACCAGGAAGTACAAATTTTGCTTCAAAAAGAAATGAATTACTGACTTGATTGGGTGAGGAGCTAACAGCTACTGGGTTTGTAGCTGCACCCAAGAGTCCCTGCAAGCTTGTGAGCCAGACTTTGGAAAGAGGAAGAGTAAAAAGGTGTGTTCTGCATGGATGTTCGGTGGAGGTGTTTGAGAGGGACGCTAGGAGTATTGTTTCAGTCCCTGCCTAGGACAAAGGAGATGGATCTGGAAGGAGCTTTTGCATTGACTTACAGGATGTTTGGCAAGATTGTCTTCCTGCCTGAGGATGTCAAAACTTACATTTGCAACAAGTACAAGCATGCTGACCTGCTGGAAGAGAAGGTGCAGCAGCTTGAGGTCTATCTATCCATTCTTTGCCTCATGAAGGAAAATGAAGCATTTGTGCACAAAGTTTTGCAGACTCTTCTAGAAGAACAGCAAAGTGGGGAAGAAAAAGAATACAAGAGACAAGCAAAAGAAGGAATGGGACAAAGAGAAGCAGAAATGTCAGACAGCATCTGTGTGCTTGAAAATACAGAATCTATACCAGCCTTCCCCATGGTCAGTGGTTTTGAGCTGCTTGAAGGTGGATAACAAACATCTGAAGGCAAATATATTACAGTAGGCATTAGCAGGAACCTGGTGGGATGAGGTTTATGCTTGGAATGTAGTGATTGAAGGGTACAACTTGTGATGCTAGAGGTAAGTAATCTAAGAACAAGTTTCATTTATACAATTGCTGCTATTTATGATGCTCCCAGACAAGGCAAAAGCATGGTGGTAATCTTGTTGTTTCACCAATCAAAAGGGATTTATTTTCACAGTAACCAACTTGAATCTAGTCCAGGTTAAAATAATTCCAGTGTCTTAAAAATATCCCAAAACGATCCAAAACCAGAGAAAGATAAAGTGATCTCATTTGTACAGCACTCTGCCATCATTCTTCTCTCACAAAGGCTGTACAGTAATAATCAACTCAATGATGCTGACAATGGAATGGGATACAAACCTGGTTCTGCTTTGGTCACTCTGTAGAATGACTTACAGGAGAACAACCAAGAGAGCAAGACTCCGATGAATTACTCTCTGTGGCTTTCAGTACCCAAACTATGCTATTGTTCTTGAAAGTCTGACCAAATGCAGTAATTTTCTCCTCAATTTTTCTCCCAATTTCCACAAGTCTCAGGGCTTCCTCAAACCCGGTGCTTCCTTCCTCCTTTGCTAAGCTTGGTACTGTGTTTGCTACATAAGCCACAGCACTCACAGAGGACAGAGATGGCATTATCTATGTGCTCTGAATAGTTTGTCTGTTGCAAAATTTGACAGTGCATAGGAAATCATAAAAAATGAGTGCTACGCTATCCTCTGTAAAATTCTGTTAAATCAGGACAAAACTGTTGGGAAGTAGTGGCAATTCAGGAGCAACAGAAGTTGGGCCATGCACAGAAGTTGGGCCATGCTAGGAAATTAGATGAGGAAATGAACTCTGTCTAAATCTGAGACTTCACATATGACCCACTATAGAAATGATCTATCCAGATTCTAACTTTTTTGCCCAGCAATACTCACAATTCTGCTGTAGAATTTGACAATTTCAGTCGCACATGTTTTCTACATTTTTGCTAAGTATTCAGGCTTGTTACCAACATAAGCAAATGTGAATGCTTGAAGGATTATTGAACCTTTTACTTTGAGAAACAGAGGCCCTTTAGGATACTATCCTAATAACTCATTTCTACTTTGTTGCACATTAGAAGCAGCAAAAGGATTTCCAAGGATGATAAAAATCTCTGCCACCTACCGCTTCACGGAGACACAGCTTTTTTAACTCCTCCAGGCGCTGGCGCAGTGTCTCTTCCAGAGCTTCTTGCCTAGATTTTAAGGCAGCCAGCATGTCTTTCTTGGCAGATTGAGAGCTATCACTCTCTTGGGAACCTGTCAATAAACAATGGCAGCATTAGGCCAGCTGAGATTAGAGCCAACATTTGCAGCAGTAATGGAGCTGGTGAATATGGACCTCTAAGGAGGGAAGAAGACAAAGAAAATAAATAGGTGTTGCACTGTATGGCTGTATTGGTTCAAGACACTTTCTCAGTGGCTATAGTAAAATAATGTTACATGTCTGAGCCTTACTTAACACATTCATATAAGTCTTTGAGATCACATAATGATTAACATTCCCTGAAATATTAATTTTTGTATATCTATTAATGTATATCAGACATAACAAAGATTGCAACAAGTCATGAACACATCCTATTCCTGACTAAAGACCTGCTTCTCCTGTGATTCTCACCATTGATCCTTTCAAGCTGCTAAGCATTGGCTATGTTTTTCTGCTACATCTCATCACCAGACTGATATGCAGTTACTATATATGGATGTAAGTGGTACTTCCACTTTCATTAGCTGTCTACAGTGGAAGGTCATCATGCTTCCATGGAAAGAAGAGCAATTTGTACCAAGCAATTTTCACTATGTGGGAGTTCGGAGGATGGGCTGCAATTATACTCATATTGAGAGTGGACTGCACCTTTGTCTCCAAGCTCTCAACATCTTTTTGACTGAATTAATTATCAGGAACTGGTTGGACAATATATAATCCTCCTGTTGCAACATGTACAACCTCTGGATCCCTTACATTCCATATTCAGCAAGTGTTATTGCCCCAGTATCGCTAATTTATTACAGAGGATGGAAGCGCAAAAGCAAAAGATATAACCTGTAAGCAACTGTAAATTGAGAGACTCACATAATTTGGCAGTCACTTAATGATATATAGCTAAAAATTAGAAAAATTAGTCTTAAAAATAAAAACAAAAACTAAGTATTTCAGTCTAAAAAGTTTAGTCATTTGGGTTTGTAAAACATTCACATTAGCTGTGCAAACTCTGTCAATATGATTCTAAACAGTGAGCTGAAAACTTTACATGCTACTACTTTCCCACTAATGCACTACTTTGAAAGCATGTTTCATCTTCAGCCATATACCTGCAGCTGGGCTTGTGATTTATCCAAATGGTTGATGGGTAGCTACAAAGATATGATAAGTAAATGAATACATTAACCTTTCAGGTGCAAGGTGAATGTGTGTTCTGAAAATGCTTCAAACATACAAGCAATTAGCCTTTCAATGAAATGCCAGTCTTCCATCTGTACAGAGCATTTTCACAGCAGAACGTCTACCTATCTATATACTATTTTCTTGCCCATCTGTAGTCTGCAGTGGTGCAATACAGGAAAAGCTTTGGCAGCTCATGCTCCAGCTTGTATCAACAGGCTCTACAAATAGCCATTCTTTGCACTGTTATCTAGCAACAGTGCTCAACCTTTGCCTCTCCAGATATTTTCAACCAATACCCAGAAGTCACAGCTAGCATGGCCAATGGTCAATGAAGGAAACATCTGGAGGACCAATGCTTGAAAACCACAGCAGAAAAACAACAGAGTAGAATAAATCGTTCTGATTTTGCAGAAAGAGAACAACCTTGTTTTACATGAATAAGATACCGGGGTGGGAAGCTACAAAATAGCAGCAGCAGCAACACACGGCCATGTAAAAGAATATTGCCAGGAAAAAAAATCACACCACTATTCACAGATTGAGATGTACAGTTTTTCCAATATGGGCTGTCCTTAGTCTCTGAAACAGGAATGTGTGAAGACATCTGAAAGGATGGAAATAAGGGTAGTGGGTGGGTGGGTGGGTGGGGGGAATAGAGACAGAGGCAGGAACTAACGTGGATTTTAACATGTTTCAGGCATAGCAGGTGAGAAATGTACAGCTCTGAGGAACAGTTAGAGGAAATCAGCCAAAAATAATTTGAGCGAATGCCCAGAAAGTGGGTAAAAAAAAATCCCCATGTCAGCTATATGACATCACAGTTGTCCAGATGTGCAACCCTGTGTGGCTTCTTTGATACAGTTTGTTTATTTCCTACTTGCCTAGCACCATAAACAACCAGTATCCTAATACAGCTGCTATTCATGCTGTATTCATTTTGCCTGGCTGCCAGCATCCATGAGACGCTCAGCCAAAAGCTGGCCATCCGGAACATTCTCTGAGGAGCCCAGCTTGGGAGTGACGGTGCATAGCATGTTCCCTCATGCCAGAAGGCAGGCGTGATTCACTGCCTCAGGATGTCCGCAAACAACAGAAAGTGACCCCAAACAGCCACTATCTCTCAGCTCTGACTTAGAAATAGGATATCCTCCACAGCAAACAGCCAAGATAACAGCTTAGTATCCATCTGGAATTACTCAGCACAAGATACACAGATACATATCCTGCGAGGAGAGTGTTCTTCATTAGTTTCTCTTTGCTTGTCTGCTGCCTGTGGTGACTGGACAAGTTCACTATTCATCAAGAGAAATGCTTCCTGAGAAGAGCAACAGGAAGTTCATGTCTAAGATGTGGTGATGGGGAAAGTCTGCCCACCAGTTAATGCAGATGAAGAAATACCCATCTGAATGCTTGAAAGATGTTAAAACCCAAGTTGGTTCATTTACCAGAACAAAACAGCTCTGCAGAAATGGCGGGGTCCCTACCAAACAGTACTTTACAAGATATATATGCAAGCTTCCCCACATAGGAAGGGCAAAGGAACCCAAAGTTTAGTTTCTGAGGAAGGAATGTGACTGGACAACTGACTAAAGCTTGGCAAAGTTTTCACTGTAAAAGTCAATGACTTTTAAAAGCTCTCTCTGAGTTAATATTGAAGTTTTCAACTGTCGTCTTGGATAAGCAAAAGTCCTGTGTTTGAATTTCACAAGCCTCATTGGGGACTTCTCTGTGCCAAACAATGGCTTGATGTTGGGAGTAATGGAAATGAGTGCTGTCTCATTTAGGCTTGTAACGAATTTAAATCCACTCCCACATTCCATTCTCCCCTTCTTTAGAAGACGGATGTGCGAACAGATGTGTGGACAGTGTATCGTAAGTAAAGTTAGGTTACCTACCTGTAACCATGGTTCTTGTAGTGGTTCTCTGTGAATTCACACAAATGGTTTATCCTGCACCTGCGCAGGACGTTCGGAACTTTCTAGAGCTTAGAAAAAAGCCAGAAAGTTAGTCTCCCCCCCCCCGAGGGTATATAGGCTCCGCCTCCTCCACCTTCCTTAGTTCCCTATGTCCGCCGTTACTAGAGAGTAGGTATAATGACCTGTTATCGTGACGGACAGCGGGGAGGAAGGGAGGGATGTGTGAATTCACAGAGAACCACTACAAGAACCATGGTTACAGGTAGGTAACCTAACTTTCTTTGTAGTGGACTCTGTGAATGCACACAAATGGGTGATTAGCAAGCTGACTCACCGGATGGAGGGCCGTCACGGTATCAGGGATGACAGTATCGCCCTTCCAAAGGCAGCATCATTTTTCGCTCTGACATCGAGGCGGTAGTGCTTCGCGAACGTCAGAGGATTGGACCAAGTAGCCGCTTTACAGATGTTTTGAATATGAACACCGCGATGAAGAGCGGTGGACGTAGATATAGCTCTGGTGGAGTGAGCCTTAAGCTGGTCCGGTACCGGTTTGTTTGCAAGCTGGTAAGCCATTTGTATGGATTGCACGATCCATCTCGATATTGTCTGAGAGGATGCAGGAGCACCCTTGTTATGTCCATGGTAGCACACAAAGAGACGGAAAGAGCGTCTGAAGTGCTTGGTTCTGTCCAAGTAGAAGGCAATAGCCCGCCTGACGTCCAGAGTATGGAGCTTGCGCTCGATTGGAGTGGACGGCGATGGAAAAAAAGTAGGAAGTATCAGCGGTTGATTCAAATGGAAGTCTGATACAACCTTGGGAAGAAATGAGACATCCAAGTACAGAGTAACTTTATCGGGATGCATTTGTAGGTATGGAGGGTCAGACCTAAGAGCTGACAGTTCACTAGCCCTTTTGGCAGAGGTTATGGCCACTAAAAAGGAAGTCTTGAGAGAAAGCAATTTCTCGTTACAGGTTGCCATGGGTTCAAATGGAGGCTTGGTAAGCGCATCCAGGACAAGTGGAAGCGACCATTGAGGTACAATGGGTGAAGAGGGCGGCCTGATGTTCTGCAGGCCCTTAAGGAATCTTTTAACCGTGAGGTGGGAGAACAGTCTGGCGGAGCTAGAGTGAGATGGCTGGTGAGCAACTATCGCGGAGATATATACTTTAATGGTGGAGTGTGCGAGTCCAAGATTGAACAGATGCAGTATAAAGGTAAGTAAGGTTGAGAGTGTAACTGGGACTGATTGAAGTCCTTTGGACTGAACGAATTTCGTAAAAGATTTCCATTTGTTACGGTATAGGCGAAAAGTCGAAGGCTTTCGAGAGCGGTCTAGAATCGCACGGAATTCGGGGTTATCCTCCACGCCGTCAGGTGAAGAGACCGGACATCTGGATGGAGAAGGGCCCCGTCGTTCTGGGATAGCAAGGACGGTATTAGAGGTAAGTGGAATATTTCCTCCGTTATTCCTTGAAGGTGGGCAAACCAGGGTTGTCGTGGCCACCACGGAGCGATGAGAATTGCATTCGCCTGGTATTGAATGATCCGGACTATTGTCCTGAGAAGCATTGGTATGGGAGGAAACAGGTAAGTGAGTTCTCCGGACCACGGAATGAGGAAAGCGTCTCCGAGTGACGCGGTGTCCCTGCCCGCTCGTGAGCAGAACTTGCGGCATTTGGCGTTGCGGTGAGATGCAAAGAGGTCTATGGTGGGTTGACCCCATCGCCGGCATAGGTCTTGAAAAATCGTCTCGTCGAGGGACCATTCGTGCGTCCTGGTACGGAGCCGGCTGAGGTGGTCCGCTAGATAGTTGTCCTCTGAAGCGATATGAATCGCTTGTGGAAAAATATGATGGGTACGGCACCAGTCCCAAAATCGCATGGTGAGATTGAGAAGCGGTAGGGATCGAGTCCCACCTTGTCGGTTGATATAGTGCATAGCTGTGGTATTGTCCGTGACAAGCTGCACAGATTGTCCCTTTATACGCGGAAGAAAGGCTCGAAAAGCCTTCATGATGGCGAGCAATTCGAGCTGGTTTATATGGAGAGACCTTTCTCTCGGTGTCCATAACCCGTGAATCCTGAGCTCTTGGCAGTGGGCGCCCCAGCCAGAAGGGCTTGCGTCGGTCGTGACCTGTATGGACAGGAAAGGAGGTTGGAAGGGTTTTCCTTCGGACAAATTGCGCGGAATCATCCACCAGATGAGATGCTTCGCTACATGTGACGGGACCTGCAACTTTTTCCGTGGGGAGTCCGTTAAAGGATCGAACTCGCCCAGGAACCAGGACTGGAGCGGACGCATTTCGAGCTTGGCATGAAGGACGACTGCCGTCGTGGATGACATGAGGCCCAGTAGATGCTGAACGTCGAATGCGGTGACAGTAGCCAGGGGTGGAAACCGTTTGAATTGCGTCTCGAATCTTTTGGATTCTTTGATAGGGCAGGAATGCCCGTGCCCGGGTCGCGTCTAGCGTTGCTCCTATGTAATTGACCAGCTGGGATGGTACCAAAAGGGATTTTTCCTGATTGATCACTAGACCTAGCTTGTTTAAGGTCGCGAGAGTGGTAGTTGTAGCAGCGACGGCTTCGTGGTAGGATGATGCGACCAGGAGCCAATCGTCGATATAAGGGAAGAGTTTTATTCCCTTGGTGCGAAGGTGAGCCACTACAGGGGCCATGCACTTGGTAAATGTCCGAGGGGCCGTGGAGAGCCCAAATGGAAGGGCAGCAAACTGGTAGGTTGTGCGGTGGAACCGGAACCGGAGATACCGTTGATGAGAAGGGTGAATGGAGACGTGAAAATATGCGTCTTTGAGGTCGATGGTGACGAACCAACTTCCCTGTGAGAGAAGAGGAAGAATGGAGTCGAGTGTTAGCATTCGAAACTTCCTGTAAATGATAAACTGATTGAGTTCTCTGAGGTCCATGATGGGCCTGATACCTCCATCCTTTTTAGGGACGGCGAAGTACCGAGAGAAGAAACCCCCGTGTAGATCAGCCTGTGGGGTCTTGATGATCGCCCCTTTGCTTAGGAGGGATGAAATTTCCTCCTGAAGAGCCACCGAAAAGGGGGTGGTCTTAGGGAGATTTGATGGAGGAAGTTGGAAGAATTCTATAGAATAACCCTTCTCAATAATGGTTAGGACCCATTTGTCAGTCGTAATATGTTTCCATTCGGAGAGAAATGGAAAGAGTCTAGTCCGGTAAGAGGAGTAGTTAGTTGTATTGCTTACCCTGGCGCTGAGGTTTACGAAAGGACTGCTTGTGTCCTTGGTATTGTTGCTGCTTGAAAGTCGAAGGGTTGGACTGAGATGACTGGAAGGTCCTGTCGTGTTGCTGCTGTCTACCATACCGAAATGGTTGGTACTGAGAAGATGCTTGGTAAGCAGGTTTTTTGTAAGTAGGTCTCTGATACCGATACGGTTGGTATGGTATGTAGGACTTTGCGGTCTTCCGCATTTTATGGATATTTTCCATAATATCATCAGTCTTGGAATTAAAGAGGCCATCCGCATCAAAGGGAAGATCCTCGATTTTGGTCTTTGTATCGTCCAGTATGTTTGCCGCTCCGAGCCAGGCATGGCGACGGACTGCTACTGCTGTAAGCATGGATTTAGACGCAATTTCAGCTGTATGCTTTGCTGCTACTCGTTGCTGTCTTGTAAGGGTATTAGCCTCCTCGTAGACGTTGAGGAGTTCGGTCTTGGATGGCTCAGGAAGGCTTTGTAAGATGGGGACAATTTTATCCCATAGGTGCTTTTGATAAGCACCCATTGCGGCTTGGTAGTTCGAAATCTTAATCAGTAGAGCCGCAAGGGAATAAAGTTTTTTGCCCAGGGCGTCATTTTTTCTGCCGTCTTTATTGACAGGTGTAACAGAGGACCTGCTGCGGGATCTATACTGGGTAGCCTCGACCACAATAGAATTAGGCATGGGATGCTTGGTCAGGAAATCCGAGTCGGAACCGTGGGTCTTGTAATGGTGGTCGATTTTTCTAGGGATTTGGAGAGTCGCAGGCGACTTATCCCACGAAGCCTTTACCAAGTCAAGAAGTGCTGGAATGAGGCTAAGACTGGGAGGAGATGACTTGTCCTGCTCCATATCGTGGAAGACAAGGTCTGTTTGTTGCTCAGGAACTTGCGCATCTAGGTGTAAAATCTTAGCCATGCGCAATATAAGTTGAGCATAGGACGAGTAATCCTCCAATGGATATTGTGAAGAAGTACTCGGAGCACCACCATCAGGTACATCAGATTCCGAAGAAGCTGAAGAGTTGTCATGGGACGATTCAGACACCAATGAGGAGGGACGGTGCGATATTGGTACCGTGTCTCTCGGTATTGGTTCGGCATCAGAGTGCACCGAAGGAGAGAAAGGGTCTGTATCATGGCCCTCTGGGCCAGAGTACATCGTCGCAGTCTGTACCGTGGATCGTCCTGCGGGACGTTTAGACCGTTTTAGAGGCGCAGAAGGTGCCATCGGTGTCTTCCTCTTACGGGAAGTAGCAATTTGGGGTGTAGGAACATGCCCCTGTTGCTGCTGTAGATTCTCAGGAGTTGGAACCGAAGAAGGGTACCAAGCTGAGGAGGGGTAAGCCTGTCCCCTGAAGTCAGGCGGATAACCGTATCCTTGATATGGGTAGGGCTGGTATGGACCGAAAAAAGGAGGACCATACTGTGCCGGCATTTGTGGACGGTATTGGTCCGCAGGATGTTGAGGTTGGTACGGAGAGGTATGCTTACGCTTCTCCTTTCGCTTTCTAGGAGTGCGAGACGGCAGCTCCTGTTCTGAATGCGAGTCAGTATCAGCCCGTCCGGAAGATCTCGGGCTAGTAGGGGCAATGGCCGCGCTGGGAAAAACCTCAGCCGCAAAATGGCCTGACGACGGAGACATGCTCATGATATCGTGAGCAGCCTGGGCCGGAGGAATGATCCGCTCCTCCATATCCGATTGCCCAATGTCGTCTCTAGAAGATTCCTCGAGTAATATAGGAGGCGCAGGAAGAGGCAAAGTTGTCGATTTGGGTGGCTTTGCCAATTTCTGAGATTTCGCTTTGTCATTCTTCTTCTTTGAAGGTACAGCCGACCTGGAAGCCTTGGTGGAAGCTGGCTTAGGCGGTCTAGAGGAGTCCTTCTGCTTAGAAGACGCAGAACTCAAGGTAGGCTGCGAAGAGTCAAAGACAGTGGCGCCTGCTTTAGGTGTCTCTACACGTGGAGGGTTCGGGGAAGTGGTAAGAGGAACCTCCATAGCAGGCTTGAGGGTTCTTTCGTAGAGAAAGGCCCGGAGGCGTTGAGACCGCAGTTTAAGAGCTTGTTTGGAAAAGCTTCTACAAGCGGCACACGCCTGGATAAGGTGGGATTCCCCCAAACAAAATAAGCACTTATCGTGCTGATCCGTTAGCGGGATTTTCCGAAAGCAAACGGAGCACTGTTTGAAGCCCCGAGAGGCCATAAAAAAATAAAAAATAAAAAGGGGGGAATCTGGGAGGGGAGGGGAACGGGAAGATGCAGAACGAGGAAAAACTTAAATGGGAAGGCAGTTCTGGCGTCTTAAAAGAAGAAAAGAAAGGCTGCAAGGTAAATAGAAGGAAATACTTTCCTTAGCACGCTCTAGTGTTCCTACGTCCTACCCTAACGGCGGAAAAAGAGGAACTAAGGAAGGTGGAGGAGGCGGAGCCTATATACCCTCGGGGGGGGGAGACTAACTGTCTGGCTTTTTTCTAAGCTCTAGAAAGTTCCGAACGTCCTGCGCAGGCGCAGGATAAACCATTTGTGTGCATTCACAGAGTCCACTACAAAGAACACTCTATTATGCGATCGGAGGGACCAATGCACAGTCAAGCCAGGCTCACTCTTGCACCCCACTTTCTGTACAGCCTACACATTGGGTAACATGTGTAAAAGCCCTATAAACCGTGAATCTTATATTATATTCTGTACTACTCAAGAACAAATTACAGAGTAACTGGGAGATTCATGACTTTGTGTGCTGAACTCAGTTTGGATTATGATCATGACAAATGGAGAGGGGAATTCACACAGACAACTTCCCCTCCCTGGCTAACAGCATTTCCAGGAGGGCAATTCTGAAGCAGGACTGTAGTGCATAGGAAAAGGGTTAGAACACATGCAACATGCACAAAGTCCAATCCCACACCTACATTTTAGTTGGTTTTAAAAGAACATTAAGCTAGGAGATTAAATCACAAATCTCTCAATTAACATCTGCATGGGTCTATTCTTAAGAGGCTAGTTTGAGGTAACTGTTGAACTGGCTTGTCTTCCTGCGAACAGTATATTTATTTAAGGCATGTCACTACTCTGGGCAGTTTACAAGACAAACATAAAACATAAGGCACCCAATCTCTCACTCATTCATAAATAAACTAAATAACAGTACAAACAAAAGAACCCCTGATAGTGACACAATAAAGTAACAGGTTCAAAAACAAAACATAAACATAAAACTATTATGAGGGTAGGAGAACCAGAAAGGCTTCTCTTAGGAGCTGTGTTTTTATTAGCTTTTGGAATGCTACGAGAGAAGATGCTTGATGCACCTCTACCAGCAGGGCATTCCACAAAGTGGCGGCCACTACCTAGTCATAGATTTCTGGGCCTCCCTTGGAGTGGTCACCCACAACAACAAAGCTTGGGAGGGGCAGGTAGTACAGCTGGACAATCTCAGGGAGAGGTGCTCCAACAAATAATGAGGTCCCAAACTGTTAAGGGCTCTTAATGTTATCATTAAGATCTTGAAACTGGCACAGAAGTCTACAATCAACCAGTGTAGGTGAGCCAGAACTGAGGAGATATATGATCATATTTTGAGGTGCCTGAAACCAGCTTGGCTGCTGCATTTTGCACTTTCTGCAGCTTCCATATTGCCTTAAATGGTATCCCCATGTAGGAAGCATTACTGTAGTCAGTCTTCAAGATTACTAATGCATGAACTGGTGTTATCAGGGTTTTCCTGTCCATATGGGGCCACAAGTGTGCAAACTGCCAAAGCTGGAAAAAGGTAGACCTGGCCACAGCCGAGATCTGTTTCTTCATGGAAAATGCCGGGTCCAGAAGCACACTGAAATTGTGGACCGAGTCCTTAAGGGGAAGTATAGCCCTTGCCAGGTCAGCAAAGAACCCCCTAACCAGTTCTTGCCTAACAAGAACATCTATGTCTTGCCAGGATTCAGTTTCAGCTTGTCAACCCTTATCCAATCCATAACCAAGATCAGGCAACGCTTCAGTATCTATATAGCTTCCACTGCCAAAGATGAAAAAGAGAAATACAGCTGCGCGTCATCAGGATATCAATGACAATGCCCTCCAAATCTCCAGATGACCTCTCCCAGCAGCCTCATATAAATGTTAAACAGCATTGGGGAGATGGTCAACCCCTGTGGGACTCCACATTGTAGAACCCCCAGAGTCAAAACAACATCCCCAAGCTGTACCACCTGGGCATGGCCCTCGAGAAACTATAGAAGCCAGCATAAAGCCCCAAACTCAATGGCCTGTCCAGAAGAATTCTGTGGTTGATGGTGTCAAAGGCTACTGAAAGATCCTGGAGGACCAACAAGGTTACACTCCCCTGGTTGGCCTCCCTTAACCAGTCATCAAGCAGGGCAACAAAAACTGTCTCAGTCCCATGACGTGGCCTAAACCCCAACTGAAGTTGATCAAGACTATTGGTGTCCTCCAAGAATGCCTGCAGCTGATCTGCCACCACCCTATCAATCAATTTACTCATGAATGGTCTATTGACAGTGGACAAAAAGTTGTTTAAATACTCCATCACCAAGCTGGACTTTTAAAGAATGGTCTGCACCATTATTTCTTTCAGGGGGAGTGTAACCCTGTCCTGGCCAAGCAAAGGAAGAGTCTAGTAAGGAAGAGTTTATAATCTGAGTGACTCATTCTGTTACATCCTTGGCCAATTTCAAAAGCCGAGAGGGGCATGGGTCTAACCTAGATGTGATGGCTTTACAACATGCAAGCACCCTGTCAACGTCATTAGGCATCACAGGCTGAAATTGATCATACAACTGGACAATGTGTTAGACATCTCAATATGATTTACTGCCTCATTAACAGAATCAAGGTCCCCTCAGATGGCTTCAATCTTAGAATAAAAGTGTGCTGTGAAATGATCACAAGTACCAAGCACCTCCTTCCAGTTAGGTCTGCCCATCCAATAAGATCATCACAGGCAGGGTGCCTGAGAGTTTTGACCCCGAGAGAGGCCCAGAAAACAACCACCAGAAATCAGGCTTTCTCGGCAGTTGCCCCACAATTGTGGAATACCCTCCCGCCCGAAATTCGCCTGGCTCCCTCACTAGGCACCTTTAAAAAGCTATTAAAGACCTGGATGTTCAGACAGGCTTTCCCAGAGTAAACAACTACCGATGCAACAGTATCTCTGATAATGCACTAATTTATATGCCGCCATATTTTATGCTATTAATTATATTAATTGTATGTATTGTGTTTTTTAACTTTGTCCTTCACTTTATTTATGATATTTTAATTTGCACTTTAACTCTGATGTTGTATTATTTGTTATGTTATGGTTTTGTTACTGTTGTAAACCACCCAGAGTGGCCCTGGCTGCCAGATGGGCGGTATATAAATCAAATAAATCAAATAATAAAATAAAATAAATAAATAATCCAACTGAGGACCAGGATGCTGTCCAGCACCCTAAGGTCAAGGAACACTCAAGACAGCTGCCTTTTGATTAGATGCGACACTGTTAAGCCTGGAGTTATAAGCTTTTTTTGTGTGATTGAATAGCATTACGGTATTTGCTGGACATCTTTTTTACTGCAACTAAATTCACACTGGAGGGAGCTTTCCTCCAATTGCTCCCTAGCCTTCTCCTCACTTGTTTCATATTTCAGTTGATTTATCAGTCTATAATAGAGGCCACTTTTGACTCAATGTAAGGAATAAAACCTAGCTTCAGGAGTACAACTCAATAATGATTTTTGGGAAAGATAACCCAGAAAACAATGTTTAATTTAAAAGGTGGAGAACAGTAACCTGCAAAAATCAATACAACAAATCAAGAGCATATGCCTGTGAAGAAGACTCAGGAACACCATTACAGACTGCAGCTATTTGTGGATTTTATTTGCACCCTTAACTTGGAAAGAGAAGATTGTGAATTTCTGAAATAACCTCAGTTGTATAAATGTATTGACAGTGGATAAATAAATCTGAAGACATCAGAATTGTGAAGGGAATGCACACAGTTTTTCACTCCAGTCCTTATTATAAGCATATGCACAGCACTCCAGCCAAGAGCTTGTATTGTTTGAAAGGGAATTAAAGCTTTATCTGACTAACAATGTCTTATTGTTGCAACAGATTGATGCAAGCTGTGCATCTAGAGAGAATGAACAATGGCTGAGAGGCTCTTACACATTTACAAGCTATGAATGCAGGAAGGTGGCCTAAATCTTCGGAGGGGGGTATGCGCTTGGAAAAGCATTCCCTAAGTTTCTTTCCTGCCCTAAGTATCTAGGTTTATGTTTTGGATTTGCTCTGCCTCACTTTTATGTTTCTGTTTGTTGAGTTTTCTTTTTTGTTATTGAGCTATTTTACTCTACTGTTCTAACTCTAGCAGAATTTTAAATAGACCATCATGCGTAAAAAGTTCTGAGTACATTGTTGTTGTTGTTGTTGTTTAGTCGTTTAGTCATGTCCGACTCTTCGTGACCCCATGGACCAGAACACGCCAGGCCCTCCTGTCTTCCACTGCCTCCCGGAGTTTGGTCAAATTCATGTTGGTAGCTTCGATGACACTGTCCAACCATCTCACTGTCCAACCATCTGAGTACATAAATGCTTACATAGGTTGGAGCTGTAGGTTTTCTTACATTTATCACACCAGTACCCTCATTCTATTTTTCTAACTATGATTTTTCTTGATTAATGTCTTGCTATTAAATGATTAATAGAAGCAAATAAAACAAGAAAATATACAGCACAGCCCTCCCGAAAGAAAGTGTGTGTCTGTGTGCACGTGCATGTGTCTGTGAGGGGAGAGTAGAACAAGAAGCCAGATACAATGGCCAGAATCATACTAATGTTTGTACCAGGTCTGTGTAACTTGCTGCAACTATTTGTGGCTAATTGGATGAGGTGTCCAGGTCTACCTTGGAGGTGTGCCTAGTCAGACACCTGATTGCACAATCCAGGTGTGCCCCATTGGTTAGCTGCAGCAAGCTATGCAAACTATGCACAAACACCAGTAAGATTCCAGTCAGTACAATGGGGAAGTCCTACTCCTTCCTAGGAGGGAAAAGGCCTCACGAAGTTGAACATTCTACAAACACATACTGATTGACAAAAAGAAGCCCTCCACCTAGGTTTTCTTTCTTTGCCATAAGACAAAATATGTCTTGTGCTACCAGCATGCTACTTCTCTGCAGAAGTGGCAGACAGTGAAGTGGAACCATGATGGGCAAACTCAATGCTCAATGATGTCATGTCATTGGTTGCTTTATTAGCAGGGACAAGAGGAAGGGATCACAGAGAGGGGACATTTTTGGCAGAAGCCACAATTTTCACCTATAACATTTCATTCTAGATGAAAAGCTTAGAAGAAAAAAGACAGAAAAGGCCAAAATCACATAGTAAGTCAGAGGAACCTCCAGATAACAAAAGCATATTTCTTCTGGGTTAGTAGTCTTTCTACTGACTACTATTTCCTCTTTAATGGCATATGCTCTCATTCAGAACAATGGGCCAGTTCATTCCCCAAGCTCAAATTATTTTTTCTTGATGGCCGTTGTGCAATTATATATTTTTAGTAATTATATAAATTTTAGTTTTCCTGTTATTAGCCAGGAAGTAAATGGCTTTTGTATGTGTGCCAAGGCTGTTTTTTTTTTCTAAGATAGCCACTGCAAGAATGACCTTCCCAATAAAATATACTATGCTTTTCCTGAACACATCCAAGGAATCTCTATACTCAAACATACTATCCCTTACAAAGCTGAATGAAAAGAAAAACTCACAGAGGAAGATGTGAGAAATTGGGTTCAAACAAGCAGATAAACTATGTTCAAAAGCTGAAGGAGTGAGTTTCCCCGTCTACCTCCACCAACATGAGATGAAAAATGACAGACTGGATTTCTTGTATTTTCTGCTATTGCAGAGGAGGACTTGCATATCAAGCATAAAACATCATTTCCAGTTGAGAGATGTACACCTGCCCACTTTAATGCTACAGAAGAAAATGTCTGAAGAGCAAAACACCAATCATGTGCACTTCTTCCCCTTCCTCCCCTGTATCCAGTAATGTGAAAGGCTCACCACAATTCACCACAATTATAGCTAATTCAAAACAAACTTTTAACATCCAAATAAGAAGAAATGCATCCAAACAGAAATGGCAAAGAATATGTACAGTACTGTGTCCAATTACTGTGAGGTTACTGGACAGTGTCTAACCCTGCAAGTGGCACTTTCAAAAGGATTATTAAGCTCGTGTTTTCGTATTTAATGGTGGAAAATTCAGCCATAAATACACATGCACAATTTAGAGCTCCAGGCCTTCCTGCATTCTTTTTTGTAATAAAGCCGGCAAACTAAATTGGCTCTAGGACAACAGATTAATCCTGCAACTCACTTTCTCTCTGTCCATGTTCAAGCCATCAAATTATGGGGAGTACCCTAAATCTGCAGACTAACTGGCAACACTACCCGAGACCTCACACCTCCATTTGGATCAAAGGTTACGCTCAAATGACAGAACCAGCATTCTCAGCTCTGATGCAAGCTAATGTTTGAAACAAAATGTGACTGTGATGGCAACAGGCCTACATCTTCGAAACACATACTGGGCCTAAACAGTCTGCTGATTTCATGCAGAAAAGCCAGATCTTGGAAACATTTCAGCCCCTTCACCAAAACAAAAAGTACACCACTATCTTTTTTAAACTTTGAGGAAAGTAGTAACTGGAGGGAATTCCATCTCCTAGTACCCACCCAACTCCCCTCTTTCACCAAACTGCTTCTCTCCTATCTGTAAATATGAGCAACTGAGAGAAAAATGTCCCTGGAAATAGAAGCTCCAAGGAACAAAGGAAAACAGGAGAGGAAGGGTTTGGGGCTCCCTCCCCCGCCCACTGGTTTTCTGATTTACATCACCCCCCATCCCCGCTTCGGCAGCAACACAGACCTGACCACAGGGGTCTCTCACCAACATATCAAGTTGTGCCCCCAAAGGCAAAGCTAATGTTTTTATGTGAAAAGCAACAACAACAGCAGCAGCAGCTGGTATCTAACTGGTACAAATGCAGGAATGTTGCCCGCAAGCACAGGAATTCCTGAAGGAGACAATGAGCACTTCCTGGGTTTTGATTATCTTATTCAAACAGTCAGGGGGAGAGAAGCCAAAACAAACAAACTAACAAGCAAGCAAACAAACAAAATGCAGAGTACTCCAAGACCGAATCAGAAGCTTCATCACCCCTGCTATTCCAACAAACAGTCCAGTACTTGTTCTCAGAATCTTTTATTGGAATAGCAGTCTATGTAAGATGGGTGAGTCAAAGACCGTCCTTCCATAGTGTCACCACTTATGCAATCTCGTTAGGCTAAATTTTTCCACCACAGTGATGGATTATACCCCACCTGTTGGAACTAAATCCTTATTCTATATACCCATAGCAAACAATGTAGGTGATTGCTGTGGTTTTTAATTTAATTTAACAAAAATCTTTGCAAAGAATAAGCAATTTTTTTTAAAGGAGAGGCAGGTACAGGGATGGTCCAAATAGATGCAGAAAGTTGGAAGACATCTGATGAGAAAGCAAGTTAAGAATACCCTTTTGATCACCATATGGTGAGCAAGACAAACTAGAGTAAGCTTTCTCACCCTAGGGATAATCTTAGCTCTTTTTACTGCCAAATGGTTTCAGAGATTTACTACACATCAGATGCTGTATGAGCTAAAATGGGTGACAGAAAGTGTGCTTAAAATAATAACCTGTATTCACCCAATAAGATGTAAGAATACTTGCTCATGTTAATGTCGATCTAGCGGTCACAGATAAACTAGGACCAGGTTATTCCACATTATTTGACCATCCTAAACATGGTCCTAAAATGCGATCACCCAGCAAACCAACAGATTGATTGATATCCCAACTTTCTCCCAAGGCTGGGACTGAAGCACACTTAGTACAAGATTAAAAGATACAAAAACAGAACAACAACAAAACAACAACAACACACACACATTCAAATAATTATGCTAAAAATATGAAACATATGATGACATGGATTGCCCAGCTGCATCCCTATCTTGATGGTGGGGCGCTCACCACTCTGGTCCATGTGCTTGTAGTCTCGAGATTAGACTACTATAATGCACTCTATGTGGGGCTACCTTTGAGATTGATGCGGAAACTTCAAATGGTGCAGAACGTGGCGGCCAGACTTCTCACCGGGGTGAGAAAACATCAACATATTTCCCCCACTCTGGCTGCCCTGCATTGGCTGCCCATTCAATTCCACATTGATTTCAAAGTATTAACAATGACTTATAAAGCCCTAAACGGTTTAGGACCTCAATATCTGGCGGAACGCCTCCTCCCACCTAGATCTACCCGTATCACTCGCTCTAGCCAGGAGGGGTGGCTGAGGGGCCTAACGCCGAGGGAGGCCCGGAGAGAAGGAACAAGAAACCAGGCCTTCTCGGCAGTGGCCCCTTGTCTTTGGAACAGTCTACCCCCAGAAATTTGCCTGGCTCCCTTGCTGGGTGTTTTTAAGAGCAAGCTCAAGACCTGGCTCTTTAGGCAGGCCTTCCCTCCTGTCATTATTTAATTCATTTTCACCATCTTGAGTCATATTATGTTGTTGTTGTTATATTATACTGTTATTGTTTTATGAACTTGATGTTAGCTGCCCAGAGTAGACTTCGGTCTAGATGGGCGGGATATTAAAAAATAAATAAATAAATGTTAACATAACTTAGATTAAGATCAATTAAAGCGCAGCAATAAAAAGTGTAACCTCTACTCATTAAAAGCCCTCTCCTTAGCAACCAGTCAACTGAGCAAAGCTTTCTTGATTGAAAAAGTCTTTGTCTGCTGGTGATGGAAGGTCAACACTGAGCACTACTACAACCATCAATTAATTTCAACCAAAGAGCCAATTTCCATCACAATGGGACAGACCTGATGACAAAAGGCTCCCACTGCTGCCACTGATAATCTTTCCTTTGCTTCCCATATTGGCTAGTTTGGAGGTCTTCAGAGTTCCTGTTTCAGTCAGGTCAATTGCAATCTCACTCAGACTTCTTGCTGCATGAATTTTGGACTGCAGGGGAAAAAAAGGCAGAAATCTGTGACTATCAAAGAAATTCTGTCAGGAAAAGAAATTCCATCAGTTCCTGGTATCATTAACAACTACATTTTATTATCCACTTAAGAAACCTAGAAACAAACATAATTCCATTAATCTGGACAGTGTGGTGCTGTCATAAACGTTTACATTTTATCCCCAATCCATCTAATGAACAAGCTAAGGCAACAAGACAGCAAACGTTTTGCAATATTGACTTATTCCAAAATCTGCTACAAAACTTTCCAACATATACTAGACATTAATGACTTCCTGCTCCAGCTTAAGTACTTGAGTAAGCACCATTGATTACATCTTATGTTACTTCTTTTGAGAGTATGCCACATTATGATGGCACGGAGATGAAGAACTTGAGCCTACAATTCACAGAAACTCCAGAAAACTCTGGAAAAAGTAATGTTTCCAAGTTTTTTTCAGAGTGTTGAAAGAAAGACCCAGCCCCAACTGTAAGTTTTTCTAAATGATCTCTAGAAGTTATCAGCCCTCTAGCATCACTGGTTCTCATGCACAACATCTTTTACTTTCAATAGCATGCAAGATATGGTTCTGTGCACCCACAGGGGCCCATCTTATGCAAATATATTTAAGGTCAAATGTGGCCAAACTATTCTTAAAGATACTGCCATAATCCTCTGTTAGTAATGCAATGAATGATAAAACCACTGTACTGGTGACAATGTCTGGAGTAATAAAAGAATTACATGAAAAGAATTTCTGCAATAATTACATTTGCCACAATGTGTAATCAAATATTCATATAGACTTTTCCTTGACGTTTATCTCATAATTGAGCAAAGTAAGACAGTTACGGATCAATACATTAACACCAGTGATATTCACTTTCTCAAATTGACTTCAAAAGCATTATGAAAATTAAATCACAAATACTTACAATTTGGAGCTCAGACTTAAAATTTCTTGCAACAACAGTGAAAACAACCACCAAAGAACTTATGAATTCTTAAAAAGCACCTTTTCCACAAAGGTTCTCCTCTCTGGCATACTGACCACAATGCCCAGTAGGCATCTTAAGTACAAACCTTAAGATGTGACCTTTTAAATCACAATGAACAGCTGCAAAAAGACCACATAAATCAAGGTAAAGGAACCCTGCCTCCAAACCTGAACAATTTATTGCTAGTTATTCCAGTTTACACTGCCACTACCTTTCAGATTTGGAAAAAAAATCTAACAGCAGAGTCACCTAATCACCTAATTGCTAGAAAATGCTAGATATCCCAACCAGCTACTCAGTCCAAAGGCAGAGTTCGTAGTGGTGGGGATGAGTTTCTATTCTTATTGAACTACAATGGTTGATTTATAAAGCAGCTATAAATGACAGTGACAATTAGCCAGGTTCTCTATTACTCACATTGGTCTCAGTTACAGCTAGAAAATTAGTATCAGCATTTTCAGTTTCATTTTATTCATTTTTTGGAAACAAACTTCACACAGAGGGCTAAACAAATACTTTAACACTTAAAACTCCAGCATTGAACATTTCAGACCCCTGGTAACTGTACCTGGTCTCAATAATGAGCTCTATCCTTGACAAAACAGAACCACTAGAGGGGAAAGGAATTTCCCTTTTGTGTTGATTGATCTACCATGAGTGGGGGAAAGGTTTGCTGGTATAATTTTACAAGCTCTGAAAATGGACTCCACACACAAAAATGCTACATTCACATAGGTTATTTCCATGACTAAGAGAAGTGTAATGATAGCACAGCAATGAGAAAATGGGTCATACCAATCTTACTAAAATCCACCAGGGCCATCTCATCCTGCTCTCATTTTTGAAAGCAATTGTTTCACACTCCTCTCAAGACTTATTTTGTAGAAGATAGATACATCTGATAAGGACAGTTCTATTTTAAAAGCCCATCAAATAGTTACATGGATCCTTACACCTTTGTCACCTTTTCTTGACCATTTGGACTTTTCATATTTAACAATAAACAACCCATAATGGATCAGTATATTATATTAAGATAGTATTACATTTCTGAAGCAATTTCATTCTGTTTCATTTTCCTAAAATATGGGAAATATCTATAACTGTGAAAAAGTACTTTGACAAGGAACGGGAAAAAAAGAGAAATGTATGTTTCTGAGAAGAATGAAGTTGCTTTGAATACCTAATATGACAGTTTCAAACTTCAAAGGGAGATTTAGAGCAAGACACTGATGAGTTACAATCCATCCATGTTGTTCTAGTCGTTGGAGGTCTGAATTGATGATAATTTCCCATTACTATGTGTCAACTGGCTTATCTGCTGCCAGGATGTGTTATCAGCAACAGTTTTGGGACTAATATGAAAAATGTAACTGCCACCCTCAGTACTTCCTGCATTTAACTTTTTTACTGATTTCACTGTCCTCACCACTCCACCTTGAATATTTTACCTGCTGAAACATAGACCAAAACTGAAGTGAGTGCATATGCAAGCTATGCCCCCAGATATCAAGCACAGCACCACTGCAGACGTTCCTGTATTAATGAATTCTTTTCACTCTTGTACTGACGGATCTCCCTAAACATACACCAGGAATTTAGGGCAATGCATGTATTATTGGGTTCATTTGGTTGTGCATTTTATTTTCTATTCATTTTTCTAGAAAGGAATCTAGGGCACATAAACAATGCCTTAATTACCTAACACATGCATTGGAACACCCATTTCAACACAGAGGAAAGAGGCTAACTCCTAAAAGAAAATAAGTTGGGGAGCATGTTTTGACTGATCTGTTGCATGTGTGACACACTGTTAATAAAATGATCTGTAACCAAAACTTTTTGCAGTATAGGGAAGAGAACAATTCAACAACAATTTCACAACTTGGGACTTTATTTCAAAGGTCCTACGAGAACACCCCAAGCAGGCAGGCTGAGGATGCTAACCCCGAGAGAGGCCCAGAGGGAGAAGACGAGAAACTGGGACTTCTCGTCTGTTGCTCCTCGGCTGAGGAGTGAACTCCTCCCCGCAATTCATTTGGTCCCTTCGCTGGCAATTTAGGCAGCCATTCCAACACGTTATACCTGCAGACTCAGCTGAGCTTAGTTAGCCAACTTGATCCAGCCCACTGTCTTAAATGTTTTAAATGTTATGAATGTCTTATGGAAATGTGTTTTTATGTTTCAATGGTATTGTTTTTTTGCATTTTATTATTTCTATTTCTATTAAGCCTGTTGGTTATATATGTTGTAAACCACAGAGTGGACTTTGGCCAGACGGGCAGTATAAAAATGAAAATCATCATCATCATCATCATCATCATCACCATCACCACCTTCTTCTTCTTCTAAAACAAGATTTCCCAAACATTTCCCCTGCTCATAATAACCCACAGAAGGTTTCCCACAAAAAGGGAGTAGAAAAAGAGAAGCTATATCATATTAAAACTGTTTGAAATGACTCAAGGAAAAAGGTGCCCCTTCTCTTCTCCCATCTCCTGCTACTTGATTTTGGAGTTGGAAGATGGACTGTGAAGTGCCACACTCAGTGTAGTCTCTGGATCTCTCTGTTTCAGATTCTCACCTTGCTTTGCTTTCTATCCAGGTAGAACTGGTGCTGGCTAATGGCCATAGCCCAGATGGACTTTATCAAGGCAGGACAGGCATACCACGTGTGCACTGCAATGCCACTGTGTCCAAAAGTCCTCCTAGTTACAGATGCCCTAGGGGAAAAAAGCAACAAAGAGCAAACAATTAGGTTGCAACATTAAAAGAAAGACATTCCCTCCCTCCTTGTATGTATATTTATTATAAACATCCATAATACATCTTTCATCAAAAACCCAGAAATTAAATTACCAAAAGTAGCTCCTCCTTCCAAGGCACGTAGGCCTTTGTTTCAAAAGATCTAGGTATCGTTAGCAAATGTTTAGTTGGGTTTTTGAGAGATACTGCCTTCCATGCTTTTTAACTGAGGTTGCCACTGGGGTGAATTTTATGGTTACATATAAATTATTTGGTGTCAACAGTGTGAAAAGTATTTTACTAATAGATCACACAATTTTTGATCAATACGGTAACTGAGTGATATTATTTATTTCTGCAGCACATGAACAATTTATCATGACATCACTGTGTCTGAAAAAAAATGCAAATCCTCCACTATTTATTTTATGTTTTGTTTTGCCCCGCTCTTCAGACAATTATTGCCACTTAAAAGCAATTCAGCCTCATTAGAAATAATTAACGGGCCAAATAGATGGCCCTTTCAGCAGTCTAGCCCCAACTCTTTCACAGTTTTAAAGTCCAGGTTTTAAATTGGATTTGAACAAACCTCTGCTATTATTTACCTCTATTGTTTTTTCATGTTTTTAAATATCAGTACGGATTATCACTGTTTTGTGTTTCATATATATTATTCTGTGGTAGAATGCCACACCAAAATACTGTATATTAATGAAAGCAAAGTAACAGAAAATTGCCACAAGATGGCTTATTCAAAACAGTGTTGTCCCCTGGGCTAAATTTGTAGTTAACTTCAAATGCTAACAAGTCATAGAATCATAGAACTGTAGATCTGGAAGGGATCTGGAAGGGATCTGAAGGGACGTTAAGACCGATCCCCGTCAAAGCAATAACTCAAGAGCTAAAGCATCCTTTATTTATTATTTAATTTTATTTAAAATATTTCTATCCCACCTTTCCCCTTAAAAAGGACCCAAGGGCGGCTTGACAGGTGCCCATCTAACCTCTGATTAAAAACCTCCAATGAAGGAGAGTCTACCAGCCTTCAAGGCAAACCACCCTACTGTGAAGAAGTTCTTCCTAATGTTTTGATGAAACTTCCTTCCTCATAATTTGAATCCATTAACTTGGACCCTACTCTCCAGAGGTACTGAAAACAAGCTTGCTCCATCTTCCATGCGACCGCCCTTCAAGTATTTTAAGATGTCTATCACACTGCATTTCAGTCTTCTCTTCTCCTAAACATACCCAGCTCTTTCAGTCTTAATATCCTATACATGTTTACTCAGAGATATGACCCACTATGTTCAATGGAATTTACCTAGTAAAAGAAAAATAAGTGCAGGGCTGATGCAAGGAATTTTCTCAAGTTAGAACAACAAAGACATCCCCCAGTCAAGGTGCAAAGTATGCCCAAAGCAAACAGATTTTTTTTGGCACTTCAGGCAAGAAACCCCACAAGCAACTCTCCCCTGTTACAGCAAAAATTGAGTAACAATGTATTAATAAGTAATAATTTGCTGCCTTCTCACAATACCAAAAATCTGCCACATAGTGCAACTGCTTCAGTCTGCCCAATGACTGGGCTGGTCCTGGGCAAGTAGAGAAATGCTAGCTCAATGGCAGAGTACACTTCTTTGCTCAAGTTCAATCCCTGGCATTTTCAGGTAGGAATGGAAAATTTCTCCAAAACTCTTAAGAGCCATTGCTAGCCAGCATAGAGAATAATTAGGTATAGGGATAAAGCAGTTTTCTATGTTCCCTACTACGTGGGTTTAGGACTGTATTCTAAATCTGCAGAGGCATGGAACCTACTCCAAATTTTATTTAACTTCTTTAGCTGAGAAAGGTTTCAGCATTCAATGAGGGAAATAGCAGATGCTAAATGAAAGTTGAAACTAAGCCACCAACAACTGCACTTTTGTTGTTTTGTATTGTTCTTGGGTGATCCAGCAATAAAAATGCTACTCCAGACTTTGTCGCATTTGGGATGATTACAACTTTTCTCCCTATCACTTCTGCACTGAATGCAACACATCAAATATGAGCACTAAAGAATGTGGAATTAAGACTTTTCCAAATAAAACTGTACATTAAGGCAGGAAATATGGTCACTGGAAAAAAAGCCCTAAAAGGTAAAGTGGAGGTTACAGGAAAGGTATATAAGACAGGAAAGTGGAAGAACCAGACAGTGTGAAAGGAGTGTTCCAGGAGCCAGATGTAATGGCAATATTATTTGAATAATACTTCTGTCTGCCAAGATGTACTGCTTTCTTCTCATACCAAATACACTTCTGGAAACCTGTTTCCATCCCTCTCTGAGGGAGACGGATGACATAAGAAATCATTGCTGCTGTATGCGCAAAAGGTTATGAACCTTCAGCTGCACCTCATAACAACATATACTCAGGAGGTTCCAAACACTAGTTATAGCAATGTAACTAACTCTTGTGTTTTATAGTGTCAAGCACAACACTGCTGCCACTTGTGTGTGTACTAGATAGAACATTTTGCATGCTATAAGCACTGTATGTGATATAAAGATCTATCATGCATTGATTATAGAGGAACGACAATATCAATGCCAACAACAGCTAAACTGTGAGACCAAAACCAGAAAATGAGTGTCACCCTCATGCCCTGATGGTTGTGAACCTCCTGCAACTGATGCTAGAAACAAAACACTAAACTAGCCAGCAAGTCAATTATTTATGTATTAACACAGAGAAAAGTTCTGTATTTCTACTACTACTGACATTGTCACTATTTTTGTGACACTGCTTTTCAGGGATGCCCCCCTCAGAACCACCCATTTTCCTCAGCTCCAGTTTACAAATACTTCACAAAGAGAAGTGGTATATTTCAATTCCTGCAGCTATGATAACTGAATGGGCTCCTTTTAATTCTTAACTTTATACCAGGCTCTGATCCCTCAGTATATGCATTGTGTGTGCATTTTGAAAAACCTTAGACTTCCCTGAGTTGAAACTGTCCAGTTGGGCCATTTTCTCCTTTGCCAGGACTGCCACTGGTTTGGTACTCACTGTATATCCTCCCAATCCAAAGGACTGGACAGACACTGGAACCACTGGGTTGAGTTGATTGACAACCCGTGTTTCCCTTGTAATGTAGAGGTACTCCAAATAAATATGGCTAGATTAATTGGGTCCTCTCTAGCGCTTTCACATATCAAGGTGCAAATATTTAGAGGGCACTGAAACTTGAAGATCTACTGGTGAAAATTAGGAAAATGAACAGCAACATTCCCCCAGCCCTATTCACTTTCAGGGATTCTCTCCTTAGGGCAACTTGAATGCTTCCACTACTCAAGAGAGGAAAAAACATTCCCCCAAAGGAGGAGAATGTTTACATTTTTACACAGAAAAAAAAGGACGTCAAGGCACTGTGGCCATCCTCTGCCCTACCGAACAATGATAAGGACTGGCACTGCTTCAAGGAAATGATTTTGGTGGCAGCAGCTGGGGCTGTTCTGCCACCTTCAAGAAAGGGAAGGAGGATACCTATTGGCAGTCAGGAACAGCAGTTATTTCCAAAATGATTCATTTCTAGAGTCCTCAAAACCAGGTTCCCCAGGATTACATAGAGAAAACAGGGCAAAGGAGGTCTAAATAGCTAGGGATGCAGGAAAGCTCCTTTCAGATGACATTAGGTGAAAACCTGTGCAGGTGACTTCCCTGACTGCTCACCCCAGGGGACCCTGAAAACAAGGCATTTCGGAAATACAGGAGCTGCTGGCAGCAGCTGGGCAGTCCTCCTCTTCTTTCTTGGGGAGGATAGAGGAGTTCCCAGTACTGCTGCTGCCATAACCTTCTCCTCCTTCTTGGGAACAGAGTACAAGGCATGTGCAACACAACCACATCCATCCTTACCACTATCTGGCAATGCAGAGGATGGATACAGTGCCATTGTGTTTTGGGGGGGAGGAGGAGTACTATATGCTCCTCCCTTTTCCTTGGGGATGTTCACACTAGAGATGGGGGTATTTGTATATGAATACCCCCCACAGGTGGAGATAACAAGGGCCCGGCCCCCTGGGGCCAGAGCATCCACTCACCGTTCCACTGCTGCTGCGGGCTCCGGGCTCCCTTCCTATTGCTCCGGAGCTCACGGTGGATTAGCCACTCCTGGCAGAAGGCAGGATGACGAGCATCTCTGCCACGTTGAATAGTGGCTAATCCACCGCGAGCTAAGGAGTGATAGGAAGGGAGCACGGAGCCCGCGGCAGCAGCGGAACAGTGAGTGGATGCTCTGGCCCCAGGGGGCCAGACCCTCATTATCTCCACCTGTGGGGGGGTATTCGTATTCGTATACAAATACCCCCATCTCTAGTTCACACCCATGCTTCAATGCAAAATGTGCCTCCTGCCCCAGTGGGTACAAAACTGCATGTTTTGTACATGTACCTGCTTGTATATATACTGATGAAAAGTAGCAAGTAACTAATCCAAAAGCAAGATGCTCAGGAAGTATTATATAGCTGCTACTGCCTTTCTTCTACCCCCACTTCTTTAAGCAATTCATCCTAAAACACCATCCCACTTGGGTCAGAAGCCTAGAATCCTAAATATGTTCCTTCTGGATCCAGGTTTCCTAGTTGGCCGTCAGAACACGACTACCTTTTACACAAACTGTTATTAGATTAAATATGACAATCTATATTTCTGTACTACCTGGTTCACATCCAAGGAAGCACTGCTTTGTATCATTAAAAAGCAATACAGAAAACAAAATTCCATATGATGGAGTGGATTGTTAAAGCACAACAGAAATTACAGAGTCTTCTGTAGGCTGATATAATACTTAGTATTCTATAACATAGGTTTCCAACTAACAATAAAATGTAACTATCTAGGGCAGGCCTTTCCTAACCAGTGTCCTTCAGATGTGCTGGAGTACAACTGCCATAATCACTGTCGATGCACACGTGTTGATGGGGATGATGGGAGTTGCAGTCTAACACATCTGGAGGATACTAGTTAGGAAAGGCTGATCTAAGCACTTCCTTCATAATGAAGAATATACAGTAAACTCAATCTGATACCTGAGCTATGTTCTTTTAAATTTGTTCACACTTCAGAACACTGCATGTATTCACTGACATGCTTCCAGATGCAGGGAAAACTAGCCCAATGAAAATAAGAACTATAAATAACTATCTTGTTTGCATCAAAGTGAAGAAACAAGACCTGGGAATTTATGTGAATAGAACTGCAAGCCACGGGGCATGATTCATAGTCCTCCCCTATGCTACATGCGGTAATGTGGTCAACTGCCAAATGTCCCTAGAGCCTAACACTTGGGGGCAGGCATACCTTAAATTCTTATCCCAGGCACAGACAATGTTTCTGTGCCCAGATACAAACGTCTACCTATTTATATGTCTTAAATTCCTGTAAAAACTCCAGAGTATGGGATTAGCACAGAACATACTATGCTGTACTGCTACTAGTATTTTTTTTTAACCATTCCAATTAAGAAACACACCAGTAATATGGCTGTTTTCAAAAATTATACACACAGTCAACACAGAAGTAACATTTATGATGGTGCTGGGCATGGGCTGTAGAGTACAAACATGTTATGCCAAGACAGGCAAAATTTCTGCCAAGAAAATATGATACACCAGATTTTGCTGATTAGCCTACATTTTGACAATGTATTCTGTTCCTCCAATAAAGAAAGGGGTGAATATAGCAATCCCAACCTTAAATCTTTAAATCTTAATTCAGACACCTGTGGTTTTTGAAATTTTACCAAACACTACCCACATAACTTCAAACTTTTTTTATATTAATTTGAAATTGAATTCTGAACCCAATGCCATATCTCACACTTCTCCCGGGCTTACACATTCCTTTCCTATATTTCTGCCCATCTAATACAATGCAAACTTTTAAGCTACACAAATTTCTCTGAAAGGAGAAAGAAATATTTTGTTTGGCTGTCTAAATGTATATTATATATAATAATGCATTAGTATTGTTTTCTACACATTTTTCCCTTTCACTTTTTATAACTTGAAAAATTACATGCATCAATCCAAAAATTAGTCCAATAGAAGAGAAAGCTTTGATAATGTATATGGAAACAGGCATTCATGGTGTATATAGTTCACTTCTCAAAGGTCCCCATCTGGAAATTTATGTTGCAAAATGAGTATATTCAGTAATTTCTGGTCCCCAATGACATACACAGTTTGGTTGGGGACAATATTACTTATTTTTAAGTCTAATCACAAGCCTAACTGAAACTGCTATGTTCTTTTCCTATACATATTCATTCAATGGCATTTGTATGGAAAACTTTCCAGTGGATTATGGCCAAAAGTAATATTCTGGAGAAGCAGAATCCTAGTCATAATGTGGAGAATATAATTAATTTACATCTAATCTGCAGCTATTGCTTTTCACATTTCAAAGCTGGTAGCTACTGTGAAAACACTGAAAGCCTGTGTAAGCAGAGACCTCAGCAATACAGGGTAACCATGAAAAGGCCTGTAGAGTGACAGGAACTGTACACAGCAAAAAGCAACACACAAACAAAATCCCTCCTTATGCCAGACCAGCATTGCTCCCATGTCATTTCTGCTGATTAGCAGAATCATGGGGGAGGCAACAACAATACTCAATCAAGACACAGAATTAACTCAGTGCACTCCAGCTGAACTGTGAACTAAGAACATCAGCATACACAAAGCCTGATTTTCAACTTCCTAGTTTCCAGACAGAGTATATATGGAAATAAACCAATTTGCAAAAAACATTTGTAAGTATATTATAGTAACATGTTGAACTTGTGACATACATTGTAACAATTTGCCATAAGCTATATGGCCAAGCTAGTGATTACAGGACCTTGATTTATAGTTTTATTATACCATACTATTATGTGTGCCTTGTACAGCTGCCTTATGTTAGCCAAAACCAAGGGTGCACTGAAAAGGGCGAAGAAAACAAACCAGTACCAAATATAAAAGAACTGTAGCATGATACAATATATTAAGCAGCAAAACAGAAGGGAGGGAAACAGAATATGGCTTACAGCAAAAGAGTCAAGCACACATATCTACAGAATTATTCTGTAAGTAGTAAACAGAACTGAGTAAACAAAAAATAGTTCACTCAGGATTTATACTAGTAAGCGAAAAAGAAGCTGGGGAACTTGCCTAAAAGCTCAGGGATTGCCAAAATCCCCTTTCATAAAGTTTGAGGAGAATGCTTTAAACCTACCGATGCTTACCTTCTTCACCAAGCCTGTGATCCTACACACATCTTGCATGTTCATTTCTAACTAATGCAGTTCTAACAACTGGACATATTTCCAAGCACACTTGAACAGGGCTCTTGCTGTTAACCCATTTTCAAAAATAGAGGGCCCTTAATGTAAAACATTCACCAAATCTCTCTCTCTGTGAAAACATAGATGGGAATATTTACTAAATATCTTATTTACTTACAGTGGAGAGTAGGACGTTGCTCTGCCCAGCATCCACCCCGCTGAAAATCAAAAATCGCATAGCTTCTCTCCCTTTTACACACATAGGCACAACAGGTACGACTTTTCCTCAAAGCAAATTCTTTTAAAAGCCACTCAATGTTACTGTATGCAGTCTTACCGGCGTGGGTCATGCACTTCCACGGAAAACTTCTTCTCTCTGAAGTACAGGTTCTCTAGCTGCCTCCATTGGAAGATCTGAGTGGGCAAAAAGAAGTCGTTTGAGAGAGGCAGGGTTCACGACAGGCGCCTCTTGTCCTCCCTTAAACTCCCGGAGCTGGCTGGCTGGCTGCTTCTCCTTTCTGTTCCTTATCGGACTACTCGGTTCCCGCGCCTGTCGGGTCTCCCCTCCAGCCCTACAAGGCTTCAGCGCTCAGCGTGTGCGAATGCGTGTTTGCAGCAAGAAACGGCTTCAGCCGCCAGCTCGCCAGGCTGGGCGCTGTGGGTGTGGAGAATTCCCCGCCACTTTATCCCCACCCACCCACCCACCCTCAAGGAACAAAACAGGTCCTTTCCAAGAAGTTGGGTCTCTTTGTTCGTTCGCCTGTGCCTGGGCGTCGAGCTGTGCAGATTCCACTTTCCCCAACCGCCGTCCCGTAAAACTCTCTCAGCAGGGGGAAAAAAAGAGAAAAAAAAAGACGGGGCTGGCGGGCTGGCAGAAGTGCTGAATTCTCCCCTCAAGACTGCTGAAAAGAGAGCGGCGCTCAAGTTCCCCCTTTTCTCCCACAGGGACTCGACTTCCTGCCCGCTAAGGCGCGAGAGAGCCCCTGACTGGAGTTCCGAGCAGTCCGCTGTCGAAAGCCGCTGCTGAGGGCGGAGGCGCCTCTGGTGACCCTAATTCATTCCAGGCGAACAGGAGATAACAATATGGACTTGTCAAGCTGTTCCCGCCCTCCGAACTTCCTCGCCCCCCACCCAGGGAGCATGCTTCATTAATTAAAAGAAGTTTGTCAAACGAAAACAAAACAAAACAGAACCAAAGTATTGTGGCACTTCCAAGGCTAGCAGATTTCGGGGTGAGCGTCCCCGGAATTACAAAAAAACATTTGAGCTGAATCTGCCTCTCCTTGGTGAGGAGGGACCTGCCAAGGCAGAATTGTTCTGCAATTATGTTGCAGCAGTAAGGCCACTCTTCTTTTACACTGCTTTAATGCAAGGAGCACGTGTTTTGTTTACTAAGAAGTCAATAGTAAATTTAAGCAGTGCCAAATGTTAGTCAGCAGAAACATGGACTCAGTTCAGACATTTTATCGAGGTCCTGACATGGTATTCATAGGACAGAAGAATAGGCATGTTCGCTGCCTTCCCAAGGTGAATTTCCAATACTACTAACTGGGGCAGGGGCTCCACACAGGGTCCCCTATAGGCAAACACTGGATCTGCACAATCCTTCTTTTCCTGAGGAAAGAATTTTGCAAATGTTGAGGGTGTGTTGGTTTTGATTTTAATGAGAAATTGAAATCAACAGTTTGTTTTTCAAATGGGAGTATTAAAGTTCATTTTAGTTAGCAGTGCTTAGTTTTAAGTAGATTTCATTCACATTAACTGGGAAATAAACAGAATTCCTCTCTACCTTTATATGGTAGTGGCTCTAGTTCTAGTTACTTAAAAAAAAAGTTTTGCACATAACTAGTTATGCCAGAATGGGGATGGAGAAATGAATCCACATGTGTATCCCAGTGAAAGCAATGTATATAGGATAGATATCTGCTGTTAATTGCACATTATATATATGCCCATTGTTCCTGATCCAGCAAACGAGACAAATGTAAAAGCCCAATTGCTAAGGTCTGTGATTTCCAACACTTCATAAATAAAAGAACTGTAGAAGTGGGCTATTGTCCTCATGTCTTGTTTGTGGTCGGCCAATATGGGAAACCCCTTCACGGATTGCTGCCTTGTCATGGCGAAGGGGCTTGAGTAATTCAGAGAAGCTATGGGCTATGCCGTGCAGGGACACCCAAGACGGACAGGTCATAGTGGAGAGTTCTAACTAAATGCGATCCACCTGGAGCAGGAACTGGCAAGCCACTCCAGTATTTTTGCCAAGAAAACTCCATGGACAGAAACAAAAGGCTAAAAGATATGACGCTGGAAGACGAGCCCCTCAGGTCGGAAGGCGTCCAACATGCTACTGAGGAAGAGCGGAGGACAAGGACAGGTAGCTGCAGAGCTAATGAAGTGGTTGAGCCAAAGCCGAAAGGACACTCAGCTGCGGACATGCGTGGAAGTGAAAGGAAAGTCCGATGCTGCAAAGAAAAATACTGCATAGGAACCTGGAATGTAAGATCTATGAACCTTGGTAAGCTGGATGTGGTCAAACAGGAGATGGCAAGAATAAACATTGACATCCTGGGCATCAGTGAACTAAAATGGACGGGAATGGGAGAATTCAATTCAGACGATTATCATATCTACTATTGTGATCAAGAATCCCGTAGAAGAAATGGAGTAGCCCTCATAGTCAACAAAAGAGTGGGAAAAGCTGTACTGGGATACAATCTCAAAAATGATAGAATGATTTCAATACGAATCCAAGGCAGACCTTTCAACATCACAGTAATCCAAGTTTATGCACCAACTACCAATGCTGAAGAGGCTAAAATTGACCAATTCTATGAAGACTTACACCTTCTAGAACTGACACCAAAGAAAGATGTTCTTGTCATTATAGGGGATTGGAATGCTAAAGTAGGGAGTCAAGAGATAAAAGGAACAACAGGTAAGTTTGGGAGTGCCTGACCACCTTATCTACCTCCTGAGAAATCTATATGTGGGACAGGAAGCAAGAGTTAGAACTGGATATGGAACAACTGATTGGTTCAAAATTGGGAAAGGAGTACGACAAGGCTGTATATTGTCCCCCTGCTTATTTAAATTATATGCAGAATACATCATGCGAAAGGCTGGACTGGAGGAATCCCAAGCCGGAATCAAGATTGCTGGAAGAAATATCAACAACCTCAGATATGCAGATGATACCACTCTGATGGCAGAAAGTGAGGAGGAATTAAAGAACCTCGTAATGAGGGTGAAAGAGGAGAGCGCAAAAAATGGTCTGAAGCTCAACATCAAAAAATCTAAGATCATGGCCACTGGTCCCATCACCTCCTGGTAAACAGAAGGGGAAGATATGGAGGCGGTGACAGATTTTACTTTCTTGGGCTCCATGATCACTGCAGATGGTGACAGCAGCCACAAAATTAAAAGACGCCTGCTTCTTGGGAGGAAAGCGATGACAAACCTAGACAGCATCTTAAAAAGCAGAGACATCACCTTGCCGACAAAGGTGCGCATAGTCAAAGCTATGTTTTTTCCAGTAGCGATGTATGGAAGTGAGAGCTGGACCATAAAGAAGGCTGACCGCCGAAGAATTGATGCTTTTGAATTGTGGTGCTGGAGGAGACTCTTGAGAGTCCCCTGGATTGCAAGGAGATCAAACCTATCCATTCTGAAGGAAATCAACCCTGAGTGCTTATTGGAAGGACAGATCCTGAAGCTGAGGCTCCAATACTTCGGCCATCTCATGAGAAGAGAAGACTCCCTGGAAAAGACCGTGATGTTGGGAAAATGTGAAGGCAAGAGGAGAAGGGGACGACAGAGGACGAGATGTTTGGACAGTGTCATCGAAGCTACCAACATGAATTTGACCAAACTCCGGGAGGCAGTGGAAGACAGGAGGGCCTGGCGTGCTCTGGTCCATGGGGTCACGAAGAGTCGGACATGACTTAATGACTAAACAACAACAACAATATGGGAAACAGGATACTTGACCAGATAAGACCTTGAGTCTGGCTCAGCTCTTTTTATATTGCACATTTTTACAGTTTTCCACAATTTATTTATTTTATTTATACCCCACCTTTCTGCTTGTGGAACAAGAGCTATTTCCTAAGTAAATACACTTTGAAGCTACTGAAACAACTGTTTCTGCCTTTATTAAACAACTGAATGTGGGGCGCAGATCCTGAAACTCTGTAACAAACAGATTGATAAGGATGATCTCCAGAGAGGATTATTCTCTCCCCAGAGAAGAAACTCAGATAAGCTTTAGGAATGCAGATTCCTAAGTAGGGTTCAGCCAAAACTGTTTGCCAAAAAAACATAGGGGCAAAATGGTCCTGATTTAGAAGTGCATTTTATGTCTTCTCTGGCTTATTTCAATTCTTTGAGAATGAATGACAAAAGGAAAAAACAATTTGCAAGAGAGTAGAATGTATGCAATTGAAATATCCTGCTCTGGGGAAATTGAATCAGGGAGTTGTCAAAATTACTATGGGGGATGGGGTGGGAAGGAAGAAAGGGACACAATCAGTTGTCTGAGGCATCTACTATGCATGTATATGAAATATTCATTACCCATGCACATAGGTGACCTCATCCAATGCCAGTTCTCCATTAGCCAAATATATGATTGGGGAGATTAACAGAAAAGTTGTAGGCACATGCATTTCTACTGAAGAGATAAACCTTACTGAGTTCAATGGGCTTTGCTCCCTAGTAAATGATTTAAGTTGCAATTCTGAATACAATCAAAAGAGCTGAACACTTTTCCTATAAAGAAAAAAAAACATGGCTGCCCATATGATCTACACCACTCATAGCAGCCAGCTAGTCATGCCTTCTTGCCTGCTAGGTGTTTGGCATATTTTTTGTCCCTGTTTCCTAAAATCCTGAGCAGGAAGGAAACAAAAGAGAAGAGTTATTACATCTCCTTTATGAGATGGTGTACAGATGTCTGCTGGCATTCAATGTGGTTGGTCACAAACTGTGCAGATGAAAGTGTCTGTGGCTGTCACATGACTCAAGAGAAACCTAAAGAAGTTTATACATATATATATAAGGGTGGCCAAGAATTTGAGCCTTTTAAGAAAGGAGATGATTAAGAGGGAGCATGACAGAACTTCCTAAATTTCTGAGCAGTGGGGTGAGAGTGAGTAGAGAGCATCCTCTTCCCACTTTTACAAGACTAGACATCTGGGTCATTCCAATGAAACTGACTTGCAGTTCGTTCAAAAAATCAAGAAGGAAGTGCTTTTCCTGGAACACTTAGTAGTGGGATTTGCTAACACCAGATGTAGTGATGGCTGCCAGGTTAGATGCTTTAAAAAGCATTAGACAAATGCCAAGAGGACAGATTAATCAAGAACAATTATCCACCCTGGCTAACAGTACAATGCAGAGCTTCTTGGGCAAATGCAGATAACCAATTGCCATTTGTGGTAGTGGTGGAGACAATGGTCTTTTCTTTGGATTTCTCTCTCTCTTCTTTTTGGTAAATCTCAGCTCTGACCAGTCTGTCTTTGGGATGAAATTATTTTGCATGGGTGGGCTATATGGACAACAATTCAATGCAACTGTTACCACCACAAGTAGAGCTGATGTTGGATTGTATTATTTAGGAGTTTACAGCACTTGCAACCTTCAATTCACACATGTTATTCTGCTTTTGCACTACACAAATTGCTAGGAGGAGAGATCTAAATAACAAAGATAAAAGCAATCTGTCCTCTCTCTGTTGCAGAGACACTGGAATTCAAAACATGCCAGATGTTTGCGTTGTGAAAGTTTCCAACTCCTGTGTGCAAAAGGGGATTGGAGAAGCAAAAGTGAGGAAAAAGAGAGAACTGAGTATTGTGCCTTGTGACCACTTGGCAGACCAAATTCCCTTCCTCCAGATAAAACTCCAGATGCTTGGAATAGTTACTAAGGACTCCTCTTGATTTCAACACAACAAAAGCTGCTAAGCTACCCTTGTGCTCTGTAGTCGCCCACATGGTACTGCTAAAGCTGGTGGGAAACAAAAACCTCTGCTGTGCTAGGCTATCATTAACAAGCTCCCTTCCCCCGCCAACTCTCTATGGAAAAATGAAAACCTTCAGCAAAGAATGAGACAGAACCAGACCTAACATGGTTCAAGGCAATCATTTTCCTATCATCAAAGTAACCTTCAACAGCAGAAACACACACACACACACAACTTGCACAAAATTTGAAATAGACTAGGAAATAGCTATGGATATTTATCATGTGAAAAACCTCATATTTTTGTTAAGGAATGGTTTTCAAACAGTTTTGTTTGAGGAACCCTGAAATTCCTTGATAGCCTATTAGCAGCTTTCCAGTAAACATGTTCAATAATGGTGAAGAAGCATCCCTAAATGTCAGCTTGCCCATCATCCTTGTTTCCGTGCAGTGAAAAAGCCAAAGAGGGTGTGTGTGTGTGTGTGGTGGGATTTGTCATGCTTGTCCTAGATCCTGAACAGCACTTTCTATGATCTGGGAATGTACCCTAGAAAATCCTCTGCCGGGCAAGGATTTCACAGGATATGTACAAAATATTACTTGGCATATAAGTCAAGCATGGAAAGGGTGCCTTTAAAGTGGAAAATTTGAATACTACTGGGTGAAGGCATTACTGCAGACCAATGTGTTTGATATATTGTTTTTCCTCACACAATTTCTCCCAGAGCTGATCCTCACTTGGCTTCTAAAATTAGGAATAGTAATATTGGCTGACAGCCTGTTGTGCAGTTACACAAACAATGTAACTTTTGGAAGCAAACTGCTGTAACTTAAGAGAGATCTATAGATATTATCTGTTGCACACTGAACTGTGTGACTCGGCATGCAACAAGTAAAGTCTATGGAGTTTTATTAATTTAATGGCAACTACAAAGTTAAACTGTTTGCATAACCACACAACAGGATTTCAGCTACTTAATTTTCTCTTAGGAAGGCAGTATGAAAGACTGGGATGATCCAGTTTCTCTGGGCTTGACAGTAATCACTACTTGACTTGCAGAGACTTCTTCAGTGTGAAGTTTAACTCTGCATTCCTCATATATATTTATCAATTGCAAGATATTTAAACCATCCCCTACTCGGAGAAATTTCACTCACCTGAGTTTTACAGAATAAAACTACTCAGCCTGCCTTACCTTAGTGCCCTCCAACTATACTGGACTACAACTCCCATCAGCCCAAGCTGGCATGTGCATTGGCATTATAGATAGGAAATGACACAACTTCTGCTTGAGCCCAGTGGGGGCCAGCATACTGGAAAAAGTTGCATTTCAATAAAATCTTGTTTGAATTGTAGGGTAGACAGACGTTCATAGGTGCTACTAAAACTTGCTTATTTAAGAAACTAGAATTAAACATTAGGACCAGTTCAGGGTAGCAGCCAGAGAAGCTGCTGCAGAAAAGAACCAAAACCAAGTTCAATTATCTGATCAACAATGAAGCCCAGCAGGTGACCTTGAACCAGCCACTCTTAGCCCCAGTTATTACACAGCAGTGATTATTGGTGGAATTACATTAGAACCAAAGTATAAAGAATTGCCTGCACTTCTTGGAAGAAGTGTGTGTTGTTATGCCATCAAGTCAGAACCCACTTATAGTGACCCCAATGTCTGATGAAGAATTCTTTGTAACTAAAAGAGTTGAATGCTTCATTACCAATAGAATGCCCAAGAAACAGTTTTATAAAAAATGTATGTGTAAAATTATTTCATGTATTTAATTTGGTAAGTGATGCAGTTCCATTACCATGATCCATATATGGCCAATCAAGATGATTTTTTAATGACTGCAAGAAATTAATTATGCACAAACAAAGTTGGGCCACTAAGGAAATCAGTACTGGGCTAAATATACACCAGTGGTTTAGATGTTTTATTTATTTCTGCCACTTAATAGTTTCTTCCAGCCAAAACTACATGTATTTTTATTTATTCACTGAATTATAATGAGGCCAACAGAATTTATAGCTGAGTAAGCTGTAACTAATTTCTCCTTCATGCATAGTGATGTGCCAAGGGCTTGACCCCACTCTTTCTGGAGTCCCATGCAAGCACAAAATCTAAACCTACTCCTGAGCAATCCAATGTAGTGGTAGGAAGTGTCTGGCTTGATGGGCCACAGAGAGAGCATGGGAAAATTTACCTTTTTGGACAACAGCTCCCAGGTCCCCCACCCAACCTGGCCCTAGCCATACTGATGGGGAAATTCTAGGAGTTGAGATGCAAAAAAGTAACTTTTTCTACCTTTGGTTATAAATTACACAAATACAGCTAAACATATCCCGTATCTTTTGAAATCAACAGAAAGGCTTTATAGGCATGATAACTGAGATAGCAGATCATTTGAGGCTCATCACTTGTGAAGCTGAAATCCAGTCTCCTCTGGTAAAATTAGGTCTAACACAATTTTGGGCAAGCTTATTTCTCTTGGACATCCCAGCCAGGAAGTGGTCTATCATGACTAAAGAACGCAGGCCTCTTTAATCAAGAGTTTCTCCCTTAAGACAAGATCTTGGGAAGGTCACTACAGTAGTGGTTTATCTGATGTGGCCACCTGTCTACTGGGAGCTCAGCGCAAGGCTACCATTTGCTACTCCTATGAAGTTGTTAAAAATGACTAAGGGCTAAACTACACCACACACTGAAAGGCTCAAACAGAATCTTATGATGTTTTTTTCCTCCCCAAAGAAATGCTGCTGTGGGGGTTGCCAATGAGGAGCAGCAATGACAGGGAGGTAGGGAGTATCTACTGCTTTCCCCCATACTGTCTTCCTGATCAAAATTCCATTAATCTTTAGTGTTTGCTTCATGGGCACCACATCCAATCAAACTGGCATCTGTTTGTTTGTTTGTGTGTGTTTTAAATGATGCAAAATCCAGTCATGAATCTCTCCTGTAATGCACAGGCTGGCCTTTAAGATGTCTAACTGGCTTTTTAGCATGCTGTATGAGTGTTTAAAGAGTTGTCACAGCTCAGTGGGTTTGAGCACTGATTGCAGGTCCAAGAAGCTTGAAGACCCACTGTGCCTCCCAGTAGGGAGGTAAGAGAAGATCACCTGGAGCATGTGTAGCTGATGGGGTTATGTGGCCTGCTATTTGTGCACTGTTGGTCAAGCTACACGGACCCAGAATATCACCAAAAAGATGGAGTGGTAAACTATTTCTGAGTACTTTATACCTTAGAAAGTGCTGAGAGGGTTGCCATAAATCAGAATTGACTTCATTGCACATAACTATTATTAAGTGTGTTTAAAAGTAAAAGCAAAGGGCTTTTTAAAAAATCGACACCTATGATCAGTATTTATCTTGGCCACTTCCCTTTCCAAGAACCCTGTGAACTCTGACTCACTCTCTTCAAGAACCATCAGCCTTGATGTTAAAGTAAAGTTGCTGCTAAATGTGTTTAACTTTAGAAAACAAATGTCTCTCTGGGAATGATTGTTTAACACTGGAAAGCATGTTTATGTGTAGTTTGAAACCAGTGCCGTATTAAACAGCCTACGTTTTGAGGTGGTGGTTAGAGACCACAGCCAAAACACCCCGTCTGTTCTTTTCGGCAAAAATGGGGGGGGGGGGAAGAGAGAAAGAATTTAGCGGGGTCATGGAGGAATTTCTGTGATGCACAGCATGTTGCAGAGAATCCAGGTGCAAGCTTAGAAAATGCCCTCAATGGAAATAATTCCTGAGAACAGCACTACTGGCAAGCTACCAGGTCTGTGTGGCTAGTTCACAAAGAGCTGCAATTAGTGGTTTTTAAATTCCACTGTTCTCTCTGTCTTTCTCATTCATGTATGTCTGTGTCTGTGCATGAATGTGTGTGGATGTTTGTGGTTTGCTGGCTTCAACATAATGAAGCTGACACTTGCGGAGAACAGGAGCAAAACTCTACATTTGTAGATACCCACACCTGCTGCTCCCTCTCTTCTGTCTTAGGCTGTGTGTGAACCCATGAGGAAACAGATGACATTATGGACTGCTTGTCCAGTCTGGTCTATTTCCAGCCTGGCCCTGTTCAATACCCAAACTGGGCCTCTTTGGTCCAGTTGTGGGCTACTACTTTTAGGAGCCAGGCTGGAGCAATGTTCCATCCAATGGAAGGATCACTTTAAGGGAGATCACTCCCTGAAAAGTGGCCTTTTGTAGTGCAATCGGACCTGTGCCTTTACAGCTGTCTGATCGCACTCTTACTGTGCTTGGCTTGGGCCGACAGGGCTTTGGATGCATCAGAGATTCTGATAATGGAGCATTCTGAATACAGAAAGTACTTGGGAGCAGTGTATTTATCTCGGATACTGTTCTATGCCAAGATTTAAAAAAAAAAGACTTATTTGAAGAATGGACAGTGTATCTTAGATAAGTTCTAGTATAATTTGATACATAATTTTGCAGGCAGCATTGCTTAGCAGATTGCTCTTTGAAACCCATCTACTACAGGCTCCTGTTACAAAACTCTTTACTTGGGAATATATTGCATTGAATGTATAGGTTACGGTACACTCTCTGGAAGAACTAGAATTAGCTTTCATTTTATCTTTAGAATATCATAAGGATACAGAACATAATATAAATAGTCTTTGAGATATAAGTTAGGAGAACTAATTTACTTTCTGTTGAAAAGTAAAACAAAAACAAAAACAAAACTACACCCTAGCCTGTAGCCAATTTATTTATTCTCCCAGACCTCCTGCAAAAGTCTAGCATACTTGTAGGAGACCAGAACTGATTTCTCAATTTAATCTACAATTGTCTTATGTATCATAAGCAATTCTTCTCTGTTCTTAATTTCCAAGTAGAAATTAAAGGTGCTGAGCAAATATTTATGGGCCCCATGGAAAAACTTTGGCAGGCTTTGTTAATCATTTGCTTATCCATTTTCTCTGAGTTAATTGTTTGCTAAAGCAATTTGAATGTGGCCACTGGAGGATGGCATTTGGGCTCTTAAAACAGCAGGATCCTCTCATCCAGAACAGATGCCCACCTACCATGACACTCAAGGACACATGGTTAATTATCACACAGGCCTGGGCAATGCCACATTTGCTTTTCTAAAATACCTCTGGGAACTTTCAGTGCTTTGTCTCCAATCCAGTTTATGAGCCCGAGGAGTCTGTTTAAAATGAACATTTTCCCAAATACAAAAACAGATTCCTTCCATGTGACTGAATGACACTCTGTCTATTGTGTTTCTCATCAGTATGTAATTTCAAGGAAGCATGCACTAAACTAAACATCCAAATGTACATGATCTGTGAAGCAAACTGAAGCAAAAAACAAAAAAATCCTCAAGAGAAGTACCAGATAGAGAAACAGATGTGAAATTGAAATGGAATGCACTGGATCTCTCTCCCTCTCCCCCCACCCACCCACCCACCCACCCACCCTTTCTCCTTCAAAAAAGACTTGGACTTGGGTTCCATTCTCTACTTCGCCATTAGGCTCACTGGATAACCTTGGACCAATGACTGTCTGCCTGCTTAACCTTCATTACAGGAGTGTCAGGAAGATAAATAAATAGAGATAAAATTAAATGCAATGCCCTCTGAACTCTTGTGAAGAAAGACAGGATAAAGAAGCAGTTTGATAAATTTCATATATTTGCAACATTTTGTTTTTAAAGACTTTTTAAAAAATCAATGTTTAGCGCTACAGAGCAGAAAAGAGCTAAGAGATAGCAGTGATACGTAAAGGTTATCTCAAAGGGCACAGATAGTGGTCAAGTGACAGAATAGGAGGCTGTCCAGAGCACCCATCTGACAACCTCATATTTTTGCCAGCCTTTCCTGGCTTCTGAGTGTTCATTCAGCCACTGTTTGATGCCAGGCTACAGTAGTCACTTTCTACAGCTTCTGTTACAGTTATTTTTGTCTTCTCCAAAATAGCCATTGTACTGACATATAAGGGTTATGTGGTAGAAACTTAGATAACGGAAGGCTCCTAAAGGTACATGTAACATACACAGTAAAAGGCCACTCGGTGTTTTAAGTAGTGGTTACATTTTTGCATATCCTGTAACACTGTCCTCAAATGCTTCTTCCTCACAGGTAAAAATGATGGCCATTCATTCATGTGGGACAGAGAAGAGGTGAACAGGAATGCTACTGGTTTCGTGTCTAAGCCTATTCACTGCCTTCAGTGACTCTAACATTAGGACACAGCCTGGTTAGCACAAGTGGCGGTAGGAAGGAGGGCGAGTACCTATTTAAAAGACGAGAAGACAGAACCGCCCCTTCTGTGACTGCAAACAACAATGCCAGTGGAAGACTTGTCATTTCAGAACTCACCTTAGGTAAGGGTGGTCCTATCATGGCACTATGAATAGGGCTCATGCTCTGAGATGACACACCTAGCATACTGGCTAGTCTTGTTTCCATTTATTCTTCCAATCTACAGTCATTTGAACCCTCCTGCATCATACAAGTCACATCTGTCCTCCAGTGTTTTTTTTTTTAAATGAGCTGGTATTGAATCCTGTTATATTTACTGATGGTGTTGTTAATGATGCTGTTTCCTCTGTGCTGGCTGGCCAAGGCCTGGTCACAGGGAGAGGACAATGGGTACTGATGAATAGCTGTCTGTGTTTCAAATGCCCGGAAGGTGAGTCACACCCTTCTGCTAGTGTTGGGGGCTGGAACCAGTTTAACTTGAGAGAAGGCACACAAGAAAGAACGAAAAACAGCAATGCCGTACCATTAGTGGAGATTTAAGACGGTTGAGCTGAGACAGCTTTGGGACTTGGCAGTATACTTTCTGCACTCCAGTAATGCCATCTTAACTTGCCTAATACACAGGAAAAGAGCATATCCTGTAAGGACATATGTATTCCTCACCTACTAATTAGGGGAAGGGAGAATATGGAATGGCACATGTTTCCTTATTTCCTTCTTCTTAGTATCTATTCCTAAACTACAGTAAAATACAGACAATGGTAAAAATGCATGATCAGTGCCTACTCTTAATGATCTGTGCTTTAAAAGCTAAGTATTTACCTTGTGTAGAATACACAGGAAGACAAGAAGTACCATCTAAAACGCAATGTTAACTCCATTTGTCCTTATTAGTCAGTTGAAGCACAGACAATATGTCTTCAGGAACCAAATGTGTAGAGATCATGGCTTCCAGAAGCTCCAGTCTAATTCAATTCTCTCTCCATTGGCTCATTCAAGGCTTCTCATATTTAAAGCCCAATTGCATTTCCAGTGACATTAGCAGAGTAATTCAGAAGTTAAATGAATATAAATGGCATCCCTCAATCTATCCAGGCTCTTATCTTTAGAAAAGGAGCCAGAATTCTGCAGACTCTTGCCCAAATCACTGGAGCAATTTAATAAAATGTTGGTTTTGCTTGGATGCTGATGGGATTGTATGATACGAGGATCAACTATTCAGTGTGGCAATAAGCATGGAAAACTGTCTAGAATGACCTGATAGGGAAACATTGCACTCTTCTCCTCCGTCTACGCTTTGTTTTGAGAAAAGCATGGATTTTATATGCATTTAATATACATTTCTCAGTGTGAGCTAGTTTGGTTCTGCAATATTCTGCTTTGTGTTCTACTTTAAATATTTTTACCCATCACCATTTTTGTCAATTTGTCTTGACAGTGAGAAAAAGCTGAAAGAGAGAAAAGCTTCCCCATTTCAAGCAGTTTGCTGGTCCAGAAGATTCCAGTGAAGGCCTTTCCATTTTATATGATTTATTCCTCTCACACATTTCTCTTAAAGCAATCTTATTTAACTTTCCCCTTTCTCATTTCACATCTTAAATTACAACAAATCCCCTAATTTCTTCTGTGAGAGATATAGGATGGGCTGAAACACAGACATTTCCTGCAAGTGGACAGAGGGTGTGACTGCACTGTGATTTACTCTGCCATTTGTGCCAGAGCTGGCATGATTAAATTCCATGCATTTTCCATTGACAACAACACATATAGCTAACATAAGCCCGGTGCATTTTTAATGGATATTTGTTTCTTTTTGATCAGCCACCAAGGTAGTTTTTTTCTTCTTCTTGTAATGATTTTGCTTGCATCAACTTTGTTGTTGTTTTTAGCATGTGTGATTCCTTATATTGGTCCAGTGACAGGTGTATCCTAGAGTGATGTTGACAGTGGAGCCAGTATAGCGGGAACATCCTCCTCAAGGAAGCACCTACTGTCTCCTCCAACAATTTCTTTAAATGATGCTTTCCCAGTATAGCAGCACTATGTCAGATAACCCTGCACTTTCACAGGATGTTACATCACTTCAGTGCTATGTGACTTGCAAACAAAATAATAATAATAAGTAGTGGGAAACAAGACAGTGTTTACAACATAGGAGGGTGGGAAACCTGTAAGAGTGAGAATTGTAATGATCTGAGGTGTGGAATGGAACCTGGTGAGAATTGTAATGATTTGAGGTGTGGAATGGACTCTTGCCCTAAAAATTGCCCAGGATAACTCAACATTCAGTGTGAATGACAACAGCTATTTAACTGCCATAGGAAACTTTGAATTGATCCCAATCAATCCAAGACAGCTTCCCTGACTCTTACATGTGTTCTCCAGCCCACAGTTTGAGTAACAATGCTTTAGAAAGGAACTTCAGTTTCTAAGTGACTATCTAGCTCTGGGCTCTGCTTCTGAATAGACCTAGATCAACATGGAAACAATTAACTTCAAACACAAGACTTCTAACTAATAAAAAATCATTAAATTCTAGCATGCAGTTATGCATAGGGCTTCCCACTCATGGATGCCAGCTTGCTCAGTGGGCAGTAATATGCATGTCACTATTTCTCTACCTCACAGGACTGGTTTGTCCTCAAAGGTCAAAAAATGGATAAACGCTATGGTTGGTTTCCAAGTTTCTTAGGGGAAGGGTGGAGATATGTGATTGGTAAGTAAAGAGAAGAACTTAAATGATTGAGGCTTGCCTTAACAGTTCCAATATAGAAAAATAACAAGCAAATACATGATCAAAAGTCAGAAATAATTCTGTGGTTCATCATCCTGGGAAAATGTGCATATCCTTTTGCTATGCTGCTGAAACCTCTTTGGCTCCCTATATACTAAGGAGAAAGATCAAATGATTTGTGATATGCTTCTGTACATTCAGAGTAATTTGGCCTGACAACCGCAAAAATAGCAAAAATGAGAGAGAGAGAGAGAGAGATTCATCATGAACTCAATTTGACAAAGGCAGAGCTTTTACTTCTGTTATTTTTAAGGTTTTATAAAAAGTAAATTTAATAACACTCCTTTTTGCTATCCTAAATGTTGACATCTGTGGAGGGGGATCACAGGAGGAGTACTTCCTCATTGTGAATATTCCTGGCTACAGATCTTTTTTTTATGTTCTGTAGAAGAATGAACAGCAGGAAGAATCTGCACTTGTGAAAATCATTGTGAGATGTAACCTGTTCCTTTCATTCTCCTCTAAAACAACCTTTGTGACAGACCAGGGAGGAAGCATTAAAGTATCATACTGTGCCTTCATGATTGGTCAAGGGCTATCAGAAATTTAATTTAGGCGAGAAGGTGAGGGGAAATAATATGCAAGAGCATAATACTGAGAAAGAATTGGGGTGCCACTTCTGTGAGCAAACCAATGTTAGAGCAAGGAATGAGGGGTTATTCTGGTTGATTCCATAGTGGAATCTTCTAAACATGCACAATAGTTATTTTATTTATACTTGTACATTTGAGTAAGTACATTCAAAGACAGTACTGTTTTCTTGAATCAGGTGCAGACACAAAGCTGTTCTTAACACTACTCTCAAGATGGTATCAACAGTCCTCATCTTGGCTGCTAGTATCCAGAATAAAAGACCACATCATTTAAATAACGAAGCAATTAAAATTTTGCTGGCATCCACAACTCCTCCAATTTTATCAAGAGAATTGGCAAAATGTATTCCTTCTTTTATTTCCCATTATGCTATATTTAAAAATGATTATGAACCTTTAGCAAACAATGGGCTTCAAATTGGGCTACCTGTTTCTTCCTTTGACACATTTGAGTAAATGGAATATAACAATATGGCAAGACAACTGAAGTTCTGGAATTTAACAATGCTGAATTCCACTCTGTCTCCACCCTCTATCATTGCAGCAGATCAATAAATTAGGGATTATTTCAAACTAATGTCTCTCTGCCATTGCCTTTGAAAATTTAGCTAAACAAACACCTTTCAGTCCAAAAGTAACATATAATTCGTCCCTATAGAACGGGCTTACCTTTCTTGGTTTCACTTTGTCATGGTAGTCATATTGAAAGATCCCCTTGTAGCTAAGTCCTAACCACCAAGGAATTCCCTGCTTGTCCTACAGTGTGGAGAAGAACACACAAAAGTCAGTGTTATTCTAAAGAGACTGGAGCAAGGTAACATAAAGCAAAAGAAAAGTTCTAGTTTTTTGCTTTGTTTCCTTATTGTTGAAATAGGTTTCTTATATTTGAACAGTGCTGATGACAAACTTTGACACCACTTGTTGCCATATTATCAGTTTTGTATAGAATTGCCATACTTTGTTCACTTTTCACAAAGAGCCCAGACCACAGGTGATTCTATATAAACACTTCCTAGCACTAGCAATCAAAGGACACTATACATCTCTTTTGTCTTTTCTTCTTTAGAAGATTATACAAAGAGAAGAGCCAGCAAGATAGGGGCAATGGGAGGTTTACAAATGGAAGTTGACAAGATCTAGACAACATCCCTAGACAACATTTGGTGAGTGTCATAGTGATTGCACAGTAAAAGCCTCAACTGGAGGCACAAATGTCATTGCCAACCAATCTATGAGTTCTCACTGCTACCCCTTTCACTGCTTCCTAGGCAAAGTAGCAGTAATATTACTACTGATCAGCCTCTTAATTGATCAGTTTGTATGAGTGTATTTTTCCATAAAGAAATTAGAAGAAAAAAACAAGAAGATACTGGTAATTAAATGCCAAAGAGAAAAGAAGTTTAGTAATAAAGACTGTTCACTAGTAAAGCTGCTGTCATGATGAAAGGAAGCCACAAAATGGGGGAGGGGGACTGCAAGGAGGATGTGATTACATAACATCACAGGATGCCTTCGCTGGATGGACTTAACTCTGAGTAAACACTACTAGAAAACAAAGCCGTGTAATAAATGCCATTTGGAACTACAGTTTTAATTCTACTTCCAGATGGTTGTAAAAGCAAGACTGTAGTAGAGCCAAAAGGACCCAATATGGAAGCAACCAATATCTCATTACTAAAATGTCCCCAGTGGAAGCTATCCTAATATCTTTCCCACTCTCCTTGGAAATGATCGCATATAAAAATGTTGCCCTGAATGCAGGAAAGAAGTGCCAGAAATAAAACATAATATTCCAGCCGAATCCATTTATGTAAGAAAATCCTGGATTGTGTCATGAATCTATGAAATGCAGCACTAATGTGACTTAACTGATACTGAATGCTTAGGTCTGTTGGATATGGGAAGTCAAATGACTCCGTAATAAAACTATTTTATAAACATGTGTATGGTATTTCATGCTACCATTTGCATTAGTAAGTAGGTACACAGCAAAGTGAGCTACAGTTCATAAATATGCTGGACAATACATATGAAAAATAGCAAATGGGTTGACCCATACTACTTATTCTATTCCTATCAACAAACCAAACAATATACAACAAATGAAAGCACCTGAACCCAAATATCATTTGAATGTGGTTGCTACTTCAGCCTCTATGAATAACCTGATATTTTCAATATACTCCAGATCAAACAATGAGTGACAACCTGAATATCAACTGCAATTATTTATGTAATATAAAAACATGAAAATGCCAGGTTTATTCCATGGATTGCCAGTATATCCCAGTGTATGCAACACTTTACAACAGTAACTCAGTCATTTGATGTTGCAATTAAAACAGTTAAAGTCACTGAAACATTGGCTGAAGCAGGTTAAACTCTTTAGCATGTACAATTACATTTGACAGTTCCATTATGTACTTTATGTGCATGAATTATTAGACTATTAAAGCCATTTATTTATCTTAACACCTGAGGCAAAATCAAAGTTTAAGTACAGGTAAGTGTTCATGAGGAAACACTACTTTTCAGGACCGAGCAAGTCATTAAATTTAGTAACACTTTTCAGTTGGTACATACCTTGACTGCGTAATAGTGGACTCCATATGTTGGCAGCGATTCTACAATGCTCATGTAACTGTAGAAATAAGCATTAAAATGTGGTGTCATAAATCTAAACAGCAAGCGAATGCAGAAACAACACATTCCATAGGAATCCAACCACCCTCTGTAGCATGTGCAGCTACTAATGACGTCATATTTTCTTACCCTAAACATTAGGAGAGAACTCATAGTACTGTGCGGGACACAAAGGCATGTTTTATTTGTATTAATCCTGAAGAAGAACAGATAGGACTACTAGAAGGAACAGTAAGAAATAACATTTGGATCCTCAAGCAACATTAAGCATCATTATTTGAACTATTTTGTGAAATACAGATACTATATATTCTGAATTAATGTGCCATTTACTTGGGTGCCACTTTTCAAATGTTTTCCAATGGAATCTAAACTAAACCAAGATGGACATATCTGGAAGAGTACTTCCAATTTGAAAAAAACACACACACACTAAAACAGTGGCTTTCAAGCATTCGCCCTTCAGGGATCTCTTTGGGCAAAACAATATCCACTGATTACCTCGAGTGTATCTGTCACAACAGACCTGTAAGCTGCAGAAGCTTTGGGGAAGTGTATTTTAGGTTACATGTTTAGTTTTTGGTAGGAGTCACTGTTGTCCTGCTTCAACTCAGTGCTCCAATTGAATACATGCAACGCTCCCCTGGAACTCTGGATTGTAGGGAAAGACAAGTATCATAACAGTGATACTAAAAGTTGCAATAGTAGTATAGTTAAGGAAACTTGTCTATCTATATCAGGGGTCTCAAACTCAATTTACCTGGGGGCCGCTGGAGGCAGAGTCTGGGTGAGGCTGGGCCGCATCAGATTTTCTGCCAAGCAGAGCAAGAGCCCGAGGAAGCCGCCCAGGAGTTTCCTTAGCCCGGCTGGGGCTCCGAGGAGGAGGAGGAGGACGAGGAGGAGGGGGACGCGAGCCCTCGTCGAGCCCGAGGAAGCCGCCCAGGAGTTTCCTTAGCCTGGCTGGGGCTCCGAGGAGGAGGAGGGGCGCGCGAGCCCTCGTCGCCGGCCACGACCCCCTCCGGCTCCTTCTTCACTACCACCACCACCAGCAGCAGCAGGATGAAGAAGCGGAGAAGGGAGGGAGTGCTAGCGACCGCCTAGCGGGGGGGGGGGGAGGGCATGACATAATTTTTTTAAAAAAACCCTCACAGAATCGCCTTGCCAAAGGAGAAAAGCCCCCATCGGTACCTGCGAAATTAAACAGAACGGCCCCCCACAGGTGTGCGCACACGGGCACACACACACACACGGAGGTCCGGCAATCTTCCTCTGAGGGCCCCCCTCAAAAAAAAGGCGCACTCAGCAGCAGCAGATACCCCCACCACGACAGGGGAGCAAACTTTGCGAGGCGAGCCCAGGCAGCCTCCAGAGCCGAGGCGGCTGAAGCAGGATGAAGAGGGAGGAGGAAGCACTGCCGGGTGCTGAGGCGGCCGCTGGCCGGGCTGGTGCTGGGGGTGCCGAGAGAGAAAGAGAGCCAAAGAGCCGCTTCCCTGGAAGAGGCGGCGGCAGCTGCTGTTGGAGGCGCTGTTGGAGGCGCTCTTCGAGGATGGGCTGGGAGCGAGCTCCGCTCTCAGGCATCGCTCGGCAGTGGCTCGGGCGCTCGGGGAAAAGGGCCGGCAGCGTGCCTCGCTCGCTGGCTCTCCCCCAAGACAGCACCTCTTGCACCCTCCATCCGGAACTGCAGCCTGCCAGCCGGCAGACAGGCGGGCTGGCTGGCAGGCTGCAGTTCCAGATGGAGGGTGCAAGAGGCGCTGTCTTGGGAGAGAGCCGGCAAGCGAGGCGAGGCTTTTTTTGACTCTTGACAGCAGAGGACGCGTGGGCACTTCGGGGGGGGGGGGGGAGGCAAGGCGGGGCCCACAAACTATCGTCCGGCGGGCCGCAAATGGCCCCCGGGCCACATGTTTGAGACCCCTGATCTATATTGATAACTTAGTTAAAGAATTTCTAATAAGCTTCAGAAGGACTTCAAAATTTCCTGAAAACCACTGTATTAAAACAAATACCAAAATGCTATAGGAAAAATGAGAGACAATTATATTAACATTTGCAACACCCAATGCATTTTACATCCCAGAGATAAAGGTAATCACAGTATAGTATTCCCCTTTCCAACTTACTTGACAATGGCTTGGCCTCTGGTCTGCCCGTTTAGCTTCTTATAATGCTCAATAACTCGGTCCTCACTTTGAAGGAGAGAAACAGAATCTTATTACCTTTGGCACACACAGCTGAAAAAATAGTGAAGGACCTCCACTGTAGAAAAGGTATCTCATAAAAGCATGTTTAGCAATCCAAGGAATCTCAAGATATTTCTGCACATACTAAGCAATGAAAAGAAATTTTTTAAAAATATGAAAAAAGAAATTAGCCAACACATTATAAACACTATGCTTCCACTGTATTGAAGTGCTTCTTTGCAAATGAAGAGTGTACATTCTTCATTTAAAAGGTGCCAAACATTTTTGTTTTTCTTTAAAATTTTCATTTTAAATAGAATAAGAGTTATAGACACAGAAGTGGAAATGCAGCAAAACCAGAACTCCATATCAAGAAATACACAGACAATCCTAGCTCCTTTATTTTATGATACAACATGCTCCCTCATGCTGTTCCACGTCAGAAATTATGATAAAGCCTCATGTGTTATCTAGCTTGGAGAAAGACATCTCTGGTGAGAGATCTGCATAAACTGGACACTCAGGTTTATGTATATGAGATGCTCTTATGGACGTTGCTTGTCTATGACTTATAGGGGCTTTATATACATGCAACAATGACAATCTTTTAAGTAATATCTCGTGCAGTCTTAAGCTTGGGAGTAAAAGCCACTGGAATTATAGTAACATACAAAGCTACTGCCTTTTCCAGAGAGTTTCATTTTCATAATTGTTGGGAGAAATGCAGTGGGATATAGATATTTATGTCTTCTCCCTCTCCATTTAACTTGTTAGTGTCTCAGTTCCACCAAAGTATTTAATTGTGGAGTTTGGCTTTCTTAAAAAATGCTTTGAGAGGCAAACTGGTATCTCTCTCTTCTTTTTGTGTTCCCCTCTCCAGAACAAGACAATTCAATTCATTTAACCAACTGGAGACTTTTTAAAAAAATTTCTTACTAATACATACCTTTTGGGCTTTTACACTGTTCCTGCTATCAAACACATTAAGGTTCTATTCAGAGACACCATTATACTACAGCTCGGGGTAGTTTAGCAGGCTGGATAGCTCAGTGGTTTAGGTATCTACAGGCTGGGAGTTTGGTTCCCCGCTGTGCCTCGTGTGAATAGAGCCAGCCTTGAGTGGCTCTTGGGCAAGCTGCACAGTCCCAGGCTGCCCCCAGAAGAAGGGAATAGTAAACCAGTTCTGAGTATTCTCTACCTGAAAAACTCTGGCAAGGGTCACCATAAGTCAGAATTGACTTGATGGCACATGATTATTATAATTAAGATTAATTCAATTGTATTTGCAGTGATGTCTAACATCAGGACAATGTGGTCTGCAACCCATCCATTGCATCAGAGTCTGAAATCATAGTAAGAAGTACATTTGAAAGCCATTATTTATGCCAATGATTGTTTGGTGTAACATGAATTGACAAAACATTATTACAACCACTCCTTAGCCTCCAGACTAGCCTAATAAAATATGTGTTTAGGACAGTCAAACATCTCTAAATAATGGCTAGCTTGTACTGTCTGAGTTCTAAACAATGTTGGAACAAGACAAAATTTCAGGCACAGAACGTATTCTGCTCCTAATTTCTGCACAAAAGCACAATTTCAGACAAGGAAAAAAAATAACTGGAAGGCTTCATCTGTCATTTCAGCTGTTCACCTTTTTAGTTGTGCAATGGGGTTACTGACAGCTGTTCAGTAATTGAACAGGACCACCTGCTAACACAGCAGTAGTTCCAAACGGTCTGCATTTTGGTGACATATACTGCAAATTCATTCATAATGCAGTAGTACTTCAGGTCTTGATATGCACAAAAATGGTACAGAACTTAAGTGCCCTCACATGATTATCAGCTTGAAACCATCCATATGAACTTTTAAAATCATGTAAATAATACTGGACAGAAGACAGTTTAAAATATTGTTTACAATGTACAGATCAAAACATCAGACTGACAACCCCAACACTGGCTGTTCTTAAGAAAAACCAAGATTACCATCTGAACTCAGAATCTATTTGTCATTTCAAACCATGGTTTCAATTCCCCCAGACTGAAGTCTTAAGGCAATTGTTTCACATGTTTCTGGGTATGGGACTGCAGCATCATTACTTGCTGTTAGCTATGCTAGATGAAGCTGCTGGAAGCTGTAGGCCAAAACATCTGGAGCATCAACACTCCAGTCCTGCTCCTATGTTTGAAATCCAGTGCTGGCAACCCTAATTTGCTGACCCTGCTTTTCTAGAATGGGGCAAAAAGTCCTAAAACATTTTTAAAGGGTTTTAAATTCATAAACGACTCTAGAGTGGTACTCAGAGTAAAACCAACCAACTAACCTGCTTGTATTATATAATCTGAACAATAGTACGTAGATGAGCAATGGTGAATAGATAAATATAAAATATATGCAATCGGTACCCTCCAATGTTTGTTCAATATTGCATGTTGATCACCATTTATCATTATAAATGATAATGTTCCTTCAAATTACTAATTCTGTATCTGAGGAAAGAAGTGAAACTTCTCTTTGATACAGTTGCCAAAGATTTGGTCGTCAAAGTAAAACCCTGGCAAAAAGCTATCGTTTGCTGAAGTCACAGGGTTTTATTACTCCATGGGGGAAAAAAACCCATAAACTTTCAAATCCTGGCCTGATCCTGCAAGCTTTGTTCACAGAACTTGCCCTTTTACCCTTTCTCGTCGAAGAAGCCTAGTCAGATTATTTATACCAGAAACTACTTGGAGGAATTAAAAAAATGGCTTGTGGATCTTTGCAAATAGTTCTAAACTCCCTATTTTAAGATGTCTCCTTATTTGGGGAAAAATAGTGACAAAAATGTAAACTGGTCATCAGACAACTGTGATCAACTCAGGCCTAGTTGAGAAGAACAGCTGATAAAGTGCTAGAAATCCATTTCTCTATTCTCTGACTCCACGCTGCAGGAAATAGATCACATGAATTAATGCTTGTCTAAATAACAATTAAAAAACTTACAGATGGAAAATTAGCTCTCAGTGAGAGGGGATCTAGCCTTGTTATCCTCCTAATATATCCCCCCCCCCCCCGAAAGAAGCATTCAACCATACAGTTTTCCCACTTGGAAACTAAAGAGTGTTGCTGTTCTTATGTGTCATCAAGTCACTTCTCACTCACGTCACTCCTATGAATTAATGATCTCCAAAGGTCCTTTTATCAACAGTCCAGCTCAACTCTTGCAAACTAAAGGCCATGTCTTCATTTAAGTCAATCTATCTTATGTCTTCTTTACCAACTGCCTTTTTCTAGTATTTTAACTTTTCCTGTGAGCCTTGCCTTCTCATAAATTGTCCAAAATAGGATGATCTCAGTTTACTATAATGAAGTGTATGGTTCAGTTCAGCAACACACTTTAACTGAAACATGCAGTCCAGTTTTAACACCTGCTCTTTGTGTGAACTAGGCTTGAGAAGTAAAGGTGGACATTTTAATATACAGTGGGGAAAAGAAATTAGCACTGTATATTCACTGACAAAAGACATTTACCTCCACAATATTATTATATTTCTTAGACAAAGCAAGAGCAATGGAAAAGACAGAGGCTTTTTAAAGATGTGGTGACACAGAACCTTGTCTGCAGCTTTCAAAAGCATTTTGTATGATGAGTATACTCCTGAAAAAGTCTTGAGATCATCACGGTTTTATTGAAAGTTAATAGCACTTACGGTAACAATGACAGCTGGCAATGGCAATGGATTTGAAAATTACTAAATGTGCTGTCTTTATAAAAAGCCACACTGGCTAGCAGATACTACCACAGACCCTACACCTAGTGGACTAAAGGGGACCACACACCAAAACAGTAGGGGACAGCTTCATCAGTCAATTAGCTTCCTGTGCCTCCAGATAACTCTAGACTCGGCACAGGTTCACAAGCAAGTGTGTGCATGTTCCAAGCTGGGCTCTTAGGTACACTTTGGGAATTTTTGCTGGTAGACTTAGAAATAGCATTAGAATGTTGTGGGTTAAATGCTCTACAACACTGGCTAAGTAAAACGGGTCAATCCTCCAATGTGGAGGGGGAACGAATAAATAATGATTCCCAAACCACAAAATGAAAATCATACTCCCTTACTGTCATCAAATTACCAGACTGAAAAAATTAAAGGAGCAGCAGATAAGAGAACTTCCTGCCCACAGCTGGGCTTGAAGCCTAATGCTTTAAAGAGAAACATGAAAGAGGCATCAGCCACAAAACAACCGCCCAGCCTCTCTTGCCTTTATCAAACAACATTTCCCCAAATAAATCCATATTTGCACTGATGAAAGGGATGGGGCAGGTAGACAGAGGTATCTATCCTTAAGGCATTCTGAATTTAAATACTACACTGCCAACTCTTCAAATCTGCCAATAGGTTTTATTCACAGTTTACAAGAATAGAATATATTACAACAATATTCGGATTTGATAAAGCCAGTATAGTCTAATGGTTAAGAATGTCAGATGAGGAAAAGGGACACCCAGCATTGTCACAAAGTTTACTCGGTATCCTCAGGCTAATTAGTACCATTCAGCCAGATCTATGTTATACAGTAGTAATCTTTTTGGAATAAAATAGGCAGAACGGAACCATTTAAATGTGCCTGGCTCCTTTAAATTATTTAAAGGAGCCAGGTACATTCCTCTCTGTTTTTGAGATCTTCAGGAGAAGGCCTTCTTGCAACCCCACTACCATCACAGGCACATTTAGCGAGGAGCCAATAGAGGGCATTTTCAGCAGCTGCTCCCAGGCTTTGGAATTCCTTGCCTATAGTTCAGTACTCTGAATTGTGCCTGGAAACAGCACAATTAATCTTTTTTAGAAAGGAAGCTCCCTATAACTAACCCCAGTCAGCAATCTGGCTGAACTGTTTCGAATCAGCTAAAGTTTTCCAATACAGGCCTACATTGACGATATTACAGTAATCCAGTCACAATGTAATTATATCATACACCACTGTAAGCCAAATCAGACATCTCCAGGAATGGGCACAGGCCATGGTGGAGACCTAGGCATCTAGGCTCTAGGATGAATCCAGTACACCCGAGTTACAATCCCGAGTTTTCAGGGGAAGCATAACCCCATCCCACACAGGTTGAATCCCTATTTCTTGATCTGCCTTTCAAATGACCTGGAGCAGCTTTGTCTTGTCTGGATTAAGCTTCAACAGATTCCATTCCTGGGTATGGGCAGTGGGTTAGAATGGAAACAGATTCCTCAGATATAGATAGAAAGGAGTGCTAGAGTACAGCTTCATCAGCATACTGCTGACATCAAACTCCAAAACTCCAGACAGCCTCTCCCATATGTTAAATAGCCTAGGGGACAAGGCAGATCCTTGGGCCAATACACAGGCCAATGCCCAAGGTATAAAACATGAGTCCTCCAATACCACCTCCTGAGATCACACTCTAGGAAGAACCAGAGCCACCAAGGCCCATTCCAGAGAGGTTACCCAAAAGGATACCATAGTTGATCAAGGTCCAGAAGAACAGACAGGAACATAGTCTCCTGCCCAGTTCATCATGTGAGTGACAAGGTAGCAAAAATTGTTTCCATCCCATACCCAGGCATGAAATCAGGTAATTCATTTCATCCAAGGATCTCTGGAACTGGGGGACCACTACATATTCAAGCACCTTTCCGAGGCATTGATCATTGGAGACTGATCAGTGGTTATCCAGCAAGGTGGGGTCTAAGGAGCCTTTTTTCCATCAAGGGTCTGATAGCTGCCTCTTTTAGGCGGATTGGAATCCTGGCTTCTTGAAAGGAAAAATTCACTACTCCCTTTATCCTTTAAGTCAGATCTCCCACAGCTGCATTGATGAGCCAGGATGGGTAAAGTTTTAGCATGGCAATGGCAGTCTTCACCTCTTCAAGGATTCTGTCTGTCAGTGACAGCATCCAAGTTGGAATGGATTGAAGCAATTTTATCCATGAAGTGCTGTTCCATTTCTCATTAGTATAAATCCTTTTTATAAATCCTGATGTTTTGCTTCACTGCTCTGGTCTATGTGGTAGTATGGTAGGCAATGGGACTCACAGCAGAACTTGGAACAGCAATTTAGTTTTCAAATTACCACTTCCAGAAACTCTTATCCACAATAGTCACATATAATGTTGACTGGGAGATTCTAAGAGGTGTAGTCCATGAAAATAGTTTTGCCAATCTGTGCTTCCTAAGTACATCAATTCCTACAAACATTTACTAAGGTGTAAGACCTATTTAACTTAGTAGGACATACATCTCTGTAAACTGTTGAAGGAACATACCAAGACATGATGAATTAATTCTTAGAAAAGGATATCATTATTTTCTTATCACTGTTTGAAACCTCTTTCTAGAAATTTATGATTCATACTAACTATAAGCTCAGAAGGACCTCAAAGATGATCACATCCAACCTGTTGCCAAAGCAGAAAAGGTACGTAACATCAGAGCAATGGGATATCCCCCCCTTTTTTTTACTACAATTCCCATAAATCCTTCAGCTTTCATTCATTCTTCATTGCTTCCTATGTACCATTTGCAGGCAACTTTGCAAACAGATTTCAGCTTTCTAAAAAACATAAATAGCCAGGTTTTCCCTCAACTACAAAATGTACACGTGAATTCAGAGAGAATTAGTATTTATTTCATATATTTATGAGCATCTGCCAATTGGTGGATAGCTAATCACACTGAAAATCTCTTGTCTTGCAAAACAATCATCCAGAACAGTGACTGCATATGGTTTGCCTTATATTTTTGGTTCCACGAGGGCTAGAATTTTACTTTGTTTTTAATGAAAGCTCAGAATCTGGCACAACTGATTAGCATGCCTGGGTAACATCTCTGAAATGTGGGTGAAAATCCAGCCAAACAGGCAATATGCACCCTTCACTGTATTATTTATTTAATCAACTTCTGTATCATGTCCCAGATTCTAACAATACCAAAAAGGTAAGACTTGGAAAGTTAGTCTACATAAATTGATGAATGTGTATCTTGTCTGAATCTTGTGCACATCTGCTTTGTAAACATTCTGATCCTTCTGGATGAAAGACTGATCATAATTTGTAAAGTGGTGCAAAAAGGTATGGTTTAGAGTTGAATACTGCTCTGTATTTCCTTGATCTGTGTGCAATGAATGCAGTGAGTTCAAGAAGATCTTTCTTCTTATAGGGGACTAATCTCCAATTCCTCCTGAAGTGGTAAACATATGCCTGGGCTATATTATTTCAGGCTGCTGGTAGACAAAACCTGGCCATGCAAGAAGGATTCTGGAGGCTGTACACTAAAAAAGCAATATATCCAAAAGCAATATATATAGGGGCCCACATGAATGAATGGTTCTTTGTCAAAACAAAACAAAAGAAACAAACATTCCTGGAAAATGTAGTTCTGGAAATGGGGGTCCTCAGGGGTCTCTGACTGAGAATTCTCAACTGCCAAAGAAAATTACCCTGAATTTTTTGAGAGAAACCATGACATTTTTAAGCCATTAGAATACTGACACAGTAAATTAATGGTGTAGGTATATCCACCAGCAGTCATACTGACTGCTATTACTCTCAAATAAATGAGTTGCAAATGCTTCTAAATAGTGGGAAAGCTTACCAGTAAGCAAGAGACGGGTGTTCCTTAAGTGCTTGGGTTGGAAGAGCTGGAAGTTTCTTTAAATCAGTCCTTACAACTTCATTGCTAGAAAAGAGAGAATCCAAAAAGGAGAATAAGTCCAGAAGAAAATTTCATTAACCATGAAAGTTTGCTATAGCTTGACTGAATAGTCGGTCTTAAACATCTGTTCTCCCTTAATGAAATGCTGTGGGGCAGCTCCCCTCCTGCTTCTCTTTATTTATTTTGCATTAGGGAGCATAGTAACCTTTCCAGTACTGTATAGTACCAAAATTGCAGCAAAGCTATCACAGATGTCTAGGTTTCTTTCATCCTCCATTTCACAATAGCAGCTCTGAAGATAAAAAACACAACAGTGTGTTTTCAGGCAGAGAGAGCCTGTGGGGAAATCTGCATGATGTAGGAATTAGGGGGCAGGGGAAGATACACAAGATATTCTCTTAGCCACTTCCAAAGTGCTGCAGAACGCAGAGAATTAGACCTCAGCCTGGTACTCCTGTCTTAACAAGCCTCTCTTTCCTTTGCCTCCCAGGGTTGCTGGAAGAAAGGGGGTGGGAATTACTTTTGTGTGAGAAAAAACTAGGGGAAATGTGAACCTTAGCACTATAGAGGGAAGAGAACCATCTGCAAAGGTTCAGAAAAACAGAATTAATAAGTTGAATTCCTGGAACAGTAGAGCAACATTGCAGAGTGAATGGGTAGCATTGCTTGCTTATATTTTGACTGGGCCTTAGTTGACTTAAATCATGCCATTTTCATCAATTAACTGATTAACTGATCTCCTAAATCTCTGTATGAACATCAATTTATCTCTGAACAGAAAAGCATTCTTTGTAGAAGGACATGAATGCTAGTTAGTGTGTCTCTTTTAAATATGCCACCTACAGTTTTTGAAAGTATGTATTTTAAAAATCTGCAGCTTACATGGCAAAGTATTTTAAACAGGCCAAAATGATTGCTTATCTCCCAGCCCTAGCTTGGATTCTTTCCAGCTTGTTTTTCCAGGGGTTCAACAACCACTCTCATATAGTATGCGAGTATCCAAATATATAAATACCTTCTCAAAAGAGCTGGAAAACTTTTAAAGGTCAGAAAACAACACAGTACACTTGTCAGTAATGATGACACATGCCTGACTTAAATTAAAGACCAACAATAAGCAAACAAACAACACAAAGGTAGCCCCAAATTCAATTACTAGTCCAAACTTGAACAGACCTATAGAACCAATGGGATGTGCATAAGTTCTGAATTATCATTATCAGTAGGTCTATTCTAGTTGGAACTAGCCAGCAATACATTTAAACATTTTCAGTCTGCTATACTAACATATATCGGGGAAGTCTATGTGTGTGAAAATAGTGCTTGGGCAAAGGCTCCTGGCATGATGATTGAAACTGAGTAGGTATTTGCAATACACACAACAAGCCACATTCCACACAAAATGGACAATTGCTGTTGTGGTACAATGCGAAGGGGGGGGGGGGAGAACAGGAATTTACATGTATAAAACAGTTTGAGTGCTGGGCAAGTTGCACAGACCTACAACAGAAGCAATGTTTTTAGAAAACGTGTAGTCTACAGATTAAAAACAGATGCATGTTCGTTTTAAGAAGAAAAAAAATCTAGAACAGCACCTAGTATTCATTGCTGATTGAACTATGATTGCCCTATGGCTAAAACGTACAGTTTAAATAATATCACAATTTACGTAACTGTTCTTGCTGAGACAAGCAAGTCTCCCTTCATCTACAATAGATAACAGTTTTGCTTTGTTACTACACTTTTGAAAAGGTGGGAAAGCCAATGTTTATATTCTAAAAGGCAGCTAAATCTTTCTTTGCCTCTCTTATAGGTGAACTTTTCCTGAGCCAGCTGTCACCAGTACAGGCCTCTTTGGTTGTTTGCCCAAATCAAACAGGGGAATGTCTGGGACTGCTGGATAGCTCAGTGGTTTAGGTTGTTGGCTGCGAAGCCAGAGGTTGGGAGTTCGATTCCCCACTGTGCCTTCTTGACAGGGGCTGGACTTGATGATTCATAGGATCCCTTCCAGCTCTGCAGTTGTAATGAAGAGGAGGGAGTTTCTAGAATACAGATTACAAGTCAAAGAGACAACTGCCATACGTATATGAATCTCTATTAATATAATACCTTCTTGAAGTCTCACGTGTCAGAACCTTTGCTGAATCACTAGCAGCAGAATAAAATTTGCCATTTTTAGATACCTGTTTCAGAGGGTGGTTTTTAAACATCATGACAGAGATGGGCACAAATCAGAAAAATTGTGATTCAAGTTGATTTGTGATTCATCAAGGTCGACAAATTGCAAATGTAAAAACTTTTTGCAATGAATAGATTTGTCAATTCATTTCTGACTTTAAAACCATATAAAACACCCCCTCCCGACAGCTAGAGACACCAAATTGGCAGGGAAGCTTACCCTGATTCTCCTCTACAAGCCCTGCAAGTTTGGTGAAGTCTGGTTTCGGACATCTGAGTTATACACCCCCAGGCACCTAGAGACACGAAAATCACAGAGAAGCTTCTAATGACTCTCCTCTACAATCTTCCTAGGTTTGGTGAAGACTGAGTTTCAGATGTCCAAGTTATACATCCGCAAAGTGGGCCCCCCCAACAAAGTGCTCTTTAGCAGCAACCCAATCTTCACCGAACATAGAGGGACTGTAGAGGAGAGTAAGGGAAAGCTTCTCTGTAATTTTGGCATCTTTAGGTGCCTGGAGGGAACGTTCCTGAGAGGCCCTCTTTGTGGGTGTATAACTCGGGCATCTGAAACCCTATCTTCACAAAAAGTGCAGGGATTGTAGAGGAGGGTCAGAGGAAGCTTCCCCGCTAATTTGGTACCTCTAGGTGCATAGGGGGCTGTTTTATAGTCAAATGAATCAATGAATCAAAAATTGATAAAAATTCATTGTTTCAGAGTTGTGGGGGCACTGATTTGTACAAATAAGAATCAAAGAATTACCAAATTTTTTGAATGAATTTGGTGATTCATTTTTTAAATTCATGCCCATCTCTAATCATGAAGCCAACTCTGGATTGTCCAAACAAGGAATTCCTGCTTAGGGTGGAAGTAAAGTATTGGAAGGCTGAAGCGTGTAACTTGAGAGTTGTTGAAACACTTCTTCTAAGGGCCAAAGTAGTACATGACTTGATAGCAACATGATCTTATCTATGTTTCTGACAAATTCACATATAAAGTATATGAGTTTTAAAAACTTTTTTAAAAACATGGAACAAAGAACAGAAGTAAGTGAAGTAAAACCACCCCTTCCTTCCTGTTATGCTTAAAATATTATTGCCAGTATGTATCTCGTGCCTGAAGTGATCCAAACTGGCTGGGAAACTGCTTGAAGTTGGAGATGGCCAAGTACAGTGAGGCAGTGAAAGCAGGTATGAGGAAATTGTTTCCCTTAATATTCTATCTCTGTCAGAAATGAAAACACCATTTAATATGTAAATAGGATGGATATATGAGTAAATTATAGATAGCTGACACATCATGGTTGGTTTGTTCACAAGTCACTTCATGCATCACTGGAAGGAGTGCAACATCAGTTAAGGAGTCTTCAGTGTCTAGCTGTAGCTGGAATTTGTTGAGGTTAAGGTTGGGGTTATGGGCCAGGGAGCCTTCTCACTGCCCTGATAGTACGGGGCAGAGCATTTACTATCCTGGACATTATGTGTTATACTGTGGCTTAGGCCTATAGGCTCTTTTGAAAATGTGTTTTTGTTTCTCTGTATGACCTATGACCACAAAACACTGGCTAGATTGTCCCTATGAGAAAATAGAGCGGAATGGCCACCTCAGGCAACTAATTATGACTGTCAAAAAAGAGCACCATTTAATTTGTTGTTACTGTATTTTTACTGCTAGGGACGGAAGGTAGTCCTTGTGAGATTTCCTGCTTTCTGTATCAAAGTAACTTGGATGACATCTGTGAAGATCCTCAGTCATCCAGGTGAGGTTATCTGGAAGTTGAGTCATGGCAACTGGACTTCTTGTTAGGTTGAAACATTTTGCTACTCATCCAAGTAGCTTCTTCAGTCTGAGGAGAGCTGGTAGGAGATCCCTGATATATCCTCCACATTGGTTTCACTTCCCCCTGGTCTGAATAGGCTCATTAGAAGGATAAAGGACTGGGGGTGAGGGATATTCCCACTTCTGTAGTCCTTTTCCACCCATTGTCATGGGTCGTTAATAGTAGTTAACAGTGGTCTTTCTGGTGTGTGTGGTCCTAATCTTTCTGGGGAAGGATGAAAGGGCAGCATAATAGGAGACAGATTGTGTCTAAGTCCTCTACCCCTGTTGAGTGAGGGGTTTTCTGTTTACACATGTATGGCCTCCCTGACCCCTCTCTCAAACCACCTATCTTTTCGGTCCAAAATGAGTACATCTTGGTCATCAAATGAGTGTCCTTTGTCCTTCAAATGAAGGAACACTGCTGACTGTGGTCCTGAGGCATTTTCGTGTTTAGTGGCTGTTTGGTTTCTCCAATGTAGAGCTCCGAACACTCCTCATTGCATTGAACCGCATATACTATATTGCTCCTGTTGTATTTTGGTATCTGGTCTTTGGGGTGGACGAGTCTTTGCCTTAGTGTGTTTGTGGGTCTGAAGTGCACAGGTATGTGGTGTTTACCAAAAATCCTTTTGAGCTTTTCAGACACACCTGCCATGTAAGGAATGACCAGGTTCTTCTGTCGGCTCTGGGTCTCAGACTGTTCCATTGTCCTGCTGGGTTGGGACATTGTCTTGATAAAGGCCCATTTTGGATATCCATAGGCCTTAAGGGCTGTCCTCAGATATCCATCTTCCTTCTTCTTGGCTTCTGTGGAGGTGGGGATGTTTCTTGCTCTGTGGTTTAGAGTCCTAATGACCACTAGTTTGAGTTGTAATGAGTGATGAGAGTCAAATCGCAGGTATTAATCAGTGTGTGTAGGTTTTCTGTAGATTTCTATTCCTAAGCTACTGTTGGATCCTATGATGACTGCACAGTCCAGGAAAGCCAGCTGGTTGTCTTTGGTGTCTTCCCTCGTGAACTTGATATTTGGGTCCACTGCGTTTATGTGGTCTGTGAAGGCCCGTACTTTCTGAATCTTGATCTTCACCCAGGTGTCATCCACATACCTGAACCAATGGGTCTGAGTCATCCCCTGGAAGGTGTTTAGTGCCTTCTTTTCCATGTCTTCCATGTATAAGTTGGCAACAATGGGCGACACCGGGGAACCCATGACACAGCCATGTTTCTGTGTAATAACAAACCCCTCACTGAACAGGGGTGGAGGCCTTAGACACAATCTGACTCCTATTTATCATGCTGCCCTTTCATCCGTCCCCAAAAAGATTAAGACCACACACCCCAGAAAGACCACTGTTAACGACCCACGACAATGGGGGGAAAAGGACTGCAGAAGTGGGATTATCCCTCACCCCCAGTCCTTTGTCCTTCTAACAAGCTTATTCAGACCAGGGGAAAGTGAAACCAATGTTGAGGATATATCAGGGATCTCCTATCAACTCTCCTCAGACTGAAGAAGCTACTTGGATGAGTAGCAAAACGTTTCAACTTAACAAGAAAGAAGTCCAGTTGTATGACTCAACTTCCGGATAACTTGGATGACTTTTCAATGTTATGAATTTTAAATGGGAGACAGTGTGCAGTGAAATTGTTTGGTTAAATCGCACAACTCCCTCCCTCCCTTTTTGCTAGTTCCAGGGAGGCAGCAAAACCACAAGACTTATCAAGCTCCTCCACCCTGGAACAAAACAGGTCTGTTTTAAATGTAAATTAAACCAGGAAATGTTTTCATATTGTTAAGGAGGGACATGCAAGCAGAATGGCCATGTTTACCATCACTTATTATTGTGGTGCAATAAGAAAAACCACTCTGGCTCCTGTAATCCATTAAAATGGCCTAATTGCTTAACCATATTTATCACAAGGAATAAAAATTACAAGCTTGCACATTTCCATTACACAAATACATTGCTTAGTGGCAAATAACTCATCTGCTTTCTTCCTCTCTGATTATTACCATTTAGTATTCCTTAACTATGTTCTTTTCCTTCTACTTCATTACAGGTCCTGACTCAAACTGCCAATGATAGATTATTAATGGTTGCTTTTCAAAGACACTCCTTCGTGGCCTGGGTTTATATTACCATACATGATATATGGTAGTATTTAATCACTGGCATACGAGTGAGTATTTGACAGCTGACATGCAGCAATATTGTTACTGATTGACAATTTTCATGTTTGACAGTTGCCAAATTCTTAGGCATGACAGGTGTGTTCTGTGAAGGGGATATTTATTTTATTTATTATTTATTAAAGCTTCCCCTGCTACAAACCCATTCTAGATCAACAAATCTGAGGTTGGGGAACAATCAATTAAATCACATTAAATGAAGCTAATATAGTTTAAAATATATAAATAACTAAAACATTTTCAAAGTACTTTTAAAAAGGTTTAAGAACACAGATATCCCCATTTTAAAAAGAAAAGGTTAATGTGTAGACCTGATCCTGATCAAACGCACGGTGGTAGGTGACACTAGTTTTCCTGCTGTACCATCACACACACCCCAGGGCACCTAACATCTTTCCTTCAGTTGCTATTGGCCCAGTAGGAATACTACAATGATACCACCCAGAGCTCATGCCTGAATAACTCCTGAATTCTGAAGTCAACAATACACATACAATAAATACCTAAATAACAACGATAGCACTATGTCTGCTCTTGATTTGCGTGTGTGTGTAAAAATCTGGATCCAGCTTTACTATGTATCAAATAAAACAATTGCACTGTAAATGGATTGCTGATTTTGACACTACCACTGACTTATTGCCAGATCAATGTGAGCCTAGCACTGTGGTTAGGCTTAGATTGTTTCCTTCCTTTTTAAATAGGTGACAATTAACCTAGGAAAGAAGAAGGGGGGCAATATGATCTGTTATCTAAATAATTATTTCCTAATATGGTGCTGTCCAAATGTGTTAATTCTACTTAGAGTGATTTACAGACCTTAATGAAAATAAACCTTTATAAATTGCTCAACTTTGTTACATTCAGTAACTTAATTTCAAGGAAGAAAACAAATAACCTTCCTCAATGTAACAATTCCCAACTTTGGTACTTCCACCTTAGACCCCTTCTCTGGAATACTCGTTGTTTACTCACTTTTAACAGAACATCCACATAACAAAATAATTAGCCCACTGCATTCCTGAAGAACAGTTACTCTTTTGAACTGATCAGTGCTGGCTAAGGTTTTCAGGCAGGTGTATATATATATATATTTTAAAAACACCCAGCAATTTGTACCATCTCTGTTATAGTTACTACTAGCAAGAACAAAAACTTCGAAAGGTATCAAAAAGTTAGGTGCCTTTAACTCAAGTAAAAAAACCCAGACAAACCCTGCCTACATGCTTCCAATCTAAACACAATAAAGGAGGAGTTGCACAGAAGTTGCCTTCATTAACCCATACACTTTACATAACAGACCAGGAAATCATAAGCTTTGTGATATAGACTGCTGCAGTCAGTCAGGAAAACTGGAAACTCCCTGTGGAGACTATCCACCTTACTTATATTTTAAAATGTGTTTAAAAGCACAAATGTTTTCTCTTGTGAAATCTGCAGAATAGATACATAAGGTCAAATCTAACTTAACAAACCAAATAAAAATGTTTATAGCCCAATCATCTGCGCTTTTTGACCTTGTGACCAAACATCAACAATTTTCAATAGGTTGATTAATTATTTTTTAAAAACAAAGAAATAACATTCAAAACTGACGAAAAAAGTATCCAGAGTAGTATTTAACCTGAGATGACGTAAACGTGTTCAGGGGAAAAAACTTTTTGAAACCTAACACAAAGTACATTCTTTGTGAAGAACTACTTAGGGAAGTTACACAATGATACTTTTATTGACTCCATGGTCTTCAAATAATTACTGTCTGATTCTGTTTTGAATCAATGGAATTGAAGGAGTCTATTGATAACAAACAGTGGCTCTTCTAAATAGCGTTTTTCTTTTCCTTCTGGTATCATGGGATTATAAAACTAGCATTCCTAATCCTATTTTCCAGACATTTCTTTCCTCATATCCATCACTTTCTTAACAACCCGTTCAATTTTAAGTAGGTGTATCTGAACACGTACACATAAAATGACTTATTATAGCTGTTGTTGTTAAATACAACACACAGCCTTTGGCTGGTATTATATAACAGATACAAGTTTTAACTAAAAAGCTAAGCATCAGTTAAATATCAGTGTAAATATGTATGCTGTTCCTAATATTTGTTTGCAGCTCTGATGGTGTTATTTCAGAGATCTGCAGCTGATTATAATGTTTTATTAAATTCTGCAGCATTTTTCCCAATGCCCGAATGACTATGGGAACCACTGAAATGTGTTTCATCCACAAGTGAGTTCTTTCTATTGGATGCTGGCAGGTTATATTTTTTACATAATGACCAGTATATTAATTTTGCAAATCTACTGTGTATAACTTTGTAGTCTGTCTGTACAATTTTGGAAAATTCACAGATGAGGTGTGATGCACTTTCATCTTTTTCTTGGCATAGATGACATTTGCTGTTTACACTAATTCCTTGAATTTTAGCTTTCATTACATTAGTTTGGAGTTCTTGTGCAGCAAAAATCAAGCCTTCGGTTTCTTTCTTGACAAGTCCCAGTTATAGCCATGTCTAAGTTAAATTATGATCGTGTTTTCCATCAATATTTCTCAGATACTGTCCATGCAGTGGTTTATTTTCCAGCTATTTTATCAAATCATTTTTTTTTATATTTAACCTTCATTTCTGTTATTTTCAAGATGCTTTCCATTTCCACTGCTTTAAGTAATTTTTCTCAACTTCTGTTAATACATTTAGGACTTCTTTTTTCTTCTCTACTTCCTTTTGTATTTGTAGTAATTCACAAATTTTCTGAATTAAATATAATCTGTCCACATCACGTTTTGGATGTAGTGAGTGATGCATGTTCATTAATTTTTGCATTTTTGATCTAATTTTTCTTATTCTATTGTTGTTGTTGTTGATGATGATGTTAAAATTTTTAAAATAATGAAACCGTCTCAAAATATCCATTATTTAGTGATTCTCCAGACAACTGTGGGAAATCCAAATTCTGCTGTCACACTCATGAACAGCTAAATCCAGTTAAATAGGACCAAATCCAGTGGCTCTCCTACTTAGAATAGACTCACTGAAATAATCAGGATTTAAGTTAATTGTAAGTAACATGTTCCATCATTTCAGTAAATCTGCAATAGGTAGGACTATGAATGAACTGAGCCCATAGGAAGAAGTCCACCAGAGGGCACTTTGTTGTCAGCCCCAAGTCTGGAGACAGCTACACTCTTAAGGCCTTTGGCTTCAGCTAACAGAGACCTCCCTTGGCATTGGCTTGGGAGATGTTTTAGAACACTCGTGAGACATAACTTTTAGAAATTCAAAGATGGCTAGGAATGGAGATGGAAAAAGGGTTTGGCAGAAAAGGGAATGGGCAATGCTGCAGAAGTACTGATTAGTTGTTTGTCTAGATCAGTGGTTCCCCATCTTGGGTCCCCAGATGTTCTTGAACTGAAACTCCCAGAAGCCGTCACCACTAGCCAGGATTTGGAGGAGTTTTAGTCCAAGAACATCTGGGGACCCAAACTGGGAAACACTGGTCTAGATGAATGCTGCACATGAATGGTGTTTACAAGTAGTTTATGAATACAGGGATGGCCTGTAAACTATGGATGCTGAAAAACTGAGATGAGAATTGAAACAGGCAAAACTGTGACATACAAACATAAACTTGAAAATCTGTACGGTTCTTTATTTCTTCATATGTGCTTTGTAAGAAATAGATACTCCAAAATTCTAGCAAGGCCTTTTAGTTCTGGGTAGTCTGCTTTGCTTATAAGAATTACAGTAAAAGTGACACAAGCTGGCAGCAATCTTTTCATCATGTTGCTCCAACCAACCAATTCACACAGTAAAATATCTAACTATTTCTCATACCCTTTCAGCCAAACAGTACTACTAATGCCTAAGCTGATTTTAAACAGTATGAATTGAGAAATGAAAGCAAGAACAGGCATGTGTCTCTTTTGTCACAAACATGTCAGGATTTCACAAGCTGTTTTGAGATTCTGAAAGTGATGTGTCAGGATCTCTCAGCACTTTCTATGGCCAAAAGTTGCCTGCATACATTTGAGTTCTTAAAGTCTGGAGAATGAAGTGTATGTGATGGCACATTTTATACTTAAAAAAAAAAGAAGACTACGTTTTGTTGGGCTGCATTGAAAGTACTAAATTTGAAAGCATGACAATTAAAAGCCCTCTGGATTAGCCTTCTGGAGCCAGAACTAAAAAGGGAAATGCAAATACAACTTCTTTGCATTTTCAGTGCAACTGTGACTTCTCTGGAGCAAATGCTGCCATTAGCCTCAGTAAGGGAGTTGCCTCAGGGAGAGGGTCATGGGAGTGGCAAGTTTTCTAGCTTCCACCCTTCAACCCTGGCAGGGTTTCTGTTGCTCAGGAGAGCTGCTGCTTCTCAGTGTAGCTCTCCTGCTTCCTAAATGGGGAGGAGGATCCAGGAAAGCTGCCTGTATTAAAGCACTCCTCCCATATCAGAGTCACAACCCTCAGAGTCAGGCTGTGAGGAAGCAGCTCAATAGAATTGGTCTCCGATGGTTGCAGGGGCTGCAGCAGCAGCTTCTTCTGGCAACAGAAGGAACCCACGACTCTCATGGTGTTTTGTTTGTGTTAGGCACTGCTACCATCTCCATCCTCCTTCTAGCTGGGAATGGGTCCATACTGATATCATCCTACTTGTGTTTGTCATCCTCCTTTCCTGCCACACAACACCAATTGTCCTCTGGGCCCACTCACTTCCAGAATGGAACAGATGTGACTGTGTGACTGGTTTTTAAGGTACACTTGCAGCCTAGTCAAAGGGCACAGATTCCTTAACAGTTGCTGGCTAATCATTAGATTTCCTAAGTTGTGCTGGACTAGGCTCAGTGGCTAAATCTGTGCTGTCGTGTTTGTAATCAATTTTACTAAGCCTCATGTCTATTTTATTCTTGCAAGTGTTTTTTAAAACCACATCATCAAGGAGAACTATAAGCTACTTTGAAGAAACTGTGACAGTTCTATGAATTATAGTAAAAATGACACATTTCCTTAGAAGTTTTCTTCTGCTGAATGGGTTGGAGAGGCTATTCTATCTCTTGAACTTCACAAAGATGTCAAGCATTTATACATAACATATAACATGGGGAGATCAGGCTGGTCCCCTCTCTTTTATCCTTCCACGGACAACTGAAGACCCATCTTTTCAGGCAGGCTTTTAACAGTCATGATTGAATCCCTGAATGCCTTCTTAGAGTTTAAGTTGCCTTCTAGTTTAAGTATTTATTTAATGTTTAACTTATTATGTTTTTAATTTTATTCCTTATAATATTGTGAGCTGCCTTGGGTCCCCCCCCCCTTATCAGGAGAAAGGTAGCCTATAAATAAAAAAAAAAACAAATGATAAATAAGCAAACTATTTAATTTCATATTTTAGTTCAAGCCATTGGATGTATTTTTGGAAAAAAATGATGAGATGAAAAAAACACAATAACCAATAATAACAGTTCTAGGAGCTATACTATAGAATTGCAGTCCAGTACTATGATAATCACAAGAATATTTATGCAAAACTCACCTTGAAAAGTCTCCTTTTGCTTCCTGTAAAATTATAAAAAGAGGGCAGAGGGAGAAAATATTACTCAACTTGCATTTAAATATGAAGAAAATATATACTTTTGGATGACAAGTGTAGAAATATTAGAAAGAAGGGTTTTTTGGTGGGGATAATGTAAATAACCCTTTACTCAAATTTGGGTGTCACTACCGAATTTGATGAAAAATTTAGTTATACTGCATATCTGCTGAAATCAATAGGAGTTAACGTAGTCATAAATTAACTAAAGCCACATTGAATTCAGTGGGTTTACTTTGAGTATAATGAAGTCAGGTTCCCTACAGTGTATGTCTGTCAACATTCAGGAATGTAGTCAAATATCTTGTAGATATATCATGGTGATACCACATGCAGCTAAAGCAAACATTGGTCAACTTAACTTTTGGCAGTTTTAAGAAGTATACATATCAGAATCCCAGATTCCCCAAAGAATCCAATGCACCTTACATTTATAAAATAAGATTTTATACTTGGTGTCTCTGAACAGTTGAATGTGTAACTCATCTGTGATAACCCATCCTGAGAATGCAATCTTATTGAAAAATATAAGAAGTGCCCTGCAAAATGAAAGCAATATTTTGTATTCTTTAAAAAGAAACCCAGGAGACAGGCAGTGCAGCTGGACAGTAGTTTCCAAACTTGAATCCCCAGATGTTCTTGAACTAAAACTCCCACAAGCCTTCACCATTAGTTGTGCTGCCCGGGATTTCTGGAATTGTAGTTCAAGAACAACTGGAGATCCATGGTTGGGAACCACTGGGATAGATAGTCCACTGAAAACCAAAAGGTGGTCTGCTGGTAGACTATAGTCCGAATATTCTCAGCAAGTATTACTCTGTTTGGAAAGCAGTACTCCATTTTAAATTTAAACCTGTTTCCCCCCCAATTAATCAAAGACTCTCATAGAATTATAATGTTGTAAAGGGTGTGAGGATCACTCTGATACACTTTCTTGTTTTGCCAACAAAAAAATCCCAGGTGTATGCGTCCGGGTAGAAAAACACGACTAGTGTTGGCTTTTAAATGTGCATTAGCTTTGCCATCTGTAGCAAGTGAAAATTTATTCCCCAAAACCAGCTAGAATATTTGGCCTATTAGAAGTGACATGGTTGAGGTTTTCTTTTTCTTTTTTAATGCAATATTTCTTCCCTAAGCTTGTTTATTTGCCAGGACTGACTAATATCAATGCATTTAGCAGACTAATGAGGTTTTTGTGGGCTAGATCACCAATCATTCACTGACTGCATTCATAAGTACAAGGCAAAATATATGGTGCTTCTCCTTCTTGCTTTATATTCACAACAACCTTGTGGGGCAGACTAGTATCAGAGTGAGTGACTGGCCTAAGGACACCCATTGAATGTTAGGGCTCAGAGGGAATGAAAATCAGTATCTCCTAAATCCTAATCAACACTGTAAATACTACACTGCACTGGCTTTCTCCTTAGTGAACACATTTTCAGTGCAGTACTAAAATCTTCCACCTTTCTAACAGAGATGTGCTATTATGGAATCTATAGGGTCTCTTCCAGCTCTACAGTATTAAGATAAAGAAGATGATGCCAAGAAGATGATGGTGTAGAGTAGAAGCCTGATTTTTTTTCTTCCAGATATTAGAAGAATCTGAGTTTGGTCTCACCAGCACAGAAAGCTCTGTTCTTATAGGAGTTTGAGGTTCCTTTAACAAATCAGATGCATTTGGGACAGCTCAGTTTCTTGTTCTGTTTCCCTTCAGACACAATGTCCTTCTGCAACATATGCACTTCCTAAGCAACCACTCAAGGGAGCACACGTTGCTTGTTTTAGATGTTTCATGTGTGAGGATATTAACCCTTACCCGTCCATCCCCATAATTATAGCGAAGTTCTGCACATCTGAGTAGCAATTTGTTTTGGGCCAGAAAAAGAAAAGTGTCAGTTTGAATTTTCAAGAGCTAAAGCTCTGGTATGGATGCATTTTGTGCATCCCACAAAACAGAGATGCAGAATATGTAACCCTCCACATGTTGTCAGACTTCAATCCCCAAATTTGTTCATTGTGTATTACTCTTGCTAAAGCTGAAGGGAATGGCACTCCAACAATATCTAGGGAGCCAAATGCTTCCTGTTCCTAACTAAAACCAGAACTTTAGCTATGAAAAAGTTGCAGTACAAGAGAACATCCCCATGTGACCTTTCTAGGAGCAGTGCAGGCTTCTTCCCTGAATTTTCTTTTCTTTTTTTTTTAAGCTCTAGCCATTGCACATGCAGAAATATGTGCAAAATAATCTGGAAATATCTGGGAAACACAATTTGTAACCAATCGCTCCGTAAGAGATTTACCTACACCCTAGTCTATTATGTTCTGGCCAATGGATGTTATAGGCACTCAAATGGCTACCCAGCAGTTGTTTAACAAACTGGGTTCAAGCATATTATACTGTCTGGAGTTACAATTCTGGCTATTTTACATTTGACTGTGTTAGCTCTTCACCATCCTTATGGCTGGCTATTAACTTGATTGAAACCCCAGAAGTTTGTTCTCCACCAGATTTAATTTCGCTGCACCTTTCCCCTTTGACAGTATAATGTGGACATTCCTTGGATTTTTTAAAAAATATATATGCAATATTTTTCACCACCAATGGTGCATTTTCATATGTACTGCTGAGTTTCCAATTATTAACTAGATAGTGATAACCAAAATGACCATTTGATTCTTAAATTTACTAAGCCAACTTACCCATTGTTAAAATGAGGGAATTGGGAGTCCTGACCAGTGGAGGTAAGTAAGCTACTGAGGTTCTGTTGTTCACCACTGATTTGAATGTTTATTTGATAGTTGCCCCAGTTATTCAATAGGATGTTCCTTTCAGAAACAGTAACAACATTGCTGCTAATTGTCCTTGCTGATAACTGTCACAACAATATCCTGCTGTCTGAGATGGGTATTCAATCTCACAGCAGTAGGGCAACATGCCATGGCCAAGATGTCTTTTGAATGGCATTTCTCTCCTTCTTCCACATTTTTTAAGTCACGTAATATTGGATGCCACGGTAAGGTTCCAGTGAAAATAGAAAGGTCCCTAATACAGGAAAAAAGTACTTCGTGCTTAAATCTAATTGATATCAGTGGAATCCATTAGCTGTGATTTGACCCACTAACTTTAATGGGAACTAAAATTAGTTTGCCTTTATCTGAACTGGGCCCTTAATCTGACAAAAAGAGCATTAGTACTGCTATTCAGGGGTGCCTGAGACCTCACAGAAGTGCCACAAAAGTTTTATTCTTTGGGATGACTGAAATGATGTGTCCAGGATAAACAAAGGGATGGGAACACTACTAGCATCTGAAAGACATACCATTAGAATCACAAGCAGAGTTCTACATGGAAATAACATTAGTTCTGAGCTTCTGACATCTTTTAGTCAAGAGGAGGCGCAAAGGATCTTTGCCTTCTATGTAGTGTTAAGGAGATTGAGCAGAGTTAGTATTCTGTTCTTCTGATTGTGCTGAGCACAACTACTGTGCCTATTTAGTAGAGGATGTGATTAGATTATGATGCATAGAATACCATGGAAATGGAAATTTATTAAGAGCTGTCATCAAAATAAAGCAAGCAAACCCTGCTGTTTTGCTAGATTTGGGTGAGAGATATACATCCACAGTCAGCAGAAATGTATTATACTTCAAGTAAAAGTCTTTTCACTTCCAGCTAGCCATTTTTTGCATTATTATTGTTTTTCAACAATTATGCATTTAGACCATGCAAATTCTGCCATTTGAAAAATTATCTAAGAGCAAATTTGCATAATACTTCTTTTTAAAAAGTATTAACATTTTGCATATTATTGTGGATTTTCACTGTCACAAGATAACTCCTTCCAAGCAGTGAAAATCTTATTCAAATTTCACACTGATTTCAGTAGCAATTGCTCAGATTTTAGGTATATCTGAAGAAATAAGGGTTACAAACATTTTTGTTTTTAATTTTTAAATAAAAGCTAAGGTTCTCCAGAAAATTAACTCTTTAGCCAGAATGTGGTAACAGTCTATGCTTTTTTCTATGCTCCTGAGAAACTGTGCCAAGCTTTTTAAAAGGAACATCCAATTAATTTTGAAATATTTCTCCTGTAGTTCTGGTACATTCTAAATGTGGAACCAGAGTAGCTTATTTTTACAGAAGAGTACCCTCTGTTTCAGGAAAGCTTAAGGTATGCTTTATATGAGTTTAATCCAAGACTGCTCAATCCAAGCTTTTTGACCTCTTTGTTGTTGATACATGTCTTCTTTTTTGGGTGATGCATAAATGACCACGCTAACTGGAACTAAGCAAGCGAAAAAGAAACACCAAGCTTCTTTCCTCAGAAGATCAAGAACCTAATTGTCTAGCTTGGAAAGACACAAGAAAATGTGGCTTCCATTGAACCATCAGCACTGCTTTAAATACATTCACCTCCCACTTCTTAAAAAGTAATATTAGAATGTTTATATTACTCTTTTAAATAACTGAGTCACTAGGCAGCTATATAGTTCATCTTAGTGAGTCACAAGTTGCACAGGTCTATTCAGAGCTTTAAAAGTTACTTTTTTGGTCTGCAATGCTATTTGACTTCTAAGCTATTTGACAACAAATAAACCCACCATCTCAATCACTGAAGACAACAGAAAGAAACTAGAACTTGAAAGTGTTAGTTTTTTTGGCTGAAATTTACAAATGCCTGCAACCAGAAGAAGCACTAGGATACTAACCATAATTTTATGGAAGGTATAGTCCAAAAAAGAAACTTTTCCAATCTCTGCACTTACGTGCAAAGAGTCCAGGCTCATAATGGAGTCTAGCCTCCAGATGTCATTGCTGTCAGCTTTTCTGACACATTCAGCCCCCTCACCATGTTAAGGTATGCATCAAAGAGGAGGAATAAAACACTATTAATACTATTTCTTTGTGTGTCTCTGAGCTCACAATGTTTCTATGTGGAATTATATCACTAGCTTTTAATTTCTTGCTCACTGACAAGACTCTCCTTGTCAAATGTGCCTATACCTTCCATGCACTATTGCTTAGCAAACAAAATACAAACTTTTAGAGTGACAGTTTAATTGGTAGATTTTTTTCCTACTGCCTTTTCCTGACATCCACTCTCTCCCTGCACCTCACATTTGAGCATGGAAGAGGTTTTTGCTAGAGACTTAACTACTCCAGCTGTAAGTAAAGTTAATTGATTGCTAAAGCTCAGAGGAAATGTTTGCGGATATCTGCAGTAGAATTTACAATTGTGTTTAATTCCAGTTAATTGGCAATCAATTAACTGGGGCTACAATAGAAGGGAAAAACAACTACACTATAACACCCTTGGGGCTGGCGATCTCCATTTCTACTAATTATATCATGGGCCGGTTCCCAGCTCAATATGGCAAAATACAAATCCATGAAAGCCGATGGAATTGAATCTACATGCTATCAATCTTGATTTTATAACAGGGTTTTTAACAATTGCTGTAGATTGAAACAGCCTTTCTCTCATCTGGCTACTCACACGGAGAGACACAGAAACAAGGTTATATAAAATGCCAGGAAATTGTAAATTGTAAACAAACTGTATCTATCTTAAACAAGCACAATTAACTAGATATGTCAATGAGCTCCAAAGTGTATGATATTTGGGATTGCCTAAATGCCACTGTCAATTTTCCCCCCCAGAAAGAAGACTCCTGTTGTCTTCCCTGAAAAGTAATGCATTTGATCCTCCAGGCTGCTATCTGTGACACTCTCCTCACTGGGTGAACTCAGAAAGCTCTTTCTAGTTAACACTGCCAACTACAGCAATTGTTCAGAGACAATTAAATTCTAGTTGTATACATAAGTTAGTCTCCTTTCACAACTGACTTCTGTCAATTTTGGCCTTTTCTACCCTCTTGTGCCCTCACTTGCCCGCCACTGTTACCACCACATTCCTCCTCTTCTCCCTCCACCAGCTGAAAAAGTTAATCCAAATGTCCTGGAACTGGGTGCCCAACACCAAGGAGATCTGCACCAATGAAAGTTGATTTTACTCTTGCTAACTTTTACAAAGAAGAGACAGTTAATTTGGGGAAAGGATTAAACCATTTATCAGCCCATCTGCTTTGCTTTAAGTCAGAGGTCCCCAACCCCCGGTCCGCGGCCCAGTGCCGGTCCGTGGCTTGAGCCGGACTGGGCCGTGGAGACAGACCTCCCGCCCCACCCCCCCGCCCGCACTCACCCCGCACAGCTGATTTGCGCATGCGCGCGCACTCCAGCACGCCCGTGCGAGCGCCGCCATTTGCGCATGCGCACGAGAGAGGGCCCACACAAGCACCGCCGTTTGCGCATGTGCACCCGCGCACCCACAGAAGTGCCGTGCCACCATTTGCACATGCGCGCACGCTCATTCACGCGAGAGAGCGCTCGTTCACACATGCGCACGAGCGCGGGGTTGTCCTGCCTTCCCCAGACGGTCCGCGGGGTGAAAAAGGTTGGGGACCCCTGCTTTAAGTAAAGAAATCCCCAAACCAAGTTGCATACTATAAATAAAATGTGGCATGTAGTATGGGTCACAGAAGGGGGCTTCCTTAATGTTCCCTGGCCAGAGATAGCAGCAAACAAAGGATATTCTAGATCCTCTTAAGATGTTAACTCTGAATAGTTTCCAAACATAGAGGCAATACTATGGGCTGAAGCAAATTTGAAAATCATGGTTTGAGGTAAGCATTATGTAAAGTCTAACATCTGTATTGAGCAAGCCATAGTGAAAGCAGATTCCATGCCTCTACAGCAGTTCATTTAGCAAGCTAAGAAGCAGGGTCTTGGTATTTGCAGAAAATTCCCTCAAGGAAGCATGGGGTTTCGGGAAAACCATGGTTTCCCTGTATCTGAGATCTAAACTTGGGATATGGCTAACACACAATGGCAGCAAGTGACCCCAGTTATATTTGCACTGTGTTCTTCTGAAACAGTTTCAGGCTAGGTTTCTAACTTAAACAGGACTGCAACTTCTAACAGGAGGAAGTTTGCAAAATGTTTGATTCGATACACCAAAATGCAGCCATAGACTGGGGACTGTAAATATTTGCATTTTGCTGTGTGATGGGACTGCAAAAACTAAGGAAGTGCCATATTTTTCTGAAGAATGCCAAGTATGGGCTTTATGGCAACATAAATGGTGTGAAAAGATGGTATGTTACTTTAAATAATTTATTGCTTTTGTGCCTTCTTCTGAATTATTTATACATATATCCTGCACCAAAAGCAATGGTTTCTAATCCATACTTGATGTGGGCAGGCTGGATTGTGTTTACAAAATTGTGCTATTCTCAAGCTTATACTTCCAGAATGAGTAAATATATTCATTGAAATAAATAAGTAAAATATTAACAGCAAGGAAAGCAACCCTGGTTTATTTCTTTCCCCACATAATAAGGGGCTTGTATATTATGATTTTCATTCTCTGACTATTCCCACATCTCTCTCCAGTGTCTGTGAACATACACATTCAAATACCTTGTCAGAAGGCAGATAACCAGCTCCCAGACAGACTGGTGAATGAACCACAGAGCAAGAACTACAAGTCTGAGATCCCACAACTGGCACAGAACAGCATTAGCAAAGATGTGTGCAAATATGAGCCACACTGCAAGAATCTGCTCTGAAGCCTGGATTTAAAGGAAAGTCTCCTTTGAATAGATGCTTTTTTTGGAAAAAAAAATTGAGATGTTTTGAAATATGAAACAATACATTCAATATTAACTTACTTGTAATATGTATGCAGCCAATTCAAACACAACTTCACTGTCAACCTCAATGAGCTCCTTGTGGAAAGAAAGGGAGGGGAGAGAAGTAAAAATTATTTATTTATTTAACATGAACATTGCTATACAATCATTCAGTCCTAACAAGGGCTCCCAAGCTGGTTTATAATAAAAAGAAAATTATTAATTTATCTTAGCTCTTCTAAGAAGTTGCATCTTCTGCATTACATAGTTGAACATCCCACACTGAATCTAGATTCACAGTTAAAGACTTGCTTCACTGTACCTTGAGGGAGATATCGGTCTATCACATTATTTTTCCTTGCATGCATGCACACACGCACACACTCCTGGGACTAGACTGACTGTATTTTGTTCCTTTGAGGGTTTCCTGCAGTTGCCACTTTTCTTTCCAGAAAGTTTTCTATAATAAGCGCACAACATACAGAAATTTAACAGGGAAACATTTTCTGGCATGGAGACATCCTGGCAAACATGGCAAAAGCTTTTTCTGTTGAATTTCTGTTTCCCAATGTATTATTAAAGTCAAAGGAAGGCTGACAGAAGAAAAAGTGGCAACCAATCCCTGACTGACTTCTGCCCACAACATTATTTCACAACCCAAATGCTGAACCTAAATAAGATTGCTCTTATATTCCAGTAGAGGTAAGATGATCTTTGGAAAAGCTGCTAGATTTAAACAAGGTAACATGGCCATTTGGAGTGGCAGAATGAAGCCTTGAAAGGATCTGGCCCATGAGGTAAAATTGTCAAGGTACTTCTGCACATAGTCATGGAAGGTAATGACAGCCATGTAAGATCTCAGTTGTGAGACTCCTCTTTCTTTCAACTGTGAATTGCACAGCAAAGTTCCCTCAACTAGATCCCTCCCAGTCTCATTTTAATCTGTGTGTGCACCATTTGGATTTTCCATTGCAGAGCAAAGGAAAGAGGAAGGGGTAACTGGGGCCAAACCACAACATGAAATGGAGACAAAATGTGGCTGTCCTGAAATATAACTAACTTATTTCAAGCAAATGCCACAGAAATGTAATGCCAATGTACAAAATTACTGATCATGTACATGAGCCATTGCATAAGAGCTTAAAATGAATCTATGGTTTTGAATTCATTTCTATGGGTTTTGGTTCAACTCCCACCACATCTCACAGCAACATGGTTCACAGCTCAAAATATAAGTGGATATTTTCCTCCCCAGGAATCCTATTTAGTGTGTTTGGAAATGACAGAAATAATTCTTCTGGCTGTTAGTAAAACCCTTCATAAAATTAAGATGAGATATAAGCTGAAGTTACTTCAACTTTGGCAGAGCTTTGATTTAAGTTTCACGTTTTGCTCAAAATGATACACCCCACTGTAAGCATTCTCCAGACAGCTGTTTGTTTTGAATGAAAGCCAGGCATCATTTAGTACAACCCACTGAGGCCTTATATATCACAACAGCTGAAATCTTGTTGGTGCAGCTGTAGACGTTCGAGGCTGATGACATGATCAGCTGTGGTCTTTTATCGCTAATTAAACATTTCCAATCCCCTCCCTGTCTCAAGGCCACCGAGAGGCTTCCCCAGAAAAAAAGGGACCCCGAGACAGCCTCAGAACCTGGACAGGGGGAACTGGAAATATTTAATTAGCAATAAAGGGCCACAGCTGATGACATCATCAGTCTTGTATGCACAGGGCTGAGCCAACAGGGTTTTAGCCAACATGGGCTTGCACCAATGTGCAGTATTTAAGAAATGTGCTACATTTACCTGCTCCCCTCCTCCGAACTCACAAACGCTAAAGGTCTTTAGACACAAATGGAAGCAATACATGACTTGTAGCAGTTTCTTTTACCTTTCTAGCTGTCAAAGAAGCACTCTTCCTCTTCCTGCTCTGCTCGAGTTCTCTTTTCCCTCACATATTCCCTACTTATCCTGCCTCTTCCATCCTTGATTTCCAAACTCTGCTCTAGCAGAAAAGTTACTTTTTTTTTAAAAGATCACCACTCTGACCTTGCTGGCTGGGGAACTGTGAGAATTAACGACCTAAGTTCAGCTCTGGACCACTCTTCTCCCATTCTTTCTTTCTTGGTCATTTTTCCTTCCCCTGATTTGCATGTCACACAACCTTTATTAGGTCCTTTATCTCCTATACGCCTTCTCTGCTTCGTAATGACCTTCTCACCTGGCCAACAGACAATTCTCAGCCCAGCAAATGGTAGCCAATGACCCTTCTCCCTGTTCTACTCCTGAACAGGCAGTCAATACCAGAGTCTATCACCACTGTCTCCACCACAGAATTATTAAGTTCATTACAACATTGATTATTGTGCATTATGACAAATTAAGTAAATTTACATTTATTGGACTCTTTGAATACTTTAGCTGAAAATTCCTGTTTTGATGAACCACCTGCAAGTCTGGACTGTGGCATGTTACAATCCCACCAACACAAAAATCTACGTAACTTCAAAATGGTCACTTTAAATTTTTCCTGCTGGTCTTTCATATTTAAGCTATTATTTATCATGTAATTCATTTGAAAAAAAATGCATAAAATACCCAAGATCTAAATTTAGATAAAAGCAATAATGAACATCATTCAAATGAGTGACACACCTTATTTCACAAGACATAATAACACTACTGAGTCTGCCCCTGGCAAATACGAAGCAACAGACATTTCCCAAGTACTCTTCTGACCTTCTGCTGCTGTATCAAAGCCAGCATGCTAAAATAATGTGCTGCCTCAGAATTTCAACCACAATTTAAATTCCAGCCAGACACCGAAACAAAGAGAGTTTTTTCTCCTTTTGTTCTTCACCACCTGTGTGCAGTGTATTTCCATCATGATGATGGTGGCTGAAATGTTCTGTTCTGTGTCTGTACAAATGAGATGAACCCGGGAAACTCAAAAAAGAACAGACCTAAGAAAGCTATGTGTTCATTACATTAGCAGTCCATGTATTACTGGAAACCACACTGCCAGGTCACAACCTGGACATCCTGTTGTCTAAACACTATGCAGATGCAGCTTCTCTTCTGCACTACTCACATCCTGATCCTACAGACGACCCATTCCTCCTCACTGCTGAAGCAAAGAGAAATGGAACCAGGAGAGGAAGAGTAGGCGGAAAGAGCTGCCTTTTCCTTTACAGCAGCCGGGTAAACAGAGAGGCAGGATTTCCAGGCTGCAATATGCTAGCAACCTTAAGTACAAAGGGGTTGTTCTACCTCAAGCAGCGGAAGCTGTTCTGTTAGAGCAGAAGGGGCACTGCCCCTCCTCCTCAGACTTAGGCTACCCACTGCAAGTCCCTGTTGCCCGCGTCTTTAGTACAGGCAAAGAGTGGAAACCAGAACGAGTGCAGCAGCAACAGCAACATTTCTCATCTGGGGGCACAATGCGTTTTTCTGGCTCTTCATTGAGTTGTGAAGTAAATGAGTGGGGTTGCACTCTCTCTCTCTCTGTGTGTGTGTGTGTGTGTGTGTGTGTGTGTGTGTGTGTGTGAGAGAGAGAGAGAGAGAGAGAGAGAGAGAGAGAGAGAGAGACAGAGAATATCCTTCTTTGCCTGCCTCACCAAGCACAATAGGCACCAGCCACTGCTAACCTCGGGCCTGAACAGTTTGTTATCCATTAATTTATACCCTGTTTCTCAGGAAGATGGCATTTTAAGATAGCACAAATATAGCTTACATCTGTGTTTCGTCCTAGGACAAAACAAAGTGATTGTATACTCTGGGGAGTTATTTTATACAATGGGGAGATGCGCAGTTGTTCTTAAGCATTGCTCTGGGGTGTAAAGGTCTTCCTGCAGTTTTAATTTAGAAAAAGGGTATACCAGGATTGATCTAGATATTCTTGGAAGGGAATTATGGGAGGAGATTTAAGTCATAATAAAAAGTAACAACAAGAAGAGAAACTTACAGAGTTTTAGGTTTTACTGCACAAAGGAATAGTAAATCAAGAAAATTTTAAAAAAACTTAGAAGTCAGGGCCTTTCTAATTTAAAGTTATCTCTGTATGCTTTATTCTCTGACATTCACATTGTATAACAAAACCTAAACCATACAATAAAAACATAATGGCTTTATACTCCACAGTGATGCATTAATCTTCATCTTTCAAAAATGGAAATACCACAGTCTAAGCTTTTCCCTGGAATGGTTCCCAAAGGTGCTTTCTCTAGAAATCTACACAAAATGCTAACCACAGTTTGCCACGTGACCTCCACTGAGCTGAGTTAGCACCTCTTCTAAAGAAAGGTACATGACTGCTGAATCAGTCCAAGCAGTTCCTCCTTTCCCCCCGCCCTACTCCATTCATTCAGCAAAGCTTTATACATGGACAATCACAGCAATGTGTTCACTCAGCCCTGGCTCTGTGCCCAAGCCATCTTCCCTATTGATATACTAATAAAACTCATCTGTTGAGAGATGAAGCTGTCACTTCATTAGCAGCTCTCTGCATCCTTGGATTTCACCCCCCCCAACCTGCAATTTTACCCTAAAATAATTCAGTCTGGAAGTTACAAGTTAGCACTTGCTAGCAATTTATTTCATAAACTCACTAACCAATTATAATGGCTAGCCTTTGAGATGCATAATGAACTACTGTTACAAAGGAGGAGGAAAGTAGGGATCTACAATGAAACCAATTTGAGAGAAATTTCATTTGCCATGATTTACACGTATTTCTTTTGTCCCACAGTTAGCCTTTGGTTAAGTAGATTGTTCAGGTTTTTAATGGGGAACTCCTCTGCAAAACTGGTTTGCCAGAGACAAATACAGCTTGACTAATAGGTTAGAAAAGTTCGAAGCTGAGGTTGTGCACCACACATACTTCTCCATTCCCCTTCCTTCGTATAGAAAAATACAGTATCCTGGGCTGTCTCTATTATTAGGCAGCAGATCCGGATGTTATGAAAAGACAGCTAATTGTTTGTTAATTATTCTACAATTACTGGCAAGGATGACAAAAGATGCTTGTGGCATATTCCACCTCACATGCTTGCTTGCTTTGAGTAGTATTCACCCCCGCCCCTCACATGGGTGGACAGTGCAGCATGTCATTTTTCTGCTCTTCCTTAGGTAGGAAAATGTTTAGGGGCCAGCCCTACTGGTATACACAACAAGACGAGTCTCCATCTTTCAGGCTCAGTTCTGGACACCCTAAATAAGCAAGGAAGTACATCTTCCACCCTCTGTTTTTCAACTGTCCAAAACTTATACACATTGATAAATAGTGGAAGGTAGTTTGAAACTGGCTCCACATTTTATTTGTGAAAACCAGCCCAGTTCATAGATGGTCTAGTTCAAGTCAATGCAAAGGATGTCCCTGGACAAGAAATTGTATCTGTTTTATCCCTCCCACTTTTTAAAACACACCTAGCAACAATCTGTTCAAGAGTGGAGTTAGCTACAGCCTATGCTGTTTCTTTTGCACTTTCTACTTCATTCACCATGATCTTGCATAATCAGCTAAATGCAGAAATGATGGCATGCATTTTTCTAATTGTGCTGAATTACTACACTCAAAGCCAATTCCAAAAGGTTACAACTTAGCATGGACCCGTTGTCGCTTTGGCAAGCTTAAATGTCAGGTAAAACTGCCCTGAAAGCAAAGCCCTATAAAGGTTGAGTGAATAATAATATTAATAATAACAGCAGCAATAGTTCTTAGAATTTGCACTTCTGTTGTTGTTATATACCACCAAGTTGATTTTAATTTATGGTGACCCTATGAACTGGTGGCATAGGGACGTCCCTAGGGACGTGGTGGCGCTGCGGGTTAAACCGCAGAAGCCTCTGTGCTGCAAGGTCAGAAGACCAGCAGTCGTAAGATCAAATCCACGCGACGGAGTGAGCTCCTGTCACTTGTCCCAGCTCCTGCCCACCTAGCAGTTCGAAAGCATGCAAATGCAAGTAGATAAATAGGTACCACTTTTGGTGGGAAGGTAACAGCGTTCCGTGTCTAGTCGCGCTGGCCACGTGACCACGGAAACTGTCTTCGGACAAATGCTGGCTCTATGGCTTGGAAACGGGGATGAGCACTGCCCCCTAGAGTCGGACACGACTGGACTAAATGTCAAGGGGAACCTTTACCTTTGAACTGGTGACCTCCAAATGGCTTTATTATTAATAGCCCAGCTTAGGTCTTGAATCTTCAAGGCCATGGTATCTTTTATTGAGTCAATCCATCTCTTCTTTAGTCTTCTGCTTTTCCTGCTGCCATTTACTTTTTTAGCATTTTGTCTTTTCCAATCATTATGTGCTTAAAGTACAATAGTCCCAGTTTAGTCAGTTTTGTTTCTAGTGAGAGTTCAGACTTGATTTGATCTAGAACCCATTGACTTGTTTTTCTGGAGGTCAATAACACTCTCCTCTAACAGCATATTTTGAATAAATAGATTTTTTCCCTGTCAACTTTCTTCACTATCTTTCACTTTTTTCACATCTGAGCATGAGAACAACATAGTATGCATGATCCTGACCTCAGGGCACAAATCAAGCAGAAAGAAAGTATCACACCACAAAGAATTACTTTGTTGGGAGCAATCTCTCTTAAAGTGACCCATCTGTCAGGAAATTACTCCAGTCTAACCTCCAAAAAGAGTAGTTCTGCCACTGGACCAAAAATGTCCAGTTTGGGCATGGATCAAAGTCAGGCTGAAGTGCTGTTACCTGTATGTTGTGCAGTTACCAGGAATTGCTTACACTGGATTGTGTCACAAGAGGCCCAAAATGCGAGCTACCTTCTCTGTCTGATCACATCCTTAGTCTCCAGCAACACATCAGTTTACTTGAGGATCTTTTCTAGCTCCTTTATATCTGCCCTCCCGAGTCTCAGATTTCTGATTTCTTGGCTGCAGCTTACATTTAAATTGGTGAATGTTCAAGGGAAAGAATATTCTTAACAATTTCAATTTCTTCATTGTCAACTTTAGTTGTTTAATTCTTCCGTAGTTATGATTTTTGTCTGAATATTCAATTGCAATCCTGCTTTTGTACTTTCTTCCTTTGCCTTCATCAGGGATCATTTGAAGTCATTGCTCCTTTCTGCCAGTAATATGGTGCCATCTGCATATCTTACATTATTTATATTTCATCCACCAATTTGCTTTCCCCCTTTGTAAGAATATAATCAGGAATTTTGTGTGGTATATTCTGCATATAGGAGACAAAATACACCCTGGCCTAACATCTTTACTTGTGGGAAACTATACTATTTCTCCATATTCTGTTCTAACAATAGCTTTTTGTCCAGAGTACAGATTACACATCAGGTCAATCAAATATGGTGGCATACTAATTTCCTTAAGAATAATCCATAGCTTTTCATGAGCCCCACACTCAAAGGCTTTCAAGTAACCTACAAAGCATAAACTGGTTTTCTTCTGAAATTCTTTGGTATGTTCTAGTAGCCAACAAATGTTTGCAATAAACTTTGAATTTATCTAGTGCTATAGAATATTTTTTAAAATTCAGATATTGTAGCAGTTCTTAAAATGATCCTGTAACATTCATCAGTATTCTCCTTCCCCTATAATGGGAGAACTGAGTGTGAAAACGATTTGCATGAGGTTGTCCCCTAACCTCATGCCATTCATCTCATTAGAACCAGGGACTATAGGTTTGCTTTTTAGATATTACTCTACGTCTACTTGGATTTATTGCTTCCTCTGAGTAGCAAACAGACAATGTTAGAGGGCCTAACAGTTCAGATAGATAAGCAAAAAGACCATGTTATTAATTTGCATCGCAGGCAAAGGTAAGGAATGTAATACAAAACAGCCCATTCAGAGACACCTTGGGAGAAAGGAAATCAGATCATTCCCACAGTATAGCCATGGCACTGAGTAAATTAACCAATTTCCCCACCTGTCCCAACCAAAAGGTGGGTAGGGGAGGGAGAGTCTACAGGACAAAGCCAGGAATCAAATTCAGCAATACTCCACCCGCAGCTTAGGTTCAAGTGCAAGGCCATCCTTTTTTCAAAATATGCCCTTGTGCTGGAATTGCTCGTGTAACCAGTATCCACAAATACTGATCACATGAAATGTAAAAAACCATGGCCCCATATGTATGCTCTGAAGTAAAGAAAGATGTGTTATTTGTTTAAAGAAGCCCCAATTGGATCCAAGAGGACAGACGCTGTACCTGCAACCAGCCACTTTACTCCTCATATTAATAAAAACAAAAACATGGCTTTCACCATGCTAGACTCTTTCCCTGAGTGACTGGCTCCCTGAATGGGTTTTTTGAATGGATTGTTGCACCTATTGCTCTGAGTGTATTTTGGTGTTGCTTCTGTTTACGGTTTTTTACTATGATTTTTTTTTTGGTAAGCTGCCTTGGAGAAAGGCAGGGCAAAAATAATTTAAATAATAAATAATAATAATTGGTTGTAGGAATTTCATTTAGGGAAGCTGGAAGAGGCAGAAATATGCACCCTACCTATGTACACTTAAACATTGAAGTATTTCTCGGCAATACTTGTATTTCTGGGCAATTTTTAACATTAGCACTGACTGGTCTTATAAGGCCTAAATCCATCACAATGCTAGCTCACTAAAACAGTAAGCTAGCACAGTTAAGTCATATTCAAAAAATGCAAACATTTCATGTTTCAAAACTATTTTCATGTTCCTTCTTTCAGTCTTTCAGTGTTTGATTTGCAAGCGAAATAGCTTCTCACTAGCTTTCTTTCCAGGGTTAAGTACAGCTTAGTTTTCACAGAGGAGGCAAACGTGTGCCTAGGCTGTACAATGTCACAGAGGTGGAATATGTGCATAAATGAGACCCTTTTCTTTTCTATTTAGATAGAACTTCTTTTATGGAGGAGTATCTCATCATGTGAGTCTTCAAAACTAAAAAGTTCATTTTTTGACTACTTCTCCCAGAACTGGCCCTGAATCTTTATTGAGAACTATTTCAGATGAAGATTGCAAAATCTTGGATAATTTCAGTGTATGGAAAGTACATCACAAGTCTTACATGAGAAACAAAACACCCACGTTAGCTCAAACCCAATGCTTTTCATTGTGAGTTTACATATCCAGCTACCTCGTTCAGTGGAATCAGGAAACAAAAAACAACACACACCATGTGAACCAGCCATGGATTTTTTCAGAGGCAGTGTAAGAGTTTTTGGTTTATGCTGTTTTCCTTCCTCTCAAGGGATTTGTTGCCTTGCACAACACAAAGCATTTGTGCATCCCTACCCTTCTAGCACTAATACAGAAGTCAGTTTTATAGCTTCAACCCAGGGAACAGTTCATCTGTCAGCATGTTACATAGCGTTCTACACTTGAGGCTGTTTTAGGTAACTAGCAACAACAGGGTAATGTCCTTTTCCAAAAACCCACAAGGCTAAACAATGCAGACAGATATCATGCAGTGCTAACTAACCACGATATCTAACCATTTCTGTTCTATTGCATATGGCACATTGCTAACACACTCATACAATGCTCCTAGTAGCTAGCTAGGGACTGCATGGCATCTTCCCCACCTCTGATTCAGCTCCAAGGGTACCCTCTTTAGAACTCATGACAGATGCCTTGTCATGAGTTCTAGCAACCCTAAGGCAATCCTATAACCTTGTTAAATCTTCTTTGGTGGCAAGACTGATAGTACTTTAAACAAGCAAACAAAAATACTCATAGACTCTGGTAACTGTAGGTCTTGAAGGTTACAGAATCCATATCCCTACCCCTACACAAATATGATCCAGTATGTGACTGCCACCTGCAATGCAAAGTAACAGTGATCCTTCTCACTTGGAAAGTACTATTTTTCTGAATCTTCAATGCCAAAATGATTTCTTACTATGAATGCTACCTCTTCAAAGATAGGAGGAATTTTTTGCATTTAACAGCTGCAGGATGTGTTCCTCAGGAAAAGCTATGTTAAACTAGATCAATAGACAGACAGATGGACAGATAAATGGGTGTCTACAGAAAGACAGAGAAACATTGCAAAACATCAAGCCAAATTCTCAGCACCAGCTGCCCAAAATAGCACAGGAAAAAGAAGAAAAAGCAAAGCCTTACCTTGTAAATACAGGATTTTGCATTCAAGAAAAACAACTCAATGGTGGCATTATCCTTTAGGTAGGAAATGCTTTCAATGTAGAACCTGGAAAAGAAACATGGGAGTCATATAAATTCTGGAAAGAAATTGCAGCCACCAAATAAATACATAATATCCCACTCAGTTTTTTATTACATAAAAAAGGTGTGCTTAGTGGAGCCTTCAGGGCTGAGACAGAGGAATTCTTTTTGTTTCTTGTTTTAGTGATTGTGTTATGACTCTTGGAAAGATTTGTGTGTCCCTTAAGACATGATCATTCAGCACTGCTCTATGTGTAAGTCCTGGCCAATATGAAAAGCACTAATGTTTGTTTTATTTCACAGGTTGATTTATAATGCCATTAATATTTTAGTCTGGGATGGATTTCTTTTTCCCATTCCCTGTCCTTGACAATTGCGTTGTTTTGCTTCTTACGAAACGGCTGCATCCTAGCCTGGGAGTAATTGCTTTGGAAATGGTTTTCGAAAATAGGATGAAAGGGAGAATGGCCCCTGAATATAGATTTGAAATGAAAATAACTTAAAATGCTTTTACTAGGGTGCTGAATCGGTGACTTCTATAAAACCGTAGTAACACTGCACAGCCCATTCCAATGGACCAGCTCCGGTGGCTCAGAGAGAAAGAGGGTGAGTACAGGACCATTTATCCCTCGTTTCATGGTGGTGTCAGCAGGGGCAAGTGAGATCTGTTTTGCAACTATGACGTGGCACTAATCTTAGCACGAACCAGACCAGCCCCTTTCCATGCCCATTGTACTTTTTTGGTTCAGCAGCAGGGCTACTCTTTTTTTTTTGGAGCTGGGCAGGTTCATGTATGCACGGAAAGATCGCTTTAAATGAGATTGCACACAGTAAAGTGACCCTTTCCAACATGATCCTGCTTCCCTGTCTAGTCACACCCACCGATAATATGGGATAGGGGTCATAAGATAGAGCAGTGATAGAGTTGTGTCGGTGGTTAAAAATCTCATTTCCCATCTGAACTAGCTAGGGAGTTTTAGCCAAGCTAGTATCTTTCTGCTGCTCAGCTGAGTTGTGGAATGAATGAATCAAGTGGGGATGAGGCAGTTTCTGAGTGCATATATGCGCAGGTGTGAGTACCTGGTTTGGCTCTTTGCTCCACCTGACATTGGCTGCTGTGCCCTCTGCCCAACCAACTACAAGGGGCAACAGACAGTACTGCTCCGGTCTCTTAACCAGTAGAACACCAAGAGCGACCTTAGATATCCCTCCTTGGTTTCACCACCAACCCATTTAGTCCCCTGTCTCCCATGCTAGGACAAACAGAATTTTTCTTTTTCCTGTTCCACAGCAAGCAGGGAAAAGGAAGGTAGGTGATGGCACCAAGGAAAGGTGCAGGACAGAGAAACTACAGGAGGGAAAAGCCATAACCTCCTTCATGGCTACTAAACAAACAGGAAAATTCTCCTGAGAGGCTGTCAACATTAATATGTATGTTTTCAAATATTAAATCAGAATGTCATGACCGTAAAAGCTATGAATCAGACTTACTAGGCTCCGAGACTTCTGCCTCAAACCTCTCATAAAGCAATCTGTACTTATATTGGAAGCATTTGATTTTTGGACTAAACTCCCAGAATCTTAGAGCTAGCCTGGTCGCTGGGATTCTGGGTGTGATAGTGCAAAAACCAAACATCTCCTATCTCTGTCTGCAGTTGACTTTTTTTTAAAAAGGTAGCTGTTTATTTTACAGAAATGTAAGCATAAGACTTTGACTATAAGTTGCAAAGTCCTTATTTCAAATTCTGCCTCAGTCACAATCTTATCAGACAGCTTTGGCCCACCTTTTGTTGCTCTCACATTTCAATAGGGGGGAAATAACATACTGTACCCGTCTACCACAATGTTGCCAAGACAATACTGGTGACTGTGCCCAAAATGTGCCATTGGGCCTCAAATAGGGGTAAAAAAAATCAAGTATCTATATCTGTGAATTCCTAATCTTGGCTGGAATATGTCACAAGCATTCCCTGCAATATTAATTGCAGGATAAGAGTGATAGAAATGGAAGAAAAGTGTTCATGTCCCCACAGAGTTTTGTTTGTTGCCTATTGACTTAACTCAGTGGAACAAAGAAAAAGCTTCTGTTGAACACTAGAGGGCAGCATTGCATTTCTTATACCCACAGGAGAGAGTCTTGCTGATTTTTAGAAACTTTGTTGTTTCTTTCTTGCACCCAAAGAATGACAGCTTCAGTTTGACGCCAGAGGTAGTTTAGGCTCATTTTTATCTAGGACCAACTTGTTCATCTTTCTGGCAGTCCAGGATATCCACAAAACTCTCGTCTTGCACCACATTTCAAAGAAATCAATTATTTTTCCTGTCAGCTTTCTTAACTGTTCAGCTTTCACACCCATACATTGTGCTCAAGAATACAAGACTATTCTTGGCCTTGGTCACACATTCTTACACTTGACCTTTTCTAACCTCTTCATTGCTACCTTTCTGAGTCTCAGTGTTCTTCTGATTTCTTGGCTGCAGTCTCCATTTGGATTGATGACAGAACCAAGGTATACAAAATCTCCATCACATGTTTGGTCTTCCTCTTTTCCTACTGCCTTCAATTTTTCCCAGAATTATTGTGTTTTCCAGTGAATCTTGTCTTCTCATGATGTGCCTCAGGTTTACCATTTGTTCCTCCAGTTCAGGCTTGATTTGATCGACCCACTTGTTTGACTTTCTGGCAGTCCAGGGTTCTCGCAATCTCCTCCAGCACCATATTTCAAACAAATCAAATTTCTCCCAATCAGCTTTTTTTTTTAACTGTCCAGCTTTCACACTCATACACAGCAATTAGGAATTCAACAGTGTGGATAATTTTGTTCTTTGTCGTTCCAGAAGAACGGTGAACAGATGTTTGAAATCTGTTCACTGTTCTGGCACTGTTACCTCCTGCCAGACTCGAGGTAGTCAACTCAGCCGGCCCCTCCACTCTAAACCTGGTGTTGTTGAATGCCAGATCTGTATCAAATAAGTCTCAGATTATACAAGATCTGATTCTGGAGGAGGATGCAGATCTGGTATGCATAACCGAAACATGGATGGGCAGGGAAGGGGGCATTCCCCTGACTCTTGCCTGCCCTCCCAGTTATGCAGTCCAACACCAGGGTAGACTGGAGGGGCGGGGTGGGGGAGTAGCCATTGTCTAAAAAAACACCCTTCAGGTTGCTAGGCGCTCTGCTCTGGTGACACCGGGTCTAGAGGCCCTCCACGTGTTGATTGGGGCCAGGGATGGTATAGGGATCTTGCTGGGTTACTGCGCTCCCCACGACCCAGCCATTTCCTTACCGGAGCTGGCTGATTTCGTCTCCGCGGCACTGTTGGGGTCCCCAAGGCTTTTGGTCTTGGGTGACTTCAACGTGCATGCAGAGGAAGAGGTTTCCGTTCCAGCTCTTGAGTTCTTGGAGACCATGGCCTCCTTGGACATGTCCCAACTTGTCAACGGCCCTACCCACGTGGGTGGCCACACACTGGACCTGGTGTTCTCCACTGAGCAGAGTGAGTGTGTTCCAATGGTGACTGACCTAGTGTCTGTCCCCTTGTCATGGTCGGATCATTGCCTAAGTAAATGCAATCTCGCAGTGGCTCTCCCTCCCCGCTGGGAGCAAGGACCTGTTTTAATGGTTCGCCCTCGAAGGTTATTGGATCCTATAGGATTCCAGGACACCATGAGAGGGATTCTGGCTGATTTGACTGGCGCTCCTGTTGAGGCTCTGGTTGATAGCTGGCTGGCCGCCGCCACCAGGGCTGTTGACACGATCGCACCTAAATGCCCTCTCCGGTGCAGAGATCGCCCTTCGCCCTGGTTTAATCCAGAGCTGCGATCAATGAAATAGGAGAAAGCTAGAGCGCATATGGAGGCGGAACCCGACGGAAAATAATCAAATAGCTGTCAGGATCACGACTAACCTCTACCAATCTAAGGTGAAGGCTGGTAGTCGATCTTACTTCGCTGTCCGGATAAGCGAAGCCTCCAACCAGCAGGTGGAACTTTTTCGTATAGTTCGCGATCTATCCGGAGTTGGTCATAGCGACTGGCCTCCCACTAGCATCTCACCTGACCAATTTGCAGCCTTTTTAAAATGAAAAGTGGAGGCCATCCACCGGGATCTTGCCCCCTATTTGAAAACAGTGGATCGAGCTGAGACTTGCCCGATGAGACTTAACCACTTTCAGCCTGTGACGTCAGACATGGTGGACAGAGTGCTTGACCACTGTCGTGCCACCTCCTCCTCCCTTGACCCTTGCCCGGCCTGGCTAATCAAAGCAGCCAGACCTATAACATCTGAATGGGCTACGGCAATAATTAATGGGTCTCTCCAGGAGGAGAGACACTCATTAGGCCCATTAGGAAGAAACCGAGCTTGGCGGCGGACGATATTGGTAATTATAGGCCCGTCGCCAATGTTTCTTTCCTCAGCAAGGTAGTTGAGAGGGTGGTGGCCGATCAGCTGCAGGCTCTTCTGGATGAAACCAATGCCCTGGATCCATTCCAGTCAGGCTTCAAGCTGTGCCACGGCACGGAAACAGCATTGGTCGCCCTGTTTGATGACCTGCTGAGGGAGGCCGACAGGGGCAAAATGTCTCTGCTGGTCCTCCTCGATATCTCAGCCGCCTTTGATAGCGTCGACCACAGTATTCTCCTGGGGAGGCTCTCCGAGTTGGGAATTGGTGGCCTGGCTCTTGCCTGGCTCTGTTCCTTCTTGGAGGACCGTCCCCAGAGAGTGCAGATTGGAGAGAGTTTCTCGGCCCCGTGGAGCCTCAACTGTGGGGTTCCGCAGGGCTCGATTATCTCTCCAATGCTGTTTAATATCTATATGAGGCCGCTGGGAGGGGTTATCAGGGTATGCGGGGCTTCGTGGCATCAGTACGCTGATGATACTCAGCTCTACATCTCCTTTTTTCCAACAACAGTGGATGCTGTTTCGTCCCTTGAGCGCTGCCTGGGGGCTGTTCAGCAATGGATGCAGGTGAATGGACTGAGGCTGAATCCGGGCAAGATGGAGGTCCTTCAGGTGGGTGTCCCAGACATCAGTGGTCTGGGAAACTTCCTTTCCTTTGGGGTGGGGGGTGACTCTTACCACCAAGAGTGAGGTTCGCAGCTTGAGTGTACATCTGGACCCGGCGCTCACCATGGAGACCCAGGTGTCGTCAGTGGTCTGTTCCGCACATTTCCACCTTAGGCGGATTGCCCAGCTGTGTCCCTATCTTGATGTGGGGGCGCTCACCACTTTGGTCCATGTGCTCGTAGTCTCAAGATTAGACTACTGTAATGCACTCCACGTGGGGCTGCCTTTGAGACTGATGCGGAAACTTCAGATGGTACAAAATGCGGTGGCCAGACTTCTTACAGGGGTGAAAAGGTACCAACATATTTCCCCCACGCTGGCTGCCTTGCATTGGCTGCCCATTCGTTTCCACGTTGATTTCAAAGTTCTTACGATTACATATAAAGCCCTAAATGGTTTAGGACCTCGATATCTGGCAGAGCACCTTCTGCCACCCAGTTCTGCCAGAGTCACTCGTTCCAGCCAGGCCGGGCAGCTGAGGGGCCTAACGCCGAGGGAGGTCCGGAAGGAAAGAACGAGGAACCGGGCCTTCTCGGCATTGGCCCCTCGCCTCTGGAACAACTTGCCCATGGAGATCCGCCTGGCTCCCTCTCTGGGTGTCTTCAGAAGCAAACTCAAGACCTGGCTATTTGGGCAGGCTTTCCCTCCTGCTGTATCTTAAATTCACATCTTACCATCTTGGATTTATAGTGCATGTTTATTGGTTTAACTGTTTTTAAATTTGTAATGCTGCCCAGAGTAGACCTTTGGTCTAGATGGGCGGGGTAGAAATCCAATAAAATAAAATAAAAAAATAAATATTCTGTCCTAATGAGTGCTTCTTGTCTACAATACAGGTTACTCATCAGGATAATCAAGTGCATTTCTTTCAGAACAATCCATAGTTTCTCATGTTCCACACAGTCAAAGGTTTTGCTATAATCTCTAAAGATTAGACTGATCTTCTGAAATTCCATGCACTCCAACAGCTAGTGGTATTTGAGATATGATCTTGAGTGACTCTTTCTTTTCAGAATCCAGCTTGCACATCTGGCATTTCGCACTCAATATAAGGTAAAAGTCTTTGTTGCAACACCTTGCTTTCATGGGAAATTAAAGCCACGGCCCTATAGTTACTGCACACTTTGGCATCTCCCTTCTTGGGAACTAGAATGCATACTGAACAGTGCCAGTCTGTAGACCATTGTTTTGTTTTCCAAATTTGTTGGCATATTCTTAAGATTTTGAGGGATTCAGTCCCTGGAGCTTGAAATACTTCTACTGGCATTCCAAAGTAGCCCTGGTGATTTATTTCTTCCTTGTAATTTCAGAGCAGCTTTCACTTCACTTTCTACAACTATAGGTTCTTCATAATCTGGTATCTATCAAGGAAGTCTGTCATCCTTATATGCCATTTGTATAGGACTTCTGTATATTGTTTCCACCTCCTCTTTATCTTCTCCTGGTCAGATAGTTTGTTTCTCTGTTAATCTTTCACCATTCCTAATCTAGGCTTTAATTTCACTTTGATTTCTTGAATCTTCTGAAAGAGATCTCTTATTTTCCCCCTTTTGTTGTTCTCTATTTTTTTGCACTGGTTATTTAAGAGTTCTTTTTGTCTCTGCATGGAAGTTGCTGAAAAACTGCATTCAGGGCTCTGATAAAATTTCTGTCACCTCTTACTTTTGCTTCTCACTGTCATCCATCAAGCTTTTTCTTTTCTTTTTATTATAGGAATTGTCTTTTTGCATTTTTCCCTAATAATATATCTGGTTTCCATCCACAGTTCTTCCAGTTCACAGTCAATTAGTTCAGTAATGCAAATCTATTCCTTATGTGGACTTTAAATTGATCAGGAATGTTGTTTAAATTATATTTTGGCATGATGGTTCTTTTAGTGTTCTTTTTCAGCTTTACTCTAATGCTGGATATTGCAATTCATGATTACAGATAGGCATGAACCACTATTTTGACCGTTTGTGCTGGTCCATCCTTTGGATGAACAGTTGTTCGGTGGTTCCCAGCGCCCTGTCCTCAAGCGGATGCCCACTTGGAGGCAGTGCCCTGGCTTACCTGCCCCACCTCCTCTGGGCACTACCTCTGAGTGGGTGTCCGCTGGAGGACAGGGGGCTGGGAACCGCCAAACAACTGTTTGGCTGATAAACAAATTAGCACGATCTGCCCAAGTGGCTGTTTGTGCCCATCTCTATTCATGATCAGTATCACAACCCACTCTTCGTCTTGTTTTGGCAGAGAGAATATAGCTTCTCCATCTCCTTCTTCCAATTACATAATCTATTTGATTTCTATATTGGCCATCTGGTGATGTCCATGTTTGGTTGCTTGAAGCATGTATTTGCAATAGACAGATATTTGGCTTCACAGAACTCTACGAGTCATTCTACTGCTACGTTTCTGTCCCTTAGACCAAATTTTCCAACATTTGGTTCTGCTGTGTTCCCCACTTTTGCTTTCTAGTCACCTATGGTTATAAGCATGTGTGATCAATTTCCTCTTGGATCATGGTATAAACGCTTTGAATTTCATCTTCTTCAGCATCAGTAGTTGGGAGCACAGACTTGAATGATGGTGATTTTGGTAGTTTTTCATGCAGTCTGATTGATATTATCCGGTCAGACCTTGAATTATAGCCCATAACTGCCTGTGCTACAGCTTGCCTTAGTATTAGAGCAACTCCATTTCTTTTAATTTTGTCATTTCCAGAGTAGAACACTTTGTAGTTGTCTGACTGAAAATGTCCCGTTCCAGTCCACTTCAGTTTACTTACAGCAAGCACTGCAATGTTTACATGTTCCATTTCTTGCTTTGCAATTTTCAGTTAGCTTAATTCATATTTCTCACGTTCCATGTTCCAATTGTATATAGTGCGGCATTGGACTTTCCTTTCACTTTTGTGCACGTCAGCCACTAAACATCATTTTAGCTTTAATCTAGTTGCATCATTATCAACAGCGCTATTTGTATCTGTCTTTTCTTCTTCACCACTAGCTGATTGAGTGTGTTCCATCCTATGAGTCTCATCTTCCAGCACTATCTGTTGTTTCATTTTGGACTGTTTCATCATAGGGTTTTCATGATAAGGAAAGTTCAGCAGGGGTTTACCACTGCCACCTTCTGCACAGTACCAACAAAAGTTAACTTCAATGTCACCACTGTTGCCTCCCCTGCCAGTGTCACTTTCAGCTACTGCTGCTGCTGCTCTGTAGCTGCTTTGAAGAGGGTGAATGCATTGTAGTCTTGTGTCTCAGCTCTGACCATTCTAGTCTGGGTGATCCTGCTAGGAGTCCAGACTTATACAGTGGTGCCTCAACTTACGAACTTAATCCGTTCCGGAATGATGGTCGGAACTCGAAATGGTCGTAAGTCGAAGCACCATTTCCCATAGGAATGCATTGGAACGCGATTAATCCGTTCTGGCTGAATTTTTTTAAAAAACAAAATCAAAATAAACCCCAACCACTGCAAGCCCCATCGGAATGCGTCAGGGCCAGAAAAAAAATCACCAAATAAATAAATAAATAAATAAATAAATAAATAAATAAATAAATAAATGCAAGCCCCATCGGAACGCACCGGGGCCAGGAAAAAAAAATCACCAAAACCCCAAAAAACAATGCAAACCCCATCGGAATGCGTTGGGGCCAGAAAAAAAAAATCACCAAAACCCAAAAAACCCAATGCAAGCCCCATCGGGGCTGGAAAAACAAATTGCCAAAAAAGCAAACAAACACAGCAAGCCCCATCAGAACGCATTGGGGCTGAAAACAAAAAATAACCAAAAATAAACAACACAGCAAGCCCCATTGGTAGGCGCTGGGGCTGAAAAAACAAACACACCAAAACACACACAAAAAAATCACAGCACAGAAACATAACCCCCCCCCCCCAGCCCAAACCCACCCTGCAAAACCCTGTACTCATCCAGAACAGGCATTTTAAAAAGCAGAAAGCAGCACCAGGCAGTCCGAAGCCTCCTCCGACGCACACTCTCTAACCGTTAGGGCGAAAGAGCTACAAAGAAGCAGCCTCTTCGCTGACCAACAGTTAGTACATTTGAATTTCCCGCCTTTTTCCCCACCTTTTTTCCAGTCGTAACCCGAAGCTCCGGTCGCAAGTAGAAGCAAAATTTTGCGGCCGGAGCTGGTCGTAACTTGAAATGGTCGTAAGTCGGGACGTTTTAAGTCGAGGCACCACTGTAATGGAGTCTGGCCTCATGACAACATTGCTCTCAGCTTCACTGACACACTCAAACCCCTTCACCATGTTGCATGCATCCAAGAAGGGGCTTAGAAACTTACTATATGTTATTCATGTAATCCACTGAGATATATGTAAGTATCAAAACAGGTAATTCTTATATTGTTATTAGCCTTGTTACAGCATGGAGTATTAATTATCATAAGTCAGCAACAACAACAATATCAGAATAACAATTATGAAAACAAAGTGTACAAAAATGCACACAAAGGCAACTTCAGCCTATGATAAAACAGTTAGGAAGTAAAATAAGCCACATCTGCTAAGGTCGTGTCCTGTTCGCAACACAAAAGAACTTTGCAACTGAGAGAAAAATGGAGGGAACCAACGTTCCCTCTAAGTTTCTGTCCCATTGCACGTGAGCCTCGCTCCATGTGCATGGGGGTGGGTGGGACTTCATTCGAAACAGGAAGTAAAAAAGCTGGCTGCCAGCTGCCCATGCGCAACCCTGACAGAGCTCTGGGCAAACGCACACGCACAGCTTAGAGGGAACATTGGAGGGAACTGTATCAGATGAACAATATGACACATAATATTTGGTCCCTCTACTTGACAGTTCTGCAAGTATGAGAGTAATTAATTCCTGTCAGGAATCATTATAAAATTGGCAGTAAAGCTCGATCTACAGAATAGTTGGAGTCCCAGTATCTGCAAGAGCAGAGAGATCCTTAGTGACTGAGCATCTATTAAACTTTTACACAGGAAGGACCAAAAGTAGCATATTCGGAGCCAATGAAAACAATGCTGTCACCAGACAGCTGCAAAGGAACATGCCTGATCACACCGAAAAGGGTTGCATTAATGGGAACGATCTCCCTTTGCAACTCTTCCATCTGCCTGGGAATGGCAGCCCAGCTCCAGAAAGTAGTAGCCCTACAGCTTGGATACTGACCAAAGTCGGGATAGATCACATTTCCCCACACATTGTGTGACTGCCAGGAAATAGATTGTACCAGCTCACTTCACAAGAGGTCCAAATTGCAGTCTGTTATAGGGCATGTGCACTGGCCTGGATTAAGGAATTGATTACTTTGGATAGCGAGAGATTGCTTAAACTGGAGGGACATGATCTTAGCCTGGGGTGGCATGCTTTCGCATGGTACCAAAAAGCCAAAGATCATAAAGTCTTCAATAATCATACTATAAGAAAGTCTTTGTTATGGATCTGGAATAAGATACAAAAGCAAATGTATAGAAAAATTCCGGGGTGGGTGTCGCCATTAGAAGCATTTACACAGCCAACCTTAATGAACCTAACAAAAATGTTGAGGTATAGAGATCTGCTTAAGAAAGACGGGGCATTCAAGACTAGAGAGGAACTAGAGGAGCAGAAAGTCTTTCTAGATTAGTGGTCGAGACTACAATTAGACTTGATGTATGTAAAAGATTAAATGATGGGTTTTTATGAAGAACAAATGGCATTTGACAAACTACTATTAGGAACAAGTGATAAAATAATTAAAAGAACATATGGATATCTCTTAAATATGAAAATGGAAGATGAAGTGGTGAAAGATTGTATGACAAAATGGGCACAAAACATTGGTCATAATATTAATTTATACACTGGGCACAAATTTGGCAGAATAATATGAAACTTACAAAATCAGTAAATTTTAAAGAAAAAATATATAATAAATACATTTTATAGATAGCATATGACTCCAGCTAAACTGTCTAAAATGTATGACAATATCTCCAACAAATGTTGGAAATGTAAAACACAGGAGGGTACTTTTTATCTTATCTGGTGGACATGTAGGGAAACAAAAAATTACTGGAGATCGGTACCTGAAATGTCACAAAAAATTGTATCTTGTGTGATACCATTTAAACCGGAATTGTTTTTATTGAATATTATGCCTGAGATTGTAGATAAAGAAATGAGATATTTGATAATACATGTAATTACTGCAGTGAGGATAACATATGGGAAACATTGGAAGAAAAAACTAGTACTGTCCCTAGAGGAGTTGACAGAAAAGATATTGGAAGTGGCGGCAATGGATATACTAACAGAAGCATTAAATGAAAGGTCATCTCAAAAAGGACTCAAAAACCGGGAATGATTTTATAACTGGACTTGAAATATGAATTGGAAAGTATAGATAGAAGAATGTGAAGGTCCAAGGGAATGGAGAGATTAGTAACTATAAAAATTCTAGCAAAAATTGCTAAATTGTTCTTTTTGTGATTTTCCTCTTTAGCATAATTGTGTAAGTGGATGTAAGAATACTCTTTCGCTCTCTGAACTTTTTACCCCTTTCCCTACCCATACCTATTCCCCCTTTATCCCCTATAACCCTTACTCCAATTCCTATACCCATTGAAAATGAAAAAAACATTTAAAAAACAAACAAACAAAAACAATAGCAGTCTATTTCCGCATAGGATCAGACCCTCACATTTCGTACTTTTATTTCTTAGCTAACTTGACTGCTAAATTGCCAAATGGACAAGGGATTGTCCGAAACAGGAACAGTTAGATGGTAAGAATAAACTGGATCCTGATAATCAATAATCATATTATCTTTAGGGACTTAGTTGTTTTAGTTCTTTCTTCACTATGACACTGATGTTCCACTGGGGAAAACTGCAACAATAAAAGTTTGGAATGAGCAAGTTTAAACCAGGTACTTCTATATAAACTGTTCCAAATCATTGTGCAGTAAGGAAAGCCCAGTCCTACAGTAACATTTGATCAATGTGTAGAGGGTCCAGCTCTGTAAGACAATTGTGTTGTGGCATTTGTAGTCCATCTGGAAAAAACTACCAGACTGGAGAAGGCAAGAAAAAGGAGCGAATTAACAAATGTGCCATGGAAGAGGCAATGGTGACAACATACACGCCATTCTTGATAATTCTCACTGTTTATTCCTAAACTAACCATTTAATTAACAAGGTAATAACGTTCATTCAATGGATTAAACAATTTCAGCTTTAAAAGTGAACAGCAACAAACTGCTTTCCCCCTATCTAAAGGTTAACACTGATAAATTAATTTTCAAACCGAACATTCCAGCCTCTGCACATGACTGCTTCTGAAGGAATTCTCCCAGGGATTCAATCTACCACTTACACCCTGGAGGTACTCTGGAAACTGAACTAGTCTGACATGGTTTGTAGGAGCTGAAGATAGGAGAACCCACAACTGTCACATGCATTCCCCCCATCACTATGCTCCACAAGGATGAATACGCATGCAGACCAAATGGACTAAAACACAGCTATCATTCCATCCAGAGGTAACCACTGGACAAAGCCCAAATCAGCTTGTGCTTGCTTTCTCACATGTTCCTGTGTTTTAATGTGTACAATTCCTCAGCAGGGGGAGAAATGAGAAAAAGAACAGCTCAGTTGCCGATCTGTTAAGTAAGCAGCAGCTGGAAACAAATATAAAAAGCAGTAAACGCCTCTTCCCTTTCTCTCTTTGAGAGTGGAACTCTTAATATCGATTTTAACATCTACTGTGTCAGTCTTCAGAGAGCAAAGAGAGTGGAATCCCTTCTGTGCTCAATCCTATTCTCATTCTATTCTGAAACGCGAGCAATCAGAAGTAATAATGGGCAATTTTGCTTTGGTATGCTAGAGACGGTACTCAGTGAGAGCCCACTTTGTCTGCTTCCATTCTGTTCCTATATGGGGAGGGGGATGCTCTGGTTTTGTTTTTTAAGTTGCATATCTGAATACAATCACACAATCATACAGAAGTGTGTGTATACTGCCAGTAAGAGGAGGTTGTTATTTACCACAGAGTCTTAGGGCTGTTTATTTGACCAGTATCTTCACATTCAGCACATAACAAGACTCCGCTACAACGTTGTTGTTTTTTTACAGCAAGGTCATCCTGGTCACTGTTACCAACATGCTCTAACTAGCTGATAAAGCAAGGAAATTGTGACAATCAGGACACACCACCATTGTCAATATGGAATCAAGCAAACTGAAGGAAGACTTTTCCCCTCTGTTTAGGATGAATCTAAGATTTAGTTGGTGTAGTTCAGTGGGTCCTCCTGGGCTTGGAGTTTGAATCCCCAGTGTATCTCCCAGAAGAGGGATCATCTGAGATATGGTCACCCATCTTTTTCTTTCTTTCTCTGTTTCTCTGTGTTTCATGTATAAAATAAATGATCAGCTGGGTGCACCATTTACAAAAGAATTAATGGGATTATATTTCTGCAGGACAGAATGGAGCTATGGCTAGGCATAATAGGATATTAGGGTTAAATTACATGTTCAACGTATCACTTGCAGCTACATATATATTTCAAAAGCCATAAACAGCAGTTGTTGAGCAGATTCATATGTTCTAAAAGCAGCATGTATTGGACCCATACAGAACTGGAATCCTGGGAGTGGGGTGGCCCTTTCCTCCACACATGACCCCAGTGAAGACCGACTCTCAAAGTCGCTGACAGACTGAAAAACTGAAACTTTCCTCTCTGGCCTATCACCAGGCTATAGCATGTTAATTTTAACTCAAGTTTCCTGCAGCCACAGTACCAATCTTGAATATCTTCATCCATTAACAACCCTTTAGAACACTCTCCATTATGAGACAGAAAATTCCCCACTTGCCTTTGTAACATAATCCCCCATATCTATCTGCTACCTCTCTCAGAAACCATGGATACATTTAAAGCATTTAAATTCATTTGTACAACTCCTTAACCCCAGTGTCAAAAAGTGTATAAAGCAAACCCACAGACCAGGATCCCCCTTCCAACTTAATTTTAAATATGTTTGTGTGTCTTTTTAAGTAACTGTGCACCTGCTTACTCCTGCACCTCTTCTCATAGTATTCTGTGCCAATTCAAAGCAATGATTAGGAATTCAGAGTGGATTCCTCTCTCCTGAGGCTAATGCGAGAACTGGGCTTCATAAACAGGACGTTGGCAGCACCTGTCTCTAAGATTATGACTTCTGGAAAGGAGGGAAAAATAGGGGAAAGCATTCTTGTTTTTTTCCCCCCAAGGGTGGGGGGAAACAGGAATGGTGGTGTGAGGACCAGGGGGTTTCCTCTGAGAATTCAAGGTGAGTGTGAAACCAACCTTGCGATCAACTATTTTTTATATATTTGTATTAAATGTATGTATATACTCTTACTGATCGACAATGTGTACAACAGTTCATTCAATAAAAACTGTTTCATACACAAAAAGAATTGTATTTTGAGTCTGCTGTGCACAACTCAACTGCAGGATCAAGACAAAAGGCAGTTGTAATTGTAGCACACCATCATGGAACTTGAGCAGTGTGGTCGCATGCAGCTCCCTAATCTCTGGTGTTTCTGGAGGTGTGAAATTGAAAAACAAATTTATTGTGTTAATTATGCATGCTGGGAATTTTTAAGCTCTACTGTTGCATTTTTCTCTAGATATGGGACCACATTGTCAAAGGTGCAACAGGGTATTGATGGAAAACGCTGGGGATGCTCTGAAGCATATTTCTAGACAGAACCGAGAAGAGAGGAGAGGGGAAGAAAACTCCCATCATGGTGGCTGTTAGGTGCCGGCAATTACCTTGGATTTAGGCCCTTTAACATTGCTGTCTTTGTCACCCAGAAGTATTTCAGTTGATTCCTGAATGTTTTTAATGGAGTTCTCTTCTCTGATGTCTAACTCAGTAACAATTTAAGAGCATTATTTTTCAGGGGAGCCCAGATTATAAGCAGATGCTATATTTTTAGTAGTCCTATTGTTCAAACAATACAGGTTTTCAGTAAAAGAAACTATCAGTCACTACATTTTCAGTGGTGTGCACAGATCAGTGTATGTGGTTACAGCAGGAGCGAATTATAATATAATATAATAAATATAATATAATATAATATAATATACTAAAAGAAAAGAAAAGATAAAATAATAATCTCAGAACTGCAGAGCTGGAAGGGATCCTATAGAACAGTGGTCCCCAACCTTTTTGGGGCTGCAGACCGGCTGGGGGGAGCGAGCTCCATGTGCGGGGGGGCGGGGGCACCCCCGCGCTCGCACGGTGGGTGTGTTGCACTTGCGCGCATGCCCCCCAGGCGCGACATGCCCACCGCACGAGCGTGACACGCCCACCGTGAGCGCGACACGCCCCTGAGTGTGACATGCCCCCGCGCGAGCATGATACGCTCACCGCGCGTGTGTGCGGGGGGGGGGTAGAGATCCGTATCCATGGCCCAGTTCCGGCAAGCCCATGGACTGGCACCGGGCTGCGGGTTGACGACCCCTGCTATATATCATCGAGTCCAGCCCCTGTGAAGGAGGCACAGTGGAAAATCAAACTCTCAACCTCTGGCTCCACAGCCAGATACTTAAACCTCTGAGAAATAAAATATAATAGAAGTATTAGATAAAATAATTTATAAATTAAAAAAACAGCCTTTATTGTCTATTCTTACACATAGTAAAGGAAGCTGCACAACTATGTGGTTCAGTTGCAAAACATAAAGCGCATTGTTTTGGATGCAAAAAGTCAGCTGCAAAAGGCTCCTGTCTGAATGTTGGCAAAAAATGCTGCCAATTGGTGTTGATAATACTTACATGGGTCTAACCTGGTATAAGGCAGCTTTCCATATGAAAAGTTCAAAAAGAAACCTGAAGAAGAGTTGGGAACTTCTTTCATCCTAAGGGCTATTAACTTCCTGGCTAATAAGTCAGTGGGCATCTCCTTTCCCTCCCCAACAGTGATCACTCTGATACTGCCCCCGCAATCCACCAATGCAGTCACTTTAAAAGACTCACAGTTATAGAGGAAAAACACAGGAAAATCCTTTCTCTACAATTTCAAACCAGTGATAAGAACAGCAGGGCTACCTCCTATAGGCTATATCCAGCCCATAGGAAGATATGTACAAGTCTGGAGTTTATTCCTCTAGAAAAAAATTAGGTTTCTTGCAGCTCCCTCCAGCCAGCACAGTCAGTATCTGAGTTGGCTAGTGGATTCTGTTAGCTACAATCCAAACAACAACAACAACAAAAGTGATGTTTCCAGGGTCTTCTTAAATGATGCTTGATCTGAGCCAGTGCTGGGTTTGGACAGAAGCACTCCACAGCTATGAAGCTCTTGGAACAGCTATTGACCCTAATCTATCAGACAGGTTAATTATGAGGATAACAGACACAAACTCTATAAGCCACTCTGAGTTCTTTAAAGAAAGGTACACAGAGAAGAAATATGTGCAAGGCGGTTCTTTGGATATCTAAGGAAGAGCATGTAAATGGCACCCTCCCATACAGTACAAATGTGTTAAACAGCTGACACAGTGTAAGAGTCCTCTGGCACCTTAGCAAGCTTCTTCGGGCTCCAGCTTTCATGGATTGCAGCCCACATCATCAGATGTATAATGGGACACAGTTCACAAAAGTTTATGCCAAATCAAACTCGTTAGTCTTTAAGGTACCCCAAGACTCTTTGCTGTTTCTACTATGACAGATCAACTCGGCTACCTCCTGCCAATTAACAACAAAATTAATCCTATTGCCTTTGAATGATGCCTTCAATAATGGTACCACAGATGGGTTATTTCAACCCATGTAAAGGAATCCCTGGGGATAAAAAAAGATATTTAAACAGATAGAGTCTGTATAGCATTGGACTTTGTGATGTGTCTCCTGGATCAACTTCTAAAGTCACCAGAGATGATAACTTTTGGATAGCAACACATTTTGAAACTAGAACTACATGTCTTTTTAAAGATCTGCACCAACAGGTAAGCAAGTGATTCATTTTCATAAGAAGTGATGTTTACTCTCCTGCTTAGCCAGCTTTAAAACTGTTTAAGACAAAACCATGAGGAAACCTACCCCTGGCAAAATTTTCAGACACAGTAAACCTGTACTAGTAACATACCATGTTTTCCCGAAAATAAGACAGGGTCTTATATTAATTTTTGCTCCAAAAAACACATTGGGGCTTATTTTCAGGGGATGTTTTATTTTATTCATGTACAACAATCTACATTTATTCAAATACAGTCATGTCATCTTCTTCTGGTTGCTGCACAGTGGTGGAGGGCGGGGTTTCATTGAACTGGGGCTTATTTTTGGGGTAGGGTTTATATTACGAGCATCCTGAAAAATCGTACTAGGGCTTATTTTCAGGTTAGGTCTTATTTTCGGGGAAACAGGGTACTTGCAACAAGGGGGAACAGCTGTTGCCTGCTTGACAAGTCCCCAGAGGTATCTGGCTGGCCACTGTCAGAAACAAAATGTTGGCGTACAAGAGATTTTTTTGTTTTTATGTTGTTAGAATGGCATTCACTAACGGTGAGACTAGACTGTGATTTATGACCCATTGAGTCCTGCAGCTCAGGTGGTTAATTTTCCAATGAATACATGACATACAACTAATCGCGAACTAGCCTAGCCTTTTGCCATGTCCATTTGGACCTTTCTAGTTCACTGGCAAGGACTATTGTTTTTTTGGGAGCAACTGGGATTACATTGTTTCATTCTGATTTCCAGAATGTATGATCTTTGATATCATTGCAGTGGCAGGCGTGTCATATTGTGACACTTGACATCTTCAGCAGTGTACGGAATGGCATGGCAGTGAACAGTGAGAGCAATCCCTTCCTCTTCTGTTCTTGCTGCTCCCAACAATTTTTTAAAATTACTTTGTCAAACGCAGAGCTATGTCAAATAAACACTGCATTCTCTATGTTACAAATGCATTGTTTGATCACTTTTCTTTAGCCTCTTTGGGTCCCAGCTGATCAGGTGCAGTGGATAGGCAGGCATCAGTTGCAGCTCCCTCGAGTTACCATTTTTTGCATGGTGCATCCCACCTCTCTCCCTGCACCTGCTCCTTCTCCCTTCCTGCTCAGCAGGTCAGGGCATCAGGGCTGGCCATGTCTGCTAACAGAAGAGGAGGGGGATAGAGTGCAACGGCAGAATCAAGCTACCTTTCCACCAGCCCATCACGGCAGCAGAACCCCCTCCCCCCTTCATCCCCTTGCTGTTGTGGGATCTCACTTGAGCTGTGATCTTCATAGCTTCCATGCTGTGACAGCAATTAGAACAGGTGTCAGTCTATCTGCATGGGGAAGAGATCTACGAAGAGAGCAACAAGTGCAAATTGCTGCAGCAATTCCGCTGGCTGTCTCCTTGAGCCAGCCTCCTCCTCCTCTGCTCCTGACAGGCTGTGGGTGGGAATGAGTGTGAGTGTGCCAGGAGCTGGTGTACAGGAGCATCATTTGCTTTCATTGGACATGTCATGTGCACTCACGGCACCTACTCATTCACACAACCAGGCAGTTAGTCAATCCTTCTTCCTGCCTTCCTTCAGTCACCGGCTTGGCTGAGTCTAGCGAATCACCTCTTTGCTCTACCGGCCTTAATCACTAGACCCAGAAGCCTCAGATCCAGCCTCCTTGGGCATCCCATACTGAGAAACGCCCTGCTGAAGCTCCCCTGTCCTATCTACCACATTTTCCCCTGGATCTAGAGATGGCTGCAGCTCCTCAGGCAGGCTTCTTTTGCTAAGGGAAACTACCCAGGATCACATCTTTTCCCTCATTTTTTATCCAATACAAAGCTAGCTCACTCACATTTTTTTAAAAAGGAATAACAGACTACAGGGACATATGTTTTGCACTTCCACTATATGTGTTTGTCTATATATATGGCAGCTTGCAGCCCTGACAGCAGCGGAAGGACAGAAGGGTTTGTAAGAGAGCAGTGTTAATGACTGAGGAGGGCGGGCCACTAATGTGATCCCTTTGAGAACTGCAGTGATGTGAGGTACGGAGTGATTTGTTGTCCTAGGATAAGTAAACATTTGTGTGTGAACAGAATCATCGGTTTAAATGCCATAGGAAACAGATTTTTCCCAGAGAAGCAACCTTTTTCAACCCAATACAATCTGGGACAGCTTTCCTGTCTAGTGGCACTCTAAGCAAGTGAACAAATCATGATATCCTGATACTGGGACTATAGGGCAGTCTTGCAGACAGCTATAAGGTTGGGCAGAGGTCCAGTATGCCTTTTGGTGAGATCTTTGCATCCAATGGCATATGCAACTCAAGCAACTCCATTTGGTCTGACTCCTGAAAAGGAAAAAAATATCTCTGTCTTTGCCCTCTCCTGTCTCCTCCCATTTCTGGGAGGATCTTTCCAATTATTAATTTTTTTTAAAGTGATGTAGTGCATCTGTGCTGTTATAACATGGTTTAAAAAACATTTACATCCTCTTCTTCTCCACAGAGCAGAGGAAATGTTTAATTTCCCAATTAAACTCGCTGTGGACAGGTTCTTGACCCTGCTTTAAGAGAAAAGAAAAGAAACCCACCCTGCTTTCTCCTGTCTCCTCCGGTTTTGGGAAGGAAGTTTTCAGTTTTTGAAACTGTCATAATACTGCTTTTAAAAAAAACTCTTATACTTCCTCTGCCCCTCCATGGAGCAGAGGAAATGTTTAATTTCCCAATATCATGAAGTGGCTAAGCTCTCTTCTTAAGCCACTTCATGATACTGGCAAACTGATAGCCACAAGCTCCACTTTGGTTCCTTTCCAGCAATCACACACTCAGGAAATGAACCAAAATGGACCAATCTTACCTTCACCAAAAAAAGCAGAAGGTTTCGTCAGGGACTCAGAAACATGTGGGTAGGAAAGCTCTGGAGATGGGCTGGTTTGATCCGGCAATTACATCATGTGATCACTGGAAAAAGGAGCGAACCGGCCCATCCCTGCAGCAGACTAAATAGCAGGACTCTTGCCTTTCTGATTTCAGCCTTAGTCTTAAATATTGCTTTTTGCTCCTGTTATTTAAAACAGACACTGTGATAATTGTGATATTAAATGGCTTCTTCCACTGATATTTGTAGAACTTGCATCCCATTCCACATGCCTCCTTAATTTCCTCTAAGTTATCTCTTTTCCTCCCTTTTCACAAATGTAGGCTTAAAAAACAAACAAACAAACCAAAAAAAGCCCCTCCTGCTTCATGGGATCTTCTTGTATTAAAACCATCTTTCACTCCGGTTCCAAGTACTTCCCTAAAGTCCACTTTCCCCTTTACTTCTTCCAATTTTCTTCCTGTCTGGGATTGTTCCCTAATGCACCATTCTTCTTGTCTGATTTAGATTTCAAAAACTGGGTCTGAGTCTTATACGTATATCTTCATAATCATGTATTTATCTACTCAGCATTAAAGATGGTTCAAACTCCTAATTTATATCTTTTCCCCGACAGTCCATATCTCCTCATGCAGTTCCCTATTAAACAAGTTCCAGCACCTTCACATGTGATATGTGCACAAACATATATTGTTTTAATATTTATTATATAGCTTTCCTCAAAATGGCTGGAAAACTACAGCTTGGTGACAGTGGCCATTCTTTGCTGAAGATTTGCAGAACATTTCAAATAGCCATATTTCCCAGAATCTCCAGAAGAATGGAGAGTTCAATCAACTACAATGCAATCAATCCTATAGGGGGAGAAATCCTTATACCCTCATCTAAACTGAGAGATTATACAATATGACAGAAAACATGCCGCAACAATACTATACACTTGAGCAAACGCCATGACAGACACCCTGGCACAGCATCGTACATGCCCTTTGTGATGATACAGTGTATTCATGACCATGATGAGAAACCTTTCCCCCCATGTATTCCAATAAAGCTTGATTTTTAAAAGGACCAAGAATAATATAAGATGGTATGTACATAGCTCATTTCAGTTTTCAGAGAGCTTCATCTGAATTACCTCAGCAGTTCTTTTTATTATTCATTTTGTATTTATTATTCACATTCACATTTTATCTTTCTATTTCAGCTTAAAAATTCAATGCAGGTATAACCTTGCAAAGTAAAACAGTTGATAACGGGAATTATGATTTGTCTAAGACCAGCTAGTGAGTCTGAGGTGATATCTGAACATATGAATACACCAGAGCTTAAAATATTAGTTCAGACAGATTTTGTTGCATTACTCCTCAGAGCCACACATTTTTCCCAAGACCATATATTTTCAACACTTTACTGCTATTCTGAGACCACAATTTCTGTAGTGCCTAGAGCATGCTGTTAACAAAGTGACAGGATACTTAAGACATCATAGAAATTGTGGATGGCTGCCTCCCTTACTTCCTGAAATATGACAACATTGTCCCAGAAGCAAATCACAGGGTTTTGTGTTGCTTTGATTGGTGCGAGACTCTTGTTTTCAACCAAAACATACAACTAAACACCTTACATCTGTCTAAAGTAAGTGCTAATGAATAATGGGGAGTACCTGCTACTCACAACCTACCCTCAAAGTAACTTTTTGTGTTAGTTTTATTAGGGTCAAAAAGTAACATTCCAGGGGGCAAAAAATAACCTAATTGCTCCTTGTTACTTTAAAAAGTAGTCACTATTTTACATTTAACTTGTTACCTCCTATTTTGGAAGCTACCTGATCTTGATTTGGCCCTTGGGTTCATCTGGTCTTGGTTCCTTTACTCTGGTTAGATCATTCCCTGTAGGTATTTGGGGAGTGAAAAATTATCCCTATCACAAACTGAATTTGGAATAATATATATGCAAAGCAGGTGTCCTAGTACTGAGCCATGGCACTGTCCCATTCTGGGGCAGGGAGGGGGCCAAAGATTCTTATGATTCCCATGATTTCCTACAGTAGGGACTTCCTGGATCACAAATGGCACTGCTAAGGCTCTCAGCTGAATTGCGTATCAGCAATAAGAAGAAAAATAGAGAAATCTATCATGTCACATTTGAAGACACAATATGATAATATATATACTTACCTAACACAAAAATACAAAACAACCGGTCCAGACTTTTTGGGGAAGTCATGTTCCAGCACCCGGCGGTCCAACTGAAGCCAGTTCAGATGGCCCCTGGTATGAAAGAAAGAGAGAAAGATGAGTGTCTGAAATAGCAATAAAAGGCCTCATTCTACTGCACACAGAGGCTGAGATGGTAAGAACAATACTGAAGTCATACAAACCATTAAACAAAGTTTCTTAGGTGACTGTACAGCATTTGAGGGATATACAGAATACTGCAGTGGGAATGATGATATCCTCTCAGTCTTAAATGTTTAACATATAAAGTTCAGCCTGTCAGGGTGACAATTGAAGAGGCACTACGAAGAGATGGAGAACCAAAGAGATAAGAGCTTTTGTCCTTTATTGCAGCTCCTACCACCCTTGGCTGAGTATATAATTGAAAGCCTGTCAGGATTTCCATTAAAAGTCGTTAGTGCTAGGAGTTTATACAAGGACTGTAATATTTCACTGCAGGCTAAAACATAGCCAAACAATGTCTCAGACATTTTATTTGCCACCCAGAATGTCTGGAAAAGCCTTGCAAACAGAGACAGCCAAACTGCCTTTCAAGAGCTTTTGAAAACACAGCTGTTTCTCTCTCTCTCTCTCTCTCGTGCACACACATGTGCAAGTGTGTGTGTGCGCGCGCACGTGCACAAATATACATATACATCAACAGTTACTACATGCTGCTCTCAATTTACCATGGGGAAAATAGTTTTGTATTATTTTCTCTTATAAAACTGAAGATAGTCAATAGGAGAGATTTCTTCCAAAAAATGGTACAAGTAGTATGATAGAAGCAGAGCTTTGAAACATAAAAAATAAAAATGAAAATTAAAAAAAGGAATTTCCTGCATCCCACGATCCTTCCCAGTATCTCCTGGGAATCTTGGAAGTTGTAGCCTCCCCGCCCCATCTAACCTTTCCAAGTTCTAGACCAATGGTTGCCAACCCTGGGTCCCCAGATGTTCTTGGACTACAATTCTCAGAAATCATGGCCAGCACTGCTAGTAATGAAGGCTTCTTGCAATTTTAATCCAAGAACATCTCAGGGATGCAAGGCTGGGAAAGACTGTTCTAGATAGACAGTGCAACAGGGAAGGCATCTGATCCCTGCTTAGCAAGCGACACTGAATGAAAAGCTAAGATGTCATTGTCCCAAACACAATTGGGGTGAAGACTTGAGTTATAGCACTGTAATGTAATCCCCCACATGCAACATATGTGCTTGCAGAGCAGCATTTAAGCTCCTTGAATTCTTTTTAAGGATAAAGGTGGAATAAGTAAGTAAGTAAGTAAGTAAGTAAGTAAGTAAGTAAGTAAGTAAGTAAGTAAGTAAGTGAATGAATGAATGAATGATCCAATGCAGGAAACACAGCTAAGTGTTCCTAGGTGCCTGGATGTAAAATTGGGGGATTCTGAGGTTTGTAGTGTGAAAGTAACTTTTCCAGTTTCCAGTAATTTCACAGAGTTACATATGAGCACCTTTCTCTCTCACACACACACATACACACACGAACCACACACAGATGCATTACTTTTTTCCTAACAGCCTTTCCCTTAAGGGGTGATGGTTAAGACTGTAAAACATTTCCAAAATCTTTCAAATATGAACATTAGTCTTTAAAAATAAATGTTACAGCAGGACTATCTAATGCTGGTCACATTGCAGAAACTAATGGCCTTACATTAATAATAGAAACTATCAAGTCACCAGCATGAATGTTGCTCTTATTGATTTTCTATTCGAGTTGTCATGAGATGGTAGAGCTAATGAATAGAAATCCTCTCTATAAACCATTTCTAAATAAATTATACCTGCAGAGATTTTCCTTTTAAGTTAAAGAAATTATTTCATACTATTTTAGGGTGGCCTCCGCACAAGCCTCCCACTTTCTTTAAACACACAATTTAAACTAATGTTGGGCATATTTTCTAGGGCCTGGTGTTTTTTTAAAAAAGCAAGTTAGCTTTAGATTAGATTAATTTTTCAATTCAAAACCACACACTATGTCGATACAGAGGTACTTGGAAGATTTTCCACATTATGACAATATATTTTTCTTGACTAAACAGCACACAGTACGAATACCTATAATCAGTGTGCCTTGACCAGCCTGATAGCTATCACCTATGCAGTTGCTGTGACAACAGCCAAAATCTATGTCAACATTTCTATCAACAATCTTTCTTCCTCTAGCTTTTGCTCTCTAGGTTCAGTCTGGCCCACAGAAGGTCTGAAGGCACTTAGTTATTTACTGTGGGGAAATTCACTCTAATGCTGCTTGCTCAGCTTCATAACCAGGAGTGCAAGCAGTACAATGGTGTGGGTCCTACCATTACATCCAATCAGCGACTAGTGCAAGCAGCTGAATTCCCCCATGCTTCATGCTCCTTCCCAATCGAGAGAACCATGGTGGCTGCTTCCTCTAACAACGAGTAAAAGGGAGGCATTATCAGGGGAAGCTGGATACTCCCATCCATGGCCCTCCACAGGCCAGATGACATCAAAAAGAATTAATATCAACAGGTTCATAACTTGTGATATATAAATGAACATTTATTTATTTTCTTTGTTTCTTTCTTTCTTCCTAGCCCCAAAGAACTTACAAAGTTTCTTTCTACAAAATATCCATGCCAAATAAATGATACAACAACACAACCAAAAGAATCAAGCAAATCAATTTGAACTCAGTAAAAACAACTATATTTCCATTAGTAAATGGAAAATTGATTGCACTCATGCAGAAACATCAATCACAACAAGCGGTCAGCTTACTCTTGACTCACAAATTGCACATTTCACAAAAAATTAGGTTTTTCACCAGGCAAGTTACAGAGGTTCCATTGGAGATACTTAATATTCCTAAGCAGTCAAGTTAATATGGAAATAATTAACCAGGAAATTTTGAAATCATTGTCCTTAATGTCTTAAATGGCAGGACAAAGTTAGCTGATTAATGACTCCCACTGGCAACATAATTGTTACTTTCAGTCCTCACATTCACTTGCAGGTAAACATGCACATCTGTTCCTGTCCAGATAATCCGATTGTGAGGAACCTTAGTGCATGGCTCCCACTAACATTTCACTGAAAACAATTTCCAATGTGCTCACAACTTAGAAAGGTTACTCCAGCTCTCAGAAACTCCAGTGGGAGATTCTGGGAGCTGAACCATAGAAGGGTAACTATTATAACCTCTCATTGTGCAGGTACTGTATAGTACTTGGGGGGACAGAGATGTTTTACCATGGGTGAAAGACCAGTTACTCATCTTGAAGATACTAACTAAATATATATCATTTTCTAGCATCCACTGCACTTTTTTTTGTTCTAGTGACTATGCAATAAATGGGACTGGGACAGCCCTCCTCCCTTTAAAAGGATTTGCAAAGTAAAAGAAGGGAGATGAAGATATTATGTTTAACAAAGAAAAATAAACAGAAGATTTATTTTTCTTGATGGACGCATTTGAATTCTAGTTTCAGCTGGTCATCGTTTTGGGCTACATGATTAAAATATTTACAGAGCCTGCAGTTATATATGCTGGGAATGGCCCACTGTGGCCCTCCAAATGTTCTTCAGACAGAAGGATTATGGAAATTGAAATCTAACAGCCTCTGGAGACCAACTGTTACCCACCCTTGATTTGGATTTTTACAGCAAAAATAAAATATTTACAAAAATGGGGTTTCAATAAATTGGGTCACATTTTTGTTCCCTGTGATTGCCACAACACTTTGAAAATCTAGATGATACATCCTTTACTATCACATGAAGATGTGGCTTTTTCCCCTGCCCCACACAGATTTTTTTTCCTTTCTTTTTGCAGTTTCTATGAAGGATTTTTCTTCATCCTATCAAGTTAGGATTTTTTATACCACAGTCATAAAACACTTACGTCTCATCTGTGAAGGCAATTCCAAAGTACTCCTTCTCTTTCAGGTTGAAATGTGATGCCACCAGGTCTAGCAACTCCTTGGCCAAAAGCTTTGGCTAGAAAATAAGAAGAAAAATACACATTCAGCATGGCAGAATTAGTGTGGAAAGCTGGCAGCAGCAGGGAGGGGGGCAGATCAAAGAGGGAAGAGAGACATTTGTGTCCTTTGAATCTATTTAGAGATGACTTCATGAGACATGGACAGAATGGCAATATCATCTATGCAGCTGGAGGTGCCGACAGAAACCAGCTGAGCCAGGCTCCACACAAATTTACATACTGTACTACTGTGCTCTTTGCACCTGGTAGTGCCTGGTAGATACAAGCTCTTTGCCATCCAGCCCATTCTGTAAATAAGCAATTATGTTACATAGGCAGAAGGACAAGTGCCAGCCTCTAAGCTTAACTCCCAATGTATGGTGTGGTGCATGTTGACAACAGACTCTTTTCTCCAACAACTGCAGATAATCCTTCCCAGCTGAGCATCAAGGCAGAAAAGTCACAATAGCCACAAACATTAGTAAAGTCAATAATCACTGCACAAAAAGACTTACTCCCTAGCTATATTTCTTCCACATATCTGAATTAATGGTTATTTTCTTCCATAGCTTTCATCTGTTCGGAGCAACCTCCCCTAATTTGGTGCTCCTCAGCTATGTTGACTCTAGCGCCCATCAACCTCAGTCTGTATGCCCTGTTTTGGTTTGTCCAATTTCTATTCAACAAGTAGTAGCCTCAGGGCTGTTATAAGAATTTTGCCTTAGGGAGGGCTAGCCATTCCAGAGAATGCAACTATGTAGAAAAATAATGTTTTCAAATAATATCCACTCCTTCTAGATAAGAGTTAGGTGAAGCAAGGACAGTCTATGGGATATTGTTCTTTTATATCATACATTCCACATTGTGTAAAATTCTGGGGCACAGTCACATGAAGGAGGACTGAAAATACAGGAGGCTGAGAATACTAGCTAATATTTATGTAATTACAATACATCTGCAAATAACCACTCACTAAGTCATCTGTGGTAACTATCTAATGGTTCTATATGAACTGGGGGTGAGTATGCTTTGCAAAAGGCTTTAAAAGAAAATATGATTAAATTACTGGGGAAGAAACCTCTTGTGCAATTTTACATGCAAAGTCAGACTTTGAAAACATCATGGTTTGTAGTTCAGTGTTGTATTCTGCAGTACTACATATGCTTACCTATAAATATATCATAAGTCTAATTCCAATAAACAAAGATCAGGCTAATATACTACCCTTTCTTCAGCAAGATGGCCAGCATGATTAAACTCATATTAAAGGTGTGGAAACTGGTGTTTATCTTCATTTTTTAATGGCCATCTAGTGAATTCATGACAGATTTAACATTTGAACTGGAGAGACTTCCTAATTAGCAGCATTGTTTCCTAGCCACTACACTAGAATGGCTGCAGGTATTCTACAAGTTTTGGCACCTGAGCAACAGCAACAACAGCTGCTGAGAACATCTTGCTGTTCCTCGAAATAAGCTAAATAAACACAAAGTGTTGCTCCTTGCTTCTGTGGACAGGGAAGCACTGATTGCTAACTAAGCATGAAGTCATCCTTCTGGAGTATACTACAGATTACATGATAGGATTTCCACCTACCCACTGGCTCACATCCTCCTAGCTCCCCCACCTTGTTTCCTGTTTTGTACCATCTACAGTTTTGTAACAAAACACTCTTGGTTGCAAGCAAATTTCCTTCCTGGCTCTCACTTCATTAGGGCTGGACATGGAGTTAATAATCAAGGATCTCTGCTCCTGAAAGCTTTTGCAAACACCACATTACTTTTTTAAAAATATGCTGCATCAGATAAGAAAATACAGTCCTTTATTCAGGATATAAGCAGATCAGGAAGATGAGACACAGCCAGCATTGGCTGTAGTTTAGTCATTATCTTGGCATCCCTGGCCGGGGAAGGGGGGAGGAGTAAGACTGTGATGTTAAGACTGGCTTCCCTTTCTCCAATATTACTTTCCATCCTACATTTTGCTTGCAGGTGTGAAAAGTTAGCATTCTTTTCAATATTCCTGGTTGGTGTGTGGCCTTCCAAATGTAGTTGGACTCTAACTCCAATCAGTCTTAGCACAGCCAATGATGAGAGATGATAGGACCTGCAATTCAACTACATGTTACCTACATGGGAAACCGCCCCAGAGGGAGACCACAGCTGCGATACAAGGATATCTGCAAGCGGGATCTGAAGGCCTTAGGAATGGACCTCAACAAATAGGAAACTTTGACATCTGAGCGTTCAGCCTGCAGGCAGGTGGTGCAGCATGGCCTCTCCCAATTTGAAGAGACGCTTGTTCAGCAGGCCGAGGCAAAGAGGCAGTCCCGAAACCAGCAAAATCAGGGAGCTGGACAGGGGACAGATTGTATTTGTCTTCAGTGTGGAAGGGATTGTCACTCTTGAATTGGCCTTCTCAGCCACACTAGATGCTGTTCCAAGACCTCTATTCAAAGCACGTTACCATAGTCTCTTGAGACTGAAGGATGCCTACCTCCTGTAACTTCAAAGAAGGATGCAAATGCTTCTATAAAGAGGACCCTAAACTTTGTGCTGTAATCCCTGACTTGAGGGGAATCAGCTCCCTTCCTTTCCCAGAGATGTATGCAGATCTGGTGAATCAGGAAAGCTGCCATTTGTCTTGTAGAAGGGTCAAAGAGATTAAGTACAATTATGTGATGGTGTCAAAGGTGTGAAATGGCCCATTCATTTGTATAACAGGAATTGGGAAACTGACCTTTTGAACCAGCAAACCTCTGCAGGGATCATGCTTTGCTTCCCAGCCACAGTGTGACTTGTGAGGAGACCTCTATGTGCTACTTTATAAACCTATGATAGGGAATACTTTAGGAGTATGTCCCAGAATGATTCAAGTTCTGAGCTGTACGTGACAGATCAGGAAAGAGATCTTGGTGTGCTGGTGGATAGCTCGATGAAAGTGTCGACCCAGTGTGTGGTAGCAGTGAAGGCCAATTCCATCCTAGGTATCATTAAAAAGGGGACTGAAAATAAAAGAGCCAACATTATAATGCCATTGTACAAAATGATGGTAAGGCCGCACCTGGAGTATTGCGTACAGTTCTGGTTGCCGCACCTCAAAAAAGACATAGTGGAACTGGAAAAGGTGCAGAAGAGAGTGACTAAAATGATGACGGGGCTGGGGCACCTCCCTTATGAGGAAAGGCTACAGCGTTTGGGGCTCTTGAGTCTAAAGAAAAGGTGCCTGAGGGGGGAAATGACTGAGACGTATAAAATTATGCAGGGGATGGATAAAGTGGATAGAGGGAAGCTCTTTTCCCTTTCATGCAATACCAGAACCAGGGGACATCCACTCAAGTTGAGTACCGGGAGAGTGAGAACAGGCAAAAGAAAACATTTCTTTACCCAGCTGTTGTTAGTCTGTGGAACTCCTTGCTACAGGATATGGTGATGGCATCTGGCCTAGATGCCTTTAAGAGGGGATTGGACAGATTCCTGGAGGAAAAGTCCATCACAGGTTACAAGCCATGATGGGGATGTATAATCTCCAGGCTTCAAAGGAAGGTACTGTATTTTTCCGTGTATAAAACGACACTTTTTCCTTAATTAATTAGACAAAAAATTGAGGGTTGTTTTATACACGGAAGGAAGCCACTTTCCCTGCCTTTTGCGAAGCCACGGGGCTTAGGAAGTAGATAAAGCAGCTATGAAAGGGCTTCAAGATCAAAGGGCTGCCATTGTGTAGCCTTTACCTGAAGGGAGCCTTCCCTTCCTTTTTGCTAAGCCCCATGGCTTCGCAAAAGGCAAGGAAAAGCAGTGGTCAAAGGGAGCCCTTTGATCCCTGCTTTTCCCTTCCTTTTGCTAAGCTCCGTGGCTTAGCAAAAGGAAGGGAAAAGCAGGGATCAAATTTTCTAATTTGGGGTTAGAAAAGGGGGTGGTGGTGTCATCTTATACATTGGGTCGTCTTAGAAACGGAAAAATACGGTACCCCAAAATGCCAGATGCAAGGGAGAGGTATCAGAAGACAGGTATCTAGTTGTCTCATGTGCTCCCAGAGGCATCTGGGGCCACTGTGAGATACAGGAAGCTGGACTCGATGGGCCCTTGGCCTGATCCAGCAGGGTCCTTCTTATGTTCTTATGTTCATTTCTGTGCTTAGACATGAAGCAGATAGGGTAATTTAGATTTTATTATTTTCTGATGAGTTCGGGATCCCACAACGATCAGATTTAAAAACCACATGTGACTATTAAAAGGAATGGCAATACTGTACTAGCATACCCCTTCCAAAAGAGCTGTCCTCTGTACACAGTCTTATAATACACATAAGAAGACTGTACATGGCTTTTCTCTACAAATGCTCTGAATTTTTAAGCAGTATTTAAAAATGTTCACTATGTTATGCACAACATGTGCTCTTGCCCAGATGCTGAAAAATGGTAGTTTTTAAAGATTAAAAATCCCAGAGCTGGGGAATTCTAGAATTTATAATCCAACAATAACAACAATAAAAATAGCAGCAGTAGTAACAACAACAATAGTTTTTCCAAACTCTGATCGTGCCCTTTATGACAAACTTTCCTAATGTACATTGAATGTTGTTATGTGCCTTCAAGTCGCCTCTGACCTATGGTGACCCTATCAATGAGCAATCTCCAAAATGCTCTGTCAACAGCCCTGCTCAGCTCTTGTAAACTCAAGCCTCCAGCTTCCTTTAGGGAAGCAGTTTATCTCATATTTGGTCTTCCTCTTTTCCTGCTGCCTTCAACCTTTCCCAGCATTATTGTCTTTTCCAGAGAATCCCGCCTGCTCATGATATGCCCAAGTTTCAACTTTTTTTGCCTCTAGAGGTAGTTCAAGCTTGATTTGATCTAGGACCCACTTGTCTTTCTGGCAGTCCGGGGTATCCACAATGCTCTATTCCAGAACCAGATTTCAAACAAATCAATTTTTTTCCTGCCAGGTTTCGCACCCATACATAGTGACCAGAAAGACAAGAGTGTGGATGGTTGTGGACTTGCCTCCAGTGAAACATCCTTTGTTGTTGTTTAGTCGTTAAGTCGTGTCCGACTCTTCGTGACCCCATGGACCAGAGCACTCCAGGCCCTCCTGTCTACCACTGCCTCCTGGAGTTGGGTCAAATTCATGTTGGTAGCTTCAATGACACTGTCCATCCATCTCGTCCTCTGACGTCCCCTTCTCCTCTTGCCTTCACACTTTCCCAACAACAGTGTCTTTTCCAGGGAGCCTTCTCTTCTCATGAGATGGCCAAAGTATTGGAGCCTCAGCTTCAGGATCTGTCCTTCCAGTGAGCACTCGGGGTTGATTTCCTTCAAAATGGATAGGTTTGTTCTCTTTGCAGTCCAGGGGACTCTCAAGAGTCTCCTCCAGCACCACAATTCAAAAGCATCAATTCTTCGGCGGTCACCCTTCTTTATGGTCCAGCTCTCACTTCCATACATCGCTACTGGAAAAACCATAGCTTTGACTATGCGCACCTTTGTCGGCAAGGTGATGTCTCTGCTTTTTAAGATGCTGTCTAGGTTTGTCATCGCTTTCCTCCCAAGAAGCAGGTGTCTTTTAATTTCGTGGCTGCTGTCACCATCTGCAGTGATCATGGAGCCCAAGAAAGTAAAATCTGTCACTGCCTCCATATTTTCCCCTTCTATTTGCCAGGGGGTGATGGGACCAGTGGCCATGATCTTAGTTTTTTTGATGTTGAGCTTCAGACCATTTTTTGCGCTCTCCTCTTTCACCCTCATTTAATTCCTCCTCACTTTCTGCCATCAGAGAGGTAACATCTGCATATCTGAGGTTATTGATATTTCTTCCGGCAATCTTAATTCCAGTTTGGGATTCATCCAGTCCTGCCTTTCACATGATGTATTCTGCATATAAATTAAATAAGCAGGGAGACAGTATACAGCCTTGTCGTACTCCTTTCCCAATTTTGAACCAATCAGTTGTTCCATATCCAGTTCTAACTGTTGCTTCCTGTCCCACATATAGATTTCCCAGGAGACGGATAAGGTGGTCAGGCACTCTCATTTCTTTAAGAACTTGCCATAGTTTGTTGTGGTCCACACAGTCAAAGGCTTTTGCGTAGTCAATGAAGCAGAAGTAGATGTTTTTCTGGAACTCTCTGGCTTTCTCCATAATTCAGCGCATGTTAGCAACTTGGTCTCGAGTTCCTCTGCCCCTTCGAAATCCAGCTTGTACTTCTGGGAATTCTCAGTCCACATACTGCTGAAGTCTACCTTGTAGGATTTTGAGCATAAACTTGCTAGCGTGTGAAATGAGTGCAATTGTATGGTAGTTGGAGCATTCTTTGGCACTGCCCTTCTTTGGGATTGGGATGTAGACTGATCTTTTCCAATCCTCTGGCCACTGCTGAGTTTTCCAAACTTGTTGGCATATTGAGTGCAGCACCTTAACAGCGTCATCTTTTAAGATTTTAAATAGTTCCACTGGAATGCCATCACCTCCACTGACCTTGTTGTTAGCCATGCTTTCTAAGGCGCACTTGACTTCACTCTCCAAACATCCTTACACTTGATTAATTTTTCTAATTCCTTCATTGCTGCCCGTCTGACTCTCAATCTTCTGATTTCTTGGCTGCAGTCTCCATTTGGATTGATGATTGAACCAAGTTATATCAAATCTCTAACTATTTCAATTTCTTCATTGTTGACATTAAAGTTGTGTATTTCCTCTGTAGTCATGATTTTGGTCTTCTTGATGTTCAGCTGCAGTTTTGCTTTAGCTCTTTCTTCTATCAATTTCCCTAAAAGTTGTTTCACATCATTGCTGCTTTCTACTAGTAAAATGGTGTGATCTGCATATCTTAAATTATTGAGATATGCCATTTCTTTGACCAATTTTCACTCTTCCTTCATCTGAACATAGTCTGGCTTTCTGTATCATATGTTCTGCATACAGACTGAACTGATAAGGTGATAAAATGCATCTTTGTCTGATACGTTTGCCTATAGGAAACCAATCTATCTCTCCATATTCTGTCCTAATGGTAGCTTCTTGTCCACAAATTACACATATGGACAATCAAGTGCTAAGGCACACCCATTTCTTTCAGAACAATTCATAGCTTTTCATGATTCACACAGTCAAAAGCTTTGCTGTAGCCCTTGTTAAATAACTTCTTCCTTGACCTTTCAGAGTGGGTTATTAAAGTTAGCATGTATGTGTATGTATGAGAAACAGGCCCTTTGGGAGAGAAGGAAGCCTCTACTAGTCTTTTTATGCAAACATGGCAGCAGGGTTGCACGTTATGTAGCTATTATAAAAGGGGGTCACGACTTGAAAAGGTTGGGAACCACTGATATAAACCATAGACTGATCTTCTGAAAGTCTTTGGTGTGTTCCAGTAGCCAGCAGATATTTGCAGATATTTACAAACACCTTTTCAGAATCCAGCTTGAACATCAGGAATTTCTCTCTCCATATAAGGTAAAAGCCTTTGTTGAAACACCTTGAGCATCATGTTGCTTGCATGGATAATTCAATGTACATTCAATAGTGATAAGCAAAACCTCTGCTTTGTATTTACATGCTGTCAAGTCAACTTCAACTTAAGGTGATTTTCTAGGACTTTCTAAGTACAGAGTACACAGAAGTGGTTTAGCATTTCATTCTTGTCATGCTGGGACTGTATAGTTTGCCCAAGGCTATACTGGATGGTTTTTCTTCCAGGGCACAATGGGAATCAAATACTGAACCAGATGTGTAACCCAGCTAGTGATTTATTTCAACAACCAGTTAGTCATAGGTGTTGCGGAGGCAAGCAACTAGACATAATAATTGTTATTATATTGACATTTCTACCTATTTAGCATTCCAAAACAATTTAAAAAATCAATTGATCACAAATACCATCCAGGACAAGAAGAAATCCAGCAAAAATCTGCTTTGTCACTCAAAACGTACCAAATTTGCTATCTGTATACAGATTATAGATCAATCATACAAAGTCTACACAGTTAGGCAGAGTAGCATATATATGGCTGACTAAGCAGCATATATATATGCTGCTTAGTCAGGGTGAGTACCTATGTTCTGCTGTCAAATTTGCTAATAATTTTAATAGCAGCAGCCAAATAACCACCCATTTTTAATCCCTGGTTGACTGGAGGGAATTCTTACTAATCCTCAGATGCAACCAGGCAAGTTGCTCTTTGACTTCATTGTACCAAGTGTTTTAAAGTAGCACAATTAAGATTTTGTTGTTGATTAATCTAACAAGCAAAATACAAAAAGTATAAAAATGTTGAAAAGAAATGAGCATTTGAAATAAATGATTTACAAGGGTCTTTCCACACAGATCAGGATTCCCCATGATTACCAGATTGAAGGCTTTTTGTCAAGAAGGGAAGAAGTAGGTTAATTAATGCCAAGTGGGTACTGACATGACCAAATAAAAGCTGCAGGGTTCAATTATAATGATGTTATTTAATTGCAAACCTGTGTATATACAGAAGGAGCTCAGGTGTACCTGGATTGCCCAGAGCAGCAGCTGTCTCTTTATAGAGAAGTCTAGAATAGTAAGTCTGCATGTTGATCTCTAGAGACTTCAGTACTGAAGGTTGCAACTGAGATATGCTGATCCATGTTCACTCAAAAAGCAAAAGTGATGAGCAATGACCTATTTTCATTCAAGTCAAACAAATGGTTCATTAGAAACGTTGGTGGCACCTTACTGTGCCTTTTCAGTTTGCAATTAAATTTCTTGACTTTGTTTTTCAGAGGCTTTTTTCTCATTAAACAAAACGTGCTTTCGCTACTACTGCCACAGAGACTGATGACTAACAGGAACTCGGGACCACAGATACAAAAAGGTTGAAACAGTAGATCTACATACAGTTCTTGCTTCCTACTCCTATTGGAAAGTTGTCATGATCAAGTTGCTTGACCATAATATAATGGAGACAAGCCGCTTCAGTATGTGTAACCAAATGTATCCAAATTACTGGCACTATTCGTGCTAGCACTATTTCCACTGTACAGTACTTGCACAACAGAGAAGCTGAAGTAAAACAATGTCCTGTCTGTCTTACTGCCAGAAACAACTTTCAATTCAATTCTATAAATTCAAACTCTGTGTCAGTTCTGTCTTTTTCTGAATTCTATGAGAATTAAAATGATTAATTCAGTGAAATCTAATTCAGTAAGAAGCTGCTTTGCTGTCATTAACTTACTTCCTCAGTTCTTCTGACTCTGTGTCAAGCCTAGTTCTTTCCACAGAGAAATAACCCAATTATTAATCTAGCTGGTGTGTTTCTAAGCAAATAAAAGGAATATGCAATCTATATGTAACATAGGATATCTATCAGTACAAATGTTACAGAAGTATGAAATAACCATCTTTGCAGTTATCTTTTAATTAGCACACACTGTCATAAAGCCATGCAAAGATTACTCAGGCTGAAGATTTGAGTTGCAGGGTTTTGTACAAAGAATCTTTTTCATTACAGGATAGATTTACCTCTTTAAAAAATCCACATTAATAGATATTATGCTGTTCAATGAAGCTGTAACTGATCTATATAAAAAATACTCAACAAAATCTATGGAGAAAATGCTTACACAGAAAAGAGTATTTTCTTTTAATGGTTAAATAATATTGCCATTATGGCTTAATGAAGCAAACATTATTCAAACAAGTGCTGGCCAGTGCCTGCTTCAGAAAGTCAGTGGTTTACTCTGAATTGCCTGTCTCTCATTCACACAGGAAAATGAAACCATTTGTTCCTAGCATGCACCAGAGAGAACAAAAGGGTGATATTAGTGTAGTTGATGTGTTTCCTGAAAAGATCAACATGGCATGTGGATTCAGGGATGAGATAACAAAGGCCTAAAGAAAAGAAAAATCCCCAAGCTATCTGAATCTGTGCTCCTGTTTGGAATTCAATCAACCTGTCATCCTACAGGTAATATAATGATCTGAAAGTAACTGATGCAGCTGTGCTGTTAACAGGTATCAGCCTAGTTATTCCCTGGATGGGCAACCACCACAATGACTCATTCTGAACTTTTGACACATGTGTGACAAAGGAATAAATAAATGGTTAAAAGCATTCAAAGAACAAAGATATAACTTTCCTCTATACAAAGTGATTTTTGAAGGGGTTGTTTGTTTTAAATAGCAATCTTCAAATGCCTGAAGTTTTCTCTTAAGGTCAAGAAGGATCAATATAGAATAATCTCGATTAATTTTTTAGTCAGTCTGCAGTTATGATTACAGTACTTTTCACCATCTCATTCAGGCTGAACACTCTGTCTTTCTGTATGGATGCATGAGCAGCGAAACAGGTGAGACTGAATGCTCTTTTGCACTGTTTTTACTTGCAGGTGATGCCCAATGATATGGAAGAAAGCCACTGTCAGTCAGAACTGATGAACAGTCAGACCTGGTATACAAAAGCCTCTCATGAAGTTTTATAGCAGCTTTGTGCTTAAGTGGACCACTGTTCATCTCTGGCATATAAGATTTTCCTCCCGACAACAGGGCAAAGCACGGGATCTTTTCATCTCTCTCCTTCTCTTTGCTGTTCCATTCTCCCAACCTTGCCACATTTCTCAGCCACAATTTTATTCTAAGCACAAAAGACTTTGAGAAATTCCATCTTAAAAATTCTTGAACAATGTATGCAAATATAGGCAAACAAGAGCCTCCTAGTGCAAAAATAATTTGAGGAACACATGCAGGCCACATGTATTCTTTTTTCTTCAGATCCTTTCCTTTCTCTTTTCAGGCATCTTTGCTCCTCCTGCTTGCTGTTCTTGGTTTTATTAATGGTTGAGTTCAAAACCAAGGGCCTGTTCATACTTGTGAAAAATGGCATGACCCATCTGGTGCTTAAAAGGCCCTTATCTTCAGTGCAATCTATTTTAACTCTTGGTGCCCATCCATGAAGGCAGTAGAAATTTTGCATCTCAATGAATCATCCCAAAAAGATTGCATGCCCTAGCTAGCCCTGTGCCAGAAAGATATGGGCCAGCTCTTAAAGGGGAAGGATGGGCCATTTTCAGCAGAAACACAAGCAGATCAGGTCTTTTTTTCCATGCCAAACAGTGTTATCAGAAAACCATATACAATAACTATTTGCCAGTGTGGACAAGCTCTAAGATGCCATTCACGCGGGTGGAAGAGAACAAGAGAAAAGAAAAAATCAGAGAGCATGATTGAGTATTCCCTTTATTAGACCACTAAAAAATCGCAAACATAAGCTGTTTTTTGACCCTGTATAGACTTCATCAGGCCAGGGAGCACAGAGTTGTAGATGGTGCCGGAAAAAAAACAACTATTCTAAAAATCATGGTCAGATATGTATGCCAGGTTCCTTTAAAAACAAAAATAAATTTCAAAATAGGGGCTGCAGATTCATGTCAGAAGTATAGGTTTCAGATTCTACCTCTGGTAGTCTTGATATCTCTCTCAAAATTGTTGAAGACTTGATAGTCACTCAGCATTCCACCCACCCACCCCAACACAAGGTTTCCTTTTGGCTGGGGATATAAAAAAGTCAGGTAATCTCAAACAGTTTTGGAGGTCTTGCTTTTGAAAAAAAGTTTTATTTTTTCTTTGTAAGCCTAAATTATTCCACTGGCAAATGTGCAAATCCTAAACCACCCACCTTTCTATCTGGGAGAAGGCCCCAAAAGAAGAGGCAAAAAGAAACAGATCTGTTCAAGGAACACACACCTACGTGGCAAGCAGCCTAAACTAAGCACAATGCTTCTAACATTTGGGTATTCCAATGCGCAGAATTAGCATACCTTGGAACAGTGAAACACTGTTTCTGTCAGTAGCGGTATAATGAGACAAACACTACATGTTCCTAACTCTAAAAGAATAAGCTGATTACACATGCAAGATAACCACATGAAGCAACTGTGCCTGGATTGTACCACATCAGGTTGCATATGGAGAAAATGGGGGAAGGTATGCATATGGCATACACTCCTGTGTCTGTGTTGAACTGGGGTGAAGAGGAGTGTGTTTGTTTGTATATACAGTACAAATACAAACACACACAACTGTAGCTTCTCAGCCAGCATCACTTTAAGGTCAAAAAAGCTGCACAACACTGTTTTAGACAATAAATATATATTTGGGAACATGGTGTGTAATGGATTTTTTTCTGCAACAGATGGCACTCAGATGAAAAATTATGTTGCAAACAGAGTTCAAAAGAATGTGTTAGAATCAAAGCATTAAATAAGCCAAGTTGTTTCCATACTAGATATTTACACATAAGGTATTAAAATGGTCTTTGTACAGGCACTTTCTGTCATGTGTCGAATCAAAGTTGGTTAGAACCTTCCATATTCCTTGCTAGGTTACACAGACTCACATAAAACATAAGAAGCATAAGAGGTTCAAGTGTGCTTTTAAGTGTGAAAATGGCTTCCCTCTTCTCAGTACCCTCATCTTTTTTATATCTTCTTCAAAGGCAATGGATTCTCTCCCATCCAACTAGTACTACAACTACAAAGTAACTGCAGTGGAAAACTGTGTACAGTATTTGCATTAGGGTCTGGAAAGTTAGCAATGTACCACTGCCTTAATTACAAACAATAACGTTTCAGGTTGCTACTCTCAATGATGGTTTGTTTATCTGTGGGACAATTCATAGCTTAAACAATTAAGCATACCTAAACTATGACTTAGTGTGAAATGCAAAGGCAACCAGTCTCTGTACACATGCAATATTGTCTGGGGCTCATTTTCCCTGGCAGCAAGGATCTTTCAAAAAGCACCCTCAACTGAAGTTTCTGGTTTCTTGCTTAGGTAAATTTACTTACTTAAGGCATAACAAAGCAAACCGATTTTTTTTGTAAAAATTGAAGGGGAAATTGGCAAGGTTTTCCAGACACAAAAGAAGAAATGTATTTCAAACATATATTTCAGGAAACATATACGTAACGTCTTTTTTGTTTAAAGCTTTGAAAATCTTTATTTTATACAGCTGTGTTTGCAACAAAGTAAAAATGAACAAGTATTCCAAGGAATTAGTCTGAATGTATGTAGGGCAGAGCACCTTTCAAATGAGTTTCTTCTCATTTTTCTGAAGATATGTGATAGGTGAGGTCAAAAAATGCAATTGTGTTACAAAACTATCCAACTGTATCATGCATGCCTGATCAAACCTTAAATATAATCATGTCAGATTCTCAAACAGTCAGGCCTGGCAGAGACCTCTCATGACCAGAAAGTCAGGATCAGACGTTGGTAAAAATTCAAATGAAGAAACATTATTCAAACAAGATTTTCATCCTTCATCTTCTAAAACATGTGTTTTGTTAATGATGTATTATTTTTAAGTTACCTTTTCAGCAAAAGCTACCACAGAGGTCATCATCTGCATTTTAAAAGATTTCGTCATAATACTATTGGATAAAAGGGTGAGCTTAGATAGTTTGCTCCTCTTGGACTGCAAGCCTCTGTAACTCTCCAGTAGGCCCAATTTTGGCTCAGTTGTAGAAATGCTTAGCTACAGGCGGGGGCAGGGGGGGGGGACACTGCTCAAAATGCCCTTGATCCTACTAATCTGGAGAAGTGGAGATGGAATATTTCTCCTGGTTTAATCTATCAATGCAGCTGCTGACTACATGGTTAAGTTAACCTATTTACATTTTCTGAATGTAAAACACGAAGTGAAAAGCTAGCTAAAAAATTGGTAGAAGCAGTTTGGATGAGACGTCAGTGCATTCAGCATAAGTGTATCTTTTTCCTCCGGTGCACGGCTCTGGGGCAAAAAGAATTTGGGATTACCTGCTCCACTGAAGATGATCCCAGCACTGGTCTTCCTCCAAAGGCATCAAGCTCTGGCCTTTGTAAGCAGTTATTTTAAAGGGAGGGGTGTGTGGTTCCAAAAAAGTTCACAAAACACACACACTCATGGCGCAGTGGTTAAACTGCTGTACTGCAGCCAAATCTGTGCTCAAGACCCAGGGTTCAATCCCAGGTAGCCGGCTCAAGGCTGACTCAGCCTTTTATTCTTCCAAGGTTGGTAAAATGAGTACCCAGCTTGCGGGGGGGCAATGTGTAGCCTGCATAATTAACTTGTAAACCGCCGAGAGAGTGTTTTAAGCGCTATGGGGTGGTATATAAGCAGCACACTTTGCTTTACTCCTGCTTAGTTCAGCCCTGCTCAGAGTACCTTTTTCCACCAAAGAATATCACAACTTGTTCTATAGGAAGAACTCTGGGATATCTCCACCATTTCACTGAACTTGATTACCATAAGGAAAAATCCACATTGCACACTTCTGTTCTTGAAACGTTATGGAACATCATGCAAATAAAATGTGCCTCCTGAATAATTCCTCTTACATGCATGTATGCACGTACGCACATATTAGCGTGTGCACAGATACAGAAGCAATTTTCATACAGGCACAGTATCAGAAAGTAAATTTGAATAACAATGATTCACCCAGTTGGGATGCTCTGTTATAGTTCTATTTAAGCTATAATAGTATGATGAGCATCTCTGGATAGGTCAGTGAGTTAGGCATCTGGCTGTGGAGCCAAAGGGAGTTTGATTCACCACTGTGCCTGCCAAGAGAAGAGCCAGCCTATGTAGCCTTGGGTAAGCTGCACAATTCCAGGATGCCCCCAGAAGAAGGGAATGGTGAACCACTTTTGAGTACTCTCTACCTAGAATACCCTGAAAAGGGTCATTGTAAGTCAGAATTGACTTGATGACACACAATTATTATTAATGAGCTCCTCTAGTTGACTATGAAAAGAAGAGGCATCCCCATCACATACTCCTCAATTAATCAGAAGTACTGAAGTCAGGGCTCAGTTCATCTCTTGGGAACTCAGGCACCATAACACACAATTGTAGTTAAGTGAAATTTATTAAGATTGCGAAGAAAGGAAGGAGAATAGAACAAGAATAATAAAGATAAAGTAATTACGAACCTGTCACACACACCAGAACTTAAAAGCTGCAAAGAAAAAGTCAGAATCAAATTCTCAGATTTCCAGCCATGGAAGTGCAAAGCACAGCCCTGATGGCAGCTGAAGTATGTTTTTCACTCCCTGGATGCTAACATTTAAAGACTCTCATCTCCACCTCCAACAACCATTATGGCATCATGTTACTCATGCCAATTTTAAATGATTATTGGTTCATGTAAACAAAGCCTAGCATATGCCTAGCCTCTCAATGATGTTATCTACTTGGGTTGACTCCAAGTCCTTCCAGAATATGGTAAACTTACTGATGTCATCTCTACCACCCTAAAATAGCTGTTTTAAACCAGTTTAAAAACATATCTCTTCAATTCCTGGATTATTAGAATATTTGATATAGTGGTACAAATATAAAGATGTCACCATTCCAGATGTAGGTCACAAAGTTAATTATTCCTCCCCGTTAGCAAAGAAGTGTAACTACTAACTTAGCTTAACAGACTTTTTAACTACTAAATTTGCTGACATTGATCTAATATAGAGATACTGTAGCTAATCATGCATAGCCATATTCCAATGAAAAGCATAAAGAACAATTCCTGTAAAACTACTCTGCAATATTTGCTTTCAAAGCCACTATATGTAGAGCTAAGTATTTGGATAATATTGGTGTAAATTGTCATAAAGATTTAGAGGTATGAATATAATCCCAGAGATCATAAATCAAATGATATACATTAAAGGTTTTATTACTGTACTTATTTGAGGTCTCCAGTTAAATTGGTTTAAATAATCAATTACCATATTTTATAATTTAATTTTACGTATAAATATCAGTATTATTTTACTTCATTGTATATTTATTGAAAAATACTTATGGTATGATATTACTGACATACTAAGTTGGTGTATTAATCCTATTTTAATACTGCAATGATCTGTTGATTGCGCAATAAAGATTTTGCCTGTCTGTCTGTAAAACTACCCAGTTTAAAGTAGAAATGGTTCAAACCAATTCTGAACTAGGAAGGTCAAAATACAACTTCTCCCACTGACAGGAATTCCCTCCTCCCGCTTGACCTCTGTTGTTAATGAAATGCACATTTTATTTTCTAGTTTAATTTACAGAACAGCCATTGTTACAGTAAATTCCACGGTTATAGCTTTCATGTTTTAAAATATGAGGTTTCTTCAAACCAATGATTTTGAAATGCGGAGCTGTTACATTTGACTCTGAGTTACTATCCCATGTACTGCTCACAATGTCTTCATATTAAGCATTTTTTTTCCTCTGGCATTATAAGGAAGTTCACTATGAAAATAAAATGATGGATTTGCTAACTTTCCATGAAAGGATGCGCCACACAAGTCCTGAGTGTGGAATGATGTACACCAGAGACCTTAGAACTGCTAGATGAAGAAAGAACAGAAAAGACAGGAGATTTCCTATGGCTAGGATTTTAAAACGATTGCCAAAGGGAGTCCCATAACACTTTTCCACATGCCAGAAATAGAAAGCAGGTACCACTACAGAGAAACGTGGCTGGTAAAGAAAGAAGAACAATAAAACATTATGCTATTCTAACAGCAGAAAGGGAGGTTTAATTTATTGTTTAAAAACTATTTTCTGTGTGAGGAATTGGGAAACAAAGATGATGATGAAACAATTGAAGCAAAGAAATCATTACTGATACAACTGAAGCTTAAGTAATAACTGAAAAATAAGAAGGCACACAACTCGATCATTCTGGACAACAGTTTGCATCTTAAGATGTTAATGGAAATAGCTAAAACATTTAATGAACTACAGAAGAAGTGAGAGTCCAAACACACAGAGGAGTAAAGAAATTACAGAGAAAAGAAGGACAGGGACAGCATAGGTCAATGTATGAGAAAAATGGATTTTTAATCTGCATCTCCCTCTCACATCCAAACCCACATCCCTACACTCTTCTGCTTTCACTGATAACTTCCCAGACCTATTTATATGATGAAGAAATGTGTTTCAGAAGATGCTGGGTAGTGGTTTAAGGGGCACACACAGCGACAGACCCCACAACTGTTCTCCATTAACCAAGTGGGCATCTCCTACAGATTCACCTTGAGGGGGAAGATCAGGAGCAGTGACACATTCACCCACTCACATTTTCCAGGTGAAAATAGGAGCATCCCAACAATCACTGCTCAACAGATTCTCTCTTAATGACATAGTGCTGAAGGCCCAATTCTGTGTGCTACTCTAGTCAACCTACTCTAACAGCAAGATTTTTCAGTATTTTCAGGCTGTTATCGTAAAACCCTTCTCCCTGACATGTAGGACTTCCTCACATGTGACTTTCCTATGCACATGAAAAACAAGTGAAAGTACTTTTAAGCTGCAGCTTGAAATAGTTTAGTCTAGAAAAGCCTGCAACACATGGTTCTGCTACATATGTAGACTGGCTCAAACTACTCTAAGAAGGGAAATGTTTAAAAATGTGTAGAACAATTAATTTCCCTTGGCAGGAATGAGGTGATGAATGTCATGCCTCTCACAGTCAGGGTCACCATGTGCTGGCTCTTCCTACACACAGGAATTCCTGATTCAGGTATAATGCTTCCTATTTTAATGACAGAGACAACACAGGCAGCACTCCCTAGACTTATTTAACCTCTGCTCTTCTCAACATATTTATAGGCAGCTCAAAAACTATAAAAGTGATAAAATCAGTGTGGAATCATCACATTTTTGTATCATGCAGTGAATTTGCTTCAGGGGTGAAAAGTTAATTTTGCTGTGGTTAAATAAAACCTACTTGGGGGTAAAAAGCTGAAATCCAGAAGACGTTTGGGCTAGTGTTGGAAATTTATTTATTTTTATTTATTTAACTTATATGCCGCCTACACTACCCAAAGGTCTCTGGGCGGCTTACAACAATTAAAATACAGTAAAAATAATAATAATAAAAAAATTAAAATACAATTAAAATATATACTCTAAAAATTGCCATCAGGACCCACAGTTGATATTATTTCAATTAAAAGCCTTCTGGAACAGGAAGGTTTTGACCTGGCGCCGAAATGTCATCAGCGTCGGCGCCAGATGAATCTCCCTTGGGAGGGCGTTCCATAGTCTGGGGGCAGCTGCTGAAAAGGCCCTTTGTCTACAAGCCATCCCTCTTACCTCCTTGAGGGACGGCTCTTTCAAAAGGGCCCCCTGGCTAGATCTTAACTGCCGGGTCAGTTCATATGGAAGGAGGCGGTCCTTCAGGTATCCAGGGCCCAAGCCGTTTAGGGCTTTATATGTCAAAACAAGCACTTTGAATTGGGCTCGGGCAGCAACTGGTAGCCAATGTAATTTAAACAGAATCGGCTTGATGTGTCCCCTAGCGGCCCCACCACTCACCAGCCACGCAGCTCGATTCTGGACCAGTTGCAGTTGCCGGACCATCTTCAAAGGCAGCCCCACGTAGAGCACATTGCAGTAATCTATACGAGATGTTACCAGTGCGTGTGTAACTGTCATGAGACTCCGCTTGTCCAGGTAGGGCCATAGCTGGTATAATTTCCGCAGCTGAAGGAAGGCACCCCTGGCCACCGAGTCCACCTGGGCTTCCAGAGTTAGACTGGGGTCCAGGAGCACCCCCAGGCTGTGGACCCTGTCCCTTAGGGGGAGTGTAACCCCATTCAGGGCAGGGAAATGGCCCTCCAGTCTGTCCGGCGAAGCACCCACTAACACCACTTCCGTCTTGTCTGGATTGAGTTTCAATTTATTAACCCTCATCCAGTCCATTATCCGGTCCAGACACGAGTTCAGTACAGAAACCGCCTCACCTGGATTGGTGGAAAATGAGAGGTAGAGCTGAGTATCATCAGCATATTGCTGACTCCTCAGCCCAAACCTCCTGATGACCTCTCCCAGCGGTTTCATGTAGATGTTAAACAGCATGGGGGACAGTATCGAGCCCTGAGGAACCCCATGACATAAACGCCATGGGACAGAGCAACTGTCCCCCAGCACCACCCTCTGGACACGGTCAGCCAGGAAGGAGCAGAACCACCGTAAAGCAGTGCCCCCAACTCCCAACCCAGCCAGCCTATCCAGAAGGACACCATGGTCGATGGTGTCGAAAGCCGCTGAGAGGTCCAGGAGTATCAACAGGGTCACACTCCCCCTGTCTCTCTCCGAGCAAAGGTCATCGTACAGGGCAACCAAGGCAGTCTCCGTACCAAAACCCGGCCTGAAACCCGATTGAAATGGATCCAGAAAATCCATTTCATCCAGCAGTGCCTGGAGTTGCCTGGCCACAACCCGCTCCAACACTTTGCCCAAATAAGGGAGGTTCGCCACTGGTCGGTAGTTAACCACCAGCCTTGGGTCCAGGTTAGGCTTTTTTAGGAGTGGCCGAATCTCTGCCTCTTTCAAGGTGGTAGGGACCACTCCCTCTCTCAAAGAGGCGTTCATGGCCTCCTGGACCCAGGTGCGAACCCCCCTGGCAGATCTTCCAATTAGCCAAGATGGGCAAGGGTCGAGCGGAGTGGTTGTAGAATGGACAGATCCAAGCACCCTGTCCACATCCTCAGGTTTCAACAATTGAAACTCATCCATTAATACTTGACGTAAGCACGGCACACTGGACACATCCTCTGATTCTGCACTAATGGTGGAGTCCAACCCACTGCGAATCTGAGCAATTTCCCCCTCAAAGTGAATAGCAAACTCATCACAGCAAACTGGCTTTCTTTTATGCAGACTGTCATGTCAAAGGCAACAGAGTGAATGAACAAACATGAGTTTAGCTTTCCATGCAGCCTACATAAACACACCAAGAATAAAAACAGAAATAAACATGGACCCCACACAATTTAACAGGCAGGGAAGACATTCTTGATCAAAAAGTTTGTATTTGATAAGATAATGCACAAAATAGGAATGATTTGGTTGCACACGTAACTCCTTCACTAAAATTAACAGGTGTTATAATTGGTCACCTCTAGCTTACACCACAGTGGACATTCATTACACATGTAAAGGTCCTATTGAGAGAAAAATAAGTTTTCAATGAAAGCTTAATCTCACTGAAAAAAGAAGAGGACAAAGGGAGGAAAGACTCCGAGAATGACTCTGGCACACCATCTTCAGTTCTTCATATTCTCTGTCGGTTCATTGTTTCCACCCATAGATTGCTATCAAGTCTGTCATTTTCTGATGCAGTTCCCCTTAAACTGTCCCACCCTTCACAAACATTATTGCATACACACTCCACATCCTTCACCACCATCTCCCACTGTTAGTCAAACATGGCACTTCTTTGTGAAATGCCCCAATCTTTAAAGAGCTAAGACTTTGGGAATAAAGGCTACAGACTTGCTGAGTCCTAGAATACCATGTCATGACCAAAAAGGTCTGAGATTTATTTTAGAAATGATGCATAAATCTGTCTTGACTGTGCCAAATTTCTAGATTACACAGGGAAAATGGAATAGGAGCAGCTTCACAAATCACAAAGCTGAAAGGTATTAACATATGGCATACATTAGTGGAATGGCTATTGAAAGGAAGTAATATAAATTAGCCCCACAGACAGCTAGATGGGTCCTTTAAACACAGAGGATAACATTCTTCTTTGTAGCCATGAAGACTCTGTTCTCACTTACAAGTTACTTCTCTCCCGCACTGATCCCTGTCACTCCAGCTATCCCACGGGCCCTAGCTATTGAAGTTTGTTCCCAAACAATGGCTTGCCTTTTACATATGACTGAGAAATGAAGGGCCACTGCAACAATATTCCTCCTTTGAAAAGATCAAGCAAACTAGGAGCTGTTGTACAGTTTGTGAATGAGATAAGAGGCTTCACGAAATTGGAATTAAAAGATGGATGGCTTGGGTTGGGAGATTATGTTTGAGGACAAGCAACACTAAGTCTCCCGTTCTCTCATTCTCTCCTCTAAATAAACAAATCAATCAATAAATCCATCCAGAAAACACCAGACCAATGTACAGAAAAAATAAGAATTTAGGATAACCAATTAAACCTGGATGAGTTTAATGGAGATGAGCATCAATGCCTCGTCTGTCAAATTATCTGGGCTTCTCCTGGGCTGTCAAATTAGAGCACAGAAGAAGTCAGGCATCAAAAAGTTAGTAGCCCTACAATCTCATTAGATTTAGAGCCTGTTCACACCGTAGTAATGTCCTTCGTCATTCAGGAGTTGCTTCAGTATCTTCTTGTTGGCATAACTGAACAGATCATCCTGATATTATCATCCACCCACAGAGTGGTTATTTGTTGCTGGATGTACTGGGTCCTCTTCATGCTGCCTATCCACACATCTGGAATTGTTTCCTGAGATTTCACACCCAACCACAGATTACTGTCTCCTTTTGCCTATCTCCTCTGCTCTCTCCCTACTTCACTCTTTCTTGTTTTGCATAGTACTGGTTTGCACACAAGCATATCCGGCACTGGAGCAAATCAGAGAAAAGTAGAATAAAAGTACAATACCTGAGGTGATGTAAATACCCCAGAATTTCTTTTTGTTGCACTTTGACTCTTTTAACTCTAATTTCAGCCTTGTACTATTGTGTAGACACCAGGATGCAGTATTAATACCATGGCCTCAAGGAAAGCGGAACAAGCCATAAGTGTGGTCACTCCTTTGTACTGCTTCTCCAGGGGATGACGAGCTCTGTCAATCCATTCCGATGCATATAATAGTCAGACAACATACTGGAATCAGAATTCGTATAGCTCACTGGGTTGAAGCATACAAATGTGCTACTGGGTGGCCAGGAGTTCAAATCCCTACTGTATATCCTGTGTAAGGAGCCAGTGGAGATCAACTGAATCATGGTCTGCTGATAGGCTTAAATGCCTGCCTCCTGTGGAGCCTTGGCAAGCTGCACAGTCCCACAGTGTCACTACAAGGAGGGACTGGCAAACCACTTCTGTGTGCTCTGTACTTAGAAAGCCTTAGAAAGAGTTGACATAAGTCAGAATCTACTTGGTGGTACATAATTCATTATTAACATTGGGATCCATCAAGACATTTCTTTTACTGTTGTAACAATGCAGCACCGGGCCATTTAAGGAAGTTCAGCATTGCAAGCCATGATAGCTATTTATCTGGTTAGTGGAAAGATTCTCAGAGAAATATGTAGGTCTAAGGCCCCTTCTAAGGAGATTCAGGAAGCTGAACCACCAAACTTGTGACTGCGTTTCTCAAGTCCTTAAGTTTTGTATAAAAAAGGAGGCTGGGAAGCTGGAGGCAACAAAACCAGTCTTGGAACACCCCAAACTTGCATTTTGTCCCTCCCTGATTTAGCGTGAACTGATCAATCCTGTTTTGGGATGTTCCCTTGACCTATACTTGAAAAACATAGAATAAAATAAAGTTCAAAATAGTCCCAAAAACACAAATAGTGCTGCATGCATGTTTTGGTGTAAATGCAACAAGGGATTGATGGATCTGACCATTTCTCGTACACGTCTCTTTCTCATGTATTTGATGATAAATCCAATCTGTTCCATTTCCATAACAATCAATGAATGTTCTCTAAATTCCCATGGAAATACATACTTAAATATATAATTCTGAATATCTTTTCTCACTAAATATACATCTCTGCACATATTCTCTGATACCTTTGCATTCTGTTGTAGTACACATTTTGATATACATTTGCACCAATACAAATGCACTGTTAAGTTCTGAGAAGGGCAAAATCTGAAATAACTATGTTCAGATCTTCACACTAGTACACAGTTAGGTCACTTTCTATGAGGATTCATTAAAATCAAATTACACAAACATTCTTAATGGTAACATGTCCTGGCTGGAAACTACACTTCAATGCACAAAGGCTAATTATAAAACAGTCCCCACTGATATCAATATTAAATTTGGAGAAAAAGAAAATGACACATTCCTAATGGAAACTGAAAATATATCCACTTGTCACAGTTTGTGTGTGATGAATGCAGCAAAATCTTAAAAAAATAATTAGGACACATTAGAATCTATATATTGCAAACTCTTTTGATTTATGGGTTGAAATAACTGAACTGCCACCTCCTGTCTGAAGGACTAATATAATTTGTCTGCCACATATGAAGAAACACACACTAAAAGGGAGAAATCCCCAAATACATATTATCTTTCTGCTGGAAAATAAGCAGCGTTTTCAGATTTCAATTTGTAGTTTCCATAGTATGTCAGGGAAAGTTCCAATAACAATGGAAGATGGGTTTCATTTTGTGCTGTCCATCACACAATCTATCATTTTAAGGCTATAGTCATATTATCAAAGTGTATGTATGTGTACCTGATCAGACCAGAAGCATGTCAATTTTATCACTTTAGGACAAGCAAAAATGGCTGCCATTAAAATTTAAGCATACTGGAGCAAAAAGTCTTCTTTGTCCCTCAGAAAGTCTTCCCTGACTTCCATCACATCTGTACAGTTTTCTGGATTACTAACACCAGGTTTGGGACTAGAGACACAATCACATGATATATGCAACATAATACTTAGGATGATGCCCAAGGCATGATGGGTGGATGGACAGACAGACAGCAGAATGAGCAGGAATTGATTAGCTAATCTGTTTGTATCCTGCTTATCTGAAAGGCCCTTTATGAGGAAAAGGGCAGGGAAAGAAGTTGAGAGTGGAGTGACCGACCACATGTCCTCTTCCTAAGGATGAGGTAATGCAAGTTGCTCTTATTTTTAAACATGACCCAGTTCTGAGCCAAACAGTCAGCTTCTCTGTCCAAGCAATTAGGAAAAGCTTATATCTTTTTGCCATGAAAGCATTCTGACATGCCACATCATAGCAGGCACAGCAACTGCCACAGGAGGTTTTTGCCCTGTATTTCCTCCAGACAATGGGTGGGGGAGGGAAGGATCACACGTCTCCCTAATAATACTTTGCTTTCTAGGCAGTAAAATTACAACTGTTCCTACAGACAGTGAAAACTAAATGTCCCTGGAGGACAAAGAGGACTCAAAGAAGACAAAAGCTGGAGAATGGAGGAGAAAGAAATGCATTCAGGCACCAGACCCCCTAAAGCCCTCCTGTCATGAGGAGATATGCCTCCAAGAATGAGGTCACTGACGGACAACAAGAAAGATTTAGGAGTCAGGGTGAGTTTTATAAGATAGCAATATTCAACTAGGCCACCCAGTCCTATCTGAGATACACTAAATGGTGATTGGTAAGATTGAGAAAATTCACAAGTAACTAAAAAGTGGACATAAGGAAGCATATTCCTACCTTAGAAATTAAAAAGTTTTATCATTTTCCATGGTTGGCTATGTGATGCAGATTATGTAACATATTTAACTCCCTTTTTTTTCATCATAGCTCTTAACTGAAGAAAGTTGGGAAAAGTACAATCTCTACTGAACAATTCTCAGCCTCTTCACAAAACAAAAACTCAAGATTTCTTTTGGGTAGAAGCATGGGAGGTGCACTTGTTAAAATGTTAATGTTAGATGTGCACTGAAAAGCTTATACTGACCCATCATGCATCTCCTTTAAAATATAGCCATTGTGATCACATAAAATATTGGGGAATGTATCCAGAATAATAGATTCCTTACGTTACAAGCTATTTTAATCAGAGTCCCATGTATGGGGGGAAAAAACCTTGCTATTTTCACCCAAGGAAAGTTAATGAACGTTACAATAGGAATCTTTTTAGCAAGAGTGACTATTTCACATTAAAAACTGAAGTTTTGTAATTTAGCCTGAAAAAAACTCTCTCGTGCTAGTTAACTCCATCTGTTTTTTTTATAGAGTTGCACTTCCAGTATAAGGTATGGCTCAATATCTATTCAAACCTATTTATAATAACAGATCTGCACTGACGTATTAAAAGGCCGCTTGTGCTTTCATTGATGGCTGTAATTCATCTATCTATCCCTTGTTTCACTTTTCATACTCATGTGTTATAAAACCAAATTACAAAAGAGCCAGTACTGTTGCTGGTCATAACCATGAAGCAAAACATTAGTATGTGTCACTGCAGACGGAGGTAGACCTTGAATTCATTGAGAAAAATTCAACACAGTATAGTGAAAGAGAGAGAGAGAGAGAAGCCGTTTATTCTTTGTACACAATCCAAAGATGGTGGTGAGTAGAGATGGGCATGAACCATCATTTGGCCTGGTTCAGCGCAGTGACTGCACAAATGTTCCATGGGCGCAGCACACTTCCCTCCTCTGCCTCCTCCACGGGACTGCCCACTCACCAGCAGCACTGCAGGCTTCCTTGCCCCACCTCCTCATCTGAGTGGGCGGCTGCCAGAGGAGGGAAGTGCATGCTGCTGCAGGTGAATGGGCGACCACGCACAAGTGGTGGGGAGGGACGTGCACAGTGCCTACGGAACATCTGTGTGGGCACCACACCAAACTAAGCCAAACTGTGGTTTGTGCCCATCTCTAGTGGTGAGTGGTACTGTTATTAAATCACTAAAATGTCACAGACAGAAGCCCCAGCATTGTAATGCCTAGTCTAATGAATACACCTGCAGGAGCTGAAACCTGGCTTCTGTTTGTAAGGTTTTAATGGCCTAATAAAGTTCTCACCCATCCAGACAGTAAACAACACGAGTGAGAAACACACCTTGACACTCTAACATTATTATGTGTGGGGAAAGGATACATTAGAAAACATTCACAACCCTTTTTAAAGAACATTTTTTAAAATGGGGTGGATGGGTACAGAAAAAGAAAGTGCAACCAGACCCTCTTTAATCTCCTTTGTATGTAATCTGCTGTTCTATCTACAATAAAAATGGCTGCAGTTTGCACAATGGAAAAAATCTGGTAGTTTTTTCTTATAGATCTTTACATCACTAATAATCCCACCACAATTGAATAGATACAAACAGAACTACTGCCTTTGCAAATCTCTTGATTTCAACTTTTACAAATTAAACATTTCACTCTAACTGCTACTTGTTAAATGTCAAGTGTACAGAACTCTAAACATGACTGAACATTCAATTAAACTGGAATGGAATAATCAGTAGTTATCTTCTACGTTTTGTAAAATTTTATTGAATGAGTTCTATAGAGACTCACTGCAACATAGACGAGTTTGGGAACAAGACTTGGGGTATTCTATACTGAATATTGGCCAAGACCATGGCCATCTATGCCAATGAAATCTGTTTCATCCCAGGTTAGAGAATGTACCCTTAACATTCTTTATAAGTGGTATCACACTTCTTCTAAACTAAGTCATATTAATAAGGGGATAAGTCTCAAATTTGTATGGGGTGCAATGGAACTGGCACCTATTATACATGTTCAAGGATTTCAAAATTCTGAACAAGAGCATTTGAAGTGATGAAACAAATAACTGATCAGAAAATACCGATCTCTCCATTTTTTAGTTTATAATTTTTTAAGATGAGAATTCCAATCATCAGCATAAAGATCTTGTAATATTCCTCTGCTTATTGACTTTGCAACCTAGTGGAACAAAGGAAGTAATTTGTCAATTTCTTCTTGGGAGGACAGAATCTCATATATAACCCTTATGGAACAGCTTACTTCCCAAGAAAGAGATACACACAAAATGACAATGCTCATTCTTTTTGTTAAAGTCTAACACCCTTTTATTGAATATTATGATCAAGATAGTGCATCATTTCACTCACATAAACCTATGGAAAGATACACTGAATTGATTACTTAAAAATAATTACATATAATGGACTGAATTAATAGCACTATTATGTTATTATCTTCCTGTTAGATAGGACTCTAATGAATTTGACTGTAATGGAATGTCATATTTTGCCTAATTTTCCCTGTCTTTTATTATGTTAGTTATGATGTTATTAATTTGGAGTTTTCTTGTAATAATAATCTAAAAATCACTAATGTGTGTACATAGACATTGCACATAACAGCAGCTTAATTCTCTTGTGTTGTCTATTCATAAACCATTATGGTCCTCCAATTAGATTATCTGGAAATAGTTTAGTATATGGGACAATGAATTTTAAAACACCCTTGGTGAAATAGCCATCTAACAATACACATTCATACACATGTAGCTCTAAAAAGAGGCTGCGACTGGGTGTGGGAGTTGTGGCTGAGATCACACCTTAATTCTTGACTATTAATTTCCAGACATGTTATACCTTTACTTTTTTTTCTTCAGTGCAAGGAGCATTGATTGTTAACATGCGCATGGGTCTGAGATGAACATAGCAACTGATGTACTTCTTCCTGTTTCCTGAAGTAAACTGATTTGGGGCTTCCTTCTCTCACTCTCTCTCTGGTGATAAGCTGTAGATGCTTCCAACACTACCTTAACCTCTCTCAGATTGCTGATGGTATTTTTTCCTAGCCATGTCAGCCAAATGGTTCTGGCTATACAGATATGTACAGAGGGGGAAAATGGTCCTTATCACCTATACTCACAATCCAAGCAGATAAAGGGTAGACACTACAGTAATTCATAACTGAATGCGAGTTGCTGGAATTTTGGAGTGAGCCTCCCCTACTATGTCCATGAGCCACCTATCGATGGGTTACATATTTAGCTGCTTGGTATTTTGGCTTCTCTGTGTCCAATGCTGAAGCCAGAGCAGTCTCAAATGTACTACCACACTACTCCTCTTTTAGTCAATTGGCTGGAACATCGTTATTTTTCTCTTTAGTTCATCTTTTCCCTCCTACAAGGTCAATGACGACAGTGGGAATACTGCTTCTTCCAACCCTTGGTTGTTCCTTTTCCTTTTCCTCCTCCTCCTTGCCCCTTCCCCTTCTCTTTCTATTCTTCCTCCTCTCATTTCTTCCCACTGGCAGTTTAAATCAGGTTAACCCTGCTGGGTTTCATTAGCTTTCAGCTTTGTATTTCTTCACTGTGGCATTCATTTCCCTGGAGCTATCTGACCGAAATGACCTTTTGCCTAAATCTTAGGTCCTATGTTTCTAGCCCTGCTTCCCTCATCCAAACCCAAAAACTCTTTCTAGCCAAGCTTCTTCTGCACCTTTTACATTCTCATTCATTCCATTCAAAGAAATGTTTGAATTCAAACAAATCACTCAAACAGAACTTGAAAACTGACTTTTAAGAAAAATTACTATAATGATCTGCTGAAGCCACCCATAACCGAGTAGTTGTAGATTGATACTCTGGAACACAAAGCATTATCCTTCCACTGCTCAATTATGCATAGCCTCAGTATGTCACTATATGCATTCTTGTTAAAAGCAATTCCCTAAGCTCTGTGCTTTATTAATGTAGTGACCAATCAATATTGTTACAGCAATCAAGTGAGGAGAAAGACACACTGTCTTCTCATTTTTGCTTTTTTAAATAGTCCAATATGCTTCTGCATATGCAGGCACCAAGGACTAGTAAACATTTACTCAATGTTTTTTTAAAAAAAGTGGTGGCTGTTGTCTAAAAAGGAGACCCACTTGATCATTCTGGTTGGACAGAGAAAAAAAACCCTCAGGTTTTAGAACAGACTTAAGGAAATGTTTGCTTTCAGGGAAATGTCCAACTTTAAAAAGTAGTACTGACTATATGAATACTTCCTTCTTCTCAGTATATAACATTGAAAATACAGATACTGTATAAGAACACAAGAAATATCTTGTAATGTGTCCTCAAAAGAACACTAATCTTGAAAACATGTGACCTCCTTGCAATTTCTTACTGTTCTGAAGTTGAAAATATTGCAATGTGGTCAGAAGAGGCAAAAAGCTGGAAAGGTACTATAATCAGGATGTGACTGAAAACAAAACAAAAAGACCCCCCCCCCTCTGTTTGCTGTCATATATCACACCTGTGATGAAGCACATGAAAAAAGGGCTTCCCTTCCACCTCTCCTCTCTTGCTGTTTTGCTTGATGATATAAACATATCAGTTTACAGCATCTGTCCCAGTGGTTGTAAAAGTAATTTTTTTCAGGGGGGGGGGGCGGCGGCTAGACATTAGCTTATATTGGAAAGGTTGTAAAAGCCAGGAGTTGTAAAGAGACGGGAGTCCCCTGTGCTGCTTTCCCCCTGACTAAACTCGAAAATGAAATGAACTACATAATTCATCCAAGAATATCTGTTGTTGAACTTGGGTATCTGACCCTGCTTGGGCACCTGACCCAAGAAAGGAATATGTGCAACTGGTCGCTATTTGTAGCAACATCCTAGGACTACAAAGGATTTTTAGGAGGAAAATTATCTCCTTCAGCGAACTGGGGCTAATCTTAATTTCACAGAGGCATTTCTTACCTCCTGGACCCATTCTGTTTGCTCTCTTCTAGCCAGTTATAATTTTACCAAGATGGAAGAAGTAACTAAGTATCCAGGTGGTTAGTCAAGTACCACTCCAAGTACCTGCTGAGGCTATAGAAAACGGAAACTCATATCATATGGCCAGACATGGCTGCCTGCAAGGAACTGCTCCGATAGCTGGATCAGGACAAATATGAGCAGCTTTATCCCCAAAGTACCTTGTAATCTTGCCACAGCAAGGTGTCTGAGAATTCTACTGTGAATCTTACAGTTATCAAGTGGTAACAAAAACCTAACCATGCAGAAAATTCTTCTGGATGACTAGTCCATGACAATATAGTGGTTAAAAAAAGAGAAGTCCTTGTCACAAAATAAACCTGTTAATAAACTCTTGTGTTTTGCCATATTCATTGGGACACACACAATGCTTGCATTCCTGTTATCTTCCTGCCTGCCTCATTATAGTAAACTAGAGGAAAGATGGGCCCTTTCCTACACTATGGAAGCAACTGTGTCACTAGTCAATTCCAATGAATTTGTTGCAACTCATTATGTAGAGCTGCATCATAGTTGGGTTTGACGGAGAAGGCTGAAATTAGTATAAACTTCTAACTGGCTAGCACGTGTATTTCTCACTAGCCCATTTCTCTTGCCAAATGATGAAGCACTTTTGCAACTATTAGATTCAAATCATTTTACTGTTATGATCAACACATCAAGGAACAACATAAAAATGGACAAATATGTGAGTGGTGTGTGTACTTGCCAGTAGGAATGCCATTCTGGAAATTATGAAGGCAACTTCGCACAACTGGCAAATAATCTCTTGACTGAAGGCAGATTTCTACTTTCATCTAACATGAAAATCAGACCTTGCTTTAATCCAAATGAAATCTTTAAGCCTATGACATGGATGCTTATCGGATGATGGTATGAGATTAATTTTTGCCACTTCACCCATTGATAAATTTCTTTGCTGCAAACTTTGTATGTGAAGCTTTTAAAATTCTTCTCCCAAGCAGAGAGATTTAAAAGCTTTATACATTAAGGCAGCAATTCTCCAAGCTGAAGTCAGATAACAAGAACTGACATCTGTGGCAGAAACAAAGACAACAGCATAAAATGCTAGCAATTCAACTTGCACACATGCACATACAAAAAAAATGTTTATAAAGCTGACATAAAAAGGAATGAAACACCACTAATGTATAACCACCAGATAAAGAGGAGAAAACTGGTCACGAAACAAACCTTTCATGTGCAAAGGCCTAATGGAAATAGGACAGAAATAATAAAATGCTGCCAAAAAAAAAAAAAAAAAAAAAAGTCCAAAGCAAGGAAATTATTTGAATAAGTCAATTTCCCTCCTGAGTTGAGAAGAAATGTTCAATGTCTGGAAGGGATTAGCTAAATACACTCAAACGTTTTCTTTATAAATTACACTGTTATAAACTAAATGCATATCAAGTGAAATATAAAGGTGTGGTGATGAGAAGCCCCAAAAGAGTCTGCTGCTTCTCAAGGAAAAAAATGTTAAAGAGAGAGAGAGAGTGAGTAAGAGAGAGAGAGAATATACCATGTTGTACTGGATGAGTACATTCTGTATAGCAAATGTCTACAAAAAGGGATAGAAATCTAATAGCTAAAATCCTGTTGCTTAGCATAGTAAGTCACAATTAGAATAGGCCCATTGACTCCATGGAACCAACAGAGAAGTCAGCTCATCAAATGCCCATTGATACAATGGGCCTACTCTAGCTGCAGCTTACTATCCCTATTTATCTACTTGCATTTGCATGCTTTTGAACTGCTAGGTTGGCAGGAGCTGGGACAAGCGACGGGAGCTCACTCCGTCGCATGGATTCGATCTTACGACTGCTGGTCTTCCGACCTTGCAGCACAGAGGCTTCTGCGGCTTAACCCGCAGCGCCACCACGTCCCTTTTTTTCTTTTAGTAATGATATAAGTAATGTTTTGCTATAATTCCCACCATGTTTCCATTACTCAGTGCTCCAAAATATGATGGGGTGGCAACCACAACACACTTTCCATCACGTGCATTAAGTAACAGGATGCTAGTGGAACATCCATATGCTCATGTATGAACCCTCCCCATTTGCTTTTGAGATGTGGGGGGGGGGGCAATCTGATATGCTTGCACTACACACATGACCATGTCATGCCAGGTTCAATCTCAGAGAGTCAGAAAAGTGCTATGGTCCCAAGCACTGGCACTAGGCAGTCACCCAACATCTGAATGCACATGGCATAGAAACAGTTGCCAAATTAGCATTTTAGAAGTAAAACCTGGTCTACGCAACACAACCAATTTACTGGAACAGGATGGTACCACCCTGAAATTTGATTTACGCCCACTCACTTCCAATATACAAATATCCAATAAAAACACTCAGGATGTACTCTATGTAATTACTAGAAACATTCTCCCTGACCATACATTTGATACTGGAAAGATAATATGTATGAGAGTGTCTTTTGTGTGTGTACAATTATGTGATTCCCTCATCTTATCTATACTCTAAAGTGGCTTAGTTCAAACACCTACAGTGACAGTTATGTCTGAGACATGGCAAAAATGAAGACATGGCTGCATCTCTGCAAGGGTGCTACCTTCTGCCTTGACCCTTTAACTCTCTGATGATACCTCACCACATCACAAAGACCTTTTTGTACTACCAATGTTTAGTCTATTAAACTGCTGATTCAACAAGTCATTCTCTCATGTGATCTGCCATTTGCATAGACTATTTGTAAAAATAACAGAGGAATAAGGGTGACTAAAATTAGGAGCACCCACTTTATAGATGTTTTTCAAATGAAGTGAGATTTCAGCATTGATTTCAAAGTACTAATGATGACATATAAAGCCCTAAACGGTTTAGGACCTCAATATCTGGCGGAACGCCTCCTTCCACCTAGATCTACCCAAATCACTCACTTTAGTCAAGATGGGCGGCTGAGGGGCCTAACGCCGAGGGAGGCCCAAAGAGAAAGAACAAGAAAGCGGGCCTTCTCGGCAGTGGCCCTTCTCCTCTGGAACAATCTCCCCCCCAAAATTTGTCTGGCTGCCTCGCTGGGTGTTTTTAAGAGCCAACTCAAGACCTGGCTCTTTAGGCAGGCCTTCCCTCCTGTCATTATTTAATTCATTTTTGCCATCTTGAGTCATATTATGTTGTTGTTGTTGTTATATTATACTGTTATTGTTTTATGAACTTGTTGTTAGCCGCCCAGAGTAGACTTCAGTCTAGATGGGTGGGAGATGTGTGTGTGTGTGTGTGTGTGTGTGTGTGTGTGTGTGTGTGTGTGTAAATAAATAAATAAATAAATAAATAAATAATAACCTGAATGATGAGAACAGCTTCAGAAGTATCTTTAACATGTTAAATGGTTTAGGAGCTGGCTATTTGGAGGACCAACCTATTCCCATGCAATCTTGACTATCCTTCAGATCACATACGACATTCCTCTTGCACGTTGCCTCTGCCTTCAGAGTAGCAAAGCACAATAGGTATTTCTTGGTGACTGTGATCCAAATGTAGAACTCCATCTCAAGCGATTAGAGAGGGGAGGGATTATTTACAGCAAAACTATTCCCACACCCAGCACTCTGGGGAATCAAACTGCTGACCTCTGGCTCCACAGCCAAGTAACTAAACCATTGAGCTATCTGGCAGTTCTGTTTCTGCTAGGAAATGCACATTTGTATTAACAAATAAATATCATGGACTCTTGACACAAAAGAAGAAGTATTGCAGACTAAATAAAGCATCCACCAGGTAAAACTACTCATTTGGCTTTAATCTGTCTTAAATTGACTGTTCCTGGTGTTCCTGATTGTGAACTAAATTCACAATCCTAACTCAATTAGAGGCAGCTCATGTTCCTGGGCATTCTTAACTCCTCCAGCCAAATAAAAATGCTTTGAGTTTCAAAAAGGCAGAGAAAGGAGGGGGGGGGGGCAGATTGCCTGACCTCAGTTTTAAGAAAAGGGCCATAAATTCCAAACAACTACAGTGGTGCCTCGACTTACGACCATAATCCGTTCCAGAAGATGGACGTAACTCGAAATGGTCGTAAGTCGAAGCACCATTTCCCATAGGAATGCATTGAAATGCAATTAATCCGTTCTGGCCGAAGAAAAAAATCACCAAAAAAAAAAAAAAAAATCACTGCAAGACTCATTGGAAACACGATTAATCCCTTCTGGCCGAAGGGGAGGAAAAAAGAAAAGCAATCAAGCGTCCAAGACCCATTGGAAATGCACAGAAAACAAACGGAGCAGATCGGAAATGCACAGAGAACAAAGGGGGCAGGTCGGAAATACAAAGAAAACAAAGGAAAAAGCAAGGGAAGCATGCAGGACCCATCGGAAATGGGGGAAAAAACCCCAAAAAGCAACCAAACCCCCCAAGACCCATCGGAAATGGGGGGTAAAAAGCCAAAAAACAACCAAACCCCCCAAGACCCATCGGTAATGGGGAAAAAAAAACCCCAAAAGCAACCAAACCCCCCAAGACCCATCGGAAATGGGGGGGGAAGCCAAAAAACAAACAACCCACCCAAGACCCATCGAAAATGGGGAAAAAAACCCAAAAAGCAACAAAACCCCCAAGACCTATCGGAAATGGGGGAAAAAAACCCAAAAAACAAACAAACCCCCCAAGACCCATCGGAAATGGGGAAAAACACTCCAAAAAGCAACAAAAACCCCCAAGACCCATCGGAAATGGGGGGGAAACCAAAAAACAAACAAACCCCCAAGACCCATCACAGCACAGAAACATACCCCCCCAGCTCAAAACCACGTTGCAAAAACACCCAGAACAGTTTTTTAAAAAGCAGAAAACAGCACCTTACATTACCAGGCAGCCCGAAGCCTCCCTGCAAATACACACACACGCTCACTCAGAAGCAGAAGGAGGCAGTCCCAAGCCTCCTCCGACGCACACTCTCTAACTGCTGGGGCGAAAGAGCTACAAAGAAGCAGCCTCGTCGCCACCTACAGTTAGAAATTTGAATTTCCCGCCTTTTTTCCCTGCCTTTTTCTGTTCATAAGTGGAAGCTCCGGTCGCAAGTAAAAGCAAAATTTTGCGGCCGGAGCTGGACGTAACTTGAAATGGTCGTAAGTAATGACATTCGTAAGTCGAGGTACCACTGTACCTGGGAAGGAAATTGAAACAACTTGCATACAGCATTATCAACATCTAAGAAGTGAACCTGTGGATTTAGGTCATTAATGACAGCATATAAATTGGAACTACGCACAAGAACTTTATGCACAGCTTCGAAGATGTTTTATCATCAAAAGCTCACTATTTTGTTTTTATGTTTTATATTCTTAATGATCAATTAAAGGTATCACCTATTCCTGTATTGGTATTGTTTCTACAATCATATTGCCTGTTCCTGATTTTTATTAAAATGATACTGCTGAATATAAAATTTTAAAATAAATACATCCATACAAATTTAACCTTCTTGATTTTCTCATATTCCATACCCTGTTTCCCCAAAAATAAGACCTAACCTGAAAATAAGCCCTAGTATGATTTTTCAGGATGCTCGTAATATAAGCCCTACCCCCAAAATAAGCCCCAGTTAAGTGAAACCCCGCCCTCCACCATTGTGTAGCAATCAGAAGATGACATGACTGTATTTGAATAAGTGTAGATTGTTGTACATGAAAAAAATAAAACATCCCCTGAAAATAACCCCTAATGTGTTTTTTGGAGCAAAAATTAATATAAAACCCTGTCTCATTTTCGGGGAAACGCGGTAGATCTACTGTATAAATTTGCACAATTAGCATGAACAAATTCCAGCTTATGGCTTGGTGACCTTATAAAGTTTGCTTTTGCTAGATAATAGAATTTAGTATTTGGACTAAATTCATCTGAAAGGATACATTTTCACATTTCTTTGTTCTATTTCCAATTCTATAAACACCTTTTAGTTTTCTGATGCATTCTCGCATATACATTTCTAACATTAATATTCACGATTTCCCATCTAAGGCCTAAACTCTAGCATTAAGAAAACTCTCAGTGCTTCAAGAGCACTTACCACAGGTCAAACCCAAATGAGTTTCCAAGTATCCAGACCTAGAATCCTACTCCACAACTGTGTCTATTCCATCCACTAGACATAGGCATCCCATCTCCAGGCCCCACAGGTCCATGCTTGTTCATTCATCCAGAAATCGGTCAAGAGTTTGGATGTGCATATGTTGTCCTGCTTGTGTCGTCTTATTATATCTAGTATATAGATATTCAGAATATATGTGTCTGATTAATAGAATAAGGTGACATAATCCCTCTCCAAGAGCTTGGATACGATACTTTTTTGGATACTAGTCATGCTAGATGGGTAATTCTGGGAGTGGTAATCCACACTGCCTGTTCTCCACATCCTACCCAAACCATCCCCTCACTCAATCAACCCTAAATGTTTTGGCATAAAGATTATGAACATTAAAAAATTATGCCCTCAGCAATGTGCTCTCCCCATCTTTTAAAGCTTCAAGCTATTTTTTGCTGCCTCTTTTAGTTTCAAATAACCTTGTCGAGACATCTGCACAACACAAAGGAATCCTGAAATACGTTTCCTGTGATTCAAATCGTTTTCAAAAGGCTCCCATTTGTCATCTTCCGCTTTTGCTAGAATGAGACTAACATTCAACCCTGCTCACCCCAAGAATGCCGGCTGCAGGACGGGTAATTAAAGTGCTGTGTGTTTCATTTCCTGTTTCTAACTGGACCAAACAAGGTTTTCTTTTTAAAGTCATTTTCTAACACTTCTGATTAACCCTTTGGAGACATAATGGGAACTAGTATAGTTTCTAACACATATGAGAATCTCAACTTAGTAATAAACACATAGCTTGGCTAAATGACATAAAAATAATAGTATATAAGGCTTCCTACTGCATACATTCTCTGGGTCTACCTTATAGGGCTGTTTCAATAACAACTACAAGATGATATTCAAGTATTTATTACTGGTGTTTTTTTATATATCCTATGCAGCATCTTTTTGGAGACAACTTTATTCTATCTCAATAAGAACTGCATGTGAGACAGGAAAAGAGAGGTCCTTTGTTATACCTGCATCTAGCCTGGGGACCTAGCTACTGAGGGAAACCTTTCTTGTGCCCTGCTCTGATGATTTACCAACCATCTCACAAAAAATATTTGTAATCGTATTCTGCCCATTGAATACTTCATGGTTTCAGTTCTTCCTGCAATATTGTAGGGCTTTTTAAAACTGCCTATTTGTTGTTTAATTCCTTTTTTAAAAAGTATGTTTTTCATTAGCTGCTTGTTTTTATGTTAAATGCCACCTTGCCCATTAAAACAAACAAACGCAGTAGGGGAAGGTATAAATGTCTTCAGTGACAATCAATCAATCAATTAGCTTGAAATTCACATCACTGCCATAAACCCCCTATGCCTCAATGTCTGCGCTATAAATTCAACGTGACATGCAGCCTACATATATGTAGGTCATTTCAACCACCCAGAGAATCCCCATCATCTCAGAGATGGCGCATGACAGCTACTTAACACGGAAGCTTCAGGACATTGAAGCTGTCGTATGTAGACAGGCAGCCGCGGGCCACAGAAGTTGAAGAAGCATTTAATGGAGCTCAAACTGGGCCAGAACTTAGACCTGAAGCCTGCTTGCAAAAGAAAGCTGTGAGGTTATTCATGATTTCAATTTTTCACACGACAATCATAACTCTGTTACAATAATGAAACACCCACCCTACAGAATGCAAAGGAGGGAACAAAAGAGGCACCCATTTCCTGTAGCATCCTGGGATTTCCTTTCTAGGCCTCCTGCCCACACACTGATTCAACTTGATCCTGCTTAGCCTTCAAACGAGAGAGGATCAAAACCCACAAGGAAGTCGACTAATGGAGATTCCATTAATTAAATTAAAAACCTCTTTTGCTGCACTGAACAAAAAATTACAGCCACAGCAAGCCCTCAAAACTTGCAGATGCATTTTTTTACCTGCACAAGGAGTTCCAGCTTCCTGTCATCAAGGAGGTGCACTTGACACCTGCGGCCCTCTGTCATCTAGAGGAATAAGGAGAAGAAAGTTTAATTAATTTACAGACTTGGCAAACACTGCAAGCTGTTGTTAACAGGCTGAAATCTTTGCTGCTTCAAACACTGTTACAGCAAAGGATTTCCCCATTCATTATCCAGCCTTCTCTAGCACTGGCTGGCAGAAAAGGCAAGAAGCAGAAAATAAACAAACATATCACCCTCACAGCTGCTACTGAATGGCACATGTTGCCTTGACTCTGGCTCAGCCCACAGAATGGGGATTGTTGTGGTGAGTGAAAGGAGTAAATAACAGAGGCCAGGACTCTGACAATAAATGAGGATGCACAGGGCATCCTTACTAGATGACTCCCGTAGTGTTTGTGGCAGTATTAATGCAAGAATAACCTGGGACTAGTTCCAGGGCCACAGACAAGAACGGACACCAAAACAGGCAATGAGGTGCTCAGAATGGCTGGAATCAGTGGTTTGTATTAGTGGGCATCTGCCACAGCCCCAGTCTTGACAGATGGCTGGAAGGCTCACTGACAGTACTCACAGCTGCCTAGTCCTGCTACTGTTAACTGCTCCTCCTCCTTGCCCTTGCCATTTGTTCACTATCTCTATCCTTGGAACCAAGAGTGAGAAACAAAGCAAGAAAGGGGAATGAGGACAAAGAGCAACAGCCACTCCTGTCCACTCCCCTGCCTGTGTTTCCCATTTGTATGCCAAAGATTAAGATGAAAGGGAACGAGGGAGGGAGCCATGTTGGCTGTGGGACTGTGGGAGTTACATCTTAAAAAATAACATTTTCCAATTCTGGTCAAGGATCACATTCACTAAGACTTTTGCACTGTTCAGCAACAACAGATTCTTGCAGAAGATACAAATTAGTACTGTAATTTGACACATTTGTTCCTTATCCTTTCTCCAAGGACTTCAGGCTAGTGAACTCAATGTCATCTCATTTTATTTTTCAGAACATTTTCATCAGAGAGGTTAGACGAAGAGATGAGTTGCTTAAGACTATCTACACAATGACTATTATGGGGATTTTCAATCAGCTATTGCTTCTAACCACAGGAATAGAGTTGTAAATTGTTATTATTCCCAATTTACAGCTGAAGAATCTATACTGCTCAGAAAATCTGTGTCTGAACTGTGACTTGAATCCCTATCTCACATGTCCAAATATGTCTCTCTTATTTGTTGGAGCTCTCTCACAGGATAGATCTGGCTTGGCAGAAAAATGCAGCAAAAGATGAGGTGTTGCAGCTGATTACGCCTTGTAGAAGATGGACCTTGCCTTATAAAGAGAAAGTTTTGCAGAGGCAAAGTAGGTTATGTAAACCACTTGGATGCAGAAATCTCTGTTCATTCAAAATCTGTGCATTGTGGCTGGTATAGAACATTCTACTTAACATGCCATATATATGGCAGAGAGAGTGACCCTTAGGTCACACTGGGTGCTAAAGTACATGAGCAACAGTGTTATGTGAGGTTCCTAATGCTGGGGTGCATCACTTTAGGCCTCAGGGCAGGGGCCTAAATGTTTAAATACTCTCCCTGCCATTTATATGGCATGTTAAGTAGAATTTTCTACACCAGCCTTCTCCACAATGTACAGACTTTGAATGAACAGAGGCACTTCTGTATCAGCGGTCTTCCAGAACAACTGATTCCATCTCTTCACACTCTCTGAGGTTGTACAAACCAGCAACAGATGCATCCTGTGACACTGCTTTGTCTTTTATGAATGATTTTAGATAAGGTGACATGATTTATATCCCCTATCTGTTTCCCTGAAATTTTGAAATGCCCCATTTTGTAAGACTGCAGCAACAGAGAATATCTAGACAGCATCATACTTATTTGCTTCCAGGCACATGGCTTGTAATTATTATTTGATCCTGTTGTACAACAGAGAAAAAGACAGACCACGTAATAAGAGATTATCTACAGCAGTACAATGAATTCTTAGCTTCCTGGGTTGTTTGTAAACCCACGAAGGAATGTCACTGCTTCTTTCTATGGTCTACTGATGACAAAACTCAATTGTTGTGTCTGAGTCAGTGTACTCCATTGCACAGCAAAAGCAAATATGACCTCTTATCACACTGAGGCTTCTGCACCTGACACTTTCAGGAACTTGCCAGTCCACATTAATGGCTCTGTTGTGCTGCTGCCCTTGGAATGTCTCAAGGGGCAAGTCCAAGAATCAGGCTCTGGCTTTTCTTATGGCCAGAGGGAGGGAAAGCAATGCTACAGATCAACGGAAAAACACATCAAATGGCAGCCTTTCCCAACCCGACACCTTCTATGCGTGTTAGACTACAACTTTCCTCATCTCCACTGACTGGGGATGGTAGGAAATGTGGCCGGTCACATCTCTAGGGCCCCAGACTGGGGAAGACTATTAAATGGTTGATTCGCCATTAAAAAAACCTTCCCTAGATGGTTCCTGAAAGTCCTCAATTTAAATGGTGGCATTAGGAGACGAATGCATGAATGGTCACCCGATAAGAGAGAATAATTTCTCCCTTGCAAAAGCAAAAAGGGCAGGAAGAGCAATCAAGTGAAGTTATCCCAGCTTGTTATAGCACTTAACCTGGGATAAAAACATGGGAAGCTGATCCCATGCCTCATCACACCACAGTAATGCCTGCTCTGGCTGGAAGCAGCTATCCACAGGCTCAGACAATTTCAAAATTTGAGATGCTGTAAACTAAATCTGAGAGCTTCGGTGTGATATTAATCATATGATTGGATTTGCATACTATGTTTATTTCACTAATTAGCAGCTGTGGAAGGTATGCATGTGTATGAGGTCAACACACTGGTAGGGCTCTGCCTGGCTGCCTTGTCCCTGCCATGCTGTTCCTTACAATTGTCATTTGCCCTGGTGAGAAAGCTATTATTGGTGCCACCAGAAGCTTCCCTCCCAATGCAAGTAACAAATGCGGGGAAGGAGAGCAGTTGGATAATATAGACAATGTGGACTAGGCTAGAAGAGATGACCAGAATCACCACATGCATTAGCCTCATGCATCTGCTATTTAAGAAAAGAACCATGTGAGAGGTAATTGTCCAGCCCAATCTATGCCTAGTAAGTCATTCAGTTCTACCTTGATCTCATGGTTGTAAGCAGTCAAAAGAAAATTGTGGACAACATTCCCCAGGGTGGGGAAAATGTTTGTGTGTGTATGTGTGCACACATATACATCAATATACACACGCAAGTGTGTATATATGTGTGTGATGTATATTAACAACAACAAAAACAACAACAGTGTGCTGTCAAGTCAATTCTGACTTATGGAGACCCTTCTGAGGTTTTTTGTTTGTTTGTTTAGGTAGAAAGTAACCAGAAGTGGTTTACCACTCCCTTCTGGGAGCAGCATATGCAGCTTGCCCATGGCCATACATGCTGGCTCTGTTCACAGGAAGCACAGTGGCAAATTGAACTCTCAACCTCTGGCTCCACAGCCAGATACTGAGCTATCCAGCCAGCACATATACATACTTGACTCTGTATGTTGGACACACATCAACTTTATCTCTTTTTCTTTGGGACTTGCAATGGCATGTACACAGGATTCATTCACCCCAAGGGAAAGGAAATTTCTGTGAAAGGAAGTTACTTGCTCCCAGATCTTGGTCTGTTTGCATTAAAAAAGGATTTTCTAGTTAACTCTGACATCAATGTAGAGCTTTAAATTTAATTTACGAACTGCTGGCCCAAATATTTATACAGTGGATTTCTAGGCTAAGGATCAGAGAGAGAAGAGGGCAATTGTTTTGTACTGCTCCATGAACCGTTTTGACAGCTGAGTGCCCGACACATTCATCTTGCCTGGAACTCCAACTGTGAGAAAGAAGAATCCAAAAAACAGTCCCCAGTGTACCCTGAGAAACATGAAGAATGTGCTTAGGAGAATCCCAGCTGCAGGTCAGTCTCTTCCTAAAAGCTCACTTATGTGAACTATGATCTGTGATTCTGGATACAGCAGACACAAGAGAGCTCAGTATGTATGTGTGCGCACATTTTTTAAAAAAGCAGTAGCAGCAGCAGCAGCAAACATATCTGTTCAATACCACATCTCAGACAAAATGTTCATCAGGATGCCTGCCTGAAATAATCACCCCTATAAAATATCTCAAATGAACAAAACACAAATGTTGTTTATCATGACAACTCTAGAGATTTCCATGGCACATTTTGCAGCCTCATGAGAGAAAGAGGTTCAATTAAAGAGATTTCTTCCATGTACCAATTTTAAAAAATATGATGTGAAGAATCATAATTACTGAAGGGTTATAAAAGCTTTCAACTCTTCTCTCCCACCCCCATGAAAGGTACTCTCTCTTCCAAAAATTACTTGGATAATCTAAATTGGCTCTAATTTTATTCTTATTTGAATAATCTCAATTGCCTCTGGGGCATTCAAAAAGCCAAATTTGATGAGCAGTGATATCCTTTTCCTGCTAATATGATCTTCAAAATTTGCTGTGGCCGCACATTCAAAGTGAAGGTAGTGTTCTCATTCTGAATTGGCACTATTTTATAGCTAAATCTGAATGGCTCTATGGCTGGGTGGATTCAATTTAAATCGAATTAATTTAAATCACAACTTAAATCACGATTTTAAAAAACTGGATTTTTTTGACAATTTAAATTTTAAAAATCAATTAAAAAAACAGGATTTAAATCAATTTGATTTTTAAAATATTGTTGATTTTTATCCATCCTGCTCTGTGGCCCTATTGTATCACCGCATCACCAATGTAATTCCTAATTCGTTAAGATCATGTTGCCAGCATGAAAATGATTTCTTAAGAAAACTCCAAAGCAACTATTAAGAGAAACAGCAAATAAGAATGCAGGAAAAATGATCTGAGATAGTAGGAAACATTTCAGCACAATCTTAATATTTACACACTAGTTTCTGTAGAGCATATGCAAGGCCAAATATTTGTTTTGTGTACAGGATGTAACTAGTGTCTCTTTTGTGTCAAAAGGGCTGGGAAGAATACAATTTCTGGCACAGACAGAGATCAGAAATGAAAATAATAATAATAATAGAATTATCACCCTCTCTTCTCTTCCAGAAGTTATCCCGTCCATCAAATCCGACAGAGGACTGGAAAAAACAATCCCCAACTGCTTCTCAATCACCCCACAACTAATGAATGACCTTAGTGCCAGGATGCAGCTGCTCACAGGTAGCCTATCCATTAAGATGGTGTATTTCTCCAATGAGGATTATTCCCAAACTAGGGATCTTCGAGAAAATAAAAAACCTCTTTTATCCTCACAGTGAAATTTTTCTGCATAATTCCACTCCCCACCCACAACTAAATTCATGTGAAACCCTGGAATACTTCTTGAACATTTCACAGTCATAGTTCAAGTGAAAACTAAGAGAGAAAAAATCAGAACGATCCAGAATGACCTGGGACAACATAACAGCGAAGTCAAAAACGTTTTTCCCAAGTATTTCTCCTATTTAAAAGCCATACTCAGGATGGTGAAGATTTTATCATAGTTGGCTCTAGGAAATCATAGCATCAGAAGAAAAGAGGGGAACACAGTCACAAGGCACAAGATGTAAACTAAAATACTGTGCTTAAATCTTTCTCCAGCCATCATCTTGCCAGGTTGTCTTTGCTAAAGCTAATATTTGCTTAGTCTCAGCTCTGTAACTTCAGTATGGAGATACTAATACTGCTGTACCTTTCAGGATAGTTGTGAAGATTGCTAAGATAATACACGTGAAGTGTTTCCAATGCTGAAAGTGCACCACATAATGCTAAGTATTAATGCTACTCTAGAACTTTATGCTGCAACACTCACAGTAAACTTAGTGATTTTTAATAGTCTCATTAGCCAGAATTCTACTGGTATTTGTGTAAGGTTTGTTTAACTTGCTGTGGCTAGATGCAACTAATTAACAAGGGACCAGGGCACATTTTGGTTACACAACTGGGCACATGTCTGAGTCACACAGTTTTTCATCTGGAGAGCATCCATAAAGGAACAGACAGGTTTAGTGAACATTTAAGGACTTCCACTCCACCTCTACCTGTCTTTAAAGAAACATGGCATTATGAAGAGGACATGACCATAGATCCCCATGTCAGCAAGCCGATGCGCTCCAACCCAGGACCCAAGTCTTCTCCTTGTCCACAACAGTGGTTCACAAAGTCCCACGATGCTGAGCAAGAAGAAGGCAGCACTGACACCCAACACTCCCTCAACAGTGGGACCCAGACTGAGGTCCTCATGGTAATGTTGGCTTGGAGGATCACAGGATGACCCCTAGAGGAAAAGAGGGAACTGATCTATCCCTGACAATGGCAGCTATAAAAGCTGCATTGCCACCAGTGGAGGGAGAACCTCCACACAAGCCGTCTAGGGAAGAGGCTCGCTGGAACATGGAGAAGGAGCAGCAACTAGAGGTCTCTGGGAAAGTATTAAAGGGCACAGTAGAGGGACCTGGGGAAAGGGAACCAGAGAGGAAGATCATAGTGAAGGAGCTTGGAGGGACACTCAAGAATAATCAAAATACTCAGGGGAATGGGACTACATAGAACTCCTGGATAGCTCAGTGGTTTAGGTCTCTGGCTGCGATGCCAGAGGTTGGGAGTTCAATTCCCTACTGAGTTCAGTTCCCTACTGTGCCTTCTTGATAGGAGCTGGACTTGATGATCCATAGGGTCCCTTCCAGCTATGCAGTTCAGAGATGATGATGATTATGACAACAATGAATAAAGAAGACCCCTGGAGGGAGGTTTTGGTTCAGCTCTGGGTCTCCAAAGGAAAAGGGGGGCAAAATATGAGAACCCCCAAACTCTCTCCCTGACCATTCTACTGGGCGGAGAGAAGGGGAAGGACCAAACTGAGGTTGGGAGAGTCCACACCAACACAGAACTAACACTGGCAGAGGAAGCAGCAGCACAAATAGCAGTGTTGGAAAAAGCAGGAAGAGAGACTGAGAAGCCAGGGCAGGCACAGATCTTTGGAGAGAGATCCCCGCATATCTGCTCTGATTGCAGGCATATTGGCCCTCTCTCTTAGGAGCAGTGAAACACTGGAGGAGCCACAACTCCAGGGCCGCAAGAATGGGACTAGTCAGAAGCCTACCTAGTAACTGGAACTGGGCTCATGGACAAACATAAGCCCATCATGGTGAAAGAGACCAAGTGGCAAGTTACAAAGAGCATAGGCTGTGGATTAGTGAAGTTAACTAGGACTAAAGACTCTGACCCAGTTGCTTACCTGTTGGATTATTCTCCCATCAAAGTTACAATAAAACCTGTTGAGTTTGATCATTCGTGTTGTGCTTTGATGGACCAAAGAATGGAAGAGAAGGGGACAGTGCTCATGAGGGTGAATTTAACATACTATTACATACCACTGTGCAAAGGAGATAGAGCCCATGAAAAATTTTACATGATGAACTACTCAAGAAAATCAGGCTTCAGTCTCATTGTATTCAAATAACTTAGGTTTCATTTTAACAGAATTTAGGCACAAATTTTAGAAGCAAAGAAGGCTCTTTGTTCAGTTTGTTTATGTCTGAGATAGCAATTTCATAAGAGTTAACATTTTCATACATATAAAAGGAGGGGGGACTGAGTTGAAGCTCAATTCTATACATGCATCTGTCTCTCACTCCCTCAAAATTTGAGGGTGATCCAATAAGATATAAGAAGCAATTACCGTATTTTTCCGTTTATAAGATGACCCAATGTATAAGACGATCTCCCCTTTTCTAACCCCAAATTAGAAAATTTGATCCCTGCTTTTCCCTTCCTTTTGCTAAGCCACGGAGTTTAGCAAAAGGAAGGGAAAAGCAGGGATCAAAGGGCTCCCTTTGACCGCTGCTTTTCCTTGCCTTTTGCGAAGCCATGGGGCTTAGCAAAAAGGAAGGGAAGGCTCCCTTCAGGTAAAGGCTACACAATGGCAGCCCTTTGATCTTGAAGCCCTTTCATGGCTGCTTTATCCACTTCCTAAGCCCCGCGGGGCTAGGCAGTGGGTAACGCAGCCGTGAAAGGGCTTCAGGATCAAAGGGCTGCCATCATGCCGCCCTTTCACGGCTGCATTACTGTGAGGGTTCAAACTTCACCTCCTCTGGTTTCAATAGAGACTCTAGAGAGACTCGTGTTGGAAAATCAAAACTATTCTTTATTGGAAAATGCAACAATAAATCTTTTTGTCCACATTCAGCTTCTGTGATTTCTCTCGCCACCAACGGGTCTGGCGAGGGCATCCAAACGTCTTTGTCAAATGGGTTACAAGTCAACTCGTCCCAAGGTCCTCTTAAGAATGGATTAGTGTTCTCCCACTCATAAGGGTCAAGCTCGGGATTCAATAGCGGGGTGGTCTCCTCGTCTCGTACCCCCGCCTCATAATGGTCTCCCTCTCCTCGCAGAGGGGTCCACGGTCCATTAAGTAGCCCTTCTTCTGGGCTTCTTCTAGACACCATAGTCGCCGCTCTCTCTCCTCTCTATCTACTACCTCCTTTTGTTCCCTGAGTCGTCTGCGCTACTCTCTGGCCTCTGACTCTCCCCAATAGGAAGGGCGCTGCGGTAGACCCCTTCTCCGCCAGTAATCCGCCTCTTCGCGGGGGACTCGTACCTTCTCCCATTTACCGGTCCAAGGGTCCTCTACCCATATCATTTCCCAACCCCCCGGTATTACGTCTACCTCCCTTTTTATATCACCCATTCCCGCCTCTACAACGGACCTCCCTCTTCCCTCTCTTCCTGCCAAATCATTCCCCGTCTGAGTGGCCACCGTCATCCTTGACAGTTCCCGCCCTAAATCCAGGGTATCCACTCCCTTCTGTCTAGTCTCGACGGGTGATGCAGGCGGGTCTGTTTGTGCCTCTTGTTCCTTTTTGAGGGAGGACGACACTCCGGCGAGAGCCTCCACCCTCTCGCCTCGGTTCTCACAATTACCCACTTCCTAAGCCCCGCGGGGCTTAGGCAGTGGGTAACGCAGCCATGAAAGGGCTTCAGGATCAAAGGGCTGCCATCGTGCAGCCCTTTCACGGCTGCTTTACCCAAAGGAAGCCTTCCCTTCCTTTTTGCTAAGCCCCGTGGCTTCGCAAAAGGCAAGGAAAAGCAGCTGCCTTCCATGTATAAAACGACCCTCAATTTTTTGTCTAATTATTTAAGGAAAAAGTGTTGTTTTATACACAGAAAAATACAGTATGTTCACAATGCAATCAATTACGACATTTTTAAATTACATATCACTGGTAGAAGGAAGCAAAATCATTAGAGATGGGCATGAGCCGCTCATCTCTACCAGTTCAGCGGTTCAGCCCGGTTTGTTTACTGCTGCAACGGGTGTTCAGTGCCCTGCCCCCACCGGCGGGTGCCCACTCAGAGGCAGTGCCCGGACGAGGCAGGACAGGGAAGCCAGGACACTGCCTCCAAGTGTGCCCCCGGCAGGAGCAGGGTGCCAGACTACTGAACACCTGTTGCGGTGGTTTGTGCCCATCTTTATTAGACATCATATACCTATATAATGAAGAACCTCTCAGTGAAGAATGGGCTGTCTGCCAACAAGCAAAATTCTGTTTTACTAAAATGGGGCTGAAAGAAAATGCAGTCACTTAATAATTCTGCCTTTTTGCTTTTTACAATATCACTTTTTAAGCTCCCACAAATGCAAACTTCACTGAGGACAGGACATTAAGATAACTTATTATTGTTGTTGCTAAAAACACATCAGTATTAAAAGCATGATTCAGGCATAATTCTGTGTTGGACAAATCTGACTTCAAAGGAATCTCACGCTTAAACCTTGAATACCCATCACAAAAGAAAGCAAAATAATTTGAAAATTTCTGGAAGTGAGAGAAAAGCTTCTGCTGTGACACTCATACACAATCAGCCCTTACAGATTTTCTTCCTCCAATGATGAGCTATCCATCATTTCGGCCCAAGAGAAACAGGTCTTGTTAGTTCTTTGGTTTTTTTCTGGCAATACAATTTTTGAAGAATCAGTTTCTGCTAACATATAGCAGCTAAAAGGATTTGAAATGTGAGTACTGTAACCCAGGTTTGGAAACTGACCACCATATCTCCTACCAAATTCCCTAATCTAATATGAAAGCTACATTTCATAAGGAGAAGTACTAGAGAGAGAAAGAGAGAGAGTCATGCACTGTCCTATTTGTACAACTGTTTCCCCCCCTGCAACTCTCTATTCTTCTTGTGAGAAGGAAGAGATATCACCTTCTCATTAATCAGGTCAGTGTACAAGGGTTATTTGAAGGCCAGTTCCCTCCTGTATTCTGTGGAAAGCTTTAAGAAAAGAAACACATTCCACTTTTATCTCACCTTTGCCTGCACAGAACTGAGAGTAGCACCATAACAACCTTGCAAAGGAAGCTAGGTTCAGAGAAAGCAATTTCGATAGCAAGGCTGAGAGAGCCTCTTCAGTTACTGCTCCTGGTTTTCAGTGTGCCCTCCCAGAAAGACCAACCAATGTGGAGCATCTCTATCATTTACTGACCCTTTATTACATTTGTATTCTCAGGTACTGCAGGCATGGTGTTGGCATACCAGCCCAGGCATCTCCAGCTTCAGAAACACTATACACAGAGAGTGATAGCTAGTGACATTCTGCAGGCTTCAATACCACAACACCTTTCTAAATATCAGCAGGATTTCAAATGCATCCCTGTAGCTTCCTGCTCTAGTGTTATATATAAACATTGCAATTTGAGAATCTTTGTCTCAAAATATCTTGTCCTCCCTATTTTTCTAAAAAAAGTTTAACCCGTGTCCTTCCCCACTTTGAATACTCCAGTTTCCACACCATGTAAATGGCAGGAGAGCTGTTTGGTACAGCTTTTTAAACTGTATGTCAATATATTATTATTACCTTGACACGGGGGCACTCACTACCTTGGTGCATGTGCTCGTAATCTCAAGATTAGACCACTGTAACGCGCTCTACGTGGGGCTCCCTTTGAGGCTGCTGCGGAGGCTTCAGGTGGTCCAGAATGCGGCGGCCAGACTCCTTACTGGAGTGAGAAAATACCAGCATATTTCTCCTACTCTGGCCATGCTACACTGGCTGCCTATCCGTTTCCGCATTGACTTCAAAGTCTTAATGCTTACTTATAAAGCCCTAAACGGTTTAGGACCTCAATACCTGGCGGAACGCCTGCTCCCACCGAGATCTACCCGGATCACCCGCGCGAGTCAGGAGGTGAGATTGAGGAGCCTGACGCCGAGGGAGGCCCGAAGGGAAAAGACACGAAACCGGGCCTCGGCGGTGGCTCCTCGCCTCTGGAATGGCCTCCCACCGGAGATCCGCGAGGCCCCCACGCTGGGTACATTTAAAAGCCAATTAAAAACATGGCTGTACATCCAGGCCTTCCCTCCTGTCAGCACTTGACTCTTTTTTCTTTCTTGCTATTCATTTTCATTTATAGTTTTTGCACTATTTTGTTATTGATTATGTCATAATGTTTTTATGTCATTTTAATGTATATATGTTTGTTGGAAGCCGCCCAGAGTGGTAGAATATACCAGATGGGCGGGATATAAATCAAATAAATAATAATAATAATAATAATATATGACACTAAGAAACATCTCATCACCCTCCCTTTTGCCTTTGCTTAGACTTGCTTCAAACTTAAGGTAATATTTTGTTTTTGAAATCAAAAGGCTCTTCTAAATATTTAGAACCCAGTGTTTCAACACTTAATCAAGACTCTTCCTTTTTTCTTTCTTTCTTTTTTTTTTAGGTGCTCTTAGTCTAATCCAGGGGTCTACAGCGCTTTACTTAAGAGATGCATTATTAGATCAAATATCCTGCTTACTCTTTCCAAAGGGGCCCATGCAAGTAATTTAGCTGAACATTTATGAACAGAGGGAGCTTGAGGGGAAGGTAGAAAGTTTAACAGCGTGCATAGCTTTTGAGACGCTGAAGGTTGCAATATGCATTTTAGTGACCACAAGGATGCCACCAAAACTGCACTCTTTGGGCTGGGGGATTCCCATCATGTATAGAAATATCAATATCTTGATTCTATGCAGAACTAGGTGCAGACTTTGAGACAGGTACTCCTTAGATTACCAATAATACTCAGCTAGCATGACCAGCAGCCATAGTTTGGGTTTTTTTTTCTCAGTTACTGCCCCTTTTTTCCCTTCAAGCTCTAATGTATATACATGTAAGCTCACTAAAATCAATGGACCAAGAGTATGGCTACACTAGCAACAAGGAGCAAGCCAGTGTGGGCTGCTTGGGAACAGTTGGGCTTGATTAGAATGATCTTATTAGGCCTGACAGTTCACATGGAAATGGCTCCTGCTAGCCTTAAAGAGCTGGTCGAGAAACTGCCTGCAGCCAATTCCACTGTCATAGATTTGACTGCGGGCGACATCTCGATAGGCCCTTTAAGGTGTGGCAAAGGAAAGATTTTAATTTTTAAAAAATATCTGATGTAGCACATCAGCGATGGTCTACATACAGTCAAAAAATAATTTTCCCCACTTCCCCTGCCCTCTGCTGAGCAAGGGAAGTGATTAGTTTGCCAATATTCTGAAGTGGCTCACTTAAGCCACTTCATGGTATTTGCAAATTGAAAGAGAAAGGCTTGTTTTGGGTCCAAAAAAGGTGCAGGTAGGAATGCTCTGGGAGTGGTTTGCTCTAACAAAGACATTGATTGTTGTCTTTAAGTGCACACCAGCCCATCCTTGCAGTGCTCCAAGCAGTGGGGCTAAACACTTTGTGTAGTCAGCCTCTTGGTCAGAGATAAGCCAAGATAGGAAACATTACCTGTTCAGACCACAACTCCCACACTAATCCGGAAACTTGTTTCTTTTTAGAATTAGCCGAATTAATTCAGTGTGAGATGAGCACAACAGGCCTATAGTATATGCCATCAAGCCATTAACTAAAGAATATGAGCCAGAAGTGTAAAGAATCTCATCCTGAAGACCAGCCTCTGTGATCTAACAATGTGTAACTCCCAAGCCAAAACAAGACATCCATCCTGGCTAGGTAAGGACTAGTACAAGGCCATCTTTAGCAGCAGCAGATCATTCGTGAAGCTCTCATGGACTTCCAATTTTAACCCAATTCAGCCTGAAAGTATGTAGGGTTCAAAGGGTTGGTGGAGATGAGGGAATGCACCTAAAACCCACCCTCCACTTCCACACTCTTTCCAGACATCTTGCATATCTTTGCACATTTAGCACAGAAGTCTGTACAGATGCTGTAAGTATATTCAGCTGAACACATTTACAGTATTTCCAATAAGGACTGCTGATCAAAGAAGTGTATTCAAGTGTTGTTACACAATGCCCTTCCATAAGTTCTTTAACTGAATAAACAACAACCAGCAGATTTTCTTCCTTTACTTAAAGGAACCTGCTATCTCTCTGCTTCCATTCCGACATCCTGCCTATTCACAGCAGGGCCAGATTGGCACATTAGCTAAGCTTGGGTTTAGCCCTGAAACACATGCCTAAGGCTGTGCCTTTAATGAGACCAAGCTGTGCACTCACCAGATCCGACTCTCTATCACCCACTGTAATACTAAACATATTTCTTGCAGTGTTGTGTGGAAAGTGTTTTTTCTAGCTGATGCCTGCAATACAAGAAGCAGGAGACTTAGACTTATTTAACACACGGCAGCAAATCCTGGGGTATGTCTATCTCCCTATTGAAGCAACATTGGTAGAAAAGTAGTGCTTTCCACAAGCAAGAAGGGGAACTTGATATTTATATTAAGATAAGAGTCTCTTTCAAAATCACTTCAGTTTTGGAAACAGAGTTCTTTAAACACAAATAAGCAAACAATGTCACAGTGCTATCTTTGCTTGCCTTCTTAAGGTGACAGTCAACAAGAGAACTCAAGAAACAAATGAATCCATGACACAACTTATTTCAGAATGCTCCAAATTAATGCTGCTTTCCTCATGTTTTGAACAACTCACTTTCAAATCACAATTCACAATCTATTTGCAACTACCATGTTATACGGCTACTGTTTATTCCAACATTAATTTAAGCCTTCCCTTCCACACATAGTCTGCCAATGCAGTCAAGTGTAAATTATTCAAGATCACTTAACGAAATCCACACCTAGCAAGAAAAAATGCTTCATAACCAAAGTTACATTAGAGTAAGTGGTTGTTTGAAAAGTCAGTGGCAACTCATATTCCTGAGGAGGTTTTTCTTTAATCAAATGTGCTGCTCCGTTGATTGCAAGTTTCAATTCATAAACCAAATCAGAGTTTGGAAAAATTACTTTTGTGAATTACAACTCCAAGAATCTGTAATCCAGCATAGTCTCTATGGGTAGGTGGAAGTTACGGGAAGCCTAAAGGAAAACTTTTCCAAAGTAAGGGTTAGATGTATTCAACACTGAAAGTTACCTTTTGATGTAACCACTATGCATGTCATTGGCTTTTTCTTTATATGTTTTACAGAGCTGAAAGGCCTAGGCTTGCAAAGGGGTTTGAGAGAACCAGTGGAGACATTATGGTCCAACCCAATTACACAATCGAGGGCCACTGAAGGACACCCACACAAATATTAATTTGCTTGTTTGTTTATTATGGGAATGTCTATCCCTTCCTTCAAACTAAGCTAACTAATTCCTGAACTCCTCAGATGATTATACTACGCCATAAACAGCCAAAGCCTCATTTACTAGCATTTTGGCCAACCATGTTTGCACATTTATGAGATTATATTAATAAGCAGAAAAGTTATATTAAACTTTTAACTCATTAATTTGTAATATAGCCAAATGTTCCTACCACACTCAACACTAAAATAATTTATGTATATGTTATACTACAAATCCAAAGTACAGTCAACCCTCGACTTACAAACTTAATCTGTTCCGGAAGGAAGTTTGTAAGTCGAAAAGTTCGTAAGTCGAATCAGCATTTCCCATAGGAATGCATTGAAAACCAATTAATCTGTTCCGGCTGTTTTTGGTTCTTAGGTCGAGGGGCGGTTTGTAACTCGAATCATTAGTTCCCATAGGAACTAATGCAAAGCTGGTTAATCCGTTCCTACCACTAGGGGCAGAATTTTTTTCATTTTTTTTCCTTTTAACCTAAGATGACTTAGGCTTTTTTTTCGGTTCGTAACTCAAATCTAAGTTCGCAAGTCGAGTCAATATTTTTCTATTAGAGCGGTTCGTAAGTCGAAATGTTCGTAACTAGGGCCGTTCGTAAGTCGAGGGTTGACTGTACCTGAAATACTTCAGGAGTGAGTTGTAAAACAACTTACTGAAATCTGCTAACTTAATTTCTTCCAGCTCCTCACTGTTCGTACCAAAAATCAGAGCTTAATCCATTTGAATGGGATATGAAAATACAGACGCCATATCATGGGAAAGATGGCAGGGAAAACCAGGCTATATGTTAATAATATAAAAAGATCCAAAGAAGAACATCTATCGATGCAAAATAGTTACTGTCTCTATAGGTGCACAAATCCTTTACGGCATACCAGTCCCCCATTCTTCCGCTATCATTTTAAAACAGTTATCACTAGAGGATAACAAATATAGCAAGGCATGAAACGATGTTCTCGCTCGGTTACATTTTAAAGGGCAGACACATGCTGATGCTAGAGGATGAAGTGGTTGTTTGGTTTGCAGATTTAGGGAACCCAACCGAAAATGCTGCCATGAAGATTTTTGACTGCTGGATTTTGTGCTGATTCTGTGGTCTCTTTGCTTGTCATGACAGTTCTGTACAGCTGCCACAGACTATACAAATGCACACTGAAAAACAGATTTCCCTTCTTTGTTGTCTGACAGTACCTCCTAGCTAAATCATTGCTAAATATTTCAAGTACATGGGGACCTGCTGTGCCAAATATTTTCCAGATTTTATTTTGAGTTAGAAACTAATGGGTACTCTGAGACAGACTTCCCTACACTTGATGGAAATATGCATCTACTTTTATTCTGTCTGGTTCTATTCCACCATCACCCACATTACTGTGACAATCCCCCTTGTTGCCAATATTTCCCCCTTCATGGATTTGTGTATCTTGGTCATTCCTATTCAGATATCACACAATGAATGAGATGATCTCACAGTACTACACGGTCAATTACATCTAGTTACACAGAGATGCCACTGAGGCAAATTAAAATGAATTAGCAAACATTTTCACAAGGTATGTCGAATATCTGAGAAAATAAAAAATCCAAAAACTATACTGTGATTTCCTTATTAGGCTAAACAACAAGGCACACAAACTGTGCAAAAACATTAAAACTGTACACAGTTTCAGCAGAACACTCGTTATTAGGCAAGATGTAAAACGTAAGTAGGGTGGGAGTATCTTTATCTTTATCTTTATTAGATTTTTACCCCGCCCCCCTAGACAAAGTCTACTCGGGGCGGCTTACACACATGATAAAAACATCATTATACATAAAAAATTTAAAAATATCATAATTTTAACACTTATATTAAATTAAATCAATAACCAAGATGACAGAGTAAAGATCAGTTGTTGACTGGAGGGAAGGCCTGTCTGAAAAACCAAGTTTTCAATTGGGTTTTAAAAACACCCAGCGAGGGTGCCAGGCGAATTTCAGTTGGGAGGTTGTTCCATAGCCGAGGGGCCACTGCCGAGAAGGCCCGGTTTCTTGTTCTTTCTTTCCGGGCCTCTCTCGGCGTTAGGCCCCTCAGCCGTCCCTGCTGGCTATTCCGGGTGATTCGGGTAGATCTAGGTGGGAGAAGACGATCTGCCAAGTATCGAGGTCCCAAACCGTTTAGGGCTTTATACGTTATCATTAACACTTTGAAGTCAATGCGGAAACGAATGGGCAGCCAATGCAAGGCAGCCAGAGTGGGAGAGATATGCTGAAATTTCCTCACCCCACTAAGAAGCCTGGCTGCCGCATTCTGCACCATTTGAAGTTTCCGCATCAATCTCAAAGGCAGCCCCACGTAGAGCGCATTACAATGGTCTAATCTCGAGATTACGAGCGCATGGACAAGAGTAGTGAGGGCCTCCCCATCAAGATATGGTCGCAGCTGGGCAATCCGCCATAGATGGAAATATGCGGAGCAGGCCACGGACGCCACCTGGGTTTCCATGGTAAGCGCCGGGTCCAGATGTATCCCCAAGCTGCGAACCTCACTCTTTGCGGTAAGGGTCGTCCCCCCAAAAGAAAGGGAGTCACCCAAACCGCCGATGGAGGGACCTCCCACCCTCAAGACCTCCGTCTTGTCCGGGTTCAGCCTCAACCCATTCAACTGCATCCATTGCAGTACAGTCTCCAGGCAGTGCTGAAGAGACAGAACGGCATCCACTGAAGTAGATGAAAAGGAGATGTAGAGCTGCGTGTCATCAGCGTACTGATGGCACGAAGCCCCGCACCCCCTGATGACCCCGCCCAGCGGCCTCATATAGATATTAAACAGCATTGGGGAGATGATCGACCCCTGCGGGACCCCACAACTGAGACTCCATGGGGCCGAAACATTCTCCCCAAGCTGTACTCTCTGGGGACGGCTCTCCAAGAAGGATCGGAGCCAGGCAAGCGCCAGGCCACCGATTCCCAACTCAGAGAGCCTCCCCAGGAGGATACCGTGGTCGACGGTATCAAAGGCGGCAGAGATATCGAGGAGGACCAACAAGGACATATTGCCCCTGTTGGCCTCCCTCAACAGGTCATCCAACAGTGCGACCAGTGCCGTTTCTGTGCCATAACGTGGCCTGAAGCCCGACTGAAATGGGTCCAGGGCATTGGTTTCATCCAAAAGTGTCTGAAGCTGGTCTGCCACCACCCTCTCCACCACTTTGCTAAGGAAAGAAACATTGGCGACAGGCCTATAATTGCCAATATCATCCGCCGCCAAATTTGGTTTCTTCCTTATGGGCCTAATGAGTGTCTCCTTGAGGGCAAGAGGAACCTTGCCCTCTTGGAGAGACCCATTAATTATTGCTGTGGCCCATTCCGTTGTTACAGGCCTGGCTGCTTTGATTAGCCAGGCCGGGCAAGGGTCAAGGGAAGAGGTGGTGGCCCGACAGCGATCAAGCACTTTGTCCACCAGATCTGGCGTCACAGGCTGAAAGAATTCAAGAGTAAAGGAAGAAAATGGATAGAGAAAGCTTGGAATTTCAGTTGTCTGCACATTGTTATAAGAAGTAATATAAGAGTGATGCTGCAAACAAAGAGCTGGGTCTAATCAGATGAAAAAATTGTGTTAGGTTTTACCTGGTCTAACCCACAGAACTCAAATTATTTCAGGAGCAGGTAATTTCAGCTAAAAGATCCTTCCCCCCCCCCACATTCTAAAAGAGCTAAAGATTACTCATTATTCCTGCCCTGACACTTCTCAAGTAAAACTTAATAATTGATGCCACACAGCACTATTACAATGGAAAAGGGGATGAATTAAAAGAACAAACTGTATTTCTGTCCCCTCAAAAGGAGGAAAGGAAATGAAATGAAAGGAGAGGAGAGGAAAGGAGAGGAAAGGATCTATGCTAAGTATGAACTGTAAGAATTTATGTTAGAATGCCCAACAACTATCACTACCTAGGTCTTGTCAGAATCTAGACATAATCAGCTAGCTTTCATCCCTGAAGCATGTCAAAAACCTCACCAAGAATGCAAGACACGGGTCAGATAAGAAAACTAGCTATCATCTTATTAAAGAGGGAAGCAGCACATCCAGGTTAGCAGGCTGAGATGTATGATTGGAGCGGACAGCATCTTCAAGACTAGGAAAATCCACACCCACAGTTAAGTAGGGTAACAGACAGCATTGGGCAGGATCCAGGGCAAATTACAGCCTCAGGAAGAAAGCTAACAACAAGGGCAGGAAAGGATGGAAACAAGGAATGAAACTAGATGATTCATGAATACAAAACACAGGAAGGCACAGCCAAGAAGTTCTAGACATGAATGCTGAAGACAGTGCCAACAATCTCTTCCGGTTTGCTTTCACAGATATTCCTGTGATGCTAAGGCCAAGTTAGGAGACATTCAATGGAAACCCGCACGAAATGCATCCTTGTGTAAGAGCACAGATGGTAACAAATTCCATCTCTCTATGCATTCTCCACCGCTAGCTTAATGTATGCATACAATGACCCTGCCCTGCAACATCTCTGCTAGGAATCAAAGGAACCACATTTAAGACAATATATCAGGTCCTATACATCAAAGCCCAGGGAACAATGAAAACATCTAGGTAGAACAGGGTACAGACCAAAAGCATCAGTCCTAACTCAGACTGAAAGCCAGGCTAGTGAATGGCACACTTGGACTATGATTCAAAAGGAGGATTTATGAACAGGAGTTGTCCTCTTGCATATTTTGGGGTACTTGGCTCTTCTCCCTCCATCAAGGAGACATTATTAATTTCAGTCTGCATTCCTGCATTCAGCTTTCAACTGAAAGTTACTTCTGAGACTCACTGAATAGGACTTAGGCATGCTTTCTCTAGTATTTTCTCTTCTTCTCCTGTTGTTTATTAAGCCCCACTGTTTCACATTTCATGTTCTACAGTCTATGAAGAGCCACCTAATTATCTGAGAAATATAAGTAGCTGACACCCTCATTTTAAAAAGAATCTTTGCACACAGAAAAAAGACAAGTATCTCCTACCTGCACACTAGCTTCCTACTTGCAGTAAGGTATCCCCCAACACCACTATGGTACATCATAAAAACATGGGATGTTAATCCTTACCTGCAAAGTGAAGCAGTGTGGTCCTGGAAAAACTCTGTCATTTTGCATGAACAGAATTCTACTTAACATGTCATTGACAAGGCAAATTTGGATGAACAGCATGTTCCTTATTGCTGTGGCTACTCAGTTTATTCTTGAGAGAAACCTGATTTCCCATGAAAACATTTTTAAAATAAGGACCTATAAATTACAAGTTCACCAATATGACACACGGTCACATACTGAGTTCCTAAAATGGGACATTGTCCTCCCAGATGTAACATGTGAACAAAATGACAATAATGTCACAAATTCAAAACAATATGGAAACACAAACTATTCACTATTTGAAACATGTTAGTCCCACCACCATTGTTTGTGCAATGACTGCTATGAGCTGTTATGTGCTATCAAGCCACTTTCAACCTATGGCAACACTACAAATGAATGACCTCCAAAAGCTCCTGTCATTAACTTCAGTGTTAAATTGCTGTATGCAACTGCATCCAGCATGAAATGGAGGTGCAGATATGTACTAGACACATCCAGGGAAGCTTAATGCATACACACTCCTTGGCCATGTCTTTGCCAATATCACATGGATTTAATATAGAAATAGAGAAATGGACCTTCAAGAACACAGCAGTGCCTTATTAATGTGAAAAACAAAAGTTAGTCCACAAGGATCATCTCCCCTCTCCTTTTTGAGTGTGCTTTAATTTTACAGGTTACTCTGCTCCAGCAGCATAACACTATGCTATTTCTCTACCCATCTGCCTCTAATTTTAAAAGGAGCTACCATAGTAAGACATCCAGCAATGAACAGCCCACATGCATGTCTTGCTCATTTTTTATGATTAAATTTTAAACATTGTTTAAAGGGTAAAAAAACCTGTTCATATCAGGCACCAAGCACTTTATGAAAAAAAACCCTTACAGCTTCTAAGCCCACAGCAATAAATGCCTTAAGTGCACCCACCAGTGGTCTGACTGATAGCGTACCTTGTTTTATCTTCAGGCTGTCAGACCTCCATTATTACATGGACCAGATGTCCATCACTGTGTGGTACATTTCAAGGTCACATCCCTATTTCAGAACATTATAGTCTACTGCAATGAAATGTGCCCCATCCAAGCTACAATGAACACTCAAGTGATGCTGACCTACCTCTGAAGTTTTCATCTATCTTAGGCTTGAAAGCCCAGCTAAGACTCACCCAGAACTTTCCTAACTAGATATGGCTCTAACATGTCTTCAGTGTTAAGTAGATTCCAACTCTTCCTTCTTTCAAACATATTGTTTTAATAGGAGATCCTTCCCTACCTTTGTGCCCTCCGGCTATGTCTGGGCTACAAATTCCACCATTCCAACCAGCACAGCCCATGCCACCTGGGAATGAGGGATGTAGTTCAACGTATCTGGACAGTACCAGACTGGGGAAGGCTGCTGTAGAGCAAATTCCTCACTGCCTCTCCAAGGTCCGCCAGTGGTCTTTCCCAACCTTGCAACTGGAGATCTTTTGAATGCAAGACACCACAGACTGAACTTCGGAGCCCGAGCATGGAAAATACTGTATGTGCTCTTCCACTGATCTGTAGGCCCTTGCTGATTCTGGCTTTTTCCACTCTTGTTTGATTCAGAAAATGTAAGTGTGGCTATGCTTTCTGAAATAGATTTTTATTTTTTTAAATCCTAACAAATTGCTAAGCCCATTTGATAATATTCATTAACAAAAATTTCCACTTATGTTCATGGTGCAAAGGGTTAAAGTATTTTGGAATGTTAGCATACATAACATTAACTGAAGCACACAAATAGAATCAGGAATATAGGAAGGAAGAATGTATGAATTAGAGTGGGCAACCTGTGCAGGAAAGGTTAAAACATGTAGCTACAAACTGCATTTCTCCATCCAATGGGCTCAGGAGCCATAGGCTCAATTGGTGTGAAGTCAGCTATTCATATATTATTACTGGGCCCTCTGCCATCCCCACAATTGGTTAAAATAGCCACCCAACACCCCAGTTGGTTCTTGGTTGGTAGCGGGCAAGCTGAGCAAAGCCCACATCATCTGTTAACCAAAAATGACATGTTTCATGAGATACAGCAGGAGCGGAATTTACTACAGTGTGATCCAAATACAATCTGATGCAGCTAATGGATGTTACACCCCTTATGATACCACCAAAGACAGCTTCCATAGCTTCAGAAATCAGCGCAGGCACTTTTAAAATAACAGCAACATGATGTCAAACACAAAATGCACATATCCCTACACAAAATCTCATATATTCATGCAAGAGCATTCCTATTTTTGCAGACATCTAAACTATTTCTACTTCCTTATTTCTACAACTCACTTTTGGCTGTTCTTTGAGAATGGTGGCTCTGAGCTCTGGGCTGAGTTTTGATGAATTGCTCTCTTGCCTGCATGTGTATCATTAAACTGCTGCCAATACTATTAATAGAAACAATTGTGTTCTTTGAAATTTTGCTTGGATGCTCCCATCTACTCGTCTACATTTCCCACTCAGCAGTGAACACACTGCTATTCCTTAATAACGCAATCAGGAAAGCGACCTCATACAGATTCATTTACAGCATGGGCGGGAGAAAGAAAGATTGCAAAAAAAGAAAGAAAGAAAGAAAAAGAATGGGAAACTGGTTGATTTAGTGAATGTGGAACAACTTTCATGTGGCAGCATGAAACGAATATGGTATGAATGGAGAGAGAGAGAGAGAGAAAATATTCCAGAGCTTTTTACCCTTTATAAACCTCGAGCTCTGCATTAAATGTGCTGCAGCCATTTGGAACTGTTCCGTCTTAGCATATCCTAGTCACAAGCATCAATACTTGCTTGAATTTAAATAATTCGCCGCACCTCCCCCCTCCTCTCCCCAACCGGCAACACACCCAAAAGCGATTCATTTTGCTATTTCTCCTCAGCTTTCAACATCCTGGTTTGTTTGTAGCACCTCGTAAGCCCACCCATTTAAAAAAAAAAAAGGGAAGACCCGAAGAGTCCATGATTTAAACCTATTCTTAAAAGAAAAGGTTGGCAGCATAAACGAGGTACATCTTGCCCTTTACTTCAGGCACGATTTTTTAAAAATGCTGCAGAATATTATCAATGGCTTCCCTCTTTCTGGAAACAAAGACACCGTTACCTTCCCCCCCCCTCCTCACCTCAGCAGGAGGAGCAGCAGCAACAGCAGTAGCAATTCAGATTTCAGCCCAATGGTTCCCAGAAAAAAAGCATCCCATTAAATCCAGTATATTCAGGCCTTTGGCCTAACAAGCAGCAGCAGTAGCAACAACAGAAGCAGCATCCATTTCTTCGGACTTCCTCCTCTCCGGTTTGCTAGGATTTCAGGCGCAGCCCTTTCTCTCGCTCTCTTCTCCTTCCCTCCTCGCTCGCTCGCTCGCTCGCCCTGCCGCCGCCGCCTCTCCTGCCTGTGTGTCTGCACGGAGCGCTCTCACAATGCTACCATCTCCCATCTCCCTCCTAACGGTTTCTCCGATAGACACTGGCCGGGCTCCAGAGCGCACCACACGGCAGCATCCATCCTCAGCAGCTCACAGCCAGCAGCGTGCGAGAGACCAGAAACACCCACACCCACAAGGCGGGAAAGAAAAGGAGGAGAGAGGGAGGGAGGAAAAGAGCGAGAGGGGGGGGGGAGGAGGAGGAGTCGTCACCGTGCTTGGAGGGGCGGGAGGAGATCTTGCGAGCGTCTGCGTGTGTCCAGAGCAGGATATCAGAGAAACACAAGGGCAGCTGCCACCCAATGGCCCTTTTGCAAAGTGTTCATTCCGCGCCCCCCCCCTCCCGCTCCCCGAGAGACGTTTATTTTTTTAAAGCCTCAGAAGCAGACAAAACACATATGTTCAATAGGGGCGCGGTGGGTTGGCCGGGCGAAAAGAAGTGGGAAGGACGAAGGAGGAGGCGAGGGCGGAAGGGAAAGCGCCGATGCCGGGCGACGCTGCTTGGGAGGAGGTGAAATGCGGGAGCTGCTGGCAGCCGCTAAGGTACGCCTGGCGCTTCCTCGAGCCCTGACTGCGTGGGTAAAGTCTGAGGGCACAACTGGTGCCAAACGCAAGGAGGAAGGTGAAAGACTGACAGACGACGAGGACGAGAGCCTTTCGATCATATGTATACGGGCCCCACCGCCCGTGGTTTGGGGGCAACAAATGAAACAATAAGAGCTAAGCAATCAGATCAGAACAGCCACAGTATAGTAACAGTATAGTAACAAGGACAGCAGTAATAGTAGCATTGAATGGGACACAAAAACAAACGCAGCAGGGAGAGGGGTGGGGAATTGGCAGCTTCCATTAGTTAATCTTCTCATTTCCTTTCCTGTACAGGGGCTGCTGAGGCCAAAGTTATGATTTGGAACTGCGTTGGTAGGAGGAAGGAGCTGTCCTGAGCTACATGAAAAGTCTTAATGGAATGGAAAGGAAAGGGGCGCATAAATCAGGCAAGCCAATTCCCGCAAACCCCCCAAATAATTTATTTTTAAAAAACATTCTCTATCCCAGCCCTTTGAAAAGAAGCCACACTGAAAAGTGCCCCCCCCCCAGTGGGGCTTATAGGATCTTTTTAGCCAAGTTGTACCAAGTAATATCTCCTCAGCTCCTTCACATGCTTTTGCTCTATTTCTCATATGGAAATAGGAATGTACACAAAAAAATGTACACATTCCTATTTCCATATGAGAAATAGAGCAAAAGCATGTGAAGGAGCTGAGGAGATATTTAATGTACACATTAAAAATGTCCAGGGAGTTATTGGAAATCATAAAACGGCTATCAGGCCAATGAAGTTTCTCTTTCTCTCAGTGAAGTCATGCTCTGTCAGCCAACCAACATTTGGGAAACAAAACCAGCAAATTCTGCCATACTACACTAATGATTTCCCCAAATTCTGACAGGCTTCACCCTTTTACTTCTGACTAGTTAAAATACTTTTTTTGCTACTACCTAAGCCAGCAAATCCCTTCAGACCCTCTCCTGCCCTTTCCAAAACATACTGTTCTATCTTCATCTGCTTGATCCCACACATGCAGCTGAATCAAAAGATGGTAATCCTGTTCTGTGTGCAAACAAATAACCAAGATAACTGCATCTCTCCAAGTCCACTATTCATGACCTTCAAATATGCATATAAGGACTACTGAAGAGTCCAAAAGAAAAAGCTTAGCAAAGCAAAGTGTGCTGCGTATATACTGCCGCTTGAGAATGCAAGAAGTGGCTTTTGGAGGTATGCTGAAAAAAGCCTAGAGCTTGGATTGTTGAGGGAGGGTTAAAGTCAATTTGGAGTGGTGTCTACCAGATTTTTAAAATGGTCTGTATGATCTCTGAAGACACAGACAGCTTGTGGTTTGAAAGAGAGGTGACACCCCCCTTAAACTACTACCATGTGAAGGGTTGATTACTGTTTGTACCATACTTTACTATCTTTGACTTCTTTAATATACCAGATGTTCTCATCTACCTCAATGGGTTGGCAGCTGAATTTTAGATATGAGGTCAATGGAGTTTTGGGGACAATACATATTAGCCCTTGATATGGTGAATGAACACACTATGTAATTTGTCTTTGTTTGCAATGGTAGCTCATACTGTGAATACTTTGTTATATTAAGATTATGCTAACCAGCTTTTTAAAAAACCCTTCAAAACATATCTAGAAGCAGGATGACATCAGTTGCAATTTCAGGATGAGATCTCAGTCACAAAATATGTAAAGCAAAGCATTTAAAGGCAATTCTTCCCTCACCACTCACAAAAAAGCTACTCCCCACATATGCAGGATAAGAAGAGAAAGCAGCCTTTTCCATCTGATATGTTGCAGACTACAATTGCCATCACTACACATAGCATGCAGCTGGGATGAATAAATTGTACTCCAATACATTTGATGCTGGATTAAGGCCAGTCACACAATTTAACCTATATGTATACAGTACATACAGCAGATTCTACATCTGTCTAGAAATCAACAGGTTATGATTAGTTTGTTAAACTATTTGGAAAAAGATACTTATTTCTGCAAAAAGATACTTATTAGTCAAACTATTTGGGATTTCTGCAAAAATATAAACAAAATGCAATTTGTCATTGCAGGTTAGAAGTATGGATATGAATTTGTTACTGCAGGTAAGGAATATGGACCCATATAATAGTAATGGTTTTACATTCAAATTACAGATGGAAGCTAGAACTATCCAATAGCGAAAAGAATGTACCTGGTTACCAAAGTAAGTGGGAGCCAGCTTTTGTTATCAGTGAAGACTTACCACTTAATGGCTGAGACACTACCTTGTTTCCCCAAAAATAAGACCTAACCTGAAAATAAGCCCTAGTATGATTTTTCAGGATGCTTGTAATATAAGCCCTACCCCAAAAATAAGCCCTAGTTAAGTGAAACCCCACCCTCTACCATTGTGCAGCATTGCGCAGCAACCAGAAGAAGATGACATGACTGTACATATTTGAATAAATGTAGAAATATGTAAAAATAAATGTAAAAACAAAACATCCCCTGAAAATAAGCCCTAATGCATTTTTGGAGCAAAAATTAATATAAGACCGTGTCTTATTTTCGGGGAAACACGATATTACACACTTACACAAACAGCATAACTTTCAGAAGCAAATTGCTGTAAGTTAAGGAATCACCATAGACATTATTTGTTGCACACTAAGTTGCACAGCTCAGCATGCAACTGATAATGTCTGCAGAGCAATTTGCATCTAAAAGTTAAGCCATTTGTGTGAGTGCACAATAGCATTTCAGCCAATGAATGGATGATAAGGTGTAATTCTGGCTTCTACTTAACCCTAGTTAGGAAAGCAGCAGCCACTTTTTGGAAATCAAATTCCTATCATTCCATTTCCCAGAATGGAAGGTCCTATTTCACCTACTTAGTGCCAAGTCACTTGATGACAGTGGTGGTGGTGGTGACAGTGGCAATGGCAATAGCAAGGATATTCATCATAGTGAAAGCTACCTGTGATTTTTTAAAACATCCTAGATTGAAGAGAACTCTACTTAATCATTCTTAACCATAACAAACATAACTGGCACCAAACTGTTCTGCTACAGTTAATGCAGGAACATACCATTCATTCCATAGAGGAGAGAGTGAGCATGTTCCCACTGATGGCTTCCAATTTCTTAACTGTGGTGAAAAAAGAAGCCAACACAATGTTTGCATCATCTTGTGAATGGTACCATTTGCTCATTAACACTGAGCATTCTTGTAGTTTTTGAAGGAGCAGCTGTATTAGTCTGTGCAAGCACATATCAGACAAAAAAACAAAGCAAGAAACAGACCAAAATGTTGTGCCACTTTAAAGATTAGCTACTATATTTTAATGTAATCTTTCATGGATCAAGTCCACTTTCTCAGACGTTATGGGGAAAGGCGCTGACGGGGCACACACCACCATTCATAGTTTCTCATTCATTCCCTAATATAGTTCAATAGCACCCCCCCCCCTTTTCTGATGTATCTCTGCCAATTAAAATTGCCCCACTGAGTAATTAGCTAAAGCTTTAGCTAGTTCATGTACTCATTATAGATATTAAAAGTTGCAACCTGAACAAAGGCAGATTTAAAACCTGTATAGGAAATTCAGGAAGTACACCGGAATTGAGTAGGACTTGTCTAAATAAATATGTAGAAAACTGCAGTGTTCAAATAGCTTGTGCAAGCAGACCTTGACAAATGTCTCTGTAACTATAACTTTCATCTTCTGTTTTGAGTGCTTGACAATAATCATTCCAAGTTGAGAAGTAAAACAAGATCATTTATGCCTAACTTCTGTATCATTAAAACACCTTTCATTTTATCAACCATCCAAAACATTAGGCCCAAGAATCAATTGTTTAGTGTGAACTTAGGGGGGTCACAAAACAATGGATTGGTAAGAAACTGGCAAAAATCTGCTTTTCATAGTTTCATAGAATATTGGAGCTGGAAAGGGTCTACAAGGCCATTGAGTTCAACCTCCTGCTCAAGGCAGGAATCCAAATCAAAGTGTACCTTGACAGTGTATCTGACAGATGGCTGTCTAACTTTCTCTTGAATGCCACCAGCGTTGGAATGCTCTCCTCCACCCACGGCAATTGGTTTTATTGTAATACTGCCCAAACAGTTAGGGATTTTTTCCTGTTATTCAGCCAAAATTAGCTTCCTGTAACTTGAGCCCATTATTTTGTGTCCTGCACTCTGGACTGATTGAGAACAGATCCTGCTCCTCCTCTGCATGGCGGCCTTTCAACTATTTGAAGAGTGCTACCATGTACCTCTTCAGTCTTCTGTTCTCAAAATTAAACATGCCCAGTTCTTTCAGTCTTTTGTTTCTGGTCCCCTTGTCCTTGTTGTCCTCCTGTGAACTTATTCCCATTTGCCTGTATCCTCCTTAAAATGTGACATCCAGAACTGGACACAGTACTCAAGATGAAGCCTAACCAGTACGAAATAGAGGGGAATTAGTACTTAATGTGATTTGGAGACTATACTTCTGTCATCATACTTGGGTTTCTGGCTTGAAATATGCATGCTAGATTCTTTACAGCAGTAGTTCCCAGTCTATGTGCCATATCAGTGGTGCAGTTGGGTAATTTTTCATTTTAATGGTCCTATAGACTGCTGTAGGGCTGTTCAAAAAGTAATATTACTTTAGAAGGTGACAAGCTAGCCCTACTGCAATTGGGGGCCCTCCTGTCATTCTGGTGAGTGGTGCTCTGGACCTCTGTCCCACTGCCTGGACCTGATAAGCTTTGTAGGAAGTAAATTACAATAACTGAAAGATTCCTGTGTATGGAATAACTTGCCCTTTGAAAAGGCATGCAGAGAGAAAATGGAAGGAAATATCTTCTGACACTGGGTAGTATGCCTTTATTTTTATTTTATTACATTTATTGTAGGATATACATATATGATTCTCAAAAAGTATCATCGTATCCCAGTTGCATTACATCCCACTATGCTTCCTACATTATAATTTAATATAATATAAATGTTGCAGAATGAGTAGATAGCTAATTTAAATATTATTATAAAAATAAATAAATAAATACCCATGTTTTTATTTATCAATATCTATCAACCCTGAGTGCTCACTGGAAGGACAGATCCTGAAGCTGAGGCTCCAATACTTTGGCCATCTCATGAGAAGAGAGGACTCCCTGGAAAAGACCCTGATGTTGGGAAAATGTGAAGGCAAGAGGAGAAGGGGACGACAGAGGACGAGATGGATGGACAGCGTCATCAAAGCTACCAACATGAATTTGACCCAACTTCGGGAGGCAGTGGAAGACAGGAGGGCCTGGCGTGCTCTGGTCCATGGGGTCACGAAGAGTCGGACACGACTTAACGACTAAACAACAAACAACAACAAATGTTATACCTAGATTTGATAAAAGAAATAGCATGGTATCATTTATTAATACATCTTTTTGACCAGTATTTTACTGAGTTGCTACTGAGTTGAAAATCCTGCCAGCATGGAATCATGCTACTTGTGCAGTTGTTTCGACTGTACAAACAAAACGTTATTTTCTTCATGGAGACCATTGCTTGTGAAATGGTAGTGTGTGTGCTGAAGCTCCTACAATACTATGTTGGTGGCATTTTCCACTCAATGGAAGCTCAATAGGATACTGGCTTCTGATTTCCAGCTCAACATCTGTAAGCTTAACCATTAAAGTCTCAGGCAAAATCCAAACAAACAAACGAACAAACCCAAAAAGACAAAATTAAAAAAGAGACAAAAATATGTGGCACCTTAAAGACTAACTGTTATATTTTAATGTGAGCTTTTATGGACACGTCCACTTCATCAGACATATGGAAACAGAAAAAAGTCTTGTGCTACTAATTCAGTTTCAGCAGAAAACTGACGACCACTGCTTTAAAAAACTGTACAGATTCCTAGAGAGAAGCAATTCTTGATAGTACAGAAAAGTAGGGGGGTTATTTCTGCAGCATCATGCATTTCTTTCTTAGTTACATGTATCTTGAGTTTCCTCCAATGAGTTCAAGGTGGTATACACTGCATTTTTCCTCCCTACTCTGTCCCCACAACAACCTTGTGTGATGTAAGCCACTCAATGGGGAACTGCTTGGCCAAAATTCAGCCAGTAGTGCTCATGGTCCTGTGGTCTTGAACCTCAGTCTCCCAAGCCCCAGTTCAGTTCTCTAGTCACTACCACACTGAAGAAGTGGGAAGGAACATCAGAGGGCACCAAGGAACTTGTCTGTGTCCTGGCTGGTTTGAGCCAGAAGGAAATGATGTGGGATTTTCCCTGCTCCTGTTGGGGCTCGAAATGGTTTTAGACCTTTTAAAACTGAGGGTCAGATGTTTGGGAATGCATCTTACCTTCCAGTAGCCTGTCCCTATCTCCCACAAGATGATTTATGAGGAGATGGAACCAGGCAATCAGATTTGTAAGTGATGCTTGCGTATATCTTCCACTGACCAATCACAAACAAAGCTCATTGGAATTAAAGACACAGAGCAAAAGCAAGTGGTGTGACAAAGGCTACAACTACATGGTCAAATACTTTAGGATTTGATGCTGGTGAAAAATTGATGAATTCATATATTTTAAACTGATCACATGATGCAAAGGCCATTTTGAAGCAATCTAGCATTTTTTCCTCCCAGCACAAAAGTTTTTTTTTTCCTTTCTGTGGGGGCTTCTATGCTTTTCAAGGCAGAAGGATTAGAATGGATTTATTCCCATGTGATCAGCTGTTGCGTTCTCCAAAACGATTGGGGTATGTGTGGCTACAGGTGGTATTCTGGTGATGTACTAAGCTGGGCATGATGTTTGAACAGCAGGAACATCCACCCTTGTGATCTTTCTCCCTAGTCACTCCAAAGTATTTTTTAAGCAAGCTACTGAGATTAGGACTAGATTACTTTATCACTACATTGATATACTAGTTTAGATCACCTATGGATGGACCAAAAAGAAAAATCAATATGAAATAGAAACAACTGTGCTGAATTCTGGAGGATGAACACATCCTGTTATTAACCAACCTGAGCTTCCCTCTGGAAGCTAGCTTAACCCTCTCCATTAGAACAAAAGAGAGGGTCAAATGTTCTGGAAAAATACCTTCTGTTTTAGACAGACTTTTAACAGTTGAATTGGGCAAGGCATTATTTATTTATTTTTGCATGCTATACATGATTGTTCTTTTTATGTGTGTTTTATTGTGTTTTAAAGTGTTATTAATTATTTTTAAATTAATTGTTTTAATATTATTCTATGTCTATTTGCTTTTAAATGTAATAACTTGTGTTTTTAATAATTTGTGAGCTGCCTTGGGCCCATTTATTGGAAGAAAGCTGGCACGAACATGAAATGAAATATTATAAATAAATAGTCAATCAAACTTGAAATGTGTTCCCAAATATTTAATTGCCAAAGTGAGATCATGAATGTAACTAATAAATACATCATTCCTGATCTGAAATCTATTATGGTCTGCTTCCAGAGACAGGATGCTGTACTAAATGAACAATTGGTCTGACCCACCACAGCAGCGCTTACATCCTCATGTTCTGTTTAGTCCTAACTTATGATAAATGGCCCTTTTGAGAGTTTTAAATAGCAAGACCCAAGCAGCAACCCCCAGACCACAGACAGCTCACTCAAACATGCAAGCCATAATCAGCCATAAAAGGCACCTAATTCACCTAATGAGATCCAGCTGGGATGACCTGTAAACAACAGAGAGGGTGAAAACTATAAAACATTACATGCCGTCTCATAGTGTATTTCAAACCAGTTATAGCTTCCAAGAGGGCTAAATTCTTCTCGAGACACTCCCAGATAGCTCTTAGAAATCAGTATTTAAACTTTAGAAGCAGCAAAACATTCCTTTTTCCACCCACCTCTTCATAGAGGTCCCAGGACAATCTCCTAAGCAGCAGTGTTGGGAGCAGGAAGGATTTGGTCTTCTACAAAATAGGCCTCCAGGGTTTCAGCTCAATTTTCACACAGACTACACTTAAAATAATCTCCAAGCGCCTGAGGGAGAAGTCAATGCAATAACTCTTCCATTCATTAGAGTTAGAAAAGTGCGATTTTGGCAGTGTGCTGTAATGCTAGATAGGCATATTAAAGAGAGTTGGGCTGCCTATAACTCATATACCCAACGGAGACAGCAGAATGTTTAATGGAGGAAAAGGCTGGGATGTTGTCCAGCTGACTTTGGAAAGTGGAGGCAGGATGAGTTGGGGGGCAAGTAGAACAACAAATATAAAGTTTCTTGCAGCACAGGGCTGCCCTTTGTTCTGCTAAGCTGTCAAAAGCAAACTGCACTTTCTGTGGTGGTGGTGGTGATGATAATGCCTGTAATTAAGAGTGCATCCTCTCTAACAATCCTTGGAATGAGGACCAAGCAGGTTTTGCTCTCATTTTATTCGTGTTCCTCATCTACCTCACCTTCCCATCTCTCCAGGGTAAATGAAAACCTTTCTGTTCCATCGGAGAAGGTAAAGGCAGTACACTTGCTGCAAATGCTGAGGGCAGTGTTAAACCTGCTTCTTCTTCCTGGCACAGCTTGGGAAAGATTTAGGAGCAACCACAACTCCCAGAATCCCACAGCCAGCATGGCCACTGCTGCTGATCATGCATGATCATTCTGGGTAGAGGATTTTGGGAGTAAAAAAAACGTTTCCAGTCCCTGATTACTCTAGTGACCCAGCCACTGGTAACAAAGCCTGCTGCCTCTGCATTGTCCTATCTTTATTTCCTTGTTTTACACAAAACCATCAATGGGCATGGTGCTTCACAGAGTAACATAATGGTGAAAGATAGGTCCTTTTCTCTAGGCACTTTAATCTAAATTTCAGCAGAAAAGGTGGGAGGACAGAATTTAGCACAGAATTTATATGCCATACTTAGAGCAAAACTACATGTTACATTATTACTCATGGGTTTTGTGAAAAGTGTAGTTTAACTGTCAACTTAAAATATTTATTTGCAAATACTTTTCAATTAAAGTTCAACAGAACTATATTTCATGAAGGGATCTGATTATTATGCATCTGTTCGAAGGTCCCTACACTTTCAACAAAACTCTCAGACTTGACTTGCTTGAGAATATGATAACCACAAACATTGGTAATGGCTTGGCCTCCACCCATCCTCACACATGCACCCTGTATGAATCCAATGTAACTCCTCTGCAAGATATGGCCTTAATGTTTACAGAGTAAGGTAACTGCCTCAGGTGGGGAATAATAAGAGGCAAAGTAGCAGGAAGATGTTGGAGAACTGAGTTGGATGAGCATGGTGACCTGCCTTGCAGCTAGACTCTCTAAGATGGGTATCTTCTTCCAGATACGGTTGAAGAACTCTCCAATCATCGGTGCCAAACTAAGATTCAACTTCTAATCTGTTTTCCATTTCAGTATACATGTAATGGAAAGGGACGCAATCTTGTCTTTGTCCTTAAGCAACAAAAGGTATTGGGCCAGCTCTACAGACAAGTCAAGGATGCCATACATTAAAGAGCTCCTGAATGTTGCCTCTCATCTTCAAATAACTCCAGCCTCTGATTGTGTGAACAGCATGATCCTGTGCATATTTTCACATAACCATGTTCTAACCTTGTTCAGGGGGACTGAACTTCAATTATTGTAGTTCTTGTAAACAAATCAAAATCCCAAATGAGTTATTATATCAGAATAAATGCCTAGGAGAAGGAAACAAAATATTGCATGAACAAAGAATGTAGACACACACACCAGAGTCCATTTAACAAATTTTGGAGAATGAAATTTAGTATTTTCCTCAGTTAGTGGTCATATTTTCAACAGAAGCAGAGGTAATCATTTTGCAAACAGACTTAACAAACTCTAAGCATTCTGCATCTCCCTCATCCTTCATCTCAATTTAGTCTTCACCTTTGATATAAATTTCAAGGTTTAAAGCAAGTGGGAATAATTTGCTGGCCGACAGATGTGGTAGGACTACAACTCCCATCACTCCTGACCATCAGCCCTGCTGCCTGGGCCTCAAGGAGCTGGAGTTCTGCAACATTTGGAAGCTCCTTTAAAGCCACTACTGTTCTCGGTCTTTTTATACATAACATGAACAAAATTTAGGTTATTGTGTCTCTATTAGATTTTCATTTGCAAACATTTAATAGAAGCTTGCTCCAGTTTTATAAGGTAATCACAGCAGGCTTACCTATAGTAAATCCTCAATTCACAGAATGTAATCAGGTCAGGATTTTCCTTAAAACATTTTTCTGACCCCAGGAGAGCAAAATCCTAAATACCATTAAACATACATACCATTACAGGTGCATGCTTAGTAATGGACCTTGTGGATGCAGTTTTAAGCACTGCCTTTTAAGCCAAATCACCTAAAACAAGGCAGGATACACTGATTGTCAAACCTTGCTTCAGAAGACCTCTTTGAGTAACTCTTTTACAGCTTGAGAACACAGTCTCGGTAATTCTATCACACTGCAGCCTTTATATCCTGGAAGCCTCTTCCATGGGGTTGGGCATTATATCATAGTAGCCGAAATCTTCTTGTGCAATTATGCATGCACAGCAGGAATGATGTGTACATAGTGCAATAAAGCCATATACACCCCAAAATTGCCAAAGTAAGTCTTTAATCAGTAATGATTTGCTGCCGCTGCTGATGTCATTTTTGTTTTGAGCACAGAATTGTGCAACAGGATTTCAGCCAGTATCATATTGCTAGCACCTGTGTCCAAAACACAGGTATGTATGGAGTGAACCTTGTTTGCATACTTCCTTGTGTATTCCTAGATGGGGAAAAGAGAGCTGGGGGCCTCCTGGGCAGTGGTATAGTAGTAAATAACCACTCCTCCACAGAGAAAGCTGAAAAATACATCACCTGGATTGGTCCATATTAACAAATAAGGAGCAGATATTTTGTGAAGGTAATGGCTCTTAACTATCTATTCAAGAGCAAACTACTCTCAGTTCTTTGAGTTACAACAGGTATAGCGTGCAACAGCATACTTTTCGTAGAAAAATCAGTTTCTCTCCTAGCTATGAGGAACAATGCAGCTAAGCACAGAGAAAAAGGGAAGTCTGGGAGTGAGGTGGTGGGTGGTAGTATACTTGCAGGTAGCCAGAAAGCCACAGGGTTTTTATCCTGTGAGCCCTGGCTGCACTGCTCCACTGTTTCTGGAAGTACTCCTCCTCTGACATTTTCCTGTCTCTGCTAACAGAGCAGGGTGAAGGAGGAGCACTTTCTATTTACTGTGCTATTGATTTTCCTCACCTGATCAGCTGCTTTCCCTTCAAAATAAAAGCAGCAGTGTTAAGCACTCTTTTTAAATGCTTTTTAAAAGTTTTGTTCAGTGAGAATCTGAATTTGAGCTATGATGGCTTACCCAAAGATTTAGAAGGACTGGTTCTTGGCTCACAAATCTCACTTTCTGCCACTGTAATGCTCCAAGTATCTTGTAAAGGAGTTCTATTTGCATTGGCAATGGCAAGGTCAAAACATTATATGAATATTCATACTGGAGATTAAAATACTGGATTTATTTTTATTCATTTTATTTGTTTTGCATGCAATTGAACTATGTTTTGCACAAAGTTTATGAACAAAAAGTAAAGGGAAAGCTCTCTCACGTGCACAAAAGTACACAGATTAATTTGTTCCATCAAATCTGGTAAGTAATTAAATAGAACACTTTAGCTGAGAACAATAAAGTCACTTTTAAAAACGTAAACCATCAAACCAGAACTAAAACATCTATCTATAAGTAAGTGGAGATCTGATCCATGGTTAAAACTGTGCTGAAGAGATTAATCAAAACATCTGTACTGCACTTTAAAAAGATGCTCTGATTAATTAAACACTTGTCACCTGTGGGGCAACATTAAAAAAAACTGTGTTTATGTGTGTTTCTTCAGAACTGCACTTAGAGCTTTCTGGCAACATGTTGCCTATAGATGTGAGGAAGATGTTTTCCTCTCGTCCTACTCCTAAATGAACAACATGGGTCCCTCCAAATTTTATCTATGCCCCTCCCCAGACCATCACATATCTATTCACATCTTCACATCCTTATTCACTCAGCCAGTCACCATGTTGGTTGGCAGACTCTGGACATTGTAGTCCAAAAAAAACTTTCAAAGGTGTACACAGTACCTCTTAACACAAACAAAAACAGAGAGCATATCCATCATCCTCTGAATCGTGAAGACTCCTCAAACAGAGGCCAAGATTCTGTCACTCTGGCAAAAAATGACACCACTCACCTCAAGGTGATACTAGTGGAAAGGGAGATCACACAACATATAGGCATCAAAACCAAAACAACAATTTACTACTGAGACTGAGGCAATTAATAGGGAAAGGGTGTATTGGGGAAGTGATGCTGACCACACTAAGATGGTTGGTACTTACAAACTGAAAAATCAACCTCAGACATGGATTGTAGAATCAAAATACGTTGTCAAGCATTAAAACAGTAGAATGTTATTAGCTAAGAATAAAACTGAAATAGTAAGGCAAAGACAAAAATAAAAATCAAGGACTGCCTGCCTGTACTCATATAAAAACTACGACTGAGGCTGTCAACCAGATCAGCCTTAGGAGGAGCAGTAAGGGAAGCTCTTGAACATGCCCACCTCAAATTACACCACTGTGGATGAGAGCACCCAGAGAAGACTCACAAAACATTACTCTAATAATTAAGCAGGAAAATATGGGAGCAGGTGTTCCCTTGGAGAGACTGGCCTTAAGCAGGCAAACAACTCCAGCTATGTTGAAAGGAGTTGTTGGGAAACACAACCCAGCTTGAAAGATATAAAAATATTTTGCTTTTTTTCAAGCAATCCCCATATTTGGAAGGGTGGAATCCCCAGTGTAAGACAGAGTATGGACTTTGGAAATTGGTTTATAATATCTATAAGTAGTAGTGTCATATCCTTGTTATTTTTAAGAGAAACAGTTTTTAAATTGGCTAGAAATAAACAGCACATACTGTACATTTTTTTATCAGAATAGTTTATATTCATAAAGGTATGTTAATTTAATCAATTAATTAATAAATTACAATCTATACAATTATTCCACTGAGTTCTGTTTAATTGAGTGACTGGCCTAGCAAAAGCCTTTGCACTGCAACATTCATTAACAGAACTAATGCTGTTTAACATCTATATGAGATAGCTGGGGGAGGTCATCCATATCTAGATGACACTCAACTCTATCTCTCCTTCCATCCTTCTGCAGTGGATACTGTCCTGTCCCTTGAGTGTTGCCTGGCTCCTGTACAGGGATGGATGAGAGACAACAGACTGAGGCTGAACCCAGATAAGATGGAGGTCTCCTGGGTGTGTGCCCCTGGTGTCTGTGGTTTGAGTGGTTCCCTCTCCTTTGGCAGGGTTACTCTGTCTGCCAGGGATGAGGTGCACAGTCTGGGCATTCTTCTGGACCCAGCACTGTCAATAGACAACCAGATAGCATCTGTGGTCCGATCTGCCTACTTCCATCTTAGATGGATTGCACAGCTGTGCCCTTATCTGGACACCCAGTCTCAAGAATAGATTACTGTAATGCTCTTTACGTGAAGCTTCCCTTGAGGCTGACTCAGAAGCTCCAGCAGATCTAGAACATGACAGCCAGGCTAGTGGGTGGAGTTAGCAACCTCCCCAACCTTGGCCACATTACACTGGTTACCTGTTCACTTCCATGCCAGCTTCAAGGTGATGGCTCTAACATAGGTAAAGGTAAAGCTTCCCCTTGACAATTGTCTAGTTGTGTCCGACTCTAGGGGGCGGTGCTCATCCCCGTTTCCAAGCTGTAGAGCCAGCGTTTGTCCGTAGACAGTTTCCGTGGTCACGTGGCCAGCGTGACTAGACACGGAAGGCCGTTACCTTCCCACCGTGGTGGTACCTATTTATCTACTCACATTTACATGCTTTCAAACTGCTAGGTTGGCAGGAGCTGGGACAAGCGACGGGAACTGCTGGTGTTTCGACCTTGCAACCCAGAGGCTTTTTGCAGTTTAAACCCGCAGCAGCACCACGCCCCACGGCTCTAACATAGAAAGCCCTAAATGGTTTCAGACCTCAGTATCTGGCAGAACACCTTTTTCCAGAAAGAACTGCCCACCCTACTCGTTCATCCCAGGCAGGATGTCTGAGGGTGCTGACCCTGAGAAAGGCCCAGAGGAAGAGGACTAGGACCTGGGCCTTCATGGTGGTCACACCCTGACTCTGGAACTAACTACCCCTGGACATCCATCTGGCCCCCTTGCTGATAACATTTAAAAAACTTCTAAAAACTTGGTTGTTTAGACAGGCATTTCCGTCAATGGAAACCTATTGAAATTATAGTCCCTCAAGACAACTGTACGACCATTTAAAATATTTGATGTGTTAATCTGTAATTGTTTGATTGTTATATTTTATGATGTTTACATGTTGAATTTATTTTATATTTATAGTGATGTTTTATTGTTTGATTATGTTGTGAACCACTCAGAGTAGTTTTAGGCTACGAAACAAAGAAACAAACAAACAACTTGTGCTGTCATGTCATGTAGTGGCACTGAAGGGTGCCAGCATGATCCAAAGCAAAGTATGAAGAGAGAAAATGGGAATAGACATGTTCAGAATTAGGATGTAGTGAATTATCTGGGTTAAAAGATCTAAATAAGTGAGGGCCTTCCCCCACAATCCTAATGATGGAACAATGTCACTTAAAATCACCCACAATTTTTTATCACTTTTCTTTATCTTCCAGGTATAATAAGTTGCATTAGGCCCATCATCTCCAGGCTTTTGCAAGAACTTGCTTCATTAGAACTCATGAGAGAAAGTAGATCAAATACTTTGGCAATTGACAAAATGAATAAAATATGGCTTGTTGGCACAGTTTTGTGCTACTGCAGCAGTCCTTTGACAGGATATATGCTTTATTCCAAGGCAAGTGACAGTAAAACTCATTCTAAAGACAGTGGAGAGGGATTAAAAACTATGGAGCAAGACAAATTATCAAATAAATTAAAAAGAACAAGGAAGAATACTGACTCTTAATGCTGAATCTACCATTCAGCAGGACTCACCATCTTTTCAGTGCTGTGTGAAATTAAAGATGAATAGGGTTGAAAATAAGGAACCTTATGTCCTGCAATCATAGGTAAATGCAAACTAGCTTCCCAGCGAAGCAGCAGATCAGGAAAAGTGTAGTGTTGGATTTGGTGCTGGGGGCAACTCTAGGTTTAAAGGACTTGTGTAAGCAACTTTCCCATCTGACCGCTCTGTCTGTGCAGTTGCTTACAAAATAAACTCTTCATATGTGATGTACTTGCTTTTTCTCACACAGAGACTATTTTAGTGTAAAACAAATGCTATTTATAAAGAGTCCCAACACTCCCTCCTTCTCCCCACACCAATACGTTGACCATTTTTTAAAAGCTTAAAAGCAGCTGCAGCTCTATGAACAAAGCCAAGCTGAGTTAACATAGTACAACAATAATAAAAGATGCAATTTTAGATCTTGCCTGATCTGAAGAAGTACCTAACTGCTGCAGATGAGCTACTGCTGTTTCCACCAAGGCCTAGTTATTGCATCTGCTCTGCCTCCACACTACACTATGTCTGGAAAGCACAATTCACTATAGCAGTGGTTCCCAACTTTGGGTAACCCAGGTGTTCTTGGACTGGAGCTCCCAGAAACTCTGGCCAGCACAGCTGGTGGTGAAGGCTTCTGACAATTGCAGTCCAAGAACACCTGGGTTACCCAAGGTTGGGAACCACTGCTGTCTGTTTTTTTAAATCAACAATTTTATTTATTGTATTGTCTAATTGTCATATTCATATGAGCTGCCTTGAAGCCTTTTATGTAGCAATACACAATAGCAAAACTAACTGAATCCAACATAGCATTTCAGCATCTGGCTATTTGTGCGTGTGTGTTTTTAAACTGGGAAAAGTATTGAAAGGCTAATTCACAGTGGACTTATCCATTACAGTCTGAGAATCTTTCTACAGGGATTTGCAGGGTATTGTCAATCTCCTAGTAAACTTGATTCTTCTTTGATTCACTCTGTTTGTTGACTTCTGTGACAAATTCAATCCTAGTAAATTTGCTGCTGTCTTTGGTAATGCAGAATCAAGGCAAGAGAAGGCCATGTCTTAGAAATGTGGAATTCTTAACTCAAATCTTAAAACACACAAATTAAGATGGGCAGAAACAGCCTCCATCTTTGCGGCCCAAAACCGGTAGAACTAAAATGCTGATTTACAATCCCCTATTGAATTCCAGAAGAAAAGAAAAAAGAACTGCAAAGCTTAATTCATAGAAATTGCTAGAGATTGTGTGTGGTGGAATGTTGTTTACTTGTTGCATGGGGAGCCTTTAATCTGAGGAGACTGTGTGCCGTGCCATGTGGCCAAACAGTCAGCTGCCAATCCTCATTCTCCCTCACATTTGACAATCAGTCTTTTAATTTGTTTAACATTCCACTTTAAGCGTATTGAAAGCTCACCACCACATGGCCAACATACAATATGCCACAATATATGAAGTACTGTGGGCTGCTGGTCTTTTCAGGACGTAACTTAATCTAGGGACCTGGCTAGATAAAGGCTCTATAGTACAGGAGATGGGTGGCAACTTCTCCCAGATTATGTGGAAAATTGGATCTGGGGCAGCATAAGAAAGGGAGAGAGTGTGACATGAAGGACACAGTGTTTCCAGTTGCTGCTCCCTGCCTTTTTTGCTTATGGAAATATAGAGAACTGCTGGTTGAAAGTCTCTAATGCTGCTTTCAGCAACAGACTTCAACAGATTAAAGAGAGGGAAAAGACGCAGAGTGGTGGGACTGTCTTTGAATTCAGAGGCAGAGGAGGAATGATTGGTTAGTGCTAGATAGATTGATAGTCACCCTAGCCCAGAAAGAACCCTCCCAGCGACACCTTCTCTAAGCAGCATGCAAGGCTGTAAAAATTCCAGCAGGATAAATAAATAGCAAATAATTATTTAATGTACTTATCTAGAACATCAGAAAGAGGAGGCATCAACCCTTATTAGCAACACTTAAGGTTTCAAAAGATTTAAAAAATAATGGGTGAAACTAAAGATTAGTCACTATCAAATTAGTGGACTATCAAATACCAGTATATAATCTTATATATTGTATCTGTCAATAGTGCTGATCACAAACACACACCATTGTGCATTTTGGATTGTGTGGGGAATGAAGAAAAGAACTGTTTGACCAGATTCCCAGAGTGACAGCTGTTGATGGACAACGGCCAAGGGGAAATATTCTACCATTGTTTTCACATTTGCTCCCAAAACAATTAGAATTTGAGTGAAGACTTTTCCTTCTTTAAAAATTGTACCATTTGGCATGGTTTAAAATGTCCCTACATATAGAACCAAATGAAGGGAAAAAAGAGAGGACCCAGTTTTGGAGGGACTGGATTTTAAATTAGCTGATTTGGTTTATACTGCTGTAGGGTATTGTTTTACTTGTGGGGTTACTCATACATCACCGTGCTAATGAGGTAATGAGTAACCAGGTGCCTGTATATTATAAGAGACAAGCCCTGCTTTATTTCTAGATTAAACCGCCTCAACAGTGAAGAGCTATTGCAAATATTAAATGTAATAGTGTAGGAATACAGCCTGGCCTCACTTAGGGGTATCATCTGTCAGTTCTCTTCCATCCTATTTGGTCACTAGTGTGATTTTTAAAAAAATCAGGTGATCATATCATATCACCAAGTCAGCACAAAAAAGATAAACTGCTGAATTTTCCAAGACTCATCATCAGCTTGGTCATCATGACACAACATGGATGGAGAAAAATAAAAGCCCCCAAATCAACCTGGCTAGATATAAAAGCCACAGGAGTCCCAGGATGGATACAGAGGCTTAAAGAATCCATTTGTGGTGTGCAAGTACCAGGGGTCATCTCTGGGGATGTAGATTGAATTACCTTTCTATGGAACGAGGCATGAATCTCTCAGCCAGCCATGCATTTCATTTTAGTAAAAGCACAGGGCTACTATGCTGGCTTGGAGCAGAAGTACTGAACAACATGGCAGTCTTCACTATGCATCAGATTGAACTGAGAGTAGAGACTCGGGCAAATATAGTCAAATTACAAATATTAATAGCAACAGGAGGAAGGTGCAATGCCATGCAATCCTGCCCTGCAGTGCAGTGCATCTGTGGAGTTGGAAAACTTGGCTTTGCATGTGCATGTGTGCATGATTTTTTGGTGGTCCAGTAAAAGTATTACCCTACTCTAAATTGTTTTTTTTTATTCTGCTCATGGACTATATAGCTATGTTTCTTCTTAGGTGTAACAAAAATGAACCAACTGATATAAGAGAAAGATAGCTCAGGTTTCATTATCACTTTCTCAAGACTATACCACCATGACCACCCTTGCATTTATACACAAGGCCAATCCACTGACAACTATCTTTTGATTTGTTGCATCTTGATGTTTAAAAATTGATGTGGGATTTTGTTTGTCCTAATATGTTACACCAGGGACGTGGTGGCGCTGCGGGTTAAACTGTAGAAGCCTCTGTGCTGCAAGGTCAGAAGACCTGCAGTCGTAAGATCGAATCCACGCGACGGAGTGAGCTCCCGTCGCTAGTCCCAGCTCCCGCCAACCTAGCAGTTCAAAAGCATGTAAAAACGCAAGTAGATAAATAGGTACCACCACGGTGGGAAGGTAACGGTGTTCCGTGTCTAGTCGCGCTGGCCACGTGACCACGGAAGATTGTCTTCGGACAAACGCTAGCTCTATGGGTTGGAAACGGAGATGAGCACTGCCCCCTAGAGTCGGACATGACTGGACAAATTGTCAAGGGGAAACTTTACCTTTACTAATATGTTACACCAGGTGGGCTATAAAAACACCACAGTATCAAAAAGCAATAAATTCAAGGGAACATGTTTGTCCTGTGTTTTTTTAAACTACTGAAAATCTGTACATAGTAAATTGCTCTAATCTGGAGCAATAATTTAAAACTATATAGATGACAATGCTGCAGGCTGACTAAATTGTAAGTTTAGTTCTGTGTTGATTCTGCTACTATATGGTTTAAATGTTTTGAGTGTTTTAACTTGTTCACTGTTCAGTTATATGTCTATTGGCATCTGTATGTTTACTTTATTACACTGTGAACTGCCCAGAATGGTGCATTGCACTAATCACGTAGTATATCAATCAATCAATCAATCAATCAATCAATCAATCAATCAATCAATCAGTAAATCTGGGGGCTTCAAATATCCAATTCTGGTTCATGAGAGTAAAAGACTGTATAATTATTAACAGTATCCACAATAATCTTCATGGCATAATAAATTTGTTCATCTTTATGATGCCAAGTCCTTTTAGTTGTTAAGAGATGGAACATTGGATGTTTTTTTGCTTGAATTTGCTAAGGCTTTGTTTTTTTAAGACTTGGGCAAACTATATGAGTTGTGCTCTCAGGATGCCTGCTGAAGGATTCTCTTCTTGCTTCCACTACGCTCTGTCTATAGATCTATAGATCAGCCATTCTCATAGGGGGCCATATGGCCCCCTTTGGGCCCCTGGCACATTTGAAGGGGGCTACAGACTGGAAAAAATTCTTCACACACCACCTTATAAAATTCAATACGTGACTTATACAATCCTGATTTGGCCTATATTTCTTTCATATTGTGTTTATGACCATGGTCAATAAAAAAGGTTGAGAATGGCTGCTATAGATAACTACCAACCTCTTTCTCTACTCCATAAGAATATGAATCCTTTAGTATAGCTGCTTCTGAAAATTTCCCCCACTTGGGTTAACAACGAGCACACACACAAGTAAAACTGAGTTTTTCCCAAGAGAATGAGGAAACCACATTAATCATAAATCTCCAGTCCTCAAGTTGGTTATGCTTATGTTGAATAGTTCAGAAAATGTGGCTTAAATGGTATGGATAGATAAAGGAGCAGTGAGCTACTGAGTTAGGACCATACAGGCTAGCCCAGTATACTTTACCCAAGTGAGCAGTAATGCTGTAAGGTTTCAGAAGGATCTTTGCCAAAATCTGTTCCCTTCAGTTACTAGAGTATAAATAGGATGTGACTTCCTGAACCTCGTAAAATATTGTTTTTTTATTCCTTTTTTAAATGCCTTTTTGCATCCCAAAATGCAACTTTTCTAAACTCTGCTTCCACACACTAAACACAATTTCTATCATTGAGCAACAGCCCCTCCCAGATTATGTGATCAGCTCTCCATTTCAAAGCAAAGGCAGCCAGTGCTTAGCAGAACCAATGTATGAATAATATTTACAATTAGAATAAGTGTTTGATCCCTTACAGTAACATGTACCTGAGCATTTGAGGACTCCTATTAATTTATGGCTTCATCAGTCTGCAGTTATTATTAGTAGCATTATTAGGTTCCGAAACATAACATAACTATTTGCTTTTTAATCATGGGAACAGGTGGTTGGCAGGTCATTTATTGGAAATGAAATGTGTGGATGGAAATATAAGTTTGCTGAGAAACTGGAGTAAATCATATGTTTTTCCCCTTGAAGGAGCATTAAGCCTGGCCTCATACAAATATCTTGTTAGCAAAATAGTGGTCTCATGGGTAAATATCCTAATAAAGGTTATTTACCACCTTAGGCAATGTTCTTTCTTAACATTTTAAACTAAAACACACATGGATGGCATGTGTGTTCCACAAATTATGTTTTTTTCTGAAGGTCATGACTTGCTCATATTAGAGTCTGAAATGGACTATGGTTGCCTCAAAGTGAATGGTGGCATTTAGACTTAATTATAGATTTATACTTGAAAGCAAGGTAAACCAAAATCCTTCTTACTGAGGATAAGGAATCCCCAGAGCAAGAGAAATATGAAATAATTTTCTCCCAACAAGGGCTCTGCAGGCATTTACAAAATGGTTATTTGATATATGATGACTCTGTAATTCAATAAATGAGACACAGAGGCAAAGCTGAAATGTTCTGATTTTTTTTTTTTTTTTTGGTTCAGGTTCTCTTCTGTGATTGAAACTGCATGTTTTAGGAGGAAACTGTAAGTTCCATTATATATTTTCTCTTACAATGCAGGCCATCTAAACCTTACACATGTATCTTTTGTGCTTGGGGGTCCAACAACATCTGTGTAGTCTCTGTTTTCTGCACAAGTAAAAAGGAAGAAGTGCTAAGGAGAAATGCTTTGTAACATAACTTTCAGCGACCATACTGCCAATTATTTTATTATAAGCATTATGCTCTTTCATTAACACCTCTTTTGGGGCTGCTAGTCTAGAATAATGATAGCCTCTCATCACAAGGAAGCTAGTTCCCACTCTCATGACATACTTCAGCTATCTAGCTAAAACTTAGACAAAGATGGTGATGAATAAACAGATAAAGGGCTAGATATTATTATTCATAAGAAACAGAAGTAAGGAGACATGGTACCCTCTTAATATATCATTAAACCTGGTAATGGCCAGACATTATGCAGGAAATGGATGATGAGATTGCCTGATTTTTAAAACTTTCCCCCCTAAAAGCCAAAGCTAACCCAAAGCAGATTTGGGTTAGGGGATTTACGGCAGGGAATCAGCACTGGCGAGAATGATAAATTTCTACTCTTGAACACAAACACATATACCACACACACACAGTTTTACGAAATTATGGTTAGCCCTGTTGAAGATATTGTCAAAGTATGGATGGCTTGTATTCATGGAGCAGGACAGGTGCTTTTATTATCTACACATACATCATGTTGCTGTTTTTATGAAATGAAAAAGACACCACTAGCCTGTAATGGGTCTCTTATGAAACATGCATTGGGTCTTTAGATTACAGTTTGGTCTGTCAATTCCCTATCAGATTTTCTTTGTAAGTCAGGCTCTGAAAATTTTATTTTTTTGGACAGCAAGTTGCAGACTGTGAGAATTATACTCCAAAAAGTACATTTTCCAGGCTTTGCTATAGGTGATAAGTCTTACCTGTTATTGCCAGTAATTCGCAACAATCTCTCTATATGATCCAAGTTTGCATCCAGAAATCTATTCATTTTTTAAAAACAGGGCTCTCCCTTGTGCAAACAAGTCACACTAAATGATTAGAATGAGAGAGAGAGAGAGAGAGAGAGAGAGAGAGAGGAGAATAACATAATCATAGCTGACTCCATCACCACTGCTTCACAGATTCTGGGATAGTCTGCCAAACAAAGTATAAATCCCAGTCAATGAGAAACCGACCCCAGTTCAAATATTTGTATTGGCACTTGTTCTCCACTTGGAAAGAGAATTTATTTCTTGGCATGACCACATAATGTCCTCAATAAGAATATATTAAAAACACTTAAACATTATAGATAAAGATGCAGCCTGTTACTAGAAGAGCCATACACTTAGTTCCCTTCTTCCTTCCTTCCTTCCTTCCTTCCTTCCTTTCACACCCCCTCTCCCTCACATGTTAAGGCTGGGCCTGGGGAATATATTCTCCTCTAACGAGGCATGGAATTTGAGCAAGTCCTGGTGTGGGTGGATGGCAGCATTTAGGTGGTTTTCAAGTGTTTTTCTTTAAAGGAAAAATAGAAGAGACTACAGTATAGGAAAGTTGCTCTATGTTATGATCAATCACGATTTAATAAGACCTGATGTTTAAACAGGACAAGTGGAATTGTTCAGCTCTAGCAGATTGTTTTTTGTTTGATTTAAGTTGTGAGTGTCTCCTTTCCTCCCAGCTTCCTGTAGCATTACATGTAAGAGGATAATGGACAACAGGAGAGAATGTAGAGAAAATTATTCTTCTCCCGTACATAGTGGAATGTGCAGTTCAAGAAATTATGATACCAATTAAAGGAAGCAGTCACTGTGTCAGACACTGGGTTTAAAAAAAAAAGAAAAGAAATAGAGTTTGGTAAGAGAAGTGTAGCCTAGTTCTATATCATCTTTACAGCACTTGCGCCTTAAGGAAGAGATTATCCCAGCACTGTGTTACTGATTCTCAGGGCTGATGCACCACCTAGCAAGGTAGGAAACTGATTTATACACTGAAGTAGGGTATGTACTATCAAAGGTAGCCCAGTATTGTTTTCTCTGATTGCAGAAATTTTCCAGCATTTTCATCAAGGACTTTTCCCATTAACTGCTTACCAAATGGGCAAAGCAGTTTTTCAGATGTTCTGACTGCAGCTGCAGAATTCACCAGGCTGCATGGCCAATGATGAGAAATTCTGGGAAACAGTCCAAGAACATCGAGAGGGCCACACTCCTTCCCCACACTTTAACTGGAAATGGCAGGAATTCGTCCCCAGACGTTCACTGAACAGAGCTTGGATGTTTAAAACTGAGCTTTGAAATCTCCTAATCAGCATGGCCATTGACCATCCCCATGATGGCTAGGGGATTCTGGGAACTATAGTTTAAAAAAGCACATTTCTCAAGCTCTGGTTAAAAGCAACAGGATCTGTTACATGGTACTTCTTGAACTAATGAGGGCATAACAATATTTTTAAAATGAAATACTCTAATGGCTGATAATGTTAATATTATGATGTTATGAGTAATGTTTAGTTATTACTTCTAAGCACAGCTTTTCTTTGGAACTAACTTCTAGGAGTTTGGGTCCAATTTCTATTTTAATTTTTTAAAAGTAAAATTAAGAATTACTTAATAACACATTCCTTGACAAAGCAACACACAACAACTATCTTGTCACTCTTAATAAAAAAAATAACACTGATTGTGACATGGCAAGATCTGAACTTTCTATTCCAGGCTCTGCTGCTAATCTTTGGCCCCTTCCTACATGATAGGAGGAGGTTATTTGAGTCCACCTGCATGTGCTCTGGGACTCTACAGAATGGACATATCACTTCTATCGGCAGTCTGTTCAAGCCAAAAGGAAAGCAGGGAAAACATTTTGCTCTGCTTTCAATGAAGCTGCAGATCAGCCTATTATTTTCTTCCTCCTTGTCACTACCTACTTTTTATAAGCAGTTATGTTCTGTGTGTTCTGGGATCTGCAGCTTTTCTCTAGGATGCAAAAATCATTGTTCCCACAGCAACAGCCTGCAAATGCACCCACAGAAGTGCAAATCTGCTAACCAGGCCAACTTGTATTTAGTACTGCCACATGGAGAAAAAAAGATACAAAGGCAAAAGAAAAAAGAAACTGTACATTCACTCTGAGTCATACAGAGATTCAGACCCCTGCTCAACCGTAAAGATCACTGAACGAGTCCTTGTTTCTCAGCCCAGTCTACTCCACATGAAAATAAAATGAGACAATATCACATATGGAACCTGGGATCTCCAAGAACAGGACAGAATAAAAAGGAGAGGTTTTTAAATTGTTTATTTACCTTTTTTACTGCCTCTCCTCTAAAGAGGTCATGCATGGTCTTTCCCTATTTTTAGTATACTCATGAAAACCTTCTGAGGTAAGTTAGGTTGTGAGACAGCAATGACCACCTAGATACTTTCATGCCCTTGCGGAGAATTTTCACCTCAGTTTTTGCAGTCCTAGGCTTATGTTTTAACTATGCTAGTTATGCCATGCTAGCAGTTGTTAATGAGCTGTGACAGGCTGGGAGAACATTCCTTAGAGATTTCAGTAAATGTAATGTGTGCACTTTTCATATATGAAGTGGGCCCTGCCCTCTCCTTGCATTATACTGAAAAGGCACACATGTTGATGATGTTGGAAAATACAACCTTGCATGCTGCTCCCTTAACACTGGGTTTCACTGAGGAGTGTGACCTGTATCTGAGACTAATTTAACTGTAAAGTTTTTCTCTATAACTCAGTGTCCTTGAAATCAACCCTTACTTCCTGCTGCTTCCTTTGTAATAGCTGCTGCCTTTTCTCTCTGCTCCATTTTGTGCTCTCTAAAGGTAGACTTGTGGACATTTAGTTCCACATTATGTAAAAGGAAAGAACTAAAGCATATTCAGCAAAAGTCTTGGTTTCCTTTAACCAACAAACAACCAGACTGATCATAATTTTTTCCTTTTCTAAGGGAGGGGGTGAGACTGAGCAGATTCCACCACATTTTTGTTTGCACCAGAAAGGGAATAACCAAATTCCATATCATTTCAAAAGATAAACATACAACTTCTGTGACTCATTCTTCAGACTGGGTTTGCACTGGAAGCCATGCAGAGAAGGCACTTGTTACCCCCAGCATAGCTATGTTAGTGTACGAGTAGTGTACGTACATTCTAATCTACCTTTAACCAGTCAAGATAGGAAACCCTGAGAAAAATCTGGGAAAGAAGAGTAAACTAGGAATTTGCCACTGAAAATATGTGTGATTTCTGTCCTGATGGTTTGGAAGGAATTTGTTAAGCCCTCTAAGGAAAGGAGGAGGATATACAGTATGTATACCTTACCCTGTGAAGGAAGGAATATTGTTGTTATAAACAGATGAAGAAAGTTCAATGAGAAAAACTTCTCATGGACAGCAGCTATATAAAAAGCTGAAAAGACACTGTTATATTTTTAAGTGGTGGTTAAGAATAGGTTCATAGTGCACAAGTCACATGGAACTCCATATTGAATCAGGGACTCTATAGCTAGTGGAAATCGGCTGGTGACATCACTCCCATTCTGCTGGTGGAGCTATACTACAGGATACTGGCTAATAATTTGATGCATGGCTGGGAGATTTTGGAGGGCTCAGGAGCTAATTCCAAACTACCAAATTCCAGTTTAAAAAAAGTGTGCATTTTTTGTTTCATTTTTGTGGGTTGGGGGCCCTGAACCCCATTTTATTGCAAAGCAATTGCTCCTGGAAGGTTCCAGGCCTTGAAACAACTTTTCTTTTTTGAAGAGATGTCTTTTGGGGTGTCACCAGGGAAGCACAGAAATAAATGTATTTTAGGGGGACATCTGGGGCCCTTTGAGGCCTGCATGGGGTCTTAGGGCTTCACTTTGCCAACCCCCAACTTTAGTGACCTTACTCTATTTGGGGTCACCAGATCGATTCAGCCCAACACTTATTATCAGATTAATAAGTATGGACAAACTGTATTGTTACATTTTGAACAACATTGAACCATTTCAATATAAACTATTAATAGCTGAACAAAATGTTGAGATTTGCAGCTAAGACAATGAAAAAGAGCAAACAGAATATAAAAATAAAATTATTTTAAAGCTGTAAATTAACATCTATCTACCTTCTGGGAAAAACAGGTTCTCCCCCTACACACACCTTTAAATTAGATGCCCTTTTGTTTTTTTGGCATGAACCTCTCTGGTTGTTTAAAGCTAAAGGCAGCCTCTCCCTTTCAAGAAAGATTTCATTGTGTCCACTCTGAATAGATGCCCTTTGCAGTGTTTAGGTTTCCTTGGAACTCCACTATTGTTTTGCATGCTATTCAGAACAGGAATATTTATTTACGCAGCTGTATGTGAACCTTTTGTGGACAGGTGCACTCTATAGATCAAGGACAGTGGGCTGTATCAAAAGAACAGAATTGCCATTGATTTATAGAAGATCACGCTGAGCAGAACTGGTTTCATGAGCAGACCTCATTAGAATTGTCATGTTCCCCCTACTACCCTGAACACTTAGAAGCTTCAAGGTATTTTTAAAGAACTATTTGTGCTCTGAAGCCTCTTCCATCTGAGATACACTGATAATATCTTCAGTAACTTTCACCTTATCATCAACTTGACCTTAGACCAATCTATGTACAGGTACACTTTCTGCACACCATAGTGCAGCTCTATGGTGGTGATTTCAGCACCACATCAAAAACTCACTGATTCTTAAACATCAGGTCTCCAGTTTCCACTAGAACACATGACAAAACTTAATGCTTACAGCAAAGCCTTTCAATATAACTTCATCTGCTTGGATCCACAAAGCAGAAGCTGAAATCCTGTTGAGTAGCTATGTGAATGTAATTCAATGTTACACCAGCAGTAGCTGTAATAGCACCAAGGTGGGAGGGCTATCTATCAAGCAATTCCACTGGTACTTTGCACAATCAGTCATGATGGGAACCACATGACTAATTGCACAATCTGTGTTGCCTGGACATATGGCCTGGCAAAGTTATGCCTGTGTTTCTTCGCATTTTGTGGTGATTAACAGAATTCTAGCTAGTGTCTCAGAACTTAGTGGTTTTTGTAATACATCTACCAAGAAATGTCCTGTGTTACAAGACAGATTCAAAACAGAAAATGACAGAACATCGTTGGTAGTCATTTATAACTCCAAGCTGTGATCACTTGACCAGAACATCCATGATGTACAGCACATACTTATACTTCCCTCTCCCAGGCTTGGGGAAGGGGAGTGACCTGTATTCCTTTACAGACAGATTCCCAAGCTTAAATAACTATTGATGTACAACAATGCACACAAACAGATAAGGAGACAGGAGCCATGCCACAAATGAATATGCCAGTCATGTCCCCACATCTACTCTAACATCACCATTACAGGCCTGAACAATGTCACCCATAATTTCAGGGGCTGATCTATGTGTTTTTCTGCTAATGTGATCTATGCCATCGTTTGCCAGCCGTGCCCCTCTGCACTGTACATAGGGCAAACAGGATAATCTCGGTGCAAGAGAATACGTGGAAACAACGTCAAAGATGGCAAAATACAGAAGCCAGTTTGAGAATGCTTCTACCTCCCAGTGTACTCTGTTGCAGATCTCAAAGCAGCTGTTTTGGAGAAAAGGAATTACCAAGGAAGATTCAAGAGACAGAGACAGCTGAAGTGGTCTACAGTCACACATTTCAATATATATCATAAGGATTAAATAAGAATCATGGATTTTTTGCAGACTCTATTAATACTGTGGATTCACCCATAGTCTTAGATATAGTTGTAACAGCAACAACAACAAAATAATTCTTTTCTCTGTCATAACTCTACCCTTGGCGCACTTCCAGAAAACCACCTGATTGGTTGTAACAGAATGTCTATGTTATGAGCAATCTGACTGACCATTATTGATATTAACAACATCGTTGTCATTTTCACAACCTATTCTTAAGGTCACTGTCACCCTCTTTTTCTCATCTCATTTGGCCTTCACCCTCCAACTAGTTCTCTCTCTTTACACCCCTGTAGCCTAAGCATCAGGCTCCATAGGTCTGAGGAAATGGGTTGTAAATTAATCCATGAAGATTTACACTGAAATAAATTTGTTAGTTTTTCAGCTGCCACAACTCTTTTGTTTTTAATTTTGTTATTTAATATATTATGTTTCCCTTCTGTCATTTTTTGGATACCCACTTATTCACAAATATTAATTCAAATTTTCCCAGCTTGGGAAAGTTACATTTTTTGGACAAAACTCCTACAATTCCCTAACCAGCATGAGCACTGTGATTCTGGGCATTGTAGTCCAAATATCTAACGTTTGCTAACTTGAACACTCAACATGTAAGATGACAGCCATGGCAACTGCAACAGTTTCCTGAAAGCAAACATCTGGATAAAGAAAAAAAATACATGAGTTTATAGCAGGATTGGCCTGAAGGGCTCTTCAAATGTTTTAGGCCTGCAACTCCCCAAACCAAGGTAGCCAACAGTGAACTGTTAGGGAAGTCACACTCCAAAAACATCAGGAATACTTCAGTTGCCCATACCTACTGTAAGCTGCTAAAAGTCTTCATTCTTATTATGCTTCAGTTCCCTTTTTCTTTTTCTTGCAAACTGTATAGCAGCTTACGTAGAGCTCCCCTCCAGTCTCCATTCTGGCAAAGACGAAGCCAAAACCTTCTTAGTTTTAACACTGTCCTCAGGGCATTCTCTACCTTCTGTTTGGAAGACGTAGATGCACGACAAGTTTACACCAGCAGAGAAAAACCACAAACCTTCCAAATAACCTTGAATCCAAATATAGCTGCACCCAAATTCTACTTCACTATCCTTTTGATCAGTTTGTACAAATGAACAGTGAATAAGATTTAAAAAACCCCACTGTATGCAGATCCATGTACTGTCCCTGCATACCTGCCCCAAAGTGCTGCTCTGATGACACTGCTGGTTGCTCTCCATGGTGTCTACCAAAAACCTTTCCTAGCTTTGTTTCTTTTCATTGGTGATTCTGGCAATTGAAATTTGGATGCTTTGCATACAAAACCTATGTACTGTGGTTGAGTTGTGGGCCCCCTCAGGTGGCAGATCATTCTGAGGATATGAAAATGAAGAGCTTCTTGTAAACTGTAGATTAGAAAGGATGCATTTTGAAATAACTAGGAGGGAAAATTTTGTACTGAACACTTATTAATACCTGAGTTCAGGTAGGAAGGAATTGTTCTTAGATTTTCCAGGAAGGCATTGCTGGTAGAAATTAAAAGGTGTTTTCTTTTTAAAAGTGGCAGTGGAGATAGAAAGGAAGGTCCACAGTAATCTTCCAGCATGAATACAAAGATAGCTTCACCTTTGACAGGCAATTCTTTGGAAATATGTTAGTGGAAAGGATACATGCCTCAGCTTGACCAGACATCTGTCCAAATGCACTATATCATTAGCAGAAATGGAATATGCCTTTGGTATTTCTTTTCTTTGAAGGTGCCCTCAGAAACGTTATGACTCAGTAGACTTCGCAGAGAAAAAAAATGCACTCTCATGACTCTATGGGTGGTTTATGCAGAGGGGTACATTCCTATTCTACCTGTATATTCTACACAGTCTGCAATGATTTGCAGAAACAAACTTTTCCTTGGTGTGAACATAAGGAAAATATTTTTATGTGCATGCCCCCTTGTTCTGAGCAGAGAGAAGATTCAGGGGTTCCAGCACTTCCCCAGAGCTCAATTCCGTTAGAAGCTGGCCCATGAAATTTATAGTAAGAAATTTATGGTTTACACATTTATACAGGCTGAGAGATTTCACAGCATCAATGTTTCATCAGATCTCTTTCCCCCATCACATTTTTGGGAGACTATAGGGCCATAGGATTTCTCACAAAAAAACACAAAATTTTATTGCAGAACTTAGAGGAAGGATGACTGTTAAACCAGTTTATAGACTACTGTAGAAATTCTCTTATAAAACTTACAGATCAGAAAGCACTGACTTGTTAGCTTTATAGCTGAACGGCAATTGTGATGTGGGAGCAAACAATGTGCATTCTGATGCAATATAATGCTCTTATTTCTTCAAAGCTTCTTAGGGTAAACAGACCTGACACATCACAATATCTTCTTTCTGTGGATATTTGAAAGCTACCCAGATCAGTAAATCAGATACTAGTTCATCCAAGAGTCTTACTCCTTCCCGTTTGCTTCTTGGATAGTATTCATTTTGTTTCACTTTATTTCACTTTATTTCATTTTATTTGCCTGTTGTCTTTTTAAAAAAAAACTGTTGCAGAATTGGGGAAGGAAGTAGCACCCCAGGTACTAGCCGATCAATGCTGTACACAACCAGCTGCTACTGCAAACTTACAGGCCCAGTTTGACCCTGGAGATTGAAAAGTAGGCCAGAACTCATCGAAGTGAGTAAGATTTGCAATAATGAAATCATCTTTTTCTCATTTTCACAGAAAGCTTGGAAACAATACTATGTTAAAACTAATGTGTTAATGTTAAGAAATGAAGAATTTTATTTTGTTAATGTTAAACCACCAAGTAAATATATAAAATCAATTTGTTAATTCCTTAAATACTTAAGTTAGAAAAAATTATTTAAAATTTCTGAAAATGGCCAGTAACAGATTAACTTAATACAAGCCAATAAGCATTAGTTTAAAATAACACCATTGGTGTTTAATGATTAAAATAATGAATTTTAAATTTGATGAAAATTTCAGTATAATGAGTTAATTAATTTTAACAAAACATTTTCCAGCTCTGATTTCACATGGCATTTAAGAAGTAGTTAAGACTTATTTCAAAGGAAAATAAGTGAAAGATCTAAACCCTGCCAAATACATGGGTATTAGATTTACTTTAAAATGACAGAGAAATTAGTAGCAATTATCAGCTCGCTTATCTGAACCTCCCCTCGCCCTATGCCAGGATGTGGGAATCCCAGCTAGAATTTGTAAGATAAATAACCCTCAGTCTGACAAATAAAGCAAGTTGAGTCTTGATGTGCTTCATACCAATTGGCTACACCATATCCCATTGTGAAATCTCTAATAATTATTATTAACAATCTTGCTTAGCAGACTGAGGATACGGAGATTCTTTCATCTTAGCTCCGTCTAGAACAGCACTGCAGTTTAGAAAACTATCTGCATTTCTAAGAAAGTAGGAAATGACAAGAGCTAATATTTTACTAATTCACTTCATTGTGGAACAAACAAAAACATGACAAAACAGAGGAATAGAGCCAAGGAATCCCTCCCACCCCCTCCACAATCCAGGTGACCCAAGTGACTAACCCAACTGTTCTCAAACTGTGTTCCAGGGAACACCAAGACTGTCTGGGAAGCTTATCAATTTGGTCCTTGAGGAAAAAGTGACAGACAACGTTGCTGGAAAAGCAGTTTTCTTACTATTGCCAAGAGCTTTGAAAATGCATCCAGACAGGAGCATTTGAGAGCACTCTCACTTTTTGTGTAACAGTGGTGATACCTACCAAGCCTTTCAAGGTCACTGTGCAAACCAAGCACCTGTTGATTCCCAGGCCATTTCCAAGAACAGGGACAATGATATGAAAAAGAGAGAGGGTGTGTGTTACTGCTGCACTTTTTTAGCCTCAAGAAATTTTTAAAGAGAATTTGGGAAAATGCCATGGAGTTTTTGTTTGTTTTTGGTGGGAGGTGCGAAATGAATCTCTGCATGAGCGGCAGAATGTCTACTTTAGACAACAAAATTTAGCTATTGTTTGGCCACCATTTTTACAGTGTCTGCTACTGTATCTTGAACAGTAGCTTCAGACCTAAACATTTGACAAGCAACATTTTCTCCATTAGTTCTTTCCAGGAAGAGCATCACTCCTGTTTAATGAATGTGTGTCAGGCTGCTGTTCATAACACAGGAGCAAACTCAGTAAAAGGCTTCCCCACTCCCACTAACCCTCTGCAAAAATAAATAGTTCCTGGCATTTGTATTCAATATGCTGAGATACAGATGACTGCACAGAGGGTTATTTTCAAATTTTACATGTCAAAATGTTAGGGATGCTTATGCTAGCATTAAAATGCCTTCCTTTATAACTGCCAGGATAATAAGAGTAATCATTAAGTTTTCAAATCTCTGACTGTCAAAAAGGCTCCTTTCATATTTCTAAGTGTAGAGGCATGCTCAAATATTTGATTAAAGTCCAAAACAGAAGGAGGAGGGTTGGGCAAGAAGCACATGCCGTATTGGTGAACAGTTAATTTAAACAGTGGTAAGCAAGACAGGAATCTGTTCAGAGTAAAAGAGTTCCCACAACACAGCTGCATTTAGTATAATTCTCGATGGAACAGACTATCAGTCACTTGTAAGATATGTTGTTTCTAGGAGGGTGGCTGTGTGCAACAAATGCAATGAAGAATTTCATGGCTCCTTAGAAATGAACAAATATTTTTACGGTACAAGCTTTCCTTTACTACCTCCCACTTTATCAGATGCATATAGTGCTGTTTGTCTCAGCTGGCAGATTATTATACAGAAGCTTCTATGGAGCAGAAGGTGGAAAATGTATTCCATGGGCTCAGAGGGAATTAGAATGCAAAGGCTGCCTACTATCCTTGCTGTTGAGAAGTTGTTTTAGGCTAAGCAGCTATCTGTAAGCAAGGACAGGCCTACCACTTGCAAAATAGTGTCATTGTTTGAGATGGGCTGTAGATCATTGGTGATGATATATCTGAGTAGTTTTAGCTGGGAATATATGCAAAAAGAAGTGGAATTCTCTTGTTTTTCCTTTGGGTAGATAATTCCTGGATCCTGAGTATCAGTCTGCACTGTTGATCTGTTTTTTTCTTCCCCTGACTTTGTTGGCTGGATAAGACAGTCTAAGAAAGATCTAATTTAAATTGTGAGTCTTTGCCTGATGGGTTGAAACATGTATGGCTGAAACACAGAGCTTAGCAATGAATTCAGTGTGTATGTTTTCTGGGTGCAAGCAGGAAACATATATGCACATGTAGCAAAATATAGTTATACTATAAATCCAATAAAATAAATAAATAAATATACGATTTCTTCTATAAGGTGGCACTTACGACTTTTAAGTAGTTTAACAATAGTGTCCAAAAATAAATCTGCTGTTTGTATGGGATGTGTGTTCAAAGGATATGTCATGCCTTGAAATTCCACAGGTCATTTAGAGCTTGTCTGGTGAGACTAGAATGAATGATCTACAAACACTTCATAAATGAAAACTGATTTTTGAACAGTTAGTTCAAATGCCTGGCAAGACAAAAACCAGTTGCAAGGTGGTAGGGAGATTGTACTGAACCTGCTCAAGAGGTTGAAAGCCCAGTTGTGTGACCGAATTATTTCTGAATAGCACCATTCATGAAAAAATAATAATTATTTCATCACATGAATTATTAGCTGGCCTGGCCATGTGCCAATCCTGCTTAAAACAAGTTCTGTTTACCTAATCTTGCTGATGCAATTTCCATTCATTTCATTTTTATATTCATTCATTATCAAAGAGGAGTTACATGTTCCTATGGTTCTACGACACACAAAAATCCAGTGAACGTATCCAGTGTGTGCAGTCTTTCAGATTCAGCCTTTATTTAACTCATCCTCCACCACAGAACATTGTGCATTTGTGGCCATTTTTATCTGTAATGAGGTGGTCAACCACAGATGACCCAGAAATCAACACCTGCTTCTGTTTTCTTCCAACCCTGCACCTTTGAGGGCCACATGAAGTCCTTCCTTCAGAAGTTAAAGTGGTTCGAGTATTATTTTAAGGGTTTTCTGGGTGGTGGGTTGTTTCAGGCAAGATCTTGGCCCCTGCTGTATGATCTGCCATGTTGTGAGACTATCCAGGCTTGGCACAGTAAAGCTCCCTCCTAGGCATCTCTGCCCAGCATAACCCCTCTCTTCAAACACATGACTGGGCCCTCATCTGTTTCAGCTGTTTGCTTTCACACAAAGGCCCTCTTGTTTTATTGGAATGATATGCCCTTTCTCTTCCAATGTAGGAACAAGGGCATCATTGCCATAGTCAACAGAAACACACTGGGATTCCTTCATGTCAACCACACTGAAGATATTGGGCACAGAGCATCCCAAAGCATCAACCAACAATGCCAGTACCAAGCACAACTCCATCTTCAAACTGACTGACTGAGCAAAAGGAAGGATGAGAGACTGGAAGCTGGTGTTATTTGGGCTCTTCTGCAGTTGCAAGGAGGCTGCCTGTGTATTATTTGGGCAGCTGATTTAAAATGCATGTATATCTTTTGGAATGCTGAGCAAAGTATGCCTCCAATTGTTGTCAGCACTTAAAACGGTGCTCCCTGAATCCCTTAGACAAAATTATTACTGGATCATGTCAGTTGGGCAACTGATGGAATTTTAATCTCAAAAAATAACTTCTTTAAGCTCTGGTTTTAAAACAGAAAAGTGTCCCAAGTTTCAGATTTGGAGAACACTGTTCTTTGCAAAGTGAAGACTTCAAAACAAATTTAGGAGTTGTGGTTGTCCATGTAGCAAGGAATATACCGTATGTAGAAAGTTGCTTTGCAGAAATATCAAACTCACACCCTTTCGCCTCTGAAACAGTCTTTTCACAGTTAGCTTTACACCTAACAGGAATCTCCTGGCAGCTGACCAGGTCTCTACAGTGGATGAAAGGCAGGCATATGTGAAGTACTCTTCCCTGTAAGAAACTGGCCGGAAACACTCTGCTGCTTGAGACAAAAGAAACGACAGTACCCTCTTCATCCCTTTCCACATGCAGAAACTCAGTGCCCTGATAGCTTCAGCTCTAGTAATAGTACAGCATTTTCCACTACATCTGGGGGCAACACGGAAAACTAGGTGGAGGGGGAGAGGTTTCCAGGGTCTCCATGGAGCATGTACAGTCCTGTCTTCCTAAACTGTGTTCATCTCCGTGACCTCTAGCATTGGTTTCCTGAACTGGCTGCTTTACTGTGCCGAACAGCAGGGCTGGCTATGCTGTGCAAGAGACTCTTTTGGGGTGAAGCAGATGCTAGTCATGTCTCCTTCTCTATGACAGTCAAACTTTTAAGTATCTTATAATCATTTAGGGCTGAGGTGGGCAGACTTCAGGCTTATGGGATCGACTTTGTTTTCATGAGAGCCCTGAGATGCACTAGCTGCATTAACATGAATAAATTCTGAGGCCTCAAATTTGTTCCGGGTACTGGAACTGAATAAAGCTTGCAGCCCTTTCCCACAAAAAATCATTCGTGGTTACTTCAAGTCTTTTTCATGTTAGCATTATAACTTAAATTGGGGTGAGGAAGGGGAAGCATTTTGTTGCTTTTGTTATTAAATAACCAGGAACTATAAATCCTCAGAGATGTTGTAGGAATCAGAGAACTACCTGTAGAGCCAGACCTTCCTCCTCCCTACTTTCGGAGGGTGTGAGTGACCACCTGTGTGATAGATATCACAAGAAGAACTTCAAAATAATATATCACAAATATCTCATCACTTTTTGGAGTGATGAGAACATACCAATTAAAACAAAACAAACAAAGCACAATTACTTCAATATATCAATTACTCCAAAATTTTGGTTTTGGGGGTTATTCTGGAGGATTTAGGTTCTTTTTATATTTGTTATGTAAAAATAAGAATTGTCACGACCAAATCTCCCTAAGGAGCATGTGGCGTTCGGGCAGAGAGTTCCGCAGGCCACAAATCTACCACTTTACGCTGAGGCAAGTCCCCATAAGTATGGGCGGAGATGCTGAAGTGCCCATACAACAGAATAGGCCTCTTTTTCAGGTACAGAGTAACTTCTTTCACGGGGAATTAGCTTCTTACTGAAGAAGCTGATAGGATAACAAATCCCATCATCCCCTTTCTGCAACAACACAGCTCCTAATCCCCAATCTGAAGCATCAGTCTGTAACATAAAAGGTTTGTCAAAATCAGGTGCTTTCAAAATAGGAGCAGAAACAATTTTGGTTTTCAAGGCATCAAAAGCTCTTTGACACTCAGGTGTCCAAATTATTTTGACAGGCATACGTTTTTTAGTGAGCTCTGTCAAAGGAGCTGATGTGTCACTGAAATTAGGAATGAATTTCCTGTAATAACCCACCAGGCCTAGGAATGATTGAACCTGTTTCTTTGAAGTAGGAACAGGCCACTGCAAGATACTGTCCACCTTGGCCTGAATGGGTTGAATCTCCCCTTGCCCAATCAAATGACCCAAATAAAGAACCTTAGCACGCACCCACTGACACTTGCTGGCTTTGACTGTCAGACCAGCATTCTGCAATCTACACAACACAGTTTCAATGTGAGACATGTGGGAAGCAAAATCAGAACTAAATATAGCAAGATCATCCAAATAAGCTGAAGCAAAGGGTAAATCAGCCAACAGTTTGTGCATCATCCTCTGGAAAGTCGGGGCTGCATTTCTTAATCCAAACGGGAGCCTTCGGAAACAGAAAGTCCCTACGTGGCTTATGAACGTGGTTTTGTCCATCGCATCTTCTTCTAACTTTAATTGCCAGTAACCCAAACTTAAATAGATTATGCTAATGAACTGGGAACTGGCTAAGCGTTCTATGAGGTCATCCATCCTAGGCAAAGGGTAGAGGTCAGGAACCGTTATGCTATTCAGCTTCCTGTAGTCCAAACAAAATCTGACCTTCCCAAAGCGTTTTTCTTTGGCACAATGACGATAGGGCTGGCCCATGGTTCATGGCTCGGTTCAATCACACCCAACTCTAGCATCTTTTGAATTTCTTTCTCAATCTGCACAGCGTGAGCCCCTATAGCCCTATAGGGACTGGACCTTACGGGTGGGCTGTTCCCAGTGTCTATAGCATGGGTTACTAAGTCAGTAAAACCAGGTTTGTCAGAAAACACACTTTGGTAATATTCCAGAATTTGAGAAAGCCACTCCTGCTCATCAGGAGTACCTGAATGAACGAAGTTGTCTAGCCAATTTCCAGCATTTTCCAAATCAGATAGAATGTCCACAGGCTCTTCTTCTGGCCTAACACAAGCAGCTTGCCACCTCAGAATGACAGCTGCTCGGTCCTTGATGATTGTTGGGCCTTCCCATCTCTCTGGATACCCACGAAACTGCCGCTGATGCTGCTGATCCAGCTGCAATGGGGTTGCTTGTTCAGCAGGTGGCTCACCCAGCTGGCTAAGTCAAAGCATGCTAGGAAAGTCTCGGTGGGGATAGTCTCCCTCCCCCAAAGAACGCTTTAAAGGGAGTTTAGACAGCCAACCAGCCTGTTGGGGGATGTCTTCCAGGCTAAAATCAGTCATTAAGATGTTTGCTGTCTCTTTGAAAACCACTCCTGCATGTTTTCCCGAGTCATGAGGCAAGTGGGTCTCCCTTACCCATCCTTCAATAAATCCAGGCAGACTGTTTGGAAATCAAGCATTGTAAATCCATGGTATCAAACTGTAATTTCCATTGGAAGGGCTGAATAGCCTTCCCCGCCTCTTTAGCGGCTCCAAAACCTCCAGTTTGCAAAGGGTAATCTGAGATGGGCTGTATAGCTGAAATTCCTCCGTCCCCTCTTGCTTCCTTCTCAGCTTGTGGTGAATTAACCCCTCGTGGCCCTGGCAACGGAAAGTCTTCTTCCTTGGCTAGCTGAGGGTTAACTCCTCTCGGTCTGGGAGCTGGCAACGCTGCTCTCAGGAGGTGGAAGCCTCCCGAAGCGTCCTCCGCCTAGGAGTCCCCGAAGTCTGGCTGGCCCCAAACGATGTCATCTGGTGCTGGAAGTGCAGCCGCCTCTGGGTGGTTACCCAACCGCTGTTGGGAAACAGCTAACCCTCTCTGGTTCTGGCGCTCCATCTCCACCAGGGTGTTCCATATTCCTCTCTGAACGGCTAAAGATTCCGTCAAGAGTTTGATTATCACATCCACTTTAGACAGAGGTTGAGTTGATGCGGCTCCTGCCCTCAGGCTGAGCGCATTTTCAGGGTGAGTAGCTAGGCTCCAGCTCTCCTGAGCTGCCTTTACCCTAGCTGCACGTTGTGCTCGGTCTTCGGCCTCCAGGACTTGGACCACTGTCTCTCCAGACTGCTTCCTTGCCTCTGGCCTGACCCGCAGCACTGGTTTACTGCCGCTGTCTTCTCCAGTAGCTCCAGCTCCAGTCGGCCCCTTTACCGCTGGGCTTTCCCGTTGCACTGGTGCACTGCCTCCGGTACTTCCAGATGATGAAGTATCCACAGTTCCAGTTTCTGCAATGCTAACCTCCACCACCTCTTGTGGTAGAAGATCCTGTGAGGGTTTCCCATACCCTCTGCCTGTCATATTGCCTAAGCAAAAATAACAACTTAGGGAAAAGTGGCTTTATTCTATAGCCCCTTGAACATGTAAAACTGGTTCTATTAGGATAGTCTCTCAATCAGTTGAGGTCTTCATATCCCAACGCTGCAAACCATGTCATGACCAAATCTCCCTAAGGAGCATACGGCGTTCGGGCAGAGAGTTCCGCAGGCCACAAATCTACCACTTTACGCTGAGGCAAGTCCCCATAAGTATGGGGACGTAGATTTGTTCTGCAGGCTGACCATCGTGCGTTGGTCTGGTTGCAAAAGATGAAATCTCATAACCAAAAGTTGTTGTGTTGGAGTTTAACTTTACAGGATTTCGACTTTGAGGTTCAACACATTCCTGGCAAGATGAACATTGTTGCAGACAGTCTGTCCAGGATGCATTGTGGCATGGAAGATGGTTGAAGAAGTGGTTCCTGATTTACTGATTCCTGAGCATAACCAGAGTGTATTACTGTTTTAATACTAACCTGACTGTTTTCTATTTCTCAGACTCCTAGAATTACTTAACACCAAAGTTCTATATTCAAATGCTGCTGATAGAACTTTTTCTACCTCAGGCTTTGCTAGTTAGAATGCATAATTAAAATTGTCATTGATTATTATTTCATTGTATAACTTTAACATAGAATTAGTAAGATTACGAGGACAAATCATGGAACCTAGCTTTTGTTTAGCCAAAAATGCAGGCTTGTTTGTAACCCTGGATTTTTGTATCTTAAGGGGTGACGTGTCATGATATTGAAGGAGAGTGGGACTTGTAGTAAATGAGAATGAAAGAAAATGGAGTCTGCTAGGTTTTCAAAGTGAAAGGAGTTGAAGACATGGGAATGTGGAAAAGGCCGAGAGGCTGTTTTTCCTAATTTACAGCCAGGCTGGTACAGAGTGAAACCTGATAAGAATGCAAGGACAAAGAGGCCCCAGTGCGAAGACCCAACAAATTCCTGTCTAATTGGAATGGAGATAACCCACCTGCATCTCCATGAGAATTGGAGGCGGAGTGGACAGTTACGCCTCTTTGAGTTAATTGGTTTACAGCCATGAAGAAGAAGGTCCGAGGAATGTAGAAAAATGGACGATGGGTTATGTTTAGGGAGGAGACCATTTTGTGGAAGAGAACTTTTTCCTGAGAGAAGTTCCTGATGGTTTGTGTTATGTAGCTGAAAGGAAAAGAATGTAGCAGGGAAGAAAAGAAGGAGGTGGGGCTAGCCCACCTTAGCTTAGCTTTTAGTGTTTGTTATTTTAATGGGAAGTAGTTGTTGTATTTAACTATGTTAATCCTTTGAACATGTCTTTATGCTAATGTTTAAGCAAACAAACTGTTTCTATGAAACTATATTTTCTTAATAAAAAATAATTATAAAAATTCCAACTGAGGACTAGTCTCTTGGATCAGCAGGGTTTGGCTAAATCCAGAGGAGTGGTAAAGGCCATTGATTAGCTACTATAGAGAAGTCCTATTTAAATGAGCTGTTGTGAGTTCTAAGGAATCACAAAGCCCATGTTGCAGTACTTGCAAAGTGCTGGGTAAAGTAAAGTATTCTTTAAGGGTCAGACTTGTTCAAGGCACAAATGTTAGGCACTGCTGAAGGTTGGGAACTTGCCTCAGCGTAAAGTGATAGATTTGTGGCCTGCGGAACTCTCTGCCCGAACGCCATATGCTCCTTAGGGAGATTTGGTCGTGACAATAATAAAAAGTAACTAAAGGTAATATGCATGTAATGCATTACTAATTAAAGAATGAGCAATGTTAACTCATTTTTAAGGAGGAGGGGGAGGACCCCAGCTCATATCAAGGCAAAGATGTCTCACCAAGTTACGAAGAACACATTATTTTAAAAATAGCTTCCGAGGATCTGATCAAATGGGACATAGGTAGTAGGTATACCACACATGGATGGGAGCAGGAGTTTGTGCAGACTTGGCTATGCAAATCAACCAACCAGCACATTCTCCAACTTGTTCCTCCACTGTTGCTTTCTCCCCTGTTGTTTATCCCATCTCCCCATCAAACAATCTGATTAATTTTTTGCCTGTCCAAGCCATGTGTCCCTGACAATTCTGAAGGGTATTATCTCAGACACATGGGCTTGTAGCTGAAGTAAGAAAACAGCATCTCTCAGCAGGCATCTTTCAGCAGCTATCTTTCCCCCCTACAAAGTAAGGGGCAACTCCCTAAATATATGCTGAGCTACAGAAATTTGTGATGCTGACAGAAAATCAAAGACCATTTTGAAAATGCATTAAGCAAGACTTTCTGGAAGGTTATCCTATGGAGATAACATAGAATGTAGAGGAAAGAAACCCTTCCTGAGATCTGCACAAGTGAATATTCCACAGAGAAAGACTGTGTATGATCAAATTCACAACATGCAAAACCTCTAGGGAACTGAAAAGAGCTTGTATTAGGTGATGGGGGAAGGGTCAAACAACATTTGATATAATTAGTTCCACAGAGAATATAGATTGTAAAGTAAAACGTATCAGGTAAACCAGTAACTAATAGGAATGAGAGTGGGGGGGGGGAAGACTCCCACTGCCAGCTCCCTTATCCATGTGGGAATTTTGAGCCCATTTGTGCAGAACTATGAGCTAAAACACACACACAACACCCAGGTTATATTCCTGTTTTATTCCTCCTGAGGCTGATTATAGAAGAGGCAATTCACCTTGTTAACTCCCCCACCCACACAATCAGAGCTCAGTGGTACTAGAAAGCATGAAATAAAATAATCTTTCAAGGGCTTGATGTACTATCCATTCAAACTCAAGTGGGTAATGTGTAAGAGGTTTTCTGGAGCTTGGCATGCAACCACACACCTCTTGATCATTTTAATGACAGTTTAGGTTAGCCATGTTTTTGGGTGACCAGATGGAAAAAGGAAAAGAGAAGAGCTGAGCCAAAGTAAATCTAGCTTTTCCCTCCTTTAAATAAGAAGGTAAAATAAAGTAACAGTGAGTATTTGGTTTTGCATTTTAAAAAGATGATGGGAGATTTCCAATTCCTCTTCTTATGGCAAAACTAAACTGGAACAGGAAGTCCAAAGTGGCAAAATTCCAACTTACAGACATCAACCAGAGGGTCTCTTATACTACACTGTATGCATTTGGCACAACAGACGGAATTCATTTGTAATGTAATTTATCCTGAAGGCATCCAAGTTCCTGCTCCCAATTTTAGAAACATTGGCTTTTTGGGGGCAGTTTACTTTTTCCCACCACTTATGTGAGAACTGAAATTTTCCCCTCAGAAAAATGTGTCCTTGTGTCAAAGGGCATTGCCCTAAAAATATCAGTAGGAGGATAAGCTAAATATAGTGCTGAAACTAAATCTCAAATTCTTGAAAAGCACCCAATATAAGCAGTTGTCTAGGGAACTAATGTAAGGAAATGGTTATGCAGTCCCTGAGAAATGAGAGATATGCACATTTTCTGTTAGAACAGCCCTAAATTGTCCACGTAAGATTGTCTTCCGGGCTCTGTCCCATTCAAAAGTATGGGATGACGTCATCTGCCTCCAAAGAGACAAAGGGGCAGTTTATAGGAGGATGTGTAGCACCTTGCACCACCCAATCTATTCCCCGGCTCCAGAAAAGAAGTTATATAATTACACAGGGGAACTACCCTCTATTCTTGCCTATCTAGTCCTGCACTGCATTTAGAAAAATAAAGTGGTGTGAACTGTAGTGATATGCCTTCCCCAGAAAATCTCTCTGGATAATTTTTAAAAAATTGAATTTTCCTTCACCTTCATAAAAACATTGCTAAATCCCAAGTGTCTACCACCATTAGTGGAGCTAAGAAAACATATTTCTTTAGACGGCAACTTCCAGAACTTTGCAGTCAACAAGGCCCTTGGGGATTCCAGATGTTGGGAAATTCTGGGAGCTATAATCCAAAAACCTAATGTCTCTAACCTTGGAGCATTAAATACAAGGAGCTCCAATAACTGGAGGGCAATCTTGATATTAGGAGTTTTAGAAGAGGTAGCCATGTTAATCTGTGCTCTTATGTGTGACAAAGTGGACTTGTCCACGAAGGCCCACACTGAAATATACGTAGCAGTTAGTCTTTAAGGTGCCACAACACTTTTCTCACCTTTATTTTTTCTTTTTCTTTTGTTTTTGCCTGATATGCTTGATATTAGGGTGTGAGTTGATACATTCCTGCCAACCTAGCAGTTCGAAAGCATGCAAATACAAGTAGATAAATAGGTACCACCTTGGTGGGAAGGTAACGGCGTTCCGTGTCTAGTCCCGCTGGCCACGTGACCACGGAAACTGTCTTCGGACAAAACGCTGGCTCTATGGCTTGGAAACGGGGATGAGCACCGCGCCCTAGAGTCGGACACGACTGGACTAAATGTCAAGGGGAACCTTTACCTTTACCTGATACATCTAGTCTGCCATTAGCATCTCTCCCCCAACCCCCAGTGCCTCTTTCCTATCTGTACCATTCTCCACCTTTGCTGCCATGTTTCTCCCTTGGAGTCACAACTGGCAGATCTGCATGAAGTCTGGAGATCAGGGAAGTGCAGATGAAGCCAGGACTGGGGGACATAGAAGGAGCCCCTCTTTTTCTGGGAAAGCATTGCAAGTACACTCTGGTGTCCTCTGGACAATGACATGCAGCTGGCGAATCCTTCACTTCCACAAGTGTTGCACTGTAAACTTGTTGATTGTAATTTTAAATTATGCAACACTCTTATACTGTACAGAGAAAGAAAGAAAGAAGCCAGCTCTGCCTTCCCCAGGAAAAGCTGCAGTTGATGGGAAACAACATTACTAGTTCTGTCATATGGAGGTAGCATTGCAAGAATGGATTCAGTGGCTGTGTGATTCTAGCCCCAACATATGCCAGTCCCAAAGGCACAGCCCAGTACTTATGCCGTCTTGGAGAAGTCAGCATTCCTATACAGTATTACTATTTATTCCTTCAGATCACAAGATGTGCTGTGTTGCATCCTTACTTGTTACTATTTTTCAAATTTCTATCCTTTTTCTCCAAGGATCTGGAGGCAGCATATCTCTCTCTGCTCCTCCCCAATACATCCTCTCAGCAACACTGAAGTAGGTCAGGCTAAGGAAATGTGTGAATGAAAAGTTTCATGGGCAAGCGAGGATTTGAACTCAGACTGTAGTACTTGCCCAATATTGATTGGGCTTCTCCAGACAGAGGAAAATTTCCACCCCCTTCTCTCATTTGGTTGCAAAGGAGTGTGGTGTTTACCTGAATTTGCATCTAAATGTTCCTTCAAAAAGCTATTTCTCTTTCCCTTAAGAAAGTTGCTTCTCTTTATTTATTTTTTTAAATGTAAGAAATCCATTTTGTATTGCAGCTTCTGTGTTGGAGCTCTGTTGTCATTTAAATGCTCACCGAAGCCTTCCAACTGGGAGGTTTTGACTGGACATCAGCTTCAAATGGGAAGCACCATAGTGCTAAAATCTGCCCCCACCCCCATTCCAGTTGCAGAGTGATACTAAAAATAAACCAGGTTTTCCGGGTTGAAAATCATAGAAAAAGTCATTGTACTAGCGTGAAAAGAGAAATGTTGTATGAATGGTGGCAAAAAATACCAATAATAACATTGCAGAATTGGTACTTGAAGGAGAACAAATACTGTGTCCATATTTATTTTCTTTTTTAGTGCACTGCTTTGAAATATTATTTAGCACAAACTGCAGCTTACCAGTGCCTCGCGTTTAGGCTCCACTGTTAATATACTTACTGACTTCATAACCTGTAAATCAAAACTCTTGTTCTTGATCACAGCATGATGAAATAGCTGCACTCTAGGTCCTTGATATATACAGTACTGGTCTATAAAACTACTAAGGGCTCCACCCTTTAATTCTCATTGAAGTAAGTTCCTCTGCCAGCAAAATCTCTTGGGTCCAGTGGTTAAGAGCAATGATGTTAAATTGACCACAGATCTGCACATTTATCCTCTGTAGGCAAGTTTACATGTTAAGTGCCACAACAGACATCTTGTAACTTTTGCCAGGTGTCTGACAGAAGCTAATCTTTAGTGACCTACCAGATGCGAGAACATGTTGTCCAAACATTTGACCTTGTATAACTTTTCAAAATTGGAACAAAGAATGGAGAACCATACTAGAAATGTAACACAGCCAAGCTACTTTGAACTGCATACAACTGTTTTTTGAGGAGTGAGTGAGTGCACTAGCTGGGATGGATGTCTTTGGAACTAGGAAAGAAGAAAGAAAGAAGGGGAAGCAGGATCACTGGTGGAGAAACAATAGATTCAGCTGGGCTGCACATAAAAATATCACTGCTTTCATCAGTGTTTACAGTGGGACAAAGAAGCAGTGGACACTCTCCCTTTGAAAATGTATGTGTCAGTAATTATTTGTATCCGGCTTAAATGTCTGTCTGCAAAGGCTTCACTTAATGCATCTAATTAAGTGAGCTGTAGTCCATGAATATTTCTGTCAAATAAAGGCTAGTCCATGAATGTTTCTGTTGAATAAAACTTGTTTATATTTAAGGCACCATAAGACTCTGTGTTCTGATTTCCATGTGAAAGATATGGAAACCTTGTATGATATACAAATACTACTGGCAAGGGATAGCCACAATAATAAGCAATGGCCAGTGTGGCAGCCCATTTTCGTATTATATCAATAGGAAACATCTGAGGATTTGGGGTATATTTCTGCCCTCCCTAGGCACTGAATGGCCTTATCAACTGACACACCTGGCCTTGCAAATATTAGTTTGCTTAAAGTTTATTTATTTATTTATTTATTTGACTTGTATGCCGCCCACACGTTGTTGTTGTTTAGTCGTTAAGTAGTGTCCGACGCTTCGTGACCCCATGGACCAGAGCACGCCAGGCCCTCCTGTCTTCCACTGCCTCCTGGAGGTGGGTCAAATTCATGTTGGTAGCTTCAGTGACACTGTCCAACCATCTCATCCTCTGTCGTCCCCTTCTCCTCTTGCCTTTACACTTTCCCAACACCAGGGTCTTTTCCAGGGAGTCTTCTCTTCTCATGAGATGGCCAAAGTATTGGAGCCTCAGCTTCAGGATCTGTCCTTCCAGTGAGCACTCAGGGTTGATTTCCTTCAGAACGGATAGGTTTGATCTCCTTGCAGTCCAGGGGACTCTCAAGAGTCTCCTCCAGCACCACAATTCAAAAGCATCAATTCTTTGGCAGTCAGCCTTCTTTATGGTCCAGCTCTCACTTCCATACATCGCTACTGGAAAAACCATAGCTTTGACTATGCGGACCTTTGTCGGCAAGGTGATGTCTCTGCTTTTTAAGATGCTGTCTAGGTTTGTCATCGCTTTCCTCCCAAGAAGCAGGTGTCTTTTAATTTCGTGGCTGCTGTCACCATCTGCAGTGATCATGGAGCCCAAGAAAGTAAAATCTGTCACTGCCTCCATATCTTCCCCTTCTATTTGCCAGGAGGTGATGGGACCAGTGGCCATGATCTTAGTTTTTTTGATGTTGAGCTTCAGACCATTTTTTTGCGCTCTCCTCTTTCACCCTCATTAAGAGGTTCTTTAATTCCTCCTCATTTTCTGCCATCAGAGTGGTATCATCTGCATATCTAAGGTTGTTGATATTTCTTCTGGCAATCTTAATTCCGGCTTGGGATTCCTCCAGTCCAGCCTTTCGCATGATGTATTCTGCATATGTTAAATATGCAGGGAGACAATATACAGCCTTGTCGTACTCCTTTCCCAATTTTGAACCAATCAATTGTTCCATATCCAGTTCTAACTGTTGCTTCCTGTCCCACATATAGATTTCTCAGGAGGTAGATAAGGTGGTCAGGCACTCCCATTTCTTTAAGAACTTCCCATAGTTTGGTGTGGTCCACACAGTCAAAGGCTTTTGCGTAGTCAATGAAGCAGAAGTAGATGTTTTTCTGGAACTCTCTGGCTTTCTCCATAATCCAGTGCGTGTTAGCAATTTGGTCTCTAGTTCCTCTGCCCCTTCGAAATCCATCTTGTACTTCTGGGAGTTCTCGGTCCACATACTGCTGAAGCCTACCTTGTAGGATTTTGAGCATAACCTTGCTAGCGTGTGAAATGATAGTGCCTCATTATCATCTGAGGTAAAGGTAAAGATAAAGGTTCCCCTTGACAATTTGTCCAGTCGTGTTCGACTCTAGGGGGCGGTGCTCATCCCCGTTTCCAAGCCATAGAGCCAGCGTTTGTCCGAAGACAATCTTCCGTGGTCACATGGCCAGTGCGACTTAGACACGGAACGCTGTTACCTTCCCACCGAGGTGGTCCCTATTTATCTACTTGCATTTGCATGCTTTCGAACCGCTAGGTTGGCGGGAGCTGGGACAAGCGACGGGCGCTCACTCCGTCGCGTGGATTCGATCTTACAGCTGCAGATCTATAGACCTTACAGCACAGAGGCTTCTGCGGTTTAACCCGCAGCGCCACCACGTCCCTCTGAGAATTGCACATCATCTGAGAATCATGTGCAATTCACTATTTAAAAAATAATTTCTCTCCAGGCCCCTTTTATGCATTTAAAGGCCTTTTTCTTTTAAAGAATCTGGCCTATTAGATGCTAAGGAAACATTCTAACTCCTTTTAAAAGTTGACTTTATATATGTTTTATCTGCAGGTACTTTCCCTTCAGTCAGCTCTTACAAAACAGATGCTGTAAAAAGGTATGTCACTTTCAGTAGCTTTTCTTTATTAATATCCTTCTGTGTCAAATATAGTACAAAGTATATTTTTGCCTTAGCCATCAGATACCATCTTTTGGATGTGGAAGGAATGTTTAGTAACAGAAGAGATGACTCATTGTTTTGAATCTAGCCCCATTTCAAGACAGCAATCAGCTCCACCTTTGTTATTAGTCCTCTTCTCATCATGAAATGCTTTCATTTGCACTTCAGCTTAACAGACTTGGAGAGAAAGCAGGTGGGGGTTTATTGTACTTTAACCTTGCAAAGTATTGGGGGTGGGTTGGGGAGAAATACATAACTTATGCCTCTGTTTCCCAATGAACCACTGTGAATTGCATTTTTTTCATTATGCTTTTTAAATGGCAAAAAGGAGCATGATGAACCACTGTATTGGGAGGCTTTTGGTTCCCTACGGTGCTCTGTCTTGGTGTTCTGGTGATGTATTGTGCTTTGGGCTGCTTCACACCTATCTCTACTGGATGTCACCATCTGTGCAAACATGCAGCCTCTTCCTAACCAGGCTCTCATTTGTTCTTCTGATCTGCCAGCTGTTTTCCCCAACTCTGCCATCAGAGCCTTGCCCTCCCCACACTGAAGCAAAATCCTACCATTTCCTGATTAATCTTACTCCTAAGTATCTGAAGTACAGCCCCACTCATCCTCTCTCCTTGGCAATGATTGTATGTGCCAATACATCAGTAGAATGACATGGAAATCACAACTAACCCTGAGCACATGGCTCAAAACCACAATGCCATGCTCTGGCCTCATGATGTTTGATATGTTTAGCTCACTGTATGCCTTCCCTGTATGCTATTATGACATGATGGAAAGGGACCACAGTATTGTCATAAATTATCACAACCTCCCTCACCCCACTCAACTGGTGTCAGCATAAAGGAAGTGAATGTGTCACATGGCAGGCTCTGGTGATCGGAGGTAGGGAGGCAGACATCAAAACAATTTTATGGCCAAAGGAGGAGGGAGTGGCAAAGAGCAAGAGTATTATGGGATAAGCTGCAGCAGGAACTGCAAGGGGAAAGAAATTAGCATTGGTGGGAAGCAATGTGAAAACAACCAGGGTCTATTTTCACTCCTGGTTGTTCAGCTGTTTTGGGGGGCAAAGAAGTCACTTCACCACAGGTCATTTTGTTTAGTTCCATTAAGAAGAAAGGCAGATAGTCCACTAAGGTGGAGGAACATAACTGTTTTAGAACTCGGCCAATAAATATGCACTTCCTGCATATATAAAAATGGAAGGATAGAACTGCTCCTAGAAACATATGACTTCACTTTACAGTATATAGTAACATTACTCTACTTAGGCCACTCATTACCACTTCTTTAAGGGAAAAAAGTTGGGGAGGAGTATGGGATCATTTTTTTTAAAATGTAGACTTGAAGAGAAAAGAGGCAGTTTTGCATTGTAAATTTCAGGCTAAAGAAAAACTGTAGACAGCGTCAGGCAGCTACCCAGAACCTCCACTAAGCAGAGTGAGGCAACTGGAAGTTGGGGATTAACAGTGTCCATCCACAGCTCTTCCAAAAAAAGCCTATAGCTCATTTTCCTCTCTTGAAGGTTAACCCTGTGTGTGTTACACACACTGTCCTGCATCCCATAAACTGATCTACTGTCTCTTAGATATGGTGGAGGATGCCATCCTGTTCAAGGAAGATTCAACTGTCAGTTCACTTGGTTTCTGTATGTGGAACTGTGTATGAATTTCAGTGTGAGGAGAAAAAAAATTGTATCTTTTGTCTCACACTGGCAAATTTCTTGAGGAAACTCTGTTGTCCAGGTTGTGGGGGCTTACCCACAGTGGCTCTTCCCACTTGTTTTTCTTTTTAAAAATGTACTTTGGCCAACATCAGGGCCCTGGGAGGCACTAGGGATAGAAAAGAATTTTGCTGGATTGAACAGTCTCATTGAAAGTAGAATTTTCATGCCTTCCAAAACTAATTGGGAATAAAAGTGCACTGAGAAATACAGTATGTGCACAGTTTAGAAGGAGAACTGCTAAAATGTATATGAGAACAAATGTGGTATGGTGGATACACTGTCAGGCTAGGACTCATGAAACTTGAGTTGGAATCCCAGCTTGGCTTTGAAAACTCACTGCTGGTAATGGCAAATGATAAATTACTCCTTGACAGGCTCACATTCCTTGAAAACCGTATTAAAGTTTTGATGGCACATAACAACGAAATGTGTCTAGCTAAATTCTTATAGAAATGTGTACATAAATGCAAAAACTAGGGGAAATATGAACAAACACACAACATGTCTGTAAATATACATGCAGGGAGAAAAGGTAAAGTCTCACAACCCAGTACAAAACAAGGATGACAAGAAACTGCATGTGAGATTCAGGGAAACACATCAAAATAAAATAAAATCAAAATAATGTTAGATCCCTACCAGGCACCATTTCCACCCACAGTTCTCACCTGGAAATGTTACATATCATGACAGAGCATCAATCTAAGGCAGGGGTCTCAAACATGCGGCCCGGGGGCCATTTGCGGCCCGCCGGACGATAGTTTGTGGCCCCCGCCTTGCCTCTCCCCCGAAGCACCCACGCGTCCTCTGCTGTCAAGTCACTCCCGGCCCGTCCTCGAAGAGCGCCTCCAAGCCGCCAACAGCAGCTGCCGCCGCCGCCTCTTCCAGGGAAGCGGCTCTTTCTCTCTCGGCACCCCCAGCACCAGCCCGGCCAGCAGCCGCCTCAGCACCCCGTGGTGCTTCCTCCTCCTCCTCTTCATCTTGCTTCAGCCGCCTCGGCTCTGGAGGCTGCCTGGGCTCGCCTCGCAAAGTTTGCTCCTCTGTCGTGGTGGGGGTAGCTGCTGCTGCTGAGTGCGCCTTTTTTTTAGGGGGGGCCCCTCAGGGGAAGGTTGCCGGACCTCCGTGTGTGTGTGTGTGTTTGTGTTTGTTTGTGTGCATGCGCGTGCACGCACCTGTGGGGGGGGCCCGCCTCGTTCTGTTTAATTTCGTGGATACCGGTGGGGGCTTTTCTCCTTTGACAAAGTGAATTCTGTGAGGGTTTTTTTTTAAAATTTTATGTCGTGCCCTCCTCCCCCCGGCTAAGCGGTCGCCGGCGCTCCCTCCCTTCTCCGTTTCTTTGTCCTGCTGGTGGTGGTGGTGGTGAAGAAGGAGCCGGAGGGGGTCGTGGCCAGGCGACGAGGGCTCGCACGCCCTTCCTCCTCCTCCTCCTCGGAGCCCCAGCTGGGCTAAGGAAACTCCCGCACGGCTTCCTCGGGCTCTTGCTCTGCTTGGCGGAAAATCTGATGCGGCCCAGCCTCACCCAGACTCTGCCTCCAGCGGCCCCCAGGTAAATTGAGTTTGAGACCCCTGATCTAAGGGCACTCTGGCAGAAAAAGAATTAAGAAGTCACTTTTAAAAAAATCATGGCATTGCCCTGTCTCATTCATTGACATGTATAGAGGTCTCACATAACATCATGCTCAATTAATAATCCTCCTCTGTTTTGCAACCACTTCTTCTTTTTTTTTTAATTGTGGGAAATCCACTAAGAAAAAGGATCGAAAAGCTGTACAGTGTCTATTAATTGTTAGTATGAAGAGTCTTTTGTCTGGAAGTGCTATTACTCCAGAAAAACAAAAACACATACAAATTAAGAGCCATTTAATGAAGTTTTGTATATGTATTTGAAGTAAGGTGAGACATAGATATAATTCTTAAATTCATTCTCATCTAGGGATCCAAAAGTCTACAAAGCTCATGTCATTCTGTTTTTAGAGACAGATACTACTCAGGCAAAAATATATTGGTTGAAGTCACAGTGGACCAGGTTGATCTTAGAATATTATACAACATATTGTCATATTATTTAATTCACACCATATTTATTTAACTGAAAAACAGTCTCTGTGAAGGCATTCATGCCTTTGCTGGTTCTAGAAAATCTGAGGAAACCAGGCGAAGGAAGGTCATAAAGTAGAAAGTAAACCTTGTTTTAATGTGCTTATAAAAGTATTCAGCCAAAAGCTTAATAAGCCTCTTGTACTTTCTCAAATGCAGACATGAAAAGCCAGCCAGGTGCAGTTCCTTTGCTTTCTCAAACATATTTTTAAAATCATCATATCATATTATTTTTTCTGACAACTATGAATTTTAAATGTGTTTCTCACCACCAAAGTCCTTTCTGTGTTCACAAAGAAACTGAGGAAAACGTTTTGCATTTTAAAAAGTTCACTCAGAAGGGGGGAAAAAAACCCCAAATGGTTTATGAAACATTTGGGGCTAATTATCCATTTCTGATATTCCCCCCCCCCTTTGGTAAGAAAAGCTGTTTGAGACTCATAAATGCTTAAACATGTAACTGTAAAGTCTGAAGAGTCTCAAGGGCAGCTGTGGAGTTTGCAAATTTCCTAGGCAAGATACTATAGAAAAACCACACTCTTGCTGCCTCTGAATTTAAAACGTCAATTCCCTTTACCTCCTATAGGAGATTTCCACTGAGCACAATCCATTCATTTTCAAGCATTCCACTGTTGTTTTAATAGAGATTTGAAAAAGTACTTCTTTTGGATTTCAACTCCTAGAACTCCCTGGCCACTGAGCATGCTGCAGGATTCTGGGAATTCTACAGGTAACCTTTGATCTACTATTTGAAGTATACTTTAAGTGAAAAGATCTGGAATACTATCAAAAATGGCTCAATCTGAACCCACTAGCACCCATTCCTTCTCCTAATTGAAATAACCAGACAAGCGTGATCTATTGCTATTTGCCCGAACTTTCTGGATTTTGCTATTAAATGTGCAGTTCAACAACACTATTTTCGTCCTTTTGTGTGGGTGTACTTCTTTTTCACTTATAGCTTGCACAGTTTAACAGTTACAGGCTATAGAAAACAAAGTAATGGAGGTGGGGTTTCATTGTGGTGAGATCGGTCGGGTTTCAGAAGAGCTCCTGAAACTGACCGGGGCCCGTCGATTTTGAGGCCCCCAATGTAGGGGGCAAAAGGACAGTCTGCTAGGAAAAGCGGCGTCTGAAGCAGCAGAAGTGACAGAAAGGGGAGAGAAGTCGACGGAAGCTGCTCACCCCCCGCCCAAAGTCTCATCTGAGTGCACAGATCAAGGAGGAAGCCATGTTGGGCAAAGAGCTGGGAACACCCCTTGCAGAGAGCAGAGGAGTACAGAAGGATTTTGGAAAATATTCTGGCCAGGACTCTAAGTAAGTCAAGATATGTGTTTTATATAAAGAAACCTTTATGGACCTAAAACAATGATACAGAAGAAAGCTGGGCTTAATGAGTCAGTGAAAGCGGATTAGATCCCATAATTCTCTGAGCTACTGTAGAAGCGAGCCTCCCCCCTCATCCCTCAGCCTCAATCAGGAGAAGGAGAAGAAAGAGAAGGAGAAAGAGGGAGGAGGGGAGAAAGTTATTTTGTGAATGAACTGTTTTAATCAAAGGCAAAGACTCGCTCCCGCAGGACAGTTTAAACTGTCGAATTACAATGTTGATGGATGAAACTAGAATCAGAGAATAGAACTTTTGAACTTCTTTATCTTTATCTTTATCTTTATTAGATTTTTACCCCGCCCCCCTAGACAAAGTCTACTCGGGGCGGCTTACATACATAATAAAAATATCATAAGACATAAAAGATTTAAAACATCATAATTTTAACACTTATATTAAATTAAATCAGTACCAAGATGATAAGAGTAAAGATCAGTTATTGACTGGAGGGAAGGCCTGCCTGAAAAACCAAGTTTTTGAATTTAGGAAGAGTTTAGATTGTGTAACATCATCGGATTGGAGGCACCTCTGTTTCCTTTGGCACCGCAGTGGAGGCGACCTGTAGCCCAGAGCAGCTTTGATTGAAGGGGGAGAGGGAAAGAGAAGGACATTAAATGAAAGAAACAACTTTAAAGAAGACAAAGCCCTACTCCCCAGTTACCTACCCTTAATTACTGAGGCTGGACAGAAAGATTGAACTGCTAATGTTATTTGCCTCAAGGCACTTTCTGTTCCTTTAAACATTCATTGTTTTGACTTACGGACTGTGAGAACATTTTAACTAGAGAGAAGCGCTAATCTATGTTTAGGATGGGCTATGTAAACAGTGTTGTATGAAAGAAAAGTAAGGCAACAGTGACACCACTTGGGAAAAGACCCAAACAGCATTTTTTTAAAAAAAATAGAAGTATGACAGCGAAAGGAGGAAAAGAAAAAAAAAAAACCCCAAGAGGCTCACCGGTGCAAGAGGGGCAAGAGACACTTAAGGATTGGCAACAGAGAACATTCAAAATATGTTATCCACAGGATTACAGCAGATACAAGGAGGAATGGCTCAGCTAACTGAACAAATCAAAGATTTAGGGATGCAAATAACTGTTATTAAACACCAAATTACAGAAAATAAAGAAGAAATAGCTAAAATAGAAAAGGCCTGAAAAAAAAAACAGAAAAAAAGTGGAGTCCATGAATGCAGAGCTGGTAGAGATACAACATGAAAGAAAACAAGATGAAATCAACCTACTTAGATTCCAGAACAAAAAGGTGAAGACACAGTGCAATTGGTAACTAATTTTTCAGCCCCACCTATGAAGATGCAACCAGAAGAAGTACAGCAATATATAGATACAGCACGAAGAATTAATACAGCATACACTAGGAATAATAAACTCCCCAGAGAAATTCATGTTAAATTCACGAGAATGGTATTTCGAGAAAAAGTTCTAAGAAACATGCAAGATAAAGAATCCACTATAAAAAAGAAAGAAATCAAGATTCTGAAACATATCCCATGGCAAATAAGACAGAAAAGGAGACATACATGGAGTTGACATATCTTCTGAGAACAGACTCAATTACATATAAGTGGTTGATACCTGAAGGTGTCTCTTTCCAATTCTATTAATTCAACAATAAAGGCAGAAGACCTTATGGAAAAAAGGGGACATTGTTGGGTAGGAAAGAAGAGAGAAAGGGAGATGAGAAACAGGAAGAGGAGCAATCAAGTGGACCATCAGGACCAATTCAGAAGGAAGTTCAGAACTCGAGCTAGAAGACCAAATGGGAAGCACCAAAGGAAAGCCCACCATGGAAACAAGAGGATCCAAGAAGAGGAAGGAAAACCTTAATAATAAAGATGGATCAAATGATTTTTTTAAAAAAGGCATAAAATTATTGCAGTCAATGTAAATGGCTTAAACTCACCTAAAAAATGTAAAAGAACTTATCAACAAGTGCAGATATTAAAATTGGATATTATCTGCCTCCAAGAAACTCATGTGAAAAGAACAGATCAACATCTATTAGAAAATAATTAAAAAAACCAACTCAGAATGTTTTCAGCTAATGTAAACAGCTTAAACTCAACCCAAAGACATAAAAGAATTTACGAACAAATACAGAAATTAAAATTGGACATTATCTACCTTCAAGATTTATAGTATGAAAATCAAGAACCGTTCTATGAAGAACCCAAAAAAAGAAATAGCAATGAGAGAATATGTCTAAAATATATGAAATGTGTTAAATAAGTGTTGGAAATGTCAAATACAGGATGATACTTTCAACCCTGTTCAGTGAATAGGTAGGGAAGCAGAAAATTATTGGAGATTAGCATATTGAAATGTTGAAAAAATTGTATTTTGCGATATATCATTTAAACTGGAATTCTGTTTCTTGAATATTATGCCTGAGATTGTAGATAAAGAAATGAGACATTCGATAATACACGTAATTACTGTAGCTAGGATATAATATGGGAGATATTGGAAGAAAGCAGAAACACGGTTATTTCAAAAAGGATGCAAAAATTGGGAATGATTTTATAGCTAGACTCAAAATATGGACTGGAAAGCATAGATAAAAGAAGAATGTGAAGGTCCAATCAGAGAATGGAGAGATTAGTAACTATAGCAACTCTGGTAAAACCTGTTAAATTGTTCTTTTTTGTTACCTTTTTATTCTAGTATAATTGTATAAGTGGATGTAAAAGTACCCTGTCGTTCTCTGGAATTTTGCCCTTCCCCTACCCATGTCTACTCTCCCAGCCCCCCAGTCCCCCAATCCCTAATTCTATCCCCATTGAAAATGCATAAAAATAAATAAATAAATAAAAAGAAAGAAAGAAAACAAAGTAATGAATGCTTTTTGGCATGCCCGGTTTCTTGGCTTATCCTGGTTACTATGAAGGAGCCTATTTACGCCAGCTTCACTTCCTCTTCACATGAAAAAGTAAAGTAATTAGAAAACACTCGTTTAGCATGATGGTCAGACCCGGGCTCCTGATTTGTTGCTCCAAAACATGCTAGGATGTTTAAGCTAACATACAAAACTTGATTTTGTTATGGACTTATGTCCCTGTATTATTTAGGAACAAGAGACACAGAGGAAACCAAATATAGATACTATCTAACAATGTTTCCTTTACCTGTGCACCTGAAGTAGGGATCAGACAAGCTGCATGCACCAGCGTGCATAAGACAACCTGGAAATCTGTCATCCGATCCTACTCACATGACCTCAGTTCCCCTCCATGTCTGTTTCCTAAAGGTTCATCATTTCATAACAGGGTAAATTCATGTGAAAGATTAACATCTCATGCTTGGAAGCACATATCTACATGCATCTACAGAACTCAAATTTCACATTTATCTAGCCAATGGCGACATTATAAATCAAGAACGGCAGCTTTTGCAAAAGTTAAGCTATGTGTTTAATATTTCAGGCCTCATCGTTCACATGCACATTGATCAACCGTGTCTCCACAGAAAGCCTATGAAATGCATCTCTCAAGCCCAAATGCATAATCTCTGTGAAACACAATATCATTCAGTGGCTAAATGAGAGAACATGAATGTTCACAGAATGGTATGTAGCAATCCATTTATTTTAAATTCAGACTTTGTCACTTATTTTCACTCTTTCACACTAAGGAGATACAGAGCAATATTAGGGCATTCTCTCAAAATGAACTCTATTGAGGCTGTTCCACAAAATGTGGAACTTGCTGGGGGGAATTTTATTTTTAAAGGACTACAATTCACAGAATTGCCCAGCCAGCAAGGATTTCTTGGAGACCAAAAAAATAATAATAATAAAAAAAATTAATGTTTCCAAACTCTGGCATAAATATATTCACAGCATGGTTATCTAGGGGCTGTAACTCAAAAGTAGTACACATGCTTTGCATGCACAAGGGCCTGGTTCCAGTCTCTGGCATTTCTAGTTAAAAAGAAAAATCAGGTGGCAGGGCTGGGAAGAATTTCCATTTGAAGCTTTGAAGTGCTGCTGCCGTCCAGCGGAGAAGCAGCCACTAAATTAAATGGACCAGTTATCTGACTCCATCAGTATACAATAAAGAAGCAATTACAAGATCAGGTGAAGACATGTTGCTGCCTCAGGCAAAGGTCAAGATGGTGCCACTCCCCATCCCTTGTACAGAAGCTGACTGGACGGGCAGTTGAATATAGTTCAACACATGAGACAAAACAGTGTCCTCCCTCAAACCTGCAGGCAGCAGACTCACTTGGGGGAACGTACAGAGACAGCTACACAGCTGCCCCCAGGGGCTTCTTCACTCTACCCAATGATAATAACTGTGTGATTATAAACATGATAGGCAGAATGTTCACATCATCTTATCCTGCCTCAAACACAATGCTTTTCAACTGAGTCAGGGTACATCATGCATTGCCAAACTTTGACTATTCCAATAACTGAAATACATGACCAAACACTCTATGATCAGCAGTTTGATCTGCTATCTGTTGGGTTGCAAAAAGACTTTATATGTAGAGAACCAAATATTCTGGTGTCTGTTCCTACTACATCAAAGAAAGTTATGGCCACTGGAAGTCAATTCATTACAGTGGACCCTCGACTTACAGACGGCTCGACCTGCAGACTTTTCGAGTTACAGACTTCTCTGGCCGCAAAATTTAGGTTCGACTTGCGGCCGGAGAATCGACCTACAGACCGGAAAATCAAACAAAATGGACCAAAAACGGCCGGTTACGGATTAATCGGTTTTCAATGCATTGTAGGTCAATGGAGACTCAACCTACAGACTTTTCAACCTGCAGCCACCGTTCCAATACGGATTAATTCCGTAAGTCGAGGATCCACTGTATCTACTTTGGATGTTACCCTCTGGTGAACCAACATCTGCTACTGTCACTTAAAAAACTACTTAGAATACTGTTTACTGGAGATTCTGTTTTTGAGAGAAAAATTCCTAGTCTTAATAGCCACATAAAATATAAATCCTGTCTTTAAAAGTGGTGCTGTTTGTTCAGGTAAAAATTCTTCAGAGGTTTCCCTCCCCTGCAAGCTTTCTATAGATATGAAGCCTTCTAGTGGAAAAAGCAGAATAAATTTTAAAGGTTGCGGGCAGATTGAGAGTTGTTGTCGTTGTTATGTGCCATCAAGTCACCTCCAATTTATGGAGGCCCTTTGAATGAACAATCTCCAAAATGTCCTGTCCTCAACAGCCCTGCTCACCTCTTGCAAACTGAAGCCTGTGGCGTCCTTGAGGGAATCAATCCATCTTCCTCTTTTCCTGCTGGCTTCAAACCTTTCCCAACATTATTGTCTTTTCCAGAGAATCTTGCCTTCTCATTATGTGCCCAAAGTAGGACAGCCTCAGTTTCAACATTTTTGTCTCCAGAGATAGTTCAGGTTTGATCTAGGACTCAATTGCTTGTCTTTCTAGCAGTCCTGAGTATCTGCAAGGCTGTCCTCCAGCACCATATTTGAAACAAATATTTTCTTTTCTTGTCACCTTTCTTTATTGTCCAGTTTTCACATTTGTACACGGGGATTGGGAATACAAGAGTGGCTGGTCTTGGTCTCTAGTGACATATCTTAACACTTGATGGTCTTTTCTAGTTCCTTCACTGCTGCCCTTTCAACTCTCAGTCTTCTCATTTCTTGGTTGCAGTCTCCATTTGGATTGATGACTGAACCAATGTATACACGATCTCTAGCTATTTCAATTTATTCATAGTCAAGGCTAAAGTTGTGTAGTTCTTCTGTAGTCTTTATTTTTGTCTTCTTAACATTCATTCTTCTATCAGTTTCCCTAAAAACCGTTTCAAGTTATTGCTGCCTTCTGCCAGTAAGATGATGTCATCTGCATATGAAGTTATTGATATTTCTTCTACTAATTTTCACTCCTCCTTCATCTGAATCTAGTCTGGCTTTCCATATGGTATATTCTTTATACAGACTGAATAGATAAGGGGATAAAATGTGTCAGGTATTTGTTAAGACCTGTAGAATTGTTAATCCAGTTTGTACATGATTGTAAGTATTTATAAGGATGAAAACGGTAGAGAAAAGTCTGTAGAAATAATGATTTAAGATGTACAGCTGAGATAGGAACCAGCTAGTAGGCTGAATTGGAACAGCTGTGGAAACAAAATGCAGACGGAGCTACCTGCGGAAGCTAATCACTGATTGGCTGAATGGCGAGATAAAGCTGACAGTTCCAGCATACTCAATCTTGTGGGACGAAAGGAGAAACAAGGAGTAACGCTGCTGGATGGATTTATGGCATTGAACTGACCACGGAACTCTGATTTATTGACCAAGGAAACGGACTGACTAATTGCTAAACTGTGTTTGACCAAGGACTGAACAAATGGACTATGCTGTATGTATATACTGAAATATTAATTGAATAGAAGTTTATATTGCAAAAGCTGTCTGTCTGCTCAAATTCTTCTTGGCTTGCCTTAACCTCTGGTGAAGCTACGCCATCTAGTATCCACAACATTCCGCATTTTCGCACTCTGTCAAAGGTCATGGGCCCAGGTGGACGCTAGACCAGGTGGACGCAGTGCCAGAAGGTAGACAACCAAAGGAAGAAGTCCAGAGAGACGAGAGTATCAGCAGTAAGTCAACATTATTTACAGTCCAAAATGGCAAATGCAATAATGATGTCAGGATTTCCTGTAACAAAGTTAAATGGTGAGAATTATTCTACGTGGCAGCAAAAGGTCCAGTTACTCCTGCAAAAGGAAACTTTATGGGATATTGTTGAGAGCCCACCAGCTGTATTAGATGAAGAAGATAGAGAAAAGAATAACAAAGCTTTGGCTATAATTGGTCTGACTCTAGACGACCGTCTCTTAATCCACCTCAGAGGCTTGACTTCAGCAAAGCAAGCATGGGATAATTTAAAGAGACTCTTTGTACGAACAAGCGTGGGGAGCCAGATACAGCTAGCAAAGAAGTTATTCAGAACAAGATTACTGACTGGTGAAAGTATGCTGAATCATTTAGAACGTATTAAAGTAATGCTCATGGACTTAAGGGAAAAACAAGTCATATTCACTGAGCTACAAGAAGCTTTCATCATTCTTTCTTCATTAGATCATACATACGATCAATTTGTCTCCAATTTAGAAGTTCTACCTCAAGCAGAACTAACTGTTTTAAATGTCACAAGCAGGCTTTTGGAGGAGGAACAAAAGAGACAAGACAATAAACAACTCCGAGACTCCATGAGTTCTTATCAGCATAAACTTCAAAAGAAGCAGCCGAAAGAACTTGAGGAGGAGGAGGGAGACACAGCTGCAATAACTCACACTGAAAAGAAATGTTTTGCATGTGGTTCAAACAAACACTTATATAGAAGCTGCAAGAAAAAGAAAAAAGGAAGAAAGCAGCCACAATATAGTAATGAATCACATTTAACTGATACCATTTGCAATTCAGGGGATAATGGGACTGAATGGGTTATAGACTCAGGTGCCACAGCAAACATGTGTAAAAATAGAAAGCTGATATATGACTTCCAAACTGTGGGAAATCAGCAAGTGTTTTTGGCTGATGGGGTAAGTACCAATATATTGGGTAAAGGTAAAGTTAAACTTCCATGCTTAACTAAAGCTATTAATGTTTTGTATGTTCCCAAATTGAAACATAATTTACTATCAGTAGGATCATTAGCTATGGAGGGATTTACAACAACATTTCACAAAGAAAAGTGTGAAATAAGAGGTGCAGACAATTCTGTATTAATTGGCTCAATGAAGAATAACTTGTACAAACTGAGTGATTTAGATGTGAACAATGTTTATAATAACGAATGTCCTCACAGAGATTGTATACACTTATGGCATTTGAGACTTGGGCATCCCAATTATATAACATTACAAAAGACTATAGAAAACTCATTTGGAGCCAATATAAGAAAATGTGACAAATATGTAAAGTGTCAAGCATGCCAAATAGCTAAGAGTAAATGTGCCCCTATCAAGAAATATAGTAATGTGCAAGTAGAAAATATTCTTGATTTAGTGTCAATGGATTTAATTGGTCCCAAACAACCATCAATAGGAGGAGCAAAATATATATTATCCATTCAAGATCAGAAATCCAGATTTGGTTTTTGCTACCTAATGAAAGATAAAAGTGAGACACATACTGAATTTGAAAAATGGTTGAAATTTGTAGAGAGAAAAACTGGAAGAAAATTAAAACAAATACAAACAGATAATGGGACAGAATTTACAAATAATAAATTTCAAGCCATACTAAAGAAACATGGAATAGTTCATAGAAAAGCTGCACCATATACTCCCACACAGAATGCTTTTATAGAAAGGCGAGGGCAGACACTGCAAAACATGGCAGAAACTATGATTAGAGGTAGTAAGCTACCTGATAAATTTTGGGGTGAGGCCATACTCTGTGCCAATTTTTATCTAAATATCCTATGGCATTCAGGCATTAATGATATTCCCTATTCTATATGGTCTGGAAGAAAACCAAATTTAAAATTTCTGCATACATTTGGTTCTCCAGCGTGGGTGCATATTCCTAGGAACATAAGGAAAAAGGGTGAAAAAAAGGCAAAACTTATGTATTTTCTTGGATACCAGCAAAATAAGAGAGCATTCAGATTTGGTCTACCTAATTCCAATAAGGTAATAATTAGTAGCAATGCCTCATTCAATGAACATGCATATTGGAATTTAATAAGTTTACCACCAGAAACAAGTATTTATGTTCCAGATATGAATAATAAAAAGGAAATTAAGAGAAATACAACACCACAGAGAGATCAGGAAATAAAACAGGAAAGTGAAACTGAAAATTTAGAAAGAGAAATGCCTAGCACATCAGAAGAAAGTAAAACTCATGAGGAGGAAATTACAATTCCTAGAAGGTCAACTAGAGAAAGTAAACCCCCAGATAGGTATAAACCAGGTGCCTATTACTGTTTATCAGTCACTGAACCTCAATCATATGAAGAGATATGTGAAATGCCCAAGATAGAACAAGATAAGTGGAAAGAGGCAATAAGAAAAGAATTAAATTCTCTTGTAAAACTGAATGCATATGAAGAGGTGGAACAACCCTCAAATAGTAAAACTATAGGGTGCAGATGGATATTCAAGAGAAAAACAGATGCAGATGGGAATGAAAGATACAGAGCAAGATTGGTGGCTAAAGGTTATTCTCAAAACACAAATGATTATGACCAGATATTTGCCCCTGCTCTAAGACCTGAAACACTAAGATTCATTTTAACATATGCAGCAAAGCATAACTTAGTGACAAGGCACATAGATATTGAAACAGCATATTTATATGCTGACCTTCAGCATGAGATTTATATGGAAATGCCTCCAAGTATTGAAAAGAAGGAAGGCAAATGTTGGTTACTTAAGAAAAGTTTATATGGATTGAAACAAAGTGCATTTGAGTGGAACTTACATCTCACTAGAACATTGAAAAACAATGGATTTAAGCAAGGAAAGGCTGATCCGTGCTTATTTATGAAAGAAAATGAGCAAATAATTATTCTCATATTTGTAGATGATTTAGCCATATTTGCTAAAGATGAGAAATCTACTGAAGCAGTCATTAAAATGTTAAAAAAGAATTACAATCTAAGAGATCTAGGACAAATCAGTAATTATCTAGGTGTTGAAATAGAAAAAACCACAAAAGGATTTAAGATATCACAAAAGAAAAAGATAGTAAAGTTGTTGAAACAATATAAAATGGAAGATTGCAAAGGTTCTAACACACCAATTAACATAGAATTTGAGAAAGAAACAATTACTGGACCAGAATGCGATTCTGAAACATACAGGTCATTAATAGGGAGTCTACTCTATATTAGTCGATGGTCAAGACCTGATATTTCAACAGCAACCAATCTGTTATCTAGAAATGTAAGCAAACCTAGTGAAAGGCACTGGCAAGCGGCCAAACGTGTAATTAGATATTTAAAGGAAACCATAGATAAAAGTCTATATATAGAACCTAAAGGAGAGTTGATCATAACAGCATATGTAGATGGCAATTATGGAAATGATGTTATCACACGTAGATCAACATCAGGAATGACTATACATTTAGCTAATTCCTTAATAAATTGGAGAACATCAAGACAGAAATTCATTTCTTTATCAACAGTGGAATCTGAATACGCCTCTCTGTCAGAAATGTGTACTGAATTGGTATTCTATAAACAACTGGCAATAGATATAGGAATAAAGGTTGATCATCCTATAGAAGTGATGGAGGACAACCAAGCAGTGATTTATATGGCCACTTCTTCTGGAGTTAAAAATAGATCAAAGCATGTTGATATTAAATACCAGAATGTAAAACAAAGTGTTGAAGAAGGCTTGATATTACTGAAATACTGTGCAACTGAAAACAATGTAGCAGACTGTATGACAAAAATACTTGGACCATCGAAGCATGAGCAATCCTGTAAAATGTTGGGGATAAAGTAAGAATGAATGTATATATATGTATAAAGATTTAAAAGTGATGTAAACAAGCAAACTGAATGAACAATTGGAGGAGTTTGTCAGGTATTTGTTAAGACCTGTAGAATTGTTAATCCAGTTTGTACATGATTGTAAGTATTTATAAGGATGAAAACGGTAGAGAAAAGTCTGTAGAAATAATGATTTAAGATGTACAGCTGAGATAGGAACCAGCTAGTAGGCTGAATTGGAACAGCTGTGGAAACAAAATGCAGACGGAGCTACCTGCGGAAGCTAATCACTGATTGGCTGAATGGCGAGATAAAGCTGACAGTTCCAGCATACTCAATCTTGTGGGACGAAAGGAGAAACAAGGAGTAACGCTGCTGGATGGATTTATGGCATTGAACTGACCACGGAACTCTGATTTATTGACCAAGGAAACGGACTGACTAATTGCTAAACTGTGTTTGACCAAGGACTGAACAAATGGACTATGCTGTATGTATATACTGAAATATTAATTGAATAGAAGTTTATATTGCAAAAGCTGTCTGTCTGCTCAAATTCTTCTTGGCTTGCCTTAACCTCTGGTGAAGCTACGCCATCTAGTATCCACAACATTCCGCATTTTCGCACTCTGTCAAAATGCATCTTTGTCTGACACGTTTGCCTATAGGAAACCATTCTGTATCTCCATATTCTGTCCTAACAGCAGCTTTTTGTCTACAATAAAAGTTACACATCAAGTGCTGAGGCGCATCTATCTATTTCAGAACTGATAGTTTCTCATTATACACACAGTAAAAGGCTTTACTGTAGTCTATAAAACATAGACTGATCTCCTTCAGAAATTATTGGGTGCACTCCATTAGACAGATGATATTTGCAATATGATCTTGAGTGCCTCTTCCTTTTTGGAATCCAGTTTGAACACCAGGCATTTCTTGCTCCACAAAAGCCTTTGTTGCAACACCTTGAATATCTCCTTTCTTGATGATTGGAATGCATATTGAACATTTGGGCCATTGCTTTATTTTCCATATTTGTTGGCATATTCTTGTTAAGTTTTTGACAGGTTTAGGCTCTGGCTTGAAATAATTCTATTGGTATTCTATTGATGCCTGGTGATTTATTTCTTCCCAGTGCTTTTAGAGCAGCTTTCAATTCACTTTCTAGAATGGCATGTTCTTCAACATAGGCTTCCTCTTCAGAGGAGTCTATCTTCCTTTTATCTCTTCTGCATAGGTCTTCAGTAAACTGATTCCACCTTCTCTTTATTTCCTCCTGGTCAGATGGTGTGCTTTCCTGTTGATCTTTCAGCATTTCTAATCTAGGCCTTCATTTCCCTTTGATTTCTTGGATCTTCTGGAAGAGAGCTCTTGTTTTTCCCCTTTTGTTGTTCTCCCCCTGCCTCTCTGCACTGATTGTTGTAGCAATTCTCTTTGTCTATGTGACAGCTGCTGAAAAACTGCATTCAGGGTTCTGACCCTATTTCTGAAATCTTTTACTTTTGCTTCACAGTTTTTGTCCTTTATAATTTTTGGTGTTCATTCCATCACCTATCTAGGTTTTTCTTTTCTTTATACTACAGGAATTGTCTTTTTGCGTTCTTGCCCAATAACATCTCTGGTTCCAATCCACAGTTCTTCTGGTTCATGTTCAATTGAGTTTAGTAATGCAAATCTGTTCCTTATGTAAACTTTAAATTCATCAGGGATGTTGTTTGAATTATATTTTGGCACTACAATTCTTTTAGTGTTCTTTTTCAGCTTTATTCTAATATTTGATATTAACAGTTCATGACAATATCATAATCTGTTTCTGGTCTTGTTTTGGAAGAGAAAATACAGCTTCTCCATCACCTGCTTCGAAATACATAGCTATTTGGTTTCTATGTTGATGTCCACATGTACAGCTGTTTGTTTGGTTGTTTGAAGCATGTATTTGCAATAAACAGTTTGTTGGCTTTACAGAACTCTACGAGCTGTTTTTTTCCTTCATTTCTATGAGAGTAGGCAAGCATGATTTCTAACAAGTGAAGAAGTCACAGCTGAAAAGACCAAAGCAGTAAGGCCACTAGTTAAGTCTCATCAGTGAAATTCCATGTCAGGCTTTCAAGACAACTGTATTTTAACACATTTTATAATGTGTTATAATCGGGCCAACAACACAATGTGCACAGAAATCAACATATGAACTTCCTCAGAGCATGGAGATAAACAATTCTACCTGTTTGCATCTCCTTATGACACACACAAACACCAAGAAGGGTAGAGGTTGGGAGACCATTGTCCTATAGTATGCTAGCAGCAGAAGGGCAGGCAGCAGAAGTTACATCAATGTAATGGAGTTAGCAAGCAGAAACAAGTCTGAATTAAGGGAAGAGGAACCAATTGGATGCTTGCTTTTGCTTCTGAGGAACAGAAGCTGCTATCTCTTTGTCCGAATCTCTGCTTCCTTATATTGGACATGTACAGTATGCTTAAGCAACTATCAAAAATATGGCATGCATCTTTCATTATATGCAATTGGAAAGGCAGCTACTTTTTGTACAACTGGAACCTTCCACTGTTTGGGGAAGTGGGGAGATTGCAACAATATTCTTCAGTTTCAGCTTGATCTTCCAAGGGTTCATTGTGTTCTTTCCTTCAGACCAGATGTGTTTATGTGTCTTAACTCAATATCCTGCCTGCAAAACAGGGTGTGTGGAGAAATCCCAGTGGTGATCTGGTTATATAAGGTTCTTTCATATAAAATTCTGGCAAGTTTTGGTTCCTGCAAAGCAACAAGAAAAACTGAGGAGTCCATCTTTGAACACTCTTTCAGGTTCTGCCACAATCAACAGAGCAGAAATCTTCTCTCAATATGGATTCTGACACTGCAAGCAGTGAAAGCACAGAAAAAACTTTGAAACAAAACAAATAAAATGAATCTGCTATGCCCTGGAAGAAATTCTGGGCCTGGTCTCATTGGTCAGCATAGTTCTCTTTTTATCTCATTTCATTCATCCATGACATTCTGTAACACTTTTCTGTGTTACTTGCCAAAAATCAAGTTGTAAGTTATAACAGATGGCTCCAAGGGAGTTATGGGCTTGCTGCTGTAGAAAACAGCAGCCCTTGTCTGGTTTTCCCTCTCTTCCTGATAGCAGGTAGTGGAACAAACTGCTTGACATGATGATACTGTGAGCTTCCCTATGGGTGACAGGGAAAGGATGGGAAGTTCACTCACTCATAATGATATGTGAAGTAACATAATATGTTCCACTAGTCATCATTAGAAAGAGAAGTAGAACTTGATATGTGGCAATTTGGCCACTTAATATTCTAATTCTCCTGAGGTATCATGTCCACATGTCTAGAGTCAATCATTCCAGATTAGAGATGGGGACGACTCACCATTTTGGTGAGTCGTCCTGCTTCGTGAGTCGTCAAAAGCTGACGACTCACGAAGCACGAAGCTGCCCCCATGAACCGACGAAGCACAAATTTATTTGTCGATTCGTGGGGGGGTTACTAAAAAAAGACTGACCCCCACCCCCTTCCCCCACCCATACCCCCCTGCCACCCCCACCGATGCCCCCCACCGTAATTGCCGCCGCTGCCGCCATCGCCGCCATCTCCAGCTGGCCTCCGCATCCACTGCCTGTAGAAAGGGACACTGGCTGCCCTTTGCAAAGATGGCAGCTGCAGCTTCATTTAGGATAGGGAAGCTGCAGCTGCCATCTTTGCAAAGGGCATCCTGGACTCCCTCAAGGCAGGCTAAGGGAATCCAGGCTGCCGTTTGTGAAGATAGCAGCTGCAGCTTCCCTACCCTAAGTGAAGCCACAGCCGCCATCTTTGCAAAGGGCAGCCAGTGTCCCTTTCTACAGGCCATTGCTGTGGAGGCCTGCTGGAGACAGCGGCTGCGGCGATTATGGTGGGGGGTGTTGGCGGGGGCGGTGGGGGGATGGTGCGGCGGGGGTGGTGGGGGCTAAGGTAGGGAGAGGAAGGGGGCAGGGGATAGGCTGTGGGGGTGGGTGGCTGCCTATCGGCTCGCCGATCAGCTGATCGGCGGGCCAGTAGGCAGAATGGGAAAGCCATAGGAAGAGAGGGAAGGCTAGCCTACCCTCTCTTCCTATGGGGGATGAATAAAAATGGGGCAATATTCGTCCCTTCATATTCATGGGGGGGTCTCTGGAACCCACGAATATGAAGGGACGAGTATTTAACGAATCAGCGATTTCTGACAAATATTGCAATTCGTTTTTTTTCCCGTCCCCATGTCTATTCCAGATTTCTTCAGAACATCTCCAATTAATTTAATATAACCTCTCACTAAACATTACTTGCATGAATGGACAAATCTTAATCAAAAAGCAGTGGAAGTGGAAGTGGGCTTTGGGGCAGTCCATGTTTCACAGTTTCTCCCAGATCTGTTCCATTTGAGATGAGGGATCTTTCACAACTAGGCCTTTCAAAGCTTGGAAAGTTATTTTAAAAATAATTAGTTGCAGTTATACTTCTAATAGACCCTCATTCTAAATTGTCCAGAGTCCTACTACTTACACTCGCTGGCATAAGTCAAATGGTGCACGTTTTTGCACTGAACTTCCGCTAGTTAAGTTATGCCTTGTATTTCTCATTGCACACTACTGACATGATTTGGCATGTCATAAGAAATTCAACTTTTTAAATAGTGGGAAATTCACCACAGCAATTTATGTTGTTTGACTTACACCTGGGTGTGTAAATAATAAAATTCTGGCCAATATTTTCTTTCCCCTTTCTTAAAATTAAATTCCTTAAAAGCACACAGAGCTGAATGCAACGTCACTGGCCTGTGTTACAGGTAGAGAAGGGTGCCGGATTATTTTGATCCCTAGATTTGAATATCTCTGCATGGCAGCTCTACTGCCACACATCCACTTAGCCCTCCCCTGGGCCAGCTGGCCCACTGACCTGTTGTCACATGCCACTGGTGGTCCTCCTGCTCTGCCAGTGCGCCAGTCTGGGCAGGGGCTCAGCTGGCCTGTCCCACCTCCCCCGGCAGCCAACCATTAATTGGCTGCCAGGTGGGGGGCTGGCTGAGCTCCTAGGGATCCGAATAATTCTGTGCTCTTCTCTCGTTATGAGACATACTCTCCTCCCTTCTGCCTTTTTATTGCCTTAATATCTTGGTATTGTTCTGTGGAACCTCAACATTCATGCTATTATTCAGTTAGCTCAGGATTTCATGTCTGTAGTGACAAACATGGACCTATCTCAATTAGCAGCTAGCTCTATACACATGGCAGAGCATATTTTCCATCTGGTGTTTTCTTCTGATGGAGTAAGTACACCACAACAGCTTTCTTGTTGAATAGGAAGCTAGGCATATGCTAGGCCACAAAGATTGTCCAGCTTAGGTCATTCTCCCAGGTAAGCCAAATTTAGGTGTTTGTAGGTATTCATCTGTCAGCAATGACTCCAAGAATGGAGAATTCTGGGATTTGTAGCAACTCCCCACCAAAAAAACCCAAACGGCACATCCCTAGTTATAGTTCAGCATATGTTTCAAAGTAACATCAAGGCATTTGACAGCAGAGTAATGATTTAGCTGAATGGCTTGCCAGGTAACCTCAATTTTCAAGGTATTTCAACTAGTCTGAAGTTTTTAAGGGGGACATAGAATGTGAACATATTCATGTGTCACTTGTGGAATGACAGCAGCTGACAGTTGATCCTTCCACTCCAAAAGGACCAACATGTAAAATTCAAGGTGTTGGCTTTAACCTTTAAAGCCCTAAACACCTTGGGCTTGGTTATCTAAGGACCCCATGTCTCATCATAAGCCTGCTGGACATTAAAATCTTCAGGAGAGGCTTTCTTAACATTTCCAACAGTTTGAGCAGCCTGCTAAACAAATATATAGGAGAGGGAATTCTCCTGTGTGATGCCCAGTCTATGGAATACATTCCCTTCAGAGTTGCAACAAGCTTCCAAGCTGAATGATTTAAACAAGGGTGTAAAAACCACATCTTTTTAGACTGTCATATGATGTTTAACTTGTCCTGCTCTGCTCTTTTTAGCAATAGTATTCAATAGTTTTTACTGTGTGGCTGGTTTTATTTGGTTTTATCATTTTATAGTTAAATTTGGTTTTACTTGTTTTTATTCTTTTATACTTTATTCTTTTATATGGATTGTAAACCATCTTGAGTGATACTTTCTAGAGGAAAGGCAGGGCATGAGTTTAATTAATAAATAATAAACAGAATGAATAAATATCCACAAGTGAGCACAAGACAGCAGAAGGAGGCAGCACTGAACAATGTGACATACCTCCATCACTCTTTAGTGCAGCTACACCCCCACAAGTATAAGAGTAACTAAAAGTTACCATTTTGTGCACAAAGGATTTCAGTTGTATACCATCACATGATGATTTTAATGTAAAAAATTACATTAATGTTATATAATAACTTCATTATTTGTAAAAGGAATTATAAAAATTACTTGTAATTATTCACTTGTAAGCTCTGGAGGTCACATTCAGGCCTCTGCTAATAGAGGTTTTCCTGGATTCTGCAACCATAACCACATGTCATGCTTGCCACCTTGATTCTTCATAAGATATCTGGACCCACACCAATGGACCACTACCACTTGTTCCCAGCACTGACAGGCTGGAGTGGATGGGGAAAAATGAAGATAAAGACACAGGAGAAGAACAGGACAAAATACATGCTTTCATACTGAAAAACTGAGTCGCTCTGAGTACATTCTGAGGCTGGAAAACTAAAGCAAAGTAAAGCAAAGCAAAGCAGAACCAAAGTCCTTCTTCCCACCCCTTGCATGCCCTGCCTCTATGAATTTATATCCTCAAACAAACAGACTCCATAATGTGGCAGAGAGAAACAACCTGCTTCTGTCAGCATGACTGGGGTGGCAGTAGATGAAAGCAGGAAAGGCTTCTGAAGAGTGCAGCAAGGCTTTGAAAAAATGTTGGCCCTAGCAAGAGAAGGGATGCCATTTGGGTTGTGATTAAGGCATCAAGTTGCCAGGTCTCAGTATGCTGTTTGAGGTCACAGGGAATTGCCAGACAGGACAAATATCGCTGGCAGCAGTACTTGACGAAGAGAAATGTTGGTGGTTTGTTTGTTTGTTTGTTTGTTCAATGTGGTGTGGCTTAAGAGCCTAAGCACAAGTCCTGGGCAAGAGTGATGGCAACCACTCCGCATCCCTGAGTAATCTTGTTAACTGGTTTGCCAAATTTGGTAAAGATTTTGGACCCACTTACCTGGATTCCTGCATGTCCATTTGTATTATCAGCTGACCTAGAAACAATACCAGATTCCATCCAAATTTTTGCTTGTCCTGCACCTGGCCACCCCCTAGTCTCAGATTTTAGCCTGAAATATCAGAGTTTGGGATGCTGCTTATCTGGCAATCCTATTAAGACATCAAAATATCTTGGACCAACACTGCCTAAACATCCCATCAGTATTTCAAATAATGTTTACCTTATTTTACCAATGTTTCGTAAAATAAGGTAAACATTTTTAAACACACCCTGGTGCATGAATTGTAGAGAATTGTGTATTACATTCAGTGAAATTTCAGAATAAGGGAAAAGTTCCTCAGAGAACAGGACACAGTGTTGCCATGGACAAGAGAATGCGCTATCAGATTATACTAGCATTGCCAGACTGGTTTCAAAAACAGGAGTAGGAGAAGATTATAAAACAATGAAATCATATGACATGAAAATGTAGTCCACATTCAAGGTTGTGGAAATGTACATTGTAAATTGAAACTTTCAAGGTTGAACAATTTATTCTGTGTTCTCTTTCCCATTCTCCATAACACTGAAGCACAATTTGTTACATTATCACTGGGTTCTCAGTTTTCCTGCTCCCATCAGCAGTAACCAATGTCCAGAGATGGGAAGATATACTTGTTTTGGGTTACAGCTTCCAGAATACTCCAGCCAGCATGAGCACTGTGGGAGCTGCAGTTCTCCAAAATTAACATTTACTATTTCTGCCCAAACTATGGAATGAGGGCTGGTATTTTCAAGATATAAAAATGTCTCAGCATAGTTAGTTCTGCCCAAACCCTACAAGGAGCTGCCATTTTCAGTGGAAGTCCCATGCTGAGCATCACATCTATTTACATCAGAGCTTGGAGATTTTATATTTATTTATATTTATATTTTCAACTAATTACCATGATCTTTCACCTGGCATAGTCAGTGTAGCTCCTCCCCAATAAATAAATTTTCCAAGATGTGATTTCCCCCACTGCTGCTAATAAACTTTCTCACAAAAGACAGAGTGAAATCAGTTTATCTCATGTTCCTTCAAGTGAAAACAGTGGTCATGTTCATAGGCATTGCTAATATACCCAGTTTGTAGATTATATGCTTGTGACTGGGAGAAAAGAGTTTGCTCAGCTCAGGCAGGTCACCATGTCTATGATTTGATTTCCCTGTCGCAAACTCTCAATTCTGAATCACAATCTTCTAGATACAACTCTGAGATGAGAACTCCTACTCCAGCAGACTCTTGATCCCAAGTGGCTAGACCAGCTTTCTCCAACCTGTTTCCCTCCACATATTCCCATCACTCCATGCCTGTATGACAGATGGTCAGAAATCGTCAGTGTTCAAAACCTCTGGATATCAAGTTGAAGAAAACTGGGCTAGGCAGGTGCCCTTGAAAATGAAATACATTTCGGTGGAACTGTCCATACTTACTCTCCACAACATGTTCTAGTTATTTTTATTTTTCATGCTGTGACAACATGAAAAAACATGTTTTGGAGAACTAAGTGTTGGTCATGAAACAGGGAGACCAGGGTTCAAATCTACAGCTACAAAATTCTCAATGGGTAACCTTGCATTTGGTTGGCTGTGGAGCCAGAGGTTGGAAATTCATTTCCCATTGTGCATCCCAGAAGAGCCAGCTGGAGTGATCTTGGGCAGGCTGCAAAGTCCTAGGATGTTGCGGAAGAAGGGAATGGCAAATGATTTCTGAGTATTCTCTACCTGGAAAAACCTGAAAAGGGTTGCCATAAGTCAGACCATGGGCCAGTCACCATCTCTCAGCTTAGTTTAATTTATGGGACTGTTATGACGATAAAATGGCACGAACCATGATCTGAGAACAGGTGACCCAGAGGTTAAACACAGACACAGATTTGAGTACTGCACCTTCAACTGAGGAAGAAATTTGCTTGGTTTGCAGTTTTATATAAACCAACCTAATGCACATTTCCCGAATGAATGCCTGACCTGGAATGCTGCCATTCTTTGGCTTTCTCACTTAACTTGTGCTTGAAAAAAATTGGATACTGTGAAGCCAAACAGATTTATTGACACCCCCCCCCCCCACACACAACTCCCCTCATCCTACCATGAAATCATGCAGCAATGGGGAATATAGGGAGAAGCAGTGAGGGGAACAGAAAGAAATGGGGCACAGTCAAACTTCACATTCCAGACCATGATTCAGAAACAGCAATGTCCCTCTCTCTCTCTCAATCTGCCCTGCGTCCGCCACCACCATCTTCTGCTTTTGGCCTGGTTGTAGTGCTAGGTCCCACTCTGATGGTGTAACTCCCAGTTCAAAACCTCATGTGACTCAATCACTATCAGCAGGCTGCCTCAGAAGTCTAAAGTGGCCTTGGTTACTTTTAGTTTATGAGCTCCCAGTGACTTAGTAAAAATGTATAATATGAAATCCAAAAATGACCAGAAGATAAAATAAGGTGTTTAAAAAGTAAAACGTGGGATTATGGCAGTTGTGGTTAAACAATCCCAAACATTTCCCATCTTTGGTCTGTTCAAAGGAATAATGTTGCCAAGGTACTCTAAAGTTCTATATGATGATGCAGTTGATTCTGAGGTGAATTCCAACTTTTTATTCCTGTCCACTCCTGCTGCCTATTCTACCAATAGACAAAGGAGGTATTGAAGAATCACCCTGACTTTCTTCTTTCTGCTAGCCATGAAAGATGAGCAGTGACCAGAATCAGTTGCTGGGGAAGGAAATATGCCCATATACCCTGGTTGCAGATGTACCAGTGAACTGAGGTCAAGGAGAGGCTAACATCAATGGCTGCTGAGCAACCAGCTCCATCAGGCACCTCCCACTATCAGCTGCCACCTGACAGCAGCCCTTATATCAGACTGCTGAAAGTAAGAGAAGGGGAGGAGAAACCATTCTATCTATCCCACTGAGAGATCAATAAGTTTTTTTTCTAACTGGTCACTATAAGAAGTTTGTAACTAACATTGAGTGCCTCAGTTTGCTTCCCCACCTCTTCTTTCTCTCAATCTTATTTATTTATTCATTTAACTTATTTATACCCACTACTCTGGGCACTTAACAAAATAAACCTTTTGCCATTTATCTTAAGCTTATACATTCAAAGATAGAGACTGTTGTATTATTGAAGTCTTATTCCCTCAAAGAGCAGAATAAAAATGCCTCCATTAAGTAAGTAAAACTCTGACCTGTGCTACTTGGAGGAAGAGGTAACATCCTGATGTAGCAAATAAGCAAATAAACACTTTGAGACAACAAATCTAATTCATTATCTGGGGGAAGACGTGCTGGTATTCTTTGAATACTTAAGACTACAACTCCCATTAACCTCCTCCAGCATGGCCTATTGATATGGGATGTATAGTTCAAAAACATCTGGAATGCACAGCGTAGCTGACATTTCCCTACATGAAGTAGTAGACTACTAGTCCATGGTTTAAGAATCCCTGCCACACAAAACCAATCCATGTATGGTATTCCAAGCATTTTCATCCTAGTAAAGAGTTGCATAAAAGATGCCCCCTGCCCCCCGCATATGATGCTTAATTTTTTCCCTACCTGGTACACAGCTCTGGAGATGCACCATGGTTTAAGCATGAGGCGTACAACCTGCAGGTTCCTGAACCGGTGACTCCCCAGGACCCGCGTAGTCAGGTTCCACACTAGGCTTTCCCAACTGTAATGCAAATCTTCAAATCTAAAAAGTACAGCAGCCATGCCAACTAGCGAGACGGAAGGTCTGGCGCTGGTAATCCCGTGTGGTTTGCTAATTTTTTAAGGCTCCTAAAGAACGGCAAGGTTAAAATGTCACAGTGGTTCTCCATGAAAGGAAAGCGAGAGAGAAAAAAAGCTGAAGTCAAAACAAACCATTTTGGTATGCGTTCCCTTCAGATGGAATTGTTCCTCTCAAAGTTCTCTGTGTAGTTGCTGGACCAGGAACAATGTAAAAATATACTTGCTGTCGCTGCAAAGGGAATTGAATACATATATATAGATATATATTTTGGAAAAGTCAGTCTCCTGGTAGATATTCCTTTTCTCTGCTCAGCTCCATGCAGAAGAACTAAGGGACAAACTCAAATCCAGAAACATCACTTTGCCTTCAAAGTGCCGGGATTCTGTCCAGAGAGGATGGAAAACAAGCCCCCCCCTCTCCTTCTCTGCCAACATTCCCAAGACATTCCATTTTCTATTTAACTCTTGAAGGTGCAAAGTACAACCATGGAAGAGTAGCTTTGCAGGACAAAATCTCATTCTCTTATTAAAAAAGTAACTAAAGCTGTTGAACATTTAGAGCAAGCTGTTACTACAGCCTATTATATGCCAATAATAATTGCTGTTTTCAGCTGTAATGATAACCTACTTATAGAATTAAGGCAAAAGTCAAACTGCTCCATGTCTGATTGTCTTGCTGTTGCTAAAGGTAGATGAGTTCTACTAGAAAAGAAATAGCAACTAGGTTTCAAGATCTTAGAGCAGCAGGACTTAATGGTTCCTAAAAATGTTTCTTCCCCATCCCTTTTAAAGTACAAAATGGTCTGTATTTAAGAATTTGGACAAACAGAACAAAACAGTAAAAAAAAATTAATTTGAAAAACTGGAAGATGAATTAGGGCAGACATTATGCAACTGTGTGGTGCTTAACCTGTTATGGTAGTTCCCAGGACTGGCTCGACGCTTAGACGGCAGACAGACGGGCAAAGTGAAGCAGTTACCTCAGGCTTGTTTTCCTTTTCCAAAACTATGGAATCTTCTTTATGAATAAATAGAACCTCCTTTTCATGCTTTTTGAAAGGAGGGGTGATTGGGCTGTAAGACCTACATCTTTCAACAGGCACTTAGCATTTCCGTTTTATTTTCTGTGTTTAGTTGTAACTTGCAGCAGTTTTATTTTGGGAGGCTTGTTATCTCCCCCACCCCCCACCCCCATGTTTCCTTTGTGTGTCTGTGAATCACTTTAAAGGACTTGGAAAAGTAGCAGAGGATAAAATAGTTTAAATATGTTTTGAACACACATTTATTTGGAAGTAAGTCACACTATCCTTTAAACTTACACATCCCAATCAATCAGTAGTAGAAGAGTATTCTTTATTTGCATTACCCATTAGCCTTTGCAAGTATCGTGCCAATTATTTTTACTTAAAAATTGCTGGAAAGGTGTGTGAAGTGAGGTTAGTTTAAATTTCTCTTGGTTCTTCAATAGGGCAGTGAGGGTAGGGAGACAGTTTCTTATATGTGGTTTTCCACAGCAACAGCAACACTTGGAAATCAGGGCAGGTGGGTGTGGTCATCAGTGAAATGGAAAGACTCATCCTTTCCCCTATAATCTCATTCAGAGAGCCTCAAATAAATGTTGCATGGCTGGCTCCAGGTTTAACGGGGCCCTGAGAAACATGGTGTGCCTCTTCTTCTTTGGTAAGGTTACACAGGGTAGTGGACCCTATTTCCATTCTAGTTTTCCACCATGTGCCCAATATAGTGTTGTTCCTGGGCATTGTGGGAAATTTAAATGATATCTAAACTCATCCACCTGGTCCTGCTCAAGAGTTTTCTGCTATGGGGTAGGGAGCACGGTAGGCAGCTGCATGGGTTGAGGGTTGCATGCAGCAGCTGTTGGAGGATGCTAGCCCTGCATCCTAAAGATCCAGACATAGATCTCCAGTGTGTCATATTGTTTGGTTTACACTCTATGATTTATTTAATTTTTTTGTATACTGTCCATCCAGACAATCGCTTCTCTTGGCAGTGTAAAACAAATTAAAAATTGTGCAATTACTATAAACTAGACTATACTACAAATAAACAAAGAAGACAAGACAGGTGGCAACATAACATAACTTCACAACATACACTACAACATTCCTCTCTTCTTTTCTCCACTGTCCCAGCTACTTGGGGAGAACATCCTCAAAAGCTTCCCTGAACAGCTCTGTTTTTAAGAGTTTTTTGAATGTATAAAGAGCTCCTGCAGGAAAGCATTCCACAAAGAAGGTGCCACTGCTGAGAAAGTCACATCATTGTGGGGCATATCATGTATAACAGAAGCTGAAATTTGCTAGTGTTTCAGAGTGGTAATTCTGGCAGACAGGAACTGTTGTGCTTAATCAGTGAAGTCTGCAAATAAAATTTGTGCTTACCTCTTAATGACCACCCACAACACAGAGTAAGCTAATTTGCAAGCAATGAGAGGTGTGAAAAGTTACTTTTGTGACAACAGGATCCTTAGCACTTTGGCAATTCCCATTACAGTACCTTCTTTCTGGTTTGTTCTTGAGTCTCCTTGGCATTTTGAAAGAGGAGGTGATGAAGAGAGAAAATACAATGTTGTCCTGTTTGAAAAGCAGTTTGTAAAATACAAGACCTGAGGTCTTTGGGATGCTATCAGCAAGATTTTGGATACTGCTGCGGCCACTACTTTCTTCAAACACATAATTGCACAGGAGACAGGAGTGGATGGTTCATGTTTACTGATGATACCACAGAAAATTCCAAAAAATAATCATAATAATCAAATTTATTTAACTGGTTGGATTGGAAGAAGACTCCACAGAAGCCATTTAAACACAGGCTATACAAATGACTATGCTAAAACATAGGCCTCCTTGACTTAGGACAGCTTGCTCAGCTTCCTGTGGAGCCTTTCTGGATGATGAGATTCATATAATATTTAATGTAGATTCATCAAAACACAAGTAGCTGCCAATAGAGAGAGGAATGATTACAGGTCTTAATTCTAAAATGTACACTACATAGAAGGCAATCAGTTTCAAAAGATAACAGCAATGGCTCCTGTACCTTCAGCAGTTTTGATGAATAAGCATTTTCTAGAGTTCACTGCTTATTGGTGTGCAGCACAGAAAGGCTGACTATGTCAACCTGATAGTGTGGACTGTGATGTACTTGGTCAGAGTGTCAGGCTGGGATTTGTGACACCTAGATTCAAGTTCCCACTCTGCCATGAAACCTATTGTGTAAGCCTCAGTCAATTATTCTTAGTGTTTCCCAGAGCTGTTGAGAGGATAAAGCAAGAGAGGACAAGAGGCATGTACCTTGATCTCACTGGAGGAAAGATGGGAGAGAAATATAACAAAGAAACATCCTCCTACATAATAGTTAAGAATTCAGCTGTATCTGATTACCATGAGTTTACCCTCTAACATGAATACAATTTGAGGTGGAACAGACATATGAAAAGGCTTTGTTCTTGGAGACAGGGCAGATATCCTGTTTGCATGCAGGCAGATCATTATGTTTCACCACATAGCTCTGCACTCTCTCTTTTTGGAGATGGAGATCAAGCCTTTGTTAACATGAATGGAATTTCTCCCAATGTAAGGAGGTATTGTGTTCCTCTTTATGCAAGCTCCGTTACTGTCCAACCACAGGAGCAATAATGCACTGCATAAGCAGAAGAACACAGTGGGATACTGCCCCTAGTTGCTAAAACTTTGGCACAGGCAGTAGATTACTGCACTCCTGGATAGGACTATTATTTCTTTTACTCCCAGTCTAGATTCAACTAACTCTTCTTGGTCCCACATTTGGAGAAGTGTCTTAAAATGTTCAATTTAGCTGATTAGATGTGCCAGATCATCTTGGTTTTGATCATCATGTGGTGTTAATTATTTCTACAGCACAAAACTGTAGGTTTCTTTTTAAAGTTTCAAACTTTCATTCAAACCCTTCAGCCTTTGATCTTCTTTTTAAAATAGCTGTGGTGATGTGCGATTGAATTATACTGAGAATTTATGTATGAATGTTCATTTAATATGAGCAGATGATGTACTTTTTATGCTTTGTTCTTTGTTCTAGGAAAACCAACAACCAGAAATTTCTTATTACTCACATCTGACTTCCATCTCATTATTCAGATCTCATCTTTCATGAGAAACTAAGAAAGACTTTGCTTCATCAGACCAATAACCGAGCTGGCCCAGTGATCCCTGTCTGGGGTCCCTCTTCCAGATGTTGTTGGACTACAACTCCTAGAATGTCTCGTTCGATTGGTTGGTGTTTATAGGAGTTGAAATCAACAGCATCTGAGCCCCCAAGATTGGGAACCACTCGTCTACCCCAACTGGCCAGATGAGAACAGGCATCCCATGATGTCTGCTATTTGATCTGATATTTAAGAGGTATACTGCCACTGAACATGGCAATACCAGAGCATGGGTGGGGCACATGTGGCTATGCAACATAATGAAAAGTAATGGACACTGAGAGTTGCAACCAATATCTGTACAGCCATATACTTTCTGCTATAATGGCTGACAGCGACTGAGATAACTGTATCTCACAAAGTGGGCTGCAGTCCATGAAAGCTCATGCCAACTATACTTGCTAGTTTTTAAGATGTCACTAGACTCTTTGTTCTCTACATTTGTGGCTGGATGTGTTATGGGCAATTGTCTGTTCCATTACACTTCAAGAAGAGTCCAGCTGGTTGATTGTAAAGTCTGCTGCAACCCAGTGAAAGTCCTCAAGCATTGCTTACAGTGCATTACTGAAAACTGGCATTATTCTCTCTGTTACAAACTAAAATAAGGTTAAACTATGGAACCTGCTTTTCCCAAAGTGATGGGTTTGGTCTGCTGGCATTGAATTTCAATGGGGCTATTGATGGTCCTTATAAGATTGCCACATGACATTTCCCTGATATGTGTAACTGGGTTTTAAATACCAAGGATTAATCTATTAAATAAATAAATAAATAAATAAATAAATAATAAATAAAAAGAATACTAATTTGCTTCCTCATGCATTAGCAATGCTGACAAATAAGAAGTACAAGAAGAGGTGGTGGAGGAGGAGGAGGGTGACTCTACCCATATTTGCCTCTGATCCTGCCCAGTCCTGCTTTTGGTGCCCTTCCACCATAACTAGACAGCGCTCAATATTTTATCAGAAGAATGTATCTCTTAGCAGAAAAATACTTTCCCAAACACCTGGTCTAAATTGTTATTCTTCAAACAGTGGTTCATGGTTATGTAACCCCCCATCTCCCCCTCTTTTTTTTTTGCTAGTTTTGCTGATACTTTTTGGCATGCCCCTCAACATTCTAGAGACGCTTTGCCTGAGGATGAGCCCCAAATTCATTTTAAGTTTTGTTTCATTGTAGTCCTAATAATGATGTTTCCTAAAGTAAGTTAAACCAAAAGGAGCAATGACAATTTTTTTATAGAGAGGAGGAGAAAAGAATTACAGATCCAGTGTACTCAAAGAGTTTGCTCTCACACAAAGAAGTCCACACCTTGAGATCACCTTCAGTGGTCTTTCTTTTGATTTCCCTATTCTATGGGGGAGGACCAAGACAAGGCTTTCTCAAAGGTAATGCACAGTCTTTATAGTAAAGATAGGTGCATATTGAATAATAATAATTAAAAATTACATTGTTCCTACATTATAAAAGTACCCAAAGACGAGCTGGAAAAGTTAACAGCTTTTAAAACACCCAGGACAAAACATAAAGGAATATACACTGAATCTGGATTTTTACTAACAAAGTATTTAGGTTGCATAAAATGTTTAAAAGTATCCACAGATTCCTATGCATAAAAAGTATTTCATGACCCTGGGAAAGTTTGAAGTAAGCAGTGACCCTTCTAATTAATCTCTCTATTATAAGATATGAAAGAAACATTCTTCCCTACAGACTGTCAACAAGCTATTATTCTATCAGGCCTTGGGAGACACTGCATTGTTCAGAAGTATCATTGGTGGTGACTGACCAAGAATGAGATCTTGGGGTCATTGTGGAGCGCTTAGTGACAAAGTTAACCCCCTATGTGGCAGCTGGGAAATGGACAAATTCCATGTTTAATAAATAGGAACAGGACTGAAAACAAAGCTATCAACACTGTAATACTGTACAAATCTACAGTGTGACCATTCTTGGAATATTGTGTATAGCTTTGGATTAGAGATGGGCATGAAGCACTTCATGCTGGGACCTCCTAAGTCATTGGTGCAGCAGCATATGTGCCACATGTTCCTTGCCCCCTCACCAGCATCTGCACTCACCAGCCAGCGTGTACTGCTTGTTCCCTCCCCATCATGTAATCTTCCAGTTCCGCGAGGAGTACGGACTTCCCTTCTCTGCCTCCTCCAGCAGCTGCCCACTCAGATGAGGAGGCGGGGCAGGGATTCCTGCAGCACTGCCTGTGAGTGGGCAGCTCCTGGAGGAGGCAGAGAAGAGAAGTCTCTGCTCCTGCTGGAACTGGAAAATCAAACCATGGGGAGGAAATGAGCAGCGTGTCCTGGCTGGTGAATGCGGATGCTGGCGGGGGGGGGGGGGCAGGGAATGTATGGCACTTGTGGTACTCTGCTGACAACTTAGGAAGACCTAGCATGAAGTGCTTCATGTCTTTCTCTACTTCAGATGCCCCAAAAAGGATATTGTAGAGCTAGAGATAAGCAGACAGTGGTAACCAAAATGATCAAGAGGATGGATCAACTCCCATATGAGGTAAGATTACATTTGGTGGTTTCTAGTTCTGAAAAAAGAAAGTATTTTATTAATCCATACTTAGTTGAACAGGTAAGTACTTAGCACAATATTAGTACTATATGTATGTTTAGTTGTACTCACAGTGATGATAGTAACAGCAGAGGCCACTTTTGCTATCATAGTTTTACAATATCATATCTTCATAATATATTAGTAAATCAACTAAATGTAAAACCTTTTCTGGATGCCAGTAAAAACCACACCACCTTCTTCTTCTGCAAATTAATAAATTCTCTATTGTCCCAAACCTTGCCATTCTGTTATATGTACAATTTTGTAACTTGTCTCAAAATAGGAAGTTTCAAGAAATTGGAGCAAAGGGTCTAGCAAATCCTTTGGTGTTGCCATATGCATGGTTTAATTTACTCCTTGCTAGCATGTAGGCTACAAAGCAGCTGTAAAGTACCCTGTGCATCACTATCATTACCACTATTAAAATATATGTAAGTTGCCTTTCAGAAAAAATAATAATCTCAAGACGTCATCCAACAATCAGGGAAAATATCAATACCAGTATTTCAAAAACAAAATTAAGTATTAGCAACACGAACCAACAGAGTATAACTAACAGATTCAGCCAAATAGATGTTAAAATTTAATAATACATCTTAAATAATTTTCATTTGTCAGACTAATGAAATCAAGTTGAGAGAAAGCCAGGAGACACAAATAGGTTATTCAGGCTCTCTCAATACCATGCAACAGTGGGGCCTGGTACATATTGATCAAAATCTTGTTGAGTAAATTATATCTGCATAAAAGTGATGACATCACCAATAGGGGGAGACTGCTGATAATTAAAGAGTTTCTGCTTCAGTCTCAGGGGGTCACTTGACGTGCCTGCAGTTGGTCTCATTTGGGCGAGTTGAACTAGCCCCAGGATCACAGCAAGAACTCTTTAATTACTATCTATATGCTTCTTATGGTAACGTCAAGGAGGGGGATATTGTTGGTTATTAAAGAGTTCCTGCTTCGATTCCAGAACATGAATGCCCACAATGAAGCTGATTGTAAGCAAGTCAAACAACACCCCAAGATTAAGGCACGAACTCTTTCAGTATAAGCCACCTCCCACTGCTAGTGACATCATCACCCTTATGCAGGTGTAATTTGCTCAACAAGATTTCGGCTGTTAATTTATAGTGTGCCGCACAGAGGAAGGAGCAACACTGAAAAAGCCTTCTCATCCATTGCTTGGATCCTATAATATAAACTTGTTTTATTTCAACCACTACTTCATCCAAACCAGTGAAGTCTGGATCCATGTCATTGCCAAAGGAAGCATTAACAATCTGCAGAATGTAAATATACAGCCTAACTCTAGCCAATTTCATAAACAAGAATGGGTGGGGGTCCAAAGCACAAGTGGGAGATCTCAGTCCTGTAAGCAATTTGTCTGTATCCTCTGATGCAAAAGCTGAAAGGTATCCACAATACCTTGACTAGATAATGCACTGTTTTGTTGTTTAGTCGTTAAGTCGTGTCCGACGCTTCGTGACCCCATGGACCAGAGCACACCAGGCCCTCCTGTCTTCCACTGCCTCCCAGAGTTGGGTCAAATTCATGTTGGTAGCTTCGATGACACTGTCCAGCCATCTCGTCCTTTGTCGTCCCCTTCTCCTCTTGCCTTCACACTTTCCCAACATCAGGGTCTTTTCCAGGGAGTCTTCTCTTCTCATGAGATGGCCAAAGTATTGAAGCCTCAGCTTCAGGATCTCTCCTTCCAGTGAGCACTCAGGGTTGATTTCCTTCAGAACGGATAGGTTTGATCTCCTTGCAGTCCAGGGGACTCTCAAGAGTCTCCCCCAGCACCACAATTCAAAAGCATCAATTCTTCGGCGGTCAGCCTTCTTTATGGTCCAGCTCTCACTTCCATACATCGCTACTGGAAAAACCATAACTTTGACTATGCGGACCTTTGTCGGCAAGGTGATGTCTCTGCTTTTTAAGATGCTGTCTAGGTTTGTCATCGCTTTCCTCCCAAGAAGCAGGCATCTTTTAATTTCGTGGCTGCTGCCACCATCTGCAGTGATCATGGAGCCCAAGAAAATAAAATCTGTCACTGCCTCCATATCTTCCCCTTCTATTTGCCAGGAGGTGATGGGACCAGTGGCTATGATCTTAGTTTTTTTGATGTTGAGCTTCAGACCATTTTTTGCGCTCTCCTCTTTCACCCTCATTAAGAGGTTCTTTAATTCCTCCTCACTTTCTGCCATCAGAGTGGTATCATCTGCATATCTGAGGTTGTTGATATTTCTTCCGGCAATCTTAATTCCATCTTGGGATTCATCCAGTCCAGCCTTTCACATTATGTATTCTGCATGTAAGTTAAATAAGCAGGGAGACAATATACTGTACAGCCTTGTAGTACTCCTTTCCCAATTTTGAACCAATCAGTTGTTCCATATCCTGTTGCTTTCTGTCCCACATATAGATTTCTCAAGAGATAGATAAGGTGGTCAGGCACTCCCATTTCTTTAAGGACTTGCCATAGTTTGCTGTGATCCACACAGTCAAAGGCTTTTGCGTAGTCAATGAAGCAGTAGATGTTTTTCTGGAACTCTCTGGCTTTCTCCATAATCCAGCACATGTTAGCAATTTGGTCTCGAGTTCCTCTGCCCCTTCGAAATCCAGCTTGTACTTCTGGGAGTTCTCGGTCCACATACTGCTGGAGCATTCTTTGGCACTGCCCTTCTTTGGGATTGGGCAGTCAGATAATGCACTAGCCACATCCATTTTTAATGTTTTCAAAGCAGTGGCATCCAAGAAGCCAACAGTGATTTTATCAGCAAAATCCTGCAGTTTGGACATAGTGTACCAGTGAGAATTCAGCCAACATCAAATAGGTCTTGTACCACTCAAAACAGATCCAGTGGATCATACTGAGCAGATGCAGTGGTGATAATGAAGTGCCACTGTGACCCCATAGTATGATTGTGAATGATATTTTTCTTGTGTTTGTTTTCATGACTGGTGTGTCCCTTTATTCCAAGCAGAGAGAAAGGGTTGCACTGCTAAACTATAGGGAATTCTCCCAGAGGTCTCAGCTATCTGAATTTATCAGTCTGCAAGACTTGATAATCAGACTTGATTGGACATGACTGCAGAGGCTGCAGGTAGCCTGGAAATCAAACTTGATCAGGTAATGAACTGTCCATGTCAAGGGAGTCAGTGCTGGCTTTACCACTCACAGATGATTTCCTGCTAGTCAAGTACAGAAAAGCAGACCTTGGATCTATCCTGCCAGATACCTTTCGAGATGGATTCATATTTGAAATGGTAGCCATGTAATTCTGAGCTACGTCTGGTAAGGCATCAACATTTAAATCACCCAACACACAAAGCTTGGAGTCCTCTTCTGTAAAATGCTTAAGATCACCTCTATCTGCTCAGGCAGCGTAAACATTAGCACATCTTTTTCAGGTTCCCAACAGTAGCTATAGTCACTTAGGACTTACTAATTGTGGGACAAGATACCACCTGACCAATGAGATGGAACACCTATAGGCAAATGCTACCTCCTCCTGCTGCTCAAGTTTGAGCCTGGTACTGTATGAGAAATGCTGGTGGAATAATTTAGGAGAGATTAACACTTCTCCCAATCAGTTCCTGATGATACAAGCATGGTACCTCAAAAGCAGCTTAGAAATAACATTTTCCTTGCAGTTACCTAACCTAGCAATAGTATTTCCCTTCCCATTAGCCAACCATACACTAAAGGGGACTCTGTGTCCTTAAAAATGCTCTGTTTAATCTAGAATTATCCAGAATTAATCTGTTAATTGATTCCCAGTGTGATATAGTGGATAGAGTGACAGACGAGGACTCCGGAAAACAGGGTTCAAATCTCCGCTTAGCCATGGAAACTCATTGGGGGAGTGGAACTGGTAAAACCGCTCCTTAAATATCTCACTTACCTTGAAAGCTCTATTAGGGTCACTATAAATTGGTTCTGACTTGATGACACAGAACACACAATCTGTTAATTAGAGTGCTCTGGGCTCTATATTACCAAGTTATCCTAGTATCTCATTCTATATGCCTCTCAGAGAGGCATATAGATGGATGGATGGATCGATAAATAAATAGGAAAAGACTTTGTGATGAGTCAGATAACCGATTCTTCAAGTGTAATCTTTCCAAATCTTTAGATGCATGTCATGATGTTGTATTATGGAGCTCTGACTGCTTTCTAGGTCTAATGGTGGAACAAATCATTAAGCATAATACACAGATCACTGAAGATTGATGTGGATGCTTTTGACCAAATTTCATTGACATGCAAAACAACAGATTCCTGGTGGCTCATAAATCTTTTCCTTATTTTCAAACCAGGTTTGATGGGTAGTGATGACCAAACCTCCCCAGTGGACAGCTAACCAAAGCAGGTCACAACTCTCTTCACTTGGTATTGCTCATGCTGCTGCCTGGGATTTATGAAATCACCCAAGATAATTTGTCCCAAACAGCCTCCATTCCAAGGTTGCTCACACCATGAAAAGCACATTTTAGATGATCGTTTTTCTTCTAACTTGTTTTGCTGATATTTTTAACTAGTTTGGCAGAATATGACCTCTTGGTAACAGTTGGGGGCATTCAATGACTAATACAAAGTGTGTTCTGTTTCTAGCCAAATGCTAAGAAATAAATTTGGGATGAGATGAGATGCGGGAAAGAGAAAGGAATTATTTGAAAAAGAAAAGATCAGTGGGTCAGATTTCTCATGCATACTTTGATGCTCATATGTTTTTCTGCTCTTGTTTAGCCTGCAGGAGAAGACAGACATTTCATTACCAAACAAATGGTATATCACTAAAAAGCTAATGGAATCTTTAAAAACATAGGAATGTAGGAAACAAAAGATTTTTGCCCATAAGTGTACAAAAAAATACTGTCAGCGTAGTGCTGGTTAGACATGGGAGCTTCGTAGTTGTCTCCCCTGGGGAGACAAATACAAAGCCCACCAGCACAGGTGTCCTGGTGGTCCTTTCCTGCCTCCTAGAACCAGCCTGGTCCACTTACTGGGCTCCTTGGTGTACACACATGCCTGGTGGCGGCAACGTTGCACCAATCATGGACGTAGTCCTGCTGGCAATGCCCTGCCTCTCCCGCAGCCAACCACTCCAGCAAGAAGGTGGGAAAATGAGTCTTCTTGCTCAGCCTGGGAGACAAATACGAAGCGCCCATGTCTAGTTCTGGTGCATATACTGCTGGATATTATACACTTCTTCCTGTGATGGAAAAACAACTAGACTTCCTCACAACCAGTGCACATTCAACTAGTTCTTCTGATGTGGCAGTGGCTTATTTTTCCAGTCATCCTACATATCTGGTGTATTATGCAAACATAGCTAGTGTGTGGAATTCCACCCATTCTGCTGAGCTGTATGAATATATATTTGCAAATAATCAATAACAGTTTGTGTAGCATATTTGTGGATGCTAGGAATGTGCCATACAGATTTTGTGGATGTCAACTCCCAGACGTCTCCATTGAGGAATTCCATCTGACACACCCACATCTACAGACACCTAAATATGGCTCAACTGGAAATGGGCTAGCTGGAAGGCTTCATGGCCTAGCTTTGTGTTGAAAAAGCAAGGTTCCCCTGTGTTTGCTGGGCAAGTTGAAGTCCCAAAAATTCTGAATTGCATCTCCCTAGTTGATGCATGACTGTTATGCATGCACAGACTAGGCAGTAGAATGATTGGTGCAGGACTGAATGCTGATTGATTGGTGTGTTTGAAAAGTGAAGGAATATTATATGGAGGGGCAGTTAATCTGCTTCAGAGTAAGCAAGGTTGAAGAGTCTGTTTAAGTGATCTGATGTGTGCAGTCTATGTGAACAGTTGGTCTTGAGTTTAGATATAGGAGACATTTATGGCAAACTGTACATGAATATGAAATTTCAATAGTTTTTCACTTCAGATTCAATATCTAATATCTAACATTTTAATCTTTCCTTGTTCCTATTTACCCATTCATAACTAATAAACTCATTTTGTTTATTCCCAAATAAAACTCTCCTTGTTATTTACAGTATTTTATGTATAGCTTTAAAGTCTGTTTAGCTGTCAAGTAATACAGAAGATAGCAGCCATGGGTTTGTAGGTGAAGAAGAAGGAGAAGGAGAAGAAGTCACCAGAGGTTTCGTTAAGTGGAACTTTTCATTCGATAGCAAATAAAAATATAAACACCACCTTGGGCATGAAGGTGGTAACTGGGTGGTATAGTTAAAGGAGCAATCTGAAATATTTAGGAAAGGTTTACAGGTAGTTGTTTCTGAGCAAATATCTAAACTAGTGGCATGAATAAAGAGGTGGCTGAATATGGGGTGAATATGTCAGGTGAGTGTGACTATGAGGGAGTGTGTATCTCACTAGTGTGATAGTAGTGAGTAGGGGTGTCTCCCTGGATATGTTATGTAGTCCACACTTATTCAAGGGTGGAAGTCATTTTAAATGGACATTTGAACAATTTGGTGTCCTCAGGCAACAGCCCCCTGGTACATGAGACCCTCCATGTGGTGAATAAAATGTACAATAGTGCTTGCTTGGAATGACCCACAGAGGAGAACCACCACTGATAACTCACATCTGACTGTATATTGACTCCATATTCTGTAATCTACTGGAACCATGTCTGCCCATCCTTCTGTACTTTGGACCAGTAGAGGTTCCTATGGAAGTTCTAGGGGGCATCCAAATAATGAAAGTATGGAATTTCAGTTCCTTTTTTCAATTTCAGCTTAGAACATTTTTGCTGTTTAAACTGGGACAGCTGTAGAAGTGCACAATGCCAATGGAAAACTATCCAGCATAGGTACACACTTTGCAAACAGGTTTGTTGGAGACCTATTTTTGGTTTCACCTCTCAAAATGTCATTTGCAGATGAGTGACATTGCAATAAAGGCCACTTTTGCCCCTGGAGCGAAATATTGAATCGGCTAGAATGGACTTCCTCTTTGTAAAGAGGTCACAGAGAGTCAGTGAAGAGAGCACAAGGAAAATGGCATCCTATTTGCAATCTTTTTTCTGAAGTAGCTCCTTCCTATTGCTGCACAGTAAAGCTGGCATTAAACTAATATTCTGTCAGCTCATTGCACAGTACCTGGAAGCAGAAGCATATTAAGCCAAATTGCCTTAATTGATTGGTATAACTTGAATATTTACCCCTACTCTGAATGTCTTCTATTTGTAGCCTACTTGTAAATCCATTCAAATATTTTTAAATTGACACCTGCCCCAGCCAATTCTAGATACTTCATTGTCTGTAAAGAAAGCAGTCTGGGCTTCTTTTGGAGGCTGAAATCGAGAGCTAAAAAAAAGTATTTATGATCTCAGTACAGAAATGTATGACTCATTCCTATTTTGGTAGTTTCTTGAAAGTTTTGCTACTTCCTTGCCCCCAATAGAATAAGAAATTAAGAAGGAAAAAATATGCCATTAATTCCCCTTATCTTGATGCACAATGAATACAAATGCTCTGTGGTGATATCTGAAACGTAGCTTCCTGTTATATTAAGGACGACATCCTAGAATTTAGCAGCACAAGACTTTCCCCTCCCCCATTTTCAAAAGCCCAGCAGAATGTCTAATGATTCTGCAGTTTGCTTCCTGCTTGTAATTAAGTAGGTCACAGCTGTGAAGCAAAGAGAACAAGAAAATATACTCAAATCACACAAAGCCCAAAGCAATCAAATCATCTGCAGCTGAAGGAAATCGCAGCTTAAGACAACAACAGTTGCACGAGTCTAGAGTCTAAATGGAAGAAGAAGAAGAAGAAGAAATTATAATTTGGCCCAGAGGTGGGGGTGATATAAGACAAAGATTCAGAGACATAAGAAAATAAGATGGTTGTGAAATTCAAATCCCTTACAGAATTCTTAGTCTGTTACTATCAGTACAGTAGTACTGAGCAGCCACTTCAGTGACCAGCTTTTGAAAGGGCTAAAGACAGACTGCCTTCCACATTTAAAAAAAAATTAGGATAATTGAAATAGTTCAAGTAAGGGGCACCTGCAGGTGAAGGGTTGTTGCAGAGATTAATTGTATCCAAAATAAAATAAAATAAAATAAAAGGCACAAGCAACATTGTTTCTGCTAACATTCATCTCCTTATTGGATATATACATCCTTCAGGGTAGTAGAGGCTGGTTGACGAAAGTACGTGGGGTGCAGCCCCACCTCAATCTCAGGCTATTCCCAGCCAGCTCACTGCTGCTTGCCTCCTTTCTAGGGCGGCAGAGCTCCTCCTGCTTTGTGTAGGCACATACACTGGCCTGTGTGCATATGCATTAATATCCACTTTTGCCCTTAGCTTTACCTCTCATACAACTGTACTGTGCCCTTGTGTCCCACAATCTACATCAGCTGTCACTACCTGAGGAAAACTGGAATATCCTAAGGTAAGTTAGACTAGAAAACAGCAAGTCTCTCTTCTAGGCTTTTCATTTTGTGTAACCAAAGGAAGGTAAATTTAGTCTATGTTGAAAGCTTGAAGCATAGTGAGGGCTGATAGGCAACTTTTAAACCATGCCATGCCAGCCAGTTGTGACATCAGCTGGGTGCCACATATTTCCTTTGGGTAATAAAAAATGCAATTTTTTTACAATTCAGGATTTGCCTGATATACCAAATTCCAGGTGGAGTAGAGTTTCTTTAGTCTGTGTATCCAATCTATATTGGATCTTTTTATGCTATATACCTTTATTAATGTGAGTGCTTCTACTGATCCAAAGGGCTAAGTAGAATGAAATAACATCTATCTTTAGAACTTTGTAACAAGGCTTCGTCATTCACAGCACCAGCACTGAAGCAGGATGTGCACCAGAGCCGGGAGGCTCACACTACTGCTGTTAAAGTGTCACAGCATAAAAGCACGTGAAGCCTTATAACAGAAAACATATGCTTCAACAAAGCACAGAAGGTTGGTGACTGGGCTATTCATCATCTTGTGGGAAAGTCACCAGTGTGGAGTTCATGAAACTGGTCTAGATTTCCTGTAATTTATTCAGTAGGGAAAACGTCAAAATATCATAATTCTGATTTCTTTTTTTGAGATGCCTCATAAGGTGATGCAGCAGTGGTAGCAACGGTAAGGTATTCTTGATTTTTTCTAAGCCTCTCTTCCTTGTCTTCCTGTATAAATGTGTGAAGGTATCCACTGGACCACTGTCAAGGAAAAATTAAGATCCTTCAGTAATTAATAGAATTGCTTTGCAATATTTCCCAGGTTATGCTAAGATCAGTGTAATTTGTCTGGTGGATCAATGTTATAAACAACTGGTTAAGGCTCTTGACTTAAGGTTCCAGACCAATTTGACCATAATTAATATCTGCTTTAACTGGGACTCCAAAACTGGTGTGGAACTGAGTGAGATGTATGATGGATCTGCTTATTTAGTTTCAACAGACAACGCTCAATTGTTGTTTGAGGAAATGAATAAAATTCTTAAATGCATGAATCTTACCAGTCATTCCTTGACCCTTGCCTATCATGGCTTGTTAAATCTGCCCAGTTTGGAATTAATATGTTGCTGACAACTATGATTAATAAGGTGCCTTTAGGAGGGATCTTAATATATCAAGGCATTGATGGTCACAAAGCTCTCTCAGCTGATCTGAATAGTTACAGGCCAGCACACATTATGGAAAGGGAGGGGGAATTTGGCAGAGAACTTCCATTTTCAATTGTGATTCTCATAGCATACAGTTTTGTACAGCATCTATTTATTACACAACTGCTTCCTTGTTTTATAGGAACAGATCTTATGTCACAATACCACAATTTTAACTGATTGCATGTCTCATTTTTCCAGAAATTTTGGCTTCCAGACTGTAGGTACTAACAGTTGCAGAAGATCTCAGATTTGTGAATTTTCAATATTGCTAAGTGGGAGTACACTGTTGTGCTTCGGGCACTGAATTCATAGGCCTACTCTAGGTGTGAGTTACTATGGGATTTCGGCTAATGTCTGAAACAAGTAATGAGAGTAGCACACTAGTCCACCTCCCACCATCACTTTTATCACACAAAAGGAATGGTCTAACCAAGCTGTTCTATCCATTGTAAGCTCTTCATGTCAGCCAGAACCCAGATTTTGCATGTATTGTAGTCCATAAGGGCTGCTTACACAGATAGAACAGTGTCCCTCTCTTTAGACGGCTCCTTCCACGAATTAAAAGCAATGCTGGCCTGGGGCTGGGGCTGCACATTTCCCCATGGAGGGGACACACTTTAAGAACAACCAGCCAGGAATTCCACCGCACAAAAATCCGGTCAAACAGAAAACAATCTAGAAGTGTATGTTCCCTTGGGAATTTAATATTTTGCAGAAGAAACTCTGTTTTTGAGAACAATGTTTCATCTAATGACAAGTTTATTATAAACAAGACAAAAACAATAATGAAATCCCACAAAGGTTTCTAAGCTAAATTTTAATGAATGCTGGCTAGGAAAATTATCATGGGAAAAGTGCATTTGTTCTCTAGCTATCCTCATCTAACTAGTTCATTTCAGGATAAGAAGCTATGAACAACAAGGCTTCCTGTCTGGTGAATGTTTGGCCTTAAATGGCAGCGAAAAGACAAACTAACAGTGTCTACACATTTTCCTAATAAACAGACACTGAGATCAGTGAGTTAACAAAGAAATATTCTCTGAGAGTTACTGTGGAATAAATAATCACCACAATCAAACTGAAATCCAATTTTTATCTACATTCTTATATGAGGGGGAGGGAGACTACACCTGTGTATACCATCATGTCTAACCAGGTATGACATGTTGCACATTCATACATGTACTATGCATAAAGAAACTTTTCCTATTTTTTTCAAAAAGTGCCTTCATCTGCCTTTACCTAATTCTGCCAATTTCAAATTGTGAAGGGAGGAAAAAAACATTATTCCAAGTCGCTTTTATCTAAAATGTTAAATTCCTCAATGGTACAGTCAAGACTGTCATCATGATCTCTCCTGTCCTTAGAATGGGATCCTATGAGAGAAAATATATTTTAGTAATCTCAAATCTGAATTTGCTGACAAGAATATTTTAAAATATCCTTAGTACAATTTACCATTATGATTAAGTATCTTCTTTTAGCCATAAAATGTTAACATTCTGATATCAGATGTAGCTTTTTTAAAAAAGGTATTATATGTATACTTACTTTTTTTCTTTAGAAAGAAGAAAAAATGACACTGACCAAGGTGCTGTGAGCATGAGAGAACAGGGAGGGCCTCAAATGACCATTTTTGCCCATGTGTCTCCATGTCTTAAAAAGGCCACATGATGAGAGTAGCACAATACTCCACATGCTTGCCATCTCTTTTATCACTCAAAAGCAACAGTCTAAGAGGCTGTTCTATCCTTCTACACTTCTCCCTTCAACAATACTGGGGTTGGGGCACCAGACCCCCATGTTGTTCAAAATCCATGTATAACTTTTATGCCCCCCAAACATAACTACAAAGCATAAACTGTTGATTAACACACAGAGAGAATACTTCCCTCTATCGGGGTTCTCTTAGCATTGACAGTCCTTTTCACACAGTACCATGGTGTAATGAAGCTTAAAGGTCCTTATGAACCCTCTGAATTAGAGGCTGAATTAGAGATGTTGTGTTTGGGGACAAGCAGACCACTTTGATGCCTTCAGTGTTGAATTCATAGGGTTCTGGGTGGGCAGGGGCACAATATTTATTTAATGTTTATTAATTTATTGAAAAATCTGCATATAACCAAAACCATGCTGTTCAGACCCATGCAATTTAAGGGAGAAGTGTATTCTACTTTTACATTTTGCATGATTCATTCTAGTTCAGTTAGTCATAAACATATTCAGGTGCATGAGATGACTATTGGAGGTCTACATTGAGTGAAGATGTGAGAGACAGCTGTTTCATTTGTGACACCAGCACAGGTCTCATTTGGTGCCAAGTTAAGTTTGTTAAGCTAACTACCCAAGTTTAGGAATTCTACCGACTATAACTCAGCCTTGATTTATTTGGTTTAATTATAATGTTGATTTTATGCTGATAATAAATTATAATAAATCCCACTGGATTGTTTTTATTGTTTAACGTTGAACTGTTTTATTGCTTGTGTCCTGAGATCTATTGATACTGGGTAATCTGGATATATTTTAATTAATGGCAAATAAATAAATATTGACCAAACCAATTCTATGTCTACACAAGAATATACAAATAAATACCTTATGCACAGGTTCAATACAAATAATCCATATATTCAAAAACAGGAATCAGAGATTGTTAATAAATGGGTATCTTGGCCACTGTGGCAGGATCAGCTGATACAATCATACCTCTCTTCTGTATAGACCTATCTCTTTGCTCTCCAACTACCTGCATGTGGTAAGACATTATTTGGTGAGCAATCAGGTGGTAGCTATGGAATTAGCAATATTATCAGGGCTGTATGAATTCTATATATGTTTTTAAAGCAAGGCTATTTTCAGGCTTCTCCATACTTTTTCAAAAAGAGAAGCTGAATTCTGTGACTAGTATAAATTATACAAGTTATGCCAATGTGCTTTGTCATTCCATTTTTATACAATTTGTCTTGAAATTTTTACATTTTTCATGATTTATTACACTTCGCTATTTAATATGTAACAAGCTGTTTTTAAAATGACAAGCAGACTAAATGTGCAACACACATACAAACACACACGTACATCTTTGGATTCAGAAAGTGTGTGCCATTTTATGTCCCATGAATGAAAAGGAAAAAAAAACATTTTTAGCCTCATAAAATTAAAGTAGTACAATAAATGAAACCCATAAGATTCTAGTTTAGAGTAAACTCTGTGCCATCAAAGACTTTTGTTTTCTCTTAAGTGTCACTACAGTCATAGTAACTGTTAGTTTCAAAACCTCATTACCATTTTACAGGAATGTCAACTTACATATGATAGAGCAAAAACCTGGAACAGAATAGATGTTACTCACTGGTGATACAGAAACAAACACTTGCTTTTATAGAATCAGTATCACAAGGTTAAAAGAACTTTAAAGTTAAATTAAAGATTGCTATGTTTCAGATGCTGTATAGTCCCTATTATTAAAAAAGCAAACACTTATTTTACTAAGCATGCAATAACACTGGAAGTATGTAGTTGAAAACCCAGACCAAAACATTTTAAATTGAAACCAAACTATCATTCACCATAGCAATAATGATAATTATGTGCGGTCAAGTCAATTTTGACTTATGGCAAACCTTTTCAGGGTTTTCCAGGGAGAGAATAGTTAGAAGGGGTTTACCATTCCCTTTCTCTGGGGACGCCCTGGGAATGTGCAGCTTGCTCAAGGCCACACAGACTGGCTTTACTTGCAGGAGGCACAGGGGGGAATTGAACTCCCAACTTCTGACTACACAGCCAGAATACCTAAATGACTGAGCTATCCAACCAGCAACAAGAACTATAAAACCTAGAAACAAATTTAGGGCCTGCATATGACAACATATCAGGTGCGAATTTTGAAGAAGGCTGGTATACACTGTCTAATATTTAAAAGATGGCCAGGTTTTTTGCAATAGATGTTCATTTTCTGCTTCAGATTATCTTGCTCTCAGTTCTTGAAATCCAAGTTTCATGGCCATATGCTTCTCCAATTCCGGTATTCGCTGATCAACCAATATATTTTGTTCAGTTTTTGCTGAACTCAGCTTGCTTTTAATCAAGTTTAAAGACTGGCCTTGGAAGTTAAAATGGTGAGGGAGGAATGTTTGCCAGAGTTCACAACTCTGGCTTGAAATCTAATCAATAAATGTTTTATATTTAGAAAGCCACAGTTTAAACTTGGGAATACAAGAATCTGTTTTTTGAAATTATGTGGATCTGGCATGTAGACTACATATTCCCTAGTAGAGATTTCACCCAATATCCCCCTCTAAATACTGAACCACTACCACTTGTTGATTTTCAATCATTATTTTACAGTATATTTTCAATGCAATACTCATAAACATAAATAAAGTTAATAGTTCGACTGCTGGGTGAGCTGTGATGAAAATGATTGGTCAGTTTAGGTAGCCTGTCCTTGTGCAATTCCTGGTTACACCAATGGAATTTGTGCGGAATATGTTTATCTTTCACTGTGCCGAGGGATGGCTTTAATAGCATGCATACTAATCTGGCAAATTTCAGTAACATTACAAGAGGAATGCAATAAATGAATTGCCTAATCATGGAAGGTCATGATGAGAAGCAGACGAGCATGGGAAAATCTCCCACGGGCTTTGTTTATGAATCAGAAAGACTCTGGTTCTTAGGAAAACTCTTCCACTTGCTATTGAAAGGGCCTGTCCAGAAAAAGAGGTGAAATCATTACAACTGCTAACTCTTCCTTGTCTGTATTTTTCCTGTAAGATGTGTACTGTATGTACCCATGTATTTAATGAATCACCTCACCCCTCTCTTTGTATAAAATATTTTGATGGTCAGGAAACAGTACAGTTATCTGTAATGTGCAACATATTTCAGAAATAAGAACATAACAGAGTTGCCTTCCTTATTTATTCATCTAATTTCTATGCTGCCTTCTCCAGGCATAGGGACCTAAGGCAACTCACACATGGATTACAAAACACAGGAAAAAAATACAATAAATTACAAAATGAAAAAAAATATATATAAACATATAATAACATTCAAAAATATTAGCCATTTGGAAACAGCTTAAAAACATGTTTAAAACCCATCATAAAAACTATAAGATACAGCATTCCATCTTTCTCCTATCCAGTTTAAATCCTGCCTAAGGAGGAAGACCAGAAGGACAGCGGGGGTGAAGGGGTGGGTTCAACCTGGCCTCCCAAGGAAAGGCAGCCTGGGAGCAGTTCCCTTCTCTCACTCCATGGCTGGCTCCTCCACTTGCCAACTGGCGCACACTGCTCTTGTTCTGCTCTTTGCACAATTGTCTAGTTGCAGCAGGAGCTTGTGCTTCCCTCCCCCACCTCCTCCAGCAGCTACCCAGTCAGATGAGGAGGTGGGGCAAGGAGTGCTGCTTTGAATAGGCAGCTCTCGGAGGAGGCAGAGAAGGGAAGCGCAAACTCCTGCTGAGACTGGATGATCATGCGAAGAAGAGGAAAAGAGCAGCACATGCTGGCTGGTGAGTGGGGGAACCAGCCAGGAAGGTGGGGGAAGGGGAAGCGCAGCGCCTGTGTTTCCACACTAAAGAACTGGCATGAACCTCTGACCCAAGGTTCATGTTCATTTCTAGTCCTCACCAAACATATCTGTGAAAGCAGAGAGATTGAGAGGAGGGCCTCCGCCAAAGATCCTAAAACCCAGGGCAGTTCACATAGGGAGATACAGGGCTTGATCCTACTGGCAATAAGAAACACTATTATACTGTATTTGGTGTTGTTTTTTTTAAATGGTTTAAAATAAGGTGTCTCCATGATGTAAACAGAAACACAGATTTTGCCATGGAATCATGCTTTCTGGTTGGAAAATGATGTAAAATGCTGTTCCCCCAGAGGGTCATTTATTTTAGCATGCATATGAAACCCTGATTTATTTCGCTGGTTTACACGTATCGAAACATCTCTGTCATTGCACATTGCATCTTTGGGTAACCAGCAGAGGTGGTGGGAGAGGTTACAGCAGCAAGAAGAGCTGCGGGGGCCAGGGAGGGAGGAAGGACAGATGGACACAGTGAATGGTTAGAGGAGTGAAGAGCTGTATTTGGGCAAAAAATGCGTCAGAGGCACAGATCCTCATGGGTCCACACGATTTTTATATAGGATTATCCCCCAAACAATCTCAATCATAGGCATGATCTCTGCCCACAGATTGGCTAGTGGCTTGGGTATGATCCCATGTTAAAATAATGTGGATGTCAACTCCCAGACTCCAAAAACTCTGATCAATCTTGGATCAGAGTTTTTGCACCACTGCAAATCTAGGCGCCCTTCATTGTTGTGGTGTATTTTATGCGTGAAAATGCGTGAAAATGGAACACCTGGAGCATTCCTAAAGGGACAGAAGCCTTATTTTAAACACATTTTAAACCATTCTGTTTTTAAAAAGTAGAACATATTGTCAATGGGATCAAGCCCTGATTTCTAAATCAATTCCATTTATCTTACTGCAAGGCAAATGTAAACAAGCCCGCAATCCTTCAGATAGCCTGAGCCCAAGCTGGAGAGGGCTTTATAGGTCATCATTTGCACTTTAAATTGTGCCTGGAAATCTACTGGCAACCAGTGAAGTTGTTGTAACAGAGGAAATACATACTCCTTTTAACCAGCTCCAATCAGCAACCTGGCTACAGGATTTTAAACCTCCTGAAGCTTCAGAACTCACTTCAAAAGCAGCCTCATGGAGATGGCATTGCAGTAATCCAGATAACAAAGGCATATGTCCTCGTAGCGAGATCAGACATCTCAAGAAAAATGTGTGGCTGGTGCCTTAGTTTCAATTGTGAAAATGCACTCCCAGCTACTACTGAAGTGTGGGCATCAAGGCTCATGGCTGAATCCAAGCTGTGGACCTGAGTTCTCAGGGGCAGTGTAGCTCTATCTGATGCAGTCTGATTCTCTGATCTGCCTTTTGAATGATCAGGAGCATGTCTGTCTTGTCTGGATTAAGGTTCAGTTTGTCCACCTCAATCCAATCCAATCTGATCCAATTTGATCCAATCCAATCCAGTCCACTCCAGCTGGTTGGACAGTTTAGTGAGTGAGGTATTTGGCTGCATAGTCAGAGACTGGGTGTTCAATTCCCCACAGCACCTCTTGGGAGAAGAGCCAGCCTGTGTGGCCTTTGGCAAACTGCACAGTTCCAGGACACCCCTAGAAGAAGATAATGGTAAACTACTTCTGAGTACTCTCTACCTAGAAAACCCTGAAAACGGTTACCATAAATCTGAATTGACTTGATGGCATGACAATCCAATCCATTACTGACATCAGACTCTGATCTAGAACTGAAACAGCTTCTAGTGATTTGGATGTAAATGAAAGACAGACTAGGGTGTCATTGAATTCCCAAACTGGAATCTGATTTCATGTATTGCCCCTCCAGGAAGGACAAGAACTCTTATAAAACCATGCCTCCAAATCCCATCCTGGAATGATGGCCCAATGGCACACCTCAGCCAATGGTATTGGCCCAGCCAAACCAGCAGGAACACCTGTCCAGTGTAGGTCATCCACCAAACATATCAAAGCTGTCTCTGTACCAAGACTGAGTATTAACCTGATTGAAAAGGATCTAGACAATCCATCTCATCTAGGAACCTCAGAAGCTGAGAAGTCACAAAAACAGCCTCTTTTAGGCATGCCATAAGCCTGCTCTGCTGAAACAAGGTATTAACCATTCCCTTTACCCACCCAGCCGGTCCTCTATTAGGCTGGCTTCTATGAATCAAGAAAAGCAAAGGTCCAGCACACACATGGTAGTTCTCACTTCTCCATGGATCCCATCCACATCCTTAGGCTTTACAAATCAAAACATATCCATTATCACAGAGCCACAAGGGACCAAAAGTATATTCACAGATTCTGTACAGCATCCAAGTCAAAGTAGATCCAAGCAAACTTCCATGCAAATTTGTTACAGCAGGCTGTCAACTGATCTGTATCATGTCCATGTGGGCAAACACCTAGTTGGACACAGAACAATGTACTGTAAGTACCCAAAGAGATAGCTGTCCCTATAGGGTAGCAGTATAGTCTCACAACCTCAAAGTCAGCATTTTAGAGGGATGGTCGAAGGATGTGCAAATGATTGATCATGACACGCTTGGTTCTGTCACTTTTTACAAACACATAGCTAGTTTTTCAAGCAAATGTCTGCAGTGTACTTGAGATGTAAACAAGGTTAAATTCTCCCACCCTCTATCACAGTGCTTCCACATCCACTGAAGACTTCTGGAGTGGAGAAAGGCATTAATCCATCCCCAATCTCAGTAATATAGAGTACTATCATTGGGATGTGAGTATAATGAACCCATTTTAGCAACTTCTGTTTTACTACAGTTATTTTCAGCAGCATCACTGACTTGGCGATTAGGGGGGAAGGCTTTCACCTTATCCCTATCCTAGCAATAGCACTCCCTTTCACTGGGATGGGGGAAGCAGAGGAAAGCTTCTCCAGTTCATGATCAGCACTTGAATTTGGTGTCTGTGCATATGACTTGAGTGTGTACTCAAAGTGTGTGTACTCAAAGTGTGGACACAAACTGACCTATACACATTCTTCCAAACTTATTTGTGTGCCCACACACAGATACAGAGCATCTCTTGAAGGAAATACCTTGCATTAGACACGCGAAGGCACCGTTCACACTATTCTATTTGTCTTTCATTGATGGCTCTTTGCAGTCATGAAAAGGCGGAAGAAGAGTTAGAAAAACAAGAGTGGACTGCAGGAAGACAACATCTGAAGCTCTCACAGAATTCATGGAATGAGACAAGGAAAATGGTTTCATCAAGGCTTTGTCTGGGTCCACTCGCAGACACACACATGGCAGTTGCAGTTTCCCCTCAGATGACTTTCAAAACATATTCACTGATCCCTCTTTCTTCCTTCTCTTCCTCTCTCACTTTGCTAAGGTGGTTTTGTAAGTCAATCAGCCAATTAATGTTATCCAGATGGAGGGTCAGTCAGGGACAGCTAATGCGCTGGTGTTTATTGTCTCCTTTCTAAAGCCAGGCAAAGACATAAGAAACGAAGGAAGGCTGATCCCTTCCCCGACATCCTTTGTGTGCGTTTTATCTCCTTAGAGATTACCCTCCGATGCATCTTGCTCAGTGGGAAAGATGTTAATGAATACCCTATAAGAAGGTTCATTCACATAATTGGGAATAAAGGTTAGCCTCTTTTACACCTTGCTTTGTAATAAACATTTGTCCATGAAAATTCAAAAGTAATTTCCATAATTTCACAAGTTTGATTTTAATCAGATTGTCCCTGTTTTCAGAGCTTGAGATCAGTTATATTTAAAGCTGACACATAATTGAGGGCTGCCATCTTTGTTTTCCGGCAAAGCTCTTCTGTGTTTAACAACTGCAAGACAAGTAGCAATTCAAGAGGTGAATTTTCCCCATCATAGAGTCAAGGCAACAGGTGAGGCTATTTCCCTATTCAGTTTCTGACTGACATAAATGCTAGGTCATGAAGTCATTCAAGAGGTGCAATAGCTTTGGCAGAAATTCCACTAAAAGTGAAGAAGCCTTCCAAGCAAAGAATCCACTTAGTGCTACATTATTATTTTTTAAAAAGAAATAAAAGGAGCATCTTATTGGAAAGTGGTCTTTTTGATCCTATTTCAAGCCCTTACAGATTAGATTCATTTTATGTATAATACTGAAGTTGAAGCTTTTCTCTTTTTGGGAATCTCACTTAATTAAGCTTCATGACACTGGGTGTTTTCCCCAAAAGTCATGATGATGCAGGTAATGTGTTCAGCTGCTCCAATTGAGCAAGGTGTAAAGCAGCTAAAGGATGTGACAAGCTCAGTAGCAGTTGCACAGCTGGCATGCACAGAGGGCAGCCCTCAAGGCACCTGGATCTTGCATAGGTTATGCACTCCAGGTTTTGTACAGTTCACTGGGTAATTAACTCATGCTCTGAATTCACTCACTAGATTTGTATTAGGTCATCACCTCACTTCTGTTCAACTGTGTCTGAGTTACACACATGTGTGAGATGAAACAGTTATCTGGTCTGCATGTTTTAGCCCCAGCCTTTATGATTCTTTGAATGCTTCTAGAAATGTGTTGCTGGTTTGCTTATTATATTTTTACCCTGCCCTTCCTTCAAGAAGTACAGAACAGCTAATGGTGTCTTCCTACTCTTTACTCTCTCAACTATGAAACGGGTTATGCTGATTGGCTAGGAGGGAGCTAGTTTAATAAGGCTGCAGTCCTATGTTATCAATCAATCAATCAATCAATCAATCAATCAATCAATCAATCAATCAATCAATCAATCAATCAAATGAACCCAAAAGGGCTTCTTTGTATAGAATCACACTGCTCATATGTTTAGAGCCTGAGTGGGAATTTGAACTTGCATCTCTTTGGTCTAATTCTAGTGAGAGTTCAGGAAAGTTACTTTTAAAGACTACTCCTCCCAGAATCCCCTAGCCACTATGGCCACTGACTGAAGGATCTTAGAGATTATAGTCTAAAAAGTAACCTTCTTAAGCTCTGATTCAAGGGCTTGGTCCAGACTGGAACCTCTCAGATGTGTTGGTCTGTTTCTCCCACCTCCTGTAGCTACCATGATCACAGAGCATGCATTACCCACTGAATCTCTTTGGCTCTTAATAATGTTACTATTTATAAATGCAAAGCTTATAAATACATGTAAACATCACAGTCAATAATTATAAAATTGAAACTAAATATTAACATACAGAGTTTACTGCTGTATTAAATAAAAGTGTCAAAATGAGTTTAAAAGCCATAGAACATTTTTTTAAATCAAAAGTATCATAATCACATGAGGGGAAAGGGCCTAATTACATCTGGGATGGCAGAGACAGAGAAGGGTGGGGGAGGAGAGGATGGCAAAGAAAGAAAGAAAGAAAGAAAGAAAAAGAAAGAAAGAAAGATAATATGCAGCTGCAGCAGCACAAAAACAGCAGCAGCAAAAGGCAAAAACTGCCCTGTGGCACCTTAAAGACTAAACAATTTATTGTGGCATAAGCCCACAGTCTGCTAGTCTTTAAGACAGCTCACATTTTAAGTGCTTCCCCGCCCACTTAAATACATGAGGTTACACTACACAGCACTTCGTATCCACCACTCAAGGACAATCTTGAGCAAGAAAATAAGTAAAGGACAGGACTTTTCTTAAATAAAGCTGAATATTGGACATTTTTCTACATCACAGAAACTTTCCAAGATTGTTTTTACAATGGACTAATCTATCATCACACATCCCAGACCAGTACTTATAGCTTTAGTAAACTTCATGAATACTAATTAACTCTCCTACCAATGAGTTCCAGCAATGACTATCACTTTCCATCATCACATAATTTTGTCTATTATTGATTACTTGGCACTGTAAGGAAAATTCCATTAGTGCCAATTACCATAATAAATCATAGCCAACCAGCACTAATGCGGATTACAATTTTAACTAATCTTCATTAGCAATTCTTAGCATTTAAGTCATGACCAGTAAATCACCACTATCCATTTGCTATAAGAGCTAGAATGGCCCAGGTAAATGATATGCCACTGTCCAATATCCAACTGGAATTGGTTATTTTAAAACCATATCAAGGAGTGCCTATCTGCTATATTTCATCACACAAACATCACTTCCAGTGGTTTTTGGTACATTACTTGGAGAGCCTCTGGCTAAAGGCACCAGTGTTATAATAAGGGAACATCTCCATTAACTTGACTACATGTATTAATCGGTATAAATAAATCACTGCTTACCCTTTCTGTACTTGGTCTTCTCAGAGATCCATAGGGTATTTTAAAGAGAAGTTTTCGGCTCCTGCTTGGAGTCACAGCTGCCTGCACCACCATAGTGCAGCACAAAAGTGTATGTATATAGGTATGCTGAAGCACGTGCTTTCCTGTGTATATGTGTGCAAGAGGGGTGTGTGTGTGTGTGTGTGTGTGTGTGTGTGTGTGTGTGTGTGAGAGAGAGAGAGAGAGCAGGAATGAGCGATCACCCCAGAGAGATTTCCTCTGGAATGACTTAAGGAGTTCCCCCTTTGCAAATATCAAATAGCTTAGTGGGTGTGTTTTTTTAAAACTTTAGACCACAAGTCAAGATGTGGCTTGTTTGAAGCAAAGGGAAGAAAGGGAAGGGGAAAAAAGAACCTAGCCTCTTCACAGCATGTTTCAAGAAGTGTATCTTTAGCTCTGGTTTATGTTTCTCCCAGCGCAGACAGCTTTTTTTCACAGAGGTGGAAACATATAGCTTCTGAGGAGATTGTCCCAAAAATGTCAGTCTCGCTTCTTGTAGCTACAGTTGGTAACCAGGTCAGTCATCTAATCAAAGCTGTATCAGACTACTTTATACATGTCGTCATGTGACTGAAGACCCCCCTCTGGTTTGGTCAGCAGTTGATCACATGTTTCTCTCCAAAACAATATCTGATGTATCACCATCTGGTGTAGAGATTAATGTTAAATCCTATGTTCAGAGTTTACTTCCTTCCAGACATGAGAAAGCAGAACAGTATACAGAGCAGTGACAATGGGAAGAAAAGCAGTTTTCAGCTTGCAGTGGGGTTTGTGGGGGAATGCAACAATTACACAGAAGAGTGTGTGAAGACAGGGACTAAAAGTATATATTCTAAAACAGTGGTTCTTAACCTTTTATTTACCATGAACCCCCTTTAAATATCTTTTGTTGCTGCAGACCACCAAGACTTGGCTCAAGATTTAAAACCCTAAAGTGCATCAAATATTTATTTAAAGTTTCTCATGAAGGGTCTCATCGACAGATATTCCTTGATGTAATGGTGACACTTTTTAAGATGACTAAAAGAAGTTTAATTTTGCTATGAACAAGATGCACCCTCATCAACGTTTCAAATTCAGCCAGCGATCCATTCTGAGGCTCAGCCAAAATATTTTGTTATGAAATTCACTGTGACAATATCGAAAAGCAATTTTACCCAACAATAACCAAACGGTTTTATTAGCAGAAATCAAAGAAGAAACACAATCATGAAGTCCGTCCAAACACACAGTCACACTGACTCTGACTGACTCTGACGCTCTCTTCCCACGACATCTGACTGTACAATAGCAAGAAATGTCACATGCTGTCTTTCAGCCACTCAGCATCATTCACTTGCATGTTCTCACCGTATGCAGAAATATCAAACAGTTACTTGCTATCAAACAGTTATTTTCATAACCAATTTTTACTTTTGTTTGTTTTTAATGGAGGCTGTAGGTTAGAAAAGCCAAGTTTTACACGAATAAGCAAGGGAAATTAAGATTTTGTTCCATGTTTCCTTTTCTTTCTTTCTTTCTTTCTTTCTTTCTTTCTTTCTATTTTAACTGCAAAAGATCATAACATTTCTTTAAGCCTTTGTGGACTCCCTGTGAGAGCATCATAGCCCCTCAGGGTTCTGCGGACCACAGGTTAAGAACCTATGTTCTAAGACTTAGAATCTTCCCTGTTCATGGGTATCGATCTAAGTAATACAAGCACTTACAAATATTACATATCTCAAATTAAAAAACAAGAAGAGTGTACTGTTGTTGCCCAGTGAGTGAAAAACAAAAACAATTATGGGTCCAAAAAGAAGCTTATTGCCAAAGGGACAAATATTCACACCTTCCTTGTGAGGCAGCACAAGGTGGAGAGGTATCTTAAAAAACAAACAAAAAACAGTGACTTCTACCCACATTATTCACCTTTGTCTGATTATGGGGGAATTCAGACCTAATAATAATGATTTCGGTTAAATGTACAGGAGAATTTTTTTAAAAAATTACACAAAAATAAAACAAACCAAATGTTTTCTAGCTAATCTTACTGAGACAGTCCTTAACTGTATCAGTACAATTTTTAATTGTATTTTAATTGTTTTATCTTTTTATCTTTTTATTGTATTCAAATTGTTGTAAGCCGCCCAGAGACCTTTGGGTAGTGTGGGCGGCATATAAGTTAAATAAATAAATAAATAAATAAATAAATAAATAAATAAAACTAATTTGCTTTCAGCAACTTATGTAAAGCATGGTACTGTGTATTATAATTCAAAGGGCAAGAAACTAACTGTGACATGACTGTGGCTGCATATTCAGCAGCAGCATCTACTCTTCTCGTTTTTTCTATAAGGAGTGTGAAGAGTATTTGCTATATTTTGGAAATTTCTTGTTCTCGGCAGTTTGTCAGGTCTTGTTATGCTGAGCCTTCCTATTTAACTTTCCCTTATATAAAAAAGATTTCTCTGTTTTGCTTTTAATTCTTTTTTTTCCCCACCCAGTAGTCAGCACAGGAAACTGCCAAGTTTTGTACAGTTTAATGCCCTTTTCAATCAGTCCTGCAAAGGAGATACGTCATTTTGGCCCAAAAAAGACATCTTGTTCAGGGGGATCTCATTGCAAGGAGAAAATATTGATTTCTCCTCCACCACCTTTTCTCTTTATGAATGTAAGAGGCTGTGAGATAAGAGCCTAGAATGAATAAATATTCATTCTAGTCTGAAGCCTGTTGGATTATTTCCTATTTTTTCTGTTTTATACCTTTTATTCATTGTTTTTAATTTCTAAGATAAGATATATGCCCACTTTTGAAAATATTTGCCACCTCTTTTCATTGTGGTATTTCCATTTACTCCAATAACGGCCAGAATCCTATTGCTGATTTATGCTTGCAAAAGGGAAATCACGTTAAGTCTTGGTGGCAGATTGACACTCCTTAACAAAGTGCTGCTTGCTTTTCTGAGCCTGCGTAATGATGGAAAAATAAAATCAAGCCATTATTTGTATGTTATTGTGTACTGAACCTACACACAGATACACAACAATTACTAACACACTGCATTCAGGTATTTAAGAGACTTCATTTCTTGCACAATTCTTGAAGTGATATATCAGACAAGAAATGCTAAAACCAGTTAAGTATATCACAAGTGGCCTACATTCAGAATATTGGGTCACCACTGTTCATTAGGTCTATTACAGACTTTGACCAACAACAAAAGGGTCAGCTAGGCGGCAAGATTAATTTCCAATCCTCAGCTCATTCCCTGGAAAACAGAGTGGCTCCTAAAAATCCAGAAGTTAGCTATTTTTATCCAATCAAAATATCTAGCTTAATAGATATTTTAAGAAAGATTCTTTCTGGAAAAAATTTTTTGGTCAAAACCCAAAAGGGGAATAAAAAACTTCTATGTAACAGCCAAACACACTATTTAAAACAAAGAGAAAGAAAAAGAAAAAGAGCTGGCCGGCATAACTGCATACATATTAAAAGGCATTAAAGGAAAAAGCAGCAGCTTGATGTGGGAAATTCCAAATATTAAAACAATCAGCCTTTGTTCATAATTAGTTCCATATGTGCACTGCAAATTGAGTCAGTATATGCGTGTGAGAGGGAAGGAGAAAGGGAGGGAAACCAAAGCCGGAAAAGATGGAAATTGCTTCAGTATGACTGATTCATATAGATTCGCTTAAAAGTCTTGGTTTAGGGTTACTCCATTGGCCTTGAAACTCAAAACAGAGATTTTTTTATCTTAAACACGTTGCGCGTGCACGCGCGCACGCGCACACACACACAGAGTAAACCATTTCCTATGTACACTAATAGAACACTAATCCTGGTCTACCTTTAAAAACTCTGCAAATAGAGGAGGGGGGAAAAGAAGCAAGCCTAATACAAGCTATGTAAACTGACTAGACCAGTTTGTAAATTGCTTCTGATCTGGTTAGTCTCACTATGCTGCAGCAGAATAGTGGAGGAAGTGTACAGTATGTATGTACTTACATGTAACCATATGGCTGTATGCACTAATTACATGCCTATAGAGTAGGGGTGGGCAACATCTGAGGGTCCAGGGACTATTTTCCTTGCTCCGGACCTGGCAGCACTGCACTGAACTCTGACAGCCCTGCCATCCTATACCCTGAAAAAATAGCTTGCCTCAAAACAGCAATTTGTGCCCCCAGAGTCGTCTTTAAACATAACTCCCCTTCTCCTGTTGCAGTCCTTAAAAGGCAATTTTTACAAAAAGGAAATGTAGGCCGGAGGTGCAGAGAACTGAACCTGGGAATTTCTACAAGCAAAAAATGCACCCCGCTACCACCTAAGTATGGCCCCTCACTTCCCTTGTATGTTTACATTAAAATAAATCCCATGGAATGCATATAATCTGCTTTTTAAAAAAAGACTGCGGGAACAAAGAGTCTGAAAAGCTGAACACCCAAGGCTTTGCTATGTTGCCCACATACTGCTGCTGCCTTCGGTGAAACAACTGCTGCCTTTCATTTTGGGGTCAGAGTTTCAGGTTGCAGACAAACAACAGTTATTGATATGACAGAGGCAACATTGCCTTTAGCATACATGTAGGTTTCTTTTCTTTTCTTTTCTTTTCTTGCCCTGCTCTTCAAACAGAGCTTGAAAGAATTTATAAATTATCGAGAAATGGAAAATTTGTCTAGCTAGTGTGGCTAACTGGATGAGTGCAAACACCACAGGTGATGAAGCCTCTCAAGCTTCTTTCAAATTCCTGTGTGTGTATGTGTGTGCATGCTGGGGGAAAGCCTGTTGTTGATCTCCATCCGGAATGAGATCTCAGTTTAGCCTTTCACTTGTTGGCATATTGGAGAGGGAAAAATTCAAAGGGATGTGACAGATCACTTTTAATTCACCTTTCCTATTACATTTCGAAAGAAAGGAGACGACATACTTACAGTGTAAGACAACTTTAGGCTAATAGACAGAGAAAAGCCTGTCTTTCATGCTCATTTGCATTGTCCATCACTCAGGCACCCATGTGCAGATCTGCCACTTGCAGTCTATTCATTCAAATGACACAGCTAGATTGCCCAGAAAGAACCACTGACCCTTCGCCTGCCATTCAGGCTAAATCTATGGCCCAACAATACATGAAAGGTATTCTCGTGTGTGTGTGTGTGTGTGTGTGTGTGTGTGTGTGTGTGTGTGTGTGTGTTTTCTTGCCAAAGACAAGAGTTAAGTAAGTGTGACTGCCACATCGAGTGATCAGGTTGCCTGTTTTGCTTACCCTCCATTTGGATCTGTCGCTCTCACGGAACCTTTTCTTACTCTGCCTCTCCTCTGTAACTGCTAATGGCATGAACTTTCGCTTGCTCTACAGTAATTCATTAGTGTTGCTCAAGAAAGACATGGAATGGGCATGGAGTTTCATATAAACAGCTGCTTGCAGGAAGTCATTTGTATGAGCAACACCAACTTTTATTAGTCCTGCAAAACCCATCAACAACACAGAGTATACTTCAGTGTCATTTACAGACTAATTCCCATTAACAATTTATGTGTATACAGTCTCTCTTTTTCTTTCCTTTAGGAATTCATAACAATAAAACACTTCAGATATGAGGCACACATCAGGATCAAAAAAATCAAAGGAAGCCATGTGGTCATTACACAATACAAAATTTCACAATACAAGAATGTGACACTTTTATTAGACCATTAAAATCAAACAACTAATGCAAGCTTTTGTGGAATAAAAATTCCCACTTCTTCAGGCATACATGAGTAACTTGTGAGTAATGCAGAACAATTATAAATGTCCCGAAAATACATGGTAAGTGGTCTAATAAAGGTGTAACTCATCAGTATCTATATGCATTTGTCTACAGAAAATTTCCATCGTCTTAGATATTCTAACAAACCTAGTGAAGGTTATTTTAGAAAAGCAGGCTAGATAAACAGTATGGCTAAGAAATTTTAGTTGTGGTGTAGAACAGACAAGAATCTATCATGTAGTCTTCTCTCAGTTTAAAAGATCAGAAAGGCTTTGCTGGATCAAAGATCTGTCTCATCTCAGAAGTTCTCCAGACTTTTCCACTATCTGAGATGGCAGGAGAAGTAAAGCAGATAGGACAATACAGAGCAAGGAAACAGACTTAGCACCACAGAGTAGCACCATCTGCATAAAATCCCAGAGCCATCAGTTTGGATTTCACCAGCTTTGTGCAGTAGTGCTTCACAGACAGCTTCTGTGCCTGGCTTTCTCCAGCAGGACAGGGGCCCTCCTGAGAGAGAGGTGCAAAGTTACTTTTTTTTTGCCTCAAGCCATGCTTTGAAAGTTGTTGCACAAAATTCTCCCAAGATCTGCATTTTGCCAGCTTTGGCATTCTATAGCCCAACACAAGCATCTCACTTTCCTAAAAGAAAGATTGGTCTTATCTAGTCGATCATCCTGTTTCCCATAGGGGCTAGCCAGAAGCTTTCAGGGAGCCCATACAATTAGTAGGTAAGTTACAGAAGATGCTAAGTTTTCATCTAGAAGTGATAGCACAGTTTATCTTCCAATGGTGGGATTCACGAAAGCCAAATATCTTAATAACCAGACTTGCAAATGATGCCCATTTCTACCTCCCAATGACCAATCACAAAAATTAAGTTAATTTGCAAGATTCAGAGATGCATGGTAGGACAAACATATGTCTTTTGCCATGTAATGGGATGTTGTTATAAATGCATTGCTGAGAGTCTCATGTTGTTTGACCTTATGACAATGGTCCCTTGATTTACTGCCAATGTTCCCTCTAAGCTGTGCATGTGCACACCTGCGCAGCACTGGATTGGGGCCGCACAGACAAGCCATTACTGCTGTCCATTTGTTTACAGTCACAGCCCGAAGCCTGCATGCATAGGGCAGGGCTCCTGCCCAGTGCTCTGGAAAATTAGAAGGAACATTGCTTACTGGCCTCTGGCCACAACTCCCCCAATATAATACTTTGGATGAGGTGGTGGAGGTGAAGGACGGGGGAAGCCTGTCCGGAGTAGTACTTCCTAGGATTCCGTGGTGTCCCTGGCTGGGTTTGGCAGCGCCCCGGGGTAATACCCAGGATGGCACATGATCTGGGAAACTCCCCAATCAACCAGCGGGCGGAAACAAGCAGCTGAAAAGCTCGCTTGCAAGTCGTCAGCAGCCGGCAATAGAGAAGCGATAAATCAGCTAATTAGCATCGTTGTTACCACTGGGTGAGAAATTTTTTTATAACTATACTGCTTTATGACTATCCCTGGATGAGACAATCCCTAGAACAGAGATAGCGTCTCTTATCCTCACCACTTAGAGAGCAGTGGTGAATCTGGAGAGAGGGAAGAGACACAAAGAGACACAAAGAAAATAAATTGGACACTAATTAGACATTTAATTATACTTCAAGGAAGTAAGTTTGGTATTACTTTGGCATTAGAAACTTAAGAAATCTTTCTCTTAAAATTATTATTAGCTAAACAACTCTGGGAGTTAAACTCGTTATGTTATGGCTACAGCTACAGCTATCTACAGAGTTGGCAAAAAGCCCAGAACAATGACCTTAAACACTCTATGGAGGTTCTGACTTCTTTTTTCTGAGGACTGACTGAAGTATAGACAAATTAACCCTCGAAAGTCTAATTCTGCCAAAGTGGAATTTTTTAAACTGTATCCTGGGTTCTGAACTTGACTGGAGCACAAGCCGGGATAGAATTAATACGGGAATGGACTGGCTCTGGGGCTGGATTCCAAAAAATCAGGCCATGAATACAAACATTGAGTGAACTATTTGGTGAGCAAGTGTCCTTGAGCCTCCAAGCGGTGGAAACTCTTTACATCTGAGACTGGATTCAAGTTTAACCCTAAAGATGATCAATCTATTAAAGTGGACCTATGGAAGCAAATATCAATGGAATTGGACTGATTACTTTAAGCAACTGGACAACTTCCACTTGGAATACAATTATTTGATATCTGGGACATAATGCTACAACAAGGAAAATTTTGGGATGAAACAAAATCTACCCTTCAAGCAATTTTAGAAATAGTGAGATCCCACAACGAAGAGGCGAAATTATTCAATGAGCAGTTAAAGAATGACTATAGTCAACAGGAGACAGGGAATAATAAACAAGGAAATGAGAGGGTGGTGGATGATGTATGCCAATCAGAGGAGGGGCTGGAGGAACTCAGAGGAGAAAATTTAGGAGATCTAATTCTAACCCTGGAGCCAAGGAGAGTTTTATGTGTGCTAAGGGAAGATAAGGGGAGAGAACCAGCAGATTTAATTAAAAATGGCCTAGAAGATCTATTGGAGATAGATCGAGTGCAAAAAATGATCTCAGATGGTACAAGGGACGGCAGAATTTTTAGAGAGATAGGAATAAGAATTGGGAAAAGACAAACAAGAGAAGGAGTTACTTAGAAAGATGCAAAGGAAAAAAAATATTAAGGTGGCCTTCAACGTTGAAAGCATGTATACACCTAACTTCTGGAATTGTAAGGGGACATATCTCATATATTAGAAAAGGGAATCAAACTGAAATAACGGATCACTAATCAGGGTAAAGGCATAACACGGTGGTTCTTAAGATAAATTGAAGCTAGACAAATAGTACTTAATTAACATATATTAGATATGATATTGATATAGAAATGACAGAAAATGTGGAGATAGAAATGGCTAAACAATTATATAAAGAAAATCTATATAAAATGCTTTAGATAACGTTTATTATGTGTTAGGAACCTATTTAGTTATTATTGGTATAAAAATACAAAGTTGGTTGGTTAAATTGCCTCAAAATTATATAGATTTGAGACCAGAATGGCTTTTATTAGGTATTTTATTAGAGGATTTTGAGAACATTGTATACTTTGAGAGCAATATTATGATAGTAGCCAATATTGTAGGTTAAAATACACACGTTTGGTTCAATGCTCAAAAAATGTATAGATTTTGAAGGGACAACTAAGACACCAAGATGCAAATAATAATAATAATAATAATAATAATAATAATAATAATAATAATAATAATAATAATAATAATAATAATAATTATAAGCAACTCATGTAACACGATGTTTAACAAGCACGAACTGAATGTAGATAGATTGAAAAACTAATAAAATGTTAATTAAAAAAAACTTTATGCTCGAGCAGTGTCAGAAACTAGTTTGGAACCATTCAATGTTGATGAACCCCACCCTCTTTTAATAAATCCCATTTTGTTGCAAACTCTTTCATCCTCCTGTATGGAGCAGAGAATGGAGGAAGGGAACCCTACCAATTTGAAAGAGCAGAGGACAGGGTTGTTTTTTATGGCATGTACATTGGCAGGATTTCCACTCATCAGAAGCTCAATAAGATACTAGCCACTATATTTAAGCTAGGGATGGTCGATGATAAAAAGCCTGGAGAGTCATAGTCCTTAATTTTTTCGTGAGTTGCTTCATTCACACACTTCAAAAGAAGGATAGTGCCAACATCAACATCATCTTAGGGAAAGTTGTCTGTAGTCTCTTGTTGGGTAGAAAAACTTTTATCTGAATTCATCATCTTGAAACATGGATAATATTAATACTTGCTAGTATAGAGAAAAAAGAAAAAGGAAAGGAAAGAAAAGAAAAAAAAGAAAGAAAAATGCATGCGGGGAGGATTAAAACCACTTTCAGAAGGTCTGTCTCTGGAGTTTATTCTGGCCACTGTTTCACAAGACTTAATTAGAAACCGAAAGAATGGTGCCTTTCCCCCCTATAGTTACTCTGAATGGTAAGAATGTGGACTTAATGAGAGCTGTTTATGTATCACATATGACTAAAATAACTGTTCAGCTTTAATTTTCTGTAGGTTTTGTCTGGTGAAATTTGTACATTATTGTTGTTGTTTAGACTTACATACTGCCCCATAGTGCTAAAGCACCCTCTGAGTGGTTTACAACATAATTATGCAAACAACACTATGGGCAATATGTGATCCTCCGTCCAGTTGACTTGGAACCCCAGCTAATGGTGAGTTATGATGCACATTACAGTTCAACGACATAGGGAGATGTTCCTTTGTACCTTCATGTCATCAATTTATTTGATTAGTTTATTTAAATAATATAGCCACAATCTAATGAAAGTTAGGGTTTGATCATTCCTCAGCATGTGATCAAATGCATATCTGACATGGGGTGGCGGCAGCATTATTTACCAAAGGATCTCGGTATGTGGGATTTTCCTTCTGTCATACAAGATCATATCAAAACCAAATAATTCTGCAAATTTCCTTTAACATCTTAATGTATGTAGCTTCAAATTTATTGAGGTTAACAAGCTGTTGTTAAAACTCTCTGTGTCACCAATACAGAAGAGCAAATGATAGTTTAATTTATTGATGGTGTTATTAAAAAGTCCCTCATCATTCTACAATCTTCTGAAATATTTTTATGCAGCCTTAAGTGCACAGTTCTTGTGCTGCCAGTGGGAGAATAATTTGGATTTTATCTTTCCCCACATGCCTCTAAGGGGCAGCCATTAATCAGAGCAGGAAGTTGTCTGACATGGCTGCCTTTGAGACATGGTGCTCTGACATAGCCAGGAGAACAGGGAAAGCAACCTTTGGCCTTAGGAATGTTCATAAACAGAAAGGGTTCTGTGGCAAGGGTGCCAATTTCTCACAGCCTGGTCTGTCTGTGCTTAGGGCTGCAGGGATTTAATGTCCCTCTGACACTTGCATTAGCTCAGTCTCCTACTGTGTTTCTGCATACTTTTGTCTACAGCAATATCCTGAATCCTACAGAACAACATTCCAGAAGCTGAGGAGGGTCCTGCCCTCCATTTTCTATTTTGCACTATTTACATTTGATCCTTTATGCAATTACGTTAACCACTATGGTTAGGCAGTGAAAAGCAGAACATATATCTAATAAATAAGTGTAAACTACTGTCTTTAGAATGGTTTTGCAAGAGAGGCCACTCATCAATTGTAGAAGTGCAATCATGATAGAGGATGTGAAGAGAAACAGATGTTACGTTGGGAATTTTTGATAAAGGGAGGTTTCTGTTGGGAATTTGGTTATTCCTTTAGCTAGCAGAGCACGAAGTAAAAACAACAACAAAAACAGAAGCATGAGAGACTTAGGACTTAGTCACAACCCCTCCCTTAATATACAAATCTAGCACTTTCTGTAGTTTAAAAGGTCACTCTAGATTAGATATATCTTTAAGTAGAAAAAGGTAAGCCTACTCACAGTTATCATTTGTAAAGTCAGGAGGGAAAAAGGGTAAAAACAGAATTTCTCCCCTGCACGTCTCTTTCATTAATGGAGGTCAAAGAAGAAGATGACAATCAACAAAACAAAATAATCCCAAGTATACAGGAAGAAGGGGCTGACCCCAATGCCAGAAGTGATAAAAACTAGACAGCTTGCTGCCTGAGGCAAAGTAGCAATTCTTCCCCCCAGTATATGATACCCATTGCCACTGCAGCTGTTTTGGTACCTGAGGTGGAAAATCCTGCAGGTGTTCTTCACTGGCAGTACAAAGTAAAACAATAACAAATTAAATAAAAAATTCCTTTGTTGACATCCAAAATTTGCTTTCTGAGGTACTCACTTCACTTTTAATAGCAAGACCAAAGACTGAGAGGAACTACTAATATGGAAGTCCTCCTACCAAGAAATGTTGTTATGCTTATTGATGTGGATTTAATACAGACCCATGCTCATAGAGACATTTCATGATAGCAGCATCCTCCAAATCTGTCCACAATTCCATGTCAGTGCTAATTTCATGCTTCACATGCAAAATAACTGTTCGGGTGGGGAAGAATCTGATATCAGTTTTTTATGTTTATACATTTATTTCCTTCAGGGACTGAACCTCATGGCACAGTAACATATACTATTGCTATTGTTATTAAATTAACAAGTAACAATTTATTGCCTTTTCATAACATCCCACATTTGCTGCATAAGGCAGCTGTCTCACTTTGTCTACTGGGAGAGCTGGTTGTAACTCAGTGTTGTTTTCACTGTTTTCACTCTAAGACTTCTCCCTGGTTTCAGACAGTAGTCTTTTCCAGCTCTGCCTGAAGACGACAGAGACTGCAATTTAGACCTCAGCCTTGAAACAATTGGGATTATACCTCTGGGTTGCCTATAATCTATGGGGCTACCCTTGAAGAGCACTTGGGATCTTCGAATGGTGTAAAATGCAGCAACAGACCGCTTACTGATGCACAGTATCACGATCACATGACTCTGATACTGAAAGACCTACACTTGTTGTCACTTGTTTAGTTGGCCCAATTCAAGGTATCAGTTTTAACCTTTAAAACCCTAAATTGCTTTGGGCCTGGCTGTCACTCTAAAGGACCACCTGTCTTGTTATGAGTCTGAGCCTAGGAAGTGAGCTCCTGAGCTTCCTCTTAAAAACACCAGTGGCTTTGGAGGCCCACCTAATAAGCACACAGGAGATGGCCTGTCTATGTGTGGCTACCAAACTATGGAATGCAGTTCCTTCCAAGCTACACTTTGTATCCACTCTGACTGATTTTAAGAAGGGAGTAAAAATACATCTTTTTAGACTGACATGTGATGTCTAACCAGCCACGCTCTGTTGTTTTTAGCTCTATCCTTACTGATGTTAATGGTTTGAGTGTGTCTGGTTTACATGAGTTTACTATTTAACCTCAATGTGTTTTTTTAAATCTGTTTTTATTATTTTAAAAAGTTTGTAAGCTGCCCTCACCAGAATGTTTTAGTGGAAAAGTGGGCTATATACAGAATAAAATATAAATATGCACATCTTTATGTATTAGAGATGGCCATGAAATGAACTATGAACCAAAAAAGATGAACCAAGCTGGTTCATGGTTTGTTTCATGACCCAGTTAGGGGATCCTGTTTTGCTGAAGCAAAACAAAACACTGAACTTTTTCCTCTTTGGCATTTTGTTTGCTTCAGCAAAAGGAGATGCCCACACCCCCTTCCCCTATCGCCTCCGCCTACCTGCTCCTGCCACCACCACCTCCACCACTGCCACTGCAGGTGCCATCCTCAGAGGCAATGGGCTCAGCTTCCCTGCCAGGAGCCTGCTGCCGCCTCTGAGCATGTGCCCACTTATCATCTGGACAGTGGATGTATGCTTAGAGGCAGTGCCTGGCTCTGGGAAGCTGGGCTGCTGCTTCTGAGCATGTGTCCCATCTGTTGAGGTCCATTCCTAAGGCCTTCAGATCCAGCTTGCAGATATCCTTGTATCGCAGCTGTGGTCTCCCTCTGGGGCGATTTCCCTGCACCAATTCTCCATACAGGAGATCTTTTGGAATCCAACCATCAGCCATTCTCACGACATGCCCGAGCCAACATAGATGTCGCTGTTTCAGTAATGTATACATGCTAAAAATTCCAGCTCATTCTAGGACTACTCTGTTTGGAACTTTGTCCTGCCAGGTGATACCAAAAATGTGTCGGAGACAACACATATGGAACATGTTCAGCTTCCTCTCCTGCCATGCACAAAGGGTCGAGGACTCACTGCAGTACAGGAGTGTACTCAGAACTCAGGCTCTATAGACCTGGATCTTGGTATATGCCGTCAGCTTCTTATTAAGCCATACTCTCTTTGTGAGTCTAGAAAACATGGTAGCTGCTTTGCCAATGCATTTGTCCAGCTCGACATCTAGGGAGAGAGTGTCAGAGATCGTTGAGCCAAGGTACACAAAGTCATGAACAACCTCCAATTCTTGTGTGGAGATGGTAATAGAGGGAGGTGAGTCCACGCCTTGGCCCATGACTTGTGTTTTCTTCAGTCTGATTGTTAATCCAAAGTCTTGGCAGGCCTTGCTAAAACAATTCATGAGTTGTTGGAGGTCTTCAGCAGAGTGGGCAACAAGAAGCTGCATCATCGGTGAAGAGGAAGTCCCGCATGCATTTCAGCTGGACTTTGGTCTTCGCTCTCAATCTAGAGACATTAAAGAGCTTTCCATCTGATCTAGTCCGGAGATAGACACCTTCTGTTGCAGTTCCAAAGGCGTGCTTCAGCATGACAGCAAAAAAGATCCCAAACAGGGTCGGCGCGAGGACACAGCCCTGTTTCACTCCGCTTCAGATGTCAAAGGGATCTGATGTTGAGCCATCAAAAACTACAGTGCCCTTCATTTCCTCATGAAAGGACCTGATGATGTTAAGGAGTCGAGGTGGACATCCAATCTTGGAAAGTATTTTAAAAAGGCCGTCCCTGCTAACCAAATCAAAGGCCTTTAGATCTATGAAGGCCACAAAGAGTGGCTGTCGTTGTTCCCTACATTTCTCCTGCAACTGTCTGAGGGAAAATACCATGTCAATGGTGGATCTATTAGCTCGAAATCCACACTGTGATTCTGGATAGACTCTGTCTGCAAGCACCTGGAGCTTCTTCAGCACAACACGGGCAAGCAGCTTCCCTACAATACTTAGAAGAGGGATGCCACAGTAGTTATTGCAGTTGCCCCTGTCTCCTTTGTTCAATGTGACGATGTTTGCATCCTTTATGTCCTGTGGTACTCCACCTTCCCTCCAGCAAAGACAAAAGATTTCATACAGCTCGGTGGTGATTATCTCTTTACAGCACTTCAGCAGGGATGTTATCCTTCCCAGGTGCCTTGCCTGTGGCGAGGGAATCCAAGGCCACTTTTATTTCTGCTGAAGTTGGTTCGCTGTCCAACTCTTCCAAGACAGGCAGGCACTCAATGTTATTTAATGCTTTTCGGTTACTACATTCTCTCTGGAATATAGCTCAGAGTAGTGCTGCACCCAGCAGTCCATCTGCTGTGCTGGGTCCTGGATGATCACGCCTGTAGCAGACTTCAAAGGAGCAGATTTCTTCTGTATTGGACCTAAAGCCTGCTTGATACCGTCATACATTCCCTTGATGTTACCTGTGTCCGCTGCTATCTGTATCTGAGAGCAGAGCTGAAGCCAATAATCGTTAGAACATCTCCTGGCAGCCTGTTGGACTTTGCTACAAGCAAGTCGAAGAGCCTACAAGTTGTACTCACTAGGACAGGCTTTGTATGCTGCTAGAGCTCTCCTCTTATCCTCGATGGCTGGCATCAGCTCCTCCGAATGGGCTTCAAACCAGTCTGACGTCTTTTTGGTCTTCTTGCCAAATGTGGACAAGGCAGTGTTATAAACAGCGTTCTTGAAATGTTCCCGTCGTTCAGGTGCATTTGCATCAGCCGGGCCTGGAAGGGTTTCCTCAAGCGCTTGGGCAAATTCCTCCACTTTTCTTTGATTGCGAGTCTTGCTGATGTCAATACGTGGTCTTCCTTCCTTTTTTGGGTGATACAATCTCTTTGTTTGCAGTTTTACTCTACTACACACCAGGGAGTGATCAGTATTGCAATCAGCACCCTGATAGCTGCGTGTGATACTGGGATACTGGGAAGGCTAGAGCATCTAAGGTAAAGGTTCCCCTTGACATTTAGTCCAGTCATGTCCGACTCTAGGGCGTGGTGCTCATCCCCGTTTCCAAGCCATAGAGCCAGCGTTTGTCCGAAGACAGTTTCCGTGGTCACGTGGCCAGCGCGACTAGACACGGAACACCGTTACCTTCCCACCGAGGTGGTACCTATTTATCTACTCGCATTTTTACATGCTTTTGAACTGCTAGGTTGGCAGGAGCTGGGACAAGCGACGGGAGCTCACTCCATCGCATGGATTCGATCTTAGGACTGCTGGTCTTCTTACCTTTCAGCACAGAGGCTTCTGCAGTTTAACCCGCAGCACCACCACGTCCCTGGGAAGGTAAAGGTTCCCCTTGACAAATGTCCAGTCGTGTCCGACTCTAGGGGGTGGTGCTCATCCCCATTTCCAAGCCGTAGAGCCAGCGTTTGTCCGAAGACAGTTTCTGTGGTCACGTGGCCAGCGCAACTAGACACGGAACGCTGTTACCTTCCCACCGTGGTGGTACCTATTTATCTACTTGCCTTTGCATGCTTTTGAACTGCTAGGTTGGCAGGAGCTGGGACAAGCGATGGGAGCTCACTCTGTCGCGTGGATTCGATCTTATGACTGCTGGTCTTCTGACCTTGCAGCACAGAGGCTTCTGCGGTTTAACCTGCAGCACCACCACGTCCCTCCTAGAGCGTCTAGTGAGGATCAAATCGAGCTGATGCCAATGCTTCGATCTTGGATGTCTCCAGGAAAGTCTGTGTTGAAGCTTCGTATTAAAGAACGTGTTACTGACACAAAGACCATAGTAACAGTAAAACCCCAGCAAGCGTTGGCCATTTTCGTTCATCTTCCCAATGCCAAAACGGCCTAGACAAGTGGGCCAAGAATTGTGATCAGCACCAACTCTAGTGTTAAAGTCTCCGAGAATGAACAGCAGCTCTCTCTCGGGGATTTTTTTTATAGTAGCTGCCAGATCGTCGTAGAATTTGTCTTTGACTTCTGTTGTAGACAACAGTGTTGGTGCATATGCACTAATGAGGGCGACCGGTCCCGTTGATGAGTGGAGCTGCAGAGACAGGATTCTTTCACTCCCCACAGTAGGTGGAACAATCGATCTCAGCAGAGTATTTCTGATCGCAAAGCCAACACCATATTCCCTAGTCTCATTCAATGGTTTTCCCTGCCAGAAGAATGAGAATTCTTTTTCTTTGACAGATCCCGAGTCTGGCAATCTTGTCTCTTGCAGGGCAACAATGTCCAACTGCAGCCTACTCAGTTCCATGTCGATGACACCTGTCTTGCGCATGTCGTCTATTTCCTGCAGGTCGTCAGAAAATCCAGGGGTCATTGTCCGAACATTCCAGGTGCCTAACTTTAGGGCAGAAGTTTTCTTATGATTGTTGCATGGTGCAGGGTTATCGATCTGCTTGTCGGCTTTCACCCTAAACCCCACGCACCCCGTGAGGTTAACAGACCGTAGCGAGGCAGCACCTTAGTGGCTGGGGGATGCCCAGCTTAAGGCGGGCGGTAGCTACCTAGTGAGGTGCAATGCCATCTCCCACCGTCAGAAGTAGCCCCTCAAGCCAATTGAGCAAAGACTTATAACTGGTAACTGCTACTTCCCGTGTTATTTCGATGCTGTATGTGAAGCTGGAGTGTCCTCTCCAGAGCACTTAGCCTTTGTAAAATATGGAGTATAGGCTGTTACCCAAGCAGCAAATCCCCCCTCTCCACGTCACTGAAATAGTCCAATGGAAAGGCAAGAGCCAATACAACTGGTTCCAGCGACGTCACAGGAGTTGCCAGAACGGCACGAACTGCCTCTGGGACTCCGGCTCCGGATTTTGCCTCGAGGTTAACTCCTGAAGCCTTTTCCATCAGTGATTATAGCCACAAGGCAGTGGAGGTTTGAAATTGGAGTTTTCCTTCTCCTAGATGGGCTGCCTTCCAAGGCTGAAGGCCCTACCTTGGGCCCTACCTGGGCCCAACTCTTAGAGCGGAGTTATTAACTCTTAGATGAAATGGACTTGTTATTCCACTGTAAGCAAGCATTCTTTAAGTAAATGGTGGCTCACGCCTGGAGCGAAGGAGCCTGAGAGGTGGCAGGAGAGCCACCTTCCAATATCCGAAGGGGTGACCCATGAGAAACGGCGCAAGCACATTTTATGCTGCTCTAAAGGGATGGAGCCCAATTGATGGATTCCGACGAGAGGCAAGGACCTGCCGACTGAACTCCGGGAAGACACAACTGCTCAGGCTGGCTTCTAACCATCACGATGGAGTCCCTGGATGCCTTTTTAAAGTCCAGATCATTTTTAATGTTCACTTGCTTACAATTATTCAACTGTATTTTAATTAGCATAGAGTTTAATTGTTTTTTTAAAATGTTTAACTTATTATGTTTTAAATATTATTCTTTTTAGTATCGTGAGCCGCCAAGGGGTCTCCTTATTGGGAGAAAGGCAGCCTATAAATAAAGTAAAATCAAATCAAATCAAATCAAATCCTTCAGGACCGTTTCCAACTCTACAGTGTTGGAATGGCTTTATTACTCTAGTGGAATATGTATAAGTAGAGAGATATATAGATATGCATTTATTATTGTAATTATACGCGCGCGCGCACGCACACTTATCTGGCATAAACACTGGGATTCTGGCCCTTTTTACTTGATGATCAATACCTTCTGCCTCCTGTATTCTGTCCACCTGCTGAAACCTCAGCAACTGGCACCAGAGTTCTTGGACTGGACAACACACATTTCACCTGTTCTCAGCCCAAATCAGGCTCTGAAGATTTCAGCATTTTAAACAACAGAGGGACTGTGACATTGCCATTAGTTTTGCCCTGCTTGGATTTGTCCTACTGCTGTTAGAGGCAAGTGAAAGTTCTGTGTTTTTACAGGAGCCAAGGGTAGCAGTTAGTCTCCTCCATTATGTATGATTTGTGACTGTACAAAGTGACAGCTAGCTCCCTTTTGTTCCATTAGCTTGTCCCAGCACTTCTGCCAAACTGAGCAATCTATTGCTTCCCATATAGGTTAATGGATCACTTTACATTTTGAGAAAGCTTTATGTTGTTGTAGGTTTCATTAAGACTGATGTCATGTTCTGAACACCAATGATCAGTGGAACTTCAAGGGTGTTTAGGCAATTAAAGCATTAATGAAGTGTGCCAGGTTTTTCCTGGTGGCATTTGCTTTCTAGGAAGCTTCTTCTAACCTTCTTCTGCAGATCCTCTCTCCATAAATGTGGTGTTCATTGTCTGGTATTGATTGGCTACACTGATGAAGTAGCAAAGTGTCAGTGTAAAATCCCCAGTTAGAAGAACTTGGAAAAGTTACTTGTTTGGAGTACAGCTTCCAGAATTTCCCAGCCAGCATGGCCAGTCACTCTGTTAATACCAGACAGAACAAACAAATAATAATACAATTATTCACAGTAGTGATTACTGGCAATGTTGACCTATCTATAGCTGATGCTAGGAGTGTCTACATAGCTAACACACTTTTGGCTATCTTTGACTGGTATTGTTAGTCACTTTTCCATCATGAAGCAGAGCTTTGCTTAACTGTGTATTTTTGCTTCTCCTTGGGGCATATTATTTCTAGAGCTGGCTTTAGCAAATCACATTCTTGAACAGTTCATATGACTCCAGAAGATTCCTGGAGCCCACTGCTGGTACCCCAAACTTCCTTCCTTCCTTCCTTCCTCCCTCCCTCCCTCCCTCCCTCCCTCCCTCCCTCCCTTCCTTCCTTCCTTCCTTCCTTCCTTCCTTCCTTCCTTCCTTCCTCCCTCCCTCCCTCCCTCCCTCCCTATGTCCTGCAATGCCCTGTCATAAATCTGAAGAACTGTGGGAAATCAAAAAGGTGAATGAACCCACCCAGCCAATGCTGCTTGGTGCATTGCCACTTCATCCAGATAAACTTGTAAAGACCCACTGGCAGAGGAGGGTGACTATTTGGCTCTCACACCTCAAACCTAGAACCAGTCTTGATTAGGTTTCAGGCTTTTGCTGGTATTCTAAAAGAAGGAGATGCTCTTTAGGGGAAATAACTCAAACAGTGGGTGTAACTCTGCCAGGATTTTGAGATAATCCCAAGACCTCCTGTTCTTAACTTTTAAAAACCTGACAAATCAGCAAATGTTCTTTTCCTGATTTCAAGTAAATATTTCATTTTCTCTCCAAGTTTGGATGCTTAGCCCCTTTATGATTCTTTGGACACAGTCTGACCACTACTGTTAGATTCTCTATTCAACAAGTACTGATGACAGCTAGGTGATGACAGCCAATTATGCTGGGCCCTGGCTTGGGCTTCCCCTTTTATCTCATTTCACAGAAGCTGCAGGATCTGACAAAGCCTTTGAGTACCCTTTTGGAACAGAGGCAAAGGAAGTGTTAATATGGCAACAGCTGCTTCAGAGATAGTGTGATGCCAATGCTATAAAAAAGAACATTATGTCCTTAGAACAAGCTGGTGATAATGTGAGAGTGGTGCATGTTTGCCATTCTACAAAAAGAGGAGCAGCAGTCTAATCATACAGAATGTTGTAGGGAGAGAAGCATTATACCTATCAGGGGACAACGTCAGACTTTTTGTGTATTCTGGAAGCTGAGGCAACTTGTCATGGGGATGGTTTCTTCCTGAAACACAATGTCATCGGAGTAACTTCATGTGGCCAGTTAGCTGCAGTACGCAAGCTGTCTTGTTTCACTGTTTTGTATTGACATGGTTGAGAAAGCAAAAGGAGCTATGTCAGACACGTGGCTTGTGTCATATACCTGATGTCACACAACTGCATTCTAAGCAGCCTCCCCCAGATCACCTGCTTTAAACAAATCTGAGAAAACACACAGGGATAGGGACTTGAGTCATGGGACTCACTGTCAAATTGGACTTAAGTCACACCAGTGACTTGAATTCGACTCGTCTTGGTTGTTTTGCGATGACTTGGACTTGACTCACAACTCAGAACCCCCTTTTTTGGGGTGGGGGACAGCTTGTTTTTAATAGGGACTTGGGCTTCAGGCTTGGGACTCAGGACTTGGTGCCAAACACTTTAATTCGTTCTTGGGACTCGGACCCAAATATTTGCCAACATATCTGGAAACACAGAAGGACTTCCATGGCTTTGACAGAAAGCTTGATTTCCTCCACTATTTCTCATTTTAAGGCTTCTTGGATTTCTTTTTTGCCTTGAATAATCTGATAATTCCCCAATACTTCTTCAGTTTATATCCATATACCTTACAACAATAGTCCTTAAATATCGAGACCCCCCTCTTTTAAACTCTAAGATACACTTTCTCTCACCTCGATAATCTGCAACAGTCAACACAGTTTTCAATGTTCCCTATCATCCTGCTCAAGTGTCCTCTGTCCAGTTAGAAATAAACAGGAGGAAGGCATGTTACTACAACCACTCGTCTGTCGCTCCTCTATTGCCCCCTACACACGATCTCTCTTGGGTTCTAAAATACATGGAGAACCTCCAAATAGCATACCACTGCCTTCAATGTGCAAAGAGCAATGGCAGGGGCAAAGGCAGCACATGTGTTTGTTCTAACTACACAGAGTATACCTGAGCAGGGCTCATCTATACCTTTCTCTTTTAGTGATCTGATTTCCTCTTCTCTCTTTGCCTTTTTCCTCATCTCTCTTCTTTCACACACTCTTCCTCTTAAATGTAGATGAAATGACAATGTTTTTTTCCTTATAGGAGCCATCATGGGGAATGGACTATTATAGATCGTGTTCTAGCTATGGGCAGGGTCAAAGCCGGTAGTGGGTGGGGCCAGACCTAGAGCTAGAGGTGGGCAGGGGCACTCTTTTTCTCCATCTCCCCTTCCCCCTTTCCTTCCTACCCAGGAACAAACTATTCATGTCGGAAGGCTAGATTAGTTTGAGAGTTGTATGAATTAAGCCCAACATACAATCCATGTATATATATGTGTGTGGCTTAACTCATACAGCCCTCAGCCAAATAGAATGAGCAACTAGAAACTGCCTACAGTGTTGTGGTTCAGATTCTACTCACCTGTGATGTGTTACTTCTGATTAGTTTTATCAAGCATGTGAAGAATCAGACACCAGGAACTTTCTGAACTGTGTACTTGACTCTGATTTACATGGATGCAATTTGGCTATAATTTGCTCTGTGTATATCCATCTATATGATTTATGTGTTTGCAAGTAAGACAAATGAAAGTATTAGCAGCAGCATCTTCACCCCAACCCTATGCCTTCATATAGGACTGGTGGGATTTTAAGACATCAGAAATCTATCCTGCAATGATTTGCAAGTATATCTCCTAGCCTGGAACAAAGGAGGCCGCAGGAGCATTGAAAAAGCTATGCTATGACAATGCATCATCTCACTTTTAAAGCAATAACATTGACACAAATAAAGATGTATAGGAAGGCAGGTTGCAGGGGAACATTCCCTGGTGGACTTTTGTTACCTGAGACAATACCCATCACCCACTTATTCCAGTTGAATGCCCAGATGTTCATCTGAATATTAGGTTTCATGCTGATGGCAAAATGCTTAGCAGTCTTCTAATTTCCATAAGTGAAAGTACATTTTGCTTTCCCTTGTTACTTCATACCAAATTTTATGTTAGATTTTTAAATATATGCATACTAACATAAAGGGAGATGTGATCTGGGATCCCTTTAAGTATATCTTCATAAAATAGAAACAAAGAATGTTCAGAAGCAGTAGCAGATAATAAAATATCCAAGGTATTATACCACATTGCTATGGTTGTTCTTTGTGGCATAATGATGGAATATAGACTAAAAGTAGCTAAAGGATTTGTGTTAGTAAAATAAGCACAGACTGGAAGAGAAACACACATATTTTGTTGGGAAAGCTGAAATAGTCAATGTAATCATGCTTCAGGGCCAGTGACCCTGAAGTTACTGAGATCAAGTCCTGCCATTTTGTTTGAACCACATTGTGGAACTGAGCCAAGCTAGAAGTAACACAGCACAGCTAAATAAGCCCTCAAACATTTATTTTATTGTTATTTATTTAGATTTATACCCCACCCATTTAGTGAGCATGCCACTACTCTGGGTGGCTTACAAAATATTATGAAACATACAGCTAAAATATTAAAATCATATAAAACATATTAAAATAAAACAAACAAAAACCTACCCCCCCATAAAATCACCAATCTGGGACAAACATGCAATAACCTGCAATAGTGCAATTGCTTATGCTGAGTTATTTCAATGCAGACATAGCATGCCAACTTCAGACACAGGGCACGCTCCCACTAGCCTGACCAGACTCAGCACACACACACACACACACACACACACACACACACACACACACACACACACACACACCTTTGGGCACACCATGAGAAGGCAGGATTCTCTGGAAAAAAACAACAATGCTGGGAAAGGTGGAAGGCAGCAAGAAAAGAGGAAGACTTCTTGGCTTGTGGAATAAAGCACCTTTCTTAATTTGGGAAAGCTACATCTCCCAACTAATGGGGGAAGCACAGAAAAGTAATATGGAGCTAGTTGGACAGGGCCAGTTTGCTTTCATGGAAGAGACAGAGCTGTGATTTGACTGAAACATCCTTAGGATCCAATGGCTCTTCTTGGGGATCTGAAGCAGAATCAGCAGCTTAAGAGGGTATGTATTATGTTTTCCTTGCATGTTTGGAAATAAAAGAAATATGAAAAAATGCCATAAATCTCCCACACTCTCTTCAAAGAAAACTTAGTCCATGGACCACTGCAGGAAGTGGGGAATACTTATCAATATTTAGGAAGTTCCTACTAAGAATACATAAATTATATTCTCGAAGGCTTTCACAGTCGGGATCCGATGGTTGTTGTGGGTTTTCCGGGCTGTTTGGCCGTGTTCTTAAGGTTTTTCTTTCTAACGTTTCGCCAGTCTCTGTGGCCGGCATCTTCAGAGGACAGGAGTCAGAACTCTGTCTGTGCTCTGTTGCAGTTTGTTGGATAGTTGAGTATTTGTAGCTGTGGGAACAGCTTTTGTCCTTTTCAGGAGATTGGGTGATTATGGTGATCAGTGTGTTTTTGTTGTGGGTGTATTGTTGTGATAAGGGGGAGAGATGATCTGTCACTGTGATTGATGGGTGTCGTTAGCTGGTCTTTTGTGTGCAGTGATCACTGGTCCTTGTGGCTGGGTAGAGTTCGTTGACCTTTTGCAGGCTGTATTTTTCAGTGCTGGGAGCCAGGCTTTGTTGAGTTTTAAACTTTCTTCTTTTTTGTTGAAGCTCTGCTGGTGTTTGTGGATTTCAATGGCTTCTCTGTGCAGTCTAACATAATGATTGCTGGTGTTGTCCAGTACTTCAGTATTTTGCAATAGAATTTAATGTCCAGCTTGTTTTAGGGCATGTTCAGCTACTGCCGATTTTTCCAGTTGTTTTAGTCTGCAGTGTCTCTCCTGTTCTTTGATTCTGATGTGAATGCTGCGTTTTGTGGTTCCAATATATACCTGGCCACAACTGCAAGGTATACGGTATACTCCTGCAGTGGTGAGGGGGTCCCTTTTGTCCTTTGCTGACCGTAACATTTGTTGTATTTTTGTGGTGGGCCTGAATACTGTTTGTAGGTTGTGTTTTTTCAAATGTTTCCCCATGCGGTCTGTGACCCCTTTGATGTATCTCTCTCAAGAGAGTGCACTAGTTTCTAATCTGTGTCTCTCTCTTAAGAGTGCACTAGTTTCTCATCTGAAATGCTATGGGTAAACCTAGATTATGTATTTTGATTGTTAGACACAGTCACTTGTGACAAAAGAGGACATATGTTTATTAATGTATCCTACTTGTTCTTTCTTTCTTTCTTTTTGAAATGACATCAATACAAGACACAACCGCTTCATCAATCCTCAGTGCTAAAGGCAAGAAGTTAGTGCACCAAGTCTCTCTCTCTCTCTCTCTAACACACACACACACACACACACACACACACACACACACACACACACACACACACACACACACACACACACACACACACAGAGCTCTTAAGGAAACGTATCAGTAACATCAGGGATCACCTTTTATATCTCTTTTAAATGTGGCTTAGCATGAAGACGAAAACAACAAATACTACCTCCACCACCATCACCACAGCTCAGAACTGAAATAATGTTCTCATCATTCCAAATTAACATGGGGAAATTATCATTAAACTATCTACTTTTTAGTACAGGTTGATTCAGACATACCGTTGTAATAGTATCAGTGTATTTTTCAATAGGCTTTGTTACAGAAATGTATGTATTAGAGTCAGGTTTCCTGTGTCTCTGTGTGTGTACACATTACTGAAAGTGTACAAATCTTTACAGAACAAATACAAAACATATTCTGACTCTCATTCACACCTCTCTTAGTTTGCATATCTCTCCAGACACCACCAGCTCGCCACTTGAAGAAAGCATTGCTATTCCTTCATACACTCAAACTCTCTGACATGAAATTTGTCAAAGAAAGAATTAGACTTCTGCTTTCCAAATGATCAGTGTATCACTTTGAATAGAAAACCAGAGTTTACTTACAAATACATCCATCAGCATATGCTCCAGAGTGGCTTCAAGGTCTTCTAGCTTGGCAGCTAAAGTCATCATAAAGGGAAATACGAGCTTGGATCCAGAAATCCAAAAAAATGCAAAACGTTCCAATCCAAAATGGCTAATAGTGCAATTAAGTAAATTGCACGCAATCTGACTATTTGACAAACTTGCAAAGATGCAAGTCTTCTTCAGCTCATTAGACTAAGCCTCTAAATCATATGGTGTTGAATGAGGGATCACTCTTACTTCATCTAGAAGTGAAGCCATAAACTGAAGGCAGAAGCTGTTGTTTTCTTCTCCCACAGTAACTTAACAATCAGAAGAACTGCACTGCAACTGGGAAGCCCCAAAAGAGAGAGAGAAAATGAGAGAAAGTGTTTGTGAAGGAGATTCACGTACACACAGGGGCATTAGGGACAGGATGCCGAATGAAGTATCTTACACTGTGACAGATATTTATAGGAGTACATGATTTTTTTTAAAAAACTCTAGTCTATTTCTCTCTTCATTTCTGACCTTTCAACAAATGGCTCAACACACTAGAGTCTATTGTAGAACCAGGGCAGCAAGTCCCACAGAAGTTGGCTGTGACCAACACCAAGCCAATTCACACAGTCATCCCATCAATAGCTCTTTGTCAAGAGCCTATCAGACACTGCACTGTCCGTTGTTGACAGAAGACAGCACAGACGTGTAAGGAACAAGGGGCTCAAGTTTTGCTCGCAGATTAATTTTTTCCTAAGGATTTATTACCTTCTTATTTGCCTGCTTGGGACAAATAAAGCAAAATCTAAAGTGAAATGATGAAACTACACACACACACAAAATCACCGTCCCATGGTGAAGACTCCTCCCCTTCTATAACATGTTGAAAAACACACTTAGCTCCCAATATCATTACAGTGTGCACTTCATCATGCCCAATAATCAAATGTACATTCTCTGTGTGTTTGTTTGTTATGTGCCATCAAGTGGGAACTGACTTATAGTGACCCTAACAGGCAAGACACTTTTTTCAAGAATTTCAGTGAAATGTTCTTCTCAGATTTTCTACCTGCAAGTAGGTATACAAATGGTGCAGCTCTAAAATAACCTCCGTTTTCAAACCTTGAAAAGGGCGACTGACAGTTGGAATTGATAACACCTACTCAGTCCATGTTTTTATTCAGTTTGAGAGGGCTTTGTACATCCATATGCTCTTAATACATGGTCTAAGCTTAAAGAACTCACTTCTTGTTGTAGAATATACTTTGTAATGATGTATGGGTTTTAAAACTCTCACTCTATCTTATTTCTTCCGCTAAAAAGAGTGATAATAATGTAGTGGCATAAACAAATGAATTGAAATAAAGATTGGACAAACAAATGTTCTGGCTGATTTATAAGGGCAGGTGATCCCAGCAGTAGATGCAGCTCAGTGGGACATGAAGCTGTAAATTGTGCCTACGTGTTCTTGATTATAGTTGATGTAGCCTTTTCAGCCATTTACTATAGTTGGCAGGTAGGGAGCGATGGGTGACTTTTACTAGACAACTGTATGACAGTCCATTTAGTGCATACTGTGATAGATTACTTCAACAACAATGAAGGCAGCAAAAGATGTTTCTCTAGCAGACACATTCTCATAGATGTAGCTCTTGAGCAAGATAATAGATTAGGTCCTTCTTCATAAATAGACCCTTCTATACAGCAACAAACTTGAAGCTTCACGAACTATTTTTCCTTGAAACCGCTGTCCAGTACAAACAGGCATTATTGCCACTAAGATTACCAACTTAATTTTAAAAAATTAAAAACAGTTTTCTGGAAGAAGCCAGCATTAGAGAAAAGATAGAACTTTGTTGGTTAGGAGTAGAACCTACCATTGCAGATACCAGTGAATGATGGGTGAGTGTTTGAGAGGAATGAGCTGAGTCTGCTCCAGTGAAGTATTCACTGGCTTTTGAGACATAATTCTGGTTATACAATAAGACATCTTCTTGTTTTCTTGGTAAAAAGAATTGGTTAAACTATTGAGTGAACCAATTTAAAACTAGCAGGTTCATAATTCTGAGGTCTATAACTCATTACAAGCGCCTTTGTACACAGCACATATGTAAACACAGAGAGCAGAAGATTAGCACATGCACATCAGGTACACCAGGTCTTTCAGACGGAGGATGAATTCACATTGTTCATTTGCATCACTGTCTTCAGCGATGCAAATGAGAGCGATTCAAAACCACGTGACAGTCACATGGTTTTTGAATCACTGTTTGCATTCCCACCAGCAGGCCTGAGCATCAGCTGTTCAGCGCTCCCCAGGAAGCATGAGAAGCAGTGGAGCTGAATCCCCCAGCTAGCGGGGAGGCCCCCTCTGCAATCCCAGCTGAAGGATTTGGCACTGCAGCTTCTGGCAGCTTCCCAGGCAGCACCAAACAGCTGATGGTTGGCCCTTCGGCTGCTGGAGGCCATTTGGAAGCAGCTGTCGCAGGGGATCTCCCAGCTGGTAGGAGGCCCCCTCTGCTGCCACTGTCACCGTTCGCACCACCTGTCAAAATAAGGTCAGTCACAGGAAATTGGGTGGGATGGGGTAGGGGAAGAACGGAGGGGGAAGAAGTCAAGAGAGAAAGGGAAAGAGTGGAAAGGGAAAGAGAGGGCACAGGTGAGGTTGGGAGGGTGCGGAGACAGATGACTGAGGGCAGGTGAGCCAGCAGTCAGATGGGTGGTGCGGGAGCTGTGCTTTTATTTTTTTATTTTTTTAAAAATTCTGCTATCTAGTACTGTGATATATCAAATAGCAGGAATTTGTTAAAAATTGGCAGATGTATTCACATATGTGGAATCGATTCTTTCGCATTCCAAAAATTTGATTACACATCTGCTGCAAAATAAACATATCTCTGGAAGGGGAGCATAAAAACTCGCTCCCCTGGCAGAGTACTGTATGCATGCATGTACCTCATGTGTACACTTAAATTTCTGGTGCATTTAAAAGAAAAAAAAAACAGAATCCGGTATAACAGTGTTGTTGTTGTTGTTGTTTGTCAGTGGGATCAGGTTCTGAAGTAAAGTAAGATCAGATGAGATTTTGGCCCAATAAGCATTGATGAACAGATGAAGGAATGAATCTGTTTGTGTGGCAGACTATAATAAACACATATCTGGGAGTAGACTTATTTTAGGGTCCTACTAAAATAACACTGAAAGATCCATGCAGTCATGGCTGAATAGTGGATTGGGATCAGTGCACTCACAGAAGGATTATCCCTGTTAAACAACATTGCCAACCAGAACAGAGCCTCCAAGTTTCCCATTTGTTCCTTGCAGTCAGTTTTGGGTTTCAGTAGAGTCACTTCTGGAGGTTCAAAAGGCAAGATTTGGTGGTGGTGGGAGTTTCTAAGTAAAAGTACCCCCTCCCAAAGTAGACTACAATCTAAAAGCATTGCATGAATGGACTTGGATAGCTTTTAATAGCTAGCTGGTGGCTATTAATTAAAGGCAACACTTTTTTGGGGGGGCGGGGACTACAAGTCTCGTAATCATCTAGCCAGTGTGGGTAATGGACACTTTTGAGTGGGAGCTTGGCAGGCTGAACATATTTAGTTAACAAGAGAGAAATGATTATTCTCAGCAGCTGTAATGGAAACCTATTGTGTGAGTCAGAGAGACCTTAGGCTGATATTGTTTGCATACATATTTCCCCATGCTCAATTTGAATTTTATTACTTATTCATTTACCTATTTGTCCCCTTCCTTTCCATCTGGCAGGGGGAGATGTAAATGCAAACAAATATTGCCTAAGCACCCTAAGACAGAAACACTGACATTGCCCATGAATTTCCTTCCATTCAGTGATAAGAAGATACCCTTCCTTCATTAATGTATAGTTCACACACATCTAATATATAACTAATTCATACATAATTTGACAAAAGAGAGTTAGATATAGCGTCAAAGTTATTTTTGTTACGCTTCTGAAACACTACCTGAAATAAGTCATATATCTGCCACCTGCAGATGAATTTTAATGCTTGGCTAGAGAGACAGAAGTAATCCATTTCATTGCAAAAACACATTTTTACAAAGCACACAAGTACTGTGCTTCCCTATAACATTACCACACAATGGAGAGATGCTAAATACAATACCACCCATTCTCTGTAGGTCCATTGACAGAATGACACAATGCACTGTCCAAAGAGGTATTCATACCACCCACATTATCAATCATTTGACTGCATTAAAATCTCATTGGTCAACCAATGTCATTTCAGAAGCTGATGCTCTTATTTGGCAGAATCAGTCAGACAGACATGGCCTTCTCTCCTCCTTTTTCCTATTCATAAGGAATGAATTTCAAGACTTCAAAACCAACAGACAGTGAAAACAGTGTCATGAAGGGGGGGGGGGTCAGTTGGACATATAATGACCCTCTTGATTTGTTCTGTTTTTCTGATTGCCACCTGTCATGTAGTTTGCCTGTTTCACTGGCGACAACTAAGAAGCCCAAAGAAGGGTCCAAATCTGAACATTAGAACAACTGCCAGATTCAACGTATTTTATTCCCACTGTTAAAAATGAGAAGACTAGTAGGCAATTAAAGCTATTTATTCAATTCCGAGCAGCACAGAGATGGAATATTTGCTGCAAGAAGAACAAAACAAACAAACAAACAAAAAAGGCTGCTGCTTGTTTGGAGCATCCAAAATTCAGTATGCAATGAGATGATCAGAGACAGCTAGAACAAGTGAGCAGAAAGCTCTCTCAAATTCTTAGTTACTGAGCTGTACTTCTCTAGACTGTAGTTGTAGGATCAAATCTTTGCATTCTCATCTGCATCAAATAATCCTCACACACATACAAAACTGGCATATCAAGAAACAGCTTGGCATAGGAGTCTTTTCCTGTTTCAAATGTGCAAGGAGTGTTCAGAGGAGTGTTCAAAGATTCAATTTGCCACTTGAAAGATTATGGGACACATCCAATAAAGAAATGCACAAAGGCCTTCTCTTTTCACTCTGAGAAATGTTTTGCTGTCAGGTCACTCACTGTGACTAACCAGGTATGGGAAATCTTTGCCCCTCCAACAGAGCAGTGCCTACCAATTTTGGCACCTGAAGCTGTACTGCCTTATTATTTAAACTCGAGTTGCATGAGACTGGCATATCTGAGGTGAGGACAGAGAAATGGGGAGGAACATCTGGGTCTGAGTGCATGATGGCCATACTGGATCCTCACTGAGCCTGTCTTTTTTGTCCTTCTAGTGAGGAATGGCTAGGAACAGTATAGAAACTCAGGGCAGCAGGTTCTTGCCCTTCTAGGAGCACATCTTTCTGCTCTATAAATTCTGGCATCCTGGACTACAGCCCTGGTCACCCTGCTCTAGCTCTGCCTTCTAGATGTTCTGGACTGCAGATTCCATTATGAATTACCATTTGCTGCTCCGGCCAGAGCTTCTGGGATTTATGTGCCAGATGTAAACTGCCTCCCAAAAATCAAGATTGGGTTATCAATAAATATTAAATGGATACAACATGCTTTTTCTTATAACTGGAATCTATTACAAAATGACTTCTAATACAGACAATACGTATACCATATTGTTAGCACAGACTGCCAGTGAGTTCACATTGTCAAATTCCTCCAAGTGACGATGTGTGGAAGGAGGGGGAACTGCAGCCTTCCATATAAACAACAATCAGCCCTACCTAGCACAGTGCCTGCTTCACTAGCCACAGCAAAGGAGTTTCAGGATGTTTCTAAATCTGAACACTAGAACAACAGTCAGATTCATTGTATTATGGAAGCTATAGCCCAACATTATCTGGAAGTCACAGTTGCACATCCTTGTTGTTACCTGATAGTGTAGAGCTCGTTGGCATAAGTGGAAATAGCAGTCATCAGCCTGGGCTCCTAGATTATGAGATATACTGCTCAGAGCACACACCAAACTTCATTAATGTGCATCATTAATCATGTATGGAGAAAGTAATTAATATGAACTGGCCACATGTATGCTGCCTAATTCACACTACTATGGTACCAGAAAGAAAATTTGAACCTGTTTATCTAGTTCTCAAATATTCAACCTCATACCATTTGTGTTCTGACATATTTTGGTTTGTTCATGTAGTCAAGTCTTCAGGGCTTTTACAGCTGAACAGAGAACTGTGACAGAAAGAAAGGAAATGGTAAGTTTGAATGTTGACATGTTTGCCAATACTTTGCATTTAATCGAGGGTCATTGACTCTGGTCACGCACAATAAACTGCTTCTGTCAATATTCAGCTCCATCCCAGGGACAAGAACATCTAATCAGGACTCTTCTTACATAAAACATATTTGGTCTCCAGGGCAGGTGCTTCTTTAGAATCCAATTGTAGCTGTCACCATCAAGTAGGCATTTTACATTATAAATAAAAAGTCTTCCAGAAAAAATCATATGTCATAACCCTTCTCCAGGTTTATGAGTTATTGTCTCTCACTTGATTTGGATATTGCTGAAGTATATCAGATGTCACTGATCTTCACTACATTCTCTTTTATTCTCTGAGAGGCCTGCTGTGAAACAGCAGGAGGCTTTATATCTCAGTATGCTGACAATGTTTATTTGAGAGATCACAACTCATGACATCTCTCAGATGTTCAAGAGAAAATTGCTGCCATCTAGTCTATTATTCAGAGTGATGGCAGCACTCCTCATCTACCTCCGCTTCCTCTCATGGAATCAGACCACACTGTTGTGTCATGTCCTCATTCATAGTCACATCTGGGAGAGACAATGCAGCTGCTTTTCTCTAATCAGATGGTCTTTATCTCCAGATAACCAAGTGGAATCTGGTGATTTGGAATTGAAATATTAATCATGATTTGAACTTGAAGGGCCATAATCTTAAATCAGCATCTTTCATGTCAGGTGTGCATATTTCCAGCTGCTCCCAGACCTCCCATGTTGCTGTCTTCCATATCTGAATCCACCACTGGAGATGGAGTATGCTTATCAGCAACAGTATTTATTAAACTTCAGCAAAACAGGAACATTATGAATGGGCAAACAAAACCTTTCTTCTACACTGGAACCAAACACAGTTTCTTTATTGGCCTCCTTACTTATTCCCCCTCTCTCTGTTCCTCCATTTACCTGGGAGGCCCACTTGAGATACTCAGCAACAGGGATGGTCTATATTTATACTTCACTGTTTGAAGGGGGAGCTATCCCTCCTTACTTCTCCTTATCATAGAGGCAGAGGGTTTGACAGGCTGTCTCCCAATGACTGGGTGAGGCTGAAGGGTTTTGAGTCCAACCTCTTCTCACTCCCTGCTCTCACAGCTCCTTCGTCTTCTCTCGCCTCTTCTTCTCATGCCTAGAGGAGGGCTTATGGAGTGGTCTTGACCAGCACAGTCTTTCATCCTCTGCTCTGGGAATTCTTAACATGACCAGCAACCCAGTCCAAGGGTCCCCACATTTCACACAATCTCAGTCATCTCGAAGTTCTGTTACCTTCAGCCTGGCAAGCCTCAACTTCTATTTCTTCTTTAGCATCCCTCCATAACTCTTCCATTTCCTCAGTCTCTCTCTCCTTCTTATCCTCCTGCTTCTCTGGAGCTTTCTTTTCTTTTCCCTCCTCCTTTTTATCCCCCTTTCCTAGGGGGTCCTTTCTCTCCCTCTGCCTCTTTTCCCGCCTTTTCTATCTCTTCTCTCTGTTCCATGTCTGACATAGCTTCTTCTATATCTACAGGAGAGCTAGAGATGGGGAAATCTTTCATGGCCATTGGGAGGCAAGACAGCCTGCTGGCAGGGTCTGGAGAGTCCTTGCCCTCATCCTCACATCAGGATATTCCAGGTGAATATTTCCTATATGGGGGGAAAGGGGGATTGAGATTATAACAGGTTACCTGATTATGTGATTGTCTGGTGTGAAGATTACAGATAGCATATAATTTGGAACAGGTGTAAAGTGAGTATAATATATGATGTGGTATATTTACAGATACTTAGTAACATTAAATTACATAATTTTTGTTCAGTGTAGAATAAAATCTGGTAAATCAGATACCAGCTTTCTCTGGTGATGTGGCCAGAGTTTAGGATTACCTGATTTGGTAAGCAAATCTACCAAACCCAGTCTTTTTATGATCTGTACATTATTTCCCTGAGATGTCCTTCACTAAATAAAATGTGAAAGAAGACTCTTAGCATATACAGAGCTTGGAAAAATGGTCATTTTAAAGACAAGTCTGATAATATCCCAGCCGGCATGATCAGTGGCCAAAATAAAAATCACTTTTCTAAGCTGTGCACTTTTAGCATTCAGCAGATTACGTACAAAGGGACATGTGTAGATGCAAGCACGCATATTCTTCAATGTAAACCCATTACTCCCTCTGCCTTTTACACACTCTATGACCACAACCAAGCAGTCTTTCATTTGTTAAGTACCAGTTTGATCATCCACGTTCTCTGACTGACCCTGCAAAATATTTAAGTAGCTATTATTATCCTCTATCAAGTTCTAAATCCTTTTCTTGGTTCTGGATTTGTTTGCTGGATGATAGTTTGAATTTCTAGACTTGGGCTATGAGGCCTTTGGAGGGCAGGTGAGACTGCATTACATTTCCCAACAGGCAATACAGGAATACTTGGTGGATACATCAATACTAGAAGTTGCAAGAAATAGCTCAGGGGAAAAAAGGCTTTCCATTTGCAAAGAAAGCTCATAATTATTGAGCTTAATCTCAGTCTGCCCTCAGTTCACCCATTGCTGTCTTGCTTGGGGGCATAGGTGCTGCTGCTATCAAACAGAGGGGCACTATTTGTACTTTTGACGTCTGGGTTAAAGGAGACGATATTAGGATGGTTGACCCACCTACAAATATTATCCAAACCACTCTCAAATTCAACGTACATGCATAGTCAAGTAAGCTATACAGGACAACAAATATTAAGAAGAGATGTTTAGAAGGACCCCCTAGGAACGTGCCTCGAAAAGGTGCATTTATTGATTCATGTCTTCTGACTTCAGATGATAACTTGTAGGTAACACCACACAAAGGACTTTTTGCCTAGACTGAAAATCTCAAATACAGTTTAGGAAATGTCTGCCAAAACTGTGGCCTATGTATCGTAGCATAAGCCTGCACACAAATGCCTCACTATGAACAGGGAGCCAATGCACCCAGAGATTTCAAGTAATCTGCATGTGCTGTGATGTTCACATGAATTAGCTCTGAAGCTGAGATCAAGGAAGTTGAGGGGGAGGAGTAGAATTGTGCTGGGATCAAGTCCCAGAATAACTATGCATTTTGCATCAACAGAAGTTGATCCATTTCTGGCATAAAGACAGGCTGACCAGATGGGCTGTGTGATGTTTCTTCTACTGCTGCAACCTGGTCTCAGGAGCCAAATGGCTAAGAGCATGAAATTAGATTTTTAAGCCTTAACAGCTCCAAGCAAATGTGCTCCATTTTTAAAAATTGCAAATGCTATCCCAGTTGTCATTTCTCCCTCCTAGTTTGGCTTGCTGCTTTGCTTTGCTCAGTCATTCAAAGTTCAGCTACTCTCAAGCTTTCAACTCCCACTCTAACCTACATCCTATGTAAAAAATCTTTGCCATCTATTCCTGTATATTCATATACTTAAGATATATACATTGATTCCTGGATGTTTCGACTTTGTGCAGGGGTGTACTGTGCATAGGGAAAAAATCATGTCAAAGGGACTTCAGAAAGTGGGTTGTTCAGTGTTTCAGAATCACACAATGAAGAATACAGACAACAGTTGGGCCTGTCCACACTGGCTGTTTTGGGTGGGGTGGTCGTGGTGGATCAAGCTGTAAACATACCATTTAGCACACCTCCCATCTGAACAGCAAATGACCCCTTGTGACCTGATCAAGTGTGAGTTAAACACTTTCCCTGATCCATTTTCTCCCCATTTCTCTGTTTCCCTTCCCTCGGTCTCCCTCCACTTTCTCTCTCAAACTCTCCCTCAGAATTTGCAGCTGCTGGAGGCTGCTATCTCGCAGCTAAACAAGCTAAACAATGACCATGCCAAAAAGAATGCATGCCCTACTGCTGGGCCAAAAAGGTGTGCAACAGCTCTTAAAGGGGAAAGACAGATTGTTCTAAGTAGAAACATTAGTGTACAATATCTTATTTTCAATCCAAACTGTGCCACCAGCAAGCCATATCTATATGCCAGTGTGGACAGGCCCAAGAGAATCACACAGTGACTACACTATTACTAGAGATCAGCATAAACTACCAAAATGGTGGTTCATTTTGGTTTGTGGTTCATGGAAGTCCACTAACCACAGACTACAAATTTATAAATTTTAAGGCCATCGTATGAAGGCTGGTGCCCATATTCTGCCTCTAGAAGCTGCAACATAATGCAAACAAGACAAGCATTGTGGAGTTTTATTACAAATACAAATACAAATACAAATAAATTTATTGTCATTGTAAGTCTATACATAGTATACACAGACAATGAAATTCACACAGACACCCAGAGACCAGACCCACATGCACACACATAAAAACATCCCCAAACACTCCCCACCCACTAAAAATCCCCCACTAAAAATACAAACATCTACAGCGCAGGCTAAGTAACACTGTCCAACTGTTCATTACTGGTGGTCTTTAAGTTCATTATTAAGTGCAATTATAGCTCTGGGATAAAAACTATTCAGAAAACGTGTGGTCTGAGTCTTAATTGTTCTGTATCTTCTGCCAGACGGCAACAGTTCAAAGAAGTTGTAAGCAGGATGGGAAAAGTCTCTAAGGATGTTGTGTGACTTATTATTGAGAATAAGAACCCAAAAGACGGAAATTATCTTTGGGTGCTTATCCAGCTTTATCCTATTGGTACAGGTTTCATGCATGGTATTTTTAAACATCTGAATGTTTCTACTTTCAGTACTAACTGATGATAAGGGATCTTTCGCTCTCTTGTTCTTTCCCCATCCTCCACTCTGCTCCCAGATTCATGAGGAAGACAGAAGGGAGAAGAGGGGGCAAATATCCTTCTGTTCATTTGACATATGCTTTTGGTCTGGAAAGCAAATGAAAGAAATGGCCTCCATGAATAGATCCAAACTTCAGGCACAACTACATTGGAAAGCAAAATTGCAATGATTCAGCTTTGCTACAGTTTGATTTGCAGCCTGTATTACATTTGCAATCAGTGCTCACACAGGAGCTGTGGGTTGATTCGGGAGTTCACCCTTCATACTGGGTATGATATTAATTGCATTCCAGCCCAAAGCACCCTCTTCTTTCCTTCCTTCCTCTGGTCTCACCTCTGCTGATAACTTTTTGATTCACTATGAAGCTGCTTTCTCATTTAAAACTTCAGACTACTACATTTCTCAAAAAAATTTCTATAGAAAAATAACATGGAAAGGTTCTTAACAATCTAAAAGTACAGAACATCAAAAGTTTGAACAGTAATTTTGCAAAATGATTCACATGTCAGAATGATTCCATAACACGGATCACCACCTTCCCCTTTCTGTACTCTTTTCCCACACTTTTAGTAATTACCTCATCTCTCGTCACAGTTTATCATGCCAATAGTTTAAAACCATATGTGGTTAAAACCATATGTGACCTAACTTAATTCAAAGTTAGGGGAAAATGTAATGGATGGGAAGGGAAAGTGATTTCAATGATACTTCTGTCAGTTAAGTAATCAACCGCACTAAGCTTTTGCTTCATAACCAAAGGGCCTTCCCACATAATCTGACAGGATTCAGGACCAGCACATATTCCACCTCATTAAAATCACATTGCTTTGCTTTTGCATGTCCACCACCCTCCCCAGGCCTGAACATCATGCCCCAACTGTCTATGCCACCCAAACACCACCTACAGAATGCCCCGTTCTTTACAAAAAAGTATCACAATTAACCACATGGGGAAAAGACCACCTGAATCATTCTAGCTTGAAAAAAATAGAAGCCCTCAGACGTAGATGGGGGGGGGGGGAGCCACTTTGGGAGCAAAAAAGGGCTGGACCAACTTGAATCAGCCTTTGCATCGTGCAGTCATAAAACATACTTTGAATACACCAAACACTGCAAATCCCGCAGTATTTGACCATGTAGTCTCGTTGTCACCTGGAGATAGCACCTTTTTTGAAAAAATAATTGGTGTTAGACATTACTTCCCCCCCCCTTAAAAGTAGCACTACTCATGCTTGACGTGTTAGTAGTGTGTTACTGACATGTTACATTTCATCGTAACTGCTGTATTGCTCTCTCTTAACAAATGCCCAAATGCCCATCCATCTCATCTCCCACTGTTTTAGAAGATATGGGCAAAAATTACCCTTTTAAAAAGAATAAATTGGGGCTTCTGTTTTTTTGTTACTAAGTAATATTGTTATGCCAGTTTTATCCCAAATTCTACCTTTACATAAATAAATAAATATTTTGCAAGGACCACTTTTGCAGCCGGTGAAAGTGATTATGATTGCTTCTTGCTTTGGAGGATTTAGCCACACCACTCAGAATAAACTGTTTAGTTTGAGTTACAGCAATGGATGGACAGTGAGAGAGGAGAGATGAAGCAACAGGGAACAGGGGAGAAAACAGATCTAAAAATTAATTCATTAACAGTAGCAGTCACCAAGAAATGTTTCAGCAGTGGTCATTCTCAGACACCTACAGTGATCGAATATGGATTTTAAAAAAATTGATCCAAGACAAGAAATGGAAGAGAATGGGTAACTGGCTTGGCGGAGAGCATCAACTTCCATGCAGTACAAAGTGTTGTGGAAAGAACCAAAAGAACCAGGGTTAGAAATGAAAAAATAAAATAAAAATAAAAGACAGACCCACAGTTGTGAATCCCTCTTGCTAAGACTACAGATAAAATAACTTAAGAACTATAAAGGAGCTGATTGATTTGTTGTGTCATAGCAATGTTTTTTTTAAAAATCTGTGTTCTAGATGTATTAGCATGCTTGCACGAATGAACAGCATTTTGAGCACGAGATACTCACAATTTAGATTTACTAACAATGTAAATTCAAGCAACTGGAAGATGCATTTTAGGGTTGATGAAACAGAACCTTTCTTCAGTACTTCTAAAATCTAAATAAAGCAATAAATACATATAAAATAGGAGTTATTGTGTGTTACTTAGGGATTTTCTGGATGATCAATTTTTTGTGCTTAAAATCAGAGCAAAAGGCAAGAGTAACCAGATCCAGAAAATCGTGTACAGAGACAACAGTATCTATTACATGTTTGTGCACACTAAATCTGACCCCTCTTTCATTTGGTATCATTTCAGAAGCATCCAGGATGACTGGAGACCTTTTCCCACAAGATATACGTGAGTTTGGAGAAACATATCTAGACTGCTGTGTGACATATACAAAAGGTACCTTACAAGCCATTGCAAGCAAGTAAACACAAACAATATTAGTTGACTAAGTTAATTTAGTGAAAAATGGGATGGAACATCAGCTTTTTGAGAACAAGAGAGTAAAATTTTTGTAAGTTTAAACTATGCATTAATTGTTTAGCAGTAAACCAGAACTTAAACTGTTCTCATGCTTAAGAAGGGCCTGAGAAACAGCATGGATGGCTGTAAAGTTTCTTCTGAGCCTGGTCCTACTGGCAATAAGAACTGGCACATGCCGTGAAACTCCCCCAGTGAGTTTCCATGGCCAAGTGGGGATTGAAAGCCTGTTCTCTGGAGTCTGTCACTCTATCCACTTGGAATCCCTGTTAACTTTTACATCTCCACAAAATTCAGACTAATTGATTTAGCTAAGGTATCAGCTTCAAAGGAGAATGCTTTTTAAAGGGCATCCCTATTCAAATGTTGATGACATTCCTAACAGAGATATCTATATATCAAAAAGCAGAGTATTCCACAGGAACAAAGCAGACAGGATGAAAATATGGAGATGGCGCCAGAATATATATTTTTAGTAGAATAACAGGTACATGTAGAATGGGGAAACATCAAGGAAGCTAAGTCAGGAAGCAGCTTAGCTCAGTGGTAGTCTGTAATGTTCACATGTCTAATGTTCCAAATTCAATCCCAAGCATAGTTGGTTATAAAGAGTAGCAGCTAGCCCAACTAGTCTAGTAGACAGGGGACAATGGTCTTACTCAGAACAAGGCAGAATTTCATGTCAGCCTTTCCAAATCTCAGATTCTCCAGATATTTTGGACAACTGTTCCCATTAGACTTGCTGACATGACCAATGGTCAGGGATGGTCAGAGCTACATTCTAAAACATCCAGAGGGCACCACTCTGGAGAAGGATGTTGTATATGAAAATCTGGAACATGAAGTAAAAGAAAGGAGAAAACAGTATCTGAATGTTGCTTAAAAACAAGTTGAAAATGAATGGAAAGGGAGTATAATATACAGTGCACTGAAGGTTACATGCCTGTTAGAATTATAAATTTCATCTTTTTTAGATTTTTTTCCCCATTCTCACCTTTTCAATCTTGCCATGAAAAGGGAAAATAAAATCATGTTCCAAGCTTGGCTGAGCAGCCCCCGTTTATAGTCAGCATTCTTCTTGGGTACAGAAACCAAACAGTGTTTGAAAAATAAATAAGGTCAGAAACCTAGGAATTGGGTCAGACAAGTCTATTTTCAGGTCGACCTGCATCCAAGGTTCATTTCAACATGGCCTTGGCATAAACTCTGCTTTATGAGCTGGAATGACAGGTTCATCACTGCTGACTTTTACTCATGGAACAAAAACCACATCAAAAGAATTCAGTGCAGAACTACCAGAGAAGACCATCAGAGGAAATAAAAGGCCATCCTTTGAAAATTACAGTCCTCCTTAACACTTTACCAAGTCACTTAAAAGTGCCTGTTATGTCTGGGGTGCATTCTTATGGTTAAATAAGCAAGGCAAAGTATCAATGGGAAATGAATTCTGCAGATTGCTTTCCAACGTTTTGTATGCTGCCTTTGTGGAAATGGAAACAGTCTAAAAACATGCACACACCCACTGTCTGTCTTTTATTTTTATTTTTATTTCCATTTCTAACCCTGGTTCTTTTGGTTCTTTCCACAACACTTTGTACTGCATGGAAGTTGATGCTCTCCACCAAGCCAGTTACTCATTCTCTTCCATTTCGTGTCTTGGATCAATTTTTTTAAAAATATTTGTAATGGTTGATGTAGTTTTTTCGGGCTGTTTGGCTGTGTTCTGGAGGTTTTTCTTCCAAACGTTTCGCCAGTCTCTGTGGCCGGCATCTTCCGAGGACAGGAGCTAGAACTCTGTCTGTGTTCTGGTGTAGTGTGTGGGATTGTTGAGTATTTGTAGCTGTGGGATCAGGTTTTTGTTCTTTTCAGGAGATTGTGTGATTCCTGTGATCAGGGAGTTTTTTGTTATGGGTGTATTGTTGTTATAATGGGGGAGATGGATCCCGGCTGTGAAAGCCTTTGAAAATAAATAGTCGTAATGTAGTTTTTTCGGGCTGTTTGGCCGTGTTCTGGAGATTTTTCTTCCAAACGTTTTGGCAGTCTCTGTGGCCGGCATCTTCCGAGGACAGGAGCTAGAACTCTGTCCGTGTTCTGGTGTAGTGTGTGGGATTGTTGAGTATTTGTAGCTGGATCAGGTTTTTGTTCTTTTCAAGAGATTGTGTGATTCCTGTGATCAGGGTGTTTTTTGTTATGAGTGTATTGTTGTGATAAGGGGGGGAGATGGATCCCGGCTCTGAAAACCTTCGAGAATAAATAGTTGTAATGTTGCAATCCTAGGCACAATTATCTGGGGTCAAGCTTTTATTGACCTACTACTGATTAAACAAGCTAAGATTTTATCACACACCTTCGAGGTTATGTATGGTCTCCACAGTTATATCTATGTAAAAAACTTGCTTATATTATTCTCTAAAAAAAAGAGAGAGAGAGCTAGAAAGTAAACACAACAGATTCAACATGTGATATGAAATTATTTAGTCAAGAAGACTCCTGGCTTAGAATCCTTTGTAAGTTAGGTTGTTTCTCAATGTACTCTTGCAGGTCTGCCATTGAATTTCTGGGTGTTGCAGAGGATTCTATCTACACACCAAATATAAAAATTATGTGATGATCTGGAGGCCTTCTTCCATTATTTATGACTAAATACTCCACTTTCTAATACTCTGCTTTGAGTATTCTGTCCCCTAAAAAATACTCCCACTGTACACCAACCAACATAGCAGCACACAGCTACCAACCTCCCAGTACACTGACATACCTTTTCAGTGTTACTTGCTTATAAATTAATTGAAAAGATTACTCACCACAAAATACACCTCACAACAGGATACTGGTATAGGAACCAAACCCTGTAGTAGACCCAGATATCAATTCCCAGATACAAATTCCATCTCCCCACCCCCACGTTTTCAATGGAAACACAATTTAAAGGACCTATAATGTAATCCATAGCATCCATAGCATTAGGGATTCACATACCTGCTCATTCTCCAATGTGGTACATGCCATCTTTTGCCAATAATGCCACACTGAATCCCTTCCTTAATGCCTACTTAGAATCTGGGATGGTTGCATGTGAAACATGTACTTAGTACCAAATAATTGGTTTCTATCTTAAGTTAAACCTTAATCCCCTTGGACTAGCTCCTTTGATCTTAATAGACTATCATCCTTCAGGCTGGCTGAGAGCTATTTAGAAGATGTTACTAAGGTAAGGGTTTACTCTCCCCAGCCCCCCTCCCTCTCCCCTCAGCTCTATTGCACCTTGGCCTCTTGAAAGCCAAAGAAACTGTCAAACAATGGACTGGGATGTGACTGAGCTCAAGATTCATATGATGTTGCAGCCAGAATGAAGAGCACAATCTTTTCTCTTTATGGCCTAGTATGGACTAAATACTGTAGAACTTTCACCCCGACACATTTCAGTGCATTCCCATCAATGTTACTAGCCGTTATTTGCATATCCTGTATTCACAATGCCTCTGCCCCTGCCAATTAGGCACGGCTGAGACAAACATATATTATTATACTATTTATTTTATAGGGACACCTGAAGTTCACATTATTTCTCCAATTTTAAAACATTCCAGGCAGATTTGATAAGTGTTATGTCTCTTTCCTGTTCTCTTACTCATCGAGTGAAATCACAGCTAAGGTGGCAAAACATTTTGTGAGAGCATGTTTAACTAGAAAGCAAATTGGTAAACCACTCCAGAAATCTTACTAGAAATAATGCACAGTTATAATGAGGACACCTACTACTTCTCTGTATATAACACTCCTGTAGATTTCTTGTATTTGCATATTTCATCTATTTGTTTTATTTTGAATGGTTGTCTAATGGTCGTAACAATAAACAATGATGATACCCTGCTGCATTTTACATAGGATAAACAGGCCAGGCTTGAGAAAAAAGAATAAACAGACACAAATCTGAGATTTTTTTAAAAAAGTAATATCCAAAACATTGGATTCTCCCATGAGACTCTAGCTGATATCCTGTTGCTTCGCATAGCAAGTCACAACTAAAGTAGGTCTATCTGAATCACTGGAGTTGATTCACCAAATCCCCAGTGATCCAATGGGCCTTAGTTGTGACTTACTTCACTAAGCAACAGGATTTCAGTCAATGTCTTTCACTTCAAGATGATTAGCTTTGAACAAAGCACTTCAAAGACAGATTCCAAACAGACCATCTAAACATGAATTTATCAAGAGGTTTAGCTTTATCTCCTGGGATATGAATAGAGACAAAAGGTCTTTATTTTGCTGCATGTGATAATTAGCTCACATTTGCAAGTTGGTTTGTATTACTACCCTTTAGTTTGTTTTATGACCTGTTTCATCAATTTGCTTTACCTGAAACTTCTGTACTCCTATTCTGTCTTGACCCTTTGGTTTTAATCCCCCATCCATTAGAGTCTACCTAGAAACTAACCTGTAAACTAAAGTCCTTGTTCATGCAGAGTAATAGCCATGAATGAGAAGGCTCTCTAAGGACTCTGTCTTTATGGAAATGATATGCAAGTATCAGCCTGTATGAAGAAAGTGTGTCTCAGAACACAGCAGAGAAAGATTAATACACACACTCTCTCTCTCTCTCTAAGAGGATGACTTAGGTTCTGAGAAATATTAGAGTTTGTAGGAACAACTGGAAATGTAATCATATAGAGTAACCTACAACTTATATGGAGCTATTGGGTGAGGGCAAAGATAGTTAAAAGAGCACAATACAAATAAGACACAATATCCATCTGTGGAAGGAGAGAACATGGGAAAAACTGGCAGCTGTTAGACATTACAGCATATGTTCTCCTTGTGTACCTCTGTGGATACTCTTTCGCGGTAACCACCCCCCATTTGTTGAAGTGGAGTTGAGTGTATCTATCTAAAATGCCAAGATCAGTTGTCTGGCAAAGGTTCTAGGCACAGAAATGTTAACAATACGCTCAAGGCCCTAGGAATGTTCTGGAGACAAGGGTGTGCTACACAGAGTGCTGTCTCTGTATGCAAAATTCCATTTTCTCATAGTTCCCTCTCACCAGAGTTTTGCCTTGTGACTTATTAACTCTGGATGCATGAAATGAGACCAGAGAGATATAGCCCCATTCCATGCACTCTGCTACTAGAGCTGTATTTATGGATGCTTCATATATTCATGCATGGTTTTTGGGGCCAGGGGTTAATATCACTCCCTATGCTTTTTATCATCATACATTGCCATGGAAGTCTGTGCATGGAAGCAAGGGATCAGTGGGAAGTAAACTCTTTGTGCCAGATCAGCTGGTGTAAAGCTGTGCTGTTCATGGGGATAAGGCTGAAGATTGAAAATGTGTAAGTTAAGGTGTAATGGGCTTGCCCTTTAGGCAAGCTATACTCTGGCCTTGCTTGAAACATTTTACCACTTTATCTGGGCTGTTCCATCACTTATCTTTCATTAAAGTGGTGCCTCTTGTGTTCTGATGGTGTAGGGGGGCTCATCCTGAATTGCATAAGTCTTTAGCCACTGGAAGTAAGTCAGGTGGGAGAGGTTGGCCAACATTAAAGCACAAATTACCAAGAACAGAAAAATAAAAAAGAGGATTAAAATAGGTAATATAGTAATGACAATAAAAAGGAAGAGTCAGAGTTGGGGATAACTCTAATATTTTTGTTCCAGACTTTTATGCATAATTCAGAAGCTGCTGTATAAGAACTGAGGTGTCGTATTTCTTGTTACACTGTTATTTTAAGTTCTTCTTTGACAACTTTAGACTATAAAGTCAAGTTATCCAGTCAAGAAGCAGCAAAACATAAGGAGTGACTGATCACAGAGATGTTTGATGACGTTGTCATCTGGAACTTGCCAGACTCTAGTGAAGATGAGAAAAAGAGTCTGAAGGCAATAGAATCAAAGGATTGTTGCAAGTAAGTTAAGTGTTGCTTATTACCTGACCTTCTTCTAGAACATTGCTTCTCAACCTTGAGCCCCCAGATGTTCTTGGACTAGAGCTCCCAGAAATCCTGGCCAGCACAGCTAGTGGTGAAAGCTTCTGAGAGGTTTAGTCCAAGAACACCTAGGCACCCAAGGTTGGAAACACTGTCCTTGAAAAATGCTCTGAACATACAAGTGGCATGCATACCTTAATTGCTCTCTTTGCTCAGTGCTGTACAACTATTTCTGTTCATTTCTCTACTCATTCTTTCATGTTGAGTTGTTCACCACCATCTCTTCAAAAACGTTTCTTGAACACTCTGTGTGGATCTGTGAGTGAGAAAGCCAGCTAGCCAGCCATGACTCAAGACCTTGGAAAAATTACTTTTTTAGATGTTAGCTTCTACAGTCCTCCAGCCAACTCCTAGAACTCATGGTCAGCATCTTCAAAAAGGTAGCTTTACGTATCAGATGATCCATAAGTTGGTTAGCACTAAATATGACCAGTGTGTTCTTTCCTTATTCTGCTCATGTTTCCTTTCCCCTTTTCTGACAGAAAGCTGTATTCTCAATTGGATTTTGCAATGGAATAATGTTTAAAATTTTGAGAGATACAGATCTGAGATCTGCCCCTGCTTCTGTCTGAATCAAATATTTCTACAAGATTTGTTTCTTTCACATGAATATATAAGCAGAAATATATATTGAATATATGCAAAAACACATGCTCAAATGTCTACTCATATATCATTCATGTTAATCTTGAGCTGCTAGCCTGTTTTCATTCATGACTACTATTGTAAACAAATAGTAGTCATGACTGAAAACAGGTTAGCAGCTTAAGATTAACAGGAATGATATATGATCAGACATTTGAGGGCACTCATTCTGCAGCATCTTTTCAGTCTTCAGTCATGGCCATGTTGAATGTGCCAAAGAGACTTTATGGCTCGCCAGCCTGCCATTTCAATATGCAGATGATTTTGAAGTGCCAGGTGAAATACACTTCTTTGTAAATAGAGGACGTGACTTTCTTTAGAGTCCAGGAATGTTAATAATCATTAATCAGTCCCCTTCAGTTCCCAGAGTGCCTATGTTCACATGGTTGGCAGAGGGTCATGACACAGTTCCAGCTGCTGCCAGTTCAAAGCCAGCAAATTCTATCCCCAACCGTAGGTGCTAGATGGCTGTGATCAGTTTTGAGCCAGCCAAGCCAAATGCAGCCTCTGCTTCAGAATTATAAATGGAAGAAATTTGGTTGCCAATTTTAACAGGATACAAGAAGCCAGAAACCAATTGGTTTTAACACTGAACTAAATGTAATAATCAAGCATTTGCAGATGGTATAAATGAGAAGACAATGTTGTGCTCATTCCTCAGGTTGAAGGATGTTGCAATTTACAACTGCAAGAAAAATAGTGTAGATGAAAAAAATAATATTGGGCACATATTTTTAGCTCTGTAATTTCCTAGGGAGGCAAAATGTGACACAGGAAATATTACTGTCCAAATATTTAATATGCACAGTTCAATGTTTCCACATTGATGGTTGACATCGGTCAATCAGTGTGAAACATGAAAATCAATTAATTCTCTTTGGAGTTTGGAAGTAATATGTTAGAAGTAAAGAAAGTTATCAAACATTGTTGCTTTTCAAAAGTAACCGGATGACTGTTAATGTCTTTTTTTCTTTTTCTTTTTGTATAACAAGTAACATGTACTGGTTACTCCTAAAATTTTGCTGAGGGGAAGGAGGCTTAATGTGAGTTAATGCTATACTACGTGTCAATCTATGAAGTAGTTTACACATCTTTCTCTCTCACACTTAGTTTTAATAACACTCACGAACATAGAAACCATACAATGAGCCTCTTGAATCTGCTTTAAGAACTTGAGTTGCTTCCTGTGTTAATAACAACAGTGTAGCTGCAGCTGGAAAGCACTTTTGTGTAGCAGGATCTACATGTGCTACCATTGCAATGTACAGTATGAAAGATTTATCCTTAGGTAAGGGTGATAGCTCAGTAGCAGAAGACCTACTTTGAAAACAGAACAACCCAGGTTTAATTCCCCAATATTTCCTAGTATAGCTAGCAAAGACCAGTGCCTGAAAAACTAGGGAGTCACTGGTAATCAGGACAATAACATAGAGCTACTCTCCTCAGGTTTCTGAAATGGCAACATCATTGCAATACTCTCACACAGCAGTAGCAATGCTTACCATCTCTCTCTTTCCCTTTCTATCTCTTTCTTACTTCTTTACAAACACACAAGTTACAGGAAACTGAATGAAGTCTTCTGTACAAGCAGTTCAGGGAGGCAACTCTTCTGCCATGTTAATGTATGAGGAAGAACCTTAAAATGAGGAATGTATGAGGAAGTGCCACCTTAAAGGAATGAAGCATTCAAGCATCACAAGGTGTGTATGGGAACTTCATGATCATATGATGAAACAGCTGCTAATGTTAAAATTTGCCTCCCTTTGCAGACATTTAAATAGGATCAGGGTGTTTTTAAATGGGAATTGTGGAACCTGTGGACCTCTAGATGTTGTTTAACTCAGTTGTTCCCAACAGAGTTTAAAAATTGCTGTTTCCATTTGCTATGTGTATCAAACAAATCATATTTTGAAAGCACATCTGCCATACAGGACTTCCTGTTTAATTTAAAAGGGAGGCTTTTAGAATTTGCTGTATTGAATAACACACCAAGGAATTTCATGGCATTCATGGTAACCAAGGATTTGATCTTTAATTAACAATCCAGAAGGGCATAAAGGATCTCACTGAGAGCAGCACTAACAAAGACATCATTTTTCTATCAATATGATGAGAAGGGTCAGTCTCTCTCTCTCTCTTTCTGCTTTTTCTGAAGAAAATAACAGCAACCAATATGATACTTTTCCTGAGATACTGTGATTCACTTTGTTCTAGTTTGTGAAATACTTAGCCTCAAGCAGGATTTTTATAAAAAATATATAAGGTTGCAACCTCCAACACCATTTACTATTAGAAAATCTGGCTTATTTTAATCAAGAAAACATGGCTTTTCATTCAGAAATCCTTCATCCTAATACCTCTGAGTTGTCTCTATCAGAGGAATCCTTGATGAACATGAAGGGCCTAATTAAAATACAGTAGCTTATCTCTTTGTTGTTATTTATGATTCCAGTGCCATATATTGCTTCAGTTCATCAGCAAAATCAGCTTGTAAATAAATGTTTATTCATACACACACCTACAGTTGTCTAGGATTCTTGCTTCTTTCCTTGAAGGTTTCCAACCAGAAGATGCAATTCATTATCCCACATGCAGCTCCTCAGGCTGATTTCTTTGCTGAAAGTATCAGGAAGCAAGCTACTAAAGGACAAAAGCACAGGAATTTAAGGAAACAGCACAACCTAGTGTGTGTTTCCTTTGCTGCTGCCTACAAAAAAAAGATGCATCCGGAAAACTAAGAGGTACAGATTGCCATCCTGATGAACATTCATTAGCAAATGATAATTTGGTTATAAATGCTCTTTTCCTTAGTGAGAATCGTGTTAGATTACTTTGATTTCTTTGGCTTTCATTTGGATCTTCATCTGCACTTCCTTCTTTTTTTGGTATATTTGCAGGCTAAGCAGAGCACTCCTATATACATTAGCTCAGGAAAAAGTCACAAGACATTCAACAGAGCTTACTCACAGGTGAGTATAGATTTGCAGCCACACTTAAGTATCTCCATCCCAGGAAAGGCTTGAATACAGTGTATATCTGTTAATACAGCGTATATCTGTGCAGCTGGCTGGATACCTCAGTGGTTTTGGTATCTGGCTGTGGAGCTAAAGGTTGGGAGTTCAATTCCCCACTGTGCCTCCAGGGAGAAGAACCAGCCTGTGGGGCATTGAGCAAGCTGGCTAGTCCCAGGGCATACCCACAAGAAGAGAATAGTATACCACTTCTGCATATTCTCTATCTGAAAAACCCTGGAAAGGATTGTGATCAGTCAGAATTGACTTGACAGCATGAAGTTGTTGTTGCTGTTATTCAAAAACACTAGGCACAGTCAAAATTATAAAAACATTGACAAGTATTATATAACAGATAACAAGTTTTAACCAAAAACCTAAGTATCTGTTAAATATTGGCCCAGTATGTATGCTGTTCCTAATATTGCCAGTTTTTGTAGCTCTGATGGTGTGATTTTTGAGATCTGCAACTGCTTATAGTACTGTGTGAAATTTCTTGATATTGTTCCCAAAGCCCCGATGACTATAGGGACCACTGTAGTGTGTTTCTTCCAGAGGAAAGATGTTTCGATGGCCAGGTCTCTGTACTTTGTTAGTTTTCCCAATTCTTTATTTTCAACTCTGGCATCCCCTGGAAATGTGATGTCAATGATCCAGACATTTCTTCATTCTATTACTACTATGTCTGGTGTGTTATGTTCAAGGTGTCTATTTGGATTCGGAAATCCCACAAGATCTTGACTTCTTCATTTTCTGACACCTTCTCTCCCTGATGTTCCCATGGGTTTTTGGAGGCTGGCAAGTTATATTTTTGCATAATGACCAGTGCACTAACTTTGCCAATCTATCATGTCTAACTTTGTAATCTGTTTGTACAAGCTTTGGACATTCACAGGTGAGGTGTGACACAGTTTCATCTTTTTCTTGGCAGAGTCGACATTTGCTGTTAGAACTGATTCCTTGGATCATAGCTTTCATCAGATTGGTTTGGAGTGCTTGTTCTTGTGCAGCAAAAATCAAGCCTTTGGTTACTTTCTTAAGGGTCCCAAGTTTTAGCCATGTCCATGTTGATTTATGATAATGCCTTCCATCAGTATTTCTCAGGTGTTGCCCATGTAGTGGTTTATTTTTCCAGCTGTTTAATTTATGTTCAAATTGTTGTTTCTTATATTGAGCCTTTGTTTCTGTTGTTTTCAAAACATTCTCTATTTTTACCACCATAAGTAATTTTTCTCTGCTTATACTGATATAATCATTTAGGCTCCCCCCCCCCCCCCGCCATACTACCTATTGTATTTGCAGCAATCCATGCCCTCCAATTTTTTTGTGGTAAATATAATCTGTCCACATCAGTTTTTGGATGTAGTGTGTGATGCATGTTCATTAGTTTCTGTGTTTTTTGATCCAATTCTTCTAATTCGTTTTGAGTCCAATCTATTATTCCAGCTGGGTATCTAATTACTGGAACTGCACATGTGTTTACGGCTTTGATTGTATTTCCACCATTTAATTTTGATTTTAAGATTTTCCTCAGTCTTTTGATATATTCCCTTTCTGTCGGTTCTTTAACTTTTGTGTGCACACTGTTATCTGCTTCTAGTATTTCAAGGTACTTATAATTTTCATCACTTGATAGTGATTTTATAATATTTCCATTTTTAAACTCTAGATAGATAAAAATTTATTACAGTCAAAAGACCAGCCACTTCTTTAACTCTATTCCGTCTAGTTTTTGGATCTTGCCACGGTGTATAGAAAGAGCTGCACATCTGTTGATTCCAAATTTCATTTGGATATCTTCACTAAATATTTGCACTGTGTTTAGCAGTGATTCTATCTCTGTGGAACTTTTTGCATATAGTTTTAGGTCACCCATGTATAAGAGAAAACCTTCAGATTTTTCCATTCATAGGAGAATACAGTATATTCAAAATAGAAAGGTTAATAACTATACATTTTAGAAAATATAGTTTATATTCTGTTTATTCCTACCTAGTGGAGGGATATTTCTTACACGCCCCCCCCCTTAATACAAAATTTCTTAAAATGTATGGAGGAGAGCTTACAGCACCACCCTTCCCTTCTTTCACATCTGGTTGCCCAGTTTTCAGATTCATTTTCCTAACAGCTATTCCAAAGTGTGAAAAGGAGAAAACACCCCTCCACCCCACACTCCCAAGCATTTCATGACAGTTTGCTCTCTGTTTGGTTGTTGCCAGCTGTTATGAAGTAGATTAAATCTACCAAATTTTAGGGAAGATTTTATTATTGCCTTGAACTACATTCATACTGCATTTGGGCTATTTGTTGCAGAGGTAGCTTACATTTTTAAAATTTTTACAGGATGGGTTTTATGTGTGGTGTGATTGTATAAAGCTCACATGCCTCTACATTGCCTGCTAGTTGTTTTTCTTACACAAATAGGTGTAAGAAAGAATGAAGTTAATTAAATCTAATGGTCCTTTTTTTTTTGCCTCCCCATCCTTTTTTATTATTATTATTACACAGATGTCCCAAGCAATCCAGAGGTGTGGCCCCAGTGAATATGTCATAGGATCATAAACTGTTGATCTAATTCAGCCTTCTGTAAACATTCTTAACAAAAAGCATGTGTAAAACTCCCACTAATTTTGATAAACATATAATTTAAAAAACCTTGATGAAGTCAACATCAGAACACTAAAGCACAGAGGAAAAAGGAAAAACGAGAGTAATGCCCTCCATGAGATTTTTTTTTTTTTAAATACAGGCTATTTCCAGTACAGTAGAAAAGCGGAACGAAGTGGCATTTTTCACAAACGTTATTTAGTACTTTATTGAATGTACTAAAGACAACCAATTGAGACATGCATACCTCTCTATCAAATGCTCATTAGTTATTTGTCAGAAGGACCTTTCTGTAGATACAAATGTGTATTTGCAGAACCTCCGACAAACATCCAACAGATATTTGTGGAGGCATGATGTAGACCTAAAGCCAATGCTGTGCCTTTGCCCAAATGCTAGCATGATGGACTTTTCTTCCCATTCCCCTCCCTTCCAAAGCCTTCTAGGCCAGCTCCCATGTCTCCTGAGTCAGAGTCAGTTTTGTTGGGATAAGCAATACACTCTATTGGATCCCGGTGTAGGTGCAGGGTTCCAGCAGGGCAAAGAGCTAATTCAGATAGCCCTGCAAACTTTTCCATTACGTTCAGTTCATTATTTTAAATGGAGAGATGTTTCAGGGCTTACCTCTGGAACACCATAGCTGAATGCTTATGTCATTTGTAATTATTTAAGTTTGTTAATAAATATGCCACATAGTTGGAGGTTTAACTTCCACAATCCAAGAGGCAGTCAAACTTTACTGTTTCCCTATTAGATTTCTGAAAGGAGACACTTCTAATTCAGTTCTCCCTTTCTCCTCTTTGTATCTCTTAAGATCAAGCTAGAGGAAATGTTTACTATGCTCCCCCATAGGGTGAAATATGTTTTGTTTCTCATAGCATGTGATTTTTGTCAACTAACCATTTTTTGTTTAGCAGACTCTCTCTTGTGAAAAGAAACATTGCATGAGCATTATTTAGTTGCTAACATTCAAGTGTTCAGATAATAATGCTGGAAATAGTTGAAGGCAGAAGGAAAAGAAGAAAGCCAAATAAGAGATGCATTGACTCAATAAAAGAAGCCACTGTCTTTAGTTTGCAAGAGATTAGCAGAGTTGCTGTCAATACAACTTTCTGGAGGTCACCAATTTAGAGGGTTGCCATAAGTTGGAAGCAACTTAGTGGCACACAACAACAATTTCAGGCATATTCATTACACAAGTAGCAAGACTGCTTTAGTCCCACCCCTTTGTTGCCACTTCTTTCACCTTGGAATGCAAATGAAGAGCAATGGATGTTAAATAGAAAAGCTTCCACTATCTGCAGGGGCACCCCACCAAAACTGGAACCCTTATTTTCCAGGGCTCCAGTTCACTTGACAAACCCCTATGGATAGCAGAGGTTCTATTATAAACAATTCTGTTACTCTCCATGCATCCAAGCAGACAAAACTGTGCCATTGTGTTTTTTATATGCCCCAAGATCAGCCCCAAGTCCTGATGTGCAAACAGCTGCACAGAAATTTAATTGGATAAAAGTTAACACTTAGCTGGTAATCAGTTCTTACTGAGATTTTTTCGCTCACAAATAATGAAACTGTTAATCCCTTTGTAATAATTTCCCCATCTCTTTTCAAGACTCATACAGCCAAATGCTGCCTGTCTTCTATCTACACTGTACCCCTTGTTTTCGTAGTCTAATATAACATCACAGACTGACCATCCCAACTGCTTATGTTCTTAGAGAACCTTGGCTTAGATCCATTGTAAACATCACATGCTCCCTAAACACATGTGGGTAATCCACATTTTGTTATAACACTGCTGTGTTTCAACCCAAATTCTGACTCCTTCAGACAGACAGGATAAAAAGACATTTCTGATGACAGGCAAATGAATGATGTTTTGTCACTGGCAATGACAACTTACATGTACCCAAGGTACTATCAGAACATTTATTTTGGGAGCAAAGGGGAAAGTTTTCCTCCATGATATACCTATATATTCTAACTGAGCTTTCTCTATCTATACTATTGTCTTGTGCAGCTTCATTAGTATAAATGAAACCAAATTTTCTTTAGAGACACTTGAGGAACTTCTAAGAGTTACTACTTTCATCTCTGACTTGAACAGGAAATACAAATGGCACTGTGTTTCTGCCACCGGCATATTCCTGAGAGAGGAGAAAAGCTGTGGCTTACACTGGGCCATGGCTAGTTGCTCAGATCAACAAGGCCGCAATTTGCACTGGGTGGTCTTTTAACAGTGCATTACTCTAGCTGCACAGCTGTACTGACATGTCATCCATATTTTGTTCTATGAAAGGGGAATTTTTAAAGGCAGGTAACTGTTTGGATGAAGTACACCCTGAATCCTGTAGTACTCCCAATAAATGATTGCCAAAATGCTTCTACAAATTTGAATTCTGGAATACACAAGAAAGGAAAATAGCACTCTACTATTATATACAATATTGTGCTGGCTCTTGAAGAAATATATAGTACAATAAGCTTCACACATCTAACAAAATGGACAGAAGCTTGTGCCATAATAAATGTGTTAATCTTGAAAATACTCATTGTTTTTGCTTTTGCTGCAACAGATTAAAACAAATAACTCTCCAAAAATCACTTAAAAATTGGAAATAAAAATAAGTCTTAATGTAAATTTTGAAATTAATTGGCTTGTAAAGTGGCATAAAGGGTGAAACCAGAGCAGATCCTGTTGAGTCAGTATAGAATAGAATACAATAATTCAAAAAAGTATTTTCCCCCAAGCTCTGGGGAGACCCATGTAGAATCTTGTCTGCTATGGTTCAAGCCAATTTGGAATCCTGATTTTATAAATCTTTCAAACTGGTTACTGGACAGAATATAAGTTTTACTGGATAGACCAGTGCAACACTGGCTTTCTGGTGGCCTGAAGGAAGGCCTGCTTAGAGGACTGCATTTTACCTTCCCAGCGCTTTTACAGTACCACCCTGATTTTCAAGGATCTTATTTAGTCATTTCCAATGTACTTGCTGGTGGGCCACATGGGAAGCAAGGCAATACCAGTTTTTTTTCCCTTTGGGAGTACAATAAAGTGACATGAATTATGGCCAAATGCCACTCCACTGTCTGCACCTATAATTTTTTGCCACCTCAGCCAAAGCCTTAAATAAAGAAACAATTAAAAGCTCGTCCGTTTCGATCACAAGAATAAGATCCCTGTATGCAGCAGTAGCAGCTCAGCGTTCCATTGCTGGGCATAATTATAATCATTATGGTGAAAACACAAAGGAGTTATTGAACAGTCACACTGTTTAAGTACTTACTAATTATATAACACACAGTACAAGGGCAGCTTAGATTGACTCTCACCAAGAATAGCCCAGAACTGTGGCATCCATCTAAATTAAAAACCTTCTTAGAATGATAAGCATAAGTAACTGCACATTTTAGAAGCAGCTGTGGAAGAATTAGAACTCAGCTAAATTACATATAAATAGCCTGCTTTTCATTACCAACTCCCAATGAGAACAAATACGAGTGAGAGAACAACCATAGTGTTAGGTTTTAGAAGCTATAACCTTGTAATTTAAACAAGAGTGGGGAGGGGAAACCTGAGAGGTCTAAACTTTCCACACCATCACCCTGCCCATCTATCCACAAAGAATGCGCTATAGGAAATAAGGACTGGTTCTTTCACAACCCAGAAATGGTGCTGTGTGCAGAACTCTCCTCTGCTCTTCCCCTCCCTCTCTCCTATTCAGAACCTGACTCCTGGCAGGACTTTAGCTAAAAGTATAAGATGATGATGGTATGCTGGTTTTGTTTGCTCAGCAACAATACTCAATGGTGCACCATTTTACTTTCCCAGACAGAAAGAATAGCAGCTATTTATTTAAGGGAGGTGTAAAGGAAAGAACCAGGGGGTCTCTAAGTGGATATGAGGTAACTAGAATTCCTGGATTGCTCAGTGGTCTAGGTAGCTGACTGAGGACCGAGAGGTTGGGAGTTCAATTCCCCACTGTAACAGGGATTGGACACAATGATCCATAGGGTCCCTTCCAGCTCTGAAGTTTTAAGATGATGATGTTGATGATGATGATTTTCTTTCCTGCTAAGGCTCCCAATCTCTGGGCAGACAGAACCAGGATTTGATCAAAATTTACACACATTTGGATGCATATACTTTTATTATACACACGGGGAGGAAAACATAGGCAGCTGTGCCTTACCTAAAGGGGTTCATAACATCCCCAGTGTGTATGTTTGACTTCATAAGAAAAAAAATGGCCAAACTGATTGTTTGTGTGCTTTGTTTTGTTCTACAAAGACTCTTCATTAATGCCACTGCTCTGACTCTTCCTGCTTTAAATCTTAATGCCCAATCAATTCTTGTATCTATTGGCAGCTGATGGGCCATCACTGCTCCAGTCATGAGTCATCCATATCCCATCTATTTGTCTGTTAAGCAAGCCATCCTTGCAAAGAGTCTTTTGGCCTCTGATAACTCTTACCCAGTCTGGTGCCTTCCAGATGTGCTGAATATATTTGACTTCAGCTTCCTACATTGCCAGTAAACTTGTATGCATTTATTATTTATTTGTTTAAAATGTTTATCTAGCTTTTTTTTTTTTTGCAAAGTGATACAGGATGGATTACAAAGTATATTTTAAAAAGCACAGTTTTGTTTTAAAATCAGATTCAAAATATTCTTTAAAAACCATGGATTATGGAAGGCTGTTGTATGATTTCAAAGAATGCCATGGATGGATTTGCTATTATTTGTCAGTCTCTGTGTAGGTGTTGATGTCAGGAAATCGGGAATGTATCTATTATTTCTGTTTTACAGTGTTCTACTCATACACACTTAAAAGAAAAATTTATAAGTTCCATATCTTTGCTAATGACATGCAGATCAAAAAAGGCATGCCACCCACTGCTGTGATTGCAATGGGAACATTGGCATGTTACTTGGTATGTTTTTAAGATGAGGTGCACCTAACTTGATCTTTCAGCTTATGAAAGACATCTGTTTGTCATACCATATAATTTTCCTTATTTACATACCTTGTATTTAGCATGCTTTCTTGATGATTGGTCATTGGAAAGTAAACACAGGCTTAATTTGCAAGGCTAATTGTTGAGGCATATTATCACTGAGGAAATTCCATTCAAATGGAGAAAATGAATGACTAGTAGGGAACATACAGTCCCCTCCATGTCCAGTTTAACCTGGAAAAATAATTTTAAAAGATAACATTGTGAATGCTACAACACTGTTGTAACAGCGCAATATACTATCTGCCATGAATACCTTTTTATAGATGTAAAGACACAATAGTAAGAAACACACTTATATTTTGCAATTTATGTAGTTGATTTTGTCAAATTATATGTTTATAAGAACTGGCTGGATAGCTCAATAGTTCAGGTATCTGACTGTGGAGCCAGAAATTGGGAGTTTGATTTCCCACTGTGCCTCCTGCTAGTAGAGCTAGTCTTTGTGGTCTTGGGCAAGCTTCACAGTCCCAGGTCACCCCTGAAAGAAGGGAATGGTAAACCATTTCTGAGTACTCTCTGCCTAGAAAATCTTGAAAAGAGGTGCCATAAGTCAGAATGAACTTGAAAGCACATCATCATCATCATCATCATCTGTTTACAAAGGCCTACTGTTAAACAAATAAACTTGAACATAAGTCATAAGGTCATAAATTCAGAAATCAGTGGGCACAAATATATCATAGTTCCCCTGATTTCTACAGCAGGATAAAGCATCAAAATAACAACTAGCTGAAATTTTAATATTAGTTCCAAACATTGTAAAACAGGTGCAAAAACTAGTATTGCTTCTGGCAGAATTAAAAAGCAAATTCTTGTATACAGCATTTATAGTGTTAAAAGCAACACCTGCTGAGATTAGACAGTGAATTATTATTATCTTTAGGAGACCAGAAGACACTGAAAGATAAGACTCTGTGGGCAAAAAAGGCATAAAATATTGAAAGGGCAATTTCAAAGATGGGAATGGGATACATAAATGGTTTGTGCAAGGTATTATTACATAGTACATGTCACAGCTCAGTTGACTAACCTCCTTTACTTCTTGTCTAATATTGATCAAATAATAATCTGCAATTGGTGGATAATCATAGGTCTCAAAATACTAGAACTGGACACAGTCACATATAAACTGCTTTCTGTGTAGAGACACAGGAGCAGGGGAGAGTTGTTTTGCACATATAAAGTTGAAGTGTGTGTATATTCTACTGAATTTCAAAACTGCTGAAATCACAGGAATACTTTGTGACAGCCTGGAAATATTCTGTATGAAAAATATTATTTTATATTATTTTTTCAATAAACACATACTGAGGAAAATGAAATAATGGATATTTTGTTGATGGTAAATGTTAATGGATGGACCAATGTGGTTAAATGTAACAACAGCATAGTTCTAGAATAGGTAAAGAAAAATGTTGCAAATATTTGAAGGTATCTTCATAAAGGAACAGCATATACATATATAATAGATAAAAGAACTTGTAAATCAAAAGGTGTGTTTTAATCAAACAGGTGGCAACATGCATGGTTTTTCATAAATTTTGTGATGAAACATATTCATCTGAATAATGTTATGATCTAATAGAGATTAAATCTCAGTTGTCTACATCAACAACTCCACATAAATGCATAAGAAAATATGATCTGTTTTTTAAAGTAATGCATTCACTGAGATTTGGAACAATTTTAGTAAAGGTGAGCCTATCCTTCGATGGAATGTGAACTGCTTTGCAGACACACTTATTATTTTTACCCAATATTCATCATCATAAACATCTTGAATGATGGCATAAATCACTTTGATGTGAAGATTTCAAAGTTATATAAAATAATGATAGAACTTACATAGATAGGATTAAAGAGCAATATATACATTTACTAGAAAAAGATGACATGCTGAGCTACACAATGAAGGCTTGCAGATACAACTTTCAAAATACATTAATAAATGGAAATTGTTGTAGCATCCAGATGAAAGAATTTATGTTTTTACCCTCTAAGAACTATAATAAGGTCTGTGTGGATGATCTGTCCCCTATTTTAGGTCAATGAATGGAGAGCAGCTTAACTATACCAGCTTTCTCCATCTACTCAAGGCCTTACAAAAAATGTAAAATATTTTAAAAACTGCATAGTTCATTACTGGTGTGCGTGTGGTTTTTCACTCCCTCCTTCAATTGATCAATGATGCAAAAATTCTCTTAGGCAGCCTCTTGACATTCGATTTCCATGGATACATGAGATATCACTTGGAGTATATGGAGATACTCCCACTTTCTCTCTTAATGCATACATATGATTGATACCCTTGATATATATGAAACATATAATAAGATCAGAGAAACATGTGCTATCTGATTTAACTATATCACAATTCAAGCAATGATACATAACGATTTATATTTTATTTCTTTTCAATTTACTAGTAGCTTTTTCACTGGGAAATCCCTGTAACAGGAGTGGGCAACTGATATGCTCCTTTAGATATTATTCACTTACATCTCCTATCAGGCCTACTCAGCAGAGTCCCTGAGGAAGGCCTGTGAAAAATTCAGTCCAAAAATACCTGGAAGAGGCAACAGCTGCCCACCTCTGCCCTTTATGCTGATCACTGTTCTATTTCATTTGGAATTTTATTAATGCAGTTTACAAAGCAATGCTAGCAGCAGCATAACGTACTGTTAGGTGTGGAAACAAAGTAAACGGATACAGAAGAATTCTGCCTCCATAGACATTTAGACTAGAACCACAGCATCTGATGAGGGCAGAGACACTTTACAAAACAGATCCAGGACTATGCTTTACAGTGTGTTCAGGGTCATTTTGGGAACCGGAGGAGGCCTTCATTAAAAATGTTTTCTCACTTTCCTCTGAACAAGATGCTAGTAAGCTCTTATTAACTGAACCAATATGGATGTAAAAGGTAGTTATCAAGCCATTGTAGTGTTAATCCTTTAGATACTAGAATAACTGAACAGGTTTAAAAAACCCAGTTCCATCCTAACGTATTGTCCTCAATTATAAGAGGTTTACCATTCACTTTTAGATCAGCATTCAGACGATTCTGGAATGTGGATATTGCATAAATCAGATTGTTACAAAGATCTAGTGAAGCAAGATAGAATCTTATCATTTGATGAAGTCTTTCACACTGTGGGAATGAGACCTCCGTTCTATCAGCATTTACCAATAAAATCTTTTCTGCTATATATTTTTAAAAAAGAGAAACATAAAGTAATATACACAGAGTTTAAGAAAACCAGCATAAACAGAGACCAAAAAAATTAGTATTGTGCATATTGTAAAATGGAACTGAATAATTCATATATGAAAAAGTAGAGCACAATTTGCAGTTTTATTTATCTTCAGGATGAAATTTCTGATGATAGCTGGCTTTTTTTGTTTTTAAAAGTCATTCAGTTTACAGTAACTATTAACAAGAAAGGAAACTGCTATGTGATGCAATGATATGTATCACCATGGAAGCTATGTAGGATTGACAACCTGATAACAGTAGATGTTGGCATTGTGCTTTAAAAAAAAACCTCTTTGTAGTAGTCATTCAGAAGAGCTCCTCGATGTTCTAGCAAATGCTTATAAAAATAGTAAGCAGGATTTTTCAATTAAAGGATCCTTCTTGAGCTTTTCCATTTGTAAAAATGCTACCAGTAAGCATTCAGATCCTCTGCTTTATATATACTGACAGCTCTCACTGCTAACCTTTGCTAAACAATGGAAAATGAGGTGGGTGTGTGGGAATAAGTGTCTGGATTTAGAAGGCTTGAAAACATTTTACCTTAAGAAAGACAACAGTCTGACAGTAAATCTTCAGTGCACTATCAATCTGTAACATGCATCCTGTTGTCAATGGTTCATTATAGTTCAAGTGACTGCCTGCATAATAATAAATAATAATCAAATCAATTTTTTCTTATGGTGACCCTTTTTAGGGTTTCCTAGGTAGAGAGTACTCAAAAGTGGTTTATTATTCCTTTCTTCTAGAGGCATCCTGGGACTGTGCAGCTTGCCCAAGGCCACAAAGGCTGGCTCTTCTCCTAGGAGGCAAAGTGGGGAATCAAACTCCCAATCTCTGGCTCTGCAGCCAGATACCTAAACCACTGAGCTATCCAGCCAGCTAGATGACTGTCTGCATACTCTCAATAATTAGTCAAATCGGGATTTTTCCAGTCTAGTGCCCTCTCTATATGCTTTAGATTTCTGTTTTTATGTTCCCTCATCACTAGTCACGTTACCTGGGGGGTGATGAGAGTTGGGGAAAGTTAACTTAAATCTTTGCATAGGAAGCTATGTTGTCTTTCTTTTTTTGTTCCAACTTTCTCAATATCTGGCAACATAGATTTAGGAGGAACAAATTTATTTCTAGTCTGCCCCTTTTGCATGTTTGAACCCATAATTCCATTCTATTCCCACATTAATCTGCAATATAAACAAACAGACCTTTCTCTCTCGCTCTTTAATAGCTCTTTAAATATTTTTTTTCCTCATTTTGCATTTTGTCATGCAGTTTGATCCAATCTGAGGACAGGCAGGTTTTATCCTTTCCCAAGATCCCATAAGCCATGAAGCCATTGGGCCAATCATTATTTTTTAATAGAAACTACCTCCCAGGATTGTTGTGAAGATAAAATAAATGAGGAAGAACCAGATATGCCACTTCAAATGTCTTGGAGAACAGGCAGAATATCAGGGTAACAAACAGACAAGCATTTGCTACATTTCTGATCTTCAGTGAGGTGTGTCTGTGTAAATTCACATCCAGTTTTTAAAATTCTGACACATAAAGGCAAACAAAAGTGAGAAAAACACCTTTTCCTTACAGTGATTCAACAGCTTTAGAAAGCATCACTTGATATATAAGTAGTTGGAGCAACTGAAACAGTGGCTTCTGCAGATTGTCTTCTTTCTAGACAGAATATACTACATAACTAGATTAAATCACTAGATTGTGTTGGGCTGCCCTGTCTGCTCACCACAGACACTCTCACAATTACTGTTTCCCCATTCTGGACACTGCTTTCTATCTTAGTCTAGCTTTAGCTGACCTGCCGCTTATCCCTTCCCATCCTTCTGTCCCCAAACTATAGAATGGTAGTTCCCAACCTTGAGTCCCCAGATGTTCCTGGACTACAACTGTCAGAGATCCTGGTCAGCACAGTTAGTGGTGAAGGCTTCTGGGAGTTTTAGTCCAAGAACATCTGGGGACCCAAGGTTGGGAACCATTGCAAGAACTAGCCTGGAAGAATCACCAGCAAACAATAGCAAGCACACTATTTAATTAATCTAAGCATGTTATTTTATATTTTCTGTATTACCTCTGCTATTATGTCTCCTTGCCTCCAGCAAAGCTAACTGTTTAACTAAGAACTTAATGAATTAGGAATTACAAATCGTGGCTTCTAACCCTATGGTGCTGTGATCTTGAAAAGCTTATTTCCTTGGTCCAAAAATGGGTTGTTTAGCATTTGAAAAATTGAGGTTAAATGTGAAAGCTTCCTGTTCATGCTGAGATATTCAATTGCTCCTGGACAGAACTCTGCCGTTTAATAGACAATGTGCCTGGTAATATGCATCATGGGTTGCATCCTATGGGTTTGCTCTGTGGATCTGAACTTTTTTTCCCCAATATCCCAATATAAAAGTAGGCTTTTATTGCAACCTCTGATTAAATTAGCTAAATTCTAAATGCCACAAAAATGCTGGGGTAGAAGAGAATTCATAAATGCTGAGTAACATCCTTTAGGACATAAGAACAGCCATGCTGGATCAGAATGGAGGTATGTTTGGCTCAATGCTATGTTCACAAAGCGAAGAACCAGGTGGCTGTGAGAAGCTTGCTATTAAGCCAGAAGAGTTGAATCCTCTGCCTTGTATTTCTCAGCAGCTGCTGTGTGGAGGTATACTGCCTCTAGTACCAGAGGTTATATATAAATATCTTGACTATTAGCCACTGACAGCCCTAACCTCCCTGACTGAATCTAATCCTGTTTCAAAACCTTCCAAAGTGGCAGTCTTTGCATCTTGTCTCAATGAATTCCACACTTCAACTATTCACTACATGAAGAGGCAGTTCTTTTCATCTGATGGGGACTAGTTTAATCTTCTCTTTGGTGGGGAGGAGGGGAATACCATTTTAGAATGAATGCTACATTTTCTTTGTAGTGAAGTCAGTAAATAAAATAACTTTCTGCATGGAAAAAAGGATGTGTCAAAAATGGATTCTCTACAAGTCTGATCAATCATACCACATGACCACCAGATCGTTACACTATCTATTTTCCCAGCTCTTAAAATAATGGATCATACATCTGGAAGATGAAGAAATAAATTATAATTCTAAATACACATTAAAATATTCACTAGAATACCTTCCTGACATTTTTAAAATGTTGAATCTGAAAGAAAGAAACCTGAATGACTGACAGACTGTAACAGGGAGGAATGCTGAAAAGAATGAAGTCTGCTGTATTCAAATCCAAGCATGAGGTCATCATTACTTGTAATAATCTAGAGTATATAAAGACCTAGAGCAGGACTAATTATAAAGTGATGTTTCAGCCTTGGGCAGAACTGAAAGTCATGTCTGTTTCTGGTGATAAACGAAATACAGTTCCTCCTTACATACAGTTTCTGCCAGGCAATCTGTCTTCTTAGTGGAATTGAGCAGGGCAGTCAATTGCTGTTCCATGGAAAGAAGGAAAGGATATTGCCTCTTTCTGCACAGTAATTACTACTGGGAAGCTGTGCAAAGAAAGTATTGCCATTTGTCAATGTTTTCATTGTCAATTTGTTATGTCAGGGTCACATTTAAAAAAAATAAAACTCACTGCAGCTGTCTCATTCAGTTTCACGTCTATAAATCAATACTTCAGAGTTGTCAAACTTTTCTGTCTATTGTGCAGATGGGAGCATCAAACTCAGGAGTATGTGAAGGTTAAGGGGGTCAATCAATGAAGAAGAGCCAGGTACACCATTGGGACAATGGAATGTGCCAGATACACTGTTGCTTGCCTAGGGTAAATCAGGTCCAACATCTCTGTGATTTTTTAAAAAAAAGTTTTTCAGCCTAACGTGAAAAATGTAGTATAGATAGGCATCTCCACAACTTTTCATCTATCACATACTTCTCTGCCCCAGAAGGTGTTGGGATCTTTTTGAACTGATTTTTCTTTTCCAAGCAGTACAAGTTCTGGGGGTATCTTTTGCATAATCAATTCCATTGGAGGACAGTGGAGGACAAGGACTGGGAAGATGGGGGCAACAACAAAATAATTTTGGTCATATTTCAGTACAAATGCACCCAATCTGCACTTCCTGGTATGCAAAAAGGAAAACAACCCTCCTTTATTTTTCATGCTTTTTCAAATTTTGCAGTGGAGTCCTCTGACCAAAAATGCATACATTAAAGTTCTATGTTTTATGAACTGGTTGTACATTTTTCAATTGCATTTTGTATATTTTAGCCATAAATATGTTTTATGAGCTGGTCACTTGACCGTAATAAATAAATACATTAAAGCTGATATAAGGGAAACTGTCAATAAATTTGGGGACACAGATAGAAAAATGTGTATCTGGAGAGAAATGGATGAAAATTTGCATGTAGACCTTCTACCAAAGACATCACAAACTGATATGGAAGTGGCATTGAGTGAATCTGTGGTTTCAATAATTTAAAAACCATAGAAAATGGAACCAGCAGATTTATCCATTACTGCTGGAATCTTACAGTGTCACAATATTATCTAACGTTTTATCAATTTACACCTTGAACAAAAGGGAACAGGAAATCATGCAATTGTCATATCCGCATTTGACAATTACTCCCAAATTCTTGCTTATCCAACTTCAGAGTAAATAAGCAGTATGCTAGTACACACATCTAATTTGCTTCCACGTTGATTCATCTTTTGTGCAAGCTAGGAAACAAACTAGGTAAGGACAACCTAGCATAGCAATTGAAGCAGGGTTTATAGTTTACAACAGCCAAATAAGCCAGGACTCAAAAGGTAAAAACAAACCCTGGTTTAAAACTGACTTGGATTTCTACAGGGGGTGGGGGTGGATTATAACTTGTAACTTAAACAAGCAACCTCATTAATGCCCTTGTTTGATATATAGTGAGACTACAAGAGAAGGCTCACATGACTAAATGTACCTCCATATTAAACATTCACTTCATTTAGAAAACAAGACCCCAGGGAGAAAGTTTCCAGCCGAACCTTTTCTTTGACATGTCAGTTTCCTGTGTTCAAATATTTGTTTAATGTAAAGGCACCTTCTTTATTTTATCCAAGCCTCTTCCTGCAATTTTAAACCACACAGTTTAGATGCTGGTTTACCATCTCAGTAGACTTACGTTCAGATTTCAGGGGCTCAGCCATCCTTGCATGAAGCATCTCAAGCAACTCTCCTTCCTGCTTTTTTTCCTAACTAAAGCTTCATGTGTTATAGTGGCACTTTCTGTGATCAGTCACCTGAGCTCCCTAAACAGGTCATGGGATAGTAGGGAGGTTACAACCATGCAACACTTTAAATCAACCTGTCTCCTGTCAGACTGAAAACTTGTGTTGATTAATGGCACTAGGAGCTTGAAAAATGAGAAATGAATGTGCATGCAGATAACCAGGCAGATTAAATAATTAATCACCCCATAATTAAGAAGGGCCAATGCCTTTTTTACAACCAACTTAGAAGTTCTGAATAGATTTCTGACAGAAACATAAGGGCAGTTGGAAGCAATTACAGCCCTATACCTGGGGACAGGGGGTGGTGAGCTGGCACCTTGTGCATTGAATGCATTCTAGTCTGCATGTATGTATCACCGGTAATGAGATCTCCAGGGCACCATTTGGCACTTATTCCATTGCTATAAAGTATGGGTTAATTTTTTACCCCCTGTAGCTTTTGACACCAAGCTGTTTGATTACCACTTGTAAATTTAACACAGAGACGTGCTTGACAACTATTCATGTTAAAGATGTTTTGCTCTGCTTAGCTCCTTCCAAATTAAGACATATCAAAGCTCTCCTCTTATATTAAAATGCAGCATCCCACCATGCCATGTAATCCATTTGGATCATGGTACAGAAAACAGTAGTGAATTCCATCTCTAAAATAATACTTATTTCCAGGGCTTGGAAAGTTACTTTTTGGACTAAATCTCCCAGAATACCCCAGGCAACATGACCTTTTGTCATGCTGATTGGGAGATTCTGGGATTTACAGATTAAAAAAAGGTAATTTTTCAAAGTTCTGATTGAATCATTTCTATCTTTCCTGTGTATATAGTGGTGGGACAGAGAATGTATTTATTCAATATTCTTTCTTTCTCCCAGTGCAGGATCCTAGTCATTAAAACAGACAGCTGAAACAAACATCAGTTGTAATAATAAAACAACAGGTAAATAAGGTACATTGAAAACAATTAAGTAAGGTATATTAAAAACAAGCACAGCATTAAAATAATTGAAAACTATTTAGAAGCACAACAAGAGAAAAACAAAATATGCAATGCTCATCATTAAAAGTCCCTCTTGCAACTGCTGGTAATCAGCTGTTCAAAGGCCTGTATTAATAGAAAGGTGGAAAAAGAGCTGAGATGGGGGACTATTAGTTTCTACAGTGCCACAGCCAGTGAAAAGGTTCTCTCACACTTCCTTTGCTTGTGAGAGTAGCAGGATTGAGAGACTTTCCTCCAAAGATTTTAAGACCTAGGCAGACACATGGTCCTTCAGACAATCTGGACCCAAGCTAAATAGGGGCTTGTAAGTCATAAGCAACACTTCAGATTGTGCCCTTAAACTAACCAGCAGCCAGTGAAGCTACTATTTAACAAGGAGTTTCTGTTAGAAGAAACATAGCTCCATGGTGCCTTGGAAATCTTCTTACAGTTGTATTTATATTAATCATTGGCCACAGTTAAATTTACCAGGCATATTAAGGCGTACAGTAAAATTACCAGCAGATCTTCAAGACAATGAAAATGAGTAAATAAAATTTATAGAGAAGGCACACACTCAGCTCTGCAACGGGTACTGGAGGTAAGAGGATGGGCTCAGATAAGAAATTAATTTAGATTAAATTTAACCCAAAATTAAGCAATAATGTTGAATGTGACATTTAAAACTAAAAATAAAATTAATACAGGAATGTAGATACTATGAGTAGCACAGTAGGAAGCAATCAAGTATAATCTCTCATGAGGCTGTTGCCATGACATTCAAAAGCACTTACTATGATCATAGACTCTGAATATTCTGTCATCTGATTGATAGTCTGTTGCTTTTCTCTTCATGTAAGCAAATGTGATGGCGATATTAAGCAATTACTGCTAATGTCATCCAGCTGCTTCACTGCTGCCGACTACGCAACAATATTTCTGAACTGCCAACAAAATAGCAAACCTATAGGTATACTTGTTGTTTCCCCCAACTGTATACCCCAGGATGATATACCAGTGGCAGCTGTTAAAATGCCATAGCTTCATCTGGGTGATGTCTATTATTAATGCTTACCTTCTGGGTTCTGTTTTGGGGTACATCTACATAACGTTCCTTTCTATGTCTTGATAACAGACATTTGCTGCACCTCTCTTTTTCCTTATTCAACACAAGGATGTATAGGTATGTGTTGCAAGAATGCAAACAGCAATGGGACAAAGGATAAATAAGGCATGGTGACGCAAAAAAGCAAAACAAAAAGGATAAAGAAATAAAATGTTGTAAAATATAGATTATATTTACTTCACCCACCCACTGGCAATACTTGTTTGTATACTTGTTCAGTGGCCCCACACATCAGACCATTTCATTTTCTCAAAGTGAAGAAAAACATGGACTTGATACTCAGTCCTATACCAAACACTGTGGGATTCATTTGGCTGGGATTAGATAAAATTTTCTTTTTTAAACATCACAATTAAAGATAGGCTTTAGTGCTAGGGAGCTGCGCTGGAATACGTATTAGTTTGTACCTACATCTTCTCCAGTTTGCAAATGATTAGAGTCTGACTTTATCAGAATATTTTAGAAACTGCTCAGTTAACTTAAGAGTTGGTGAAATGGTGCTACAATAAAAAGTCACATTTAATTTTTAGGGTATTCGAGAGGGAAAAATACAAGTACTAACCTCTAGGGCTATGTCTGCTAATTTCACATAAGACTTGAAGCCACCCAACATATATTTTGTGCAAGTCTCTGTTCCAAAGGACTGAACAGGTGTATAAACCACATTTGGCATATTGGACTCTTATCTCTCTGTCAGCCTGATTCTTTTCTGCTTCCCTTCTCCAGCAAGCTCAGTACATTATGCACCTGCCTTTAAGGTGGGATGTAGATTTAAAAGGCTGGCAAGAACACCCAGAGAGCACCCAAGCTCAATGAAGCCAGCTTGCTGCAGATCACAGAGATGAGCTGAGAGAACAGCTGGGCAAAAGAGACAGCTGAAGTGCATGGTCCTAGTGTGGGAAATCTAGACTCAAATCCTTAATCAGTTAGTAAAACTATAGATGATTTATCAACTGTTCAATATTCAATGTATCTGGCCATTTGCAAGTAAAATCCATAAACTATGAAAACACAACATGAAAATAAATTTAAAAACAGAATGAAATCTACAGCAGAGAATAGGTAACGGTAAAGGTTCCCCTTGACAATTTTGTCCAGTCGTGTCCGACTCTAGGGGGCGGTGCTCATCTCCGTTTCCAACCCATAGAGCTAGCGTTTGTCCGAAGACAATCTTCCATGGTCACGTGGCCAGCGCGACTAGACATGGAACGCCGTTACCTTCCCACCGTGGTGGTACCTATTTATCTACTCACATTTTGCATTTTGCATGCTTTCGAACCGCTAGGTTGGCGGGAGCTGGGACAAGCGACGGGGGCTCACTCCGTCGCGTGGATTCGATCTTAGGACTGCAGGTCTTCTGACCTTGCAGCACAGAGGCTTCTGCAGTTTAACCCGCAGCGCCATCACATCCCTCAGCAGAGAATACAAATTGATAATCTCATTGAAAAACATTAAACAGTATTTAAAGTTGAAAAGCCTGGTAAAATATAAAGGCTTTCTACCTGGCACTAAAAATATTATAACAGAGTCACCAGATAAACCTCTCTAGGGAGTGTGTTCCATAGACAGCATGCAGAGTGCCTGGTAGAAAAACTGTTTAGTAGATGCCTGACACACCTGCTTTACTTTCAGTGTTCAGAGAGAGGACTCCAGAGATGATGTTAAGGTTAGTGAATTACAGTAGGTGCACCGGGAATTGGGGCTCAGGTTGTTTAGAGTTTTAAAGGTTAATTTAATATCACCACTGTGAATTGGACACGAAAACAAACTAAATGCCAGTGTATATCTCAAAGTACTGGCATGATATTTTTGTATCAGGATTTCTCTGTCAATCAAGGTCTCAGCCTTGACATCCTAATTTCAAACCAATTGAAGTTTCCAGATTGTTTTTAGCATCAACTGCTTCTTTAACATTCTACAGTAATCCAAACAAGTGATCCCTTCACATGTTATTGGACAAATTGCTGCATATCAGTATATATTACCATACACAGGCCAAAATCCTATTATATTATACCTGCCAATGTAATAAAATTACCGTGTTTCCGCGAAAATAAGACAGGGTCTTATATTAATTTCTGCTCCAAAAAACGCATTAGGGCTTATTTTCAGGGGGTGTTTTATTTTTTTCATGTACAACCATCTACATTTATTCAAATACAGTCGTGTCATCTTCTGGTTGCTGCACAGTGGTGGAGGGCGGGGTTTCACTTAACTAGGGCTTATTTTTGGGGTAGGGCTTATATTACGAGCATCCTGAAAAATCATACTAGGGCTTATTTTCATGTTAGGTCTTATTTTCGGGGAAACAGGGTAACATAAGTGTAGCGTTCTCCTTTAAATGTGGTCATGGCTCAGGTTTACTTAGAGTGAGTCATGCATATTTATGTTGCTGAGAGGCGGAGCCAAGAGGCAGAGTATAAGAGGCAGAGCCTGAGGGGGAGGAGATCAGAGTTTTGGAAGGAGTTTGATTAGAGAGTTCAGAGATTTATGTGATTGTGATTAGACTGATGAAAATATAGTAGGAGATCTGAGAAGTGATTGACCAGTGACTGGAAGGGAGAAGGAATAGAACTGAATATTATAATACTGAAACAAATAAGCAAATAAACTAAAGATCTTTCTATTTCATTAAAGAGTGGACCTGATTCTTTCTAAAGGAGTTATGGGGATCTAGGGATCTCCTGGTGGCAGCAGTGGAAGAAAGGAAAGAGTTTAGTTTTGCCCTGGTGTGCTCTGAGGTCTGAGTCTAGGTGGACAGACCAAGGCACGAGTGGGTCCAACGCCACATAGGTGCCAGAGGTGTGGGATCCAAAAGGGGTCAAATCGCGACAATAAGTCTCATTGGTAAATTGCCACAAGTTAAGAAGTTGAAGTAAGCATTCATAGTAGGATTTTGGCCATGACTATTATGAGACAGAAATTTTATGACAAATGTATAGTCAAAAGTAGCACCTAAACAGCTGCCACACTATTTGTACCACTAACATCATGATGTTTATGTCAAGGATGGGGAACCTGTATGCTTCCAAATAAAGCTGAAGTGCAACATCCATCATCTCCAATCATTGGCCATGTTGGCTTCAGCTGATGGGAATTTCAGTCCAGAAATATTTAAAGAACCACAGGCTAACAGCCCTGGTCTCCCAGGATCTACCTTGTATAGCAATGTCACAGTGATATGACTTTTTCTCCCTACTCCTCTGGCCATGACACAGAGTCATGGGAAAAGAAAATGCAGAGTGTGAGGATGTCATAACCTATAGTAAGAGCTGCTAGGTATTTCAGAGTCGACAGCTTTGTGGGTGATGGACTTGAAGCCATTTTCAGTAACATCAAGGCACTTACTATAACGCCCAGTTTGGTTGTAACTAGACACAGAGACGAATATAAAAATGAATCAGGATATTCAACTAATATCCCTGATTTGTCAGATATTCGTTGCTTCATATTCTTGAGACCCCGACAAATATGAAGCAACGAATATAACCCTTTTAAATTCATCCCTTCGTTCCCTATCTGCTTATGCCCCCGTGGATCAGCTGTTCCTTGGAGGCATAACCAGAGAGGGAGGCTGGGCGATGGCTTGGTTCCCCTTTCCTCCTCTTCCTATGCGGGACCCAAGCCATCCCACAACCGCGCTGCCTTTGCAAAGGCAGCCGGGCTCAGGGATGGCTTTGATCACACACCCCCATTTTTTAGATAGCCCCACGTTCGTTGTTCATCAGGTCACTGGGGGGTAATTTGGCACTTCGTCCCCATCTCTAGTTGCAACCACCATGATCTGAGCAGGGGGATCTTACAGCACCATTTGGGATGAGGCGCCCTTTTGAGACCAAAGGCCATCCTTTGGTCATGCTGGCTCAAGGATAAAACCCACTGATACCAGTGGGGTTCAACTGTGAGTAAACATGACACTGCTCTAATATTTTAGGATGAATAAAAATTAGTCATTTGGTATAGGAAGAAAATATATTCAAAGACGCATATGGACCCAGTCCACTCAGTGGTCCGCTCCGCCTATTTTCATCTTTGGCGGATAGCCCAGCTGCGTGCCTATTTTGATGTTGGGGCGCTCACCACTTTGGTACATGCGCTTGTAATCTCGAGATTAGACTACTGTAATCCGCTCTACGTGGGGCTGCCTTTGAGGTTGATGCGGAAGCTTCAAATGGTGCAGAATGTGGCGGCCAGACTCCTTAGTGGTGTGAGAAAATATCATCATATCTCTCCCACTCTGGCCGCTTTGCATTGGCTGCCCGTTCGGTTCTGCATCGATTTCAAAGTTTTAATGCTTACGTACAAAGCCCTAAACGGTTTAGGGCCTCGATACCTGGCGGAGCGCCTACTCCCACCAAAATCTACCCGTATCACTCGATCTAGCCAGGAGGTGAGGCTGAGGAGCCTAACGCCAAGGGAGGCCCGGAAGGAAAAAACAAGAAACTGGGCCTTCTCGGCAGTGGCTCCTCGCCTTTGGAATAATCTCCCTCCGGAGATCCGCATGGCCCCTTCGCTGGGCATCTTTAAAAGTCAATTGAAAACCTGGCTGTTTAGGCAGGCCTTCCCTCCAACCACTACTTGATTTACTCTTTTCACCTTTTCTATCTTGAATCAGTTTGATTATGATGTCTTATATCATTGTTATATTTTAAATTGTTTTATTTTATATGTTGTTTGCCGCCCAGAGTAGTCTATTGACTAGATGGGCGGGATATAAATTCAATTTTTAAAAAAAGACCCATTGCTGGAGATAGAGGTGAGAAAAGATAATGTAAGAAATTGCTGTGAAGTGGATCCCTGTGTACATAATATTCTGGGCCTCTGTTAATCAAGTAAAAATGTATAGATTCCTTAGAGCACTGGTAGGCAATGTGTAGCGTTTCGGATGTCATTATACTGCAAATCCCTCTCCTTTGGTTCTGCTAACTAGAGACTGATGGGAGTTTTAGAGTTATTAATACAGTGATTAATATTGCTTTTTAATATAATGTAATGGGCTGCCAGTTGCCTTAGCCAGACTCCCTTTTCTCCCAAATGTATCCAGTAGTAAGCTGCAACTAGAGTAAGTCTGTTGAATCCATGGGGATATAGTGAGTTACCTCTCCCATAAGTTTCATTGTTTCAATGGGCTACTCTAGTTGTGACTTACTACAGGGTTTCAGCCATAGTCACATAAAAATAGCATCTATGCTCAGCTAATGTAAAGGGCATAAGCTAGTTCTCCCTGGCTCTTGATACCTGTGCAAGAATAGCACATAAAATAAAACCACTCTTGTCCCACAGTTGCAAATGTTCAAAGTGCATCATATTCAGAGCTAATTGCAGTCTTTATCGATCAATGAGATTGCAAAACAAAGGGCAGAAATTCTCAAAGGGCAGCTGTGGGATAACTCTGACATTCAATATTCATTGGAATAAGCATCAACCACCAGTTCATATCCTTTGTATCATAAAAGAAACATATTGGGATAAAGAGCCAGATAAAGGGTTCATGTGTAGAAAAGGAGACAGGCCAAAAGATCTGAAGTTTAGATAGACTACCGAAGAAGAGGAGAGTTGATCAGTATTACCCACACAATCTTTTTCTTTCCCTTTGTTTGGCCACTCAGGGCTTTGAGATGGAGCTACACTTAACAACATTCTGTTTCTAGGATTTCCCCATGCCTTTCAGCTGTAGCCCAGGTGGTCTCAGATTCATCTTTCTTCATTAATGCTATCAGTGCCTTTGTATTGGAACAGAGAGGTGGGATCAATGCTGTGTAGGGCCTCCCCTTCCTAATGGGTATGGAGTTTATGACTGACATTTCAGCACTTCTTACAGTGCACGATCAGAAACTGCTGAGTTAAAAAATCTTCCTGTCACTGCATGAGTTACTGCAAACCTTCTGCTGTCCTAAAGGTGTTATAAAATGGAATTGCTTCACTTAAATTAACAGACTTACAGCCAACACTACTATAAGAGCCTATAAAATTTAATACAGAATGATATGGTTTTTAAAAACAATTGTCCAACAGTGTTCTATTGCAATATCCAGGCTGGTATTTTCTATTAAATTTTATGGAGCCTTTTGGCTGCAGTAAAAGCAGCCTATATCTTTTGGATACCAGCCTGTAAAAGAGGTGGGAGGTAGTGGGGGGGGGGGCAATGTGGACTTAAAAAGAAATAAATTAGGAAAAACAACACAATGGAAAGGTATGAATTGAATATTCTTTGTAGCTCATGGGAAATTAGCAGTAATCCTCCTGAATTTATTTTACTTGTTTTCACTAACATGTGTCTTAAAAGTGTGCTAAAGCAAGACTTTTAGGAATGGAATATTACTTTACTAGGTTTGTGCTGAATGATTGTTTTCAAACTTTTTCAGTGTGGTGTTTGATCTTTGAGAGAGATAGTTAACCCCCAACTTCTTTTTGTTGTTTTGACTTATATACCACCCCATAGTGCTAAAGCACTCGCTGGGCGGTTTCCAACACAATTGTGCAAACAACACTTTGCCCACCAGCAAGCTGGGTATTCATTTTACTGACCTCAGAAGAATGAAGGCTGGGTCAGCCTTGAGCCAGCCACCTGAATCCATTGGGATCAAACTCAGGTTGTAATTAGAGGCTTGGCTGCAGTTTAACCACTGTGCCACTATCTCTCCCAACCCCCACTCTTGTTGCTGCTCACAGCCAGTGTTTCTTTGTTGATGTGGATTTTTGGATGTATCTTCCTCTCATTAAGCACTTCTTGCCAATCAGGGATTCCACAGTGAGCATGACAGCATCATTATATTACAGAGACAATCAGATTTGGCTATGTGATTGTGTCACTAAAGGAAAACCATCAACCTCACTCTGAATATTGTGTCAGGAGAGGAAAAAATACTAAAGTAGAGAGCCCTTTTTTAAAACTGGCAACAAAAATCTCTTCTGCCTCCTGTGACAGACCAATCCAGTGTCCATGAGCTTTCTTTTCGCCACTAGTGTTTACTATCAGCTACATTTCTAGAATTGTGGAGGAAGACTGAAATCTTAATAGGTATTGAGGCAGTGTCCATGCTTCCATCATCCTTTGAGCACTTTTACCACTTTCTTTGGCCTTTCTTTTGACCACTGGAATGTGGGGGTAGGGGGAGCACCTTTTGCAGGGAGTGAAAATATTTGTTAAAATGACTTCCTGTGCTACCTCAAAGTTATTTCCTGCCTTCAGCTTACATTTACAAAATTGGACAAAAGGATTAAGTAACATTTATAATGGAATAGAAGCATTGCTCTCAAGATTCTCAAGAAGGGTAGGTGTAGTCTGTTGCATCAAAAACAACAAAAAGGCCAATAGGTTTTATTTGGCATACACTGAAAGTTCAGATAAGTGATCATGATCATGAACAGCCTTCCACTCCTTCAGATACATCTACAGATGTATAGTCCCAACACTTCTGTGACGAGATTGAGTATTTGAAAAATTATGCTTTCACCTCTGTATGACCCTATGGACATATGGGAACTGTATGGACAAATGGAAAGGTCATTGTATTAAGGAGAAATTTGCACCTTGCTTTCCTGTTGTGAACACTTCAAGAAGAAGTTGGCATTTTTGTGTTATCCTTTATCAGAAAATACTTCAAAGTGGACTGAGATAAGCTTTTAAGGTCATTTTCCCCCTTTGGTAGAGTCTGACCAATGGCTTAGTCTTTGAGCAGTGGTTCCCAAACTTGGGTGGCCCAGGTGTTCCTGGACTGCAATTCCCAAACGTCTTCACCATCAGCTGTGGTGCCTGGGGTTTCTGGAAGTTGCAGTCCAAGAACATCTAGGTTGGGAACTACTGTTCTAGAAGACAGTTATCTCTTAGTTGTTAGTTTGGGTTTGTTGAACTTTTTTGTTTTGGTTCACATTTTGTCATTTGGTTGTGGGGGTTCAAGATGGGCTGGAATAAGTTGATTCTTTGTTTGTACAACTGCCCAGAGTAGTGGACTCTCACTAAGTGGGTCAGTATAAAAATGAAACTTCATGTTTCTTACATTTCAAAGTATTCTCATGAATATTGGGTCTCACAAGAAGGATTTCTCTTCCATAGCTCAGGGGATGTAAATGCTGGGCTGTGGAAAAAAAAGTGTGCTGCTTATATACCTCCCCATAGTGCTTAAAGCACTCTCTGGGTGGTTTACAAGTTAATTATGCAGCTTATACATTGACCCCCTCCAGCAAGCTGGGTACTCATTTTACCAACCTCAGAAGGATAGAAAGCTGAGTCAACCTTGAGCCAACTATCTGGGATTGAACCCTGGGCCGTGAGCACAGTTTTGGCTGCAGTACTACAGTTTAACCACTGTGCCACGAGGAAATAAAAGCTATGGAGAAAACTATCCATTGTCCTGATGAGAGATGAAAGGAGATTACAAAGGATGAAAAGTAATTACGTATCAGTGGCAGCACACTACCCAAAATGACCCATTAACCTGTATTAAAAAAACTCCACAGTACTAGTTTCTTCCAGTCTCAGTATCCACTCATCAGAGGGAACTTTGTCCCTTTGCAACTCTGTCTTTTTCACAAGTAGGCCATGTCTGCGGCAGCCTACTCTGGTTAAGTGTGAGTACGGAATAGGTTAGATAGAATGTCTTATTTTGCAGTGTGAACTTTCTTTGAATTTGTTCTGAGTCTGCATTAATTTCTTGTTACATGATACCGAGAAGTCCATTTTGGGTGGAATTTTCACCTTTTCACGTTTTCTAACTGTTCTTTCATTTTCTTTCATTTTTGTTTTAATAAAATACTTAAAATCCTTTCCAGCAGTTGACTGGATTTTGCGGTCCTTGGGACTTGTAGAAGGAAGGAGAAGATTGGGACCCACTAAACGGTCCAGCAGCTATAGTCCCAGGGATGTTTTGCAGGACCTCATAATGACTTAGCTCTCTTAATTCCACAGAAAGAGTAAAGAAAGATAGGCACTGGAGACCCAGTTCATTTTTTTCCTGATTACAGTGTTGCTTTTGTTGTTGTTATGTGCCATCAAATCACCTCTGACTTATTGTGACCCTGTGAATGAGCGATCTCCAAAATATCCTGTCTTTAACAACCCTGCTCACCTCTTGCAAATTCAAGCCTGTGATTCCTTGAGGGAATCAATCCATCTCCTTTTTCATCTTCCTCTTTTCCTGCTGCCTTCAGCCTTTCCAGCATTATTCCCTTTTCCAGAGAATTTTGCCTTCTCATTATGTGCCCAAAGTAGGACAGCCTCAGTTTCAATATTTTTACCTCCAGAGATAATTCAGACTTGATTTCCTTTAGGACCCACTGTTCACCTTTCTGGCAGTCCAGGGTATCTACAAAGCTCTCCCTCAACCCCAAATTTAAATGAATCACTCTTTTCTTCCTTATCAGCTTTCTTCACTGTCCAGCTTTCACGCTTTTACACAGCAATTAGAAATACAACAGTGTGGTTAATCTTGGCCTTAGTCTCCTCATATTTGATTATCTTTCTCATCCCTTTATTGTTGCCCTTCCGAGTCTCAGTCTTCTGATTTCTTGGCTGCAGTCTCCCTTTGGATTGATGATTGAACTAAGGTATACTAAATCTCAAACTATTTCAGTTTCTTCATTGTTGACATTAAAGTTGTGTGGTTCTTCTGATTTTTGTCGTAACATTCAGCTGCAGTTCTCCTTTGGCAGTTTCTTCTTTCACTTTTCACAGTTGTTTCAAGTGATTGAAGCTTTCAGCCAGTAAGATGATGTCATCTGCACATCTTAAATTATTGATGCATTTTCCACCAATTTTCACTCCTCCTTCATCTGAATTTAATCTGCCTTTCCATGTGATAGAAGTGGGTGTGTATACAGATTGAATAGATAAGGGAATACAATGTCCCCTTATCTGACACCTTTGCCTATAGGAAACCATTCTGTCTCTCCAAATTCTGTCCTAGTGGTAGCTTCTTGTGCACAATATAGCTTATGCATCAGGACAATCAAGTGCTGAGGCACACCCATTTCTTTCAGAACAACCCATAGTTTCTCATGATCCTCACAGTTAAAGCCTTTGCTATAATCTAACATGGATAGATTGATCTCCTGTGGAAATTCTTTGGTGTGCCCCAGTAGCCCCTGGATAATTTCAGTACAATTCTGTTTTTGGAATCCAGCTTGAACATCAGGCATTTCTAATGTTCATTTTTTAAATTCAATTTTTACAGTTGTCATGGTACTTGGGAAATACCCCTCTAATAGCCGCCCACCCATCCTACCCTTCTTTATCTTGAAATGGGGACACTCAATGAAGTGGTAAAGGGGAGAGGACCTATTGAGTCTGATGGGGACTGCTTTACCACTCCCAAACACTCCCGCTTTCATTAATCTGGCAGTGCCTCCAGGGATTTTAACTCTAAAAGGTAGGCTGGCACCACCCCATTTACCATTTACCAAAGATCCAGGAACATAGTGAAGCAGGACACTGCATTCAGTACCTCAAATCCCAGGGACCAAGTATTCAGCTGCGGGAAGGGTAACATAAATATTCTTTTCTATTCTCTCACCATTCACCTTCTGCATGCTAGCAGAAGCTAGCTCTCTTGCCTTCACATATGCAGAAAGCAACCCTCCAACAAAATTCCATAATAGTTAATATTTGATTTACACAAGAATAAACAGAAAAGTTTGCTAAGCATTTGGAAAAGCTCTTCCCTAATACTGTTGTTTCATCATAAAACATATATGCACAGAATAATATAAGCAAGCACAGGTAATACATTATTTTAATTATTCTAATTAAACTCTCTGAATTATACTTAATAGCCCTTAGTTTTTTAATTATGGGATACCCATAATGTATGATCCCTTAAGACTGTTTACTAGTTCTATATTACACAAGAATGTCAACCTGTATGTACACCAATGACAGTACTGTTTCAGCTTCTAAAGGATTCTCTCTCTGCTCATTCTAAGCTTTGCATTTGGCAATTTAATTATTTGAGATGTGATGTCTGAAAGAAGAATCTTTGTATCAAAATTCCTCAAACTATACGGCAGTATCTTTATCCTACCTTCATTACTTGAACAAAATGACAAGTTTGGGCAAACAGGCTCATAACGAAATCTTGCAGAAGTAAACACTAAAAGCACAGGTAAGTGTTTGATCAGCAGGACAGAACTATCTCAGATCAGACAACTCAACTACTACAGAGGACTCACTACTACTTTGAGGTATTGTCTAGAAAAAGTAGTTTGTGCTTGCTCCAATCATTTTTGCCTAAAGCATTAACAAGTTTGTTAAGGCTATAGGGCTTCTCCCTTTATTGATGTTTTCTAGGGAATGTTAATGGTAATTGGCAGGAACAAGATATGCAAGAGCTGAGCTAATATATCAAAACAGAATTCTTGGCAGGAGGTCAGCTCCCTCCTTTTTGTAACATTTAATGCATATTAGCCTAGGGAGATCTTTAAGACTTTGGAAGTTAAAAAAACTCCAATAAATCCTTAGCATTATTATTTTTCCTTTCAGTGTACTTTTATGAATGTAGTATGAATTAATCTCCAATATAGCCACAGTGTTATTAATTGTTCTTTCAGTATATATTTACAAATGTAGAATGAATTAATCCATAGATAAATAAAAAATACCTTGACCTAACTTTCAGCATCGTTTTAAGGCACTGACATTAAGGCAGGGAAGCAAGTACAAGCCTGAGGATTTGGAGGCCAAATTCAAGATTCCAGCCCCCACCATACATCACACTGGGCACAAAAATGTCTGAGAACGGAGGGCGCCGTTAAATGTTGAAAAAAACCCTATTTTTCCAAACCAAGATAGCTTCAGCTTTTGATAACCTTTAATTTGTTCCTTAATTTGTTCTTTTTCACTTTATCCAAATTCATCTTAATAATTTCTTGCAAATTTGAGGTAATATTTATCCCTAAATATCTAATACTATTTTAAAACTTACCCTCAGATTTCTCTTTCAATTTACTTCTCTCTTCATTATCATAATTTCATGCGTAAATTACTGATTTACTCCAGTTTACCTTTAACCCCATTACTTCTTCAAAGGCTTTTAAATGTCATTTAATATTTTCTATAGACTTCATTCCCCTTCACGGATTGCTGCCTTGTCGTGGCGAAGGGGCTTGAGTAATTCAGAGAAGCTATGGGCTATGCCATGCAGGGACACCCAAGACGGACAGGTCATAGTGGAGAGTTCTGACTAAACGCGATCCACCTGGAGCAGGAACTGGCAAACCACTCCAGTATCTTTGCCAAAAAACCTCCATGGACAGAAACAAAAGGCTAAAAGATATGACGCTGGAAGATGAGCCCCTCAGGTCGGAAGGCATCCAACATGCTACTGAGGAAGAGCGGAGGACAAGTACAAGTACCTCCAGAGCTAATGAAGTGGTTGGGTCAAAGCCGAAAGGACGCTCAGCTGCGGACGCGCCTGGAAGTGAAAGGAAAGTCCGATGCTGTAAAGAAAAATACTGCACAGGAACCTGGAATATAAGATCTATGAACCTTGGTAAGCTGGATGTGGTCAAACAGGAGATGGCAAGAATAAACATTGACATCCTGGGCGTCAGTGAACTAAAATGGACGGGAATGGGCGAATTCAATTCAGACGATGATCATATCTACTATTGTGGGCAAGAATCCCGTAGAAGAAATGGAGTAGCCCTCATAGTCAACAAAAGAGTGGGAAAAGCTGTACTGGGATACAATATCAAAAATGATAGAATGATTTCAATACGAATCCAAGGCAGACCTTTCAACATCACAGTAATCCAAGTTTATGCACCAACCACCCATGCTGAAGAGGCTGAAATTGACCAATTCTATGAAGACTTACAACACCTTCTAGAACTGACACCAAAGAAAGACGTTCTTCTCATTATAGGGGACTGGAATGCTAAAGTAGGGAGTCAAGAGATAAAAGGAACAACAGGTAAGTTTGGCCTTGGAGTTCAAAACGAAGTAGGGCAAAGGCTAATAGAGTTTTGTCAAGAGAACAAGCTGGTCATCACAAACACTCTTTTCCAACAACACAAGAGGCGACTCTACACATGGACATCACCAAATGGGCAATACCGAAATCAGATTGATTATGTTCTCTGCAGCCAAAGATGGAGAAGCTCTACACAGTCAGCAAAAACAAGACCTGGAGCTGATTGTGGCTCTGATCATCAGCTTCTTATAGCAAAACTCAAGCTTAAATTGAAGAAAGTAGGAAAAACCACTGGGCTAGTCAGGTATAATCTAAACCAAATCCCTTATGAATACACAGTGGAAGTGAAGAACAGATTTAAGGAACTAGATTTGGTGGACAGAGTGCCTGAAGAACTATGGATGGAGGTTCGTAACATTGTACAGGAGGCAGCAACAAAAACCATCCCAAAGAAAAGGAAATGCAAGAAAGCAAAGTGGCTGTCCAACGAGGCCTTACAAATAGCAGTAAAGAAAAGGGAAACAAAATGCAAGGGAGATAGGGAAAGTTACAGAAAATTGAATGCAGACTTCCAAAGAGCAAGGAGAGACAAGAGGGCCTTCTTAAACGAACAGTGCAAAGAAATAGAGGAAAATAATAGAAAGGGAAAAACCAGAGATCTGTTCAAAAAAACTGGAGATATTAAAGGAACCTTTTGTGCAAAGATGGACATGATAAAGGACAAAAATGGTAGGGACCTCACAGAAGCAGAAGACATCAAGAAGAGGTGGCAAGAATACACAGAGGAATTATACCAGAAAGATCTGGATGTCCCGGACAACCCAGATAGTGTGGCTGCTGACCTTGAGCCAGATATCCTGGAGAGTGAAGTCAAGTGGGCCTTAGAAAGCATAGCTAACAACAAGGCCAGTGGAGGTGATGGCATTCCAGTTGAACTCTTTAAAATCTTAAAAGATGATGCTGTTAAGGTGCTACACTCAAAATGCCAGCAAGTTTGGAAAACTCAGCAGTGGCCAGAGGATTGGAAAAGATCAGTCTACATCCCAATCCCAAAGAAGGGCAGTGCCAAAGAATGCTCCAACTACCGTACAATTGCACTCATTTCACACGCTAGCAAGGTTATGCTCAAAATCCTACAAGGTAGGCGTCAGCAGTATGTGGACCGAGAACTCCCAGAAGTACAAGCTGGATTTTGAAGGGGCAGAGGAACTAGAGACCAAATTGCTAACATGTGCTGGATTATGGAGAGAGCCAGAGAGTTCCAGAAAAACATCTACTTCTGATTCATTGACTACGCAAAAGTCTTTGACTGTGTGGACCACAGCAAACTATGGCAAGTTCTTAAAGAAATGGGAGTGCCTGACCACCTTATCTATCTCCTGAGAAATCTATATGTGGGACAGGAAGGAAGAGTTAGAACTGGATATGGAACAACTGATTGGTTCAAAATTGGGAAAGGAGTACGACAAGGCTGTATATTGTCTCCCTGCTTATTTAATTTATATGCAGAATACATCATGTGAAAGGCTGGACTGGATGAATCCCAAGCCGGAATTAAGATTGCCGGAAGAAATATCAACAACCTCAGATATGCAGATGATACCACTCTGATGGCAGAAAATGAGGAGGAATTAAAGAACCTCTTAATGAGGGTGAAAGAAGAGAGCGCAAAAAAGGGTCTGAAGCTCAACATCAAAAAAACTAAGATCATGGCCACTGGTCCCATCACCTCCTGGCAAATAGAAGGGGAAGATATGGAGGCAGTGACAGATTTTACTTTCTTGGGCTCCATGATCACTGCAGATGGTGACAGCAGCCACGAAATTAAAAGACGCCTGCTTTTTTAAAGCTGACCATTCTACCAAATGGCCTTAAAAAACTCAGCAGTGGCCAGAGGATTGGAAAAGATCAGTCTACATCCCAATCCCAAAGAAGGGAAATGAATTGCACTCATTTCACACGCTAGCAAGGTTATGCTCAAAATCCTACAAGGTAGGCTTCAGCAGTATGTGGACCGAGAACTCCCAGAAGTACAAGATGGATTTCGAAGGGGCAGAGGAACTAGAGACCAAATTGCTAACATTTGCTGGATTATGGAGAAAGCCAGAGAGTTCCAGAAAAACATATTCTTCTGCTTCATTGACTATGCAAAAGCCTTTGACTGTGTGGACCACTGCAAACTATGGCAAGTCCTTAAAGAAATGGGAGTGCCTGATCACCTTATCTATCTCCTGAGAAATCTCTATGTGGGACAGGAAGGAAGAGTTAGAACTGGATATGGAACAACTGATTGGTTCAAAATTGGGAAAGGAGTATGACAAGGCTGTATGTGGTCCCCCTGCTTATATAACTTATATGCAGAATACATCATGTGAAAGGCTGGACTGGAGGAATCCCAAACCGGAATTAAGATTGCCGGAAGAAATATCAACAACCTCAGATGGCAGAAAGTGAGGAGGAATTAAAGAACCTCGTAATGAGGGTGAAAGAGGAGAGCGGCAAAAATGGTCTGAAGCTCAACCTCAAAAAAACTAAGATCATGGCCACTGGTCCCATCACCTCCTGGCAAATAGAAGGGGAAGATATGGAGGCAGTGACAGATTTTACTTTCTTGGGCTCCATGATCACTGCAGATGGTGACAGCAGCCACGAAATTAAAAGACGCCTGCTTTTTTAAAGCTGACCATTCTACCAAATGGCCTTAAAAATATCCAATGATAGTATCCGTGCTTTTATTTTTGTCTCTTTTATTGTATTAATTGTATTAATTACATTTAATACCCTTCTCATTAAATCCCCAACTTGTCTACCCTTTAAAAATCCATTATGATCTTTACCAATTCATTTATCAATTAAATCATTCAATCTTTTAGCTAGTATATAGCTGTAAATATTTTAGCATCCTGATTAATCAATGAAATTGGTCTATATGACCCCATATTCATCGGCTTCTTATCTGGTTTCAAAATTAACATTAGCATTGAATGTTTCCAGGACTTTGGCATTTCTTCCCCCATTAATATTCTATTAAATAAATCCTTCAGTTTGGGTAAGAGATTTTTTATATGTCTTATAATATTCTGGGCCTAATCCATCTGATTTTAGCATCTTACCTATTTTAAATGTATGTATAATCTTGTCTATCTCACCCTCAGTTATTTTTTGTTCAATTTTTTCCATATTTTCTCTTTGTATTTTTTTAGCAATATTGCTTTGTATATACACAATAATTTTATCTATAGATACCTTATTACTAGAATATAATCCTTTAAAAAATTCTTGAAAGGCCTCAACTTTCTCTCACATTTTATTACACCTATTACCCTTTACATTTTCAATCTGCCCTATTGTATATTTTTGCTTTTTTTTTACCTGAGTGAGTCTTGCTAATAATTTAGAATACTTATTATTTAATTCAAAATACTTTTTTCAAATATATCATATTTCTTTGAACTCTTTCTAATTGAATACTTTCTAACTCTTTCTTTTTAGTTTGCAACTCCCTCATTATCTTCGTATCTTTAGATATTATAAAAAGCCTTTCTAATTCTTTCATATTTTCTTCTGTCTGCTCCTTTTGCCTTGTTTCCTTAAATTATAAGATTCATTTATACTCAATCCTCATATCACTTACTTCATAGTATCCCATATATTAGATATAGAAAGATGTCCAATTATAGCATTAGTAAATATATTTGGAAACAATCAATTAGATAGAGGAAAAATTGAACTAACTATTATTATGTTGACAGCAGTAAGACTGATATTTGGAAAGAATTGGAAAAATAATGAATTGAGGTTGGAATAATGGTATAATGAGATGTGGAATCTAGCTATATTAACTTGTGAATTGAAAGTTAGAAAAGGATTATTGAAATAAATAGTTTTAACAGAATATGGAACATTTGTATAGAACATGTATTTACTAAACATAAAGGTTATACTCCAACACAAGAATCATTATATTTTTGGAAAGAGGCAGGGCACATGATATAAATTAAGATGAAATGTTTTGATGAAGATATATATAAATATATATTCCTGACGGTGGTGGGTTACACTGTATATTTGCATTATGATTGTATTTGTCATTTATGTTTTTGTTAGCAAGAATTGTTTGATGTATACTTGTGTGGGTTTTTTTGTTTAAAAAAAATGAAAAATGAAAAAACAAAGGGCCTTCCTCTTTCTCAAGCCGATCTTGTCAATATTTCTGGTCAATTTTTCTTTGTCACTCACTGGTGTGCCTTTCCTCTTGCCAGCTGCTGATTCTATTGCTCCCTCTCCTTCTCTATCTCCCTGATCTAGTGTTATCCCACTTTGGGGGAAAAAAATTAAACAAATATTTAAAATAACACGATAGCGGCAGTGGCGAGTGGCTGTGAGAGGTAGCCAGGGCCGGTGGGCACAAGACAAAGACTCAAATGCAATTATTCTAAAAGCCTGTGTAGCCCCCCACCCCTTGACCAAAATAGAACACAGTTTAATAATGGATTAAAATGTTTACCAAGAGGATACACATACTGACCCAAAAACCATGTAAATACCACATGACTTTAAACTTACTTCAAAACACCCAATCTATTTCTTCATTCATTTTCATAGTGTAAGCATGCCCAGAGTCAGTGGAAGTGCTCAGAAAAGGCCTTTGTGGTTTGTTTATTTATTTTAGCTTTGGGCAGTGATGTCCTAGGGCATGGGCCCAGGGCATGCCAGGGCCCAGAAAGAAAACTGCTGCTCCTGAAGTCCTTTTTTCATTTTTCTTTTGCCAATTTTGTTTCTCCCACTTTTTTTTTTTACCACGGGGCCTGTGGGTAACGCTGCAGGCTACAAACATGCTTGGGGAGCCCACACCCTTATTTTGTTGCATATTGGCCCTACTGCAAATGCAAGGATCATATGCACTATGGAGATTCTGTCTGAGCACTTAGACTGGCAAATGAAGCCTTGTTTACCTCCTGATGACCAATTCCAAAACAAACTAATTTGCAAGATATAAGAGGCTATAAAAGCTCTGCTATAGCAAACAGGCATCTCCCAACATTTAATGAATTATTATTTTTAATAAAGTGCTATCTCTATTATGTAGTTTCACTCCAAATTATGTCACCCCACTCCTAAACCTTGCATGTGCCAACCACCTCTCTTCCCAATCTCCTCCTTCCTCTTTTGGGGCACCGACACTGCACAGGCATAATAATACAGCTACAAATACTGAGCCAATGGAACTTTATACCAGGATGGAATAAGCAGCAATTACCATATTTTTCTGTGTATAAGATGCCCCCATGTACAAGACGACCCCCAATTTTCTAACCCAAAATTCAGAAATTCACTGTCTGATCATACACTCAGTGGGAGGAGGTCCAAACTGTCTCTCTGCAGCTCTATTTCTATGCTCGTTTGCATAACTGATTACATTCAGTTTGAATTTTGCAGAGTAAGACATTCGCTTATTTATTTATTTTTATTTTCTGACATCTTTATGGGCTCAGAATGCTCCGACATTACCGGTCACTGTCGCATCCACTCACTGCCTACACAGCTGATGTCAGTTACATAAGGCTTGTGATTGGAGGAAGCCTGTTTGCAGAGAGAAGCTATCGGCAGTTTCGCTCATGACTGGAGGAAGACTGGTTTGCAGAGACATGGGCAGTTTTGCAACCATGCGGTTTTCTCCTTGGCTTATTTCCATGTATAATTTTTAGTCTAAGGATTTTAGGAAAAAGCAGCGTCTTATACATGAAAAAATACGGTAGTGCCCAGGTTTTAAAGCTACATCAGAAACAAAAATACATTTCCTCCAGAGGTGCTCATCCTGACATTTGTCCCTCCGCCCGGAGACCTGAAGAAATATAGCTATTCCTTAGACTTCAGCTGGAACCCTGAGATCTTGCACTCTCAAGCACGGATGATAAATTATGAAAATTTGTTTTCATTGGTTGACAGTCCTAGTTTGTATTATATCACAATGACTTTTCTGCATTAGCAGATCAAAACAGAAATTCAGGAAAGTCAAGCCTTTCCCCCTTTAAGTTTAATGCCATAGGAAAGAGGACCTTTCCCCCCCTATGGGGCTGTATCAACACTGTTAATACTAAAGTTTCCTTGATTGCTGAACATTCCAGTGGCTGATTTTGAATGATCTGTGCATTTCTGCCAGACACCAGCTATATAAATAAAAGGAAGCCCTCCAGACTTTCCAGCTGCTCATTGGACACATTTTATAGCCATTTGTAGCAGCAACTCCATTGCTTTCATTACTCTTGCAATACTCTAATTCATATTTCTTTTTTGTCTCTAGCTCACATTTCTTGAAGAAACAAAAAAGAAATGTAGCCTAAAGTAATTCCAACCTTATTCTTAAGCATCCTTCTACCTGAAGACTACTAAAGGCTATCTCTGAGTTAGAAGAAACACACAAGAATTCCTCATTAACATTCTGTACTATTTCAAACACTGAACAAAATTCAGGCAATATTAAGCATGCTTAAATATCAATGCTAACAGAAAAAAATGAAGCATATACTTAATTATCTTCTATTAACATCAACATAATAATAAGTACCTGATGTCAAGTCAATTCTGATTTATGGTGACTCTTTCCAGGATTTTCTAAGCAGAGAGTACTTAGAAGTGGTTTACCATTTCCCTTTTCTGAGGGTACCCTAAGACTGTGCAGCTGACCCAAGCCTACACAGGCTGGCTGTACTCCTGGCAGTTGTTCAAAATTCTTGCCTTTGACACGTTTATGTCCATATTTTTTTAAAAAATTAAACTAATATAATTTTTTTAAAAAAATTATACTAAGTTCCACTGATTCAAATGAACCTACTCTAGTTGTAACTTACTTTAGCATAATAGATTGCAACCTAATTAGGATGCTTGATTGGTTTTATTTGTTTTTCAATTGTTGCCTGAAATTCTATTGCTTACTTTAGTAAATTGTGCAGTAGTAGGCCCATTAACTAAATGGGTATTTGGTGAGCCAACTCCTCAGTAAATTCCATTGATGGGCCTACTCTAGTTGTGACCTACTATGCCAAAGTAAGTTACAACTAGAGTAGGTCCAGTTAAATCAATGGAACTTAAGGAGGAACTGGTTCATCAAATCCTTACTGATTCAATGGGCCTACTGCTGTGTGACTTACTATGCAGTAAGATTTCAGCCATTGTACTGAATCTGCCAAGGAATATCAGTCTTACTGTCCCCAATCTTTTCTCTGTTTGTGTACATAACCAGGTGTCTTAACTGACTTGTGATTCTTTTTTTTTAATTTTTAAAAATATGAAAATTCCATTATATCAGCTATTCAATAAAAGTGATACACAAAACAGCCATAAAATCTCATGAAATATTCTAAGACAATCTCCGTCCTAGTGGCATTCTCTCTCTCTGTGTGTGTGTGTTTGTACACACACTCACACACTAGAAATGCTATCAGCCCATAAGTGGTGGCATAATTAAAACTGGACCTCTTTTAGAAGAAAAAAAATACTGGTTGATTGTACAGAATGTGGTTGAATTTAATTTTTGCAAAATCTGATGCAAGTGGACTTCTACACCTCCTGCACTAATGTAATTACTGGCTAAATTTTGCACTTCTCTAGATTTCCTAATGTAGTTCCTGGCTAAAAAAAAATAAATCAAAATATGTTTAAAAATTGACACTTGTGATAAAATAGATTTATAAAAAATGCTTTCAAGAACAGATGCGTAAAAAAATCAATAATCATCTTCATTTTTAATTACAGTTAAATTCAGAAACAAGAGAGTAAGTCTGATCCATTCTACAGTAGCTAATTGATTGTGAACACAGAAAAAGATACGTGCCAGAACCCAACAGATCTCATGACAAAAAAGGATCATTAGCTAGTTTTCCAGTCCAGGGAGACAAACATGGTGAAAATCCTCCTGTGAATTTATAGATATCCTTAAGGTATTCTTGGCAATAGTATAACACATGTCTCAAAGTCCCACTCTGAATGCTGTGAAAATGATTAGCTCCCCCAAAATGTTAGGAACCTAGAGCAATATATTAAGGTTATAAGTCAGAGGGAGTGCCCATCCTTTACTTTATTCCATGATATTTTTTTAAAAGGTGTGTGCGCGCAGGCTTCCTGATGGCCAGGGCAAAGGCTTATATTCCAATTTCTGTAAAAGTTAAATTGTTATTACCTATGAATTATAACCTATTTTTCACCAAAGACACATACATGCATACATACATATATAATTTTCAGAGAGGGTAATAAAAATAGTAGTGTTATACAGACACCTTTGAGCATAAAGTGCTACAGATAATTAGTTGCCACTAGCTGTTTCAGAGGACGAGATGGATGGACAGTGTCATCGAAGCTACCAACATGAATTTGACCAAACTCCGGGAGGCAGTGGAAGAAAGGAGGGCCCGGCGTGCTCTGGTCCATGGGGTCACGAAGAGTCGGACACGACTTAACGACTAAACAACAAAAGCTGTTTCATAATAGATACATGAAGCACTATAGCAGTTGTGTAACTTCCAAGCAGCCTTTCTCTCAGGTTGGACAACGATCAAATTTTGAAGAATTAAACTAATCAGACACAGCTGCATGTAAAATCCCATAACCGGTTTCTGAAGTAGATGAATTACCTCTTGGCAATCCTTCCCTCTTTCTAACACTTCTGTGGCAAAATGCTACTCAAATGACAAAACTGACCTTTCATACCTCCTGAAAAATGCTAGAAGGAAAATAATGCTGATTTCAAACCTACAAGGTTAATGGACCAGGAGAGTTGAAGCCACAAATTCACTGCCAAAGAACACATACAAAAGTGTGCTATGCCAAGTCAGACCATACAATTACAGGCAACAGTTCTTCAAGACTTGAAACAGAAGTCTGCATGTGCAGCCCCAAAGAGCAATTTTGGAGGCACGATCAGAAAGGATGAAAAACACATTCCTGATTGCATCAAAAAACAGTTGCTTTAAAGGGTGTGATTTCCCTACACCAACCCCTCCGTCTGCCAGGGAAATCACTCCAACCCAGTCCAAAAAAGTAGTAGTCCTACAGTTGGAACAAAAAGGTCCAGTTTGGCACAGATCAGGGTCGGGCTGGAGTACAGTCCCCTGTATGTTGTATGATCATTGGGAAATAGATCGCAACACACCAGTCCACAAGTGGTCCAACTTGTGATCTATTGCCCTGTGTGATCACATCCTATGGCTCATTTTGAATATATATATATATTCCAAATGGAATATGGAATATATACTGTATATATATTCCAAATGAGCCATAGGACTTCCTCTGGAAGTCCCCAAAAACTTCCAGAGGACTAAAGAGATCTTAAGGGAGCCTGTGAAACACGGGGCAGTGGGAGAGGAAACATTTAATTACTAAAATGCAGCTACAGCTCATTATGTCATCAAACTTAAAAGGCTTAACTTTCATTACTGGATTTCAGGCACTGACAGTTTAATTCTGCAAATGGCAGCAGCTAACTACAACAGGTTGCTTACTTGTTTCTAGCACAATATGAACTGTTTTTCAAAAATTCTTGTGGCACTTTAAAGACTAACACATTTACCAAGCATGAGCTTCAAGGACTACAGTTCACTGTAGGAGATTCATGAAATGCTAGCCAGAATTTCGGGTAGATAAACAGTACACCATGTTGGAGTCAGGCCCTTCTCCTGGTCGTGCTGTTTTCTTAGGCATATTTGGTAAGGACTCAGTGGCTGCTCTCAGATGGTGAACTGCCCTCCCTTGGAAGGCCGGTTTGCCCCCATTTTTGCTGTCTTCTAAAGACAGAGAAAGACCCAGGAAAGCTTTCAGCAATTAAATTGTACAGAAGAAAGGTGGAATGCTGTGCATTTATTGTTCCTATTGTATGTTTTAAAAGTATTTTCAAAAAGTTTCTAAATTACTATTATTCTAAATATTATTAACTGTTTTTAACTGTTTGTGAGCTGCCATTGGTCCCTATAGTGGGAGAAAGGCAACACAGAAAGAAAACAAACAAACGAATTGTGGCCAGTGAGATCAGAGAGAAATTAAACGTGGAAATACCTGATTGTGACAATTATATTATTAACACAAGTCATTAACACTTTCATCCCTTTGGAAACAGTTTTTAAGTAGCTTTTCTACTCAACTGTTGTGGCTTTTATCCCTAAAATACAGCTCTCTTTGCTCAGTAGAAGCATATGAACTCTCTTGTTTTCTGCATCTCCCAATTTATCCTTCGACTTCCATGCATTCTTTCTCTCCATTCATGCACTCAACGGTTCTCTAAACTTTGGGAGAATGAGATGTCACTATGTACCCTTCATGAAACATATCCAGTATTTTCTGAATGACAACATTCATCTCTGAGTATTTACAATCTCAGCTAAATTTTGTGAATATCTTAAAATAAGATGCATTTCCCAGCTCCACCTGACACACACTAATGAATACTGACCATTATTTTTGAATTATTCTCAAACTCCTGTTCCTCTTCTGCACATTTTGTTGTTTTGGACAGCCACGTATTCTTTCTTAAAAAAAGAATATTAATCTCTCACTTCAATAATGCAGTATTATGCACACAGAGAGCTTTTGAGCACAGGAGATAATCACAAACAATACAAATAAAATTGGCTCATGTTTCAGATATCTAAATTGTAGCCCTGTACCTTAAAGAAAACTCCAGTGCTTTTAGCCTACATTATTATTCAACTCTACAATCACCAGGTTTTATAAAGCATGCAATTAAAGAAGACTGCTTCTTACCATGAAAGTCAGGCCTATAATTAGACTCTCACACAGATTAGTTTATAAGTGGGTATGGCAGGCCAAGACATCAGTCAAGGTTTGTACTGTGCTTTGGGAAAATAATAGAGTGGAGTCCATGGAGATGGAAATGTGTATGATACATGCCAGTTGATTCACATAGGTAACATGCTAAGTCTTGAGAGATCTAGTCAATGACTGTGAACACATGGATGGAGATAGTACAGTGCAAAGGTAAGAATACAATCATACAGTTATTTATTTATAAGTTCCACTATATTTAATGGTCTTATTCCCAGTAAGTGTGTTTAGGATTGCTGGAATTCTAAATACACTTACTAGAGAGTTGCTTCATTATGGGGCTTACTGCTGAGTAAACATGCATTAGACTGTGTTATAAATATGTGAACTATGACTCTAGAAGCCAAAAGTATAAATGTCAGTCCTGACATAAAGGCACAATCTTGTTTTAGTGCTTTTGTAGAATGATTTGATATGGTAAAGGGCTTCCCATATGCTGTTATTGTAATCCTTAGGACAATCCTGTAAACTAATTATCCTCATACTCCAAATGAGAGTAGTGAAACTGAGGGACTATGTCTTTCTGAAAGGCACTTCTGGGACTTGTAGAAGAGTATCATTCAATTCATGGTTTTTTAAATTCAAGGCTCAGTTGATAATGTAAGAGGAATGCTGGAAGGCTGATTGATATAATGTGTGCAAATTGCTTTGAACACTGAGGAAAAATGTGATATAAATGCTAAGCATTATTGTGTAGATTTACTTTCAAGCAGATAGTATTACCCTCAAGTACACAAAACTTGAATTGTAAAGATATGGTATTCCATTCAAAATACTAAAGACTAGCTATGAACAATAGACAGTGCTGCAGTGAAACCCTCACAATAGCATGTGGAACCATTAGGGCTTTTTGTCTGCATTTAATATTACTCTTACTTCACAGTGTGAATGGGCTGTCATTTGTATTCTCTTTCAGGGGAACCCAGAAGAGTGCCTATCAAATGCACACACAGCACAGCCAAAAGCAAGGAGAGCAGTGCGCCTTATATAAATCCATTTGGGTCAGGTAACAAACTCTGCACAGGCTGCATATGGGCTTCCTGGGGTTCTGCCTGGCCCACACAGGAGGTCTTCCACACAGTCCTTGTGTTGCAGAAGTGTGAAAGGAAGACTGAATGAAGATTTACACTGAGTAGATTTGGAATGCAGGTATTACAGCACAGCTCCAACTTAAACATTAAGAGTGTGTGAAAGAAAGAGCCAACTAATGGGATCATATCAAAGGCATAACCTTGAAAGCTACTTTTTGAAAATAATTTGTTTTCATTAGTTGTACAGTACAATATTACAGTGTAATAGTAACTAATTACATTGTAAAAATCCATTATTCATAACACTATTATAAAAATATCTTGTATTTTACATTCCATTGCTCACTATTTTTTTGTTTTTTATTTTTGTTGCTTTGTTGGAGAAAAAAATTAAGGCTAAAATATGTTATGTAAATCACCCTTGCATAAGAATGATGATGTCCCTGGTGGGGGAAAGTGCCAGTAATTAAAGAGTTTTTCCTTCAATCCTGGTGCTCTCCTGGCTTTCCCACAATCAGTCTCATTAAGCGCGAATCAGCTAAGACCTGAAATTGAAGCAGAAACTCTTTAATTATCAGCAATATTCCCATGATATTGACATCAAATTTATGCAGTTGTAATTAACGGAGTAAGATTTGGGCTGCCAGTTATTTCCCTCCCCAACAAAGTTAACAACAACAACAAAGCAGTAAGCAATGGAATTAAAAAAAAACAACCAATGAGATATGATATCTATAGAATAAGATAGAGAAGAGAATGACATAAAATCTGAAAAAATATTGTCAAAATGTCTCTAAAAATGCCTAAAAAGGTCCTTTAAAAGAAAATTTGAAGAATAACTAGAAAACATTACTCCTTATACTAATTAAGTGGTTTTGTTCACATTCAAATGTAATTTTGTTATGCCCTCATTATCAAAAAAGGCAACTTGTTACATGACCTGTAACATTTTATTTCCAAATTCCGTCTTCTTATGCATTCTGTTTATGGCATTGGCCAGGCAAATGTTCCAGGAAGTTCATGCATGAATGTGGTACAGATTCTAAATCAGAGCTGCCAAGCCTTAGGTATCCAGAAGTAGTTGGACTATGATTCCAGTCATCATTAACCATTTGCCGTGCTGGCTGGGAATGATGTTTATGTCTTTATTACTTATTGCATTTTATCCCATCTTTCTTCCAGTGAGCTCAAGGTAAGGATGTAATGAATACTTGCGAACATTCTCATTCCTGTTAAATTTTACCTTCTTGTTGGTTCAGGAATCTTTGACAAGAAAACTGCTCTTCAAGATTTTTTCGCTGGAACACAAGAGTGAAATGACTTCTACTTTTGCTTGATCAGCTCTTATTTTTATTTGCAAGAAAGCTATGTGTTAACTGCCTACAGTACCAAGCTTCCTCTGCATATGTATTAAACCACCAAGCAGTTGTAATAAGAATGTAAATCCTTTCTTTCTTTTGAGAAAGAATTGCAAGAATTTCCCCCTTGCCTTGACAGAGGGGAGGTATTTTCTGATGACATCCAATTTTATGCAAATTGCCTATCTTGCACAGATTCGGTAAATTAATCAAACCTATAATCACTGCTGTCTCGTTGCTTGGATTTTTCAGAAGCATTGGATGGGTTGTTTGCATGATTTTTAACAATCCACCAGTCATTTTGTGTTTGTTCTCTGTATATGTGTGCGTGTGTGTACAGTATGTCTCTCTCTCTGTGTATGCACTTTATTTCTTAGAGGAAGATATACTAGATTTATAGACTGCTGAACAGATATTTTATGCAAGTTACAGAAATCTTAACAAACAAGCAGTCCTTGTCTTCCAATCTCTAGAGGCAATGAGTCTTCACATCCCTGATAAGCATGGCTTATAATAGTTTGCTAGTACCAGAGGCAAAAACCCCACACAACTGCCTACCTGATGTTGCCTTCCTGCCTGTTGGTTGTGCTTGCCTGGCAGATTCCTGATCAAGTTCCCAAGAATACATTTTATGAGTTATTCTGTGCCACACAAGAAATGGGTATACTCTTTGTATTCTACACTATCTTCTGTTTAAGAAATGAGTGAAATCTGTGTAACTTTCTCCAAGAAACATTTTTCATAAAATCTGTTGGTCCACCAAGAGGAAGACACAAGAAAATTTACACCTGCATTTTGGAATGGCACACATCCCTATTTTACTTTTACAACAAACCATGTAAATCCCTTGGACTGCTGTGAACTTGAACCTGGCTTAGCAGGTCCAAGTCCATATTCTAGCCACAGTACTATGCAGTTTATATTTGTTTACCATGTAAAGTAATAGTAGTGGTTGTTCATATGATTTCAACTTGCAACAACCAGTTCTTCATTACCTGTAACTGTGTGTAGCATCCCATGCCCCTTTAAAATGTTCATAAGTCCATGTTAAACTGTAAACTGTACCAGTTTTATTAATACCAGTTCTTCTGCAGCCATGATGAAGATATTTGGCTAGAGTAGTAAGAATCTTCCCTATTAACTTTGCAGGACTGTTCACTTATTAGTACAGATAAAATGAAATATGTAGGGCTTGCAGGCAAGTTATAATACTACAGACAAATTTGTATTAGCCTATTTGCTCATATATATTAGTGTTAGTCATTGTTGTGGGCAGGGAAGAGGCATTAATGCACTGTCTGGGCATGTAAAAGCACTTCTTATTCAACTTAATTATTGGGCATGTGAAAACTTTCAAGATGGAGATAACCCTCTAATTTCTCCTTGCAGGAAAACTAGGATATAAAATTAAATTCAAGGGTTGGAGCAGCACAATTGTTTAGAAGATTGTCTTTTTGAAAAATGTGTTCTGAATTCACAACTAGCAATAACAAATCAACAGTAACATGGGATTTTGCTAATCCTAGAACCTATAAACAAACTGATAATGTTAATAAGATTCAATAATAGAATATAACTCCATTAGAGATTCAAGTGTTCTGTCTAAATATTACACACTGCTCCTTTGCTCAACTCTTTGTACACAAGACACCAGAAATTCATTATCTGTAGATGCAGCATTTAGTGTGTTTAATGATAGTTAATCTCTATTTACATTCTGGAAGATTTTGTGGAAAGAACAAAAGTCAATTTGAAAGTTATTTCAGTCCTTTAAGACAGTCCAGAAGGAAGCAGAAGCTTTAGAGAGAAAAACCAAACCAAACAGCACAACGTAGAAAACCAAAACAATGACAACAACCAACTCTCCCAGCTCCTCTTCCCCCAGATCTTGTATGCACTTCTGAGTGAAGAGGGCAAGAGAGGGCTCCCTGAGCCTACTCATTTTGCATGCTTTGATGCCAGGTGCTCATTATAAATTCAGTAGCAAGCTTTAGAAAAGGATAAGAGCAAAGTAGGTGAAATCATAGACATTTTCCTCCCAGCTGTATTTGCTGACAGTGAAGCACAGGGGATTAAGAGGGACCATGAGAAGCAAGAGATTATAAAAAATCCTTTAAAAGGCAGAATTTTAAAAAGAGGGGGGTCTAATTAGCATTTATGTATCACTTCATTCTTTGTTACACAGCTGCATTCATATTCCACTAGGCACACACTCCTCTTTTTGGATGCACACCTTAATGTTGTTAGGGATTTTGAGTGTGTCAGAGAAGCCGAGAGCAATGCCATCAAGAGGCTAGACTCTATTATGAAACTGGACTCCTAGTAGGGTCACCCAAGGTGGAATGGTCAAAGCTGACACACCAGACTAAGATGCATCCACCCTCTCCAAGGGTAATGGCCACATCAGAGACATACTAATGGCAGCAAGAAAATTTTGGAGGGCAGTACTGGGCCTCAGTGGTAGCTGAAGGTGACACTGGTGGATGATTGTTCACAGACAATGGCAGTAAAAGAATCCTAATGCCAAAATATAATTTAAACAATATTTCTGATGAACTTAAAGTCCATCTAAAGAACACATTTGCATTACTAAACTCAACTGATAGTGAATGGAAGAACTGTGAATTGAAACCAAAGATATTATTAGGAAAGAATACCAAAATATAATTGCTGTAGTAAAAAGAAAAGAGCTTAGCTGGATGATGGAAGAAACACTTAACATTTTAATGGACTGGCAAAAACCAGAATTAAAAAGTGACAGTAGTAGTGTTGGAATCCTGAATGCAGATTTTCAATGACTGCCACATAGAAACTAATAGAACTATTAGTCAGTGGAAAGAAATGAAAGGAAACAACAAAAGAGGAAAAACAAGAGATTTATTTTGGGACATCCAAGAAATCAAAGGGAAATTTAAGCCTAGATTATGAATACTGAAAGACAACAGGAAAGCACACTATCTTACTGGGAAAAAATAAAGAGAAGGTGGACACAGTACACCAAAGACCTAAACAGAAGAGATAAAAGGATGACAGATTCCTCTGAAGAGAAATCTTATGATGAAGGACCTGCAGTTCTACAAAGTGAATCAAAAGCTGCCCACACTTCTGCATTGGCATGTTATAACATGAGTGTAATCATGTATAAATGAATACCTTCCCTTGGCTGTCCATCTGTTGTTCTCTATGGTGATTAATGGTATAAGGGAAAAGGTGATGAGAATGTGTGTGCTTAATATAGGGAGTGCAACTCCACTCCTCAGAATTTGATTAGTATTATTGGCACTAGTTTTGCCTCCCTGGACATTCTCTAGCATTTTTGCCAAAGGAGGAACTTCTAGCTCAATGATTTAGGTATGGGAGGGAGTTTGATTCCCCACTGTGTCTCCTTGAAAGGAGTTGGACTTGATGATCCATAGGATCCAGCTCTGCAGGTCTAAGATTATGTATTACATTTTCTCCTTTTCACTTTATAAAAACTTTCAGCATTAATTTTAGCCCCATGTGAGGCTTCTTGGTATGCCTATGATGTAGGGGAGTCAGGAATTGCGTAATCAAACTGCCAGGAGTAGAGATGGGCATGAACTAAAAAACAAATCACCAAATTCATTCAAAAATAGCTAATTCATCAATTCGTATTCATATGAATCAACGCCCAATGAATACGAATCAATGAATTTTTAGTGACTTCTGATTCATTGATTTGCTTGGTGAAGATTGGGTTTCCCCAAGCCAGCTGCTAAAAGGCACTTTCCTGGGGGAGCCCTCCTTGTGGGTATATAACTTGGACATCGAAAACCCAAACTTCACCAAGCTTGTAGAGCTTGTAGAGGAGTGTCAGGGGAAGCCTCCCTCCAGATTTGGTGTCTCTAGATGCTTGGGAGGGGCATTTTATAGGGTTTTAAATTAAAAAATGAATTGACAAATCAATTCATCAGAAAAAAATAGTTAATTCATAATTGCAATTCGTCAACCTTGATCAATCACAAATCAAAACAAATCACCATTTTTCTGATTCATGCTCATCTCTAGCCAGAGTTTTAATTAACAAAGACAATGGTGTTATACCCCCCTTACTCCAAGCTCTCCTATTATCTCCCAGCCAATCTGCAACTTTCATAACAACTGGAGTGTAAATAGATTTTCTGGTATAGTATTATGAGCAATCCCTATCAGGAAAAAATCTGGTGTGTTCAAAGAACACTGCAATGTGTGTGGCATGTTCAATGCCAACCCTTCAGGGTAAGTTTCCTTGACTATCACTTTTGCCACTGCATCTCTTGATAGCAGGTGGCCATCACCTGCTCTGTGCACTCAGGCAGAAGCTAAGCCTTTTTTTCTGGTACTCTGTTCAGAAGTAAAGTTGATCAGGATTGGTCTTGTTCTTCTCAGCTCCTTCCTTATTGTAACTTACAGTAAATGCTAAGACAAATTCAGGTAGTCTAGGCGACATGGGTTGCTGGATGGATAGTTCAATGAGTTGAGTACCTGGGTGCAGGGCCAGAGGTCAGAAGTTTGATTCTCCATTGTGCCTTTTAGGAGAAAGTTGAACCTGTAGAGCCTTGGGAAAGCTGCACAATCCCAGGTCACCCCCCAGAAAAAGGAAATGGCAAACCATTTCTTAATATTTTATACCTAGAAAACTCTGGAAAGCATAGCCATAAATTAGAATTGATTTGACGGCACATCAGGATAACAGGCATTTTTTCTTTAACTTAGTCCAGTGATCTAATGAAGAAAGTTTATTTAAAAGGAAATAGGTAGACCAGGGTAGTAAGAATCCACAGCAAAAGAGGAAATAAAATTGTATCCCAACAATGGTATCTATCTGGCTTTACAAAGAAGTAAGTTGTTGAAGCAACTAGGTTGTATCAGTGGTCCCTTATCAGTGAAATACTTTGTTTGGTCAAGATTAATGGTTTGGGACCAGGCCAGTACCCTTTGCTAAGTGTTTCATACAGTTCCAGGTGAGGTGGTTACAAATGACAAGTTTACTCTGATCAAGGAGAGGGGGCTCATGCAGACTGTAAGTGTCCTAAGGAGATAGCAGCTAGAGCCATCAATTGACAGAGGAGATGTTACCTTTCCTGTCAGACTGTTTTTGTGTCATTTAAGAGGTTGCAGAATATGATGGGCCAAGGCTGCCAACCCTCATGAAGTCCTGTCACTGTGGCAAAAATTAAGCTGACAAACAGATCAGATCTTCGCTAGCTTCATCTTGAATGGATATTGAAGACCCATTAACGTAAAATATTTGCTCCTGAGGGACCTAAAAGGACTAGAACTGGCTTATTGATATTAATTAACATATCTGTCTGCATTTACCACTAAAACACTGCTTGTTCCTCCTTTGAAATTACTATAATGTACAGGCTTCCTAAATTGGAGGTGTAGGGGCACAGAAAACAGTGAAAAGAATCGTATTCTCTCTATCTAAAATGCAATGTAAATGCTATGCATTATTGTGAGGCTTTACACTAAAAGAGACAGCATTATCCTTAAGTACACAAGACTTGAACTGTAAAGAGTCTATTCAAGAAACTTAGGAAGAGCTATCAACAATGGACAATGCTGTAGTGAAACCCTCACAATAGCATGTAGAATAATTTCAGGGTTTTGTCTGTGTTTAATACTACTTTTACTGTGCATGTGAATGAGCTAACATTTGAAGTGAATCCAGAACAGCAGGCATCAAATGCACACACAGTATGGCCATAAACTGACTAATGGGATGACATCAAGTAATCCATTTGTTTTGGAAGATAATTCTACCTTGTGGCTTGTGGTCATCAAATGCTCATAACATTTACACATAAGAGGAACTACACATTTTCTCTGCAATGTAGTTCTGAAACTTCATTGCACAGTACAGGTATGTTATGTGTGCTCACAAATGGCTTAATTGTGCGCCATATTCAAAACCACATGCAACTCTCCAATCAGCACAATGTAAAATCTGCATCACTGCTGTATGTCATATATGCATTAGCACCAACTATTAGCATGTCTGAATTAGAGTTTGGGTATACAGTCATGCTTTCACCCTTTCATCACTGGACCTATGAACGAACACACACACACACACACAAAGTGGGGGGACCTAAAACCTAAAAAACAAAAACACACAAAAGGCAGTTTTGACCTTATAAGCATCCTTAAGCTGCAGTGATTACAATACATTTTCACAGCCTGAGTTCACTATGCTATCTGAGGTCCTTATTTAGCTTTCACCAACAGACATTCCATCCCTGCTCCATTTTTCTGGTAACACTTGGTAAAAGGGCATGCGGTCTGACCTCATTGTATTCTCCCAACTCTGCTCCATTCACTGATGCTGCTTGGAGACATCATGCTAAACATGATGACATCACATAACACGATTCTCTTATCAAGTTTTACCAGTGGATCATAAAGCAGGATCCCATTTCACATTTCTTTTTATCCAGAAATGTGGTGTGGATAAACAGAAGTCACAGAAGCTCTTTAATACTTATTTGAGACATTTATTTTTTGCCCTTCTACTAAAAACAAAGGGCCTTGAAAAATAGAAGGCTACAACTTTGATCTGTTCTAGCCATCATAAAGAGATACTGTAGGAGATGATGAGAACTGCAGGCCAAAAACTTTGGTGGGACAAAAGTTGCCCACCTCTGGTATAGTTATGTGCCATCAAGTTGGAACTGTGATAAAATGTTGGTGCCACTGTTTTTTTCCCTCTAGTGCTCTTGCCACATTACTGCTATTTGTGTTATATTTTAGTGTTTTGTCATGAAGCTTTGTTTTAATCCTTTGCAGCCCAGAATAGTGCTTCAGCACTACTGGGGTGGTATATAAATTAAACAAACAAACAAACAAACTGATTATAGTGACCCTAATAGGGCTTTCAAGGTGAGATATTTGGTTTTCCCAATTCCACTCCTCCAGTGAGTTTCCATGGCTGAGCAAAGATATGAACCCTGTTCTCCAGAGTCCATCACTCTATTCACTAGAATAAAATGTGATCTTTCTGATGCTGAACATCTATTGTCTTCCTCTGTCATCTGTTTACACTAATTTCCTTTACGGTGGTTGTCTCAGATTTCCTCTAAGGTGGTGTCCTCACATAACTTTGTTGTTGTTTAGTCGTTAAGTCGTGTCCGACTCTTCGTGACCCCATGGACCAGAGCATGCCAGGCCCTCCTGTCTTCCACTGCCTCCCGGAGTTGGGTCAAATTCATGTTGGTAGTTTCGATGACACTGTCCAACCATCTCGTCACATAACTTACACCACCCCTATCCCCATAACTGGTGGCTAAGGATGATATCAGTTGTAAGTCCAATGGATCTACAATACATGAGGCTGGGGAAGGCTGATTTTTATGATACTTATCTGCCAGTCTAAAAACACATTGCAGTGCTGAGCAGTTTTCTGTTTAACTCCTAATTTCCACATGGAAACCCATCTAACCACCACATTCCTTTACTTTTCCTTAACCTCATGCATATTTATATGCCAATTATGAAGATCCTAAGGTATAAATGCATTAAGGGACTATGATTTAATGTGCTTGAGTCTATTACATGGTATAATGCAATTACTGTTTGATGTCCAATTTACCTCAACACTTTATTTCATAACTGTCGCTAAGTTATTAAGTAATCTCAGTCCAGGAATGGGGGGAGAGGAATCCACTGGACAAATATATCACTCGTCTATGAAATCTACATATTTTCTTTGGAAAAAAAAATACGAGACTTAGACAGAAGCATTACAGCAGAAAATGAGATGTCTCCCCAGCTAAATTTATAATAAGAGAAGTGCTAGGCAACCAGTATGCATGGGTGGGCCTTCTGATATATTTGTACTGTAATCATGTTGTCACATTTCTTTTACATTCTTCTACAGTTCCAAGAATGGTGTGCACTATTTTATGGTCACAATAAGCACCCTGTGATGTTGGTTCACCTAAAACAGAGTGACTGGCTCAAAATCACCTGATGAGATTCATTGCTGATTGGGGATTTGAACTCACAACCTTCTCTTGCACTCTACTCACTACTCTGGGACCAGCGCTTAGAAGTCACATGTTACAAGTAACAACATTATCTGTAACACATTGGTTGCTATCCTGTTGCTTAGCACTGCAAATTGCAACTAAAGAAGGCTAATTAAATCAATGAATTTATGGAAAAGTTGACCCACCAAATCCTCATTGATTTCAATGGCGCTACTCTAGTTGTCTACTCTGGTTCAATGGGCCTACTGTTATCAGCTCTGCAAAACAACAGGATTTTAGTAATCATTTTTTGGGGAAAATAATTTTGTTTTTAAGTAATGGAATAACATATGTCATTTTTTGTGTGTGTAATGGGTATCATTTACTCACTATTTTGAAAACATTGCTTTAAGGGGTCATTAGGCTCTTTTTTTGGTATTTTTAGGTGCATTATGAGTATTTGAATTTTTTGTTTGTTTGTTTGCTGTTTTTCTCCCTACAGGGGACCCAAGGTGGCTCACAACTACTGAAACTATATAAAAATCAACAAAAGTAACTAAAAATAATATTTTGCACTTGTAATAATGAGGAACTGGTAACTTTTAACAAGTCACCTTGAGAAATCAATAAACAAAATGAAATTAATTTTTAAAAATAATTTTAAAACTAACATAATATGCATACACTTGGCAAACCCATTCAAAATTCTGGTGGCCATTATCTGTATCAATTTAAGCTTTTAAATCATTGTCCAGAATGCTGTCTTGCATAAATATTGTATTTGTTTGTAATTTCCTTTAAAGTTATTGGTTTAATTAATCTGCTCCATGTTTTTAACTCATAGTTGTTTTATTAATTCCATTGTTAGACACCTTGAGTCTTGTTTTATGGGTGAGAGTCAGAGAATTACTCTAATTAATAATTGAATACAGATGGCAGTGCGGTAATGCAGCTGGAAGATTACGTCTGATCAACATGGACAATTTGTCCTTGTTCAGAAAGGACTGCCGCTAGCAAAACAGTTGAACCCAGCAGGAGCCACTGCATGCTACTGAAGCCACAGAAGTCTCAAGAGAACAAAAAACTGAGAGATGGCTTGCTTAAACCTTACTTTTGTCCAAATCTGAATCTGAAAAGCATGGACACTTCCATGCACAGCCTCTTTCATTCTCCTTTATGAGTAGCCATCTATAGTATATACACACACATTACAATAGATACCTCCTCCTGTGTCTGAAGAGCAATCCTGTGCAATCCTCTAAGTTTGCCAACCTTTTTTTTAACCTAGAGGAAAACACTGCAGACTGGTGACTCCACTTTTGTAGGTGAGTAGGATGGCTTATATCCACTCTAGGTTTTAGTTGGAACCTTAAAGGAGATATCCATACTTCTGAATGTATTTGGGGTACATGATTCAGTACCATGGATAGCTCCCATTCTATTTGTGGCCTAGGATTCAACACATTGAATAGCTTCTATTAAATTCAGACTAAATTGAAGACCACATTCACCATGCATGCAACTACTGGAATCTCCACTAGCAGGAAGAAAGCCAGATGAAGATCAAGACAGAAATTTGATTTCTGCCACTTTTTGCGAAATCCTGTTGCTTAGTTATGTTTGTGGAGGCCAAAAGGCATAGCTTGCAGTGGCTTCTCACTGGCAATTAATAAATCCCTATTTGGACTTCTGGGTGTGTGCCAAGCTATTGAGTAGGCATGCATCGAAAATTCAAAATGAGGATTTGCTATTTGCCGCTGGGAAATCTACTGAAAGTTACTCTGTCTGACTTCCTCGGGCATAACTATGCAACAGGATTTTGGCCACTATATTTTTCACTTCCAGAAAAAGTAGCTTGTGGGATCTTCTTCAAGTACCTTAAATAAGATGGTTGAAATCCTGTTGCTTAGCATAAGAAGATTAGTAATATTGTCTGTTCCTATCCAGCATAAAAAGAGACTCTGCCACAATTGTACCAACCCAGCATCCAGGTGCACCCCAAAGAATTGTGGCACAGATTTTCTTTCACAGCCAGGAATGGACTGAATATTGTGAATTTTCTTACACTAAGCAACAGGATTTCAACTATATGTTTTGACCAGGGGATGGGCACTGCATGTTGCTCCATCTCAGGCAGCAAAATGTATTGGATTAGACCGTAACTGAGGAACATAAATGAGTTATTTAATTGAAATGCATTCCAATGATCTAGTGAACATATTTTTGTGTAAAACAAAGTAAGTGCCAAAGCAATCCAGTGTCCTAATAGTAAAACATACTGAAGCCCACTATACTTAATAATACCAGGCATGGGGTAAATGATTGCAAGTCTGGCATGTAGGCAGACAAATTAGCTGTTTTCCTGCATTGAGCAGGGGGTTGGACTTGATGGCCTTGTAGGCCCCTTCCAACTTCACTTTTCTATGATACACCTTGCTATTACAATTGCTTTTGCCATCTAGAGCAGCATCTGGAATTATTCTGCATTATTCCAACAGAATATGGAAAACGTTCTTGAACTCTACCTTGTCTTCCCTAACACATGGGGAAGGGGTTGATAGCCATACATTTTGTGCTTGTGTGTTTAGTTTAGTTTTTTTTATTATTAAATTTGAATTCAGTTTTCTGGAAATGCATGCATTTGCCTTTACCATCTCCTAAGTACTTTGAAGAGAATGCAAACTAGTTCAAAAATATGTATCAAACTCATATTCCATATGGTTCCACAGAAAGGAATATCAGGCTTCTGTTCCCCTTCTTTAATTTTGATCCTGTTTATTTCTACAAGTAGTCTCCAAGTCTATAATATCAAGATGATGATGATGACAAACTATTTCCAAATATTTTTTTTAAAGAAGTGTTTTATTCAGCTTAGCATTTAACTGCAGAAGAGAACTGCCTGGCAAGTCACTATGGCCTCACCCCTCAACACAGTGCACAGTAATGAAATGTCATTTCTTAAATGATATAAGATACATTTTTGAAATGAGCAAAAAATAAATATTAGCCAGACTACAGGCTGTAATGATAGCAAATAAGCCACTGTCCATATGATTATTACATAGATCATGGAAGAGCCACCCCACAACATATGTGTATTGACTTGATTGCCTATGGTGTCCCTATGTGTATACAAAAGAGTGAGGTGTGCTAGTACCTCCTGACACAAACTGTATCCAAGAACTTGTCATACAGATTGGGACCAATCCACCCTCAACTGTTAGGGAGGTGGCCTGAACCAATTTGTTCTTCAGTTTGTGCAAGTATTTCTTAGGTTTCCTGATCAGCACTTTAGGAAAAACAAAACAAAACAACTGAGAATGGGGAATACAAAGGGGCACAGGGGTGGGGGTAATATGAAGGACCAATTTTGGGAATGTGCTAGACCTTAAATAGAGGATTGTATCTGTTTACATTTCAGACAGTTATGCATTTTCAGGTATGGGTTGGTGGGTGTGCGTGTATGTGTGTGTGTGTGTGTGTGTGTATTTGCCTCCAAAGTAGTATGCATCAGGAAACGAGTAACTAGCCAGACCACTCCAAAATGGCAAAGTGGCAGCAGTGATTCTTCTAGTTGGTAACCTAGCTTCCAAAAATATACCAAGATAACACACAAAAAATTAATGCACCTAAGATCTAACATGAACAGAAAGGCTGAGTTGAATTGAAAAGCACCCAGTCCTTCTTACTTGTGCCAACAGACTACAAGATCAGCAGGCACTGGCATTTTTTCAGTGTGCCAACAAGAATGGAAAAACATAGAAAGGGGGCAGATTGTCCCTAATATTATTGTGACCTATCCTATGAAAACCAGCACAAGATAGAATCCATCCATCCATCCACACTTCCTCAGAATCCTAACAATGCAATGCATAAGTATAAGATGATTAATTTAAAAAAAGAAAGGAAATCCTTGAATGCAACAGCTAGCCTAAAAACAACATAGGACTTCCCCTCCACCATGCCTACATATGCAATGTTGCCCAAGCAACTACAGGGAATTAAACGGAGATCCATGATGTCACTCTAAGCCCTCTCCAGAGTCCCAGTGGTTGGACTGTCCATGAGAACTCTGGGGTTTCATTGGTGGTTCAGCTGTCAATCTCCTTCTCCTATAGCACTTCCAAATATTAACAATTACTCCTGATTCAATCCATTTTGCAACTTTTCTCTGGGACAGTGTACATTCTTACAAATCAATATCTGCACAAAGGTCCACTGTGCATCATCAGGAACTCTTCTTTCTCCAAGGTCCTCATGCATGTCATACATGAAAAGACAGACAATCAACTCAATACAGCTAGTTGGGGGGATGGGAGTTGCCATCTGTTCCACCTGATAATTATCAAGCGAACAATACTTAAATTATACTTGTTGTAACTATTTCTGCTTATTTGTGACCATTACTGTCCACCATAGCAAGCAGCTGTTTCCATTTGCTTATATTATCAAAATTAAAAGATGAACCTGAAAGTGATATAAGAACCAGCTGTGACAAAAGACTCAGCCATGTGCCTTCTCAAGAAAATAAAGTTTTGAGACATTTTGAAGTATTTCGGCGTGAATGCATGGGCTGTTTTACATGCAAAAGTCAACACAACTATGCTCATATTTTGAGATACATCCTGCTATTTTGTTATTATTTTTGGTACAGTCTTCTTTGTTTGCTCTTATCAGAGATAGTCCAAGATCCTAAAATATACACAACTAGTTATGTAAGCCCAAGGGAGTTTCAGCTTCATGTTTTTCATAATAATAATAATAATAATAATAATAATAATAATAATAATAATAATAATAATAATAATAATAATAATAATAATAATAATAATAGAGCTGACTACAACATTTTGATTCCTCTCAAAAAGATTATCCTCAGTGGGTTTCCTCAGTCAAGAAAAGGCAAACCATGCAAAGTCACCATCCCCTCTGACAGTTCTTACTTTCTTTGGGTGCTCCATGCCAAGAATGAAAGTAGCCAAGCTTTGAAGCAGGTTTAAATCTTTAATTGTTCCTCCATCCTCACCCCAAACAAGGTCTGGGTGGGAGTTTCAGAAGCAAGAACAAAAAGGACTGGTACATCCACTGAAGCTGTCAAGCAAGGAGAGACGGTAGTCTCAGGATATAAAATGGGTAAGGTAAAAGGTAAAGGTTCCCCTTGACATTTAGTCCAGTCGTGTCTGACTCTAGGGGGCGGTGCTCATCCCCGTCTCCAAGCCATAGAGCCAGCGTTTGTCCATAGACGGTTTCCGTGGTCACGTGGCCAGCGCGACTAGACACGGAATGCCGTTACTTTCCCACCATGGTGGTACCTATTTATCTACTTGCATTTGCATGCTTTCGAACTGCTAGTTTGGCAGGAGCTGGGACAAGCGACGGGAGCTCACTCCATCACGTGGATTCGATCTTATGACTGCTGGTCTTCCGACCTTGCAGCACAGAGGCTTCTGTGGTTTAACCCACAGCGCCAACACGTCCCTTTGTAAAATGGGTATCAATACTTTATTCAAAGATAAGCCCAACGCATTTAGGCTCTTGCACTTTTAGTCTTCTTCAGGGGCACTGAAATTATGCTTATGTAGAATCTGTCTCTGAGGATATTTTTGTGGACAATCTATCACTTCTTTTATCCATTTTACATCCTGGGACTACCATCTCTCCTTGCTTGACAGCTGGGAGTTTCAGAAAACCTTTTCAGATGAGATGCTTAGATATTTGTATATCTGCTCTTCAAAAAGCAAAACAAATTGCAAACTGCTCGATACAACTAAAAGCACTCTTTACTGTATATTCCAAATGTAATCTGATTTTATCAGTTATTCTTTTATATTGTCATTAATATACACAAACTCCAGTAAATAACTTCAGGTGTGTAATGGAGATTATGAGTTAAGGAAATATGATTAAGCTGTAAGCACAGTTATGATAGTTTAGTTTTGAGCAATGAAACATAATGGCTGGTCACTAGTGTTTGTTCCTTTTCCACTTAACTCTTTCTCTCCTGTGGTTCTTTATTATTCAATGATATCTCAAGTCCCAGTATCATACCTACAGCAAACAGTCATTCCAATGTTAACCCCAATGGTAGGTCAGTATTGTGTTAATGTGCCTCAGGCAACCATTTCAAGGTAATGTCAAATGAGTTGAGCACACAGCAGAAATATCGCAATTGCTTCTGCAATTTTGTCCTGTGAGAACAGAAACCTGAGAATAGTGTTATTTTTCAAAATATACAGCCAAGCTTATAAAAGAAAATGTAACCTATTAAAATCCTATCAAAAGAAATAGTTGTCTCGTGTCCTCCCTTGTGCACAATAGGCATCAGTTCCTCAACAAAGATTACTACATTATTTAGCTTTATAAAAATGCCAATGTCAATGAAGTCAGCAAATAGAGCATGCAAATGAAATCAGAGAAAAACCTATCAATGTATTTCTATTGCAAGTTTTATTTGACAATTAACAGAATTAAATCCAATTTTTAAACACACACGAACACAGCGATTAAACTGCTTTTGCACATTCTGTCATTAATGTAATGCTTTTTAATGAAATAGAATTGAAAGATATCATGTGAAAACATTTGGTTCATTGATTTCCCTTCCACTGCTCAAAAATAGAAGACCAGTAATGGGTGGGGTAATCATTATTGCTGTAGTTATCTTTAAAGGAACAATTCATTTCTGTGTTACACTTGCTTTCTTTTGGACTGCATTAATGTAAATATTTGGTGTCATCGCCCACTCAGATATACAATATTTTATTCCTGGCTACAGGTCTCTATGAATAGCTTATTTCTTATCTTTTCTATTGTTGGGCTGTTCTGCCTACACATTTATTTAATAACAGCATTTACCATTTTCTAAACATAACAACATCATAAGTGTGTTCTGTAGAGACAAACCGGGCCTTTATTGGTGCAAGGGTGATCTCTTTTTAAACCCGGAGGAGAGTCTTCCGTTATATGAGATAAGAACAATTAAAGTGCTTCTGAATGGATACAGAGTGCCTTCCCTTACCAATGAAATACATAGACACCACTTCCTCACTTTAGGCATTAGAAATAAGGACCTCAATGTCACAGGGTGATGTCTCTATGTAAGTCTGAATCCCAGAGTCTCTTTTCTTCTAGGGATTAAAGTTTGTGAGACACTGAACTGGACTGAAATGTTTCACCTATTGTTCCATGTGCCCAATAGATTTGCCTCACAGAACTCTAGGAATAATACTGAGAACCACACATACCCTTATCTGTATAGCCCCACCCTGAGTTTGGCCTCTTGGCCATGCCACAGTGTGAAAAAAAGGAAGAACCCAGAAGGACATATATAATATAGACAGAGGGATGGAGAGGGGAAGGAAGGAAGGAAGGAAGGAAGGAAGGAAGGAAGGAAGGAAGGAAGGAAGGAAGGAAGGAAGGAAGGAAGGAAGGAAGGAAGGAAGGAAGAGAGAGGGGGGGAGAATTAAACTCAACCGAAAACTGTGAGGGACTTGCATCTTCAAAAACTAGGACCAAGTTCTACTCCTACCACAAATCTGTTTTGAAGCTTTGGGCCATTATCTCTGAACCTCAAGTTCTCTGGTGTGGAAAACCAGAAACAACAGTGCTCTGCAAAGACCAACACAATAAAGAGAGATAACATTAATTTGCAAATCAAATGTGCTGGCAAAGATTCATTGGCATACTTCCATATCCAGTGCAAGAGATTCAGGACTTTCTTCACCCTCCTTACTGCAATCCGGCACAAACCTGCTGCCAGCCCTCCAGTGCCAGATTTAAGGATGTACAGAGGCTGAAGAAGGGATCTGGCAGAAGTAGCAAAGGTCAGGAGAAGAACACTACTGGATTCTGGTCATTATATAAATTAGCAGTAGTAGAAAATGGCACCATTTATGTCACTCATGTCAAACTCTGTAAGAAGAATGCCCGCATGACTACGGGATCCCCCATTCACTTCTGGGCAATTAAAAAAAAGAGAGAGTTGTAAATGCAAAATTAAAATCATCACTAACTTTGCTTCTCTGGTACTTTCCACTCTTCCTTCCTTAAACCTGAGCCTCGAGGCACAAAAAGCAATAAGGAGTTTGTTAACGCTAAGAACAAATGAAGCCCTGCCTCAAGCATCCCCTCCTGCATCCTTTTTTTTACCAGCGTCTGCCAGAACGAATTCGGTCCCTTTCACACAAAATGCTTGTACAGCAGGCGGGGGGTAAACAAAAGCTGCCTCGCTTCCTTGGCAATTTACCGCCTGAAAAACGCGGTTCCTCTACAGATTAAAAGAGCGGCGGCGGGGGGGGGGGGGGGAAAGAGAGGTTGTGAGGGAGACAGAAAGAAAGAAAGGAAAAGCACGGGAGGCAGGTAGTCTTTCTAGGGCACCGCGCGCGCGCGCGCTCCCCTTTCCCGCGCGACGCTGCCCGAAGAAGCAGATGGAAAGTCCGACCCTCTGAGGAGAAATCCTTCACAAAGGAACCCCTCCGGAGGAGGTGGTTCTCCTCCCTTCAGCGAGCTGACTGTTCTCCTCTCCAAATCTCAAGGCATTCACGTTCAGGCAAACATTCAGCCTAGACAAGGGTGCGGGGAATCAAAACCACCCCTCAGTGAACCTCCTCTTCACTTCTCCACGCGCGTCCACTTCTCCGGACTTCACGAGAAGCTCAAATCAATCAAACACACAAAAAAAACCCCAAAACAAAACAAAAGGAGGAAGAAGAGCGTCGAAATGTGCCGCCTTACCTTGGTCCTCATCGGAGACAGAAGTCCTTCCATTTTGGTTTCTTCCTCATGCCAACCCCCTTTCAGCAACTTCGTCTCTCTTTTTGTGCTTCAAGTATCCCATGCGCATGAAACCATGTCAAGACGCGCCCAGGAGCGAGTCTCTCCTCAGAGAAGCTCCCTCCGGGCAGCAGCGGCGCGCCGCCACAGCCAACCTGCCCGCCTGCCCGCCTGGCTGCAACTCCTTCCCTCGCCCACCGCGGGGGAGCGGAGCACCGCTTTCCAGAGGGAGCCTTCCCCTCACATGCTCCCTCCCTCCCTCCCCCTGTGCATAATGTGTCTGCAACTGCGTACCACGGTCGCTGCCAAACGCTCCCCCTTCTTATGCAATGCTTTCAGACAATAAGAGAAGGGGTCCGAGGGCAAACTCGAGGAGGGGGCAGGTGTCGCGGGACAAGTGGAAGGTGTGGGCTACCTGTGCGTGGGGTGCGGGAGAGTGAAGGCTGATTACAGCCCTGCCTTTGCAATCAGTGGAACTCAAAGGAAGGGAAAGGAGACATTAACGAACGCCAGAACCCCTTTTAGAGGGCACAACATTTACGGATCCTATGGCCTGAAGTAAAAATAGGCTTATCTTCAACGTAGGGAAACACAAGAGGTGTTAACACCCTTAAATGCATTGTGTGTTAAATGGGGGGAAAGGACAAACGACTGCTTTTTAGGGCTGCTGCTGTTTTTAGGGCTGGTGAGAATGGGAAATTCAAGGTGCAGTTCTTTATGGGAGGTAGATGGAAGGCATATTTCAGTCAATGGTGGACTTCTGACGGATTTGCAATGGTGGACTTCTGGCTGATTTGCAAAAGTTGGCAATAATACATGAGTAGCAAGAACAGCAACAAAATTGCCTCCACACCTACCCACTTGGCAACACATAGACAATTATATAGCTGAAATTGAGATAGAGTAACCATGAATGGGAAGGGACGTGGTGGCGCTGCGGGTTAAACCGCTGAAGCCTCTGTGCTGCAAGGTCAGAAGACCTGCACTCGTAAGATCGAATCCACGCGACGGAGTGAGCCCCCGTCGCTTGTCCCAGCTCCCGCCAACCTAGCGGTTTGAAAGCATGCAAAATGCAAAAATGCGAGTAGATAAATAGGTACCACCTCGGTGGGAAGGTAAACGGCGTTCTGTGTCTAGTCATGCTGGCCACGTGACCACGGAGGATTGTCTGTGGACAAACGCTAGCTCTATGGGTTGGAAACGGAGATGAGCACCGCCGTCTAGAATCGGACACGACTGGACAAATTGTCAAGGGGAACCTTTTTAACCATGAATGGATTTCTGTGTGGAAGGAAAGTGGTCCCCATACAATTTAGGTACTCCTGAGCTGGTGAGCTTGAGCAATCAGGAAGGGTCTACCTCCATGTCCCGGTGGCTCCTCACAGGTCCCTGCCAAGGATACCTGGCAGCATGGGTGGATCCCTTCTCTTGGGCATTACCCAGAATGAACTTGTCATTGGAGCCAGGAGACTGGAGAGGCCCAAAGGGGTGGGGAGAAGGGGAAAAGCCCACCAAGGAAAACTTCTACCAGGAGAATATAAAGGAGGCAGGGGAAGAGCTGGAGGTGGTCACCAGGAAAGAGGAGGAAGAGAGTGAGGTAGAGCAGATGCCCCAGAGTGGAGTGGAGAAGAACTGAGCCCTGCTGTGCACACCAGCTTTAAGGCATCCAGAGTCCTCCTTTGGGATCTTTCTTCCCCTACTCACTGTTGAAGGAGCTCACAAGAGATGACCCTATGAAGCTGGGCAAGGGAGAGACCAGTATGCTGGTTGCACCTGAACGCAAGAGGAGAAGTCCAGCAGAATAGAAGAATTTAACCCTGATCCAGCAATGTCATCTGTGATGTGGGTGGCAATTCAAATTTGCCAATTGGCAAAGGGCAATAGAGAAAGGAGGCTGAAGGTCTGCAAGCCTTGACTGTTGTTTGGACCATACTGGTGTTGGATGCAGTGAAAGAAACCCTTCTCCATACCCTGGGAAGAGACTAATAGTAATGCCCATATGGATGACATAGTGAAGAGATGTGGAGTAAATAGTTCATAATAAATGTTTGTTACTTGGTTGACTACTAATTCTGTGTCCGCTTCAGCATGATGAAGGACACCAAAGTATGGTGTGTGGTCCCCATCCATCTAGAGGAGGCATATCCCTTCACAGGTACTTAGGGGGGAAAAGCTCTGTGTTTAGAATTCTTTAAATTTAGGTGAATTTTGGACCAGGCTCTGTGGAATGGATCTCTGTTACAGTAAGAAAACATTTTAAAAAGACTTCCCACAATCTTCAAAGTCTGGAGTGGTATCTCCAAGTGGTATCTTTGAAGACTGAAGATTGTGGGAAATCTTTTTTTAAATGTTTTCTTACTGTACACACTGCAAAACACGATGCAAGATTTCCCTCCTTTGAGTAAGTGATCTTCCTCTGTGCTTCTCTGTGTGCATGTACATGTACTAAATTATCTATCTGGCATTAGCAAACTGCAAATAAAGCATCAAAACTTCATATGAAATCATATTCATTTCAAAGGGGCTTTCATGGGACCTGAGTTTAACTGGTAATAATCATATAAATTAATAAAATAAACAAATATCTTGACAGCAACTCACCAACTTGGAGATTCCACTCCAACTTTGTAGTGCAGTAGCACTGTAGTATCCATGGGGGCTGAGTTCCAAATCACCACCCTGTGGATGCTGAAAACTGTGGATATGCAAACCCTATATAGAGCATAATCTCTGGTTCCCTCTAGTGGCAAATTCTAGTAATACACTTTGGAAAACGCATCCTGGGGGTGGTATTTAATATTTTCAGGTAGTGGATAACTGAAACTGCAAGTATTGATTCCACAGTCCTAATGTATATTCCTCTGATACACCTTTGTAATGGGACACATTTAGGCAAACATACTGACCCTGATTGCAGAATGTTAGTTTACGGGTTCAGCATTTCGTTACAGATCTCACATCATTAGAATCTGGAATCTATTAAGATTCCAAAGACATGATTCAGGCAGGCTTTCCTCACTGAGCGATCATGATTTCCACGTGAAGACTGTGCTTACCTCCTAATGATAAACTCCAAGACAAAGCAAGCTAATTTGCAAACTATCAAGAGATGTGAAAAGCTCTTGCTATGACAACCAGACACTTCCAGCAAAGACATTTACTCTTATAATGATGAGCTCTCTATAATTTCACTAAAATTAGTGGGACTTCAGTTAGTTGTGATTTATTCCATTGATTCCCATGATATTTAAGTACAGCAAAGGATGCTTTGTGCTATATGAGATGGTCTTCCTTTAAGTTGATGAGGGATTTTTTAAAATTTTATTTTATTTTATTTTATTTTTGGTAATGTCTAGTAGTCATGGAACAGGTATTTAGTAATGTCTAGTACTCATGAAATAGTTAGTGGGACAACAGAAATGCTTTAAAAGCAGTAGCAGAAACATCCTAAAAAGAAAATATTTCAGAAAAGTTTGATGAAATGAAACAAAAGAAAACAATAAAACTTTTTTAGCTGCCTGCCTACAAATGAGCAGGAATGACATCTCTGACTAGGAAGGCTGTTCCTAGAAAACTGTGAAAAGGGTCACCATAAGTCAGAATCGACTTGACAGCTCATAATTATTATTATGGGTGACCAACAGTCCTAGCAGAATGTGGCACGTCTCATTGTGTGGTGGCGGAATAAGGCACTTAACCCGTGGGCTGCCTAATTTTTTACATATATACAAGCAGCATTACATTTTTCATAATTCAAAAAAAAATTATTTTGTCATAATAAAAAAGAAACGTGTATGGTTTTTGTACAAAATCCAAAAACAAAGGGAAAAGTGACTGAAAGCCTTTGGCTACCAAGACTGGGAAGACATTGAAATCTACACTGCCTGATATGAAAATCTGCTAACTACTAGGTCAAGTTGATTCTACAAGCTTGCAGACTCAATTTTGGAATAGAGGGTGCAATCAGACAGTTGCAAAAGTGCTGTGCCTGAGTGCACCAGAAAGGGCCGCTTTAATGGAAGCAATCCTTCTTAAAGTAACCCTTCTGTCTGCTGGGGAAGTCTTCCAGCCCAGCCCACAAAAGCCTTACAGTTGGAACAAAAAGGTTCAGCTTGGGTATGGATTGGGCATTTCTGCATACACTGTGTGACTGCTGGAAAAGAGATTGCACCAAACCGGTCCAAACAGTGATCTATTTCCCTGTGTGATTACACCCTTACTTTAAAAAAGAGATCCTGGGCTCAATATATGGCCGTGATGTACATTGGGGACTTAAGGCAGTGAAAATGAAGAATATTTTGAAAACAACAGAAACAAAGACTCAATATAAGAAACAACAATTTGAACATAAATTAAAGAGCTGGAAAAATAAACCACTACATGGACAACACCTGAGAAATATTGATGGAGAGCATGATCATAATTCAACATGGGCATGGCTAAAATTAGGGATCCTTAAAAAAGAAACTGAAGACTTGATTTTTGTTGCACAAGAGCAAGCACTCCAAACCAATCTGATGAAAGCTAAGATCCACGGAATTAGTGCTAACAGCAAATGTCGACTCTGCCAAGAAAAAGATGAAACTGTGTCACATCTCATCTGTGAATGTTCAAAGATTGCACAAGCAGATTACAAAGTTAGACATGATAGAGTGGCAAAGTTAGTGCACTGGTCATTATGCAAAATATATCACTTGCCAGACCCCAAAACCCCGTGGGTACATCAGGTAGAGAAGGTGTCAGAAAATGAAGAAGTCAAGATGTTGGGGGATTTCCAGATACAAACTGATAGACACCTTGAACATAACATAACAGACGTAGTAGTAATAGTACAAAGAAATGTCTGGGTCACTGACATTGCAATTCCAGGGTTGAAAATAAAGAAATGGAAAAACTAACAAAGCACAGAGACCTGGCAATCGAAACATCTCGGCTCTGGAAGAAACACACTTCAGTGGTCTCCATAGTCATTGGGGCTTTGGGAACAATATCAAGAAATTTCACACAGTACTACAAGCAGTTGCAGATCTCAGAAATCACACCATCAGAGCTACAAAAAACAGCAATAGTAGGAACAGCATAATACTGTGCCGATATTTAACAGATATTTAGGTTTTTAATTAAAACTTGTATCTTACCAGTCATATCTTTTTATATTTGTCTGTGCCTGGTTTTTAACAACAACAACAATGTGCTGACAAGTCATTTATGTCTTATTCAGGGTTTTCTAGGTAGAAAGTACTTAGGAATGGTTTATCATTCCCTTCTTCTGAGGATATCCAGCTTGCCCAAGGCCACATAAACTGGCTCTACTCACAAGAGGCACAGAAGAGAATTGAAAACCCAATCTCCGCCTCCACAGCCAGATACCAAACTTACTGAGCTATCCAGCCAGATTTATTTCAGTCTACCCCTGAAATCAAAATGATGGGGGGCGATTTAGTCTTGAATGACCAATTAAGAGCCATTAACTTTACAAACGTTTTCTCCCTCAGTTGTTGATACAGAACAACCCAACTATCTGCATTTTTTACTCTTGTTATGGTGGGGAGATATTGCACCTGTACTTGCAGATTTACCATTACACCACTGTCAATGGATTTAGACAGGGCTAACCCTACATAAGATCACAGCCTGATTTCAAGAAAGAGAGCCCACTAATTGTGGAACTTACTTGTGTGGCCAATACTTTCCTGTTCTTTGCACCAGAGCAATCCTGCTAAGAGCAACCAGTTAGTCTCCCCATTGTCAGACCTACTGTGATATTCTTCTACCGTGTTTTCCCAAAAATAAGACAGGGTCTTATATTAATTTTTGCTTCAAAAAACGCATTAGGGCTTATTTTCAGGGGATGTTTTATTTTACAGTCATGTCATCTTCTTCTGGTTGATGCACAATGCTGCACAATGGTGGAGGGTGGGGTTTCACTTAGCTGCAGCTTATTTTTGGGGTAGGGCTTATATTGCAAGCATCCTGAAAAATCATACTAGGGCTTATTTTCAGGTTAGGTCTTATTTTTGGGGCAACAGGGTAAGTGAGTGCATATATACTTACGTGTGTATAGTTATTAGTTGCCTCAATATCCTCCAGTGAGCTCAAGGCAACATGACTGTCTTTTCTGTCCTAATTTTTAGCATGTGAGATGGGTTAGCCACCTGTGAGAATGATGGCTTGAGGCCACCCAGTGAGTTTCATGAGTCCAGAGCAGGCCTGATCATTAGCCAAACTGAGGCAGTCACCTCATGCAGCAGGGCAGTGGGGGCAGTGGCTGAACATTTGGACAACCCTCCCCATAATGCCTTGGACCCAAGCACCCCTGGGGCCAAAGCACTATTTGTACAGCACTATTTATACAAGGTGAGCTTTGTTGCTGTCTCTGCCCTCTTTCTTCTCTTCCTCCCACTTCCAGTGAGTGTTGTGGGGACTGCAGGCAGTGCACTATGGCAATAGCACTTTTTTCCATGTCTCAGAAGATGGGTGACCTTGTGCCACTGTTGCACAGCTCAGTGAGGACAAGGTGCTAGATCTCCCATGTCCACATCTAATACTTTAAGCATTATAGTATGCTCATTGTCTAGGTTTGTGTTTTGTCTTCCTCTTTATGCTATTGCCATGTTTTAACATATGCACACCAAGTTACTCAGTAAGTAACCACACTGTTTCCTGCATACTGGGGGTTGTGGGAGGTACAGGAGAATAGTGAACAACATCTTAGAAATAAAATTTGGTTATTTCCTACAAGGATATAATATTATAGTAATTGGCACAGTGTTGCTGTACTGTCTAAGGGCCATCAAACAGTATTAATAATATATTTAACAACAATTTGAGGCCCCTACTCAATTAGCTTCTTTATCTGAATATATTATTTCAAGGGAGAATAACATAAGATCACCACCACTTCTTTTTTAAAAAAGCCCAGAGGCACAGTAAGATATTATAAGCACAGCTTGGATCAAGTAACACTATATTGGTGTTTTCCCAACACAACGTGCCCCCTCCCCCATTTCTTTTCACCTAGATTATTAACTTTGTGATTTCATCTATGTTTCAATCCACCCTGCAGGCTTTTTGCTTTTCCACATTTTTCTCTTCTCACTGCCTGTGGGTTGCTAAGGGGTTTCACCTATTACAAGTCCATTAATATGCATTCCAAAATAATGATATTGCTCTTAACCATTTTCCAATCCAAATGAAACTCCTCATTAAAATGCAAACCCATCTGACCAAACACCAGCCACAGATATATTTGCCAGAACAGAGTAAATGCTTTCGCAACTGTTATCAAACACATCAATTTCTTTTAGCTCACTTTGTCATTTGTATTCAACCCGTACTTATATGACTCTAATAAGTGCTGAATAAATCACATTCTTGCACACTGGGGCTCCACTACAATGCTAATGATTTACTGACTAGTAACAGGATTAATATCTAATACAAGACTTGAACACCAATACTTTTATACTAAACAACATAGCCATTTGTTGACATTGGACATTAAAGCCAATTTGGTTTTACTAGAATGCACATGTTGTAAATGCTGATTACAATAAAAGCCCAAGGGAGAGATGAATTCGTTGTTCATGTATCCCAAATATATTTAGGAGTAAATAAGAGCCCATGCCCTTCATGGATTTCCATGAGAATTTCCTCAGATGTAGGGACAAAGCAGTGTGAATGTATTACAACTGCCCATGCATTTTCTTTTAAGAAGATTTAAATTAAATTTTCTGTTCTAAATAGGTAAAAGGTAAAGGTTCCCCTTGACAATTTGTCCAGTCGTGTCCGACTCTAGGGTGCGGTGCTCATCCCCGTTTCCAAGCTGTAGAGCCAGCGTTTGTCCGAAGACAATCTTCCGTGGTCACGTGGCCAGCGCGACTAGACACAGAACGCCGTTACCTTCCCACCGAGGTGGTACCTATTTATCTACTTGCATTTGCATGCTTTCGAACTGCTAGGTTGGCAGGAGCTGGGACAAGCGACGGGAGCTTACTCCGTCGCGTGGATTCGATCTTACGACTGCAGGTCTTCTTCTTTTTTTAATTTTTTTTTATTATTATTATATAACTATAACATAAACAAAAACATATAACATACAAACTAAAATACAATTTAACTGTGTTCCCCACCACCATATGTGGGACCTCTTGCTATAATCTTCCTCTTCCTTATTGTTCTTCTTCTTCTTCTATTGTCCTCTTCTCCAAAACTGCATTGATTCTTGATTTGGAGCTTTCCCTTTTCCTCTTATTAGCACATATTCCAAAAATCTACCCCATATTTCATAAAAGTTATTTTTTTTCAACTCTCCTTTCTTAACCTTTAAGTTACAAGTTAATTTATCATTTATTGCAATATTCCATATTTCTTTATACCATTCTTCAATTTGCAATTTGACTTTTAATTTCCATTGCCTAGCTATAATCAATCTAGCTGCTGTTAATAAATTGGTTATCAATTCTTTAGTCATTTTGTCATATTCCACATTCTCATATATTGATAACAAAGCAATCTCAGCATTAAATTCTATATCTTTTTCACATATGTAGCTTAATTCTTTAAAAATTTGTTTCCAAAATCTTTGCACTTTTTCACATTCCCACCACATATGAAAGTATGTACCAATTTCTTTCTCACATTTCCAACAGACATTTGGATGATTGACATTAATTTTATTTAATTTTAACGGTGTTAAATACCATCTTAAACTAAGTTTAAAATTTTTTTCCCTTATTCTCACTGACATAAATCTTAAAACCCTAATTTTCCATATCTTCCTCCATTCTTCTTCATTTATTCTTTTTCCAATATCTTGCTCCCACACTATTTTCAATCCTTCTTTCTCACTTTCTTCTTCCTCTAAATTAAGAAGAAGTAAGTAAATTTTACTCACAGTACCTTTCACTGAGTCAGTCATCCGAATGTCCTCATATGACAATAAAAATTGTTCATACTTTGTATATTCTCTACCTTTATTATATTTATTTACCCATTCTTCTGACCTTGCAGCACAGAGGCTTCTGCGGTTTAACCCGCAGCGCCACCACATCCCCTCTGTTCTAAATACATCAATACAATTCAGATGAGAAAAAAGAGGAAAAAAATAAAGCACAATAGTTGACAGGAACAATTATAAGGATTATAGAATAGTTAGGTTCTTGACATAAAAATACTGTCACAGTCAGCCAATGACATCTTTCCATAGGGATCCATGATGAATTGAGGGAATAAATACATGCCCATTATCATTCATGTACGCAGTAGAAAGGTGCCAGATTTCATAACAGGTGTGATGCCTTTGAGCTTTTCTTGCCACTTTCACTTGTTATGCCAGCTTTTCATTAGTGCAAGACCCCACTGCCTGTTCCTCCACCACTGTTCAACCAAATTTTTAAATTCTTTTTCCCAAGCCAATGAAATTTCAAGCCTTGTAGGAAGCCAGTAAAAGGGAAGGCAATGTCATATGGCAGTCCACTGTTGACTCCCAAATAAAGAAACAATAAACCTATTTCTGGAGCTATTTGTGTTTCTTGCTATGCATAAGAAGGGTGAGATGAGATGGGGATTCGTCCTGCAGTTTGGTCCAGTTTAGAGACAGTTTTTTAAATCATCTCAAAACTGCAGAGCTGGGAGGTACCCTATGGATCACTGAGTCCAGCCCCTGTCAAGGAAGCACAGTGGGGAATCAAACTCCCAACCTCTGGCTCTGTAGCCAGATGCCTAAGCCACAGGCTGGTTTGCTCCTTTTTCCAGTGACCACATGATGTACAGGCAGTTGCAAACCAGTCCAGGCCTTATCCATGCCTACCCACACCTTTTTGGGTCCCTGTCAGGGGTTACTGTTTTTTACTGGTGCAGGTAGGATTGCTCCATTTGAATTTGGTTTCTGGAATACATGATCATTGATATTGAACCAAAATGGCACTGGTAGGCGTTTTCCCCAACAGTTTAGTACTATGTCACTTATGTGGCAAGCCAATGAAATGATATTTCACCTACCAATAAATGTAAAAGAAATCCCACTTTCTTCTGCTCCTCATACAGGGGTGATAGGAAAGGATGCAGAGAGTAATCTTTTTTTTTCCCTTTTCAATTTGGTGCTGTTTCACTTTGGTGGCGAGCCAAAGCAGTGATACGTCACTTGCTATTCAATTTTTTTAAAAAAATCTCCATTCCCCAAGGAGGGGGTGGGAAGCAGAGGAGGTGGAGGGAATCTCTCTCTCTCTCTCTTACTGTACAATCCAGCACTGTTTTAGTTTTGTGGCAAACCAAAGAAGTGACGTGTCACTTACTGGTAAATGCATAAAGGCTAAGAGGGAGGAATGGGCTAAACAGAGTTCCTTTGAGGTGTGGTGCGGCTTCCTGACCTGAAACCACTTGACCTTTACATGGGGATGCAAAAATCATTCTAAATCCCAGACTGCACCTTTGAACAAACCCTGTTTAGCCCAATCCAGCCTAGGATAGCTTCACTACCTGCACCCTCAGTTGCACTAGAGTAGGCCCACTGAATCAGTGGGGATTTGGTAATGTCCCCCATAAGTTCCACTGATTCAAATGGGCTTACTCTAGTGTGACTTACTACTCCAAGCAGGATTTCAACCAATATGTTTTGCCTCTTGAAAAACCTCTAACCAGAACTCCAATACCATATCACACTGTCATACTTTTTTTCTTAGCAATACTCCAACACATTTAGAAACCCACACAAGCCCAATTCAGTTGTGCTTTAAAGTATGTGACGTCAACATGAATTCAAGATAGTGTGAGCACCACCCCACCACTGCCTCTAATCATGGAAAAGCACAACTGTCTAAAGAGAGGGAGACTGCTGTACCCAGGCGAGTCCAGTGGATCCAAACCCACACAAATCTGAGTTTTTGCTTACCTGGTGGGGCTACCCAGGTAAAGCAGGGTCCCTCTCTTTAGGCATGTGATTAAAGATAGGACAGGGTGCTTCCTTCAATGCACATAGGTGTCATATGTTTTAAAGCACAACTACATAGGGTTATAGTAGGAGAAAACCTTTGGGACTGGAAATTTAAATGCTAGTGATGGCAGAGCACAAGAGGAATCATGAACGCCATGTTACATGGAGTGAAGAATGTAAAAACTAAAAAGAAGAGAAAAATAATTCAAGCAAATGCAATACTTGATAGAGTACTGGTTAGTTGCAGGCATCATTGCTATGTGACTTGTTAGGAAAAAACACCTTATACTCTAGAATTCTTTCTGTCATCTTGGAAACTTGCTTAGCATTTTACAGAATGTAGTGGTAGCATCTGTAGGGATCAATGTTCTCTATTGCTTTCTAACTCCACTCTGCTTTGCCTTTAACCCTACCCCCGGTGTCCACACAAACAGACAACACACTCTCACAGAAGCAGCCAAGTAACAAGCCCAAGAAGGTAGCTGGCTGACTGGCTGGCTATGAGGCTGTGACAGGGAGGCACAGACCTAGCTGTGTTAATAATAACCCAGAGCTGGGTTAATAATAAACAAAGAGTTCCAACAAACAAATGGGGCAAATTAAATGAAATGACTTGAAAGAACCAATCCTTTTTTGTGCCAAAACCAAAGGACAGGTTCACGAAAGACCCCAAAACTATAAAGATCCCCTCCACCATGAACCAAACCAAAAACAAAACAAAAGTTTTTCCCACTTGTTGCTTTTCATTTGAGTAGAGTCGCAACACTCCCAGCCTCACATACTGAGAGGGATTAAGATACACAAGTGGAATGGATAAAAAGGGGGAGAGTGGACAGAATGTGGGCAGCACAAGTGTAGGACAGACTTACACCATTCATAAATTATAAACCTTTCAATCCATGGTTGCACCCTCACTTGACAGCATAGCTTTATCCAAACACAGTTCTAGGGAAATAAATTATCTCTAATATGCTTCACCAGGAAGGAAAGCATTCAAATAATAGTTGCCTCTCCATCACCAGCTAACCCACCCATATCACAACACTGCGTTTTAGTATCACCAGTATATAAACCACCTAGACTGTATGTCACATGATAGGATGCACGGTGCAGTGACATAGCTCTTCAACCTCATGTTGCATACATGGGAGCCCTATTCAGTCATTATCAAATTCAGAAGCATCAAAATGGTTACGGGAAATGTGAAAAACTGCCCTCTCCATTGCTCTCTTCACACCACATCAACAGTTTTGAGTCTGAAAAAAAGAAATTTCTGTTCATATGCAATCAAAAACCCCAAGAAAATCTGGGTTCTTGCTCATACTGATCAGGAAACTCCTCTTCAGACTCGTTGATCACATGAATAAAGTTCCAACAGAGGGGGCAGGACTAGGCACTCTCATCTAAATGACATAGAATTTGATAATGACCACATAGGAATTTAGAATTCACAAGGGAAACTCTGATGTCAGGAAACAGAGGGAAAGGCAATTGCACAACTCTTGGGAAAGAACAGAACTTCGATAATTTATTGCTTTCAACTACCAGAATTCCTTAGCTGGCTCATGAAAAGGAAGTATCACAGGTCTCCGGCAGGAAGACTCTGAAAGGCACCTGTAGCTCCATAGCCTGACAGGAACTGTAGACCCTCATCATAGTCTGAAGTCTCTGCTGATGAAACACGCAACATAGTCATAAACTAGATTTTTAAAAGGCTAAAGAAGGAAAACGGTATTTGAGGAGCACAGTTTTTTACTGTTGGGGGCTTGACTGAAAGAACAAGGGTTGCTACAATCAAGTGAGAGAACAGAAACAGAATCAAGATCAGAATTATGTTCCCAATGAGAATGGCAAGTGACAAGCACTGGAGCACTCCACAGCCTGCCATTTCTGGAAATAATTATGTAAATGAAGGAAGCCCCATTCAGGAGCCCTTCATGTTCCCAGCATAATTAGGATAATAAACCCAGCCTGCTCGTGCACTCCATCTCATATGCATGCTGCTTGGTGATCATATGACTGGGCAGATTATCAGCTGAAGAAAAGGTAGCATCAAGGAGTTGCCATGGAGACTTCCTCACAGTCTGACTATCTGTCATTTTAACAGAGCTCCCCCCCCCCCCTGAGTGGAACGTCTTGTGAGGGGGGTGGATGGTAGTTTATCCACTGTTGAAATGTGCTATTTTATTTTTAGCATATGTGCCTCTAGAATGCGAGTTAGTATTTAATATTACGAGTGCCTTTCATTCACTACTTTTCATTGTGGTATTTCTGCTGTAGATCCAAAAAGAACACTTTTGCCTTTTAATACCTGCCAGGTATAAACATAAAATCTGATAAGAAAGGCTAAAGCAAAAGTATCTCAAAACCTTTTCAGTTCCCTCAGAATCCTGTTCAGTTCCAAATATTCCTTTAATCTCATATGGGTTTAACAGACCACATGAGAAGGGCAGCACCACAAAGTAAGCAAACTAGCATCATAGAAATTCATCAGGTGCAGGAATCAAGCTGTTCAATACTGATCTTATAAATCCCAATGACAATCTACTGTAATTTCTTAGCCATATTTTTTCCAGAGGGGATATTAATATGTGTATTAACCCCCTACCAATAGCTACCATTGGAGCTCTGGTTATCAGTGCTGGTGTATCTCCTGAATCTGTTGGAATTTTGCCCGTGTGCCTTCCTATAGCAAATCATTTGGAAATTTAGAGGTATGCAAATAGATTTCTGGCTAGAAATCAGTGGCATTATGTTTAACACAGACATTCAAATAATAGAACAGGCCATATCAGGCCCCGTATCCTAAAACCCTTATATGCTACTTGGAGCTATTCACATCATAAAGGGGCAAATATAGAAGATAGATATACCCATCAATCAACCCACTCATGGGTGGGGTAAAGGTGACACCTCCGTCAGGGATGTATACTTCCAGGGAATTTACCCATTCTAGCAATTCTTTGTATCTCTAGAAGGTACCTCCATGTTTAAGAAACACTAGATTAATGCCAACATTTAATGCTATTTTAGAAAGGGATGCTAGATTAACCCAGTTTTTAAGATTAACCCAGAATTTAAGAGTTATGAGCCACTTGCTGTTTTGTACACTTCATTGAACTTTCCAATCTCTCTCAAGGAATAATCCATATTCAGCATATTTTTAGACTAGAACTGTTGGGAATCGCAGCAGACATTCCACTGCCAATATATGTGTGCATGATTTTCAGATGTAATCAGCACTAATTGTATGTACATCACATGAGATCAGTGCATTTTCATTTCTTTGACTGGCATTTTCATATGATTGGTCATTTGCTTATTGACAGTTGTGCAAATTAGGCAGATCATTCAAGTTACAATATTGTTGATAATCAGAACAATTGACCTTGGAATTATCTTTCCTGTTTGTCCTATATTGAAAGCAAATTGAACTGTTTTCCTAGAGACTGGGCTATATTAACACATTACTTTGCACATAGTATAATTCTGTGAAAGGGGAAAAGAAGTGCGGATGGAACCGGCAAGCACCCACTTTCCTTTTTCTTCAGGAAAATTCCTTTGCTTCACTTTCCTGAATTATACCCAGGAGACATGAATTTTAGCAAGTGGCATAGAGTGTCACCCTGTAGTGCAAAGGTGGGAAATCTCTGGCTCACCTTTGCCCCCTTTCATTAGACCTGGTTGAAGTCCCTTTCTGAACTTACTTTCCTCAGAGAAGGGTGAGGGCAGCGGAAATCCAGTTTTAGTTGGGAACAGCAAGAAGTCCTGTGCTGATTACGGCAATGAAAATGACAGCCAAGTTCAAACCCTTGATGAGCCATGAAGTTTGACAGGTGATTTGGTACCAGTCACACACACTCAGCCTAACCTACCTGAAAAAGTAGAGACAGCTCTAAGGTCCTTCAGGAAAGGAAGGGTACAACTGTGTAGTTAATAAAGAATGCATGGAAGAATGAACTGTCCACAATAATTTCTCACCATCTCAGACACAGCTCTCTATCCTTGTAAAATGACTTTCAATATTGAAAGTCATTTTACAAAATGCATTTGTAAAATTCAATATTAGTCAAGTCCTTTGCAAATGATGTTTCTTTCTCAGGCCGTGGTCACAGTAAAGAAATGCCCCACTGCTTTCTTGCATCTCCTGCTTCCTGTAGAGTCACGTGTTGCAGTCACATGACATATATCCCATGATAGTGGTTCATGTTTTTTAACCATTCTGCATTTTTAAGGTAAATTAGATGTGGTATGTTTGTCTGCACCCCTGCAGCAGGACATACCCCTTCCTCCTTTTGTGCATTTCTCTGCACCCTTTCCCCCCCTTTAAAAAAAAATTGTGCTAGTACATCGATGTGTCAGCAAAATGTCCTTGCTGGCCACATACTGATCTGGGGCATTTTTTCCTGTTTCCAACTGTGTTACCCTCAATGATGGAGAACCTGGCAGGCACATGTAGTGGGTGAGAGGCTAGGAAACCCCCACCTTGAGCACTAAAGCCATATTTGACAGAAGCATACCAATGCGCTGACACTCCAATTTGCAATTAAATAATAATAATAATAAAGGGACTCTAACAATGGGGGTAAGTGGTTGATCGCACACCAGCTTTAATGAGAAAGAATCAGTTTAGTAGTGCACATACAATGGAATTTTGGATGTAATGCATGATGAAACATGGAGCAAATGTACTGGTAGCCTCCCGGCAAGCTGGATTTGATGCAGAGATACCATGGAGGAGGAGCAAAAGATTCGCTAGTGGCTGTGCATAATCTGAACCCAAAAAACAAACTCGAAATTCATGAGGAGTATCTAGGAAACATTTTGCAAGTGTGACTGTGGCCTCAGTTGCGAAATTGTAGGAATACAGTTTTGTTCCTTCTATGAGGTACATACATTCCATTAAGCATGTAGAAGACATGCTTAAGATATGAACAGACTATGAGGCGGGGGAAGTGGTAGAAAAATAGTAGCACTAACCACACAGTTTCTTTTATTCAAGTACAATCAAATAAGACAACACATTCCCTACATTTTTTGAGAAAAATATTTATTTTCAATTAAGCCACTTGATTACAGAAGTATCACTGAGGGTTCCAGATCCAAAAATGTAACCGGGCATTAATAGTATGAAATAATCAGTAAATATGACATCCACTGTGACCTTCTGTGTTTCTAAATAGCAGAATTTGGTTTTGTTGCAGAATTTTTAACTTCTAGTCAAATTCTCTTTTTGCCACACAGTGGAAGTATAGAGATCCACAGAGAAGAATAGCTACAAGTTCTCCAGAGTCCATCCTTTTCTCATTCACTGGCATTTAAAATCTCAATAACTCACTCTGAGATGTTTGTAGGAGAAAGAATAAAAACTGTTTCTTTACTTACAATTGTTTGAAATTGCAGACTTGTGTATACTGCTTTCTTTACTCTATGTATACTAACAACCAACTGAACATATCAACAGCAAAAAAGCAACTGTCAACAACTGTTGAAAGAAAGGGATGGAACGTTCAGCAGAGAGACAGGGCTCTTTTTGAGTTTCTAGCAGCTGGAAGCAACAATTGGTTAGTGCTGTTAGATAGACAATCAGCCCAGTCCAGGAGAGTCAAATTACAGACAGCATGCAAGATTGCAAATAAAACTCCAACAGGTTTTGCATCTGTAAACTAAGTGGGGGAGTTGCTGCTCAGATTACAAGACTTGTGCAACAGGAAAGAAAAAAGATGTAAACACTGTCTCAGGAACCAAAAACAAACAAACAAATCTTTTTTGGGCTGTAGGCTGCCTGTGTTTTACAAAACCTTTCTGCCCAGCTTATCTAATTATGAATTGCTCTAGTATGGATTGCCCTCCCCACTCCATGCATAGAAGCCAATTGGACTGGTAGTTGAATCTTGCTCAAAGCTGCAACTAGCCATTTTGGCATCCAGGGCAAGCAACACCACCTCCCACCCACTCCAATGTGAGGCATGGACCTGAGTCCCCTGAAAAGGAGGAGGAGAATATGGTGTCTCCCCCAAGAGAAAGTTTATCTTTTTTTAAAAAGGCAAGTAGGTTTTGCCATATTTTCCTCTCACCAACAGATAACTTCTAGATTTTAATGCCCTATCCGTTTTGGTGCCCTGGTACAAAGCCCCAGTTGCTCCGTGTTAGTTATAACCCTGACCTTACTTCAACACTGGTGATCAAACAGTTTTCTCCATAACATCTGAGGAAGCATGCTAGTATAAGGGGCTCTGAACTAGTTGTGTGGCATACATAGCCCTTTGCTTGCATAATAAGTAGGAGCTTAAGATTTCTTGCCTTTTCCCTAAGCAGAAAAAGCCCAATTGCTACCTGTCTCTCTATACTAACTTCCTAGTTTCAGCCTTGCAGCTGATTCGAAAATATTCTTTAATAATATATATGTTTTGTTTAAATATACATTGTAAATTACCTGCTACAGAGCAATGATGCTAAGCTAAGGTAAAATTTGGCAATCTGGTCAAAAGTAAATAAAAAAACCCAAAGTGGTCAGACCACTCAAAATTAGCCAAGCACTGGTTTGATTAATACCTTGCTTTCAAAATTGTTTCTGCTGATAGATCTGAGTACCACATCTTATAATCTGTTCATAGCTGATAATTCATTGGGGGGGGGGGGGGACCAGGCTGACTGGTGTTTTTTTTAAAGAAGAAAGAGTAAAGGACTGATTTCCTGCTCTGAATTTGTTAATCCATGCAAAGCAGTCATGCTCACAAAGCCATTTTATAAAGTCGTCTCCCCATCTGTGTTTATTTTTGCCAATGATTTTCCATAATTAAATGGGTTTCATTTACAAGTCATGTGCACTCTGGGATTTTTATTTTTTATTTTTATGTGCCTGGAATTTTCAGTGCAACTATTTAGCGACCCGAATGCTCAGGCACTTTTCACAAATTATGCCTAAATCAGTTTATGCTTTTCCCGCATGTGTGTAATGAAAAAGGCACATTTGATTAGAATGCAAATTTTTAAGGGTTGTTTCTTGCTTCCTCTGTTATTAATATTTTCAAGCAGTACATTTCAAACTGAAAGGTATTTCTCAAAGACCTAAAAATTCTCCTTTTATTTAAGAGTCACTATGCCTCTGTGCTGCAGGGTCAGAAGACCAGCAGCCGTAAGATCGAATCCACGCAATGGAGTGAGCTCCCGTCCCTTGTCCCAGCTCCTGCCAACCTAGCAGTTCGAAAGCATGTAAAAATGCAAGTAGATAAATAGGTACCACCTCGGTGGGAAGGTAACGGCGTTCCGTGTCTAGTCGCGCTGGCCACGTGACCACGGAAACTGTCTTCAGACAAATGCTGGCTCTATGGCTTGGAAACGGGGATGAGCACCGTGCCCTAGAGTTGGACACGACTGGACTAAATGTCAAGGGGAACCTTTACCTTTACCTATGTAACTAGGTCCAAAGTAGTGCTGGAAGCATTCCAACTAATCCTAAGAGATCATTCTCTCTGATTCTAGGAAAAGATCACTTACAATATCTACCACCTGGCCACTTCCATCTGTGTTAGACTACAGTTCTCATCATCCCAGCTAACCTAGCTGTACTGGTGTTATGGAAGTTACAGTCAACAAAGCCATGGAGGGCAATGTAAAGAAAGTTGTGCTAGAAGATATAGAAGCATTTTACAAAGTTTTGATAGTGAAGGTACTTCACCCCTCCATAAAAACTGGAGGTACATCTCATCATAATGTTGTTTCATGTAAAAATGTGTTAATAACAATAACCACATACCACCAAGTCAATTTTTGAAGACCCTTTCCAGGGTTTTCTAGGTAGAGAATACTCAGAAGTGGTTTACCATTTCCTTCTTCTGGGAGTGCCCTGAGACTGTGCAACTTGCCCAAGGCTACACAGGCGGGCTCTTCTCCATGGAGGCATACAGAGAATCACATTTCCAACTTCTGGCTCTGCAGCCAGATACCTAACTCATTGAGCTATATTAACTGCTCTGAATGAAGTCACTGAGCTGAACATATGCTCTTCGAGAATAGGGATTTGGTCAGAATTGCAAAGGACAGCATCTTCTGATGGCAAGTAATTTGGCTACATCTCGGCATAAAAAAGGAGTGGGTGAGCCACTCAGAGCTGATAGCTCTATTGGCCCAGTTGAGAACTGCAAAGAGGCAAGGCCAAAGCTGCAAATCACACAGAGAAGCAACAAACAGCCTCCTCTCTGAACGTGCAGCTTTGAACTTTCAGTATTTTTTTTCTTTATTCCATTCACGTATTTGGAATAGTGTGTAGAAATTCTGTCATGACAGACAAGCATGCCTTCAGGAGAAGTTTGGGAATCACTGAGACAAAATATACTCATGAAGCAGAAACTCTCTGATTTACTCATCTGAAGCCAAAAATACAGGTGAAAAACGTCCTGTCCTTCATTTTACTGTCCTCCCTCTTTCTATTTTTCTACGAATACAATGCTATTGTTCTATGCTGGCAGAAAGAGAATGGAGAAGTGTAAAACTAGGTAGTTCTGAATATAGCTTTCCACATTAAACTAACAGAAAGCTCATCCAGATGGAGCATTTGTTTCTCCCTGCTTTGTGCCAGTTAGTGCCACTTCAGTGCAGATTTTACTGGGATTTCTGCCCACACGATCACACTTCTCTTCTTTCTCAAGAAATTAGCATCTCTTTAAGAAATGCATCAATCCCCTTTCCCTAAAAAACCATACAAAACCTTTAAAAATGAACTTGTCTGCTGGATTGTATTTTCCATTTACTTTAGTAGGTCAAACCTAAGTAGAAGGGTTCCAATTGCAGTGGATGTCTGCTGTTCATCCACCTCTAAAATCAGCTGTCTTCAAAAACAACTGTTTTAGACATCTGGAAAAAAACCAGAATTATTTTCTGGTGGATTTTTCTTGCTGGTGTGTGTGTGTGTGTGTGTGTGTGTGTGTTGGCACCAGTTTAAATTTTGTGTTGTCTGGATGGTGGGGAAAACTATATTACCATCAATGTACATACATAAAGTGCAACAAATACTCTCTTTGGATGAGCCCAGAGATGTATTATTTACTAGACAAGCACACTGTGCCAAATTCAGATGATTGCTTTTAATAGGTTTCATCTTTCAATTTTAATTATTTGGTACGATACCTATTGTAACTTTGCTACTCAAGATCAGAACTGAATTCATAGTAGATTGCTATGACTCACATAAAAAGACTAAACAAGACTCTGAGAAAAGGGGCAAAGTGAGCCCACCACCCACCCAAGTGCCATCTCCCCTGCCTTGGAAAAAACTGGGAATTCAGGAAGAGAGAAGAGTAAGGGAAGAGAAGGGAACAAAAAAGGAGAGGCCCTCTGTGACGGATGAGAGTGAGTGAGAAGAGGAGGAGAGAGGTTTGCAGAGAGAGAGAGAGATAGTCAGAGAAAGAGTGAGAACTGAAACTAATAAAGATAAGCTGGTTAAAGTGAATAAATAAAACAGGAAGTGATTGAATGTATGGCAGAATATATGATTTTAATGATTTTGATTCTATGAAATGAATAAAGAACACCTGTGATCCTGAATTACCCTAATTACCCTAATACCCTTTAATAAACAAGTTCAGTTGTTGGCAGCCAGTGTCAGACTAAAGTATTTTACAGTGTGGATAAAGAAATCCACTGGTGGCAGCGAAGGAAAGAGAGAACGTCACCAGCGTGAGCCCTTTGGTTGAGAAAAAGAAGCAGGGGCACGGGGTGAACGTAACACCCTCTAATGGAGAAGAAGGGGATTGAAGAGGAAAAAAGGTGGGAAAGACAGAGAAGGAGAGAGTGGGGATAGAAAAAGAGGGGAAGGATATAAATAGTACAAGAAGTGAAAAGAGAGGGGAGAGGGATAGCAGGGTGAAGAAAAAAGGAGAGGTGGAGGCGGGAATAGTGAAGGCAAAGAAAGAGGAAAGGGTCTTGCCAGAAAGTTGGGGTTGAATATGGATGGAGAATCCCTGGATCCCTGAGTGGGAGAAATTAATGCTACCTGCAGAAGAGACTGAGAAGAGAACGAATAGGTGTCCTGGTCAGAAATCATCATGCAGGGAGGGGAACATGAAAGATCGGAGTGGAACAGAAAGATAAGGGAGGAAAGAATTATAGTAGAGGAGCTGAGGAGGAAAGGGAAGCCAGAATGGAAGACCCCACATTTGATTTGCATCAGTCCCCTTCCAGGAGGTTCCTCAACAGAACAAACCATGCAGACAGTTGAGTGGGGTGAAGATGACTCACTGCCCTTATTGCAGCTGCCATTGCCTGGGGACTCCTGGGTAGGACTGTTTAACAGACAATGTGCAAAGAGACCCCTCAGAGACAAAAGGGACTAATCCTTTCCTGGCCACATTGGCAAGGGAAGAAACTGTTGAAATGTTCAATGATGTTAATGTTGAGTTTGAGAGGCTGACAGTAAAGAATGAAGGTTTGAAGCAAGAAATTATTATTGTTATTAGTTTTATTTATATGCCGCATTTCTCCCAACAAGGGACCCAAAGCGGCTCACAACAGTAAAATCCACACAGTTAAAAACAGAATAACTTAAATATTAAAAGACAAATTAAACAATATATGATTTAAAATTAAATTAAAAGATTAAAACATGAAAACATTAAAAAGATTAAAATTATCTGCTAAAATGGGGTTCAGGGATTAAGTTATAACTGTTAAAAGCCTGTCTGAAGAGATGGGTCTTTACCTTTTTTCGAAAGAATAAAAGGGAAGGGGCCATCCTGATCTCCCGAGGGAGAGCGTTCCATAGCCTGGGAGCTGCCACCGAGAAGCCCCTCTCCCGTGTCCCCATCAGCTGTGCTTGTGCTGGCAATGGGACCGAGAGGAGGGCCTCCTCTGCTGATCTTAATCGCCAAGAAGGTGCATATAGGGAGATACGGTCCTTCAGGTAGCCTGGACCCAAGCTGTATTACTTTATAGGTACTGACCAGCACTTTGAATTGGGCCCGGAAACAGACTGGTAGCCAGTGCAGTTCTTGTAACAGGTGCGTTGTATGCTCCCTGTAGCTGGCCCCAGTCAGTAGTCTGGCTGCAGAGTTTTGCACCAGCTGAAGTTTCCAAACCATCTTCAAAGGCAGCCCCACATAGAGCGTGTTAGTAATCCAAATGGGATGTAACTAAGGCATGTGTCACTGTAGCCAAATCTGACATCTCAAGGAACGGGCGCAGCTGGCACACCAGATTTAGCTGTGCAAATGCACTCCTGGCCACTGTTGAGACCTGGGCATCCAAGCTTAGGGATGAATCCAGGAGTACACCCAAGCGGCGGACCTGAGTTTTCAGAGGGAGTGTAACCCCATTCAGCACAGGTAGCATCCCTATTCCCTCATCTGCCTTCCAACTAACCAGGAGCACCTCTGTCTTCTCTGGATTAAGTTCCAGTTTATTTGCCCTCATCCAGCCCATTACTGATGCCAAGCACTGGTTTAGAGTCAAGACAGCTTCCCTGGAATTAGGTGGAAAGGAGAGATATGAGTTGGGTGTCATCCGCATACTGGTGACACGGAACCCCAAAACTCCAGACAACCTGTCCCAGCGGTTTCATGTAGATGTTAAAATGCATGGGTGACAAAGCAGAACCCTGAGGAATGCCACAGGCCAATGGCCAGGGTGTTGAGCAGGAGACACCCAGCACCACCTTCTGAGTTCTCCCCTCCAGGAAGGACTGGAGCCACTGTAAAACAGTGCCCCCGAGTCCCATCCCAGAGAGACGGCCCAGAAGGATACCATGGTTGATGGTATCAAAAACCGCTGAGAGGTCCAGCAGAACCAACAGGGACACACTCCCCCTGTCCAGTTCCCGGCGTAGGCCATCCACCAAAGCGACCAAAGCTGTCTCTGTCCCATAGCCAGGCCTGAAACCAGATTGAAATGGGTTAATCCGCTTCCTCCAGGAATCCCTGGAGTACAGAAATGGACTGTGTGACTTCTGTGGGCAGAAGGGGGCAAGGGGGGCAGGCAAAGGTGAACCCTCACAGACTCATATATTGCTCCTGCTATCACCATTCATAAAATAAACTATTACTACTATTACTATATGTAACAGTATAATTATGCAATATTATGTGGCAGGTGGGGCCTGTAACAAACTGTTGTAGTAAGAAGGCTCCTGTTCAGAGTTCCACCATACTCTCTTTTGGGATATGTCATTATTCATCTCTTTGTCACCACAGCAATCAGTTCAATCTGAGCTGACTGATACCCAAAGAGTTGTTTCACCTCTCCCTAAATGCTGCCCAAAATCTTGTTGCTTAATGTAGTAAATTGTACTAGAGTTAGGTTTATTGAATCAATTCAGATTTGGTGAGTCAACTCCTCCATAAACTCTGCTGATTCAAACAGACCTACTCTGACTTTGTCAAGTTTGTACCAGTTTAAGTTTTGTACTGTCTGGATGATGAGGAAAGCAATAGTACCATCAATGGACATAAAGTGCAACAAATACTTTAGCATTGTAAATCACAGTTAGAATGGGCCCATTTGACTCAATGGAACATATGGAGAAATTGACTTACTAAATCCCCATAATGCAATGGTCTTACTCTAGTGTAATTTACTATACCGAGCAACAAGATTTTGGCCACTGTTTTACTTCTGAAAACTTGTATTTCCCCAGATCTTCTGATAGTTTTCTGTTGTCAGTAGAAGGTGCCATTTTGGCTAAACTCCAACCATTTTGAGTTTGCTATTAGTATTATGACTGGCATCAGACAGCAGCAGCTCATGGTCTAAATGGAGGTGTACCTTACTCACAAATTCTGGAATGATGTCCCCACCTCGGGCCATGGACTGCCTATTTATTTATTTATTTTATTTTATTTATTGAGCTTATATGCCATCCATTTAGACATAGTCTACTCTGGGCGGCTCACAAAACGCAGAATAAAAACAATTAATATCAAATAACAATTTACAACATTTACACAGAACAAAGTAGATAAAGATAGAGAAAAAGAGAAAGTTACGTAGTGCCCGGAGGGAAGGCCTGTCTATATAACCAGGTCTTGAGTTGGTTTTTGAAAGTGCCCAGCGAGGGGGCCAAACGAATCTCGGGAGGGAGCTTGTTCCAGAGCCTGGGAGCCACTGCCGAGAAGGCCCGGTGTCTTGTTTTTTCTTTCCGGGCCTCCCTCGGCGTTAGGCTCCTCAGTCGCCCCTCCTGGCTAGATATTATAGCAGGGGTGGTCAACCTTTGGCACTTCAAATATTTTGGATGACAACTCCAAGGGTTCTTTATCATTGGCAATGCAGGCCAGAGACTCTGGGAGAGCTGAAGTCCAAAACTGGAGTGTCAAAGGTTTGCATGTAATGATGACTAATTGAAGTGATATTAACATGACAGCTTTTCAAGTTTTTGTGTTCAGTTGTTCAAACAACCATCTAAATAGAGATCACTGTACACTGTGATACAGTGTAATCTAGCTTCAACCAAAGGAATCATTTATAGCACATGAATAACCAGGTCAACAGGCTCTGGATAAAAGAACTGGTTTTTGTTTGGTATTTTAGATTCCAGTGTCAAGGACCCTACTCTTATTTTTGTCAATATTGAGGAGAGGACAAATTAAAGGCAATTCCTGTAGTGATAGCTTTGGTGAGACACACCAATTACATTCTCAGTTAGATTCCAAACATTCTGCCCATTCGGCTCTTTGAAAGAAGGGAAATGTTTATACAAGATAACTCTTCTCTGTTTTGCAACTGGCCATACACAGTTGCTGATGCTTTACCCATAGTACCACTGCATATCTATTGCAGAAAGGGAGGAAACCAAAGCTTGAAATCTCACTTTCTGAAAATTCTACAAACTGCTTCCTTGAAACAGACCATTTCAGTGGCTCTTGCCCCAAGGAATAAGCCTTTCTATGCCTTCTTGCCTATTAAACGTTATTAAATCTCTCAACATAAGGATAGGGCTCCCTGGGATCTTTGAAATGCTGGAGCAAAACAGAAAACTCTGTACTATACGGTAGATTTATTTCACAACGTTTGATCATGAATGAGAAAAAATTATGAATATATGTGTATTGAATCTCTCCATTACTTTTTCCACAAAAATGCTACACAGAAGAGTGGGGTCTTTGGTGAATAGTGAGAGCAATAGTGTGTGTGTGGGAGGGATAGATTCATCTAATTTAGGCAGAGACAGTGGGTATAATCATATGATGCTTTATCCCATGTTTTGGACTGCTTTGGGAACAAACTGGTTCACTCCATTTTCTGGCTACTGCATGACGTACAGGCAATTGCAAACCAGCCTGACACTTATCCATGCCTACTTGCACCTTTTTGGCTCCATGGCAGGACCTTTTTTGTTTGTTTGTTTGTTTTTAGCATGGGCAGGATTGCTGTTTTTGTTTGGTTTTCAGCATGGGTGATTGACAGTATTAAACTAAAGCTGCACTGGTAGGTGTTCCCCCCAGCAATTCAGTGCTATGTCACTTGGATGGCAAGCCAATGGAGTGATACATCATTTACCAATAAACGGGGGGAAAATCCAGCTCTCCCTTGCTCCCCACAGAGCGCATGACAGGAGAGGATATGGAGGGCAATCTCTATTTTTCTTTTCCCTTTCCCTTTTTTCTTTAGAAGCCAGTGCTGTATTCCTTTGGTGGCAAGTCAATGAAGTGATATGCCTTTTTGAAAAAAACATCTAGTTTACCCCAGCTCCCTGTGGTGGAGGAGAAAGGACAGGATGTAAGGGCATGGAAGCTGAGAAGGAGGAACAGGCTAAATAAGGCCACTTTGAGGTCCAGTGTGATTACCTGTCCTGAAACCACTCAATCCTTGTGTGTGGATGTAAGGGTTGTTCTAACTCTCAGACCTCACTTTCAAGTGACCTTGTTTAGCCTGATCCAGCCCAGGATAATGTCACTGTCTAGTTGCACCCACTGTCTGCAATTGAAGCTCCTCCACCAGCAGAAAGTAAATTCTGATTACAACCTTGAATTGCAACCGCACCCCACCCTGTCCTGTGTATGTGCATGTCAAGACAGAAACATGCACATTGGTCTGCTCGACATCTTGTCAAGATGTCGAGCAGTATAACAAACACTTAGAATAAAACTTCAAGCCAAACTAAATCCCACAATGCACTACAGTTCCTTTTAGCAAAGTCACCCCGGGTGTAAACTGGGCAATTAGATCTAAACATCTTCATGAGCATGGCTGACCCTGCTGAAGACAAGAATCTGTCCTGTCCCAAAACTAGAGTGGCAGCATGTGTAGATTCTGTGTGTTGTCCATGCAAGTGGATGTGTATTTAACAGCAAAATCTATATCAAAATGCTGGGCCAAGAAAAACAGGGTTCTCTGGTTTGTGAAAATGCTGCTAAGTAAATCTGCCCATTTTACTTCTCCTAGTCATGGGGAGGAGCCTCGATGGACAACAACTCCTATCTTCGCCATCAGCATAGCTAGTTATCATGCTGGCTAGTGACGATGGGAGTCATAGTTCAATACCTCTAGGTCAGAGAAGGCTGATTTCTCACTGTAATCAGTTGGTTCTCAAAATACTTAACATTATTGGCTCCATAATATCCAAAGCTGTAATATTTCATAGTGCTCTTCAGCTCATTTAGACTTCAAGGTCCTGGCTAGTATGAATGTTGGGATGTTTTATCTGTTGTGTGCAGGATGCTTAGAAGCTGTATTTATGGACCAAAATGTTTTTGTAAAAATGAGGTTAGAGCCCTATTGATATAAACTCCTACATTAACCGTTCAGAATCACTAAGAATACGAATATCTCAGCAACAACAAAAATTGAAACATCAGGGGAATAAGCATCAGAAACTCCTTCTAAATTATTATATACTAAGATGGGGAAAATATATCTTTTCAGTTTACCAGAAGCAGAATAAATGTCTGTGCTTGGGAGACCTGGGAGACTTGAAAGATGACATTTATGTCTCATACGCTAGAAAAACAGCAATCTATGCCCTAAAAGATCTACCAGAATTTCCTCTCTCCTGGTAACGACTCACAGTCTGCTTTTTTACTACCAGCAGTGGTTATTGTTTGTAAATATTGACACATGTATTTTATGTGCCATTTCTCCAGAGCAGCCTAGCAAATCCTAATTGTGGTTCAACTTAATGTACAGTGAAGCTGTAAAGTAGTCTGTTCCACTCTACAGCTAATACAGAAAAATGAGCTGTCCCCAGAGCTCCTTTGCCCACCAAATTTGTGCAGCATTGTTCCACTCTTGTTCAGAAAGCATTATCATTCTGTTGAAAAGAGTGACAGGGGAGGGGAGAAACTTACACCCAGTCATGCCCATTTTGTCGTTCGGTTTCAAAGATAACAGCCTCTGGCAGGTCAATATGCTGGTTTTTAAAAAAATTAGTGGAGCATTCCATCTGATTAAACCCAACTCACAGGTATATTGTGTTCTGTTACTGGCAATTGGGGAGTGCAGTCACATAGCAGAAGCTCTACATTGCTAACCTTCTAGGCAAAGCTACTCACTATGTGTTTGGATTTGCTCCCACTAGCCCTGGTCCCACCATGAGGCAGAGTGAAGTGGCTGCCTCAAGTAACAGGATTTGGGCAACAAATTTGGGATTTTGCCAAATTTTGGATCATAAAAAGGCAACAAATTGCTGGCAAAGGTGGAGAGAGGAACTTTTGGGATTTGCTGCCTCATGTAAATGGTACATAACTGAATCAATTTCTGCCTTCCCTCAGGCAGCAAAAATGTGCTGGCTGCCACTGAGTAACAACATCTGCAACCCCTCTTTTGAGTTGTGACTCAAGGGGTCACCCATACAGCAAGATGCATCTAGGAACGAGACCTAGAAGGAGCTACATTGTAGTTGCTACAAGCTCAAGACTAGGTTTGCAAAACATATGACCCACCAAGCCAAACACAGCCTGTCCTGCATGTATTGTATAAACCTGTCAATAAATCCCTTGGCCTGGGGGGTGGGATCTGCTTGGAAGCGAAGGCCAACATTCTCATAGTTATTTCCTGAACATGCTGGTTGATATTCTTAACTTGGCCTTGTTTTCAATAAATCCACTTCAGAATCATGCTTCCATTACTAAGCATGTTTTCTCTTGGTAGTGGTTCTTTGCCTTCAGCTTTTTCCTACTGTCATCTTTCTAGACTTCTGTTTGTTTGTTTGTAACAAATGATTTGGCTTCTCACAAACTGATTATGCCAACAGGACTGCTAGGCTTTAGGACACCAGTTGGTCTCAAGAAACGTCTGGGCCTCTCTGGGCCTCCAGGCAGGAAGAAAAATTGTAGGTTAGCTGTTGCAAAAGGAACAGCAAGTTTGTTTTTATTGGTTGTCATGGCTTTAATGCCTGGGTATTAATTTCCTCCCCTCTCCCAACAGGCACCAAGGCTCAAAGGCTAAATATGAAAGTGTTTGTATGTATGCTGTACACACATTTGTTTATGAGGTACTGCAGGAAATACACAGTCTCGAGTACACAGACATGCATACACATAGGTTTGCAGTTTTATTCCAGAGTCTGCCTCCTGTGGCATCACAAGGATCTAGCCCTGGCTTCAGGTGGCTTTGAGATGTAAGGAAAGGAGAAGTTGCTGACCTGGCAACCGCATGTGGCCACCCCTCCCATTCTCACATCACAGTCCTTTAATATAAGAAATGCTCATGAATTCCTTGTACTGAATTCAACCTTGAAACTACAAATTACAACCATGCAGTGAAAAGGCAGCTAAAATAATGCATTATCAAAACAATCCTCAGTGTTTTCTTAAAGTAAGGGATAGGGATAAGAGGGATCAAGCTGACTGAAATGGTCCTGTTACTTTTCAAAATTCAAAATTTCTGCAGAAATCTACTGCTCTATCATAAGATGCAGAATGAAAACAGGACTCTTCAAGGGTATTTCATCCTTGCTCCATATATAGGGCATAAAAGAACAAAGGCATTATGAGTGCCAGATGCTATGGCTGAGTAAAAATAAATAACTTTGGATAGCTGAATTACAAAGGTTATACTTGTCCAGGAAGGCTGACAAATGTTAGCCTACAGTTGCTTAGTCTTGTCTAAATATTTTAGTTCATTTCAAACATGCAAATAGTGATATTTATCATCTAGATTAATGCCTATGTGAGATTATTATGCTTTGTGCAACATCTATTCGTGACAAGGTCACCCACGATATTAAAATGTCATCTCCCTGTTTGGCTTGGTCCCATCATCATTACTAATCATTGCAATTTCCACATCCTCGGATGGATCTGCATTGTTGGAGGCAGAATTACGTTTGCATTCCTGCCCTTCCCTGACTCTTTTTACTTGATTAATTTCTCATCTTTTATCCCCAGAGTTGCCCTCATGATTGGTGTCTCCATGGAAAAGTAATCACTCTATCTGGCACCGTGGTAGCCCAACAAGGGCTGATTGCAGCGAACAGCTGCAGAGCTGTTAGCGCAAAGCCACTTTTGCAAGAGACACCCTGAGCCAGCCATCCTCTTCACAGAGATATTTTTCACTCATCAAATGGTGAGGAGTTGAAAATTGGCCTAGGCAACAAATATCTCTCTGAACTTTTCTAAGCCCCCATAGCATCTTCCCTTGAAGAAGCTGAAACACATGAAAATCATTTAAAAGTGTCACGCCCTGCAACTGCTCTGGCCTGTTACCAAGACTTTTGGTCTGAAACATGACTGGCATGTCAGGGGTGAGAAAACAGGCCTCAAAAATCACTTTTTGTACAGAGGAAACCGATTACATTAATGCTGAATTTTAAGCTTTTGAAGCTTGAAAATCCCTTTCCTTTTCATTATGTATACTTGCATTGTGTGCCATCCAGTCAATTCCGACTTATGGTAACCCTTTCCAGAGTTTTTGAGGTAGAGAATATACAGAAGGGGTTTACCATTCCTTTTTTTCTGGGGGCATTGTGGGACTGTGCAGCTTGCCCATTACTATATAGGCTGGCTCTACTTCACAGGGGGCACCGTGGGGGATCAAACTCCCAACCTCTGGCTCTGCAGCCAGATACCTAAACTACTGAGCTATCCAGCTGGTGCCCTCTGCATAGCTTGGACTGCAAGTGCCCATCATCCATAGTCAGCACAGGGGCTTCAGATTATAGGAGTTGCAGTCCAACTCATTAAGAGAGGGAACCAGACTAGGGGAAATTGTGCTGCACCTATGGGGGGTCTGTCTGCCTTCTCTCACAAATCCATGGTGGTGTAGCGAAACATTAAGTCTGTTAGGTATTGGCTCTCAGGTTACAAAGTCACTTCCTGCCTCACAGCTTTCTCCCTCCCTAGAACTTTCTGCTTTCCCTTCCAGGTACCCCTGCCCCTCCTTGTACCTCCAGAGATTCCTCACCATTTGAGGCCCCCTCAGTTTCAGTGTTTTTCTCTGTTTTTCTCTGGAATAATTTCTTCTTCTTGCATGCCTTTCCTCTATCTTTCCGTCACCTTCCAAATCCAAATTAAGTTTGCATATTTTTATACATCAGTGATGTGCATTAGAAAGCCTGCCACACCTAATTGGGTTCAGGGAAGAAAGATGAAAGATTGTATGCCATCCTTAGCAGATGGAATTGGCAGTGAGAAAAGGCAGAGGGATTGTGATTAGTGGGAGAGAGTGCTCACGGCATGAGACAGCCCAGCTGCTGTGAAAAATCAAGCCTAGGACCAAACGTGAAGACTTTGAGGTACAAACTAACAGTCTGGTTTCTAAAGCACAGAAAGAAGAAAAGAGCAATTGTCTCTTGGGTTCCTTCTTGCAGAAACACCCCTCTCTTAGACAATATAATACAGTATGTGAAATTATGGGCTGGAATGATGGCTCTTCTTTCTTTGCTAAACTCTCAGATGTTCTTCACCAAATTGTTCAAAAGACCACCAACCCACTCAATTTTCTTGTGGACAGCACTTCACTGATTAATATGGCAGACCTGACAAGTGACGTTGAACAAATCATTCAAAATGTCCTCTTAAAAAAATAAGAACTTGTCCAAAAGGTCTTTGAAATTTAAAAGAAAGCTAAATTGGCATCACTTGAGAATGAGGATGGTTCACCGTGTTATTTGATACCCTAATTCCACACTGTGGCCCTATTAGAGATGTAAAATTTGCATTTTTTTCTGAAAAAACAACAACATTTTTCCCTGGGTATTTTTTCTGGAAAAAAAAAATGAAATTTTCAGAAATTTTACATCTCTAGACTCTATCAAGTTAGGTTAAAGTTTTGGTAAAATGTTTGACCTGTTCTGTTAGTAAGGTAAAGGAAGACATTTTTTAAAAGGCTGAATTGATGAAACTGTTATCTATGGAGTTACAGCTTTTCCAACCCAGTCCTCTCTTGATCTATTAGACTATAACTCCCATGTTCCCCACTCAGCATGGAAAATACTGTTCCAGAAAGGCAAAGGGTGGCTATCAATCTGCCTATGAAAGGGAACTTTTAGAAGTGCCTTAACAGACTCAGTGTCTTCCAGTTGAGTGTGCAACTCCACTGGCCATTATCCCACAATTTACATTTGACTGGGCACAGGTGAATTTGAATTAAAACTCGATGACTACACAACATGAAGCTCATTGTGGGGAAGCCACAATGGTATTGTCTTTTTGAGCAGGAAATCATCTTGTTGTTGTTGATCAGCTGATAGCTGTGATTTAAATTCTGATCACTTTGACATCACTTTACTCCACCTTCTGCCAGGGCAATAACCTGATCCAATGCCAAGGAGCGTTCACAGGGGTGTAAGTCACTCTAAACCGATCACCCCTACTCTCCATAGTTTCTTTTTTAAAAAAAGGTTTCAACTCAGTGCTGGGACACACTATCACTAAGGCACTTATTAGAATTAAATTTTAGAAAGGTGGAAATTGCCAGATAGCACTTTGTTCGCACCTTAAAGCAGCTTCTATGCTTGGAGCTCCCTGCAAACCAAGGTCTTTACTTCTGCCCTGCTGATTTCTGCAAATTGTCCACTGGGCAGGTAAAGTCATACACCTGGGGAAACCCAATTTTATAAACTGCAAATGCGCCATGGATCAAACTGTATATTCCCTGCTGTATAATCATACCCTGTGTTGGACTTCTGGTATCCTTTGTTAGTGGTGCCAGATGATGTGCTTATGGTGGTGATGGTAGTTAACATGCACATCTGGAGGGCACCAGGTGGGGGAAGGCTATTCTAGAAAATGTTTTTATGTTCAGCTGTCTCTGCTCCATGAGCTAGTGAATTCCTGCAAGCTTAAGTCACATATTCAGTAACTAAAGTTGTTATTGTAAGGTGGTAATGATATTGTAGAGGCTGTTTGCCTGGGTACTGACCAGACTGTCCTCCAGACAATACAGTGCATCTTCCATACTCTTTTCCTTTCTAAAATGTGTATCAAAATGTACTGTGTACTAACACAGTTCTTGCTTTTTCCAATAGCGCTCATGCAATAAAAATAAAAATAAAAATAAAATTGGTGAATTCTGCCCTAGAATGAACAGCATGGTTGCCTTTAACCAGAGACTGGAAAAATTACTTTGATGGACAATATCTCCCAGAATTCTCCAACCAGCATGGCCATTACTAGGTTGTTAAATTCTGGCAGTCCAGAAAAATAACTTTTCCAAACTCTGACAATGAAATTCATGTTGTCTGTATTATTTCTGGAGTCTTCTTTTTCAGACTTTGGGTATAGCTGGGTAAGGACTCAGGGATTCAAAATCTATCTTTGCTTCAGACTAAAAAAAAAAAAAAGCAGCTATGATCACATGTGTTGCCATGGCACGTGTACTTTTAATATCCAAGCTAACAGTCATGTAAAATCCACATAATTGGCCCATTTTTGAAAATAACTCAAAGCTTTCATGCTAATCCTTGAATATGCATGAGAAGCAGAGATGGAGACACTTTCCTTTCAGCTTGCTCCGGGTGCATAAGGCTCATTTTTCATTGAAGCCAACCAGCAACAACAAGAGAGAGAGAGAGAGAGAGAGAGAGAGAGAGAGAGAGAGAGAGAGATTTCCAAAAGCATGTCTTTACACCCCTCCCACACAGTGACCGCTCTTCCTTCAACTGAATAATTTCACAGATGGGGATCCAAGCTTATTTATTTATTTAATTTACTTTTACTTTCCCTTTAAAAAAAAAAAACACCAAGCTATGTCAGGGCTAGCATTTTGCACAGCACTTGGCCACTGCTGGTTTTAGATAAGTAAAGATTCTCTTCCCTGCATAAATGATGGATATGAACACGGTGGCCAAATGCAAATGAGGACACTGGACTTGTACTCACAACAGCTGTTCATAAGAAGATGTTCCAGTGTGTACAGCTTTCCCCATCTCTGTGTGAAAACATACAGGGACTTTTTCCTCTTTTACATTTAAAACACCATTTTTTATAGGGAACACTTTACCTTTCCAGTATATTATAGTAAAAACTAAAACTAAAACAAAAACAAAAACACATTGGTAATAGTTTCCTAATGATAAACATGGGCAGTAATTATGTTTCATCTAATAGGGAAAAAATGATTCAGTCAGAAAAAAGGGTTATTTATATCTGCCCCAAAATCACTGAACAGAGTTTAACCTTTGCTTGTCTGGAAATCAAATCAGCGTTCAGTTGCAAGGACTTTGTGGGCTGTTGCCCTCTTGAAATGGGAGTTGAGGGGAGGTTGCAGGAAGGAGAAGTCAAGCTGCCTTTTGTCTACAGAAGTTGCAGTCCTATTGTTGTCTTGCCCACTAGTTGTCTCAGCAGCAGCAAACCTGACCTAAACAGTCAGAAGTGGCTGCTGCTGAAGCAAAGGCCAAACAGCTTTAAACAACAACAACAAAATCCCCAACCAAGGATGGAACAAATACTTGCAAATGTTCTCAACATCAGCAGAATGAAACACCCACCCACAAAGGTTTACATCCTATATGGCAATTGCTAAGAGAATGAGTGGTTATAGGATTTGGAAGTCTGAAGCAGTTACTGCATTTTGTGATTCACTGCAGACAGTGTGGGTATAGGGGGCACATAATGATGGGGCAATAGTCCTCCATCCCACTGTGTGTAATGCTGCACAAGTGATTATGTGGGTCATTAGGATCCTGGGTATGTTTCCTTCTTTGTCTTGTCTGGGCTGTTGATTCCTCACCTATAGACTAATATTCTGTCTTCCTCTTTCTCTTTGTCATATGGCCACTGACTGCATATTGCTATGCTTCCAGTCTCCAAAATATAGACTTCTCTACAATAAATCTCTCTCTTCACTGAATAGCATTATTCACTGATGATTCTAAATACCACTTTTCATACAAGCTAGCATGTAACTGGGCTCAGTAAACCAATCAATTTCTCTTTGGATTCAGAAAAACAGCTCTGTTTTATCCACAACCCAACTGGACCGTGTCATATCTCTTATGTTATGGAAAGCCTGCAACCCACGCAGGTGGGCTCCCACAGCTTCTGCCCACATATCTGCTTACTCTGAGGTTGCAGCAAAAGAGATATCTCTGTGTTTCCTATTTGGCGGGCATGTCACTACACTTCATAGGTAAGAAAGGAGCTGACATCTCTGGAACTGATTAAATCCAAGTCACAGACAAGCTCTCAGGGTCTTCATATTTTGAGGCAAGTGTTACAAGTGTTTCTGAACAAAGAATTACAACATGTGGCAGAACTGCAAGTGTGAAGAGAAGATTTCTAGCTATTAAGTTATTTCCAGGATCTGCCTTCCAGTGTTCTACTCACTTGAAAGACACCACTCACTTTCCAGGAATTCTCTTTTTCTGCACTACCATTTTTTCAAGTAAGTGGGGTGGGAGACTGCCATGAAGACACAAGTTACGGACATATATCTTGATCAAATCTTATTGTTTATCTGTTTGCAGCAGGAGCCAGCTTCAGTCCTGTTCCTCACAGGTACCTACCCTCACACATCCTTGTCAGATTTATCAGCCCCATAGGCTTCCATTCTGAAGCCTGAGAACATGGGTGCTACCTTGCCAAATCTTGTTCTCTGTTCAAAACAGAGGTGTATGTTTTCTCAACCATTCCTATTCACCTCCATCAAAAAGACAAGTCACATAAAGGGCAGGATAAACCACATGGAGCTTCATTGCCCTTTGCTTCTCATGCAATTCATATGCCTAATATGGTTACCCTTTATGTATGCTGGATGTTTAGTGTCCCAGAATCTGTGAACCTCTGCTCTATCTCAGCTTGTGCTTTTAGTCGTTCAATTCCTTTTAGAAGGGTGGAAGGGAGGGTGAAGAGGGACTGACTTCTAACAAAGGCACTATTGCCTCTTCCCCCTTCTCTACACCCCATAGGAGGCCATCCCTCTTATTTATTTTTATTGACCCAGCCTGTCTTTCCCATTTGATTTACAATGCCGTGACTGCTGTTATGGTTCACAGTTTACTGGTCGCCTCCAAGACTTACTAAGCTAAAAATACCAGCTACACAGACGGGTTTTCCTTCCCTGGTGGCCCATTTAATTTTTGCTCCAGTCTATCACTTACTAATCTCTCGCCAATGATTTCCACCAAGTCTACTCAGTCTTATCTCTACCTCAGATAAAAGATCTTGCTATACAGAGAACTGGGGGAGATAAGAGAGGTATTTCTCTGTTATAATGCCCAATTGGAGAGTAAAAAACCTGCATTGTCAGAAATGACAATGGAGACAAAAAGGAAACAGTTTATTCAAAATAACCATTAATAGTTCTACCATGCTGCCTCCAGCAGTCTCAAAAAATGTCATGCCCAGTCCAAAAAGATGAATCTGCTTTCCCTCACAGTTTAGGACCACTTCTCTGTAGAAAATAAGAATGCAAATAAAATTTGCAATATGTGATTATGGTAAATGGGCTTATTTATATAAGGCAATCAGTGAGTCCTTGCCATGTTTGCTATAAACTGCCTAAATGAGTGTCAGTACCAGTTGCTGAGAATCACAAATAGGACAGCGTTCTTGCTCTCACGTCTACAGGTACGTCCATAATGGGCTTTCTATAGATATCAAGTTGGTCAATGTAGGAACCAACACTATGGGACCAGATCTCAAAGAGTTAATTTTTTGCCCCACAGCTTTCTAAATTTGCCAGCTAGTGCAGATGAGGAATACTTGGAGCGATACTCCAAAAAAGTAACTTCCAAATCCTATTTGGAACTAGATTGGACTTTGATTCACACGCACCCCACCCCAATGCTCAGGGAAATTAATTCCTGAAAAGAGGAGTAAAGGGAGCAACAGACTGAGAAATGCTGGATACCTGGCAGTCTGATGTTTGATGACTTGGGAAAGAGAATCCAATCATTGCTCAACTGGGCTGGAATTTGAAACCTGCATTCCTGACTTGAGTTTGTAGCCTGGTTTTTATCACTCATCTTTAAGAAGCAGACCTGGCACGGACATTTGCCATGACCTTTGGGACCTTTGGGGCTTTCCTTTCTTTTTTTCATCATAGACTGATGAAGACTGGTATAGGTCGAAAGCTAGTTGTAGTTTTTTTAAAGTGGTCTAATAAAGGTATCACCTGCCCTTGCTTTTATGTTGTGTAAGGACCGCATAGCTTTGTTTTGGGGGATTTTCTAGGCAGAGGAAAGCAGCCAATGTTTCCTCTTTCCTTGTATGCTTGATTTCTGTCTCTTGTAGTCATCATCCCTGGAAAACTCTTCCAGCATTTAATACTTTTGTTGTATCCTCAAGCAGTTGTTGAGAACTACATCAGCAGCCCACAGATCCCAGTTAAGAATCACCTATCTAAACAGTGCTGTGCTATGAGAAGGATAATCTGCTACCATTTGTTGTGCTACTCACTTATTTTACATGGATATTATTTCCACTAAGTGGCATGCCATGATAATTACAATTTTGCAGTCCAATTAGAAAGATTTTAATTATTAACAGCTTTGAGTGACATAGAACCCAGCATGAAACATCAAGACAAGTATTTTCATTAAGCGTATGCAAATAACGCCTTGCCATGGGAAATGGATGTCATTCCTTATACAAGTGAAATGGAAATCCACTCTTTAGTTGCTTGGTCATAAAATCTAACAGGGAGGAGGAAGCTGTTGCACCACCATGGAATCAACATTGTGGCAAGTGCTTCAATAACTTGGAGATCTGGAATCATTGTGGTTTTCAACACAGTGGTTAGTCAGGGAGAACTCTACCTCCTCTCCCATTTTGAAGCACTGAAAATAACAGATGATCATTTTTATGACGATTACAACTGAGGATGGGGGATCACTTGCCAGGGATAGGGACAGTACATATATACATGCCAGAGTCTAAAGTTGTGAAATACAATACAATACAAAACAAAACAAAAAACACTTTTCTAGAATTGGGTTAGGAAAAGGGAAGCAGGTTCCAAGTTGTGAGTTTCATATTTTTATATGTACAGAAAGCATGAGATATACAAGGCTTTTCAATTAGCACATGAGTTTCTCAAAACATTCTCTATCCAGAATTTTCCCACTCTCTTTGTGCTACATCTTATTGATAAATCTGAAGGATGTTAAAGACATTGCTGACTAGAGATGGGCACAAATGACTGGTTTGGTGGTTTGTGTCAGTTTGTTTTTCGGCTGAGCAGTTTGTTTTTTGCCTTTCCCAGCCCTGCCTCCTCTGGCAGGCTCCCATTCAGATGCAGCGCCTGGAGGAAGCAGAGAAGGGAAGTTGGGGTGCTGCCTCTGAGTGGGTGCTTGCTGGAGGAGGCAGGGCTGGGAAGCGCCAAACAGCTGTTTGGATGATAAATGAACCAGCAGTTTGTGTCAATCTCTATTGCTGACTTTAGCACAGTACCTGTTTTAACCTCATTATTAAGGGTTTGTCTTGTTTAGAAAAACAGACAAATTGCTGCCAAGAATACGATTCTTTGGCATGGTGCAAAAATTTTGTGCAACACCCTTTACCAAAGTTTACAGTCCTAGCAGGCGATACACATAAAACCAAAAGTGCATCTGATTTTGGACATGTTTTTCTTTTCTACACAGCTGGGCTATTGTTGCAACAGAACAATGTGGAACCAAAGTATTTTGGACTCCCTGGCCCGCACCCTCTGTAGGTTGCAATTTGTGTATAACATAGAGATGGACAACTGCTTACCTTCCACATGATATTGAACTATAAGTCCCATCATTCCTAACCACTACTATTCAAGCTAGGGCTTATGGGAGTTGTAGCCCACCAACAATTACAACGCTGTGAGTTGACCACCTCAGTGCAAAGGGGAGCTGTATGGATCTTTCTACTCTCCTTGCAAGTCTTTATTTTGCTTCAAATGAGTTTTGAGGATAATTTTAAATCCAAAGACCTGATGAGCTTTGCTTTTGACAGCTCTGGGACTTTTTCAGCACTGAAAGTGTTGGATAGATAAAATAAATAAACAAACCCAGCAGCTGGACGACTATTGGTTAGTGTTAGGATTAGAAAATCTAGAATCCACAGAAAAACAAAAGTGGGTAAAAAGTAGAGTTCCTAATTATCTGATCTTCTTATAAAATACAGTGAAAGTCTCCTATTTATCATGCTGCCCTTTCATCCGTCCCCAGAAAGATTAGGACCACACACAACAGAAAGACCACTGTTAATGACCGTTAACGATACATGACAATGGGTGGAAAAGGACTGCAGAAGTGGGATTATCCCTTACCCCCAGTCTCTTGTTCTTCTAAAGAGCCTATCCAGACCAGGGGGAAGTGAAACCAATGTGGAGGATATATCAGGGATCTCCTACAAACTCTCCTCAGACTGAAGAAGCTACTTGGATGAGTAGCAAAATGTTTCAACCTAATAAGAAAGAAGTCCAGTTGCCATGACTAGAGATGGGGGTATTCATATTTGTATATGAATACCCTGCACAGGTGGCCATCTACTTGCCCGTCTGCTGCTGCTGTGGCTCCACACTCCCTTCCAATCACTCCGAAGCTTGTGGTCAACTAGCCACTCCTGGCAGAAGGAGGGAAGACGAGCCTCCCTGCCTGGCTTAGTGGCTAGTTGACTGCAATCTCTGGAGCGATTGGAAGGGAGTGTGGAGCAGCAGCAGCAACGGATGGGTGAGTGGATGGTCTGGCCCCAGGGGACCGGAACCTCGTTATGTCCACCTGTGCGGGGGTATTTGTATTCATATACGAATGACTCAACTTCCAGATAACCACACCTGGATGACTGAGAATCTTCACAGATAAACACTCAATTGTAGGTAGGTAGGTAGGTAGGTATTTGGTTTTTATACCACTCATCTGGCTGCCAGGGCCACTCTGGGCAGTGTACAAGTAGGATAAAACAACGATGATAGTTGACAACAGCCAAGCAAAATATAAAAGGTACAACATGAGATTTTCTTCTGATAATTCTTGCAAAACTGCATACAGTTGTAATAGAACCAGTGATACTTACAGGGGGATTACATAGCAAGATGACCAGAAGAGAACTTTGAACCAGAACACAAATGCTTGCCTTCCAGGAACTTAATAGCTGGCCTTTCTTTCAGTCTCACCCTCATCCCCAACAAGGGCTTTCCTCAGTATTTTATGTATCTATTCATTTATTACTTTTCTATAATAGTCAATTTAACGTGAACCTCATCTAGACCTTTACTACACAGTGTTTATTACTGCATTCCTTCAGGTTCTTCAGCGTTCATCCTTAGGAGATTTGGCTAAGGCCTGTAAGAGAACGAGAGGTTAGAAACGTCTGGTGAGCTTTCAGACGCTTGTCCATATCTGACCCTGAGGGTGCTAAAACCACAGCAGTACAACAAAAACCACTCAGAGTGTGACAGGATTTTTGTAACCAGAAGGAGCTCTCAGAACAGGGGCAGACTAGAAAATTAATTTCACTTCACTTCCAAGAACGAACTGATCCCCATTAGGTTAGGCTGAGTGGCAGATGAGGAAAGAGAGGTCAGGCACTGAGGTTCTGCTTCAAATGACTAATCATGGAAACTAATGTATAGTGCCACAGCCAGCCACTCATCTACACAGTAGTGCCTCCTTCATGCACACAATAATTCTTCTTTATGAGAACACTGATGTTATAAAGTATTCTGAATTTTATATACCGTATACAGTAAATATGCAACATCTCCACATAAAACCAATCAACCAAAAATAGCTAGGGTGAATAACTGTACTTTTTGCATATAAAAAAGAAGCTGTGAAATCAATCTGAAATTTCTGTGTGCTTGGGATCTTTATCACTGAAGTAGGATAATTATCAATAATCAGCCAGGCCACACTTTAAAAATATCTCATTATTAAATACAAACATAGCTCTCTACTTCAAAGTCAAAGTTGCTCCCCAGTGGAGTAGGCACAGCTTGTTATCAAGCTTGCATGAGCCATTGTGCATTATCTAAAACGAAAAGGATTATAATTATCTCTGGTGTTAAAAATAGGACTGTTCCCCACCAACTCCTCCATTCAGCAAAACCCATTCCTTCTTTCACCTCTTATTAAGGACAAGATACTGGAAATATATTTCAAATAACCTCTCTTCCTTTGTGTGTGTGTGTGTGTGTGTGTGTGTGTGTGTGTGTGTGTGTGTGTGTGTGATGTGATGTGATGTGATGTGATTTTATATATATATGTGATGTGTCTGACATCTCTTTTTCTATCAGATCAGATTTACTAATCTCTATATTATACTCATTATTCCTTTCTCCCCCATGTGTCATACATACATACATACGTTTTTATTGAATAAGTCAACAGACCGTTTCAATGTTACATAACAAAACATATAAATAAGTGTATAAAATGATAATAAACAAGTATAAATGTGCATAAAAATTATCTTTAAAACAACTATTAAAACAAACCCCATTCACACTCCAGGTAATCTCTTAGTGGTTATACCTAAGTAGTGAACATCTTTAGTGGCATACCTCAACTAAACAGACCCCTTATTGACTTCTTGTTTCCTCAGGATTGCTGCTTTTACAGCAAAAATTGCCACTTTACAAGTTAAATGGGGGTTAACCCCTTGCAGTAAATAAATCAAATTACTCTCATCATCCCCAGCCCCCCAATGCTCCAGATAGGGTGTTAAGTAGAGTTTTCTGATGTTAGCATATAATTGACAATGTAACAGATAAAGTGCCAGATCTTCAACTTTTGCTGTCCCACAAATACACAGTCTATCCTGTATGGGAATGCCCTGATATCGGCCTTGTAACATCCTTGTCTCCATTAGCTCAAAGCAGAGACGGGTAAACGCCATACAGAGATCTTTTTTCATTGGAAAGAGCATGTATTTTTCTACCTGAAAAATGGTTTTAGACCTCGCTAGCCATTTCATAGATTGCACTGAAGATAAGGCCGCCATATCTGTTTGAGCTCTGATGTCAAATACTCTTTGTTTAAATGCATTTTTGCTGTTGGAATTACTTAAACTGATGGCCTCAACACTCAAGCCCTGGTTAGAAAGCATTTGAGAAAAATTCACAAACCAGGATTTTGTTGTGGGGTCAGACACATCTTGGGTAACCTGTCATCACACATCTGGCATAGCTTAATCCAATAGTTAAAAATTCTAAGAAGACATATATCGGATACAGCTACCAAACCATGTGTCATAAAAGTCACATGAAGTCTGCCAGGCATTTTTTGTGTGTTAAAATACAGCCAAGTAGCAGTAATATGCCAAGATATTTTGCTGCCTGAGGTCAATGACGTGAAGATCCCTCTCACCCATGACATTTCATACTGAGAACACAACTGGTGTTGAGTTGGATCTTACTGCAACTCTGGAGATAGGACAGCATCTTAAGGACAGCGGTCCAGCTCAGCAGGCATGGTTTAGTCTGTTTGGCACATTCAGTTCTGTCCTCCAACAGCGGGCACTGCTGCCCCTTCAAACAATCCAGCACCTGCCACTTAAGGTGCCTATCTTACTGTGCCCAATAGTTGGGCCAGCCATGTGAACATTCAAATAGATATTTTTCTGGTTCGTACGTCTTAAAAATACTCAAAATGGGCTAGATTGTGCATCAGTTTATAAACATACAGGGTTGTATCCAGTGTGGGCCTTCCATTTACAAAACTCACCCTGATACAGCAGAGGCTTCCATGAATGGAGAAGCAGGAGGGAATTTATGTTTGCAAATTTCTCTTTTCTTCCTGCACATAACCCAAATCTATTCATCCAGAGGATCTTTTGGAACATCATGGAAAATGATGTGGTTGTTGGAAGAGAGCAGTAGAATTGGTAAGAAATTGACTCCCTCCTCCTTCCATTCATGGAAGCTTTACACGGATTAATGAGCCTTCCACAAAGGAAACAACAGCACTGCATAAACTCTACAACTCACTTTCCATACTTTATTCCTTTACAAATAAAGGAAGCAGTTCCAAGAGTTCTGATTTGCTTTTATTTAAGCCTCATTTAACATTTCCAACAAATGGTACATATATTTTCAACTGAACACTTTATCTCTCAAATAGGTTACAATTTTGTCCAGGGAAGAAAATAAGGGATAGCCATGTGGCTAGTTACAGTATAAATCTTCAATTTCCCTCATCAGCTTTGCAAGAGTCTTCTACTGGATATGTTGCAACTGAACTTGTGTCTTTGTCAGTACCATATTTTTCCGTGAATAAGACACCACTTTTTCCTAAAATCATTACACTAAAAATTGAGGGACGTCTTTTACATGGAAGTAAGCTGAGATAGCTGAGGAGAGAACGAAACGGCACATACCTTGCCTCTGTAAACAGACTTCCTTCAGTCACGAGGCTTAGCTTTCTACAGTCAGGAGACTTAGCTTCCTCCAATCACGAGCCTTATGGAACTGACGTCAGCTGATGCTGTACAAACCAATTGGAACACACCTCATTGGAGGTGGAGCCTGTAGGCTAAGATTCAACAGGGACTCATAATGTCCGACATTCTGAGCCCAGAGGTTGAATACTCAAAGCTAAGTTTTCTTAATTTTTGGGTTAAAAAAGAGGTGTGTGTCTTATAAACGGGTGTGTGTGTGTTATAAACGGAAAAATATGATATTTTGGTTGTAAATTGCTTTCTCTGAATGAGAATATGAGACACCATGTTGAATGTTACAAACACCTGGGCAAAAATTGCATACAATGTTGCAGTCTAAGAAAATAAATATGTACTTAGATGCAGGCAGTTTCACCTTACAGACAGGGAAAATACCATATGCAAATAGGCCCTGCACATCGTTTCTTATAGCTGGACTAAAACTATGCACACTCTGATGATGAGACAGTGAGTGCCGTCAGTTTTGACAGCAAGAATAATCTGTGTTGTGGGGGAAGAGACTTGGGGGTGACAGCTCACTACCATGTCTATATATGCATATACCTGCACAACAGTAGAAGCTCATAGGTGGTTATTGCACTTTCTGTACTTGATGTCATAAGACTAACTTCAGCTAACTGCATTAAAGCACCCCCATCTGTGAGCACATCTTCAAGACTGCAGCAACAGTCGTTAAAGTACTCAGTAACTAGAGTCCTGCTGGTGTTTGTATAAGGTTTGTGTAACTTGTGGTAAACTGTGGCTGACAAGGTATTGGAGGCTAGTCTAATGTGCAAACTGATGCAAACATCAGTAGAATTGTGGCCAGTGTTTCCAAATTGTAAGCTGGTTTTTTAAAAAAGGGGGCCATTTCTTTCATAGGTTCAACTTCTGTGGTCTAATGCATAACACCTTGAAGTGACACAGGATGCTCCACTGATGAAGCAGCCTGCTCTCTGGGAAGGCCACCCCAGTAAATCAGTTCATCCTTTCCATGCCATAGCAGGATTTTGCCTTTCAGCATTCTAAGATACTAAAGCTCATAGCAGAATAACTTAAGTAACACTGTAGGCATTCTCAAGAAAATGAATGAAATGACTATCATTGTTTGAACACTAAGCTCAAGAGCTCAAAAGATAAAGGCTTAATGCATTGATTTTCCATTCCATTAGACCTTAGGGGAAAGACCGGATACTGATTGAATCAACTTTTTACTTGAACATCCCACAATTTATTTCTAGGTTGTGGTTTTGGTGATGCTGAAGGGGCAGAAGCCTTTTACTGTTTTAACTTGTGTCAGAGATTAGTCTAAAGTAAATTAATAAGAATCTCACACCCTAAGAAAAGGAGATGCTAAAATCATATTAATCTTGCCTTGGCCTGGATCTGCAGCCACAGGCAAGCCTGCCTTAGTTCTGCTCTAAAAATAGTTTGGTAAAATGGGATTTATTTATTTATTTGAATTAAATTTCACTGAATGTTTGGAATATGATCTGAAACCTATTCTGGAACCAAATGTATCCTTGGATTAATTTATGAGAAATAGATCAATTCTAATAGGCAGAGCACCTTCAGTAAGATTGAGAGATGTTAAGGAATACCACCACTGCATCATGTCCCTGGAGGAAAGTCTCTGCACATGGGTCGCACTAGCTGCACACTGCAGCAGAAGCATTCCAAAGAAAGTCCCTAAAACATAGTGCAAAAACGTACAAATCAGCAGCTGGGATTGCCGCAGAATTTCACCCCCAAATAACGTAGGAAACAGAGGATGCTGCCTAATGCTGAGTGAGAGCAGTGCCGCTTTTCAGGTAGGATCCTTTCTTAGCTTTACCTCAAGATTCCTTATATTCCTTGGTGGCCTTCTTATCCAAGCATCTTGTTCCAGAACCAGACAAGATTAGGTATATTTAGGGCTAGTATAATGATAATAGCAAGAGCTAGTGTGATACAGTGGATAGAGGGATGGACTAGGACTCAAGAGACCTGAATTCAAATCCACACATGGCCTTGGAAACTCACTGGGGGATGGCACTGGTAAAACTACAAGAATACCACACATACTTATCTTATGGTCACCATTTGTCAGATGTGACTTGATAGCACACAACGTCAACAATGTGATGATTGTTCCAGGTACTTCCCACAGTACATGGGAAACGCATGTACTTATTTCTTTAATGCATTTACATTCTACTACCATTATGGAACTGAAGGTTGCATACACAAGGTTTATAATCCCTGCATTCACAGTGACCAGCCCAGGTCTGCTCATAAGACCCTTGACCAGCCTTCCCCAGCCTGGCACCTGTTAGTTGTATTAGATGGCACAAGTAACTGCAGAAAGAGTTTTGGTATATTTAGAGGAGAAAAATGTTTTGAGAAGACTAGTGTAGAAATTCCTGCGAGTTCTACACATTCACCGAGTAATTCTGCCATCCTGACTGTAGAGCAGTGGAATGGATAATCTACTCTGCTAGTGTAAGCCCTATAGGTCACAAGGGGGTCACAAAGTATTTTCTGGGAGGGATCATGGGTTACTTTATATGTGTTGTGGCCCTTGTTAAATAATTCCTTCCCTGACCTTTCCAAGCAGGATGTGAAAATTAGTGTATATGTAAAAGAAGCAGGCTCTTTGGGGGAAAAGAAGCCTCTACTTTCTGAGAAAGAATGACTTTACCCCATTAAAAATGCCTTTTTATGCAAATGTGGCAGGAGTCATAGGTTACTTGGCTATTATACGAGGGTTGTGACTTGAAAAAAGATGGGAACCACTGCCCTATAGGCTTTTTGGTTCAGGCTGGACAAGTTTCAGTTTTGAAAGACACACACACACACACACACAGAGAGAGAGAGAGAGAGAGAGAGAGAGAGAGAGAGAGAGAGAGAGAGAGAGAGGAAAGCTGAGGGAAGGCGCTTCTGTTCACCTGGTTGTTCTTGTTTAGTCGTTAAGTCGTGTCCGACTTTTCGTGACTCCCATGGACCAGAGCACGCCAGGCCCTCCTGTCTTCCACTGCCTCCCGGAGTTGGGTCAAATTCATGTTGGTAGCTTCAATGACACTGTCCAACCATCTCGTCCTCTGTCGTCCCCTTCTCCTCTTGCCTTCACACTTTCCCAACATCAGGGTCTTTTCCAGGGAGTCTTCTCTTCTCATGAGATGGCCAAAGTATTGGAGCCTCAGCTTCAGGATCTGTCCTTCCAGTGAACACTCAGGGTTGATTTCCTTCAGAATGGATAGGTTTGATCTCCTTGCAGTCCAGGGGACTCTCAAGAGTCTCCTCCAGCACCACAATTCAAAAGCATCAATTCTTTGGCGATCAGCCTTCTTTATGGTCCAGCTCTCACTTCCATACATCGCTACTGGAAAAACCATAGCTTTGACTATGCGCACCTTTGTCGGCAAGGTGATGTCTCTGCTTTTTAAGATGCTGTCTAGGTTTGTCATCGCTTTCCTCCCAAGAAGCAGGCGTCTTTTAATTTTGTGGCTGCTGTCCCCATCTGCAGTGATCATGGAGCCCAAGAAGGTAAAATCTGTCACTGCCTCCATATCTTCCCCTTCTATTTGCCAGGAGGTGATGGGACCAGTGGCCATGATCTTAGTTTTTTTGAGGTTGAGCTTCAGACCATTTTTGGCGCTCTCCTCTTTCACCCTCATTACGAGGTTCTTTAGTTCCTCCTCACTTTCTACCATCTGAGGTTGTTGATATTTCTTCCGGCAATCTTAATTCCGGTTTGGGATTCCTCCAGTCCAGCCTTTCACATGATGTATTCTGCATATAAGTTATATAAGCAGGGGGACCATATACAGCCTTGTCGTACTCCTTTCCCAATTTTGAACCAATCAGTTGTTCCATATCCAGTTCTAACTGTTGCTTCCTGTCCCACATAGAGATTTCTCAGGAGATAGATAAGGTGGTCAGGCACTCCCATTTCTTTAAGAACTTGCCATAGTTTGCTGTGGTCGACACAGTCAAAGGCTTTTGCGTAGTCAATGAAGCAGAAGTAGATGTTTTTTCTGGAACTCTCTGGCTTTCTCCATAATCCAGCACATGTTAGCAATTTGGTCTCTAGTTCCTCTGCCCCTTCAAAATCCAGCTTGTACTTCTGGGAGTTCTCGGTCCACATACTGCTGACGCCTACCTTGTAGGATTTTGAGCATAACCTTGCTAGCGTGTGAAATGAGTGTAATTGTACAGTAGTTGGAGCATTCTTTGGCACTGCCCTTCTTTGGGATTGGGATGTAGACTGATCTTTTCCAGTCCTCTGGCCACTGCTGAGTTTTCCAAACTTGCTGGCATATTGAGTGTAGCACCTTAACAGAGTCATATTTTAAGATTTTAAATAGTTCGACTGGAATGCCATCACCTCCACTGGCCTTGTTGTCAGCCATGCTTTCTAAGGCCCACCCAGATCTTTCTGGTATAATTTCTCTGTGTATTCTTGCCACCTCTTCTTGATGTCTTCTGCTTCTGTTAGGTCCCTACCATTTTTGTCCTTTATCATGTCCATCTTTGCACAAAATGTTCCTTTAATGGCTCCAATTTTCTTGAACAGATCTCTGGTTTTTCCCTTTCTATTATTTTCCTCTATTTCTTTGCACTGTTCATTGAAGAAGGCTCTCTTGTCTCTCCTTGCTATTCTTTGGAAATCTGCATTCAATTTTCTGTAACTTTCCCTATCTCCCTTGCATTTTGTTTCCCTTCTCTTCTCTGCTATTTGTAAGGCCTCGTTGGACAACCACTTTGCTTTCTTGCATTTCCTTTTCTTTGGGATGGTTTTCGTTGCTGCCTCCTGTACAATGTTATGAGTCTCCATCCATTGTTCTTCAGGCACTCTGTCCACCAAATCTAGTTCCTTAAATCTGTTATTCACTTCCACTGTGTATTCATAAGGGATTTGGTTTAGATTATACCTGACTAGCCCAGTGGTTTTTCCTACTTTCTTCAGTTTAAGCTTGAATTTTGCTATAAGAAGCTGATGATCAGAGCCACAATCAGCTCCAGGTCTTGTTTTTGCTGATTGTATAGAGCTTCTCCATCTTTGGCTGCAGAGAACATAATCAATCTGATTTCGGTATTGCCCATCTGGTGATGTCCATGTGTAGAGTCGCCTCTTGTGTTGTTGGAAAAGAGTGTTTGTGATGACCAGCTTGTTCTCTTGACAAAACTCTATTAGCCTTTGCCCTGCTTCGTTTTGAACTCCAAGGCCAAACTTACCTGTTGTTCCTTTTATCTCTTGACTTCCTACTTTAGCATTCCAGTCCCCTATAATGAGAAGAACATCTTTCTTTGGTGTCAGTTCTAGAAGGTGTTGTAAGTCTTCATAGAATTGGTCAATTTCAGCCTCTTCAGCATCGGTGGTTGGTGCATAAACTTGGATTACTGTGATATTGAAGGGTCTTCCTTGAATTCGTATTGAAATCATTCTATCATTTTTGAGATTGTATCCCAGTACAGCTTTCCCCACTCTTTTGTTGACTATGAGGGCTACTCCATTTCTTCTACGGGATTCTTGCCCACAGTAGTAGATATGATAATCATCTGAATTGAATTTGCCCATTCCCGTCCATTTTAGTTCACTGACGCCCAGGATGTCAATGTTTATTCTTGCCATCTCCTGTTTGACCACATCCAGCTTACCAAGGTTCATAGATCTTATATTCCAGGTTCCTATGCAGTATTTTTCTTTACAGCATCGGACTTTCCTTTCACTTCCAGGCGCGTCCGCAGCTGAGCGTCCTTTCGGCTTTGGCCCAACCACTTCATTAGCTCTGGAGCTACTTGTACTTGTCCTCTGCTCTTCCTCAGTAGCATGTTGGACACCTTTCGACCTGAGGGGCTCACCTTCCAGCGTCATATCTTTTAGCCTTTTGTTTCTGTCCATGGAGTTTTCTTGGCAAAGATACTGGAGTGGCTTGCCAGTTCCTGGTGGATCGCGTTTAGTCAGAACTCTCTACTATGACCTGTCCGTCTTGGGTGTCCCTGCATGGCATAGCCCATAGCTTCTCTGAATTACTCAAGCCCCTTCACCACAACAAGGCAGCAATCCATGAAGGGGGTTCACCTGGTAGCAGGAATTAATTATCAGTCACCTTGATTTAGGGCCTTAATATTTTACCTCTGGAGCTACTTGTCCCTGTTTCTTGGATCTTTATACAAAGGAAGACTTGATGAGATAGTGATGCTCCGAAATTCAAGTCTTGACATTTTGAGTCAGAGGGACTTTCTAGCATTTCTTAGCTACTCCTGCTCTGTCAACTTCTTGGGGGGGGGGCACAGAGGGTGGATGTTTGTATAGCATCCAACTGGGCTGAATTATTGCTATCACTTTTGTTATTTGGTTTACAATTTCACATTTCTGCAAAGTTAATTGTGTTGGCAATAGTAATTTTAACAAACAGTCTCACAGAACCAAGAGAATAGTATGCTGGATTCAATATCCATACATTTCTCTTTTTTTGGAGTGGGCGGGGGGGAGATAGCTTTCCATCCAGGAGAGGGACCTGCATGGTTTTGGCCAAAGAAGCAACTCTATAAATTTCAACTTCGAATTGGAAGCTCAGCTGTTCAGGAGCTTACCGTAATTGCTCTCAACTTCACTCAGAAATTTCAGTGAAGGCAAAACAGCTCAGAAAAAAAGATGAAGGGAGAGGAAGATGCCAAAGGGGTACAGAGAGATCCGTCTTCAGACTCTAAATTTTTTGCTCATTCTTGAAGAATGGCAGGCTGAATTATTTCACAGTTAATTCACTTTCATGGTGGGAGTTATCTGACCCACTTGCATGTGTTTTAACTAGGTTAGAGAACTTGGCAGCCTCCTGGCAGTAAGTTAGTTTTTTTTAAAGAGTAGTTTAAAAGAACCTTTCAGTATACGTCAGCTCTCCAATAGTGATATGGATGCAAAGTCTTGTGTGGGGTTTTTTAAAATTATTTTTGTTTTCAGTTAAAAAAAGCAACTCAGCTGCCTCTTTTCATTTTCTTAAGTTCATTTCTTTGTGTGCATTCAGATCTAAAATATATTAATAGCAGTTTAAAATAGCAGTTTTCCCTGTGGCAGCTTCCTTCTGGAACCAAAGAAGTGTCCTCTCAGCAGACAGGACAGGCTTTCTAGGCCACATGAGTTTCCTGTTGAAACTGCTAGGACCAGCAGACTAAACTACATGCTATGGAAAATATGTAGTAGTTTTCAGTAACACCAATATTTCTTTTTCTTTTCTTTTCTTTTTTAAAATAGAAGTAAAAATATGAGTCCCTGATCCAGAGTGGCTGAAATCCTGTTCCTCAGTGTGGTACGTTGCAACTAGAGCAGGGCCATTGAATAGGTGAAGATTGGGTGTGTCAAATGCTCTGTAAGTTATGCTGATTCAATGGATCTACTCTAGTTGTGGCTTACTAAACCAAGCAACAGGATTTTGGACTCTAAGAGTCTCACTAAAGGCTCCTTGCTAAGGCTTACTTTTTACTAACCCTCCATGAGAGCCTACTGGGAAGGATTTAGGAATAATTTTTTTTGACAAAAACCTTCAAAGGAGCTAGCAATGAAAATATATTAATAGATCAATAAAACATTATTTTATAGCCACCATGGTATAAAATTTTCAACCATAACTAAGCTTTCTGGTTTCATATGCCCCCTTGTCCATGAAGGTCACAAAATCTCTCAGCTTAATCTACATCACAAGTTCATTGTGGAGATAAAATGAGAGAAGATGAGTGAACCTTGTGTGATCCTTGAAGAAAGACTGGGATATAAGTATGTTAAATAGATAACAAATAAAGTTTAAGACAATAAAATTATATATAAGTTGACTCTGTTAGCATAAATCATTTAAACATAATTACAAAAAGGCTCAAAATGTTATTATTATTTAAAATATTATACTGATAAAGAAAGGCAGTGTAGAGGCCGTGGCATGAGCCAATAAAGAAAGGCAATCAAAGACTCAAGCAGAAAACAGCTCTCTTATTTTTGAAACACTGAAACAAACTAAGGCCAGTACATTATCACTATAGACAGAACTGTAGCTTCTTGGACACTAGCAAGAAAATGCTAAATAAATGCCTGTTTGATCCAAAGAAACAGAGAGGCAGGTATGACACTTCCACCCTCAAGCAGCTACAGTGCCTCTGATTATCTTGTCTGCAGGGGGAAGAATGTCCCAGGGTGCTGCAATCACTTTTTGATTTATCCTTCAGTGACAAAAATATAGTAGAGTTTGGTGGCGTTCTGTACTAAAACCCCAGAAGCATGAAGCTGCTTTTCTATCCCCATTATAAATAACTGGTCTTCTCTAATAAGGAGGATCTACCCTTGTGTCACCTCTCTACATCTGATCCAAAGATCAATTACTTCCCTTCTGATCCTGAATTAACCTACCATTTAAAAACCCTGTATGAACTCACAACGTGATAACTAAATTCTATTGACTGGAAAAATTGGAAAGGGTAACAAAGGAGATGAAAATTAATATTCAAGTAATAACTACAACAAAAATAAAAGGGAATAAAAGAAAAAATAATATAAGTTATGAAGATGCACTTTCTCCTCTGTTGTAATTATGGATAGCTAATCCATTCAATTAAGCATTGATGAATTATACAATGAAAGGCATAATGAATCCATTAAACTCAAAGCAAGTATTGGCACAAACTCTCTTCACCCCAGGATGTGAATTATATGCTAAGTGCTGTGGCAGTTTGGTCACAGCATAATATTATGTTGGAAAGATGTTCATTTTCCAGATAAAACACTGATTAGCATGGACTAGAATCTGATTCTAGTTACATTTGTAGAACTTGAGCCAATCCACTTACATTTTAGGATTATTAGTGCAGATACCTGTCAGTGTAAATAGGACACAATTGCACTTACCTTTAGATTTCACCTTTCTACCATCATGGAACTCAAAGGTGCAGACATATGGTTTCTAAGACATCTCCCATCCAAGGACTGACTAGACCCAGGACTGCTTAACTTCAGCAAGGTGGATGCACCACAAAGGAAGTCAAATGGTGCCCAGGAGGATTGGTTAATTTTTTGCCTTATATACGAATGGCTGCTTTTCCTTCTTAGGAGATGGTGATTATATCATGTTCTGGAGAGAATATTGTGCTGGGGACAAAACATAGGTGTCCACAGATCACACACTCTCAATAGGTGTTGGCATATTGTAAACGTGGAGTGGAACGTCAGTGTCCCCTTACAAACAAACAAACAAACAAACAAACAAACAAACAAACAAACAAACAAACAAACAAAGGCACTCCCATATTTTGACCACTGGTGGGCCCCTCCACCCGTAACTGTTCCTTGTTTATGTCAGAAGGAAATGTCAGAGGTGGAATGTAACTGTGTATGGTTTAAAGTGGTTATAGAGCTTTGCCCTATGAAGAAACCATGGCATGCTCATTTTAAGTTCTTTGTTTCTAAGATCTCTGTCTAATGCTATCATTCTTTGTAAGCAAAAATCTCACATATGCACCAGGCATGCTTTTGTTGTTGACTGTCATCTTCAAGACCAGAAATGAGACCCTGCTACTAACTGTAACCATATTTAGCTACATTCACAGAAGAATGTACATTCACATTCCCTGCCTCAGTGGATTTACACATCTTACATAGGCACACTGTGTGAGATCACTGTGGCTGCTCAGGCTGTGACTGACTAATGAAACTGGTCTTTAGTTCATGAAGGGTGTGAGTATAACAGTTTGGTATCAGGAAGGACCTACGGTATTTGGTCTCATGTACTTATGACCCCACCTTAAATATTTGGACCTATGTACTAATGGCCCACATATTTTGTTTTACTCTTCTCCTGAACCCTGTTCTGGGTAAGACCAATGGTTGGAATATAAAGGCTGAAATCCTGTTGTGCAGCTCTGTGTGAGCAATGAAAAGCTACAGAACCTGTTCAGAATATCACGGTACAGCACAAGTGCTATTCACAATGTACTTTCCTATGCACGCTGTACAACAATTATGACAGGAATCATGCGATCACTGGTGCAATCAAATTGTGTAATCCTTGTTGCCTGGGTGTAATGGCCAGCACACTTATGCAGGCAGAACTTAACTTTACACAAAGACAAGCAGAGTTTCATCCATAGAATAAGATCTGGTTATGCCTCTTCAATATTCCCTGGTGCACTTTTTCCATATACCTTAATAATCTACCTCTTCTGAAATATTATGTTATCTCGCCAGTCTATAGAGTTTAATTTAAGAGCCACGCTGTATGTTACAGATTACCCATAGGTACAGTTGGAATCACTGTTGAAGGCACAGTAATATTCCTAAGATATGATTCAAGCAGGCTTTTATGCCTAAGGAATTAGACTTGTAAGGTAAGAACATAGGCATAAGTTCACCCCATTATCAATTTATGGGGCCACAAATACAAAAAAGGCACACTCTCAGGAGTAAGGGCGGCAGCTTCGCCTACTTATATGAATATGCAGGCAGTTAGGAAGGGGCAACTGTAAAACTTTTTTCTTTCCGTGCGGCCAATAATGACAACCACCCTTGGCTTGATGTATCATTAATATGGATTTTTTTAAAAAAATCTTGGCTGTAACATACTTTTAGCAATGTATCGATGTACCAGACAGGACAAGAAAACAATAATAATATGTGAGCCACAGTAAGTGGCAACCTTACAGCCTTCGCCTCAGAAAAGAAGCAGGGAGGGTCATGCACACAGGCAAACCCAGTAAGAAATGAACTGGCACAACAGAAGTACAAAATAACACAAGCCTCTCTGGGAGTGGAAAATAAACCACAGTTACACCACTGGCAGGGAAAATGTTTTGATCTTGACTGTGCATTTTGTGACCAGGAAAAAAGAAAGAATAATATAACCGGTGGATAAGAGAACATTTCCCTCGTGTGACCAGGAGCCTCACTGGTTTAAGTATACTGACTCAGGGGGCTTGGGAACGTTTGTGCCTCTCGACTCCTTTGGAGCCACATACAGTCTGAAAATGGCCATTTTCTTCCATTATTCATAAAAAAGTTTTAAAAGGACAGTGTAAAAAGGAAGGATCCATCTGTGCACTCCGTGTGTGTGTGTGTGGAGTGGAAAACACTGTCTCAAATGAAAGGTTTGGGACCAACAAAAAGTATGTCCTTGGTAAACAGGGGGCAAGTATAACATTTTGAAACACTTTTCCAAGACAAATATAGAACAGGCAGGTGCTATATTAGAAGATATGTTCCTACTTTTCTCTTTCCTTCCCTCCTCTAACTCTTAACCACCTACGCATGCAGGAAGGAAAGCCTTTTTCAAGATGCCCCTTGGTGTGATAACATGTATGCATCAGCTAAAAAACAACAATTTTTTCTTCAAAAGTATTGGCCTGCTCAGGTGCCAATTTAACTGAGTACTCTGCCAGTAGTTTTAACTGGAAACCTCAAAAATAACACTAGAAGAAAGCAAACTCAGAGAATGATAGCAATTTATCTCATCTTAATACCCTCCGACTAAATGATCTCTGCTTCCACTGTATGCCTGGCATTTCTATTGTATGCACACAATTTTATATGTCATGCATTTCCTTAACAAGACCATTGGTACAACTATGATAAATAGCAGTGTAATTTTGCAGTGAATTTTGTTCCTTCAGCATGCTGGCAAATGTCGCTTAGCAACGGTTGTTATGAGCAACACCAGCATCTTTCATCAAATTTGGTAGTAACAGCTTTCCACAGGCTACGACAGAGGGCTACGATTTGTACCTCAGAGAATATTCAAGCCTTTTTTGCTTTCCCCCACCCTTCTCCTCCATTATATAAATAGTCCTTCCTTTTGTGTCAGGCATGAACAGTTAAAATTCAAAAATATTAAAACTGCCATTCCACATGGGTGTTGAGCCCTGCCCTTTCAATTGCATTGAAGAGGAGCTGCTTGCTCATTTTTGAAACGGCATGACAGCACAGCCTCCCCCTGTCCCAGACTGCTTGAAATTCAAGCCATCATCCTAAAAATGGGTTAGGAACCTGTCTCATCTGGGGGTAAAGAAACCCCTGCTATTAACTGCCTGCTGAGATGCTTCTCTTTAATGCACTTCCAGGGCTTGAAAGCGACACATACATCAGCCTAGGAGCACATATCTGGTATGTCTTTTGTTTCCTTGACTTGGTCACTTCCCTAATGAACCACCTGCTTCTGCTGGTATAGCAGAACCTTTTACCTAGGGGGGGAGGTCTAAATATCTGTCAATTCATCCCATTCTCTAATGATAGCCTCTCCTTCTTCTGAAGCATAGTCCCAGCCATTTTAACTACTCTACATCATTTTAGAAAGACAATTCATGTTTTTCATGGTCCAATCTGTTAGCAAAGAGAATGTTGGCTTTTTCGAAAGTAAATATTGAAGTTACCTCAGCTTTCAGCTGTGACCTTTTCCAGTAGAGACCGAGAAAGGCACCTGAAAGCCCCATCTAGATGTGTTTGCCAACAAACCTATTAAGTGTTATTGTATGCTGTAATTATTCATGTCTGATTTCTAGATATAGTAAATTTGAAAAGTGCATTTTAAATCTGAATCGAAACTTGCATTCCATTACATTTATTTATTTATTTATTTATTTATTTATTTATTTATTTATTTCATTTATACCCCGCCTATCTGGTCAATTGTGACCACTCTAGGCGCCAGTACATTGCCTTGTACTATGTTATTTTTATCATGTAATTTGCCATGACCTTTGGGATAAAGCAGTAAAACCAAACTGATTGATTGATGAAGTGCTTCAGTTTTGAAGGAAGGAAGAAAGGAGGAGATATAACTGTAAAATTTAAAGGAGGGGTGGGCAAAGTATATATGGCAAAGTATACCTCAGACTATATATGATTCCCATGTCCTTTTGCTGTCCATCACCATTCCTGCCAGCATCTCCCAGAAAAAAATTCTCATTTGAATATTTGCTACTATCACCAAGATCTGTACCTGTGGCAGCTCTAATCCGGGCTGAGGCTCTAGGCTTCAAGGCAGGGCATTGGCAGAAATCACATTGCATCAACACCTGCCATGGGCCTTTGTGATGCTTTCTTTTAATTTAACAGTCCGATTCCTCTGGTCCACACCAGTTCTAAGTTACCTGCTAGGTGCCATTCAAAGCAGAACACTAGTCAGACACATCCCTCTCAGGGAGGAGAGCTGGGCGATGCCTGCCACAGCTGGGGCAATTCACAGGAAGAGCCTGACTCACGTCCAAAGTCACCAGAAAAAGTTGTGGTTTGCCACCAATATTCAGTGGTAAACTGCAAAATCTACAGAGGAACTTCATTCAGTAGGAAAGTAAGAAAGTATTTTGGTCAGTGTGAATTTTTAAGCACCAAACATTTAATTACCGTACTCTTTCCAGGTATATACTCAGTACTTCTCTTCCTTAAATCTTGATTGTTGATTTTAGAAGATTAAACTTTTCCTTATGAAACAATTTAAGAGTCTTACATCTGGGGATTGACTACTAACCATCAGAGAATCACAGACTTGAGATTTTCTGAGGCTGCTGCTTTACTAAAGCAGGTGTAAATACAGAGTTAAATAAAGGTAGAAATTTGTGGCTGAAATTCAATTGCATAAAGGTATGCTAATTTAAGGCTAATAATGACATAAACCATGACTGTCTTTTGGAAATTGAACATTTTTAATTCCCTTGCCCCACCCCAAGGTTCTGAGGATCTCTTGGGATACCTTTTATCCCGGAGAAGCTGTTAAGAACCCTAAGATGAGAGAGTCTTTAATTTCCAAAAATCATTGGCAGTAAAATCATCTGGTCACCAGCAATTTTCAAAAAATAAAGACTTCCCTTGAGGATGGAAATTGGAAACTTTTAATTCCTGAAAAATTATGTCATCAGCCTTAACTTTACACTACTAGATTTCGGCCACTTAATTATTCTTTAATAAAGAAGCCTAAAAAGATAAATCTGATTTTTATCAGAATGAATGCTATTTTATAGAGAACAAACAACATTTAAGGTTTCAAATTTTTGGCATAATCCTACTTTAACTACTCTACCTACTGATGGTTTTGTAAAGTTTGTGTAACTTGTTGTGGCTAATTGATGAGGTGCTGGGGGAGTGTCTTGGTTAAGCAATCAGAAGCACAAAGAAGAACATGATCGAGACACACCTCAGTAGCTCATCAGTTGGATGCAAACTTTACATGAACACTAGTAGGATTCTGATATTTACTTCTCAGGCACTAAAAATTTTATAAGCTTTTTTAAAACCAGAAATTAAACAAAAATAAAAAATAGAAAAGCAAATTATCTAATTAGCTATTTCCACTTGTTGGAAGTGTGCTCTCTGAGCAGCTGGCCAATCTTATGAACAGGTCTTATCCCTGCCAAAGTTGCCCACGCCAATCTAAACAGAGGGATGGGTGAGAGTTGCTTAATTCTCCCCACTTTCATAACTTACCTCCCCAAAGCCAGCTGTGTTAACTATAACTCCTGAAATTTAGTATCCCTTCAACACCTGTGCCAAAGTTTGGTAGTATTTTGTAGGATTTTGTAGCCCAAGCTGTATAGTCAAGACCCCAAGCTACAGTTCGCACATTATTAGAAGCAGAGCTTACTAAAGCGATATAGAATGTGAGGTTGCCCTAGCATGAGTTCGCCTCATAGTGCATTTTACCAATGGGCTTTAAGTAACTGTATGCCTGGAGAAGGAGCATAATACTATAAAAATAATTTCTCCCTAAACATCTGATTTGGCCCTGACAGATCAAATCAAGATTCAGAACTTACACCCTAAAAACTAATATTGTCCTTTCATGTAAAGCCTATGCCAAAGTTTGATAGCACAAATCCTGACTTTCATAGTACCATTCATAAGTAGAGATGTGAAAATCTCTGTTGCAGTTTCATTGCATTTTCTCTAACCCTCCCCACCTGTATTTTTCTCTCCACTATTATCAGACTGCAAGACTTTCACTTTTCTTTGACACTGAAAATCACACACATTTTGCCCATTTTATAAATTCACACACAATAATAATGATAATAATAATAATCACATGCCCTCAAGTCAATTCTGACTTATGACAACCCTTTTCAGGGTTTTCCAGGTAGAGAGTACTCAGAGGTGGTTAACCATCCAAGAATGTGCAGCTTGCCCAGGGCTACACAGGCTGGCTGTACTTCACAGGGGGCACAGTGGGGAATTAAACTTCCAGCCTCTGGCTCTGCAGCCAGATATTTAAACTACTGAGCTATCCAGCCAACTCAAGTACATTTATGTACACATTTTACCTAATGTGTTTACTTGGAGTCTGCATTTTCTTCTGCTTCTTCTTTTTTTCCCAGCTGAATGCAATGTAGCTGTTTGCCTTTTAAAATGTTTTTGTGTGCAGTTCAGCTTTCCAAAATGCCCCACAGAAACATCACAAATGTGCCAGTTCTGGAGGAAATGTATGTTTCTTTTCACAATGAGTGGAAGAAAGTGGGAGCAAAGCTACTCGTTTCAGACTGCTGAACCCAATGAAATTCTCTTCCATTCCCTACCACAACTTGCAATGACCATGGCCAGTGTACCACACTGGGTACCATGTTCCTTTTGCTCAGCATCTCTATGTTTTGCAGGAGATTTGTAGGATTTTGTGGTAGTTTTGTAGGAAAAGCAACCCCTGCTTTTTAAATGATTGGGGCAGTTGTCCCCTACTGCCAAGCTAAAGACACGGATATAAATATTTCATTTTCAATCCACCGTGGAATTGCTACTCCCATTTCTATCTTTAAGATGGACATCTCCTCTATTATTAAGACCTCTGGGGTGGGACAAGGAGAAAGCGATGTGAATGAGAAATATGTGGGGGGGGGGGGAGAGCAATAATCTTCACTTTTCAAAATTCCCTTCCATATGAATAGTGGCAGACTTGTAAAAAACACAGAGGGGAAAGCTTAAGCTGAAAATTGTTTGTTTAAAATGTTTTAGTAAATTGCATTTATTTACAAAACAGCAGGAATTTTTCCAGATATTTTCATATTTTAATTTGCATTTAAATTGCCTCATTAACCAGCATGCTATATTACCCCAAACCCTATTTGTCTTCCAGGAAATATATGCTTCCCTTAAACTGAAGAGAAAGCTGCCAGTTAAATCCCAAATCCCACATTGAGGAAGATAGGAAGATTATTATGACCAAAAAGAGGGTGACATGCATGGATGTAAAAAGCTGCAGGGCAGTCCTCTTAGTTTCTGATGAGAAGGACTGTATAGTCCATTTGTTTCACATTTGCAGTAGATGCATGATTAATGTCTTTTCCTTATAGTTGGCTTCCCTGGCTGTGACTTTCCTCCTCCTCCTTTTATTTAATTGCTGCAACCAAGTCTAGCATGAAAGAGGAAACACTGCAAAAACTGAATTTCTTATTTCATGAACGGCCAGCCTTTTCCATATTTGAATCCCATTGTCAGCTAGAGCAACTTTTCAAAGCCTCCAACACCTTTCAAATGTCTTAAAACCCATACAACCATACCATGCTGAATGGATCTGAGCTCATTTGGTTTTGGAAGCTAAGCAATTGGGCCTGGTCAGTACTTTGGATGGAAGACCACAAGGGACTATCAAAAATCTCCAGGGAGGGTGAGGAAAACCTCTTGCATAAAAACCTAAAAAGCCAATGCCAGTCAGAGTTGGAAGCAATGAACTCAGCACAGGGCAGCTTCCTGTGTAACAATGTGAGAGAAGATACTGTAACTTGCACAATCTCTCCTCTAACAGCCAACATTTTAAACTAATCTAAAATTTATTGATTTTTTTTTTAAAAAAGCATATAACACTTTGGTGAGTTTAGAAAGGCACAATACTGTGCTTTCAATCAATCAATCAATCAAATAAATAAATAGGTTGACTATCCCTGATTTTTGTCACCTCTCCAGAAGAGCAATAGGTCTTGGAGAAGGTCATCTGGATTCATTTGGGTTTAGGTTGGTATTGGCACCAAAATAATACTGTTCACCTTGAGGATGAGCTCTATAGGGAGAGAAACAGAATCTGTGCTACTCAGTTCTCCTAGATCTCTCAGCAATTTTGATGAACTGGCCATTTTGTTTTCCTGGAATGATACTGCAGATAAGGACAGGAGACACAATGATAGAATGATTTTGATCTATGCATATAATTGGTTTTAGAGGGGATGGGATGGAGTCTGCTTGATGTTGTGATGTACATGCTATGCAATGCTGCAAGCTTCTATCTTAGGCCAATGGCTTTACATTTCTATGTGAATGCAGTCGATTAAGTCATGCAGGGACTTGGAGTGACACGCTATCAATATGCTAAAGATACCCAGCTCTATATATGTCTGAGTTAGAAAAGCCCAAGCAAGTCTGTTTGAACCAGTGTCTGGACTTAGTAATAGACTGGATGAGGGCCAGTAGATCAAAGCTGAAGCATGGTGAAGACTAGAGATGGGCATGAATTTTTTTAAAAAATGACCAAATTCATTCAAAAATCGCTAACTCATCGATTCATATTCATACAAATAAATGCCCCCAACAAATACAAATCAATTAATTTTTAATGATTTTTATTTGTTTGGTTATAAAATGGCATCCCAGGTACCCAGAGACATCAAAATTGCACAGTAGCTTCTACTGACTTTCCTCTACAATCCCTCCAAGTTTGGTGAAGACTGGGTTTCCCCAAGCCAGCTGCTAAAAGGCACTTTCCTGGGGACCCAATTTGTGAGTGCATAATTTGGATGTTTGAAACTCAGTCTTCACCATTCTTGGAGGGATTGTAAAGGAGAGTCAATAGAAGCATCTCTGTGATTTTGGTGTCTCCAGGTGTCTAGGGTGGAACTTTCCTGGGGCCCCCATTGTGGGTGTATAACTTGGATGTCCAAAACCCAAACTTCGCCAAACCTTTGACAGGTATTTTGACAGGAATTTTACAGAGGTATTCTGTTTTCTTATCAATATTAAGTTGATAAGAATTATACATTGCAACAGATTGCTTTTTATCTATGGAGCAAATAACGGTGACAATTATGTTTGACCACAGTAACGAGCAATGGGAATGGATAACTTTTTAACAATAACTTTCCAATAATACTGCCTCATATCCCTATTGACTGGCACAGAATTTTTATACATAAAATGTATCTTATGTATTCTGTTGCTTAACTTTATGTTTGCACCGTGAATTATAACATAAAAATGGCATCCTCCTTTCCATCCACCTTTAAACCATTTCAGGGTGGATTAAATTGAATCATTGACTTCAATAACATTTTATATCAGGTTGTATTTCACATATTCCCCAACATACCCATACACTATTTGGTTGCTATAATAATGAGAGCATGTTTGCAGCACTCTCTCCCAGAGTCTTTGATCATGCCAAGATGACTTTTGCAGTGCCAAGTAATACATGGTTGCAGGCAGGGGTGTTGCGGTTGTGGATAAAAATGGATTTCAGTTTGGTTTTCTTTGTACACACATAAGGACTCTAAATATGATCAATTATTTGAAGAATGAGGGTGCTTCTAAGAAAGAGCAAAGCAACGTATCTGACTAGCGTGCTCCTCTTCTGGTAGTCCTGTTCAGTGGTGAATTCACAGTTTGAGATCCCAGAAACATCTGATCCCTATGCAAACAGAATGACAGACCTTTGGAACAAATGGAACTTGCCCACCTGCTGGTAATATTAATTGCTACTCTTAACGAGCATCAGGAAAATTGACCTTCCATTTCAGCAGTAAGTCTCCTGACACTAATGTATTTATTTTATTTAAATACCTTTCAGTGCATATGACCCACAAGTTGGGTTACAACTGCAACATAAAAGTTCAAGTACAAAACAAAGAAGTTAAACAATGCTAACAAAATAGTAAACAACTATACAATGTCCAAAATCCAGTAACATGAAGTTCTGTTGTGTAAGCCTGACAATGTCATCAGCCACAGCCATACTTTGTTAATAAAAAGTTTCCTACCCACTTCACCAACCCCAGGTTCCTAGGCTTTCTTAGGCTTCCTTCAGTCCTAGGGAAGCCTTTGGGGACAACATGATGGGGTGGGTGGGTGAGTGAATCCTAAATGTCTGAAAATAGAATGTGTGGGTACTGGTGGCCATGGCAGGACTAGTGGCAGTGATTTGGGGGCATTTAAGATTCCTCCCTAATCCCGCTGATGAGATTGTCGGGTTTACATAGAATAACTTTTGTGTTACTGGATTTCAGCCAATATAGAGGTATCAGTAATAAAACCCTCTAAAAGCTGGCATGGCATGAAAAAGCAGGCGAACTCATCTAAAAATCTCCTAGAATACACACCCTGTTTTTGGTCTTCCAAATGTTATGATAGGGGAAAAACATGTTCACTTTCCCAGGAAGAAAAAGTTCTAGAAAATAGACTCTAGTACAGATAAAGCCTGCTGCCAAGCTTAAGTGCCAAGCTACCTTCAGGGACGTGGTGGCGCTGCGGGTTAAACTGCAGAAGCCTCTGTGTTGCAAGGTCAGAAGACCAGCAGTCGTAAGATCGAATCCACGCGATGGAGTGAGCTCCCGTCGCTTGTTCCAGCTCCTGCCAACCTAGCAGTTCGAAAGCATATAAATGCGAGTAGATAAATAGGTACCACCACGGTGGGAAGGTAACGGCGTTCCGTGTCTAGTCGCGCTGGCCACGTGACCACAGAAACTGTCTACGGACAAACACTGGCTCTATGGCTTGGAGACGGGGATGAGCACCGCGCCCTAGAGTCGGACACGACTGGACTAAATGTCAAGGGGAACCTTTACCTTTACCTTACCTTCAGGTTATTTATTTTCTTATTTATTTAAGGGATTTATACTGCCTCCTTCAATAAAATTCTTCAGGGCCTGTTTCATGTTCCTGCCAGACTAGCTTTAGGTTGTTTATTCCTCTATTTATTTTAGGGATTTATATTTGACCCTTCAATAAAATTGTTAGAGCAGCTTATAATGTTTTAAAATGCTTGATGGCTACACAATGATTTGTTGCGCTTGTGGTGGGACCTGTAAATGACTGTAAAAGCAGGAGAAGGGGGAGTGTGTTTTATGGGGAGACTCGGGCCAGATTATATCTTGGCACCATCGCTGCTAAGATTCAGCACCTTGAACTATGTTCACAAATAGCTGGTAACTAGTAAAGTTCTAAGGAAGCCATGTTCTAGGGAACATGGAGGTTGTGTTCCCTGAAAGCAGTCCCAGGATGTTATGAAACAGGATAATTGAGGATTTCATTCTGTGTCTGCTTCTAAGTGAAGTGGCCTGATTCATACTTGTTAGACAAAGACATGAGTCTTCTTGAAATTTTACAATATACTTGAGGGCTAAAACCATACCATATTGGATATTTTAGAATCAACTTTGTATACAAAGGTCATGTTGCGCAGAAAAGATTGTTCAAAAATGTGGTTTTTGTTATAATGCAATTTTAAATTCAATTTAAAAAAATTACAGAGAGAAATACAAACAGGGTGGAATGGACTTATTAATGAACACATGTGAAACTGAGATGGACCAGAAAGAGTCTGTTCCATCCACCACTAATTGTGGACCAGCTAAACCATCCAAACAATCTGCAAATGCATGTAGAAAGCCATTACCACACATAGACCATCACTGCAGTCTTGCTTTGCAAGTGTAAGAAACCCACAGTCCCTCCACCCCATCTTCTTTCTCTTTATCCACTTCCCCAATCCAGGTACACTGAGGAGGTATTATGTATTTTTTTCATTGTCATTACATTGCATCCTTGACGACAACAACAACTAGGAGGAGGAGGAGGAGAAGCATGTTTGGGGGCATACAAAACATTAGTTCAGACATCCTTAGAGCAACCTTAACCCAGAGTCAGCTCTGTATGATTGCTTCTATATTTCAGAGATGGTGTGAGTATGCACCAGAGTAATTTTAGACTAGATATGTAACAGTTAAGCGCTCAGTTAAGTAACTGGCTGATGCTATAAACAGGAAACAGGTGAGATGGGTATAATTCAGGTAAAACCCAGCCAAGTGGACAATATAGCAACCATGCTTTGCACTTTGTTCTTTCTTACAATTTATTCTCTCTCTCCACTGCTCCTGGTGCTCATTCAGCCTTTCGCTCTCCCCACCCCATTTAGCAGGCAGTAGGACTTCTTTTTCTCTTCTCTCTGTACACGTACACATACACAGCTGGACAAGGCAGGTTTGTTCCACAGAAGTAGAACCTGTGCTGTTCCAGCAGTAGAAAGATTTAAATAAAGGTTTAAGTAGCCTAGTTCGACAGAACTCCACCAAAAACTGGCAGGAAGTGCTAAGCCTCAAGGCTTCTTCCCCTTAAGACCCCTTTTCTTGAGATGCCTCACAGCCCCTGCTTCCACAGTCCCTCTTTAATGGCAAAAGTTTCTGCTAATACATCACTGATCCTATTTTATCTTTTTGAGGAGATCTTATATGTAGGGTTGTTCAGAGCCTGGAGACTGTTCCAGGTTCAACTCCTGGGCCCCCATGTTAAAAAGATCAGGGAGCAACAGACAGTATGTGAATTCTGCCTGGAGAGCTTTTACTAATCAGGCGGACAAATTGTCTCGTATTCCCACGTATCTGAAGACATGCGGTGCACTCAGCATGTCAGTGTTCCATTTCCCATGGAAATGTCACAAAATGTTTGAATTGCATCTTTTCAGTAACACTGCCTGCCAGAGCCATTCAGCATTCAGGTGACAATCCAGCACACTCAGCCTCAAAGGTTAGAGCTGGCAAAATAAAAATAAATAAAAATAACCTACAATTGGTGAAAAACAGTAATGAGGGATTACAATGAGTGACAAGTATAGTGGAGGGAAGAGGTGTCAGCTTAGGCAAAAGTATTACTTGGCATGAATATAAGGGAGGAGTACCACGTGCATCAATGCACCTGTTTTCATCGATGAAATGTATGCTAGTCTGAGAAACGCGTTTCTTTTTTTACAACCTACAACTGTGCAGTTAAAAGTCACGTGAGCTCCATTTTTTAAACCTCTTTTATTCAAAAGTTATGCATAACTACACACTTCTATCGACTTACTATTGTTTTAATTACATCTTCTTCCAACATCAAGATGGTGTTAGGTAGTGGATCCACTTGCAGACAAGGTGTCTAGGTCATTATTCAGAAAGAGCATCACGCTGTGAAGGCCAGATATTGGTAATGGATATATTCCATTTTTACCAACACATAATTTCAAGTTCCACTGTTGGAACTAGTAATATCTTGTAAAAAAAAAAGTTGCTCTAAACATAAGACAGGCATTGACAGAGGGTCTGTTTCTTTTGTCGCCAGTGTTTCTTAAGGACAGGGTATCCACTGCCACCATCATGTCTTTAGCAGAGAAGGGCTTGCAATACACTAACAGATGTACTAGGGATTCTTCATCTTACAAGGAAACCAGTCACCAGGAAAACGCTTGCTGTAGGTTTGCATTTGTTATAGAGAAATGAGCATCTTTGTGAGCGGAACTAATGCAACATGCGAGAAAATCAATGCAGGCTTACAGGGAGAAGTTAGTTCCTCAGAGATCAGTATGGTCTAACAGAGACATGGTTGGACAGCATGGGGGGGATTCAATTGCCTCATCATTCATTTCACTTTCTTCAACATTTCCTTTGGCTTTCAATACGATATATTCCCTTCACACAGCTAGCTGAGCAAGAAATGTTACTCAGCTACCAGTGTAAAATTATGGGAAATGAAAACTGAAAAAATTCTCTTATTTGACATATGTTATTTGACCAGATTTTTTTCTAGTTTTGTAGGAAGACAAGTAAAGAGCTGTGCAGTGATGGCTGACCACAGGTTTATGTATTTTATTCACCCTGCATTTCCATTCCTTGCTTTCTAGTTTCTGACATCTCACATCCTTTCAAGAATATCTTTATGCTTGAAGGGCAGACACTTTCTTTAAATGTTGACTGAAATCTTGTTGGTGTTCACATGAGGATTATATAACTTGTCATGCTAACTGAGGCTAATTGATGAAGTGCCAGTGTACAGCTCAGTTGGACAGTCAGGCAAGTCATGGGACTGAGGTGTGTCCTGGTACCTCATCCTTCAGCTGAATTAGCTATGTTAAGTTAAACAAACTTTATACAAATGCCAATAGAATTCTGGCCATAAAAGTGTAAATGAAACCCAAAACACTCAAAAAGTAGAATAATATTTCATGCTTAGTATCTAAGGTCATCAGAATCCTATACTCTGACATTTCAAGGAAAACTTCTGAGACCAGGGGATGTCTAAAGGATGAGCCATTCTGATACCACTGAAGAAGGTGGGGGGAGGATTCTGTGGGAACTAGAACAGCTTCTGGGCCAAATGACTGTGGAAATGGGCACAATGAAAATAGAGTTACATGAACCCAGAATCTGGCTCAACTCAGTTAAGCAGATAATATGGCAACTCAGAACCAGTCCCGCCTCCTGTGTTTCAATGGCTAGGCTGGCAGCATTTGCCTCCATTCCTGCAGGGGTCACCTTCCTGTTGCCTAACCTGCAACATGCAAGCACACAGGGCCTTTTTGCAGGCTCTGCACTGCTTGCTGGGCTTGTCGAAAAATTTCCAGACCACTGGGAGGTTTTTGTTGTTGTTGTTGTTGTTGTTTTGTTCTGGGTCCTGCATTGCTCAGCCACTGCTACCACTATGAGGGCTTCAGCAACAAGAAGACTCACGAATTGCAGGGCTGGCACTCCTGCCTCACTGCAGGTGCACAAGGCCTCTAACTCTTCCCCACCCCCATCCTCTCACCTAATTTCCGGGGTTTTGGGGTGTGTGTGTCAATGTTGCACAATTGTGACACAAAAGCACTTCATGTTAAGTCCACATGCCTTGGAACCAGTTAGGAATGAGTGGAGATGGGTGGCCAGGCTTTAAATTCAACTTGTGCTGGAAAATCAGAACTTTCCCTCCTCCCCCTACCCTGAGATTTGTCTCTCCACCAGGAGAATCAGAGAAGGACAGTAATTCCCACAGATTCCAGCTGGCACCCTGAGACCTAGCAACCCTACTCATACACCAAAACCGTGTGTGTACCTTTTGCATGTCACTCCCCCACTTCTCCTGCCACCTAGGTATGTACAGAAATATCGACTACAGAGGCTAGACATAGTGTATCTGTAAAGTGTATCCTGCCAGATAAAGCATGTTAGCCTTTAAACTGCCAGTAGACTCTTTATTAAAGAAAGAACTGCATGAACATGCGTTGTTTATAGGAACCTACAACTGAACCACATGGAGATGAGTAGGGACTGAACGTGACTCTCCTCTCCTCTCCTCCACACACATACACAAAAAAGATATGTGCATTGCTAATGCAGAAACAGGAGACCTTAAGTCAGAATTAACTGGACAGCAGCACACAATTATTTAATGATGTAAGCCACCTTGAGTTCATTTTTTTCTTGCTTTGACTCCGATGCAAGTTTCAGCCTTGCATCATGTGGACACTGGGATGCAGTACCAGCATCATGGGTGCAAGGAAAGTTGAATAAATGCTCAGTGTGGAGGGGCTCTAGGACTTTCCTGAAGATATTTTCTGCTCCAAACAGGTTAATTTCCAATGTAAATTGCATTGGGTACAATTCTTTTTGAGAATTTTACACTGAAAGGATTCCAGCAGAACTCCACATGGTTGTAGTGGAGTTAAAAAAACTGATCCATATATATGGAAATATGTGGGTGTTTGTGTGGGAAGTTATCAACTTCTGTGCCAGGAGCGTTACAGTACATCTCATTATGCAGGTTACCATTTTCGTAGTGTGGCAGTTTCCTAAGCAAGCAGCTGATTTCCACAAGCGGAGGGTTTCCTGATAAAATATAGGACAGAATTGTCAAGAGTGACATTTTCACACAGAGAACTTCTGGTTCCTGGAAAAATATGCAGGGCAGCTTAGTAAAAAGGAATTAGGTCATAACAGTGAAATACAATTAATGCAGATAGGAGAGAAACCACTTACGCCACTGTCTTGAAAAGCTGCTGCAGCACAGCTCCACTGGGAAAACAGTCACAGGAAACCACAACACCTGCTAGTACAAATAATACGTGTTCCTCACCGGAGGGACAAGTCCTTTGTAAGGATCACAACTGTAAAGAATGCCACAAACACAACTTGTGTGTGTTTCAGTAATAATCACAGCGGTTCAAATAGTGTTGGTTTACATGATCTCATAAGAACAAATGTGGAAGAGGAGCTCTTTTCCCTCCCGTCCACCATGGGTGCTGTTGTCCCCAGAGTCTACAAATCAGTTGTACAGTGGTGAGTCAGGAAAATGAAGGAAACCATTTGCGAGACTGCTGTTCTGTATGTGACAAATCAAAAAAGAGGATGCAGCCCAATAAGATTCCATACTACTTTTGGCAATGCAAATTAAAGGCTAAGTTGTACATGCACATATGTACATGCACATGCACACAGAGGAGTTACCCTATGCATAGAGTAGAAATACTCCTGATTTTTTAAACTTTATTATATATTCAGTTCTTTAAAAAAAAACTTCTGGTTTATCAATGTGGGATATTGTGCTTCTCCGCCCACAATTCAAAAAGCCAGGAAATGCCCCCATATTGCTGCACAATATTGTGCCCACATTGCCAGGAGCTTTACATAACAAAGGGGAGCCTGAATGTTGACGACACCAATGGCAGCAGTCAAGATGGTCTACAAGACACCCTCTTCTGCTCACTACCATTCAAATTTGTTGAAAAATAGTCCTGAAAATTACTTTGTGTTTGAGTGAGAAGGGGTTAACTGATGAAAAAAGGAGTCAGCTTCTGGAATTTTCCCTTGCATGGTGTCACTTTGTGAATGGTGCTGGGGGAATCCTGTTCAGCTCCTTGATCATTAGCCTGTGGAGTGTCTCAGGGTTTCATGATTCCCCATACTATTTCACATATATATGAAAAACCTGAAAAAGGCTGAGCAGAATTTTTTGGTCTGGTACAGTGGTGCCTCGACTTACGAACATCCCTACTTACGACCATTTCGAGTTATGACCAGCTCCGGCCGCAAAATTTTGCTTCTACTTGCGACCGGAGCTTCCACTTACGAACAGAAAAAGGCAGGGGGAAAAGGCAGGAAATTCAAATTGCTAACTGTAGGTGGCAATGAGGCTGCTTCTTTGTAGCTCTTTCGCCCCAGCAGTTAGAGAGTGTGCGTTGGAGGAGGCTTGGGACTGCCTCACTTCTGCTTCTGAGTGTGTGTGTGTGTGTGTGTTTGCAGGGAGGCTTCGGGCTGCCTGGTAAGGTAAGGTGCTGTTTTCTGCTTTTTAAAAACTGTTCTGGGTGTTTTTGCAGTGTGGTTTTGGGCTGGGGGGGTGTTATGTTTCTGTGCTGTGATGGGTCTTGGGGGGTTTGGTTGCTTTTTGGTTTTCCCCCCCCCATTTCCGATGGGTCTTGGGGGGTTTGGTTGCTTTTTGGGTTTTTTTCCCCCATTTCCGATGCGTCTTGGGGGGTTTGGTTGCTTTTTGGGGTTTTATTCCCCATTTCCGATGGGTCCTGCATGCTTCCCTTGCTTTTTCCTTTGTTTTCTTTGCATTTCCGACCTGCCCCCTTTGTTCCCTGTGCATTTCCGATCTGCTCCGTTTGTTTTCTGTGCATTTCCAATGGGTCTTGCACGCTTGATTGCTTTTCTCCACCCCCCCTTCGGCCGGAAGGGATTAATCACGTTTCCAATGAGTCTTGCAGTGATTTTTTTTGGTGATTTTTTTCTTCGGCCGGAACGGATTAATTGCATTTCAATGCATTCCTATGGGAAATGGTGCTTTGACTTGCGACCATTTCGAGTTACGTCCATCTTCTGGAACGGATTATGGTTGTAAATCGAGGCACCACTGTACCACCAGTGTGCTCATGATACCCAACTTCATCTGGTTTTTAAGATTTTCTAGGAGGCCCTTCTCTCAGTCTCTCAGGCCAAAGTGTGTGGTCACCACAGCAATAAAACAAAAATCAAAACAAAACCAGTAATTTCACAGCTTAAATGAGTGAGATGCTGAATGTTAGTACCTATTTTTTAAATAGGCAGGAGTTAGAAAGATTTGGTCAGGAAGGAGTTAAATGCTTTCCTTCACATTGAATGCCATGGCAGGGTTAAAAGTGACAGATTTGTGACACCTGCTCTGTATAGCTAGCTGCCTGGCTGACTCCAGACACATTCTGATTGGTCAGAATGCTATGCTATGCATATAGTGCAATCTTTTAGAATGTTGCAAGTTATAAGGGAGCTAGCAAATTTCAGAGCTTTTCAGTTTTTAAAAGTACTAACTGCAAACTGCAAAACAGAGCCATGAATGGCTCAATTTTCATGAAAGGAAAAAAAATTAGCTAAAATGGATTTTTTCATGTATGCAGATTTTGTCTTATCAATGTATTTCAGTTGTGTTGAATCAGCCAGAGCTCCAGGTTGCTTGGTTCTGCATGAGGTAAAACAGTGTTACTTTTTTAAAAAAAAAAATCATAAGTTGAAAACCCTTTGCCAAAACTCCCTCAAATTTGGCACAGAGGAAGAGCACACTTTCTTGGGGATTGGAATGCATACTGAACATTTCCAGTTTGTTAGCTATATTTTTGTTTTCCTTATTTGTTGGCATATTCTTGTTAGGATTTTAACAGATTCAGTCTCTGTGGTTTGAAATAGTTGGTATTCCATCTAACCCTGGTGATTTATTTCTTCCTAGAGCTTTCAGATAAACTTTCTAGAACTGCAGGTTCCTCATTATATAATTCCTTTTGAAAGGAGTCTGCCATCCTTTTCTCTCTTCTGTATAGATCTTAGTATACTGTTTTCACCTTCTCTTTATTTTTTCCTGGTGAGATAGTGTGCTTCCCTGTTGGTCATTCAGCATTCCTAATCTAGGCTTAAATTTTACTTTGATTTCTTGGATCTTCTGGAATAAATCTCTTGTGTTTTACTTTTTTTCTCCTTTATTTCTTTGCACTGGTTATTCTAACAGTTATCTTTGTCTCTATATCAGTTAGAGTAGGCCCATTTGAATCAATGGGTCCTATAGCAGAGTTGACTCACCAAATTGTCATTGATTTAGTGGGCCTACTCTGGTACAATTTACAGTACTATGCAGTAGAATTTTGGCATCTGAAATGTGATCACATTCAGTGCCTGGATACATGCTACACTCACATGAAACAGGAGCCAAGCTCTGAATGTTTCAAACAGGGGTGGACAACATGAGGCTGTCAGGCCACACATGACTTCCCTAGTGACCCAAATGAGCCACCCCCCCCAGATCCCTTCCCAAGTTTATAATATATATGGGTCAGAAATGTTATCATGTTTTGAGTCTCATTAGCACCCCTGTGGCCCCATGCCGTCCCAATATTATTTTCTTAAAAATGAATGTTTGGCCACTAGAGGGCATAAGAGGGCTTTTTTCAGTTAAAATTCCTCTTTCTTTAAGAAAAAAAAAGTGATGTGGAGCTTGCAGCCCTTGGATCTCTGGAGGTTGCCCATGGCTGGTTTAGAAGATTCTTTCCTGAAAATTGCAGAAAAGCATGCCTTGATTCCCTCCTATTATCTAGCTCTGTCTGGCTGTACTAAATATATTCTACAGATTGTTCAACTGAATGGGAGTGACCATGGCCTGTATTATGGAGAAGATCAGATGATATTAGAATGGTGCCTTCAGACCCAAAGACAAAAAAAAAAGAGCTAAAAATCTATTTACTGCAGGTGGTGTTTACCCTAAATTTCTACTAGGCTGGAATTTGATCATCTGATATCCAAAGCTCCATTTTTCCATGACCTTCGCCTTTTGAAACAAGGCTGCTTTTATCCTGTTTCAAATGAAAATCATATTTGAATGGATGCTTCATTTAAAGCTTTTGCAGCTGTGAAGGCTAACTAAAGAAGCCTATGTTTATTAGCCGAATTAGCATCAGCTATAAGGCTTTCGTTTTATGCTTCCATCACTTTGTTCTTTTGTCAGAACCTCTAACATGGGAGGCAATTAGAATGAGACCAAGTTATAGACAAATGTCTCAGATGTTGCTTAATTTGTGAGCAGGTTATACATTCTGGGTGATGCCCTTGTTCCAATATAGAGATCCCTGCAGAGCCAAATCTCATCCCATGGTAAAATATTTTAAGTAACATGTTGAAATAGGTATATGTTTTGAAAAAGCTTCAGGAAAGATATAATCGAAAGCATAGATTGGAGGGTGTGTGTTTCCTAGGAAACCAATCATGCATTTTGAAAGCATAGATGCAAATCTGGAGTGACCCATTGGAAGTGCTCCCTCTTTTGAGTCTTATGATTTAGGAGGCAATGAACTCCAAAAGTCTGGGGAAAACCATGAAGAATTGGGTTTTCCCATATGCGGCCCTAAGTTGCAAAACTCAGGGGATGAATTGTTTGATTCTACTTAATGTAGGAATATAAGAAATATGGTTTAACCTGGGCCAAGTTGTTCATCCATCAGCTGATTGGCATCAACTGTCAGGATCTCAGGCAGAGGTATTTTCTATATTAATTGTTACCTAATTCTTTCAATGCAGATTTAATTTGGAACATCCTGTGTACAAAGCACATGCATCAACGAACCACTGATGAAATGGCCCATAGAAATGACAGCAAGAATTTTGGGAAGCTTAAATTATTTATTTACTCCAGCTCTAGTACAGTTCATTTGAATGTGTATTACGAAAACAAAACGCCAAAATATTGTTTACATATTTATGCTGCTGCAATTGTGGTGGGACCTCTTTTGGATGCACACCTTAACTTGGTGAGGGGGTTTGACTGCCTCAGGGAAGCTGAGAGCAATGCTGTCAGGAAGCTAGACTCCGTTACAAGTTCTGCCTCCTAGCAGGATTGCGTAAGATGGAATGGTCAAAACTGAGACACTAGACTTAGATCTAGACTTAGATCTTTCAGGATCAATGGATGTATCAGCAGAAGAGAATGGACAGTTCCAATGGTAAAGAAACTCCTGAAGGGCAGGCACTGGGCAGCAGTGGTAGTTGATGGTGACACTGGTGATGAATTTGGCTGAGAGCAGGTTCTGGGAGGAAGTTTTAAATTTTTCTTTAATTTTTTTATAAGTGATACAACACATCAGCAATGCCCTAACACAGTGAAATTTTTAAAGTTTCCTCTGCCTGTCCATGGAGGAGCAGAAGAAGATTTAATTTCCAAATATAATGAAATGACTGCCTTCTTAACTTACTTCATGATATTGGAATTCAAGGAAGAAGACAAATTGACAGCAAAAGGCTCACTTTGGTTCATTTTCAGTGATGATACACACCAGAAAAGAACCAAAGCAGAACATTCCTACCTGTACCAAAAAAAGTAGAAGTCCCTGATAGGGACCTAAAAAGGTCTGGGTAGGAATGCTTTGGGGGAAGGCTGTTTGCTCTAGTAAAGTCATCATATGATCACTGGCTTTAGGAGCAAACTGATCCGTCTCTGTAGCAGAATAAACAGCAGGCTATATGCTCATGTAGTCACTCTACATGTATCTGTAGATAGGACTGTGCTCTAAATCTGCTGTTTGTCGATGTTGCCACTTTCAAAGCCTGTGTTTCCTTTAAGATTCTTTTCACAACTAGTGTTGTGCTATATAGAGACTGGGGCAGCTAGCAGGATTATACTGCAGTTTTTAAAAGCATTAAATTTAAGGTACAAGAAGAATGAATCAGTGTGCCCATGTTTGGGATAAGGAGAGAGGGTTGAGCTATAGTCTGAATTTCATTTTTTGTAGTACATCTTTAACCACAGCTTTCTGTTTTAAACCAGTTTTTTCCCTCTCTTTAGAACTTCCTGGGTTTTTTTAAAAAAAGTATAGGGATATATAAATATATGTGCAATAATGTTAAGAAAAGAAAGTCTGTCTTTGCTGAAAAACTTAAATAAGATTATTTTTTAAACCTTGCCATATAAATAAAGTGAACAATCAACAGCAACATAACACTTTGGACTCACATACAAAGCAGACAAACTTCTCCTAATCAGTTCCAGCTAAATTTCTAGGAGCCCAACACTCACACACAAAGGAGACAGAGTTGTTATTTAAGCCTCTCTTTTGAAAAGACAGGTCCTTTATATTATAAGCTGTTTCTCACAAATCTACCTCACACAAACTGTTGGTGTGCTGTCCAAATTTTCCCCCTAAGAAACAAATTCGAGGATCAGATGTATCTATCAAAATCTAGTTCCACCAAAGATGAGGGCTAGAAAGCCAAAATTTTCACTACCTATTTATTTATTTAAAATATTCAAAATATTTTTATCCACCTTTCTCCTTAAAAAGGACCCAAAGTGGCTTATATAATTTAAAACACAATATTAAAGCACAAAAACAGTAAATTATTCAAATATTAAAGAATAATTAATAACATTAAAATGAAAATATTAGGTAAAAGTATTACAAAAACTGCTTTAGAGGCAACAAAATATAAACCAACCTGTTTATTGTCTCCTAGATGGTCAACAGCTACGAACCCCTCCACTTGGGCTGAAGTGATCACACCATCTGAACTGATGCAAAGGCATTTGATTTCAAAAAAGTACAAACCTCAGAGGCAGAGGAAAGAGTTAGGAGAGGAAAACTCCAGACTGATTCACTTTGACTTTTATGTCATGTAGTCAACGGAAAATAATGTGAATCAGACCTTTTCAATCTTGTAGCATTTCCTGCATTTTTTGTTAATATAGTCATGCCCTGAGGTAGGGTGATGGCATGATAAAAGCCTTGTCCAGAAATGTTTATACTCTAACTTAATATGAAGCTGCTTCCTAACTATAAAAGTTCCAGGGATCCTGTTTTCCTTTGTGCCTGATAGGTGCCCCAGACAGCTTTGTCCTGCCTAATACACTGGCTTCCCATGCTAACTAGTAAGAATTGCCATCACTTCAGAGAACCTGACAGGCTGACATAACAAGGCATTCATCTATGTTTGCAAAACGTAGTCTTTTACTGTACAACTGTATCAGCAAAGCATGGAGGAAGACAACAAGAAAAGCTCCAGCATGAATCAGACCGTTTTATCATGCTCATGGTGTGACGGGAGATGGCTCCCTGATGATTTTGACTCCCCATTATATTTCTTGCACTGGCAAGTTATTTGAACATTCCTTCCAGACATGCTTTCTTTGAGGACATAATACAAAGGGGCTGGGGAAAGGGGAGAAGTATCCCGCCATTTCAATAAATGGCAAAACAAAAATAAGGCACAAGCAAGTTGTTAGAATATAGAATATAAATCCTAATGAATCTAAAAGAGATGTTGTTATATGCTGTCAAGTCAGAAATGAATTCTAGCAACACTAATAGCATTTTCAAGGTAAGTGAGATATTTAAAGAGTAGTTTTGCAGTTCCATCCCTTCCCCCAGTGAGTTTCCATGGCAGAGCCAAGGAATTGAACCCTAACCCTAATTGAACCCTGTCCACTAGACCACACTGAGTACCAAAAGAGCCCTTACCGTTTACATCTTAAGAGGGAGAGTAAATACATCAATTAGAGGCACAGAATGGCATGGAGGTAAGAGAAAGGGGGTTCATTATGTTCAAGGGATCTCTCCCACAAAAAACATTCTCTTTATTAGTCTATAAGAGAAAAAAATAACACAAAGCCCGGTGAAATCTTAAATAACAAATTTATTGCAGCATAAAATTTTGTGGACTACAGACCACTTCATCAGGTGCATGATGTGTTATTTTATATTTATTTTTGGCTTGAGAGAAGTTGGCAATGTACATTATAATCATCATCATCTTAGAACTGCACAACTGGAAGGGACCCTATGGATCACTGAGTCCAACCCTTCTCATGGAGGCACAGTGGGAATCAAACTCACAACCTCTGGCTCCACAGCCAGATACGCAAGTCACTGAGCTATCCAGCAGTTCTCTAAACAAGTATAAATGTGCACTATTCAAAATAGTCAGAATGACCAGTAAGATTTGAGTGTGGGCATAATATTACTGCTTCCTAAAATAAGTTTTTGCTTCAGTCCTAAAGCATATAAAGGGTAGAAAAGTATCTCTCTACAGGCAGAAGGCCTGGATTCCTCACCACTGGGTGATGACAGACTCCACCTCAGGGTTTAGAGGCTTTCAAGAAGCCTTTGAGAAGTGGCTTCTTTTAAAAAGAGGGGTTGGAGAGCATTGCAGTTAAGAGTTCCTACATGCACATGTGCATACCTATGTGCCCACATGCTTGTGCATGCACACACACAATCTTATCTGAAGTATTCAGGAGCTTCCTAAGATTTGCAAGCACATTTTAAAGTGTAATTAAGAAAAACTATGGACATCTTTTTTGTACATATAAATAAACTAAATTAATATTTACCGGATTTAAACCCCATAAAAAGAAGTGGAAGCCAGGACTGTACATGAAGAAGAAGAAGAATTTTAAAGACCTCGGAAGCACACTTTTGCTCTCACATTGCCAGATGGAGCAGACAATGGGGATCCATAAAGTTGTGGGGCACTTTCATATTTATGATTCTTCTTTATCAGTGCTTTGCTCAGCCTCTCAAGCATAAGGAGCAAGAGGAGGGGAGGTGTGGGGGGGGGAATTAAGCTATTCATTTCAGAAGGCCACATTTAAGAAGAGGAACCATATGGTTTTGAGTTCTGCTCAACTGCAGAAGCCAGGAGACAAATAATCCTTGGCTTTACCGGGCTTGGCAAAGAAGACACCCAGTGCTGCAACAGCTTTCATTTCATTTCATTTGGTTTCAATGTACTTTATTTCAACGAGCCCTCTATAGCATGGAGCTGCATCTTGGTGGTGCATCTTGGATTAATTTCTGCCAGTTCCAATAGGGAGATATTCAATTTGCAATTCAAATTGTTTTTCTTCTTCTCTCTTTCCTCCTCCCCATTTTAATATCTCTTCATTCTTTTAATCATCAATGAACTGGCCTTATCTGTAGATAAGTATATCCTATTTTCTTTTAGTGAACTTGCTAAATGGGTGCCTCCCATTTACTTCTAGCAAACCTCCCCAGTCAAACACCTTTTACTTTCCAGGGGCATGGGGGTTAAACAACTATCCCTGAGATATATATATAGTTCTATCAGCTACTCGGTGAGGATCCCATAAACTTTGTCCCTTTAGAATCAAACAGAAAATTAAAACTGATAGGGATGAAAATAAAAAGAAAAAATAGAAAAAAACAGATGGGGAGAAACTAACAAATATCATTCTCACAATATAACTGCCCATGTTATCTACCCATGGGATGATTATAGAGGTGATCTACTAAAAAGGGAGTTCCTGCAATACTATGGTCTGCTTTATTTTTCCCATAATAAGAGTGAAAATGGAGTTGTTTAGTACACAAGAAATTTCCCAGTAACCACAATAGAAACCTCTCAACTGTGGAGCTAAAGTATTGCCGAGAAATGATAGAGCCACATCTGCCACGGAGAAGCACAGAGAGTATCAGACATTTTTGAAGTAAATTACCCCTGCAAGAATGATGGCATTGTTGTCTAAACAATAACGTTCCTCTTTGGAAAGACAAGTACATTTCAACAATCAAGAACAGCCTCATTTGTGAAGAAGGGGTTAAAGTAATCGACTTTTGAGGAAGCATTAACAGATGTTACTCCTCTGATGAATGCTGACTGTATCTCCATTTTAAATACAAAAAAGGAATTTCTGGCTTTAAAAAAAGGCATTCGCGATAGAACTGAGTACTGATATCTGGAGAAAATAATAATGATTTCATTTTTTTTCTGAACTCTGGCAACATCAATAATTCTGTTTTAGGAATGCAAATGGGGAGAGATCAGCACAATTCAGTTGACCTTTTTTAAAAAACCAGGAGCTATACTAAAAGCATCAGATTGGTAGTTGATTATAGATATTTAGGCTAAGGTATGTTACTATTTATTACTGTACCAAGAAAGCAACTGGCAGAGAAAATCTGTCTTTATACACAAAACCCCCTACTCTGTGAGTGGAAGTGCTCGTCATTCTAAGTGGCTATTTGTCTTCTGGCTATATGAGAAGCCAGCAAGAGATAACAGCACATATATGCAGAAGGCAATTACTTGGGAATAATTTTGTACCCTGCTATGTTAAATCATCAGTCTCGCCAAACAGTCTAAGTCCACGTTTTACTGTAGGTTCTGTATATGTGCAAAAAGAAATTAGATCACATGTTTCTTCTGCAGAGTGGAAATGGCACAATGACATATTTAATCATGTCCCTTATGCTACCTGTGGTTAGCATGGCAGGTAGGGCACAGTAATGGAGCAAAAGAATACACTGCAGGGTTCATTGGGGAACACAGCATCCCTTCTAAACACCATTACAGTATTCTGAAGGCCGGCCAGCCAGCCAGCCAGCCAACAATGGCAATTCATAAATCTGTGTTCAAATACACCTAAAGCATAACTGATCATTCTTTCTCTACAAGAGGATGGGTGGCTCATCCAGCTGTGATTCTACGTGGCCAAAATTGACTCCTTAATTTCCATGAAATGCTGATTGCAAGGGACTGCACTGCAGCCCTTTCCTACGAGCAGGTCTAAATGAATCCTCTTCAGTTGTTTCCAAGGTTGCTTACAATGACAAATGGAAGGAGGAGGACGAGAACAGACAGATCAGTTCTGCCTTGGTTCTCATTTTACTTCCCCACTTTGCATTCCAGGAGAACTTTGGAATTACTGTGGGAATTTTAATTTTTATTTATTTATTTATTGAGTGTGACGGCTGGAGTCCATTATGTCCTGGGAATTCTGGAAATTGCATCCAGAAAAAGAGCTTTTCCAAGCCGTAGTATTGAAGCATGAAATCATCTCTGTGAACACACACACACACACACACACACACACACACAGAGAGAGAGAGAGAGAGAGAGAGAGAGAGAGAGAGAGAGAGTTTCATGGGCAAGAGAAAAAGCAGTCACTTGAAAGTTTTCCCTTACACTATTGGCTCAGTACACTGCATGATCTGTATCATGAGACATTAGTCATGTCAAGCAAGTCAATTTCAGTTTCCTTCATCCTACAGCATAAGTGGCTTCAACTGACAAAGCCATTCAAAACAGAGGTGGGAGGGAGTACATAGTCACTGTCACTGCACCACTGTGCTAATCTCTAAAGTGTAGAAATTCACAGAATGTTTATTTATTATATTAATACTTTTAGGATGCTCTGTGTCCTACACAGAAGAGCAGAAATTTGTTTTGTTTTGTATCAACTTGAATTTCTCATTATGTGAGTATACATCATGGGTTATAAAATAATTTAAAATTATAATAATTAAAGCCCCAAAAATGTCTCATTTCAAAATGCAATTGAATGTTGTGAGAGAGAGGTCAGCAGAGATGCCTCTGGCGGGTCGTATAGCACCAGCCCAGGACAATGTACTTGGCAGTAAGTTCAGCCTTCCGTTCCTGTGTACACAGACATTTAGGGGAGGGGCCATGCAAATCATCCCCACTTCATTTTGTAAAGTAGCTGTTTGGTTCTGGTTCCGTTCCAAATAAGATTATTTTTCAAACATTATCCATGGGAGACTGAAGCCAGTATTTTTGGGGCAGTGATGCTGACCTAAATTTTCATGTGGTAGGAATACGATTGCTACAAGCATTCTTCTTAATGTCCCTTTTTGAAACAGCATCTGAAACCCTGTTGTTTAGTGCAGATAGCTGCACTGGAGTAGGCCCATTGTATCAGCTGGGGTTTGGTGAATAACACCCCCATAAATTCCATTAGTCCAAATGGGCCTACTGTAGTTACTTACTATGCTAAAATAAATAGCAACTAGAGTAGTCCCCTTTGAATCAGTGGAACCTATGAAGGAGTTGCCCCACCAAATCCCTACTGATTCAATGGGTCTCCTCTAGTGTAACTTACTAAACTTAGCAACAGGATTTCAGTCATTGTTTTGAAACAGAATATCTACAGAGTTATCTGCAGAATTTGAGGCCCTTTTTCTGTTGTTGATCTAAAAAGGTAATAAGTTTAATGCTGATCTGTTAATTTTTTTTTGGGGGGGGATCCATGTTCTGGGAAGGACAGCAAGGAGTAAGCCAACCCAGTTTCCTGTCTTCCACAGCCTTGGAACTGCCACATGAGAGAAAAGCCTTTTTCTCACCAAAAGAGGATACAAGGTTTGTAAGACTGAGATGAGGGACAGCCTGGAAGGCTCTTATCAGGAAATTCAGTCCTTTAGAAAGCCTTTACTCAACTCATATATGACTTTATACATCATAACTAGCACTTTGGACTATAAATCAGACTGGTAGCTACTGGAGCTACTGGAGTCATTTTAAGAGGGGATTTGCATGCAGGAGTGTAAATCCTCACTTGTCTTTTCTTGCTGGCAAGATGCAAGGAATTCCACGGGACTTTCCCAGCATAGTTCTTGCATTAGTAAAAAGGAAGTTGGGTGCAAAACCATTACTTTTTGTGCACATTTTTCTGAATTTCAAAATTCTTTGTCAAAGTGTCCTATGATGTCTAAATAAATAAAAATGGGGAATTTGATAAACATTCTTTCCAACCCTAGCTACATGCTTCCTGTAATGCCTCACTAGCCTGGGTGCAGCATTTTTGGTTGAGTTAAAGTCACCAAGCACTCTAAGACAGATCTGTGATGGAGCAAGTTACAGTAATCCAAGTGGGCATAAGCCTGAGACTACACTTGCAGCAATTTGATTTGTGGCTAAATTCGCAGTCAGTGATAACAGGACCTGCGGACTGATCTAGGAGTTCAGCATTCACACTTGATGCAATGTGATTTGCATTTCAGCCCACAGCCCCTCCTTCCTTCCTACGGTCCCACCTCTGCCAGTCTTTTTATGGTTCACTGTTAAGCCACTTGGTTTTGAAAGGGTTGTATGGTGTTCTGGAAAAGGTGCAGTGTTCCCAAGTTCTTCTTAACCAGAACATCTTTTATTTTGTCTGGGTTGTTTGTCCGAAAGCCTTCGAGAATACCGTACATTGTTTCTGTTTTGTTTGCAATTTTAAAAAAAAATCTTCTCATCCAGAGGGGATCTAATGCCTAAGTAGTATATCAGTGCAAGTGATACAATGATGGCGTAGGTACGGTAGGGAGGTACGGTAGCTCTTTATAGAATTCATCAGAATTGAATTCTGGCGGCACCTTGCAAATAAAAAAGAATTAAAATTAGAGTTTGCACATCTGTAGTCCATGAACTATAATCCATAAATACAAATTTTAGCCCATCTTGATTGTAGATATCTTATGTTCTACAAATAGTTTTAGGCATTTACCAGTTTAATACATTGCTATGAGTGTTTTGCCCATTTCTTTCACCTGTCTTTGTCATAACAAGAGAACTGCTAAGGTTTTCTTTCTCTTGGAACTTGCAGAAAATAAATGGGCTTTAAAATATCTCAAGCACCAAGTTCATGTCTTGAAGTTCATTTAAATGCCTTGCAACAGATTTTCTAAATGATCAAGGGAATGGCACAAATCTCTTACGAGGAAAGGTTGCATCATTTGGGACTGTTTTGCTCAGAAAAAAGGTGACTAAGGAAAGAGATGACAATGGTGCGAAACATTGTCAAACATTGTCATCTCATTGTCAACATTTATCAAATGCAAACATGGTGTGGAGAATGTAGATTGAGAAAGGCTTTTCTCACTCTCTCTTACTACTAGAAGCTGGGATTATCTACTGAAGCTGAATGGTGGGCATAGTTACACAATGGAATTTCCTGGCAGAAGAAGCAGCAAGTGATCGTGGCCAGTGTGGATGGATTTAAAAGAAGACTGGCTAAATTCCTCTAGGACAAGTCCATCAATGTCTACTAGTCAGAATGGTTCAATATCACCCCCAGGATCAGTGTTTGGAGAGTGCAAGATGAAGATAAGGCAATTGCATTTATGCCCTCCTAGCAGGTCCCTCATAAGCCATAGATTGGCCACTGTGTGAACAGAAATGTCGAACAAGGTAGACCTTTAGTCTGATCCAGCAATGTCCTTCTTATACTCCAATGTAAGGTTAATGCCATCTTTTTCTCCAAGCATGTAAAGCTGTGGTTAGGTTAATAGTGCATGAGTGCATATGTGGCATGGACAGTAGCCAAACAATTGAAATCCTTGGGAAACAATTTTATCAACCCAGCACTCCATGAAATGACAGAAGCTGCAATGCCTGTATGTCCTTTTGAGTCTAACAGAAGTTAGTGGGTCTCCACCCCACTCTGTGTTGGCTTGACTAGGGTTGTGCTGGAATTTACGTTAGCCAATGCAGTCACTTAAAAAGAAATGCTGATGGGAACTACAGCCAGAAACTTTGGAAGGGCACCAGCTTCAGAAAGCCTGCTATGAATGTACTGTTCCCAGCCCAGTACACCTTAGGGCTACATGAAGCCTCTCAATGGGTTCTGCAGCCCTGCTCTCCCCATCCCCCAGTTTTTTTGTTTTGTTTTGTTTTTTGATACTGCACTGCTAAACTCCAGTGGCACAGCTGTGGCAATAAGTCTGCTTTATCAAATGCAAACAAGGTACAGGGGTACAACATTCTCTTCTGGAAAGTGCCAATATTGACAGCAGTGTAGCAATAGATTCTGCTGCAGCAGTGGGGTGCAGTCCATAGGGTCTTATGAAGGGGTGTAGTGTAACCCACCACCACCAGTTTGTTTGTCCTTGACAGCTCAGCCCTGAAGAGGTAGAAAGGATTTGACTGTTTTCAGTTTTTGATTTAAAAACAGGCAGGCAGGCAAGCACGTGTGTGTGTGCACACGCATGGAGAGTTTCCTCTGTTAATTGAGCAGATGCACAATTATCAGTACAGCTCTGATCCTGCCTGTTCAGAAGGAAATCCTTTGGAATTCACCATGGTTTGCTCCCTGATAAGTATATTTACAACAATTTTACTCTTTAAAAAAAGTAAACATATTCTCTTTGTGGTCACAATGCTCTCTTCCACATCTGCACATTGTTGTTGTTGTTTAGTCGTTAAGTCGTGTCTGACTCTTCGTGACCCCATGGACCAGAGCACGCCAGGCCCTCCTGTCTTCCACTGCCTCCCGGAGTTTGGTCAAAGTCATGTTGGTAGCTTCGATGACACTGTCCAACCATCTGCACATTACAGAAGCTTTAAATCACTTAAAGTGACCAGATGAAGTCAGGTCTACCTAGCCACCAAGCTGGTACTGGCAGGATATTGCAAAAAAATTGAGTACAGAAGACAACTGAGGGAGAGGCACTTTTACCAATGACCAACTGGTGGTGGAGGTAGAGGGCTGAGGAACAGCGATGGAGTGGTAAAATATAAAGTACAGTCATTTATCACTATAGCCTGGTTCCCCAAAGTGAGCCAAGGTTCCCAGAGTGTCCAAAGATACAGACAGCTGTGTTGAACCAACAAGTTCAAGTAGTCTTCATCTTTACTATGAGCAAGGTTTTTTTTTTTTTATAAAACTGATTTGTCAAAATTTCCTATTCAAGGCTATACTACCAACAGGAAGTTGCAACAAGAAGAGATTATAATCATCTGTTGGCTAGTATCCGATTCCCTAAATATGGAGTGGAAAGCAAATTACGGAAACAACCCAGATTCTGGAATGGTGCCTGTTTTGTGCCTGGTCTTGCACTGGTTCCAAACTCAGTCACACAAGTAATCATGCAATGAGAATCCCACTGGAGCAGCGGAGATGCTTACATGATCTGCCTTCAGCTCCATATTTAGACAACAGGGTGCTAGCCATTATTGCTGGAAAAATCAGCTCCTCCACCTCCACCCCAGCTGCTGTGAGGATTGCAGCTATGTTCAGAGTGAACAAGGAGTGGCAGGTGATGTCACAGTGCCAGTGTGAAAAAGTCTCAGTGCTTCAACCGTGCACACCTTAACTCTGCTGTACTGCTGCTCAGGAAGCATTTGTGATGCTAAATCTGAAACTACAAGGATACAGGAGTGCCATGCTATTGTCTGAATAACAGTGGCATGTACTTAAATGGCAACCCCCTATACTTCCTGAGTACCTCATGTTCATCCTAATTCCACTGTAACCCAGCCTAAAGCATCTCAAGCTGCATAACTGTTCTTGAGATGTCAGTGCAGTGTAATTGTCAATGCTGAGGGACAGAAAGGAAAACAAGGAGCCTCTAGGAATGCTTTGATTAAAAATAATCGATAGCACTACCCAAAAGGGGCCCAGGCAGAGAGCCTTGATGATCTAGAGCCACTGAATGAGGAAGGAGACTAGCAAGGAAAAACAAGCCTCTTCCACTCAAACGCATCATGTAGCTGGGAGACAGATTGAATTATCAGGACATGCTTGGGCTTTCAAAGCAAATGCAATAACGCTGCCAAATATTGCAATCCACAGTTCACTGACCCCTGACTCCAGAAAGATTACCGTGATCCCTTCATGCGTATAGTAATCTTTTGCCCCTGATTCAGTGGGATGGGCAAGTCACCAAAGCTTGAGCCTTTAGCCTCACTAAGGAAAAGTAATAAAGACACTTCTCTGGGGCATACAGGGTCTCTCTCTGTGTGTGTGCCTTTGTCTGAATTTTAAATTTTCAATAATAAAAAAAAGGCAGCCTGTCTTATATTAATTTGTTCAGGAGCAGAATAAGGGCAGAGTGTGCAGAGACTAGAAATGTTTAATACTTGAAGAACAAGTCCCAGAATACTCCAACCAGCATGGACACTGTGTATGCTGGCTGACAAGATTATGGGAGCTGTAGTCCAAAGGGTAAATTTCTGAGAATGTGTTAGCAGACTTGCCACAAAGGCACATCATCCACCCTGGCTTCAGAAAACATGCCTTTCAATCTTTTTCTTTTTTTAAAAAAAATTCAGTTCGGTTCTCCTGGTTGTGTATAATGTGTAATTTGTTGTTTGGGCATTAGTTGTTTGATCAACAGCTACCTGCTTTGCTACGTGCCTCTGTGCTATAAGCCAAAATACTATGATCAATGTCTGGTTAAGGCGAGGTCCTTATGGGGCAAGCAGGAAGGCGAGCTGTAACAGGCTGTTTTGGTGTTCTCTGCCCTGTTGGCTAAGCTTGGGTTGTGTGAGATTGGCATACGTGGAGAAAAGATGAAGGAATGGAGGACATCTGTGTCTGACGCTGCATGCCCCATATTGATTCTGCACTGTGACATATGCTTCCTTATGCCTGGGAGCTGCAGGTGGAGGTGATACTTATTTATTTATTTATTTATTTATTTATTTATTTATTTATTTATTTATTTATTTATTTATTTATTTATTTATTTATTATATTTATATCCCGCCCATCTAGTCATTCGACTACTCTGGGCGGCGTACATCAAACAAAATAAACAGATTAAAAATAACATCAATATCCAAAAATAATTAATCATTCAAGATGGAAAAAACAAAGAAAATAAATCAAATAGTGCCCGGAGGGAAGGCCTGCCTGAATAGCCAGGTTTTTAATTGGCTTTTAAAAATACCCAGCGAAGGGGCCATACGGATCTCTGAAGGTAGATTATTCCATAACCGAGGAGCCACTGCCGAGAAGGCCCGGTTTCTTGTCTTTTCCTTCCGGGCCTCTCTCGGCGTTAGGCTCCTCAGTTGCACCTCCTGACTAGATTGAGTGATACGGGTAGATTTTGGTGGGAGGAGGCGTTCCGTCAGATAGCGAGGTCCTAAACCGTTTAGGGCTTTGTATGTCATCATTAAAACTTTGAAATCGACGCGGAAGCGCACGGGCAGCCAGTGCAATGCGGCCAGAGTGGGAGAGATATGCTGGTGTTTTCTCACCCCACTAAGAAGTCTGGCCGCCGCATTCTGCACCATTTGAAGCTTCCGCATCAGTTTCAAAGGTAGCCCCACGTAGAACGCATTACAGTGGTCTAATCTCGAGATTACAAGCGCATGCACTAAAGTGGTGAGCGCCCCAGCATCAAGATAGGGACGCAGCTGGGCAATCCGCCAAAGGTGGAAGTAGGTGGAGCGGACCACTGATGCCACCTGGGTTTCCATGGTGAGCGCCGGGTCCAGATGTATCCCCAAGCTAGGCACCTCACTCTTCGCGGTGAGAGTCACCCCCCCAAATGAGAGGGAGTTTCCCAAACCGCTGATGGTGGGGCGCCCACCCTCAGTACCTCCGTCTTGTCCGGGATACCTAGACTCAGGGCAAGCAGGCTCACGCTCTCCTGAAAGTAAATATCAAGAGACAGTTTCACATCTTCTCACAGCATATTTTTGTGCCCTTCACATTTCAGCACCCTGGGCCAAGGCCCCAGTGTCCCCACCCTTGCTAAGGCTCTGGCAGGGAGAAAACCATTACAAGCCTTCCATGACCCATGAGGGTGCCATGAAAGAAGTCCTGAAACTCAATTTTTAAAAAAATCTTCCAGAGAGTTTCACAAGTGAGATGTTGATCCAGAAAATGCCCTGTCTCCTATGCTCACCAACCTAACCTCTCAAACTGGTGAAACTTCAAGTTTAGCCCTCACTCCTTTTTAAAAAAAGTTGTCAGTCACATAAAGGAAAAGCCATCTTTTTTTGTTTGTGTGTTTGTTTTTTCTTGCAGTAACATGTAAGAATAAAAACATATGTGCTGCCTGTGTGTCTATCTACCTAATATGCAGAGAGTATGCACATTCTAATTCTTATAGATGGTAAGGAAGGCTTAGGAGATTTTATTTTCAAGTCTGTTATTTAAACAAACACACATACTTATATCTAAACAAAACTGTGATATCACTACACCTAGATGCTATCCAATTAGCCTTAACATATGACTTTCCATACTGCAGGGTTTTTATCCTCAGCAAAGAGGTCACGAAAGGTAGATATGCTGGAAACAAAGACTATGAAAAGATGGCTCACGTACGTATTGAGATGTATTATGTGTATACATAAAATTTAGCATTTCCTTTTTTGGGGGGCGGGGACCAAGTGCAGCTCAGCAGTGAATATCAATTATGCATCTGCTGCACTGTTGAGGCAGATGGTACTTGAATGGCATAACTTTCCTAGCCGTTACAGGCAATTGACACCAGCCATTGAAATGTTCACTGTGTCACCTAAAAATATCAGCAGAGGGGATAAACTGACGGGGTGGTGGTGGAGTCAGCTGTCTTCTAATCTTCCATCTTCTAGAAAGGAATATACCATTGCCTAGCCAATAATGATCTCACCATCACACATCTCAACCTGCTGTCCTAATCCGCACAAAAAATGTTAATTGACTGAGGAAAGTGAGAGTCCAAGGACTGGCTTTTATCATGTCATTTCCAAAGAGGATATGATATAAATTTTGCATTAATTGAAATAATCACCCCCATCTCTCTGCCACCCCCAGACTAGCAACTCTTAATGATTTAAAAAAAAAACAACACAAAAAAACCCTGCTTTAGTCCCACACATTAAAAAGAGAGGGCAGCACAGAGTGCTAATGGCTATGTTTCGTACCCATGGCAACATCCTCCATATAGGAGGCAATGAAGATGTCCTTGATGAGGCACTCCCTTTGGAACTAATGGCAGAAAGGTAATGGTCCAAAGCATTGTTTTTAGGCAGTCCATGATTAATTAGAAAATACTCTGGGCTTTGACCATTAAGCCTTCGTTTTGTTCCTGTTAATCAAAACTGGAGAAGGTGATTCAGGCTCATTTATTTCAAGGCTATGTCCTTGTTCTTTCTTTAATACATTATCTACAACACACATTTCAAAGGTACAAATTTGAACATATGTTATACAACAGGTACTCATTACTTTTACACAAATTGTGGGTGCCAAAAATCCACAGGAATAATGCAGATTAAATGGGTAAGAGATTTTATATTTGTAATTTAAAAGCATCCTGCAGTAGGACATTCCTAGAAAGAAAGAATTACCTCATGGGGTAATTAACCTTTTGGAACAGGGTTACAGTGAAATTTCACCTAGTTTGTTAAAAAAAATACAGTCTTTATAAAAAGAAAGAAATTATTCTAAGGATTATGAGGGTGTTGTTGTTTTTTAACAGTACCATATTGTTCATAGGAAGAAATCAGTGCCTTAAACTGTCAGACTAATATTCCTTCTAGACCAGGCCACTGGCTGAGACATTCTGGGATTTGTAGTCCCAAAGAGTAACTTCTCCAAGCTGTGTCAGAAAGCAGCTCTTCAAGATCCCCATTTAAATGGCATGACTGCTCCCGGGTCATTTAGATAGAAAGACCATACACTGAACCTAGTACTTTGCTAAAAAACATACACTTGGTCACTGAATTCTTGTCTCGTTTACAGAGAGATGAGATCCTTGTTTCCAGAACTTGCTGTATTTGAGCTTGTTTTGAAAACAGGAGTGTTGAACATTATGCACCCTGAGGGATACATTATTCTGTGCACAACTTCTGGGTCTCACTTATTATTAGGGAGGGGAGGGTGGAAGCCCTTCCCTGTCCTCACATTCTCATGCATACATGTGTACAACAGTCCTCTCCCCCAGCTGAATATTCCTTTTATCCAGAAATAAACCCAAAAAACAGAAAAATGATTCCAAATATTCTCTAAATGACACCATGCCCCAGCATTTTTTAAAAGAATGAGTAAATGTTACTTATATGAAAAATAACAATGTTATTAGTCATTGCTTTATTTCACAAAAAATTACTTTACTGTGCCCTTGCTAGCCCCTCAATTTTGATTTAAATTTTGCTCACCACATTTCTCCATTTTCTGCTCTGAATGATTGCCTGATTTGACAAAAAACCCAAACAGTTTTTTTTAAGTCTTTAAAATCAGCAGTGAAAGGAATTAGTGCTGAGCCACTTCAGAAAATGAATGAATAAATGAATGAATGTATGAATGAATGAATGAAGTGGAAATAGCAATTAGTACCTTGTCAGATCAAGGGTGCCAGCGATTAGAGGGAAAAGAAAAACTTGTTGTAGTCATCTGGACCTATGGAAACCAGTAAGGACCACTTGGATCCCAATGTGTAGTCACACTCAAAGTGTGACTACATATTGAGGGGGAATATGCTTGGATCCAAGCATATTCCCCCCAAAAGTGAGTCTCCCCAAAGCTTCTACCCACTTCTTACCCACAAGTCATGTTGGTTAATGAATGCTCAGAGTATAGATGAACAATTCTCACTAACAGTTTTCTATGTAATCCAGTTTTCCCTGGTTATGCACTAGATTCACTGGGAACCCTCCCCACCCACAAACATATCTGGGGCCAAAGGACAGTCAGATGGGGATTTTAGCCTGTCAGCCACCACAAAGTATTTCAGCCGAAAGGAACAACCACTCACCCAAATCATTACTACATTTTCTTGAACCTCATTAAGTTAGAGTGGGACAAAGTTGTTGGAGTTTTATTTGCAACCTCGCATGCTGCCTATAATTTGTGAGACTGGGAGAGACTTTTCTGGGCTGAGGTGATTATATGTTTATCCAGCATTAACCAACCATCCTTTCCAGGCTTTGAATTCAAAGAGAGCCCTGCCTCTCTTCTGAGTGTTTCATTCCCTCTCATTCCTTGGTTGGGGCAGTCATTTGTTTGCTGTTGATCTGCTTGATTGTTTGCTAAGTATGCATGTAGTAAAGAAAGCAGTATACACAATCTGTAATTCAAATAACTGTAAGTAAAAATGTTTTTAATCTTTCTCCTACGAATGTCTCGGTTATTTAAGTGCCAGTTAATAGGAAAGGAGTGGACTCTGGGGGACTTGTAGTGATTCTCCTCTATGGGTCTCTACTTCTACTGTGTAGCACAAGGAATTTTACCAGTAATTCAAAACTCTACAACAAAAGTGGCCATCTATTAATGCTTCTTGGTTTGATATGTACTTCTGAATGAGTGATATGAGCATTCTGCACTCCCTGTGCTCCCTTTCATCCGCTCCCCCTCCCATACCATGTCATTTTGTGGGATTCTTTTTGCTCTTACAAGGCTTTTGAATATGTCTCTTGAAAAAGATAAAGGGTGTGTGTGTCTGAGTTTGCTAGAGGGGGAGCATGGGGAATGGATAGCTTCTGTGAAATGGGTAGAGCTTGTAATGTAAAGCATGAAACAGAAATACGTTGTTGTGGGTTTGTTTTGTCTTGTTTTGGCATAAACATTATATCATCTGCATTGACTGTTGCTTCTGGTTTGAGAGTAATGCCCCAAATAACACATTCTTTAGCACACTGTTTGGGTAGTATTCTTATTTTTTGGAGGATGTGGGGTAGACAGATCTGTAGTAGCCAGATCTATACTGCAGATCTGACCTCCTCGTGATATTGCCAAATTCATGCTCCAATCCTTAAGTGCCTGCTCCAGGTTTCACTCTACTACCAAATGCATATGTAATTCCAGTGGACTGTTTGGTTTGGCCAAGCTGGAGGGAGGGGAGAGATTCTTAGGAAGGCAATGTGCTTGCAAAATTTCAATTTAGGAAAAGAATGTGAAGAATAAGATGCCTCTCTTTCCCTGGGAACAGGAATTAAGACTTCATCACCGTGTCAGAATCCAGGTAAGGTTGCTTGACTCTCCGAGGAGTCCTACAGAGATACACAGACCTCTTGGGCAAAGATCATAAGCCTGTTGTTCATTGCAGCTGGCATTTGTCCCAGTTAAGGGCTAATCCCAGGATGAAATCAAATAATCACAGATAATCATATCAAAGTTCATCTGAGTATTAAGGTATAAGTCTTTCTTTGTTGCAATAATTCCAGGCAACATCAGCTTGCCTATTGCTTCTATTTACATATGCACAAAACCCCTTCAGAGTTGTTATAACATCCAAAAGATTTACAGCCAGGTAAAAGCTGTGGGTGCATACTTAAAAATACATGAAAACTGAACTTAAGCTATAAGCATATACTTAAGTAAAAAATATAGCGAGCATCTCTTTTAGAGTAAAAAAGAACAATGGAAGTATTTCAGATTACATTATAAAAACGCAAAAATTTAATAGTCCATAATGGTAGAGAATACATCTCTAAGTAGTAGAATTATTAAAAGATAAAAGAGCATTATTGTAAACCTTAGTTTAAAAGCATGGAAAAATATCAAAATCGTTAACAATAAAAATATATAGAGTAAAAAGCATTACTTAGCCTCTAAGCATGTTAAGAACACACACAGAAAAACATTTTCTCACCCAGCCTAATGTAAAATCCATTTAGTTGTTTCCAGCATCCAGCATCTGGAAACAAAACCTGTTGCTGCACTGCTACATCTTCTTTGATTTCTGGTACCCAAAGCGGTGTAGAGTTGTGGTGAATGCTTGTTCATTCATGACTGTGTGTATCCTAACACCATATTTACAACTCTTACAGATTGTTTTCATTTCCCCTTATCTTGTTTTGCTAATTTAGGATTTTGGACAGTAGGAAATTCTACATGTTCTCTCATCTAATACACATCTCCATTGACTCAAATCCTGCTTTGTTTCCTAATGTCGATAACATTGTTTACATAATATTTATTATTTAGACTACCTTTTAACTTTAGGAAAATGGTACCTTCATTTTTGGTACTTAAGTATAACGTATTGTTGAATTTTCTAGGATTAAAATATTAATATTTTTCTGAAAGATGGCGCTACTTCAATGAACGATATTCCACATTTAGCTGTCATTGTTTACAAATTCTGTAACCTTGCTGTGTGGTCAATTATTTTGGTACACTCAAAGTGTTGTGAGATGACTCATAGTAGTAGTTCCAAGCCATAGTTTTAAACTGCACTTTACTTTTAAGGCTTTTTTCCTGCACTCCCCACGATCTTTTAAATTCTTATAAAACACAAAGTTTCAAATACTGACAAACAGAATGCCAATATATGTGTGTCGAAGGGGCAGTGGAAGAGCAATCCACCTTAGTTCTACTGCGTATTCGTATTTATCCTTGCATTTTATTCTAGGACTTTAAGATTTTATCTATGAATCCTTGTCTTTCCACTTGGGTCATTGTTTGAAAGAAGGTTCTGAGAGACAGAGATATCCTGAGATTTATTTCCTGCTTTTTTTAGATTAAAGAAACTTTACAGGACTTTTGCTCGAGTTACTTCTGCTCCAGGACCTTGTTGGTATATGGAACTCAGGGGACATATAAAGATTGTATTTATGTACCATTCAGTTTGAGCTGTGTTTGTGATAGTGTTGCTTTTGCTTTTGGTGCCTGATTTAAAATTCCAAATTTCAAATCCTTGGCAAGTCAATTATGTTTTCAGTACTTAGAACTCGGAATGTGATGTCACGAATGCTTGCAAAATCTGTTGTTCTTGGTGATTTTCTGGGTCTCACCATGCCAAAAGTCCCTGCCAAGTCTCCCTTCCATCATCAGTGAGATTTTCTGGCTTCCTGCAAATACAAGAAACCTGACTTTGTTCTCCCTTTTTTGTTGTTTTTTTCCCCCATCTATTTTACTGCACAGGAAACTGCCAAATTCAGTGCAGCTTCAGTGAATCCTGTGCAGGAAAGTTGCCACTCTACACAGGAGCTGTAATTTGTCCTGTAAGGCCTTGGAAGGGCTTAGGTTCCAGGGATGGCCCAAGACATTTTGTTGCCTGAGACAACTGCCTCCTCTTCCAGGTATAAAAGACAACTTGAATGGAAGCATAGGTGCAGGTTAGGTTGAGGGATGATGCTTCTCTCCTCCAGTGCCTCACTACAATTTTCCAGGATCTGCTGCTTGAGGGGACCATCTTACTCTGCACATTTTTTGACTGGTTCTGTTAGACTCTTTGCTTCCCTCTCCCACAAGGAGGTAGGTAGAATGGCATGCTACCTAGAGCACATATACTGTGGACCAAACAATACATTGCAGATTAACCACTGTTAGAACTCCAGTGCTGTTAATAAAAATGTTAATAAAATCTGACTGAAGCAATCTCTCACATCTAGTAAATCACACTCGTAAAGGAAAAACATGCTTATGGCCTGAAAGCTAATTTTGTTTTTAAAAAAGGCAAGCAAATAAACTCTGAGAGATGGGGGAAAGCTGTTGCAGTGAAAATCTCACACAATCAGCCCTTAAGAAATTCTCTAGTGATAGGATATCTGTAATGTATGATCAGGTCCTGTGATCCAAGAGTCAAGCTAGACAGAAACCCTGTCTCATTTGTGCTCAGGTCTTCCCTCCACACTTGTAAAAGTAACTGTACTGGGTTAAAGTTCCTAGGAGGCCCCAGATGCCAGTTGCAGAGTTTTGAATTTCTGTAAAATTTCCTTTTATTATGTAGTAGAAGTACAAAGACTCACAGAGGAGAACAGCTACAAGTTCCCCAGAATCTACACCTGTCTCATTAACTGGCACTTAAAGTCTCAATAATTCACTCTGAGACATTTGCAGGAGAAAGAATAAAAAAAACATTTATTTATTTACCGTTGCTTGACATTACAGACTTGAGTATACATACTGCTTTCTTTACTGCACACATGCTTAGCAATCAACAGAATAGATCAAGAGCAAACAAACAACTGCCACCAACAAACTAAAAAGGAGGAACACTCAGCAGAAAGGCAGGGCTCTCTTTGAATTTAATGGCTGAAGGAACAAATGGTTAGTGTTGGGCTGAAAGACAGTCACCCCAGTCTAGAAAAGTCCCTCCCAGTCATACAAACTATGAATGCGAGGTTGCAAATAAAACTCCAACACCACCATGGCCTCCAGACATGTTGGCTGGGGAGTTTGGGGAGTTGTAGTCCAAATATATTTCTGTCCAAAATCTGAGCAGACCTGTGGCTAGTAGGCAGCATGAGGCATCTGGACTAGCCAGGAACAAAGATTGGTCTGAATAGCAAAATATAGACTTTGGCTGACTTAGGGAACGCAGATTCAAAGTCTTGAGCCTTATTCTAGCAGTAAGTAGCTCCAAAATGCAGTCTAAAGTCAATTTTAATAAGTTATTAAAGTACAGCTACAGTCTCAAGGTCTAAAATTAGTTACTATAGCTTATCTGTGGGTGATGCCCAGGGTAAGCAGCCTCCTTCCTTGCTCAAACCACAAGCCACTACTGGTAGCTTTGTTTAGTCGTTAAGTCGTGTCCGACTCTTCGTGACCCCATGGATCAGAGCACGCCAGGCCCTCCTGTCTTCCACTGCCTCCCGGAGTTGGGTCAAATTCATGTTGGTAGCTTCGAAGACACTGTCCAACCATCTCGTCCTCTGTCGTCCCCTTCTCCTCTTGCCTTCACACTTTGCCAACATCATCAGGGTCTTTTCCAGGGAGCTTGTTACTATTATAATCAAGGTTCCTGCTAAGATGGGTGCACGCGTATGTGTGCACGACTCCGCTTCCCTCCACGCAGCTCTCTTCCTTCTCTGCACAGCAATCGTGTGAGGTTCCAGTCGCGACAGAACCCAATGCGTGGGGGGCGGAGTCACGCGCATACACAGGGGCAAAGCCACAAGAGAGAGAAGTGGAGCCCCACCCAGCGGGGCTGAAAATTAGAGGGTATGTTGGTTATAATTATATTTTTAAAAAGCAATTGATTACTTTCTTATTACTAAAAAAGAAATAACTAAAATATATAGCTTGTACTTCTTTCTGTAATTGAATGTTTCAGGTTGCTGGACCATGGTAAAAAACACCCTCATATAGTGGAGCTACATATATCCTGTAACTATAAAGGTTACTAAAAAAAAGTTATAATTACAGTAGTTGGCATTGTTGTTTCGACTTATATACTGCTCCAGAGCTAGGAGCACTCTCTGAACAGTTTACAATGTCATTATGCAAAGAACACTTTCCTCCTCCACTCCCCAATGAGCTGGGTACTCAATTTACCAACCTCAGAAAGGTGGAAGGCGGAGTCAACCTTGAGCTGGTTGCCTGAACCCTTTGGGATCAAACTTAAGCTGTGAGGAGAGGTTTTGACTACAGTACTGCCATTTAATCACTGCACCACAGGGTTATCCCTCCTTATATTACAGTCATTATGCTTTAGTTATTTCTGAGCTCTTAGAAACATAGAAAACAAATACAGGAAAATCTCCACTGAATCTGGAGATTTGAAAAAACTAACAACTCTGTTGCTCATAGAGGACACCTGTTGAAGGCTGGAGGGGGTCACATTGAGTGCCAGCATTTTAACTCATCAGGACATTACTAGACGTCTTCTTCCTCTGAGCCCGTTTCATCAAATAAATATCAATTAAAAGGGATGTTAACCTCTGGCAGTCTAGAGGTCAGGTCCCCTGGATCTCATTCTACAAGAATGCCGTGATGCTTTTGCAACCAAGCCCAGTTGACATAACTTATTGTGCCATTCAATACCCTTTGATCAATGTGTGCCTTTTGAATTTTAAAGTCTTCCTGTGGGCAGACAAAATGAAGGTAAGAATCTGGGCTTCCAATAGCAGCTATTCCCACCAGTGCTTTGTATTCTAACCACATGAGAAATCTGATAACCCCTCTGCAGAGAGGCTGCACATGCTAGAGAAGCTGAAACACAAAGATAGCTAGCTGCAATAGAAGTAATCAACCAAGTGATGATACAAGAGATTTACTTGTGAGGTGTAGCAGTCTAATTTCTGAGTCCTGAAATTGAAATGACACCATGTGTCTCATGTAATTTAAGCAATATATTCTAGCTCCCAACCTGGGCTCAAATGCTATCCTAGTGGATCTTCAACAGAGAAAGCTGTTCAGTGGTTATTATTAAGCAGCTTTAGCCACCATGCTAGCTTTCCTCTGGTGAGGAAATTTGATCTTATCCTGGTCTGTCTGCACTGGTTACTCATTCGCTTCTGTGCCAGGTTTAGGATTCTGGTACTACCATATCAAGTCTTAAACAGTTTGGGACCTCGCTGCCTGTCAGAACATCTTCTTCCAAGATCTGCTGCCCATCTTACTTGGTCCTCTCAAGTCACATGCCTCTGGGTGTTGACACCAAGAGAAGACCATAGGACTTCAACAACGAATAGGACTTTCTTGGCAGTGGCCCCCTCCCTTTGGAACGCCCTCCCACAGGAAATACACGAAGCACCCTTTGGACCTTTAAGAGGCTCCTGATAATGGAACTTTTTAGAGAAGCGTTTGGGGAGGCCCTCCTCAGTTAATGGGAGAGGGGAGGAAAGAAGAAAAAACAAGAGTAATAATTAGAATGCCTTATTGTCAGTTTACTGCTACTTGTTCTGCTGCATAGTAGTTATAGTTACTTATAGCATTTGTTTGTAGTTGGTTAATTTTATAATTTATATGTCTATATTGTTGTAAACCACTTAGAGTAGCTGATTTGCTAGATGGGTGGTATAAAAATTGAATAAATAAATAATATATATATTCATAGGGGTTTTCATGTTATCTCCCCTATAGCAGGGTTCCCCAACCCCCGGTGACAGTCCGTGGGCTTCCCAGGGCTGTGCCATGGAGACGGATCTCCGCCTCCCGCACGCACGATGGGCGTGTTGCGCTTGCAGGAGGGGTATTGTGCTCACGCCCCCCTGCGAGCGCGACACGCCCCCCCTGCGAGTGTGACATGCCCACATGTGAGTGCAACATGCCCACCCATGAGCACGGGGGCACCCCCGCCCCCCGCGCATGGAGCACGCCCCCCCAACCGGTCCTCGGTTCCAAAAAGGCTGGGGACCGCTGCCCTATAGAAAAGAATCTATAAGGCTATCCTCCCCTCCCCCTTTTTTTGAAACCTTTTAATTATGGCTGTTATTCACTATAGCTGCTATTCTACACCTCATTCCTGCCACATTCTTAAAGCTCTGTTTGTGCCTTTTATCCAGGTGGACAATGTTGAGTGCCAATTATGGGGTGGAAGGATGGTTTTCGAAACTTCTTCTTTGGGTAGGGCTTGGTTTTGGTGGAATATACAGTATTTGATTTTGGAATGTGTTTCCAGGGGAAAATCTTTGAACAGCCTATAAACACCCTATGGAGTGTGTATTCAGATTTTATGTGTAATACCACATAGCAGGCATGACTTGTCTTTTAAGAGACGGCGATAAATGTCAACTCCCTCTCCTGGATGGGCATGGCTATTCTAGATATGAAGTTAAATCTTGTTGGCAGAAGGTGGTCTGCTTTGTGCAGTAAGTTGTAGTTGCTGTTGACTATTTGCTTTGTGTATTTATATGATAGATTTTTTAAATAAAAAACTCTCTTACCTTACATTTTCCAGTAAAGAATACTGTTATTTTCTCCACACTGATGTCTATGTGTTTCTATCTTTCAGAAAGCAGTTCAATACCCCATCCTCACTGAACACTCTTCCTCTTTTTCCCCCTCTTTAAACCTTTCCCTCCTGTCTCTTAAATTATATGGACTGTACTGAAGCCTCCCAGAACCAGTAGAGCTAATAGAAGTGTGAATTTGACTCTTATGTGCCTTCTAATTGCTTCCTGACAGAAACAAACTATTTTACAGCAGCAGTGCTATATAGATAAATTCCAAAGGCAAAGATTGGTGATACTTTCATTAGACCACTAAGAAACTCCACAAACACTAGCATTTAGCCAGTGCAGATCTTCATCAGGCTGGGCACAACTGTATCGTGCATGGTGCAGAAAAAAAATACATGAAAGTTTCAAAAATCATGACATGTCCATGCCAGGTCTTTCTCAAAAGTGAGCTTTATTGGGTTGGTGGGATGTACTTGAATTTGATCAATTTACTGTGGCAGTGGTCAGGGCTGTAAATAGGGTGGAGCAACTGGGGCTGTGTCTCAGAATACTACAATTTAATGGGTACTAAAATATAGCAGGGAATTTACTGGCAAGTGATTGGAAAATAAATAGCAACATCTCCAAGTCCTATTCACTTCCTTTTTTGAAAGCATAAACATTCTTATTTTATGGGGATACCACATTCGCCTCTTTTTGGGGGGGCTACGTTTAGGAATCAATGCAGTAAGGAACAGGATTAGCACTTAGCTGGATCATTCCCTTTACTTGCTACCCTGTTGCCATTCATTACCATGGAGAACATAGTTTGCACCTGGGGACCCAGTTGCAGAATCCGCTCTCCATCCTAACACAGTATTATGTTGCTTCCATCAACAATGATCCAACATGACTTCGAATATCCTCTGCGATATACAAGGCTCCCCTCTATTATGTTATTATGCTGGCACAGAGAATCAACATTCTGCAAGGCAATTCAAAAAATGGGACAGTCCAAACAAAACATTATAACTTTGAAACTGGACTTTGGATCAGCACCAGTTTGGGAACAGATGTAGCAGACAGTCTGCTCATGCTCGGTGACAAATTTGGGGAAGTTTAGGCAAATGGTTTTCAAGTTATGATATTTTAAATGTTAATCTGTTCCCCCATGCAAAAACAAGTGACTTTAAATGTCCCTAGATTTAAACTATAACAAATAAATTGAAAATACCAAGGTTGCTTATCTTTAAAGAGAATGATTGGCCCCACCCATTTTTTAAATTTGAAAGAGATTTAGGCTCAGGGGCTGAACCACTGATCCTCAAAAAAGGCCTTTCAAAAGGGAAAAAGAACCACTTTGTTACAAACTGAGCATTTGCAGAACAAGCTTACCAGTGAGAGCATTGCAAAGTTAGCTATATTGTTGCAGCTTTGCATGATAAGAAGGGAGCTGTTTAGAGGGCAATGTAAGCTCACAAAAACTGTCAAAAGACAGGTTTTCTTTGAAGAGTAAAAAAAAATCAGGCTTGCTTAAAAAAAGTGACAAGAGTGACAGTCTTCCAAAAAAGGGACATTTTGCCATGCATCTGCAGTGAATTAGCATACAATTCTGTACGTCATATTCAAAGTATTTCTGCACTACAAAAGCACAGAGCAGTTGTTTTTGTCCAACCCTGAGTGCTTTCAGTAAACATTTCTGAAACTGGGCTCCTGACACCAGTCCTCAAAGAGGAAATCAACTCCATGTCTAGGGAAAACATGTCTATATCCTGTCATATTTCAAACCCTATTGTAGGTAATTAAGAAAAAACTCCAAAGATGTTATGTCCCATCAAGTCACTTCTAATATGTGGTGACAAAATAAGTTAATAACTTCCAAAATGCCCTATCATTAAAAGCTCTTCTCAGATCTTACACACCAACAACGTCTCAGGATAAGTTGTTCTCTCTTCCCACTGCCCCACCTCAACTTTTTCCAGCAATATTGTCTTTACTGGTCAGTTCTATATTTTCGTTATGTGCTTGATAGGATAGCCTCATTTTAATCAGGCTTGACTTGATTGACTATCCACTTTTCTGCTTTTCTCAGGGTCTGTGATGTCAGGAAGGTTCCCCTCCAACACCACATTTCAAATAAGTTGATTTTTATCTCTATCTTTCTCACCATCTTTCTTTCATATAGTATGGATGATTTTGACCTTGGTTTCTGGTGACACTCTTTGCTAACTCTAACTTCTTCTATTTTTTTTTCAATTTCAAAAGGTGAGGAGACATCTTTTGGAAAACACTTACACAACATATTCAGAGGTTTCGGTCTGATACAACTTTTCTTCTTCAGGTTGCCTAACTCAAGCAAAGGGTTTGGAAATTGGAATATAGCTTTCAAGTTTATTCCATGGAGTGGGCACAGCAACATAGGTTTACCCGGGAGGTTAAAAGGTGTGTATGTTTCTCCATTGTATGTGTTGCACCTACTCACATTTTTGCTTCACCATTTCATTAAATCCAAAAAGTCCTTCAGAATATTTTGGCACAGAGGGACAACAGCCACATCCCAGCTGTTCTTGTTTCTGTCCTCTCCCAGCACCTATAGTACAGATAACATGCTCATCTTTGGGGTTGTCTAGCACTAGATAATTCTACATGAGGGAAGTTTCTATTGAAATTTGTTTCTAGTGTGTGTGTATATATAAACATACATTTTAAAAAGCCAAGAAATGCAATTCTTTAAAAAAAAAAACACCCTCCACTTTATGAATGTGGGATATTGTGCTTCTGTATCCATGATTCAAGATGCCAGGAAATGGCCTGATATAGTTGCACAATACCATGTCCGCATTGGCAGCAGCAAAAAGATGGCAACTTTTACATAGCAAAGGGCAGCCTGAATGTTGACAACACCAATGGCAGCAGTCACGATGGTCTACAGGATACCCTTTTGTGCTCACTAGCATTGACACTTGTCGAAAAATAGCCCTGACAATTGCTTTGTGTTTGGGTGAGAAGTGGTTAACTGATGAAAAAGGGAGTCATCTTCTGGAATTTTCCCTTGCTTGGTATCACTTTGTGAAGCACAATAACCCACGTTCATAAACCAGAGGTTTTTTTGAAGAATTGAATTCTCTCGCTTTCTCTCTTTGTCAATGTGTCATATATACAACCATAATGATGAGCATATTGCTAGTTGCTAAGAAACATCCACCATGACATGAATAGCCCATTTTGTTATTAAAAGCCCTCTCCCTGAACCTCTCCCCTGGGTGAGGAATATAATACCCTTATGGCAGGAGTATGACAGTGTAGAGCGATTCTGTTGGCAAATTGCATTGCAAGATGAATTAGGAAAACATTCTAAAGAGGAAACTATTTAACCATATATTTCAAACGATCTGGGAATCGGAGGGGTAAACAAAATACTCTGTTCAGAGTTTGTAGCCAAATAGTGAATTGCAAGAAAAAGGAATTACAGAGGACTTTCTCTAAGCAGAAATGTGCCCTCTTAGATATATCCTAAGACATCACTCAGCAACAAGAGACTTAACAGTTCAGTCCACATACCAGCAAAGTAGTCTTGCAGCCTTATCTTAAACATGACTGCAGAGAATAAAGCCCCCACTGAGTTCAATGGGCCTTGCTTCTTTGCTTTATATTGTAGACCTAGACTTGGCTCAGACATACATATTCATCCATTAGGGCTTGCATGCATGAATGAGTCATCATAAGCCAAACAGGAAGTTTGGATCATTCAGTCATGCAATGCTCTTCAACAGTCAGTTTCGCTACCAATGTGAGAGGTGTGGCATGGTGGGAAGTCAAGTGATAATACATTTATGCATTATTACCAAATCTTGTTGGAATTGGTGGGATATTCCTTAAAGGAATGTACAGCCTACGTGATTTGATACTTGTACATATGTATGATTCATTATGAGTTCCTTGAAATGGCACTTTAATGATCCCTAAAGCTTAAGGTAAAGCTTAAGCTAAGCATGTACCAGTACAACTACAGTATGCTGTAATAGACCAAGTATTCAAAGCAAAAGGAAAATGCTCTACGAAGAGCATCTGCATGAATGAAAATAGTCACTCACTGTGCACAATACCATATTGTCTAGGTACCATTTTTTTATATACAGTTTTCCTCCATGCTCAAATTAGTTTGATATGTACAACAATCAAACACCTTGGAAAAGCCATGGTGGTGAAGCAAGATACAGATGTTTTCTTATTAGCATACAAGCCAGGAGGAAAAAGATGTAGCCACCACAACTCTCATGGCAACCCTATAATCTGAACTGCTACTCAAGGCACCTGCTCCTCCAGTACTTCAGAAGCCCTATTTTAAACCAGTGGTCATCATGCTGGGAGAGCAGTTTGGAAACCAGGATGTTAAAGACAGGGATCCTTTGGCTTATGATTAAGACACAACAAACCCCACAAGGCAGTCTTTCAAAAAACCATCGAAGAGAAAAAGACAAGAGAGCAACCAGGCTGCAGTTTCCTTGTTATGACACCAATAGATATAAATATAAACCATCAGTAAATTGAGTAGGGTATTTAGTAATAGACATAAAATGTGCTCTTCTCTACTTGACCTTTGCTAACCACTCAGGATTACATGAGGCCGTTACCCTATGGCTTCTCAATCTGTTGGCAAATGCCGTGTTGCAGGAGATCATTTCTAGCTTTATCAGAAAGATCAATACATGTCCCACTGCAATCATTCTCCAGCCTCACCGAGGAGAAAACATTAGGTCAACATTTGAAAAATCCAATACTAAAACTATTCTTTATGGCATTAACAGGAAGGGTTAGAAAGAAAGAAAGAAAGAAAGAAAGAAAGAAAGAAAGAAAGAAAGAAAGAAAGAAAGAAAGAAAGAAAGAAAGAAAGAAAGAAAGAAAGAAAGAAATGTATAATTTAGAAACCCAGTCCCATAGATTCTTTCAAGAGACTACATTTCCATGAAGACCAGCAGTCACTCACTTTCAGGATTTAGCCTCCATATGCCATTTGAAAAACGCAAGTCTCCTCTTGAAATGGCATATATTTGCAGAACTTTTGAAAGTGGGTCAGTAGGTCCACATCTTGTGGAAATGCCTGAAACACACACAGACACACGCCCTGGTGATGTACTCACTAACAGGTTATGCATGGCCATTAGGAATTCCAGGGAACAAACAGACACGCAGCAACCAGGAAGCCATTCTCTGGTTGCTAACACAAGCATTCTTAAAGGTGGCATTAATTGTTAATAGAGGCACATATGCAGGCAGGCAAGGACACAGGCCCTTAATGTTTATTTCCTGAATAATGCAAAGACCCTGGTGGTAATATAAAAAAGAGAGTCAACTGTGCACAGGATTGTTGTAAAACTATGATGATGATGATGATGAATACTTATTAGCTCCTTTTCTTCCTAAAGCCTCCTAATTAACATGTAACATAAGAGCTTTTTCTTTAATGCAGTAATAATTGGACATTGATTCAACATTATTACCATGAGCTTTGAGGTTTGTGCCCACAGAAAACACACAAACACGTCACTTTCCTTTCCCATTTCATGAAAAACAACTCCCTGCCACCACACCAATGCAAACCATCAGAAGCTAAGCAAGGTCCTGCACCCATGATCCACACTGGCTTCCTCAAGGTCAACATTGCCATTTAGCTACTCACCATCAACAAACTAAGAGCCGATTCAGGAGCTCGCTGTGCAGCCATCGTCTTGATTTCTCCTGCATATAAATCCTCTCTTGGACTCTGAATCAGCTCTTCTTGGCCCTCCTTCAAGGGCAAAGCATCCACCGGCACCTCCGGAAATCTACAGTCACAGAAATAAAATAAAAAATCAATCTCAGAGACAAAATTCCCTGAGAGGTGACAAAACGATGTCAAAAATCCTGCAGGCAGAAACAAGCTTGAGTTAGGCCAGTTTTTACACTAGAGGGAGAAGAGGGATGGAGCAGAGAGTTGCCCGGAGAGACGAAAGATCAGATCAGAATCTGCAGGATAGATAAAAATGAAGGGTACCCAGCAAGAGGAACACAGCATTCATGCCTCACACACACACACCTTACATGCCAGGTTGAAAATACAGGAATGCTGCAAAGTCTCCCTCAGCCTCCCACCAGAATGGCAAATACAATTAATTGATTTTAACTGGCAGGAGAACATTTGCTATTGTAGCTCAAGCTCTTCTATAATCCAGATTTTGAGTATTTTGCTTTGGCCTTTCTTCCTCCCCTCCAATACTGCAGGAACAATGCAAAAAATAAAATAAAAATAAATCAGGCATCACAACATACCGCTTGCAAAACAAATGTCTTCCCTCTTCCCCAAAGCAACGTGCTTCCCTATTTGGAAAGCGAGCGTCTGCATAATCCAGACATGAGCAATGACTGAGCAAAAGGAAGGAAAGCAAGCACTCGAGAGCAACAATTACCTTTATTATATCTCAATGACAACTGGGATATGCGCTGACCCTTCTCACCTTCTTGAAGGTGGGGGGGGGGGGAGACTATTTCTCCCTCTTGTCTCCAAATGGACTCAGTTCCCCATGGAGCTCAGACACTTAGAAAAAACCCATGTAATTGCACAGCCTTCCCTGTTAGTGTTCTGATCACGCCGGCTGTAATGCTGCATGCCTGCTGCAGCACTTGAGCTTCTTGTCCTTCTCCAACTCCTCTCTCCTTCCATAGAGAGATGCAAGTTATGATGCCATGGGATGCTCAGATGGGCATCGCAGTAAGACTAATTGTGGGACCAAGAGACTACCGACAATACAAAAATTAATTGGTCCTGATAATGAACTCTTTGTTTAAAAGCCAATGTAAATGTGGTAGGGGTAGAAGTGTTGGAATTGAAATAAAGAAACATTGCCTTTGAAAATCACTTCACTGATCTTAATTTTAATTATTTACCTCAGGATGCATCAGGTCAAGCTTATTATCTCATGGGGCAGTGGTTAAACAGCAGTACTACAGTGAAGAGTCTGCTCACGGCCTGAGTTTGATCCTAGGCTCAGGTAGCTGGCTCAAGGCTGACTCAGCCTTCCATTCTTTCCAAGGTTGGTAAATTGAGTACCCAGCTTGCTTGTGGTTGTGGTAGCAATGTGAAACCTGCATAATTAAATTGTAAACCATCCAGAGAGAGGTTTAAGCAGTATGGAGTAGTGTATAAGCAGCAACTCAACACCCCAATAGGACCATTTACCAGTACCTGGAAATGCTATGGCAAAACTTGTGCATCTTTCATAGTTGGACCTGTAATAAAATCAGGTGAAACATGTAAATGTCAAGTCAAAGCCTTGCTCCTTTTAGCTTTCCAGTTGTCTCCTGTGAGAGGACCTAGAAGGATCTTCTGCATGCCAGCCTGTCACCTTCTGCTGCTAAGGTGCACCCTCCCTTTTGTGTGAACAAGAATCAAAACCCCTACTTGAGAGCCTGCTGATAAAGACAGTACTGATACTCACAGTCTGGAAGGAGGTTCACCAGGTACAGGGAGAATGCTCACCTGCAAAATAATGGTGTCCCCAGGTGCACTTTGGAATGTGGGGAATGGTTCTCCTTCGACTTGGTGAAGTGAAATGCTGGACTCGAGGACACGTTTGTGGAGCAAAGCTTATTATTTGATATAGGGTGTCCCAGTATTTTCCATCTTGTATTGCAGGGGTGGGACATGACAAGCACTGGGGCTCGTCCATCCCCTGCAATACAAGATGGACCACACCCTTGTGGGGGTCAGATCTGCCTCCTTGGCTTCTGTAGATGGCTGTGCCCACTTCCCCATGACATCACTGTTTCCCAGGTTTCTATGTGTTCTTTCTCACTCTAAACCAAGCTTCTCCTGAGGCTTAGTTATTCGTGTTAAAAGCTCGCAGCCAAACTATGCTAGTATTTTTGCCCACCACCACCACTGGAATATGGCCTATGATAGGTTTTCTGAAACTGAATCCAGTTCTCAGGTACAAAGAGATTATCTACTTTTGCCATACTGTATTGGCTCCTGTATGTCTCTGTGAAATAAGGAACTGTATTGATGTTCTTTGCACCTATAGGGGTTATTGAAAAAGAAGATCCCTTCCCCCTGTACAAATCAAATCTAGAAAACAGAAACAGGTTAATGGCGATTTTTTAAAAAGCAATTATATAATAGGCAAAGTTGTATTTATTCAAATGCTACTGAAACCAAGGATACTGGTTTAGGTTTAGCACAAACATACAAGGTATGTTATAAAGTTACAGTTGGCATCTGGCTCTTTCCATTAATGTTAATAGCCTTACTCTGACAGAGATGACTCATCAACATGGCATGGGGAGCCCCTGAAATTCTGGAATGAAATGTCCTCCATCCTTGTCCATGGCCACACTCACTCACTCACTCTCTCACACATATACACATGTATTCAGGCATTCCTATTCTGGAAATAATCAATGCCCAAAGGAAGACCCCAAACCCACCACCACTCTGGTTCTCTTTTCCATCACCCTAACAAGTAGAGGGGGATTCCCTGAATGGAACAGGCTCCTTCATCTATGAAAGATTTCCATACAGTTTAAAACTTTGTAAAGTCAAAATCTGAAATAACGAAGCAGGCACCATAGACAGAGGAAAGTCACCCTGTGGGGGGGGGGGGGGGGGCAATGGAAACAGTAATGAAGGAGAACAGGGCTATCAAGCTTAATCTTCATTGTGTGCAGCTTCCAAAAGGCTCACGCTGCTATACTTGAGGTGTTGAAGAAACACTGGCAGAACAATATGCCAGTCCATGCTATAGAATAGACATGATTTGATTTACTATTAAATCCTCCTCAGGGATCCCCGAGGGCTTTAACTCCATCAGTGGGGCTAGGAATCTCTAGATCCACGAAGAAGGGCAGAGTTACATAAACCGCCCAGAGTGGCCTTGGCAGCCAGATGGGTGGTATAGAAGTCAAATAAATAAATAAATAAATAAATAAATAAATAAATAAATAAATAAATAAATACATACATACATACATACATACATACATACATACATACATACATACATACATACATACATACATACATACAGTTCACAATCTCTTTAAAGTATTTATGGTTCTTCTCCAGAGTTGTAGTGATGGGTCTCAAGGAATTGCTGTCAGGTCTCAAGGAATTGCTGTCTTATTCCCAGTCTCCAGGTGGCGAGACAATCTTGGGATGAGCAGAAGTGGAGGAGGTGAAAGTTTGATTTTATTGTGTGGCTTTTAATGCTTGGATGTCCATCTCATCCCCATTTCCAATAAGTGCCAGGATGTTTGTATGCATGTCTCACATACAATACTTGGGTAGGAAGGAGGGCAAGAAAAGTACAATGGCTATCTCATGCTCTCTCACACACATGCGTGTGCACATGTACTCACAAACACACACATTGGCTGAAATCCTGTTCGTAGTATATAACCTTCTGTTCTCCCTTCTGTCCTCCCTGAAAAACAAAGAGATCCTGCCACATGTCCAGTTGACTCAGTCATGCCTAAGCATTATCTCCCTCCTGGTAGACCCTAAAAATACTTACCCTGGGAGCCTTGGAAGACATGAGAGGTCAATGGAAACTGCAAAAAGGGGATGGGGTGCATGTAGTTCACAGGCTGTACTTTGCCTACCCTTGTGGTATAGCTATAGCTGCCCAGGTTCTCCAAAGAGTTTGAGGAAAATGAAATGAGAAATTTAGCAACTAGAGTAAGAGTAGAGGAAGATATGCTATGAACTTGGCCAAACACAGACCACAGTCTATTCTAAGGCCTCTTCAGTGGCTGCCTCTGTTGCATCTCCACAGGGACATCTAACTGGGTGATTATGGGTGATCAGAACACTGATTGCACCTTGAGGCAAGGAGGACCATCACCAGTCTTTTGCTAAATGTGGCTCCTTGGCAGTCTTTGTGGGTACTTTCATAAAATCACTTGTATTCTTTCCAGCTTGGGTTCCACAATTGATGCACATCTCTTGGATCTTTGAGCAACTACTTGTCCTTCTGTTGCATACTTTTCAATTTTTACAGCATAAGGATGGGGGCACATTTCCTAGGGAGATGTGCCTATGTGCTTGACCATCACACTTTGAGTAATGAAAAAAGCAGCCATAGGGGACAAATGGAGTTGATTCTTTTCTTAGGCACCCAGCTGTTCTGTGGCTATTCCAAAAACATGTTTCCTGGAAGATTTCACAGAGTAATTTAAAGTTTTGTATTTTCTCTGTTTCTTGTTTACCTATTGGCTGTGGTGGTTTTTTATTGCCCCCACAAAAAGATGGTGATGATGGTAGTAGTGGTGCTGGTGATAATGGTGAGGATTAGGATGAGGATTCGAAACAATTTATCTACGACTCTTTTTCTGAATATAAACAGCCATGATCCTGTGATTTTGATCATTGGAAATTATCAACATGCTAGCTATCTGTATAAAAGCATCAAAGATTTATTGGTCTGGTCTGCAGTGGGGGAAATGTTTTAGTCATTGTAAGTCTGAAATTAATTTGCGACAGGAAATCAAAGAAGAAGGGTGATAGTAAGTTAACATGTTGGCTGGGTGGGTGGAAGAACAGTACAGTTTATGGCTAGTCTCAAAGCATGCCGTAACTATTAATCACACAGAGCACTGTTAATTGCCATATCATTGTTAACAGATGTAAATGCTTTTTATGGGGCTTGAACACAGAATAAACCAAAGCAACACTGCCAGTTTTAATTAACAAGGAAGAAATTTAGTTGTCTTTGTTAGCCTGCTAGGAAAGATAATGTCCCTTCCTTGTTGAACTGGTATGGGAAAGAAGGAAACTACCTCTGGCCCTAGGGGGCCTGTGTCCAAATGGGACAAAAGTTCTGAACTCTCTCATAGGTTGTCAAAGAAGCGAAACTCTCCTCCCTCATTTAACCCCTTCTACCTATGCAGTGGGATGTGGTGGCGCTGCCGGTTAAACTGCAGAAGCCTCTGTGCTGCAAGGTCAGAAGACCAGCAGTCGTAAGATCGAATCCATGCAACGGAGTGAGCTCCCGTCGCTTGTCCCAGCTCCTGCCAACCTAGCAGTTCAAAAGCAGGTAAATGCGAGTAGATAAATAGGTACCACCACGGTGGGAAGGTAACGGTGTTCCGTGTCTAGTCGTGCTGGCCATGTGACCACGGAAACTGTCTACGGACAAACGCTGGCTCTACGGCTTGGAGACGGGGATGAGCACCGAGCCCTAGAGTCGGACACAACTGGACTAAATGTCAAGGGGAACCTTTACCTATGCATTCCCCTAGATTTGACAGGCGCTGTCATTGTCCCATCAGAGAGGTATGCCAGAATTACATTGCTCTTTCCATACTACAGCCTGTGGGGGCCCCTGTTTACTCCCCCCCCTTTTTTGTCTGTACTTGTACCCATGTCTGTGTTTGAGAGAGGGGGAGCATTTGCTTCTGTTGTTAATCAGTCACACTTTATTGCTGTGTCTGAACCCAGAGCTGTGGTTAGATATGGTATAACCAAACAAGCCAAGATTGTAAAGCATAGGTTGAAGGTGGATTGTTTAATTAAAGCATAGCTAAAAATTAGCATGTTTTGTTACAAGTTGAACATAGCAAGCTGCAGCTGAAAAGAGAAGCAAGTGAGTAAGGTGTTTTCCTGCGGTCATAGTGGAGTAGAGACAGGAAGGAGGAATACATGACCCCAAGGCTCACACAAACCACTCAACCATATTTTTATGTTGTCTCTGAATGCGGGTCTGCAACTGAGTAAAATACTTCATGCATCTCATGAAGAACATTGCAGTGCAGCTGACAAAATGGGCTATAAAAAGCTTATGCCATAGTAAATGTGTTTGACCTTAAGGTTCCACAGGATTTCCTACTTGGTTTTGCTGCAGCAGACAATCTCAGCTACACTTTTTGAATCTGTGATGATAAAACTTGCAGTGGCACATGATCCAGCTATGCAAACAGTTATAGCACAAGAATATTATTTTACTGATGTTTTCAATCATGTTTCAGTTGAATGGATAAGGATTTACTTGTTTACTTGTAATATTTTTTATACCTAACAACACTATTGCAAAACATGACTGGGAAACAGAAGTCATAGGATTAATTACTTCAAAGGGATTCACTTTTCTGCTTCGTTACACTGTAAATAGAGTATTGAGCAATTTGCAATTCATTATTTGTAATATTAAAAAACTGGACTATTACACAGGTCATTGCTGGCTGTGAGTGTGCTTTATTTTTTAAAAAACTTAAATTCTTTCCCAAATAGATGCTCCAAAATTATAGTGTTAAATCCAACATTAGTCCTTTCACTAGCAAGCCCATTGAAATCAGTAGGACTTAAGTTATGCCTAACATGTCCTATTCAGTTCAATGGGTCTTCTCTAAGTAGGACTCACACTGGATTTAGCCCATAAGCAAAATGTGTAGTAGCACATAAAAGTTGTAATCTCAAACCATATATAAAAGCAGCACTATCACAGTAAATGTAGTTAGATTTTAACCAGGGCCAGCCTGACTGACAGGCTGAGTGAGGCAGCCGCTTCAGGTGGTACGGCATGAGGAGCTGCAAATTGTGTTGCTCCCCAAGCCAAGGCCCACCTCTGCTGCCTTACTTCCCTCCCGGTCTCCTCAGCCTCACAGCTAGTGGCAGCTATTACTGCCATTCCTCATCTTCTTCCATGTCACAGTGCTCCCCTCCAAGCTTGGTTGCCTGCCCTGGGACAAGGGGTAGGCAACTAGCTACACAAACAGCAAGCTCCCATCTTTGTGCAGAATTAGTGCTTTGTGTCTCTGTTCAAAATACTGGCTCCACACAAAGTTGCACTGATTGTTTTGTGCAGCTGACAGCTCTCCATTCCGGTGTCAGCAAGCAAGTAGGCAGGCAGGCAAGCAGACAATGGTATTGGGCGGTAGAGATAGGGGAGCCAATGCAGTGAATGTGGTAAGTGGAAAACTGTTCCATAAAATAGGTGATATGTGTCATGGTAATTTGGTAATTCCCTTTTATTATTGGCAGAGCATAAAAGTACAAAAACAACTCCTGCAACACAGGGGAAACATAAGAAAGAATAGCCAAAAAGAAAAAAGAAAAAAAATCCCAGCCTCCACCTCTTTTTTTTCTCACTAACCATTTGTATATAAAAGAAAACAAAAATCACTTTACAAGTAGCTTAAGCAGAAAATAAAAAAATATTTACTTACAATTGACCTTTAGTTACAATCAAATGAGTAAGAAAAAGGATAAAAGGGAAATTGGCTCTCTCAGCCATCTGGAAAGCGAGAGAGATTCCCATGGCTGGGTGCTCCTGGGGTTAGGAGTAGAAAAACATGTTTGCTCTCAGTGATGGCCAGGGAAAAAGGAAGGGGAACAAACAAACAACTGGAAGCAGACAGACAGGAAGAGGGGAGGGCAAGTCTCAAGACCAGAAAAGAAATGCTTTGCTAATTGGTTAGTGGGAAAGGAGATAATTGCTTTAGGTCCTGAAAACTTCCCTCGCACTTTTATCCAGTTTTAGAAAGCATGTAAGGTTGTTATTATCCCAACAGTGTGTCCAGAACACTCTGCTCTCTGCTTCAACTGATTTCATCTCCTGACTGGAAGGCACCACCAGCTCCCCTGTGTCTGCTAGTCCAGTGGTCCCCAACCTTGGGCCTCCAGATGTTCTTGGACTTCAACTCCCAGAAATCCTGACCAGCAGAGGTGGTGGTGAAGGCTTCTGGGAGTTGTAGTCCAAGAACATCTGGAGGCCCAATGTTGGGGACCACTGTGCTCGTCTAAGGGGATAAGGAGATGCTTACTGGAAGAAGTGCTTCCTGAGTCTCTACCTGATTCATCCTCCCATCCTAGGCCTAGTATCCATTTCATCTGACCTGTGCAAGGTCAATTAAAGGCCAACACAAATGAAATAAGCTATAACAGGTGCTTGTTTATTCTTGCCTCCAATTAGCATATTCAAGCAGCAAACTATCTGAGAAAAAAGCAAAGCACACATGCACACAAAGAAGTTGAAGCCTGTTTAATAGATGTCTGCTTCTCCCTCTTCCTATCAACAGGAGGACCAACCAAATGTCCTGTGGGAGAGATCATGATGATTTCTTAATGTTTAATATTGTTTTATTGTGATTTGGTTAACATAGTTTAATTTAAATGTATAACTTTCCATGTATGGGTTGGTGTCCTTAAAAGCACAATAAAATGAATTATAATAAATACAACTGTGTTGATAACCACTAACCACACAGATATAAGAACATAAGAACATAAGAAGAGCCCTGCTGGATCAGGCCAAGGGCCCATCTAGTCCAGCTTCCTGTATCTCACAGTGGCCCCACCAGATGCCTCTGGGAGCACACGAGACAACTAGATACCTGTATCCTGATACCTCTCCCTTGCATCTGGCATTTTGAGGTACCTCAATGATGAAATTATGTGCTATGTATGTGGTTTTTAAATATTTGATTAGGTATTTATTCTAAGTTCATAACTTTATCCCCTTTGGGAATATTCTATACTGATTATTACTCTATAGTTTTATTGACTGCAATAACACCTTAAAAGTCTTATTTGATGGAAGGCGTAGAATATATTTTGTTTATTATATTTTAAATAGCATCTGTCCCCTACTGAAGAGGTGAGGAACCTGTCATCCTAGATCTTGATCAACTATCACTAGGATTACTGACCAGAGGGCACCAGTTAGATTCTCAAACAAAAAAGCAAAGTGCAGCGCTTATACAGTATACCACCCCACAGCACATTCTCTGGGCAGTTTACAATTTAATTATGCAGGTTACATATTGTCCCCACCTCAGCCAGCTGTGTAATCCATTTATTGACTTCAGAGGATAGAAGCCTGAGTTAGCCTCGAGCCAGCTACCTGAGCCCGTAGAGACTGAACTCAGGTTGTGAGCAGTCTTGACTGCAGTACTGTACTGTGGTTTAGCTACTGTGCTGTGTAGCTCCTTGCCACGCAATTGCTATGCTTCTTTGGTTCTCCAGTCAGGGAGAAAAACCTCAGGGACAGAAATAGTAGAGAAGAAAACCCTGACTCTCCATATCCCTGCTGATTCAATGGGTCTGCTCTAATGCAATTTATTGCGCTAAACAACAGAATTTCAGCCAGTATGTCTCATTTATTTGATTTCTTTCTTTCTCACAATGCTGTTTCCCAAGGTGGTTACCTAGTCACAGTCTTGTGCAATATAGTGAGAAATAATGTATTTCCACTTAAATTATAAACAATAATGTTTAATTACGACTATATTTGCAGATATTCATTTGCATTAGCCCATATAAATTCCATGCAAAAAAAAAGTCTTCCTTTTTTAAAGAATGTCCTCTCTTTTGGCAATGGAGCAGTGGCCACCCTACATCAGGGCTCATGGACTCAATGGGTCTGTATTTTCTGTGTGTTGTGTATGTATACCATTGATGAAGGGGAGGAGACAGACAGTACCATTGTGTCATTTGAACCAGGGCAGAAAATGGAGCACCACCATCACAACCCATGACCTTTCTTGTTGCACTAATCCTGAGAGCAGCAGCATAGGCCTGGGGAGTGTGTGTGTGTGGGGGGGGGGGAAGACTCCCTTGTGGTTTGGTGGCAAGTCTTCTGCAGACCCAAACAGTTGTGTAGATCCTGGAAGAAATATCCACAGATTGGTGTAAAATAGTGAGGAATGCCAGTCCTAGTAGGAATGGTGGTTATCACTGCTGCTCATCATATTTTGAACCCTGATCAGTCACCAGGAAACAGTGTATTTTTCTCCCTAGCTTTAGGTTGCCTTTATGCCTGTTTAGCTGGATTTTAACTGGATTCTGAGCCCATTTATCTTGAGTTCCTTCATGTCTGTTTTCACAATTAGCTGGACTACAAGCAGTTTCCAGACATCCTGGAGAGTGAAGTCAAGTGGGCCTTAGAAAGCATGGCTAACAACAAGGCCAGTGGAGGTGATGGCATTCCAGTTGAACTATTTAAAATCTTAAAAGATGATGCTGTTAAGGTGCTACACTCAATATGCCAGCAAGTATGGAAAACTCAGCAGTGGCCAGAGGATTGGAAAAGATCAGTCTACATCCCAATCCCAAAGAAGGGCAGTGCCAAAGAATGCTCCAACTACCGTACAATTGCACTCATCTCACACCCTATCAAGGTTATGCTCAAAATCCTATAAGGTAGGCTTCAGCAGTATGTGGACCGAGAACTCCCAGAAGTACAAGCTGGATTTCGAAGGGGCAGAGGAACTAGAGACCAAATTGCTAACATGCGCTGGATTATGGAGAAAGCCAGAGAGTTCCAGAAAAACATCTACTTCTGCTTCATTGACTGCGCAAAAGCCTTTGACTGTGTTGACCACAACAAACTATGGCAAGTTCTTAAAGAAATGGGAGTGCCTGACCACCTTATCTAGCCCTTAGAAATCTATATGTGGGACAGGAAGCAACAGTTAGAACTGCATATGGAACAACTGATTGGTTCAAAATTGGGAAAGGAGTACGACAAGGCTGTATATTGTCTCCCTGCTTATTTAACTTATATGCAGAATACATCATGCGAAAGGCTGGACTGGAGGAATCCCAAAACGGAATTAAGATTGCCGGAAGAAATATCAACAACCTCAGATATGCAGATGATACCACTCTGATGGCAGAAAGTGAGGAGGAATTAAAGAACCTTGTAATGAGGGTGAAAGAGGAGAGTGCAAAAAATGGTCTGAAGCTCAACATCAAAAAAACGAAGATCATGGCCACTGGTCCCATCACCTCCTGGCAAATAGAAGGGGATGATTTGGAGGCAGTGACAGATTTTACCTTCTTGGGCTCCATGATCACTGTAGATGGTGACAGCAGCCACGAAATTAAAAGATGCCTGCTTCTTGGGAGGAAAGCGATGACAAACCTAGACAGCATCTTAAAAAGCAGAGACATCACCTTGCCAACAAAGGTCCACATAGTCAAAGCTATGGTTTTTCCAGTAGTGATGTATGGAAGCGAGAGCTGGACCATAAAGAAAGCTGACTGCCGAAGAATTGATGCTTTTGAATTGTGGTGCTGGAGGAGGCTCTTGAGAGTCCCCTGGACTGCAAGGAGAACAAACCTATCCATTCTAAAGGAAATCAACCCTGAGTGCTCACTGGAAGGACAGATCCTGAAGCTGAGGCTCCAATACTTTGGCCATCTCATGAGAAGAGAAAACTCCCTGGAAAAGCCCCTGATGTTGGGAAAGAGTGAAGGCAAGAGGAGAAGGGGACGACAGAGGACGAGATGGATGGACGGTGTCATTGAAGCTACCAACATGTATCTGATCAGGCTCCGGGAGGCAGTGGAGGACAGGAGGGCCTGGCGTGCTCTGGTCCATGGGGTCACGAAGAGTCGGACACGACTTAACGACTAAACAACAACAACAAGCAGTTTCATCCTCCACACTTCCGACGCATTGCCTGCCCCAGCATTTCTGTTACTGTGCCCTGCTGTAGACTGTGGAGCTGGTTCACCATCCTCCATCTTACCTTGAAGTTGCTGATCAAAGATAAATAAATATATTTTTTTAATTTTGCAGATTACTTGTGTCATCAAGCATTAAGATGTTCACACTCAGCCTCTCTGGTTATGAGCAGCTGGGTTGTTTTGCTATCTAAATATAGTTTACCAGAATCATTTTATTTGAAAGTGTTTTGTTGGCAGTGTGCCATCTATATGGAACCATGTATGAATTAATTATGGTAAATCTTCATCCAAGTGATTGCACAGTGTTTACCTCATTTCCTATATTCTGCAGAGGGCTTCCGTGAAAGATTGAAGCCATCAGTAAAGTTCATAGAAAAAAAGTGCATTAGTAATTAGACATTGATAATTTGCAAATTGCTTTATTAAAAGTGCAGTGAAAGATGAACTCATGCTAAGATGGATTGTTTCCATGCTAAAAATAATGTGCAAGGCAAGTGGCATATTTTACATATTTAACCATAGCAGCAGGCATTTAACAATGATTGGACTATAAATACATCTTCATGGCAAATGTTTCCTTTTCTTTATCGACTAAAAGCAGCACCAGCAAGTGGCAGTCCCACAGTAAATTGATTTTATTGGGCTATTAATTGAGCCTTTTCTATTTCCTGGCCACTGCTTCTCCCTTCTGACAAGAGGCTGGGCTGGTATGTATTTAAATAGTGCTAGTGTGGTGTAGCGTTGGAGCAGCAGAATGAGACTCAGGTTTAAACCCCCATTCATCCGTGAAACACAATGGTTGACCTTGGAACAGCCACTCTTGCTATGCCCAAACCACCTCACAGAAGCTAAATCTGGAGTAGGACGGATAATACTGTGAGCTCTTTCAGCAAGGACGTGCGACAAAGAAAATGAATGCATTTATTACACTTGTTAGGAAAATTGTGTTTGACTTATTCAGAGAAAAGAATGCCCCGTAAAAGCGGGCCCAACCCCTCCCTTTCTTTTTGCTTTTCCTCTTGACTCAAGGACTAATGTTTTCTGAAAACAAGAAGGTCCGTTTACTGAAAAACAACATGCTTTGTAGTAGATAAGAATGGAATGCAGGGGCCCCAGGGAGAGAAGAAGGTCCGGTTATCTGTTCTGCGCATGTTTGAAAGGTGTTTTTACTAATCCAATGAATTTTCGCCAACTAACTTTCTGACCCCTTTAAGGAGATTGTGCGCCCACCCCAAATCGCCCGGAAGGGACAGGCTATAAGAGATTGTACCACTCCTTTTGTTCTTTGGAGAAAAGCCTTTGCCCTGCGTGGTAAATTGTTTTTCTCCCCGCTTTCTGCAGCAGGCGTTTTCCTTTGCAATAAAATAACCTCACAAGAAGCCTTCGTGTCTCGGTCTAACAGTTTTTTTGAAGCTTTCTTTCTTGAGAGAAACCGGATAACAGTTTTGGGGGCTCGTCCGGGATCTCCTAACAGCCCCGGTTGGGGCTGGGCCACAGCCCAGTTGAGGCCGAGCAGAACGAAGGCGGCGGTGAAGCGAACCGGAGGGTACCCCTGTCTCCTTTTAGGCAGCCGCTTCCTTCCCGACGCTTCGGCTGCTCGGCATCAAGAACTCGGAAAGAGGCACGAACGCAAGAGGTCCTCCAAGCCGGCCGGCCAACGGACATTGGTAAGTTAAGGTGGGGAAGCTCCGAACAGGTTGGTTGTTGTTGAATGAGTGAAGGATTGAGTGGACCTGCAGTTCCCTACGGTAGCCGTTGTGTGATCCGGTACCCTGGGTCAGGTCGAGAGAGTGGTTGTTGCAATCCTATTGTGTCTGCGCTCAAGAGACCCCTTACTCTTGTCGCAAAACCCCTTTTCCCTTTTGTATTTGTCTCCCGTGGGATGGGAAACCAGGTGTTTAGGAAGGAAAAGAGGTCCAGCGGGGACCAAAAGAAAAGGAGGAATTTCGAGGGGGACGCCCCGGCACCAACTCCGAGAGGCGGAGAGGAGCTAGGAATTCCTAGCAACAGCCCATTGGGGAAGCTGTTGCTACATTGGGAATCGGTGAAAGTACAGGAGTTTCAGTCAGAGCAGGAAATGGTCCGTATGTGCACAGAGGTCTGGACCAATTTAGAAATCAGTCCAAGATGGCCAAAACTCGGATCCAATAATTTCGATGATATTAAAAGGGTGGACAACTTCTATGTTGCTCATCCGCCCCGTACTGCCTATGTCGACTCCTGGATGTGGTACATTATAAAATTTGGACCAGGAGTTAAATTGGCAGTAAGCAGAACCCTATTAGATACCAAGCTGAAGGGTGAGGAAATGTCTAAATTTGACCCCTTAGAGTTTGTTAACTATCAGCAGCCCATAGCACCGCCAACAGCACCACCTGAGGCTGCTGAGCAGTTAGCAGCGCCTCCTTCTTACGAAGAGGCAGGGCAGGGGGGGTAGGAATTTGGGCCCAACCCAGGCCAGTCCCTTAAGCGCTGCCTCCACCATAGAGTATTCCCCCCCTTTAGATCCACTTAGAGAACAAATTAATAAACTACAGAAGACCGTAGAACAGATGGGGCAGACCCCATCTCGACCAAACACCAGGTCTAGGACACGGGCAAAGGAGGCAGCTGAAATAACTGATGAATGCCCCGGTGCATCAGCTCAGTACCCATTAAGGGAAGTCCCAATGGGAACTAGGGTTGGATATGTAGAGGTCCCTTTAACTAACTCCGATATTCGGGTAATAAAACAACAACTGCCTAATCTTCCAGAAGACCCCATTGGGTTCGTGACAGGACTCAGGGACGCTCTAGGGACTATGGTTTATAAGCCCACTGAATTGTTACATATTTGCAAACAATTAGCAGGAGTAACGTATACCAACCAAGCGTTGGGTCATGCTAGAAGGCTTTGGCAGGCGCAGGATGGCGCCCGAACAGAACAGATGGCTAGGGAGAGATTCCCTGAGATAACCCCGGGGAACTGGGACTTTCAGGCTGATAATATTAGGGAGCAGTGTGGGGAAATGAAAGATTTCTTATTAAAGGGACTAGAAGCAACAGTCCCTAAAACCGTTAGCATGAAATTAGCCTTTGGACAGCCCCAAGGAAAAGATGAGAGTCCAGTCGAGTATTTAGAAAGGCTAAAACGAAATATGCGACGGTATACCGGATTAGACCCAGAGGATCAAGCAAACGCAAATATTCTGAGGCTGGAGTTTGTGTCGGGGTGTTACCCGGACATAAAGTTCAAACTACAGAAAATTGATGACTTGACAACTAAACCTATAGGAGATTTGTTGACGGAAGCTCAGAAGGTAGTGGTAAGGAGGGAAGAGGAGAAGAAAAAGAGAAAGTTGAAATTGATGGCACAGATGATGGAAAATAAAAGGAAATAACCCTCCATGGGTCGGGACTCGTGGACGGGGCCGTGAGAGAGGAGTGTATAGTAACCAGGGAGGTAGAGGAAAGCTTGTGGAAGGTAGAAAGAATGAAGAGGGACAAGGGCAGGTGAGGGGCTGCCTGGTAAAAAGTCCTGCCTGCGCAGAGCCCTTGTTAACTTTGCAGGTGGGCAAAGAGGGAAAGGAAATCGAATTTTTGGTAGACTCAGGAGCCACGAGATCTAGCCTGAGCCAACCTACCTGGGAAGGACAACTTCCTCTTTCTGGGGGACATTGTAACATAGTAGGAATAGAAAACCTAACGCAACGGGTTCCTGTTCTAAAACCCCTAGAGGTGCTAAAACCCGGGTCACATGAAAAGCTGTGGCATGATTTCGTGTGGACCCCAAATTCAGGAGTGAACCTACTAGGTCGAGATTTAATGGCCAAATTAGGAATCCTTATATGCTATAAGGACCAAGCCGCATAGCACTACAGGACTCTCGCCCTTTGAGAGTCTATATGGAATGGGAATTTGGGATGTTAGCACACAGAGAATTAGCCCCAACCTAGAACTTTTCAAAGATGCCTTTATAAGAAAATATCTGCTGGCCCTGTTCTCTATTCTCTCCAATAATAGGGAGCGAGGCATCGCGGTGCAGCGAACGCCATTGGAGGTAGTAGTGCATTCCTTCCACCCCGGGGATTGGGCTTACATCAAGGCATGGAAGAGTGAACCGCTCGCCCCAAGGTGGCTTGGCCCGTTCCAGATCTTGTTGACAACAGAAACTGCCGTCAGGACCAAAGAACTAGGCTGGACTCACCACACTCGCGCCAAACAAGGACGGTGGGAAGCCGTGCATGTGTCTGAGGACGGACTAAAGACTATTTTTAGGCAACAAAAGTAATGTCCAGCAGGCAATTGGCGCATAAGGGTTGCCCCTTCTTTAGTGTGTTCCTGGAAGCAAGGAAGGTCAATAATTAAAAATTAGCAGGAGTCGGTGGGGGTTCTATTTCTTTAAAGGGTATTCAATTGGAGATCAAGTAGTATTGGAAGACGAGGAGACAATCGATAGGGAGGAGGAAAGAAGAATTTTTAACGGGGTTTTTACAGAATTGTGAGATTCTCAGTGGTGGCACAATCAGTACTGTAAGGTCTGCCCTATTACGAAGAATCAGGAACTGTAGTTCTGAAGGAGAATCAGAGGAGGAGTGTGTGATTTCATTATCTGATGACGAAGAGTTAGATGAGGATTGTCGAATTTCATTATTTGGACGGATATTGTAGAGTAATGTCCATAGTTCCCCATATAACAGGTAGTGTTTGCCCCTGGTTTTCCTGTTCAATCAGTTGAACACCAAAGGGAGAGGTAGAGGCGTGGATAGTGCGAATACAAACTACTTCCTATTGGGACACTGAATACGAGGGGTTGGCCTGGGGCAACCAGTTGATGGTATACCAGGCGATATCCGGAACTTAAAAGATCCCTTGCTAGGGATAGATCCCTTTGAGCCCCATTGTCTACTATATTGCCACTTTTGCCCTCACCATTGGTGTGCCAGAATAACCAAATTTGACGAAAGCCCGACATTGAGGTGGTATGTGCTGAAGGTGGGATATTCCGAGAGGTTGTGGACCTAAAGTCTGTGGGCTGTGGAAACACCAGTTGCAAGCTATCAGTGGAGGGTTCGACCCGATAGCTCGACGCAGGCAAAAGCCATTCCTAAGGGATGGCTCCGCTACGCATCTTCGGTACACCACGAGACGTGTTGGAAGTGCAGGAGCGAAAGCCCTTGGTCCGTGCCCAGCCCAGACTCAGAGGACGAGGAATGGAACTCCCACTACCAGTGGCGGTAAAGCCTACCCCTCTGATGTCTTGGAAGAACATCAGGCAGATGCTAATTGGTAGACCAAGGGTAGACGGCAAAGTGATTACAGTATTAGGGATCTTTCTGAGCTTTATTCTGCAAGCGACAGGGTCTACTTGTCCTTGTGTGATAACTACCAGGAAAGGGAATCAGGAACATCAAACATTGCTCTACAAGTCCGTCTATAAATGTATGGGCAATACCTCTGTATGTCGATTTAACAATGTAGAATATACTGTCTGCAGGAAAGGGAGTCAGGAGCCAGTTTGTTTTGATCCTAAGGAAGATCCTGAAAGGATCTGGGTGGAGATCTACACCCTGGCAACCCTTCAACGACACTAAGTGTGGGGGAATGGAATGGGTAAAATACTATAAGGCACAGCACAAATACATGGGATCCACTAGATCATGCGGCCCCATGGGGGATCATGGATTTGGATTCCACACTAATCCAACTTGCATAGTATGGGCTACCTGGTCCACTGCAGATAAAACTGCAACCTTGAAATCAATACCTGCAAAACCTGGCTGCACTTGGGGTACCTGTAACTTTGTTAACTTTACCATATTACAACCAAAGATGTGGGATGAGAAGAACAAATGGGGAACTTCCATGTGGGATCAGACGTTCAGTATACTCATAGAGGGAAAAGGAAGCAAACCTAAAGCGTTCCTTAAAATTGTCCAGACTAAGGAATATAAAATAGGGGAAGATTTGAGGAGATACCAGACCTTCTGGAGAGAGATGGAAACGGATCCTTGGGAACAATCTTTGACTCCCAGGACAACTAATCTGTTTGTTGAACTGGCACAAACAATAGCTACCACTATGAATGTTTCAAATTGCTACATTTGTGGCGGTACTCTTAAGGGAGATCAGTGGCCTTGGGAGGTACTTGAGTGGAGTCATACTGTACCGTACAATCTCTCAGGGATACCCGAGCACACTATCAAAACCAGGTGGGAATTGTCTAATAATCTTTTAGGAATGTTTTGTATCCAGCGTACTCCCGACATAATAAAGCGCCGTGTTAAATTGGGAGATTCCAATTGTCGAATGCGGAAATTGGCTCATGTCCCTATTCAAAAATGGGCTGGAATTATGGATGACACTGGGTGGTTAGGAGGGGTTTTCAACAACTGGACTAATGTTGTTACCCTGTATTATACCTCTTCTTAGAAGCATGATTAATTCAGCAGTTCAGGCGGCAATGCCAAAAACGCAGATGACTGTAAGAGAAACTGAAATAAGCTACAAAATCATCCCAGCCCAGGACGAAATTTATAATTGTGAATAAGTCAAAATGTGTAGAAAAAGAAAAGGAGGGATTTGTTAGGAAAATTGTGTTTGACTTATTCAGAGAAAAGAATGCCCCGTAAAAGCGGGGCCCAACCCCTCCCTTTCTTTTTGCTTTTCCTCTTGACTCAAGGACTAATGTTTTCTGAAAACAAGAAGGTCCGTTTACTGAAAAACAACATGCTTTGTAGTAGATAAGAATGGAATGCAGGGGCCCCAGGGAGAGAAGAAGGTCCGGTTATCTGTTCTGCGCATGTTTGAAAGGTGTTTTTAACTAATCCAATGAATTTTCGCCAACTAACTTTCTGACCCCTTTAAAGGAGATTGTGCGCCCACCCCAAATCGCCCGGAAGGGACAGGCTATAAGAGATTGTACCACTCCTTTTGTTCTTTGGAGAAAAGCCTTTGCCCCTGCGTGGTAAATTGTTTTTCTCCCCGCTTTCTGCAGCAGGCGTTTTCCTTTGCAATAAAATAACCTCACAAGAAGCCTTCGTGTCTCGGTCTAACAGTTTTTTTGAAGCTTTCTTTCTTGAGAGAAACCGGATAACACACTGAATAAATTCATTTCATTAATAAATATGTACATACATTCAGCCAGTTCACAGGTGGGACCAGAGTATGGAAATGTCACTTTTTCAGGGATAACTCCTAGAATTCCTTAGTCAGCCTGATCAGGTGGGAAAATTACATTTCTGGGTTCTGGATGGGACTTTGTTTTGAATCAGAACCACAGCTTGCAGGGGAGGGAGTTTTTAGGGGGCTTGAAGTTACTTTTAACAATAATAAATATACAGGTCTGCTGAAGCTAGTGGTAGTAGGATGATGCTATGGGACTCAATCCTGCCACTCTTCTGTTACAGATAGTTCTAGAGGTTGCTATATTTATCATCCCAACATTAACTATTTATCATCCCAACATTAATTAATCTTGCCCACCCCCCAGCAATTCTACCCAATTCGACCCCTTGACACAATTAGGGACAGAGGATAAATCTCCCACTGGGGACAAATGTGAGCTTTTTTCCGTCTCGCATTGTGGAAGGGGTACACGTCTTGTCAGGACTGTAACAGAGAAGCACATGGGAAATGTACCTGGCCAATGTCCTGGAATCTCAATTGAAAACAGGAGATCATTCTGGTTACTCATATATTTGGGTGTTTTTTTTTGTTTTTTGTTTAACTTAGAGAATGGTGCTGAATCTGTTCGGCAGATGAGCAGACAAACTACATGGGACTTTAATTGTTGGTTTTACCCTTGAATGCTGTGTTTTTCTTTTAGAAAAGAAGGGAGAATGTGATCAAGCACATGCATGAGAGAGCTTTGGCCTTCTACCTGTTGGCACGCCCTACTGTAGACTGCAGGCCTCCTGCAAAGTCCTTTTCATGGAAAGGAGAGTTTGGGGAGGTTACCCAGGTAAAATTGGGGGGTGGGGAGGGCTAGAACTACGTCTCCTGGATTTAATCAAGGCTCCCTTAGCTTACCTCCATGATTAAGGCACCCTGTTTGAACATGAAATACATTCCCTGAATATACAAATCTCTGAACTCTTTCTCAGCGTGCGCAAGGAATTAGTTTCTCCTCGTTTGTTTTTTTAAGCAGAAAAGCAATCAGTTAACCTTTCTGCCAACTGCACTCTAAAGCAGAAGCTGGCAACTGCGGTCTTCCACATGAAGGTGGACTGCAACATGTGTCATTTACCATGCTGGCTAGGACTGGTGGGTGTTGCCAACTAACAGCATCTGCAAGGGAAGGGCCACAGTTGCCAATCTTTGATTTGTTAAGATATTGGCTTAAAAGAAGGCATCAGAAACAATATAAGGGAATACTATACTGGAAAGATAATGGTGCAATTTCTAATACTAACTGGAAGACAGTAATTCCAGGCAAGATTCTTCTGAAAGCATTTTCCAGTTTAAAAAGGCTTTTAACGATGACCTTTCAGAGGAGTTTGGCAGAGGAAAACTGAAATGACTGCCTTTTAACATCAACTCAGATAGCTTTTTCCTGAACGAAATAATGATAATTTCCTCTAAAATGTCAGATTCAGTTAAATCAATTTAGTAATATAGGCTGGAATTAGAATTCCATTCATCTGTGGCCCAGGTCCTATTTAGTTAATACATCTGAGGATGCGTTTGCCACAAGCAATGTGAAATGCAGTCCTTTTTCTGGCATCCTCGTGCAGAGTAGATGATGAAACTATCATACACTTATTCTACCTGTCAAACACATTTTTAAATATCATGCTAAGAACTGAGCCTTATCAAATGTTTGCACAGAGTTCACTTAATAAAAATAAATTGCAAATTTGAATACAACATGAAATGATGCTTTTATTAGATTAAATATATTTTCAGGCTTTAATTTGCCGCAGCTATTCCTGTGGTACTCAAGCTCGTGTGTTTCTCTATCCTGAAAGAGTAAGATATAATTTTTTTAAAATGCTAGTCTCTATGAATAGTTTTTTTTAGACAACCTATGGAATGTTATATCAGAAAAAGGTCATAATTTTTTTTTCCCAGTTTTGTGAAATTACCATAAAACACACTGGTTGTTCTAATTATGTGCTGAACAGTTTTTAGCAAAGACAGCTTAAACTATGGTAACATCAGAGTATGTCAAAGAAAAATCACTGTGGTTTTTGTGAGCACCAAGTGAGATACTGTCTGGGCAGTCCTGGGTTCAACTTGAGGAGGGAGCAGGGATCAAAAAGCATTTGTGATGGGCAGTAGGTAAAGACTGCTGATGGACTGATTGGTTTGGAGGAGTGCTTGTTTCTTCTGCAGCAAAAATCAAGCCTTCGGTTTTCTTTCTTAAGGGGTCCCCAGTTTTAGCCATGCCCATGTTGAATTATGATTAGAGATGGGGACGACTCACCATTTTGATAAGTCGTCCCGCTTCGTGAGTCATCAAAAGTTGACAACTCACGAAGCACGAAGTTGCCCCCATGAAGCGATGAATAACAAAGTTATTTGTTGATTCGTGGAGGGGTTATTTAAAAAAAACACCACCACCACCTGATGCCACCGCCCCCCCCTGTTGCCAACCCCCCCCGCCGCACCGCCGCTGCCCCCCTCCCCCCCACCGACACCCCCCTTCCTATTAAAATACAAAAACAACCATTCTGCCTACCGGCCGCCCATCAACTGATCAGCAACCGATAGACAGTCACCCCCCCCACCGACACCCCCACATCCCTACCCCCACCCCCCTTCCTCTCCCTACCTTACCCCCCCCCCCACCGACACCACCTTACATTAATCACTGCTGCCAAGGTCTTCATCTGGCCTCCCAGCCACAGCATGTAAAAAGGGAGACTGGATGCCCTTTGCAAAGATGGTGGCTGCAGCTTCATTTAGGGTAGGGAAGCTGCAGCTGCCATCTTTGCAAAGGGCAGCCAGTCTCCCTTTTTACATGCCGTGGCTGGGAGGCAAGATGAAGACCTTGGCAGTGGCGATTAATGTAAGGGGGTGTCAATGGGGGTGGGGGTGGGGGCTAAGGTAGGGAGAGGAAGGGGTGGGGGTAGGCTGTTGTGGTGGGCGGCTGTGGGGGGCCCCCTGCCTATCGGCCGCCATTCAGATGATTGGCGGCCGGTAGGCAGAATGGTGGGGTTTTTTTTTTGTAATACGAAGGACGAATAAAAACAGGTAAATATTCGTCCCTTCATATTCATGGGGGTCTCTGGAACCCACGAATATGAAGGGATGAATATTTAACAAATTGGCTATTTTCGTCGGAAAAAGCCGATCCGTTTTTATATTCGTCCCCATCTCTAATCAAGATCATGCTTTCCTTCAATATTTCTCAGGAGTTGTCCATGTAGTGGTTTATTTTTTCCAACTATTTTATTTTCAAATAGTTGTTTCTTATATTGAGCCTTTGTTTCTGTTGTTTTCAAAATATTCTCCATTTTCACTGCCTTAAGCAATTTTTTCTCTGCTTGTACTGATATAATCATTTAGGATTCTTTTTTCCTCCTCTACTACCTGCTGTATTTGCAGTAATCCATGGCCTCCGATTTTTTGTGGAACCCTGCTTGGGGGATGTTTTCGATTGCCAGGTCTCTGTACTTTGTTTGTTTTTCTAATTCTTTATTTTCAACTCTAGCATCTGCTGGAATTGCAATGTCAATGATCTAGATCTTTCTTTGTTCTATTACTACTATGTCTGGTGTGTTAAGTTCAAGGTGTTTATCAGTTTGGATTCGGAAATCCCACAAGATCTTGACTTCTTCATTTTCTGACACCTTCTCTACCTGACTGTACCCACGGGGTTTTTGGAGGCTGGCAAGTTACATTTTTTGCATAATGACCAGTGCACTAACTTTGCCAATCTATCATGTCTAACTTTGTAATCTGTTTGTACAAGCTTTGGACATTCACAGGTGAGGTGTGACACAGTTTCATCTTTTTCTTGGCAGAGTCGACATTTGCTGTTAGCACTGATTCCTTGGATCTTAGCTTTCATTATGTTGGTTTGGAGCACCTGTTCTTGTGCAGCAAAAATCAAGCCTTTGGTTTCTTTCTTAATGGTCCCCAGTTTTAGCCATGCCCATGTTGAATCATGATCATGCTTTCCATCAATATTTCTCAGGTGTTGTCCATGTAGTGGTTTATTTTTCCAGCTGTTTACTTGATTTTTCAAATTGTTGTTTCTCATATTGAGCTTTTATTTCTGTGGTTTTCAAAATATTCTCCATTTTCACCGCTGTAATTTTTCTCTACTTCTACTTATATAATCATTTAGGCTAAATAATTATATAATCCATGGGCCTCCAATTTTTCATGGTAAATGTAATCTGTCCACATCACTTTTGGGATGTGGCGTATGATGCATTGTGATTAGTTTCCGTGTTTTTGGATTCAATTCTTCTAATTCATTTTGGGTCCAATCTATTATTCCAGCTGGGTATCTAATTGCTGTAACTGCTCATGTGTTTTTTGGTTTTGATTGTATTTCCACCATTTAATTTTGATTTTAAGATTTTCTGCAGTCTTTTGTTGGATTCATTTCTTTAACTTTTGTGTGCAGGATGTTATCTGCTTCTGGTATTCCAAGGTATTTATAATTTTCATCACTTGATAGTGATTTTATAATTCCACCATTTTAAAATCTCTATTCCATCTAGTTTTTGGATCTTGCCACATTGTAGAGACAGAGCTGCACATTTGTTAATTCCAAATTTAATTTGAATATCTTCACTAAATATTTGCACTGTGTTTAGCAGTGATTCTATCTCCGTGGAACTTTTTGCACATAGTTTTAGGTTGTCCATGTACGTACAACAGATGATTGATTTTTCCTGCTTATTCTGAAATATGGTAGCACAATCTAGTTTTATTTAAAATTATTGACACGGGGATTAGTGAGATGTTAAACAGCAGTGGTGACAAAGAACCCCCTTGAAATATTCCTCTTTTGATGCTGATTTCCCCAGTTTCTTCACCATGGGCCATTAAGACAGATTTCTATTTTTTCATGTTTTTCTTGAGGAACTTTTGAATATTTTTTACTAATCCCAAAAATTTTTAGGCAGGTGTTAATCCAACTGTGTGGCAATGAGTCAAATGCCTTTTTATAGTCAATCCAGGCCATGTTAAGATTTGTTTTTTGTGTTTTTGCATTCTTTAGTATCATTTTATCAATAAGCAGCTGATCTTTTGTGCCCTCTTGACTCTTTAAAGTTTCTCTTCTGTTCAGTTGGATATAGGGAGTTTTAAATTAAATGATTATATATTGCAAGTACTCCTGTTAAGAGCTTGAACATTGTTGGCAGGCATGTAATTGGTTGATAATTACTGGGTTTCATTGCCCTTTTGATGATCTTTTATCATCAGAAATGTGCAGCTTGTTGTCATCCTATATACAGTTGTAGAATTTTGAAGTAAGTGATTAAATTGCACTGCCATATGTTGATAGAGACTTGTCAAATGCTTTGACCAAAATCCATGCATCTCATCTGGACTCAGTGCACTCCAATTTTTCACAGCCTTTACTTTCCTCTTAATCATTTCAGCTATTATTACAATATCATTCATATGTTTTCCTTGAGTTTTTAAAAAATGTTTTTAATCCATGAGGCCCTTTTGTTGTGTCTGGTTGGGCTTTTCCAGATTTCTTTCCAACATCTTAGGGGCATTATCTTTACATTGGCCTAATTTCTTTTGCTCTGCATTTTCTCCTAGTGATTTATAGAATAATTGTTGGTTATTTTGAAATTGCTTGTTTTCCTCTATATTATTTAAAGCAGCGGTCCCCCAATATTTTTGGAACCGTGGACCGGGGGGTGGGTAGGCTCTGTGCACAGGGGGGGGCAGGGGCACCCCCGTGCTCATGGGTGGGCATGTCATGCTCGCGGGTGGGTGTGTCACGCTCACGGATGGGCTTGTCACACTCGCGGATGGGAGTGTCACCCTCGCGGATATGGGCGTGTCACAACACGCCCCCTGCAAGCGCGACACCCCCCCCGTGAGCACGACACTCCCACCGTGCGTGCATGCGGGGGGGCCAAGATCCGTCTCTGCGGCCCAGGTCCTGGTAAGCTCACTGACCGACACCGGGCCATAGAACAGGGGTTGGGGACCCCTGATTCATCCAGTTTTCTTTGCTGTTTTATTTCTTCCATAATTTCAGCATGTTTTCCTTTCTAGGTCATATATTTGGAATAGTCTGGCTTTTACTTTTTCATTTTTTAAATTTTGAATATTTTAAGTGTTATAAGTTGCTAATGTCTGCACATACTTTGTTTATTTTCTTTCCAACCGAATTTTCCATTTTGGAGTGCCAGGTGTTTTCTGGTTCTTTTGCAGCTTGCAACCAAGTTCCATGGTTATTATGGTAGCTATGCTATACATGAATTGGTTTATTTCCTTTAGCGTGTTGGATGGGATTGTTCTGACTACTACATTTGCATCTGTCAGTAGATCTTTTACTAGTTTACTTTGTAATTGGTGCAAAATGGGGAACCTTTGTCTTTCTGTGTTTTGGCTAATATGGGTTACTATTTTTTCCCTCAGTGATGTCAACTAATAATTTCTGAGTTGTTCCATAAGTTGTTCATCTATTGATACATTTTCTTCTGCTATTGCATCTATCTGTACCCTCCATTTGCCATACTATGGTCATTATTCTGCGTTGATTTTTCTAGTTCTTGCAATTCCAATTATGAAAATACTTTACTCCAGTTGATAAACCTTCTCTGGTCCATTAATTGTTGTTCAGTTATGTCACTTTTTGGGTGTTTCTTTTCCAAATTTCTATCATTCTTTTTTGAAAATCACAGGCTGTTGGGTTTGCCTCATAATAACATTTCATAATTTTTCCATTTTTGACGGGAGTTCTAGTTTTGCATTTACGTTGTTCCAGTAACTTTGGAGCAGCCTGTCCTGGTTCCTCAACAGTGTCTGCTGGGCCCTGTAGCCCATTTGTCACCAGATGTCCAGGGACTATAGCATCTGACATGGTCCTTGTTGACCCGGGCAATGACCGACCCGGTATGCATTTCTGTTTGTTTCCTCTCATCATAATTTATGGTTGGTGGACACAGTTGGTTTGGCTTCTCAGCTGAGACCTGTCTGGCTTGGGAGCACCTTCAGCATAGCTCTCAACCTCACTGAAGCACACAAGCCCCTCTGCCTCAACAAGGCCTGTGCCCATGGAAGGGATTACAGTGGTGCCTCGACTTACGAACTTAATTGGTTCCGGAACTCCGGTCGTAACTCGAAATGGCCGTAAGTCGAAGCACCATTTCCCATAGGAATGCATTTAAATGCAATTAATCCGTTCTGGCCGAAGAAAAAAAATCACCAAAAAAAAAAAAAATCACTGCAAGACCCATCGGAAACGTGATTAATCCGTTCCGGCCGAAGGGGGGAAAAAAAGAAAAGCAAGCAAAGCGTGCAAGACCCATCGGAAATGCAAAAAAAACAAAGCATAAAGCAAGCGAAGCGTGCAAGACCCATTGGAAATGCAAAAAAAGCAAAGCAGAAAGCAAGCAAAGTGTGCAAGACCCATCGGAAATGCAAAAAAAGCAAAGCAGAAAGCAAGCAAAGCGTGCAAGACCCATCAGAAATGCAAAAAAAAAGCAAAGCAGAAAGCAAGCGAAGCGTACAAGACCAATCGGAAATGCAAAAAAAGCAAAGCAGAAAGCAAGCGAAGCGTGCAAGACCCATCGGAAATGCAAAAAAAGGAAAGCAGAAAGCAACCAAACCCCTCAAGACCCATCGGAAATGGGGGGGGGGGGACCAAAAAGCAAACAAACCCCCCAAGACCCATCGGAAATGGGGGAAAAAAAAACCAAAAAGCAAACAAACCCCCCAAGACCCATTGGAAATGGGGGGGGGGAACTCCAAAAAGCAAACAAACCCCCCAAGACCCATCACAGCACAGAAACATAACCCCCCAGCCCAAAACCACGCTGCAAAACCCACCAGAACAGTTTTTAAAAAGCAGAAAGCAGCAACTTACCTTACCAGGCAGTCCGAACCCTCCTCCGATCGCACTCACTCTAACCGTTAGGGCGAAAGAGCTACAAAGAAGCAGCCTCTTCGCCTACCAACGGTTAGCAATTTGAATTTCCCGCCTTTCCCCCCTGCCTTTTTCTGTTCGTAAGTGGAAGCTCCGGCTGCAAGTAGAAGCAAAATTTTGCGGCCGGAGCTGGTTGTAACTGGAAATGGTCGTAAGTCGGGACGTTCGCAAGTCGAGGCACCACTGTATTATTGCCAGTCATTAAAGATAAGCGGGTAGTTCCTGGTTTGATTCTGCCTGAGGTAATCAGCTCAATGGTGTTTTAAATTAAAACAACACTTGAACAATATTTTATTATGGGCCGAGATATGGCATATGCGTTAGGAACAAGTTCCGAAATGCTTGTCTGTGAAGCAAAATTTCGTGGTTGACACCTTCATAGGGCTCTGTGTATTTTGAATGCATCCCACGCAGTTGAAAGCCAGCTATCAGTCTGAGCAAACAATCCCATTTATACTATCAACATCATGGCAGAGGCATTGACAGGGAGAGCTGCAATAGACTCCATTATGATGGGAAGGCCCTTGCAATCTCTTTCTGCTCAGATTCCAAAGGGAAGTTTCAGTCAAAGGTCACCTTCATGTCTTATCAGCATCGCTTTGCTGGGTGTATTCAGGATGCCTTCCTTGCACCAACAGCCCCTTTCTATCTATAACTCAAAAAATTGTTGCAGTCATCTGGGCTCCAACCAACCAATCACCCAAGATGACAGCTCAGGCAGTAAAATTAAAAACTTACATTTTACTTTTCAAAAAAAATATTTTTTAAAGGAAACAACATTTTCACACACTTTTTTTTTTAAAGAAAGGAAGCCAAGGGGGGGGGGGGGGGAAGATATATCTGAAGCATGGTAGGAAGAATACAGATATAGTACATCAATATGTTCTGATTAGTTTTGGGATTCCATTACACAGCCTCTGACAAAGTATATCTGACCGAAACTATGTATAATTCTTTAGAAAATATGTCAGCTATTGCTCCTGATTCTCTGCCAGTTAACAGAAAAAGCTGGGATTTTAAGTCCACCATCTATAACCCTCACAGCCATCTATCTCCAATCTAAAGCAGTGGCAAGGCCATAACAAATAGAAGTATAGGATACCACGTCCATAATAACATATCCAACAAGGTTGGGCCCAACCAGCAATTTCCTAGAATTGTGGAATTTGAGTGAACATGATAGACCCTTATCACAGCACATTAAACTGAAAATTATTGTTGTGAACTCAAATATGGGCAAAATGAAATTTACAACAGATATTTCAAGGGGAACTTTAAACAAATGTACAGAGGACCAAAGGTTTTTCTTCTTCAAGATGTTTAATGTTAAAACATCTCAAAGAAGATGTTTAAATGTGTTTTTAGTATTGATTTTAATTACCATTTTAATATACTTGTTTAATTATTTTAAAATATGTACAGTCAACCCTCGACTTACAAACGGCCCTAGTTACGAACATTTCGACTTACGAACCGCTCTGATAGAAAAATATAGCCTCGACTTGCGAACTTTGCTTCGAGTTACGAACCGAAAAAAAAACCCGCGCGGGAGGCGGGGAAAGCGCGAAATTTGAACTTTCAAGGTGTTCTGTTGAAAAGGTGTCTGTTCCCTCCTTCCCTCCCTCTTTTCTTTCCTTTTTTTTTAACCTAAGTCATCTTAGGTTAAAAGGGGAAAAAAGAAAAAAAATTCTGCCCCTAGTGGTAGGAACGGATTAACCGGCTTTGCATTAGTTCCTATGGGAACTAATGCTTCGACTTACAAACCGCCCCTCGACCTAAGAACCAAAAACAGCCAGAACGGATTAATTGGTTTTCAATGCATTCCTATGGGAAATGCTGATTCGACTTACGAACTTTTCAACTTAAGAACGTCCTTCCGGAATGGATTAAGTTCGTAAGTCGAGGGTTGTCTGTATACACTTACTGTTTTTAGCTTTTAAATATTGTCTTTTTAATGATGTAAGCTGCCTTGAGTCCTTTTAAGGAGAAAGGCAAGGAAAAATATTTTAAATAAATAAATAAATCGAATGTTCTACATTTAAAATGTTTTTTAAGGATATAGACATGAAAGTTAGATTGGAGATGTGTGCACTATGTCCATACCCAGAAAAATAAAACAACTGTCTCCTTGCATTGACCTTCTGCCTTTCAGCTGCTTTGTACTTTATTGTTAAACTGAGCACTGGATCTAGTCAATATGCCTTGAAACTATTGCCTCTGATGGAAAGGAAATTAATGGAGAGAGACAGAGGGCAGTGTCTCGTCTTGTCTTGCCTTGTGTTTTTTTTGTTTTGTTTTTGTTGTTGTTTGCGGTAGGAGAGGCAAATCTGCAACATATGCCATTGCCCACGAGCCTGCAGCTTTCGTCTGGGTTATGAAGAATTTATTAGAATGCAGGACAAATGGTGGAATCAATTACGGCTTTTGCAAGCCTGGAGAGGAAAAAAGGCATTTACTAAATTACCTACAATGATGACCTTTTATCCAGTGACAAATACCATACCTGTAACCCTGCTCAAAGAAATACACTTTATTGAATTACTGCAAGTCACTGCAGAAAACAAATGCGTTAGTACAAGTTTCAAATCCTTCTCGGCACCAGAGCCCTGCTGTTTACCGATGAGACAAGTAGCTCAGGTTTTGGGCATCATGAAAAAAAGACACCAAACCATTGGTTCTTAACACATTTCAGTCTTCTGTCTTAAAAAAAAACCAAAACCTAAATAGTATGAAAGAGTCAGCATTCCATACTTGCAGAGCCTATCCTCCATGTTTCTGCATGAGTCCCTCTTGACCTACACAGAGAGGCAATGGGTAGCCTTATCTTGTGATGGATATTGTATAATTGTACTAAGCCTCACTTTCAAGACTGCACATGATATTGTGATATAGCGATGCATCATAATTAAGGATAGCCAAATGTGTCAATTTCAGTTTCTCATTTTCCAACCACACATGCATTTCATCCTGTTTCCCAATTAGCTGACCATTTCAAAAAAACTTGCTTGAAAATAGATGCACGGTTTAATCCACATTTCCCTCAAAAGATGCCTTTTTGTTCATTATCTTCTCCAACATATGTGCTTTTGCAAGCAATTGAAATCAAATTTTTGTGCTGTCAGCTCAGCTCTGATGTATGGTGGTGACCCTCTTGAGGTTTTCTAGGTATAAAGCATTCAAAATGATTTACCAGCCCCTCCTTCTGGTGGCACTCTGAGACCATCCAACTTGTCTGAAACCACGCAGGTGGAAGGGCTGTATATGCTCTGGGTGATCCCATATGGACCTTTTCCTGGGAGGCACAACAGAGATTCAAACTCCTGGCCCTTACAGGATGTTACAATCTGCTGAGCTGCAAAAGCACTGCAAAATTAATTTTCCCTATGTGATGCATTTTGGGATATGCATACATTGCTGCCATGCCTTAAGATGGGTTTTAGTGCTAGGCTATTTTTTGTAACAGTGCAAAAGATATATTGAACAATGGTTCAGATTCTTCTGTCTACACAGAAGTAAGTTCCACTCACTTCAGTGAGTCATATTTGCAGATACTTGTGTGTAGGATTGCAGCCTTGGCTGTAGTCAAATGCTGTTTAGCTGTAGTTAAATGCTGTGTCTGTGACAAAATTGCACCTTACGTAGGGTGCTAAAATACGCTGAGATGGCTCTAATGGGCAGGTTGAAAGGCAACGAGTACCTTGAGCTTTTTTGTCTCATGTCAGTAGGGTCACAAAATCCAAGGGAGAACTAGGCTCTCTTGACCACTTAAATACAGGGAGAGGAGCCCTAAGGCTCTGCAGATTTTGTGGGACTACAGTCTCATCCCCAACCATTGGTCAGGCTTGCTAGCAATTTGAAGTCCAACATTGTCTGTTGGGCCACAGATTCCCAACCTTGATTTAAGAGCTGTCTAAAAGACAGGGCCCCTTCACGGATTGCTGCCTTGTCGTGGCGAAGGGGCTTGAGTAATTCAGAGAAGCTATGGGCTATGCCGTGCAGGGACACCCAAGACGGACAGGTCATAGTGGAGAGTTCTGACTAAACGCGATCCACCTGGAGCAGGAACTGGCAAGCCACTCCAGTATCTTTGCCAAGAAAACCCCATGAACAGAAACAAAAGGCTAAAAGATATGACGCTGGAAGATGGGCCCCTCAGGTCGGAAGGCGTCCAACATGCTACTGAGGAAGAGCGGAGGACAAGGACAAGTAGCTCCAGAGCTAATGAAGTGGTTGGGCCAAAGCCGAAAGGACGCTCAGCTGTGGACGCGCCTGGAAGTGAAAGGAAAGTCCGATGCTGCAAAGAAGAATACTGCATAGGAACCTGGAATGTAAGATCTATGAACCTTGGTAAGTTGGATGTGGTCAAACAGGAGATGGCAAGAATAAACATTGACATCCTGGGCGTCAGTGAACTAAAATGGACGGGAATGGGCGAATTCAATTCAGATGATTACCATATCTACTATTGTGGGCAAGAATCCCGTAGAAGAAATGGAGTAGCCCTCATAGTCAACAAAAGAGTGGGGAAAGCTGTACTGGGATACAATCTCAAAAATGATAGAATGATTTCAATACAAATCCAAGGCAGACCTTTCAACATCACAGTAATCCAAGTTTATGCACCAACCACCGATGCTGAAGAGGCTGAAATTGACCAATTCTATGAAGACCTACAACACCTTCTAGAACTGACACCAAAGAAAGATGTTCTTCTCATTATAGGGGACTGGAATGCTAAAGTAGGGAGTCAAGAGATAAAAGGAACAACAGGTAAGTTTGGCCTTGGAGTTCAGAACGAAGCAGGGCAAAGGCTAATAGAGTTCTGTCAAGAGAACCAGCTGGTCATCACAAACACTCTTTTCCAACAACACAAGAGGCGACTCTACACATGGACATCACCAAATGGGCAATACCGAAATCAGATTGATTATATTCTCTGCAGCCAAAGATGGAGAAGCTCTATACAGTCAGCAAAAACAAGACCTGGAGCTGATTGTGGCTCTGACCATCAGCTTCTTATAGCAAAATTCAAGCTTAAACTGAAGAAAGTAGGAAAAACCACTGGGCTAGCCAGGTATAATCTAAACCAAATCCCTTATGAGTACACAGTGGAAGTGAAGAACAGATTTAAGGAACTAGATTTGGTGGACAGAGTGCCTGAAGAACTATGGATGGAGGCTCGTAACATTGTACAGGAGGCAGCAACGAAAACCATCCCAAAGAAAAGGAAATGCAAGAAAGCAAAGTGGCTGTCCAACGAGGCCTTACAAATAGCAGAGAAGAGAAGGGAAACAAAATGCAAGGGAGATAGGGAAAGTTACAGAAAATTGAATGCGGACTTCCAAAGAATAGCAAGGAGAGACAAGAGGGCCTTCTTAAATGAACAGTGCAAAGATATAGAGGAAAACAATAGAAAGGGAAAAACCAGAGATCTGTTCAAGAAAATTGGAGCCATTAAAGGAACATTTTGTGCAAAGATGGACATGATAAAGGACAAAAATGGTAGGGACCTTACAGAAGCAGAAGACATCAAGAAGAGGTGGCAAGAATACACAGAGGAATTATACCAGAAAGATCTGGATGTCCCGGACAACCCAGATAGTGTGGTTGCTGACCGTGAGCCAGACATCCTGGAGAGCGAAGTCAAGTGGGCCTTAGAAAGCATGGCTAACAACAAGGCCAGTGGAGGAGATGGCATTCCAGTGGAACTATTTAAAATCTTAAAAGATGATGCTGTTAAGGTGCTACACTCAATATGCCAGCAAGTTTGGAAAACTCAGCAGTGGCCAGAGGATTGGAAAAGATCAGTCTACATCCCAATCCCAAAGAAGGGAAGTGCTAAAGAATGCTCCAACTACCGTACAATTGCACTCATTTCACACGCTAGCAAGGTTATGCTCAAAATCCTACAAGGTAGGCTTCAGCAGTATGTGGACCGAGAACTCCCAGAAGTACAAGCTGGATTTCGAAGGGGCAGAGGAACTCGAGACCAAATTGCTAACATGCGCTGGATTATGGAGAAAGCCAGAGAGTTCCAGAAAAACATCTACTTCTGCTTCATTGACTACGCAAAAGCCTTTGACTGTGTGGACCACAGCAAACTATGGCAAGTTCTTAAAGAAATGGGAGTGCCTGACCACCTTATCCATCTCCTGAGAAATCTATATGTGGGACAGGAAGCAACAGTTAGAACTGGATATGGAACAACTGATTGGTTCAAAATTGGGAAAGGAGTACGACAAGGCTGTATATTGTCCCCCTGCTTATTTAACTTATATGCAGAATACATCATGCGAAAGGCTGGACTGAATGAATCCCAAGCCGGAATTAAGATTGCCGGAAGAAATATTAACAACCTCAGATATGCAGATGATACCACTCTGATGGCAGAAAGTGAGGAGGAATTAAAGAACCTCTTAATGAGAGTGAAAGAGGAGAGCGCAAAAAATGGTCTGAAGCTGAACATCAAAAAAACTAAGATCATGGCCACGGGCCCCATCACCTCCTGGCAAATAGAAGGGGAAGATATGGAGGCAGTGACAGAGTTTACCTTCCTGGGCTCCACGATCACTGCAGATGGTGACAGCAGCCACGAAATTAAAAGACGCCTGCTTCTTGGGAGGAAAGCGATGAGAAACTTAGACAGCATCTTAAAAAGCAGAGACATCACCTTGCCGACAAAGGTCCGCATAGTCAAAGCTATGGTTTTTCCAGTAGTGATGTATGGAAGTGAGAGCTGGACCATAATGAAGGCTGACCGCCGAAGAATTGATGCTTTTGAATTGTGGTGCTGGAGGAGACTCTTGAGAGTCCCCTGGACTGCAAGGAGAACAAACCTATCCATTTTGAAGGAAATCAACCCTGAGTGTTCACTGGAAGGACAGATCCTGAAGCTGAGGCTCCAATACTTTGGCCATCTCATGAGAAGAGAAGACTCCCTGGAAAAGACCCTGATGTTGGGAAAGTGTGAAGGCAAGAGGAGAAGGGGACGACAGAGGATGAGATGGTTGGACAGTGTCATCGAAGCAACCAACATGAATTTGACCCAACTTCGGGAGGCAGTGGAAGACAGGAGGGCCTGGCGTGCTCTGGTCCATGGGGTCACGAAGAGTCGGACATGACTAAATGACTAAACAACAACAAAAGACAGGGGGAAAATACTGAACTTCTCTGAAAGCCTTCTACATGGCAAAGCTGAAAGTACTAAGTGTTAAGCAGCACAGAAATGTAAATTTCAGCACTAGTAGACACTTGATCAACACCTCATGTATCTCCCCTGTTTGCCTATCAGCAGTATGTTTCGATATCTCTATTTCCCAGAAAACCAGCTTTATCTTATTGGGGCCTGCTCCCATCACAATAAACACATTTAGTGTATCCTACTTTTATATCTTTTTAAAAAATATCCTACTTATATCCTACTTTTTCTCCAACATGCCCAAAGTAGTGTTTGTGATTCTCTCTTCCATTTATCCTCACAATAATCCTGAGAGAGAGGTTGGTTATGTATTTATCCAATGGTTAGATTCCCCTGAGTGGAAATCAGAAGCTGGATCATGTCAGCCCTAAGCCCTGTTCAGTCATGATGTAAACATGTGTAATCCACATAAAATGAGGGGAGTGCACTGACCCCACTCCTCCTGTTTCACTTTTAGCACTTGGAAGTGACCCTCTAAAGAGGGGAAGGCTGGATAGCTTGTCTGTGTGAGCTGTAATCCAGATTGAGGCCATGCCACGTGAATTGGATTCTGGCTCTCTTGGTGGGGCTACCCTGGGTACCACTGAAGAGGTGTAAGGCTAGTGCATTCCCTTCATTTTGTGTGGATTACACATGTTTACAGCATGATTGGGCAGGGATTGAGTCTGATAGTCTAACTACCACATCACATTGACAACTGTGTATGTGTGTGTGATTAGAATGGTGAAGGCTATCACCTGTTTACTTAACTCTTGCCCCACATGGCTAATCAAGGTAGTACTAATACCATAGATCTTTATGGGAAGGAGTGCCCATTTCCTGTGCAACGGATGCCACTGCAAAACTTTTATTACAGAAATCTGTCCTTGATGCTGAAGTTCTGATTAATCTCAAATTTATCATTCCTCGTGATGGTAGTTGAGAAGGTTCTGCTATTCCCAACACTCCTGGATGATACTGATTATGTGGACCCATTTCAATAGGGCTTTCAGCTGGGAGATGGGACTGAAGCTGTTTTGGTTGCCTTGGTAGATGACCTGTGCTGGGAAAATGCATAAGGAGAGCTTGTCTTTCTCAGTCCTTCTGGACATTTTCTCAGCTTTTGATAACATTGACCATGCTATCTTGTTAGATGGCCTGCCTAAACTGGGTCTTGAAGCACTGTACTGCAGTGGTGTCGATCCTTTCTGCCAAGAAGGTGGTGTTAGGGGAGCCCTGTTTTAACCCCCCAGTCTTTGGCCTCTGGTGCCCCTTGAGGCTTTACTAGAGGCATGTCCTTTCCTGTTTTTAGATTGCAAGTGTAAGTATTATCCAGGAACTACAGCCCACAAACCTGTATCTGCACACCTGTAGGTTTCACTCTACTAGAGAAGGGCTTTTGAGTTATTCACCTTCACCATCATCATTTTCAGCCTTTGCTTCCTGTTGCTGATTTGTTAACAACAAAACAAAACACCTGCCGTGGGGCTTCCTTGGAGTTACAGTTTTGCTGCTTGTTAGGATCTATAGAGGGCACCATCCAAAGAACTATGGCTCCCAGGAAACACAACAGCTTCCCCTTTTTTTCTTGTTTTTTACAAATCAACAACAGGAAACAGAAGCTGATGGTGTAGGTAGATAACTTAAATCCTTCCTCTCGGGATAAAGTCTGCAGGTATGCATATTTGGGTTTCTAGCCTGCAATTCCCCAAGAATTCTGGGAAGTTCTGACCAAAAACATGAAAGAACAGACTTCCAGGTTGTACTTTACCTTCTGTATTATTTAACATCTACATTAAGCCATGGAAGATGTCACTCAGATCCTTGGATTGAGGTGCCACCAGTGTCTTGATGACACTCCTTATCACTCAACACCAAACGCCGCCTGAGCTTGTTAATGGGCTGGACGGAGGTGAACAGGATGAAGTTAAATTCTGACAATATAGAGTTGCTGCTATTCAGTACAAAGCAGGTGGATTTGAATTCAGTCTTATGGAGAAGGACAGGTCAGGTTCAAAGTATGTGCTTGCTTCTTGATTCGGCATTGCTTCTGGATTCCTAGGTAGCAGTAATGACAAGGAGTGTCTTTGTAGAATTGTAGAATGTAGAACTTCCCTGAGTTGACCTGACTTTCAATTGTACCTTATTTACATCAAACTCTGGCTATGCTTGGGATGTGCATTTATGCAAAGTAACCTATGTCACCCTTGAGCGCTGCTTGGGGACCGTTCTGGAGTGGATGAGGGCAAATGGACTGAGGTTGAATCTGGACAAGACAGAAATCTTGCGCATGGGCGGCCCTGGCATCAGTGGGTTGGGAAACTCCCTCTCCTTTGGGGGAGTGACTCTTCCCACAAAGAGTGAGGTTCGCAACTTGGGCATCTGCCTAGACCTGCATCTCACCATGGAAACCCAGGTGGCATCTGTGGTCCGGGCAGCCCATTTCCATCTTCAGAGGATTGCCCAGCTGCGTCCCTATCTAGACGCGGGGGCACTCACAACACTGATTCATGCCCTCATAATCTCAAGAATAGACTACTTCAGTGCTCTCTACGTGGGGCTACCCTTGAGGCTGATGCGGAGACTCCAACTGGTCCAAAATTCGGCGGCCAGATTAATAACTGGGGTGAAGAAGTTCCAGCACATCTCCCCCACTCTGGCCGCCCTTCATTGGCTACCGGTTCGTTTCCGCATTGACTTCAAGGTTATGATGATAACATTCAAAGCCCTAAATGGTTTAGGACCTCAGTACCTATCAGAACGCCTGCTCCCAGCCAGATCTGTCCATAATACCCATTCCTCACAGGCAGGGCGGTTGAGGGCCTTGACCCTGAAGGAGTCCTGGAGGGAAAGAACAAGAAACCGGGCCTCCTTGGTGGTCGCCCCCCATCTATGGAACAACCTGCCCATTGAGATCCGCCTGGCACCCTCGCTGGATGGGTTTAAACGATCATTGAAGACTTGGCTCTTCCGTCAGGCTTTCCTGGAGCATTAAGATCTCGGCCTCCCTTTTACCATCCTTTTTGTCATCCTCTCCATCACCCTTTTTACCACCTTTATTGCCGCCTGTTTTAATTTACCCTATTTGGCATGTATTTATTTATTTATTTTTATCATGTTTTAATATTGTTGCTTATACTGTTGTTAGCCGCCCAGAGTGGCCTGGTTGCGAGATGGTGTGGGGTACAAATTCAATAAATAAATAAATGTGCTCTATGTGGATCTATGTGTTCTATAAGGTCTAGGATCTTCAGATAGTGCAGTATACAGCAGCTAGCCTATTAACTGGTGTAGGATATCAAGATCCTCATACTAAAGGGTTTTCTTCTTTGTGACTCCCAAATTGTGGAGCACATTCCTTTTAGAACTACAGTTTCTATTCACTCTGCTTTTAGGAAAGTGTGGCAACACATGTTTGAGCATGGCTGTTCATGGTGTTTAATTGTGATTAGTTTAACTGTTTGTAGATTTATTGATTTTAATGGATTTATGATCTTGTTTGTTTTATTTGATTTTAATGATTTTTTAAAATTGTTTGTACTGTTATTTTTATTGTGTCTCATAAAAAGCATGTAAGCTGCCTTGAGTACTATCCAGTAGTGGAAAGGCAGGGTATAAATGAATTTCTGAGTTTATGACTTACAAAGTTAGGCAGCCATAGTTTGGACTGCAGTCTGACTGGAGCCAGAGTAGTGAAGTACTGTTTCCAGAGGTGTATCAAGGACTCTTCTAACAGCAGGGCAGGGAGATGCTGAGCCTATTACTGAAGCTGGCTTTTCTGGACCACTTCTTAAAATACATAGAAGCCTTGCCTTCATTGGCTTCGGGCTATCCCATATTTCATCATAATTTGCACTGAAGGCTAACATTAAGATTTTGGTTGTGTACTTGCTTAATTATTCATTGCTAGTTTTATATGTGTGCTGCAACACACACACACATCACTCTTTAAACTTGGAGGATTTTAGCAGATAGAGAAGGGTATGAATAAACCCTGAATCTATGAATAACCTAATTCTAGTAATGCCTCACATCAAAGGAGAAAAAATAATGAGAAAATACACCCATCCTAAATTAACTTTCCAGTTTAATGCAATGTTCAAAATTTAGTTTTTGCACTTTGAAGTTTCTTTCTGCAAAGTCATGCAGAAAAAGGTTGCATGAAGCAAGATGAGCAGCTTCTTCTTAGAATTAAGGCCTTGATCACAAAGACTAAGAATCTTATTAGTGCTCCTTAGCGTTATCTCCCCCCTCCCGCTGCCTCTGTTTTTATTCTTGGTTTCACTAGGAAACTTCAAAGTTAATTGCTTAATCACTATTTTCAATGGGATATGGGTGCATAGTTTAAATAGTTTATTTAATAAGGATAGACTTAGGCTTGTCGGAGAAGGTTAAGACATATTCACATGCTTTGCTTAAACCATTTACTTAGGAAACAACCTCCTATACATTCAGACATATATTTAAATTACATTGGCTGAAATCCCGTTACCTAGTGTAGCGAGTTACACTACAGTATGCCCACTGAATCAGTGGTGATTTAATGAGTCAATTCCTTCATAAGTTCCACTGATTCAAATGGCCCTACTATAGTTGTGACTTACTTTAGTATTATCCTTAAACTAAAGCCCATTCACAGACTCTAGTTAGCATCTGTGGCAATCCCCATAGGTTGGAAGCACTACTGCTAAATAACAAGTTGATTAATGAGTAAACAAAAGCCACCCAGGATTTGATCCCGGATGAATATGCCAATATGGCCTGTGCAACAGAGAACAGGCCAGATGAAGCTGAGGGTAGGACGAATTTCTCTTAGCTGCAGAGGAGCTCTGCCTGTCTGGGTTCTCTGTGTAGTAGCAGGCAAGGAAGCATGGAAGAAGTTCAGCTGAACACAGGGTAGTATCAATTGGAAAGCATATTCCACTGAAGTACTGCCAATGGATAAATTCTTCTTCTTGGCCATCATTGCATCTGCAGAGTCATCTAGCGCAACCTTTTCAAATGTTCAAAGATGTATTGTGCTGTGGTCTACAAAAGAAGAATGCAGATCTGCACAACCTACTCCTTTCCCCAGTTCTTTCAACAGCCATTACTGAGTAAAGTACAATCCCCTACTTCCTAAATGTACGCATATCCCTTGCTTCCTCATTCATCTCTGCTCTCTCGCGCTCACTCTCACACACACTGCTGCAGAATACAGCTTGCAAATTGAGTAACTATGCAGATAAATTGATTTGCATGCAGTTTTCCAAGAGCAGCACTGAACATTTTCGTTCCTTGGTTGAATGGTCCTGCAGATACGTTTTAATTATCATGACAGCAAGTAGGAGCACCCATCCCATCATCTGTACTCACATTCATCACACTTTTCTCAGAAGGGCTGCAATTTGACAAACAGAATTCAAGATACGTCTCTATAACAAGTATTCTTATTTATTGAAATATACAGGCCTCCAGTTTCCTGTCTCCTGTGCTATTCAGGTCAATTAGGTTATGCTACACACAGGAGAATGGAAATGATATGTAGAAATTGGGGCACTATTCAGAACAAATCTGAAGTTTATTCTAGTATGAAGCAGAAGGGGAAACCTCAGAACCACACTGTTAAGTATCTATATGAATATTAAACAATAACATGAGTTTATCAAGACTATGCCTTGGCTGCACTGTGTTTATCTATGACAGATTATCAATTAGAGGAACCGTGCTTCCATTATTAATTGAAATATGCTCTCAAGCTGTTAAATCTCATGGTCTGGCAATTACGCTTGACCTACATATGGAGATGTATGCAGAGTAATAAAATTTATCACAGCCCCCTGCAGTCCTTCTAATTATTGGATGAGTCATGTACCTCTTGCTCTGCACAGATGTGTAATTCCTGTCTGTTCCCACTTAAGATCTGAGACTTTGGGGGACAATCTTATATTCTGATGCATGTTGGCACCTCAGTGTAGAACTGCTGAGGCTCTACTAACTAGCATTTCATTAAAAAATGTGGGCAGGAAGGAAAGGGGAATGTTTTTGATTCAAATAGGCTAGACTCCAGGTCTATGTCTATCTGAAAAGTGTGATACCATCAACTCCACCCCATTCCAAATACTGTTCTTTTCTTGGACTAACCAGTTTGAATACTATATTCAGAGTTAGGGAACAACTCCTACTGCAATTTACACGGAGACAACCATATCCAGTTTATGGTATGCAGATACCACAATACCATGGGATCATGGCAAAAGTGCAGAATGTGGCTTTGTGAGAAAGCACAGCTTTAATGTTTACAGTTTTAGTTTCTTGTATTCATGACTGCATAGACATGCTTGCGTGCACATTTATGCATGTGTGAACATGCATGCACACACCACCCATTAAAATTTCAAGCACAAGAAGTGATTACACAGGATTTTGGCCACTGTGGTATGTGAGAGAGATTCAGTGTTTCCCATAACTAGCAAAAATTACAATGAACTGCACAAAATTGGGGGGGGGGGAGGTAGAATTAATTATGCAAACCATCTGTTCCATTTTGCATAATTTGTAAAAATTGCAGAATGCAGCTTCTCTTACCATAGAATTCAGATTGCTTGGATGCAGAATGTTAGTTTCTCTATCATCTAGGTTGCCATGCAAACATTATTTCATGATAGCAATCAAGAGCCATGACTTCCAGGTCCTAGGCATAAATACAGTATAGCTACTACCTTAAGTGTTCACATTTTGCATGATAAACTAAGTCAGTAAGTCATCAAATCTAGCCCAAGCAAAAGCACTCCTTCTGACATACATGAGGCCCTTGGTGAACTTACTGATGGGAGGATGCAACGGGAGGCAAATGGTAGCAGTGTCATAATATGTGGTGGGTGGTTTTAAACAACCTGCTCTTGTAGTTGCCCACAATGCCAACATATGGCAGTGTTCTGTACCATTGCTAGCAACTTAAAACACCTGATATTGTTGCTTTATTTAGTAAGCTGGGTTCCAAAGGTAAGAGTCAACATATCTAGCAAGTGCTAAAGGGAATGCTAGTGCTTTTTGGGGGGTGGGATATGAGTACCCTCAGCAGAGAATTCTGGGATTCTATGAAGAAGCCATAACAAATAAATGGACTGTGTAACCAGTATAAATCTGTATGCATTTAAAGTCAATGTATGCAACTTACATGTGCTTTGTAAATGCCTACACCTTAAGCAGTGATCAGCTACAGTTGAAAATTAGACTTTATTTCAAAATGTGACTAATGGGTTTCAGTTTGGGCTTTCTGATTCATTTTGTTATTTTGTTTTCTTTCAGAGTTGTGTTTTATGGGACTTAGTTTCATCTTATTGGATTTAGTATTTTATAGTATTACTTTTCATTTAATGGTAACAGGATTTAATCAGTGCTCTCTGAAGTCTCTGATGCTTTCTGCAGGTTCATGTATTAAACTTGACAAATTACCATTACTAGCATATTTTTCTTTGTGATTAAAACCTGGAAACATAAATAGGGTAAGCCAGTCCTTATGCTGCTTGACAGTAACCAAGAAAAGGAATATAGGGCTTAGGAAAAAGAGTAGCAGCGCTAAAAAGAAAGTTTGAGGACAGTAGTAGAACAAAATGGAGCAGCATACAGGAAGGTGCATAGCTGAGGAAAAGTAACTTCCATCAGAGTCTGCTTGCAGGCTTCTCAAGAAGCATATGGCTTCCCGTTAGGTGGATGCTGTACTTCTGTGGTGATCCAGCAACATTACTATGCTAGGAGGAAAAACTTGATATGGAGGAGTGGCAAACCTTGAACATGAAAAACTGGAAAAATAAAGCAGGGGGTGATTACTATCACATCTTAATTCTTCCTTCAGAATTGCTTTTGCATTGTGGAGAGTGTTGCAGTTCCAGGTGTGCCCACTCAATGTGATTTTATTATGAATGTTAAATTTGTGCTTTTTCCTCATATATTGTTGGTTTGTGTATGTGCAAATTTTCAAAATCTTCCACTTACCATTCCTTTAGTCCAGCAAGTGCCCTAGGTAAGCCCTGAGAGGTTACTTTGATCAAAATAAAGAGCTGAGCTTGTCTTCTTGTATTGCTTTCTCATACAGCAAGGGTGGGCAAAGTGTGGCTTTGCTGGCTAGCGCTGATGGGAACTGCAGTCCAATAACTTCTGGAGACCACAGATTGCTCACCACTCTCCTGGAGTATGGAACTTCGGTCAGACTTTAGAGTGAAATAAGCATATCCTTAGCTAACTGTAAGAGGGGAAAGTAAACATGATTACTCCTTTATTGCTATCTCATTAAAATAAGTGGCAACTAAGTGGGGAACTACTGCCCTGGACTATGTTCATTATTTCTGTGGGTAGAATTAAAAGTGAAACAAGACAAGTATTTGTCCTGCTGTTTGTGCTATGTTCCTTACTGTTTCTTTCAATATTTATTCCTACCCCTATATACAATTAGCAGTAATTTTGAGTAGATCTGATCTTCTGGCATGACTATGTGGTATGTTTTGTTTGACTAGCAGGGATTGTGGGTTTTTGTAGCATTTCCACTCACATTGTTTTGTCATACTTTTGGCTTGTGTAATTGCCAGGCCAAAAGTGAGGGCACTGCCTGGGCCATGGAGAGTCGGGTGTTGTGTGAGGTGAACCCTACTTCTTTTGCCATTCCTTGCTTGCACCAGCAAGGACTACAACTGTAATGCATTTAAGTAAACTGCATGTTCAAAAATAGTTTTCTCTTAGTTTAGTGCAATACTGATACAGTACTGATGCAAATGCTTCCCATTTGATTCTTATTGGTTCAGAGCTATTATTCTTGCTATCTTTTTTTTTTTAAGGAAAGAATCTGAATGCCTAGCTATAGGCAGGGTTGTATGTATGTATGTACATAACAGTTATGTATCTATTAAGAAGTATTCATTTTCTGCCATGACAGCTGACAGCAGATGAATTGGTAACAAAAGGGGTGAGGAAGAGGGTGGTGATAATGGAAGAGAAGGGTGGGAGAGGAAGTGGACTGTGTGACATGTGGATACATGAAACACACCTTCCTGGGATAATTAAACATTTCTGTGTGAACAGCATCAGTGATTTAAGTGTCAGAGTGTGATATAGAGAGGTTCACATCAACTGGGACAACCTCCCATGTGGTCATGCCCTCTGATACATAAACTGCTGTTCATGGCATCTTGGAAAGTGCTTGGTTACCATGGTAACATACAGTGAGAAGATATTAATAAAATAATCAAACCCTCCAGTTCTGTTTCAGTGGCCAGCAGGCCAACTAAGATCCAATAAACCAAATAATACTCAAAGCCATGGGGTTGAGTACTGATGTTCCTTTGTTAAACCAACAGTATTCCGGTACACTGCAAGACTGTCTTTTCTGAAGGAATAATCCAGGTATCCAAATCAATTGATGACCACTGACAATGGGTGGCAGTCCTGTCTCAGGAATAAGAAACATAAGACCAGAAATTAGCCTTTGTGATGTCACAGCAGGTCATTGTGAGATCACAAAAGATTGGGATGGGGCAGGAACTGCTTGTGGTCCAAATTACTGCAGAAAGCAATGCAGGTAAATGGGCTCAGAATTGGGGTAAAAATCTGGCTAGCTAGCTAACATGGGAATCCAGAACAAGAGGGTAAACTATCCGCTGCAGCTTGGCACATGCCTCCTTGGGCTTACATCTTATGCAGAATTGTCTACAGCATGCAAGGCATGGAAGGAGCTTCCCCAGGTCCTATACTGTTGCTGGAGTTTGTGGAAGGTTCTCTGCCAGTCAATGGGGGAAATTTTTTTTTGGTCTCCAACCCTGTGCCACTGTTGTCAGGGTATCTGCAACAAGAGGGCTCATGAATTGTGCTGCTGCTGCTCTGCTTCCTGAATTCAAAGAGAGCCTCACCTCTTTGCTGAGTGTTTCTTTCTCTGTTTCCTAAGTTGGTGACAGTTTGTTTGCTGTTGATCTGTTCAGTTGGTTGCTAAGTATGAGTACAGTAAAAGCAGCATACACAAGTCTGTAATTTCAAGCAACTATAAATATTTTTTTTATTCTTTCTACTACAAATGTCTCAGAGTGAATTACTGAGACGTTAAGTGCCAGTTACTAAAAAAAAGGTGTGCACTCTGGGGAACCTGTAGCTATTCTCCTCTGTGCATCTCTGTACTTCTACTTTGTAGCAAAAAGGGAATTTTACCAGAAATTCAAAACTGCAGAAACCTTTGACTTTTAAAAATGTGTACAAACAAAAACTTTCATCCTGAGCCAGTGAGCCCTGGTGTCAGGTGGGAAGGAGTGGAATTAGGTGCCTAGCCTTCAAATGCATCTTGTACACAAAACAATAAATCTTCTCCTCCCCTGTACTGCTTGCCTTGAAATCTGTCTCCCTCCCTGGAGATTGGTGGAAGTATAGCAGTTCCTCAGGAATCCAGCTGGTGCCCTGAAATCTGGTAACCCTGACTTATATCCATTACAAAATAAATGGGCAGTATAAATATATTTTCTTAGCACACCCACTGCCTTTTTGTGCTGAACGTTAAATATAACAAAAAGTCAGCCTCTACACTTTGTCTTCAATGAAACGTGAAATAGTGCTCTATCAGTAAAAAAGTGGCACTTATTTTAAAATTACACCATTACCCGCAGAAACTACAAAAAACAGGACTGCCTTTCCAATTTTGGGTAATGAAGGCGTATGTAGTGTTCAGAGTGCTGGACTAGAACTTGGGAGATCTGAGGGTAAAATTTTTCACTCTGCCATGCAACTCATTGAGTTATCTTGGGCTAATCACAGTCTCTCACAGCAAGGCCTACCTCACAGAGTTATTGTGAGAATAAAGTGAGGAGAGAAGCACCATGCATGATGCGGTGTGCTCCTTGGAGGAAAGGCCACATGTCAATGTGAGAAGCAGTTACAGTTAAAAGTAATGTAAAAGTGTGGGAACAGAATTATTTGCCTAGTGCAGGGGTCCTCCAAACTTTTCAGAGTGAGGGCCACAAAATATATGTTCCAGATTTTCGAGGGCCAAACGTGTGTGCGCGTATGTGGGCCCACCTGCCCTCCCACACACCCGCCCACCCTCCTGCCCACCCGCTGGGCCTGATAAAAAGGCAAGGCGGGCCAGATGTGGCCCGCAGGCCGTAGTTTGGAGACCCCTGGCCTAGTGTAAGAAGCAATAGTGCTTAGTTATTTATCCAAAATTTTAGTGACATTTCAAGCTCTTTCAGAGGCATTTTCATAGGAATTTTTCATGTTTTACAACTTTTTTAAAAATTCCACACTCAGGTTTTTAAGTAGAATGATATGAGTAACACAATGAGCTACTTTTCAAAAAGTATTAATATGCAATGAGAACAAATTACTTTTAAAAACACGTCACTTGGATTTGGTTACATATTTATATGGCAGTGTTCATTTTACTCTAACTTCTGGATCTAACTTTATTATCACATTGTAATACTGATTCTGGTATCTCACACAGCTCCAATTTAGTATAGTTTGAGATGGTTTTGACATTCAATGTCAGCCAGTTTGGCTTTCTGACATTTTGAACAAATCGTGTTAAGAGCTCAACTAAACTAGTACCAAACACTGTAGAATTGTTCATTCATTCTGGGAACAGCAATCAAGAAAGAGTTCAGCTGATGCTGGGCTAGATAACTCTAGACCAGATAGAGATCTGACAGCTTTCAGCTCTTGTACTGAGTTAACCCATTTAGAAACAATTGACCAGATAGGCGGGGTATAAATGAAATAAATAAATAAATAAACAAACAACAAATGAAAGAAGGGGAGGAGGAGTGAGTGAATAGAGGTAAAAGAACGTCTCAACTCTTACCCCCACTTAATTCACATCACCATAAGCATACGATTCACTTCAGTTTCTCGTGTATACTTTCTCACTTGTAGTCCCTGCTCCCCTTAATCTATTTTCTCTCTTCTAAAGCATGTTACAAGCAAAGCTTGACTCACAAAATTTGCCATCAGGCATTTTTCACAGCAAATGTGAACTAGGCTGGCTGGAGATGTGTGCAGAACATTGTGCTGGAAGCAGCAGGGAGCAGAAGAGTGGGAAAACTGAGATTCACTGAAAAATAATGCAGCTTGGCAGCTCTGATGATGTAAACCTGGGGAAGCTGTGTCCTCAGATTCTTCTTTTATCTCAGTAACTCGGTTTTTCCAGTCCTATCAATTAGGACCCTTCCTCTCTCTCTCTCATACTCCCACGTTCTCAGATTATCACAGCAGGCTAGATCTAAGACGTGCATTGTCAGGTAATTTAAACGGAATAGTTTCTGATTCAGAACATACAGAAGTGTCCCTTATTATACAGCAGGTGGAGAGTAATCATGTTTCCAGCCACCACCGGACAATTTGCAGCAACTTAAAAAGTTTATTAAAAACAAGAGGATTTTTTCATCTTTAGAAATATTCCTGTTTCTACCAACTCAAATGCTAGTTATGGACCAAAGGAAGCTATTTTTGTACTTCCTATACAGTTTTCTGACATAAACGTGTCTGAAAGGTGTGTTTGAAATCTATTTAATAAAACTAAATCCTCTCTTATTGAAAGGCTTACTTTTTTCCTGGAAGTTTGAAAGGAGGAACAGTTATTTGTGAATATTCTGTGCTAAGGCAGCACCCGATTTGTCACAGACTTAAGGCTGTACTGTGCTTTTCGCAACCCTGTGGCACTAGGGTTGATCATCATTGGCTGCAGTGAGGTGAATGCCCCAGGCAGCCATTTTCTTTGTATGCTATGAAAGGACAACAATTTATTATTTACTTTGTTCATACTGTATTGGTATTTTTATTATTAAATAAAGAGTTGACTAGTTGAGGAAGATATCCAAAATGATCCTAATGTTTACATACTCCTATTTTAAATGGGAATTAAAATGATCAACAGTATGATCGGATTTATTGAAAATTGGGCCTTCTATATCAATTCATGGGATAGTACAGTGAATAAAATAAAAATAAAAAGCAGAGACATCACCTTGCCGACAAAGGTCCACATAGTCAAAGCTATGGTTTTTCCAGTAGTGATGTATGGAAGTGAGAGCTGGACCATAAAGAAGGCCGACCGCCGAAGAATTGATGCTTTTGAATTGTGGTGCTGGAGGAGACTCTTGAGAGTCCCCTGGACTGCAAGGAGAACAAACCTATCCGTTCTGAAGGAAATCAACCCTGAGTGCTCACTGGAAGGACAGATCCTGAAGCTGAGGCTCCAATACTTTGGCCATCTCATGAGAAGAGAAGACTCCCTGGAAAAGACCCTGATGTTGGGAAAATGTGAAGGCAAGACGAGATGGATGGACAGTGTCATCGAAGCTACCAACATCGGGAGGCAGTGGAAGACAGGAGGGCCTGGTGTGCTCTGGTCCATGGGGTCACGAAAAGTCCGACACGACTTAACGACTAAACAACAACAACAGTGAATAAACATTCTTTTCCCTCCTGTTTATTTAGCTTGATCTAAACAAATATTAGCCTATTATTTGCTTTATTTAGTATTCTTTTTCTCCTTTTCAAATTGTATATTTAAAATAGTATATGAATGCAGTTATCTCTCTTTGTTCTTAACAGGACATAAACTCTAATTATTTATCACTGGTGTGTTCAGTTAGGATATTTATGTGAGTTGATGCCCTTCCTAAATCAGCTACATTTTAGAACCTATCCTTTATCCTTTATGATGTTTCTGTAAATCAAGCGGGTTAACTGAAAATAATTTTTTTCTGTCAAAAAAAATTGTTAGCTGTATCATCTTAGATGGGAGAGGCATTTGTGGGATTTTCTACCTCAGGTGCCAAAATAACGATGACTTGAGTGCACCATTTTTTCTTGTGTGTCATGCAGCAAAATGCAGAGCAGGCAGATGTACCCTGGGTTTGAGAACTGAGAGCAGCTGGGCACAATGGAACATTTGAAGGCACCAAATAGTAGTGTGGAGGCAACCTTCCAGATTACTGGTTCCAGTGCTCTTTAGACAAGATGGGAAAAGGCCAAAGCGGAGGAGTTCTGCAGACACATAATGTCCAGTGACCACAGGTCCACCCTGGCCTCTTACTGACCAGCTGATAGTGGGGGGAAAATCCAAATGGAATATTTTCCCCCATGGGTTTCTTTGCACATCCTCTCAAAGTTGATTAATATTTTTCTACATCTGATGTTTCTTGCTATACATAACCACCAGCTTGTGGGGAGCAATGACTAGGAATGTTATTTGAAAAGGTAATTCAGTCAACCAGTTCTGCTACCTCAGGGGACGGCTTTACTCAAAAACATCCAAATGTTCTTCCAAACCTCCACCCCCCCATCCCCAAATTCCAGACTTCCAGGGAGTACTCTAAACCTAAGTCTTTACCTCAAAGCATATCATATGGGAAGACAGGGCATACGCTAAGACACACAATATTTCCAAGAATCAGCCAGGTCTGCTGCGCCTTACGATTCTAACCAAGAAATTGGCATAAAACACAACTGGAAGAGAAAATACATTTTTCATCAGTCCTATTAAATTTTCAAGTAAGCGTGTACAAGGTTTCAGCTTTAATTTTCAGTTACAATTTCCACACCCAGATTGTGCTGCCTTTTAAGCAGATGCAAAGTCTGAACAAGACACACACACAGTCAACACATATTTCAGCTACATGCTTTGGAGTAGCTGGAATGGCATGCAAGATAACAGGAAAAGTAAGGCCTCTTTCAGTTGTATCTCTTGCTGGTAGACAAAGATTGACAAAGACTTTGTCATGTTTCCAAGCATTTACTCCTCACTTACTTCCAAGCATTTACTCCTTACTTACTTTTTAAAGAATGAAAATAAATACCTCAAATATTATTTTCAGCATATTTCCCCCTCATAATGTACTTCTAAAGCATTTTGTTATGTTTTTCGAGTGACGAAGTGTGACACAAAGTTCAGAGAGGTGCAAAATCAGGCAGTGTTTGTGATCCACAAAGAAGGTACAAATAAGCTTGCATTGGAAATTCCTCAGGCATCCCTGCTGGCCGGCCCCTGTTGTGCTGTTTCAGAGATCTTGGTCTCATCCAGCAAATGGGGAACTAGAATTGGTGTTCACACATCCGAGCTTGCACATGCTAATATGGTTAAATAGCATCAGGGGCAAACAAACATACAAAAAACAACTGCTATAGGCATAGCCTGGAAATATCACATTTTTTTTAATTGCAGTCCCTAGAATCTGCCAACAAAACCACTGGATTTTGAGGGATTTACCCTCCCCCCAGGTACTTTTTCTCAAGCTCTTCCTCTAGCTAGAATAGAGCGAAAATTAGTTCACGAGTCCCTTTCTCCACAAAATGCATTATTGATCATGGATTTCACATTTGCCCAAAGTATGTACCCTCCTAGAAGCATGCATTACCTCCTGAAGCCAGATCAATTTTTTACCAGAAACTGAAGTAAATGATAGTGGGCGAGCTCAACCAGATGCTTATCAATATGTCATTATGTCTTCTATATAAAGTATAGAAAATATATGATTCGAACCAGACAAGTGCCAAACCATCTGAGATTCAGACATTTCCCAAGTGCCTTTGAATAAACTAGAAAAGCCACACTGAACAACTGCTCGGGTTAACTTTTTAAAACAAAAAATACTCATGCTTTTCCACATTGGAAAGGTCAGTGCATAAACAACAGCTAAGCGAAACCATCCAGAACAAAACTGCTATCAAAATAATTTACTACTGGAGAAGAAATGTGATTGCTTGAGCTGCATCCAAAATATCGCTCACAATCTCATCCTGAGATTATGTCCCTCTGGCAAGAATGATGGTAAAACCTGATGTTCCATCATCTCTTCCTTCTGAGGGACGGTCATAGTTTCATCCTCCAGAATACCAGTTTGAAGGTCATGCTTTGCTGTTAGGCATGACGTTAATTGTTTTTCCTTTTTTCTTTTTGAAGCAACCTGGCATTTCATACATTTGGAAAGCATTGGTTACACTTTGAAGTTGTAGCTACTGCCTGCTGTGGCCTTCTCATTCTTCTTACTATTTCTGTTCTTGTCACTTAAATGCATGCATAAACAGAAGTTGGAGTTGACAGTAGGCGCATTTCAGTAAACACCTTTTTCCTCTCCAATCGGCCACTGATTCATTGGTATGGGAGATCAGACATACTTATATACTTTTTATTAGAAGTATAGGTCTTAATCAAGTACATAATACTGATACATTGAGCCTCTTTGGGCCCCCTATGGGGGGAAAGGCAGCATAAAATAAAGAAAAATAAAATAACATAAATGTGGTTAACTTATTTCCAAAAAATTAATCCTACCTTCCTGACCCCACAGGACTTTCAAGGTGATACATGATTTAAGGTAAATATAATAAAACCAACAAATGCATTAACATCCCATGAGCCTGTGCTACAATAAAAATAAGAAAGGTGTATCATAGAATTGGAAGGGATCTCAAAGGGGCTCTGGAAGTTGAGTCACGACAACTGGACTTCTTTCTTATTAGTTTGAAATGTTTTGCTACTCATCCAAGGCTGAAGAAGCTACTTGGATGAGTAGTGAAACATTTCAACCTAATAAGAAAGAAGTCCAGTTGCCATCACTCAACTTTCAGATAATCTCACCTGGATGACTAAGGATCTTCACAGATATCTCAAAAGGGTCCTTTATAGTTCAACCCCCTGGAGTTGTGGCAAATCTTCTTTGTTGGTGTGTTTTTTTTTAACGCAAACTGAAACAACACAACTGCACCCCAAGCTGCAGCAACAATCAATGAAAAAAAAATCAAGGCTAAACTTCCAAGTATTATTTAGGTCAATCATTTGCTGAAATAATACTCTGATATATTATGGCTATGACAAGCCACTCTAGCAAGTAATTTGAATGCTTGTGAGTGTCACGAGACACAAAGAACAGTCTCATGGCAAGAGTAGGTTCAAATTAAAGTATTATTTCACACAACAGCCTGGTAAATAAGTTCATGAAAGTGTTTTTAGTCTGTTATACAATGACCTGTTTACCTCAGGATTCCAGGATAGGAGCCTCTCTCAGACTTCTGTGCCCTGATAGATTCTCTGTCGGAGCAGTACTCAGTAGATACAGGTGGGTTGGTAGACAGCTTTCTAATACCATCACCTGGAAACATAACCATCTGGTAGCAGATAAAAGCAGGTGATTCAAACTTCCACAGTCTACAAACTACACATGTACCAGAACATATTTGGCTCTTTTTAGTGTATTCAGTGTATCACATCTATAAACTATACATATATATCCAGCTTTTGACAGGGGATGTTCTTTGCTTTCAAACCTTATAAAAAAAGAGTGGCAGATGTAGTCTTTTAGATGATTTTTGTTTTGTTTGGACCCATATTCTCTTGTTCCTCCACCATTGGGGATACTGGCTAACACTCATGGTAACTGAAGTGCAACAATATCTGGCCCATGCTAGCATACCCTTTTTGTAAAACATACAATTAATAGAGCAACACCTGAGCTGCCTCAGCACTGCAAAATTGAAAAGGGGTGTGTGTTTGTGGATATTTTTTCAAGTTTCTTATTTTCTTCTCCTTGTTGCAACTTCAAAAAGAAGCAGAAATGGTGATACAGAGAAATGATGGGTACTGTTGACCTGAAGCCTTTCATTGTTGACAACCCTCCAGAGAAAGACAAAACAGAATTTTTCTTAGTACAAACTGACACCTGTTTGCCAGGAAAAATAGTTAGTAGGTGAACATTCAGTTCTCATTATTCTTCCATCTCCTTTCAACATGACGCAGAGCTAGTTTACTAGAACCAAGGCTAGAACTCATCTTTACTGACAGAAACCAGCCTAAAATGATGTGAGGTCCCAGATAGTCTTTATATATTAAGTTATTTTCTACTCACCAAGTAACCATGAGTAGCAGTGAACCTTCTGATACACCACATGATATCAGTTTCCAGGCTAATCTCTTAATGCAGCTGCAGCAAATTAAAACATCTAATTAAGAGTTCACTCAACACCTTTTCCTCAGAGAGCACCAGGATAAGGAAAAGGTGTAGTGAAAGAGATTAGAGCTCCTTACTCCAAAGATAATTTAACAAACCCACAGACACAAACAATCTGCTATTAGGCAGGACAGGATGGATTTTATTTGTTTTGTTTTTTGTTGGAGGGGATACAAAACAAAAGTACTGGTTCATCATTAGTTAGTGCTGAAGAGGGTCCGGTGCATTAAATGTACTTATTTATTTACACTTAAAGGGAGGTAGACTGCTGGTAGAGAATATTGTACATCATGGGTCCTGAATCATCATATGAAGACAAATGTCTAGTTTCCACTTAAGAAAAAAAAAGTGGGAAGCCTGGGATATTGCTAATAAAAAAGTATTTTTATGAGTTGCCGAGGGCATGCAATATAATTTAGAATGTAATATACATGAAATGCTATGGGCTAAATCCAATTGTCCAAGTCAAGATGATCCATTGAATCAATGGGACTTACGATAAGTGTTCATGTAATAAGTCACGTTCATTCAACTGTTTTACATTAGCTGGGACCGACATATTAATTTAGCCCTCACAGCCAAAAAGTTGTCTTTAAAATCTGCTTTTTGTTCCTTGTAAGAAAACAAATCAAACCTGAAATCTTCCTTCAGACAAGCAATTATACTTTCAGCACATACCCAATGGAACTAAAGTTGTTTGTCACCTATTAGTTAACTATAGTTAACTGACGTTTTACAAAGTTTCTAGTCCTTATTAAGACATTGGCCCACAAACACCGAATGGTTGTATTTCTAGGCCATTTCATATACAGTATATACTATGAAAGAAAAAGGCTCCACCCTATTCAAACAGCAGGTGTTTTCTGCAATATCTGATATATATGTAAATAATGCTCCTATTAAAGATACAGTTGGCAAAGCCTCCATGGCAGATTCCCCCTTCACTTATTTATTTCTCCTTGCCACCATAGAGCAGCACTGGCATTCTGGGGAAATGAAGGTGATGGGCAGCTGGAGGCCAGTGCTTCCATCTGCAGTACTCCCATTTACAGTACTTTTAAGCATTTTACATTTTTTCAAAAAAATTGTTCATTAGTTAGGAAGGGCATGCTGCATGTGCAAGGTTTCTGTGGGAGTTATAATTTTAATATATCAAAAGACGATGGTTTAGGAAGGTACTGCATAAGCTGCAGAACTCCCAGTAACCTCAAATCCTTGAAAACCCCAGATCTGTACAAACTGGGAAACTGTATAAGTTTTGGTCTATTCAAGCAGTGGCAGTACTAATTCAGCAATTCAAGATGACCTAAATCTGCTAGGGAACCCCCGCCCATATTATTCAAAATTAATATGTTTATAAACTTGATTTTGACTTAAAAATAAAGCCAACAATATGCATATGGGTTCCCCACTGATTTTAATGAGAAGGGATTAAACATGCGGTTCTCTCTCCTAGTAAAACTTCAATATGCTTAACGTTAGCTGGATTGTGCTCCTTTTTTTAAATAGCAATGACTTAACAGGGCAGCTTTATCCTTTATCCTTCAAAATACAACTATGTTTCATAACATCAATGTTGGGGTTCCAAATCTGAGAATGCAAATGAGAATGCTCTACTAGTCTATTATGTGGCCCGGGTGCAACTGAGTGTGAATGTAGTAGTTGCATTTTGAACTGTGGAGCAAGGGTTTTTTTGGTAAATTTAGAAGAGTTCAGAATGGCAGAATTAATTCATCTGTATCAAAAGTTTAAAAGTCCTAAACAGCTTAATAAGTTTTCCCTCAAATAATTTAAGACTACTATCATGGAGTAACAAATTCTTGTTCAAGATAATAAATGCAAGGGAAGTGAGGAAATCAAACTATCTTTACCCAACTAATTTTAACAGTCAATGACACCTTCTGTGTGCATAACCATGAACGTAATTTGAAGGAATCAGTCAGTGTGACCTTGGAATTGTTCACTGCAAGAAGAGACACAGAATTCAATTTTAAATGACCAAGGAAAATATAGCAAAGATCAAGGTCACGTACACGGTTACATATTCCAAGCATGTAGCAGATATTTATTAAGTATTAACTTTGGTTCTAAGAATTCCACTTTCATTTTTGTAACACTTTGTTAAAAACAAACAGGAATGAGCAAATACAAAAAATATTAAATTATGAAAACATACCCCCATTAAGGCTCCCTTTTTTTAATATTTATATATGTACACTCAGAAGGAAGTGTAGCTATATCAGAATAGTAAACACCACTTAAAGAACTGGGAAGCTACTTTAACCAGGTAAAACAAAATTTAAAAGCATTCATTAATTAACAGAAGACTTCTAAAAAAGGCAGCCATTTTCAAATCAGGCAGCTCAATAGAAAATATTTAGATTTTTTTTTTTGAAAAATGGTAGATAGGGCTGTGAACAGAATCTCAGACATGAAGGTTGTCAGTCTGTCACTGTGAATAAGAAGAGTTCAACATTCCAGAGCATCTGTTAAATCCAGATTTTCAAATTCAGTTATTTGTCGTATCAACACAAAACATAATTCTGAATTCCTACACAAAAAGAAGTTATTGGGCTAAAAGTATGTTTACATTCTATGCGTAGTATAATAATATTACTTCCCACCCCATCCCCAAGATTACTACATACTGTATCTACAAAGCAGTTTACCAGGTGCTGTAAGAGACATCTTCCTTCCTTCACAAACCAAACAGCTGCATCCATGATGACTTACAAAGCAGAGTAGTTGGACAGTGGATTCAGCTAAAAGTCTGGCCAGTGTTTGGTAAAATCTAAGGGCTTCTCACTATTATGTTCAGAGGGTTTTTTGCGACAAGATACTTATTTCACTTTGGAATCCCAACAACAAGGTATTGTGAAGCCCATTTTAAGATGCCCCTCAAAACACAGGCTGGCAGTGAAATTCAAATTCAAAAGTGACGATTTGTCGAAGACTATGGGGTCAATTCAATGTGACAGCATGAGAAACACTCAACAGTTGATAAAAGCATTTAAGGCAAGATTTTGCTGGGTGTTCCTCTCCCCTTTCCCAAAATCCTTTTATGCAGTGCAGACAGTTACAGTTGGACAGAGAAGGGCACTGGCAAATCCAACTGCAATGCAAACATTTGATCTGTAAGCTATTTGCAATTAGAAATCTCTCCCAAAATTTATCTCCAGTCTAGTAAGAAGAAATGAAATTAAACAAGCTAGAGTATTTGTGATTCTGCTTTGCAGAAGCGGCAAAGTTTCACTATGTTTCAAGCAAAGATTGAAGTCAAGCCAGCCAACATTATTGCTTCATCAATGGCCCTAGAATTCACTCTTCTAAAAATGCATGCAACATTATTAATTCAAGTCAGTGATAAAAGACATTGTGTCAGGATTCAAATTAGAAGTAAATTAGATCCCAACAGAATGTATTTATCATTGATGTGGATTTATAATGCAATTTTATGTTGAGAAGAACTGCTTGGGTCCTGACAACTTGAAAAGCATCATGCCACAGGGAAGACTGTTTGTTGTCAATGTTGGGTCCCAAGACCAGTAGCAAATTGTTTTTTCAGTTTCTAATGCCTGCAGCTATGACAAAACACAGCTTACTCACACAAGCTGGTACTGGTATCAAACACCATCAAGCACTTCACATGGTTGTAATTGCAAATATAAGCTTTATTTTCACTCAGCTTTCCAAAGCAAGAGTGCAGACCTGATCCTCCTCTAATGTTCTTTAAAGCAGCCACTGAATGGGATGCTTTATGATCTGTACCTGTATTCATGATTTTCTACATATACATTCTGGCCTTTTTATTTTAAAGCATGCTTTACAGTTTGTCATTCTCTTATTTGCATACCAAGAAACAAAAGTGCAATAAATATTTTACACACATGCTCTAAAACCAGTGTTACGACTACATAGAGCATATTTAGTATAGGACCTGCAGGTCCATTTTTAAGATTTTCTTTTGTTTCCAGATATACTGGTCTGTGCAGAGTTGTAGCTCACACACCTGTAATGTATAAGCATTAAGCAGTTTTCCTCCAGACTGTATGATGCCATCAAGAGGCTGTGTCACAAAAAGACTCTTCCATAGCTTACTTTGGGAAACCTTGCAGAAAGAATCATGCCAATAAAATTTGGAAAGTGGTCAAACCCAGCTAGAGGAAGTAGAGCTTAGCAGTGGGTTGTTGTTTTTTTAACCCGATACAGAAGGCTTGTCCTTCTAGAGCAGTGCTTCCCAACCTTGGGCTCCCAGTTGTTCTTGGAGTGCAACTCCCAAAAATCCTGGTCAGCACAGCTAGTGGTGAAGGCTTCTGGGAGTTTTAGTCCAAAAACATCTGGGGACCCAAGGTTGGGAACCACTGTTCTAGAGAGTGATTTTTTCCCTCTGGAAAATACGCAGTTCTGAGCTAAATCTAACGTTATTCCAATCTAAAACAGACATGGGACTTAAAATTTAGCTGACTATTCACCATTAACCAACAAGCTCCATTCATTTCAACTGGTCTCCTCTAAGTAGGAAGAATACTGAATGTAACCTTCTGTCTCTGGATTTTAGTCATACTCCTACTAAAAATGGTATACTGCCACATAATCAAGTGACTTGAAGATGATCCTAGATGACTGAGCAAGTTGGACTACAATCCTATATGCACATATCTGCAAATTAAGTCCCACTGAACTCAGTGGGGCTTATGTCCATATAGATGCATTAAAGATCTCATTCACCAACATGAGAATTAATGTTGGCTTTCAGCTTCAAAACACTGCATTCTTTGGCAGGCATTATTTTACCTTTTCCACCACAAGGCTGGGGGAGAGGAGATCAGTGGCCTTTCAGTTGCTGGACTACAAATGCCATTATCCCTTACTATTGGCTATGCTGGATAGGGTTTATGGGAGCTGAAGTCCAGGAACATCTGAAGGGCCACATGTTGCCCACCTCTTACACTATGCAGAACAATGAAAATCCTATAGAGCAAAGGATATGCCCCAAATGTAGGCATATTCAAGTTTGAGCATGCCCTGATTTGGTTTTTTTTTAACATTTTTCTTCTTAGAAGAGCAGTTCTCTATTCTGCTCAGAAACTTTTTTTTCAAGTTCCCTTAGTCTGAGAAACAGTATATCATGTGACATAGAAGGCGGCTGCTGTCAAGAAACATAATCCATCCCTGTAGCCTAGTCACAAAACCAGAAGCATGGTTATGTGGAGGAAAAGATGAAAGAAAAAGTCAGCTGCCAGTTAGACACAGCAGGTGAACAATACACAGAGCATTAATGTGGTGCAGCTGGCCAACAAGCTTGGGGACAGGAGGAATACCAGCCATTCATTTGTGAGCAGAGGTGAATAAAAACACTTTTTATCTGTTCAATGATGCAGCATATTGAGCCTTTCCTACTTACTTTTTGATAGTGATGAAGCACCCACACTAGTTAGTGAACAAAATAAATTCAATTTCAAGTCAAAAGGAATTTGTGTTTACACTACAGACTTGAAGGGGGGGGGGAATGGGTACAGTTCATTTCTGAAGCAGGCATTCCATACAGGATGTAAATGAGAAGTGGTTTCACAATACTTTGTTCTTCTGCATGGCAGAACTCTACAAAGTAAGAACAAGAGGAGAGAAAACACACACACTCACACACATTAGCCTGAGTTGGATCAGGAATAAGCAAGCAATGCAACAACTCATATTGTTTCTCTGGTCAAGTATTTTGGGCAGGTCTCTCAATTGACAACAGGTTGCTTGATTATCCTCTGATCTCCATAGTATTATTGGCGAGTTTTATCTGTCATGCAGTTCTTAATCCACAGTTTCCAAAATAAAAAATGACCTCGTATTGACCACATTTTCCACCCAAATCCAGGGCAAGAGGGTGAGACATTCTGCAGACGTCCTGCCCTGGCAGTCACTTGGGAAATGCTTTCAAGTCCCTCAAAAAATCCTCTAAGAATTTTGGGCTTCTGCTGATTCTTGAGCTGTCCTCCTCAAGTTGCCTTTCACTTTGACAAATTCAGGTGCATTTTCTTGCTCTTCCTGGATCTTCTGCTTCTCAAGTTCAAGCTGAAAACAAAGGAGATGTTTAAAAATTCTTTGCATTTTTTTTAAAAAGCAGTGCTTTTTGAAATCTAAATTGTAACTAGTGAGGAGAACTAAACAGTAATTTTGTGGCAGTACATAGAGGGTTCAGACTGAATGACAGAGGAGGAGATTTGTGAAATTATTTCCACCCCTTCTCATTCATCTCCCACTTGTCTGGGTCACCTTGAGAATACATTATCTGACCATCTTGCTAGGTAACTATTGACAAAACTGCATTCCATGAATTTGCCCCTACAATTTAAAAACCTAGTATTATCTCTGTTTTTTAACAGAAGACAGCTGTGGAACTAACAGTCATTTCTTTGTGGGTTTCAATACAGTTTTAAGCTGTTTCTGAGCAACCGGATTCATTTATCAAATGTTGGAAGGTTGTCAAAGCTACTGATACACTTCCATTCCCTTTTACCTGTTCTAGTTTCTGTTGCCGTTTGAGTAGCTCTATTTCCAAGTCTGATTTTTTCTTCTGTGCCTCCTCTTCTTTCTGCTTGAAAACCTGGTCTCTTTTTCGTCTTTCCATCACTTTCTGAAGCTCAGGCTTGTTCTGAGGAGCCAGGCCCCTTGTAAAAGAAGTAAAAAAAATGACATGTTGAGCTATAAATCTATGAGATGACATATTTCTACTCTGTTATTGGACTCCTGAGAAACTAGTCAATGATAGAAGTCGAACTCATTAAATGTCCATGAATCTTCAAAGAACAAAGCAATAGTTCTGAAAAGAACAACCTTTTCTTTGGAGATGTGTCTCATATGCAGTCACTAAAATAGGCACCATATTGATGACCTTTCTCCAAACCACTCACACATCAGGGAGAACTTCTAAGACAGTACCCAACCAGCTGTATTTGTAAACATTTAGGCTAGGATACATGCTGAATTCATTATTTTTATTTTTTATCAGGAAGAATGGGAAACCACTTAGTGTAGGCACCTCTCTCTCTCCCTCCCTCCCTCTCTCTATATATATCCCTGTTCAGTTTCAACCAGTAGGTAGATACTTGTTCTGCATTTTTTGTTCTCTCAAGTGACATCTGTTGAAACATGGGGCAGAACATCCTTAGCCTCAGAATCCAGAATGAAAAGTGGCCTCTTAAGAGACATCTACCAATAGACTCTCTGACTGACTGCCATCATGCAATAAAAGGGGCCATACCAAGGGCTTTTCTTCATACTAAAACCTGTTTAATCTCTGGTATTGGTATTTTACTCACAGTAAGATAATTCTGGTTTAGTTTTGACTACTGATTTACTTGATGCTTTGTGTCTTTAAATGCTATTACGTATCCCTGCAAGACCATATGTTCACAGTATGTGTCCCTTTAGATAATTACACCAATGAGTAAGAGGCTATGTATCTCACTGATATTCAATGCCATGTAATCTTGAGTTTTAAAAGCTGGGGAAAGTGGGAAGGTTCCTTATGCCATGCTGTATAGCTGTGGGGGAGGTTCTTTGTGCCCTTGTCGCAGTAAGCAAATAAATGTTAACTTAGGCAGGCCTTCAACATTTGGGCTACTCTATGACTGGAGGTGGTCTAACTGTGTGAATGCCAGCTATATCTTTTATTATTATGTTTTCAATTGATTTGTTTATGTTGTCCTTAAAACAATATTTTGTTTTTAATCGGTATTTTATCATTCTTAGCTGCTTTGAATGCCTTTTGGTGGAAAGGCAGTGTATGAATTAAATAAACAGATTTTAAGAATTTCCAGAATGGTCTTGGCAAATGGGCGGTGGTGTCGTCACAGTAACCAGGGCCCTCAAATGCAATGGACTGGCAGGTGCATTTTCATGCAAGTTATCTATCTACACTACTAACTAATGACTATACTATTAGAAAAAGCATACTTAACCTTGGTCACAATATATTGTTTCTGCTCCAGTAATGTCATTAAATTTTTTACATACGGTATTTAAATCAAAAAGTATTTAGTTATTGTTTTTTAGATAAACCTCACACAATTGCAGACAGGGAGACAGCTCTGTTTTCTGCTCGGTGCTAAATGCCCTGAAGTTATCCTGTGTTTACTGCTGAAGACCAGAATATGTTTCTTGATGCCAACTTTTAGACCTGCTTTCTGCACATTTTTTGTGCTTCCTACTGTATCTTCTGTTTTGACATGGGATAGGTGCTTTGTGCAACTTTTGAGGCTTTCATCATAGCTTGAAAAACCAGCACTGTACAGTTATCACCGGTGAAGCCTGGCTTTAAAAAGACTAAGATCCCATATGTCTGACCCTGCTGAGCCTTGGAAGGAAGAGAGCTGGCATTCATCAGCCAAAAAGCATCTCCTTGGGACTGTTCATAAAAAGGCAGCAACCTTGAGAAACTCAATGTCAGTTTGTGTGGTTTATCTCAATGCTCTAACACAACTGCTTGTCACTAGGTGGTGCTGAAGTGCAACATCCATTATGGAGTCCTGGCAATTGTTCTCATAAAAGAAGTGATTGTTAAGCCCACCAAATGACAGCTTTCTCCATCATTATCTGTGGCAGGGAAGAACAAACCATCCATGCTGTTGGAGGAGAAACAAACAATATTATTGTTTAATATTACCAATATTGGCAGTGCTTTATAGACTAACAGAATCAATATCAGTTGCAGTACATCACAATACTCGTTGGAACTGGCTGGAGATACTCTCTTACATGTGGATCTAAACCCAAATAAATAAAACAGGGTCCCAGTGAGGCCTCAGCCCTTCCCCTTCCCCAAGAAGAACAAGACCCAAGAAAGTGGTGCAGGGAACAGCTCCTTACAAGAGGACTGTTCTGGCATGGTCCTCTCCCTTCCTGGCTAGGCTTTATGGGATGACAAAGAATTCATTCACAAACTGCAAAATGTTAATGCTGCTAACCAGAAGCAAAAGATGAATGGAAACGAGAGGCCCCTTTATGTACGTTGAACCTAAGGAGGTTTTAACATGCTGTGTCATGATGGGGCTTTCTCCAGGAAGGAGGCAGGAACTTGACTCTGAGCAGTATCAACCAACTGAACCTAGATGTTTCTTCAGAACAGGTCACAGAAATGAGAGTTAGACAGTATCCTGGAGGTCATCTTGTCTAGCCCATGGACAATGCAGGTCATCCTAGGAACAGATTAATTCTAGATATCTAGTGATTTTTTTTCTTTTTCAAGGATCCTGTTCTGAATCAGGCTGGTTCTTTGTAGTTAAGAAGTAAGCACAAGATGTAATATGTTCAATATGTATATGACTGAGAGCCAAGACTTTCTTCCAATGATGTTGACCATACTACAGAAAAAAGTAGGAAGCCAATTGCTTTGTATCCCCCCCATTACCATATGCAATGTTCGTGCATGCCATTTCACTAATACCATAGAGGAATATCCCTCATGGCAAAGTTCAAAACCTGCCCTAACCTTTGACCTTCCTGGTCATAAGAAGGATGGGGTGCAAGGAAATAATTTATTTTCGTATGCCTAATATACTATCCATAGGGATGATTTCAGTCTAGATGGGTAAAGAAAGGGCACAGGACTGTTTGCTTGTCCCTAACTTTCTTTTCCCTGCAGTTCTTTTGGTCACAGATATAAAGTCCTAAGATTACAGACTTAAAATGTACTCAGAGCCATTTTATATAATTTTTACAAAAGATGCAGCTATCAAACTGGACAGATAACTGTTGACACATGATTATAAGGTACATTTGGCATCGGTATAGGTTGCAGCCTTTTGCCAACTGCTGTGCAATACAAAAATGAATCTCCGAGTGCAACTACATTGTCTAAAAAAATCTGAGAGTTGTGTCAGGGTATTATTATATTGATTCATATGCTCTTTGTGTCACTGTTGCCATCCTCATGGGGCAGCCTCAATTGAACCAAGTTGATTCAGTGCAGAGGAAAACACTGCTCTTTAAATCACCTTAAATAGATCTGGGATGGCTCTTTGATCTGCCCATAGGTCTGTCCTGACTCCACCTGCCTTTTGTTCTTGTCCATAACTGTCTTGTCTGGTGTTTATGCTTTTTGTTCTGTTTGGGGGTTTACTTTTTTCTTCCTTCAAATTTGTGAGTATTTTCTTCTTCTTTTATTCTAAGTGGCATAGCGCTGCATCAGTGTTGCAGAGAATGTATTCTTCTGCAGCTGAAACTTCCCTCTCATCTCCTTTGACAATCTACTATTATCTATAGACCTTTCTGAGCAACAGGCCAGCAAAGCTTGCAAATGCAACAGTAAATAATAATTTAAAAAACCCTCACAAAACACCGGGTCAAAATGGTGTAAGAAAAGATGTAAGAAAAGGAAAAAAGGAAAAGAAAGGAGCAGGCATAGTATTTGTATGGAGAAGCTAAAGTAACTGGATGGAAGGCAAATCACATGTAAATAACAAGCCAGCAAGTTTCCAGTGCCTACTTAATGCAGCACTGAAGTTGAATGGTTCATGTTTTAAAAAAATTAAAGAGAAACAGTTCAGACAGCAGACATAATTGCTGATTTCCCGATGGGACAGCATCTTGCACCACCTCAAACAAATCACCAAAGTGTCAGCACAGGGAATACCCCCTCCCCCCAGAATACAACAACATGACCATTCACATAACCAAAAACAGGCGGGCGGGTGGGCTGGCTGGCTGGCTGGCTGGCGGGCTGGCTGGATCCACTTTTATACCACTCAAGGCGCAAGGCACTTTTGTTCTTCCTGGCTTAAAAAAAGTGATCCTTTGGTTTTATTTTTCTCAGATAATAACAAAAGCAATGTTGCTAGTATATCCTTGAGTCATTTTTCCTCTACTTTTCCTAAAATGCACATATGCTTTCTGAGAACTGAATTTCAAAAGGTCATGTTATTGACTTTCCTACCATACAACACTTAATTGCAATGTTGTTTACAGGACTATCAATTCTATGAACAGTCAGGCAGTCTGACATATATGGATGCTACACAAATAAAACTTTATTAAAAGGAGCTTAACTTTGGATAAGATCACTGTAGGACGCAAGAAACTAATATATAAAACCACATAAAGGGCAGGGTTATACAATTCTAAATTGTAGACTTGCATCCCTCATCTATATTCTCATATGTTTCTTTGACAGTTCAGTTCAAAGTTCCATCTACTACACTTCAGAACTCTCTCCTTCTCTTGGAGAGCTACTCATGTATTTAGTGTCCTTAGATTCTCCTTCTAGTATTTCTTCTTTGTATTATAAATACAGTTACACCTCTATTCGTTGTACAGATGATCTGCCTTCCTAGAGAGGGAAAATTCTGTTTTTCTAAAGAAGGCCACCTTGATGGTCCTGTGAGATTATCTATATCATTCCCACAAGCAATTACATAGTTCTTGTAACTGGAAAAGGGAGGGGGGAATACCCTCAACTGTTTGGGTGAGCATGCTCCCCCCAGACCTCAAGCTGCCCTGCATGGTATATTTAAGATGCAGCACAATGGAAGCAGGTACAGTTGCATGAGAACGTGTATAGACAACAGATTTCAGTGAACAGGATTATTTTTGTGGGTTTATTTTAAGGCAATGCCTGGCCAGAGTCCGGGACTTGATAAAGGAATGCCAGAGGCCCAGAATATTCAGGAAAGGTCTTTCAGTGGGAACTAACCAACTGTTTGATTTAGGATCACTGAGCAATAAACAGGAAGGAATAGTCAGAGAAGCCAATAGATAACTTTTCTTTCTCCTTTGAGCTAAGAGGTGGAGTATCTAAAACCCTCGGATGCTGTTGCTCAGAATTCACGGCCATTAGCTAAGCTGGCTAGGGTTGTTGGGACCAACAATCCAAGAGCATTAAGAGAGACAGAGGTTTTGCACCTCTACCTTAACATGTGACTGCATGAGAACAGGAAACAAGATTAAGCTCCTTCATGACTGGGAATTACTTGTGCTACTTGAAGAATTTACCAGCTTGTTTCTTACCTTTTCTGATTCATACGAAGTTCTCTGTGAAGGTCTTGATGATTTCGGGATGATTTAACAGGATTAACTAGTTTCTGAGGTCTAATTAGTTCAGGATTGTCCTCATCTATGTAATCTGGTTCGGCCATTATATTCCTCGGAATGGGAGAAGGCTCTCTGAACTCAGAATCCTCACTGAAGTTATCTGTAACACAGAGAAAATATTCTTGCTCATACTTTATCCAGCAAGAAGAAAACATCCAAATATCTCCTAGTACTGACACTGATAGGGCTGTTAAGCATTAAAGGACTGATTGGATTATTTACAAACTAACATAAATTCTTAAGAGTTCTAATTCCATAGCCCCAAATTTATAGGCCCATATTCCAGACCACATGGAGACTCCTATTCGGAAGTAACCTTTACCTGTTGGCACTTGTGCCTGTGGCCCACAACTTGGAAAAGTTACTCTTCTCAACTACAGTTCCCACAGTCTCCCAGCCAGCATAAACTATGGCCATTGTAGCTAGGGAATTTTGGCACATATAGTCCAAAAAGGTAATGTTTCTAATGTTTCCATGCTTTGCTTGTGATAAATAATGTTCATTTATATTTGCTGTAAGACAACACTCAGGTGTGTCTGAAGCAGGCTGCTGCCCATCAAATCTTATGCTGAATAAAATCTATCACAAGACTCTGCTGTTTTGCTCCAAGAGACTAACACAGCTATTCCCCCACTGCAAAGTTGCTATAGACCGTCCTCCAAAATAATCAGTGGGCTCTTGCATAGTCTTTACCTAATGATTCATATGCCCTGCCTTGTAACCTTGAGACACATGGCCCAACCTTTTGTCTAGTCAGTGTGAGGTAATTGCCAAGGATCTCTCAAAGAAGACTGTTGGCCAGAATCCCACTGGTGTTTGCGTAAAGTCTGTGTAGCTCGCCAATGCTAATTGGTTGGGTGCTAGAGCACATCTTGGTTGCATGCCTGGTTACCTGCCCAACTGAGACAGTCCTGGCACCTTGTCAATTAACCCCAATTCACTGTGGCTAATTATGCAAACCTTACATGAACAGCAATAGGATTCTGGCCACTGTATTCCCTTCTGAGTGATGCTTGGACATTAGAGCATGCAGCTGAGAGGAAAGGCTAGGCCATGTGTCTCAAGATTAGAAGGCAGGTCATGCCAGCTATTAGAAAAGGAGTATGCAAGAGGCTCACTGAAATGTGTCATTTCTGTTGGAAGACAAGAGCAAAAGATAGGCTTCTCTTCTGGTGTATTTAATATCAAATTAGGAAATGAAAAAAAAACAGGTCAAATTGAACTGTCTCTCAACACTTTACATTAGCCATATGATTAACCTTTTCTCTTCTTATGAGGAATCATTCTCTCACATGGCTTGACCATGGGCCACAAGCCCTAATTATTATGCTATCATCATAGCCAATCACCCAGGCAATTTGGATGATGTGTTCACCCCACCAGCAGAGAAGACTGGCAAACCTGTCTGCTGAAGTTTGAGGCTGGAGCTGATTGGTGGAATTTCTTTCTAAAGAAAAGCGGGGCTTTCCTTTCATACCCACATAAATAAACTTTGTGAAGCATCAAAAAAGAAATGACGTTCTCTAGATACTGAAGAAAATGCCAAACAGGAAATACATATACAATTTCTTATATTTTTCACACGCTGCTTTTTTGAAAGATTTGCTACACAGTTTCTGAAGACTTCAGAGGTGCACAAACTTTTAGTCCTCTCTTGGGAGCCATGTGGGACACAGCAGACAGCTCACAACATGTACAAAGCTCAGATCAGCTCAGATATTTTTGCCTGTTAGAAGACTATATCTGAAACCCTGAAATTTTTAATATTTAATTAGTCCAATAGTACCTCTGCTTCTTCATTCCATGCCTCCCAAATTCCTCCCATTTTTAAAAAGAAGAAAGAAAATCCTGCAGCATAATGTGGGCAAACTTCTACCTATTACACAACACGTAGAAACATATCTCAAAAGGCAAACACTGTACATTATGGATATCTTTCAGAGACTGGATGAAGTAAAGCTTGCTTAAAGAGACACAAATCCCTTTCACGCTAGTAAACAATGAGATTTAATTTTCCAGACGTTTCAATACATATCAACTCACCAAAGCAGTCAACTATAAGCAGAAGATTGTATCCAATGTCACTGTTGTTTCATGCATTTTTTTAAAGGAAAGTAAACATTGAAATCCCAGCCCAGTTTAATTATTAAACTTGAAAGAAATTTCTTTCCTAATAAAAGGGCTTGCAGAGCCTAGGCTCTCTAGGCATAAACACAGCAGCATACAAAAATCTTTGAAGAGTCTGCTTTGTCGAAGACAGTTTGTCCAAGGGAGCAGCTGTAGCACATGTATTAAAGAAAGTTCTGCTATAATAAAGCATTCTTTGGTATGCATATGTGGAGAGGGTGGTGGACACAACAAGTAAGAGACTACAGAATAGGAAATCACTAAATTGAATTTTGCTTCTGTCACTTTGGAAAACTAGTCACTCAGGCTCCTGCCCCAAATCTAATATGGAGATAATACCCACTCGCGTTATATAGCCATTATCTGTGTTTAACCAGAGGTTGCAGGCTGCCTGTCAAAATTGCTGTAGCAGCAGCTTGCTTGCACTGGCAGGGTTTGCACCTCTTGTAAGGTGGATCTAGGCACAACTTCATCTGCCTTAATCACTTCACAAATAAATTACTGTGAGGTGCTCCAACATGAGGTCACCCTAAAGATATGGCAGTTGTGAAGGGGACACCTCCGTTGTTCCTGGTGGGCCACCCACTTGTCCCTGTGCCTCCCAGAGGACTATTAAGATGCCAGTGGTAGGGCAGCCTGAGATGAAGATGACAGGACAGTACACCTGGGTGGGAGTGAGGAGGAGGAGGAGGAAGAACTCTGATTGCAGGGAGAGGACATTGTCAAGGATAATTTCCACACTGAGGCAGAACAAGGCCTATGATAATCAGCAGCCATAATTGACAGGTGTGCAAAATGCTGAATCATGCAGTCTGGGATGATGCAATGTCCACACTGATTGGCTGTATGTAAATGTGCATGTGTATAACTGTGTGGACATGTGGAGAAGATGTAGGATCTCTTCTAATGAATGTCATGCTGTCATGCTGCCGGTTTGTACTGCTGAACTTCTGTATATACTGTAAATACACTTGGTGTCAGAAGAAGCTGTCTTTGTCTGTGTCATTCAACTGGACTGCCTGGACTGAAACAAAAACTCTGCTAACTTACACCAACAGACATGGGAGGAGCTGGGTGTTGGGAACAAGGGATAAAAGGGGAAGAGGAAAAAGAGGAGGAAGCTCATTGGCATCTGGGTCTTCTGTGCCCTGGGGGAGAACTGGTCATTGCTCCTCCAAGATCTGTGGACAAGACAGTGGGTTTGTCTCAGGGAGGGGTCACAGTAGGGGAGCACCCATCTCCCCCCCCCCCCGCCCCAGGGCCACTGCGACAGCGAACAGACCATCATGCAGAACTTCACTGGGTAAACCAATGCCAACCCAGAAGAAGTGCTGGAGGTAGCATCAGTGATACCAGCACCTCATCCAACTGGCCTGGGAGCAAAAGGGCAGGAAGACTCACATTGGCCAGGCACTATAGGTCCTTGTTGGGTTGCTGCGGTTAGTGCCAAGAACTCAGCCCCAGCTTTGGGTCAGGAAGGGCTGGGGCTGAGCCCTCATGGGGGCAAACTAGTAGGGGGGACCAGGACACCCAGATTGTGGCTCTACCCCATCTCCCTGCCTCAATAAAGTCTGGCTGAACCCTACCTGAGTCTGTGGAATTCATGGAACCTTTAGGGAAGACTTTCCACTGTTCTCTCTCTCAGTGGGGGGTGGGGGGCACAAAGCCCATGGGAAAAAAGATTGGAGGAGGGTAAGACAGTTTTTAAAAGGTTTTCCCATCCAAGGACAATGAAAAACAAGGCATTTTGGGGATCCCAAAAAATCACGCTGATGAAATATTTTCTCCTTTTGAGTAAGTGAAATGGTTTTTAATTATTATTTATTATTAATACAAGTTTCTACTTACTCAAATGCCAGGAACTGAACAATATGAAAATGTGTATGTAGAAGAGTCTACAAAATGACAGAAAAAGAATTCCTGTTCAAAATGCAAGACTCAAATCTAACCCATATTTTAGTACCTAGTGGGTATTGCCATCTTTGTAAGAGGTATGTACAATGGGGCCTTTCGTATTTGCAGATTGCATTGCAGGGTGCAGCTGTCTTCAATCCTCTCTTTATTACAGAGTATATTCACAATACTGTTTGTACAAACCCAAGGGGTTTATATTTTAAAATTTACTAAATACGCCTACTTGTATACTATTCTGCATGAATGAAAGTTTGTTGTTAAATCAATAGAACAAGTTTTGGTTTGATATGACGGGGAATATAGTATACAGTTCAGTTTTCACACAAATTCCTGTTTTTAACTTTAAAAAGCCCCCAATTTACATCTCTAGGCGGCCCCTGCTCAGTGTTTGTGAGCTTTTATAATAATTAATAATTGTGTGCTATCATGTCAACTCAGACTTATGACAACCCTTGTGCAGGTTCCATAGAAACTCAAAACCAATTGCTTTCTGGGTACATTTTTAGATCACTGGCACCAGTGTTACATCAACTGCATTGGCTTCTGATTTATTTCCAGGTCAAATGGAAAGTTCTGCAACTTATCTAGAGAAACTGGAACCCTCTGGGTCAGGATATTTGAAGAATTGCCTCCTCCCAGATGAATGTGTCTGTTCACTGGGATCATCACCCTTCTGAGACCCTGTTGGAATCCCACCACCCAAAAAGTCATTTTTCTGGGAACTTGGAACAAGGCCTTTTCAGTGTCAGCACCTTATTATGGAATTCCGCTGAAGGAAAGTTAGATTACTCTGATGGCTTTTAGGCAGGCAGCAAAAAATGTTTTTATTCTCACAAGCTTTTAACAGTTTTTAATTCGATATTATAATTCGAACCACTACTCTTCTTTGATTTAATTTGGTTGTATTTTATTTTGCAAACTGCCTTGGGACCCTTTTTAGGGTTGAAAGGTAACAAAGAAGTACTTAAACAGATCATATAACTTCAAGCTTCCAACCCCATGACTGTGTGCCTATAACATTTCTAACCATATAATTAAGAGTCTAAAGCATGTTTTTCCAAATGCGTTACAGAGAAAAGAACTTCTCTCCTCCTTCATACCTATTATATATCAGAAAGGTGCAAAAGGGGTGCCTCGAAACATCAGGAATTGTTCTGGCACTATATGAACTTCATCATAACTATTTCCCCAAATTTTTGGTGTGGAACTGGTAAAACTTAGAAAATAAGGAATATATGTAAAATACACAATGTACTGTAAATAGTAGTCAGTTAGTCATGTCAATCCCATAACTCAAAGGCTCTGGGTTGTGCAATAAGCCTGTAAAGTACTAACTAGCTGAAGGGGACTCTAAAAAAGACCCAGTTGTTTCGAATTGCCAAATATCAGTGCCAATTTTAGCATAAACTATTATTTATCTGCTCTTTCTTATAGCAGATGGCCCGCTGCACAGATCCACATCATTCTTTATAGAATTAACAGGGGAGGTTAAGGTGAACTGTATGAGCCTGGTAAGTGAGGCGCAATTAGACCAGCCATGCCTGAAACATAAAATCAGTCGATTATCACAGAATGTTTTCTTGATTAGCCTAGTGGCAAGAGCAGTCAGTTGGGCACACGTTAAATCTAAGAAACATGGCCATAACTCCAGCAGTTAATGGAGCATTAATTAGGGACATACAAGATATGAAGTCCCATGCCTACTCTTTCTTGGGAAGGTGGAGGAAAACATGTTTATTTAAATAGTAGGGGGAAGAACCCAGGTCACAGAGGCAATGCCAGCTGAATGTGTTCCTTGCATCTGTATCTTCTAATTATAATCACTTTTACTATAAGTCACAGATGATGAAGTACCAATGCACTCAGCTAATGTCTCCCACTAGTACAGTATCTTTCAATTACTTAGCTTGGAAATACAGAATAGAGATGGTGTAAAAGAATTCTCACTTTAATGAGAAACTTCTTTCTAGAATATATACGCAGAGTTGTACTGCCTTAAGAAGATTAGTTTCCAGACTCATGTCTTCCCTGTAAGAGGTGCTATAGAAGATGCTCTATGACCCGGTTCTCTGTAATTCTAACAGCAAGTCAGTACTCTTCCATCACTCCCTCCAGGGTTTTCAATCCTGCTGAAGCATTGTGGAGCTGAAGAAATGGGTGGGAATCCACCTCCCACTATGCTGATTCTGAACTCAAAGCACAGGTCAAGTAGTGGTAAGGCAAGCACATCTGTGTTCCTAGTGCAGCAGATTTGAGCTGCAGAGAAAAAAAGAATCAGGAAAGACAATGAGGCCTCTTCCTTGGCCTCTGGGCATGTGCAAACTGTTCTTCCAGATCAATATTGCTTTAAAAAGATGTTAAGGCACTGCAAGATATTTTCATTCTAATTGAGCCTTGTAGACAATGCTGAAAGCACTGAATTAGTCAACATCAGTGGACATACTGAGACAAGGTTCATCTCCAGGCAATGAAAAGCTTCATCTGCTAATTTCTACAGCTGAACCTGTTGTCAAAAACCTCTTGTATTTCCCCATGTAAGTGAAAAACCCTAAGAAGTGAAAGACTGAAAGAAGGATGCCGTTTTGAAGAAACTAGGGATCAAAAGGGGAACTCTTATTCAGATCCCACAAAATGTGGAAGTTACCCTTTGTTCCCAAAACCTGAAGTAAATTATTGTATTATACCAGTTGAATCTGACAAGATAAAATGATTATAAGATACATCCTTAATCAAATAGCCTGCAGCGCATACTATTAGCATTCATGGGACTTAGAAAATAGGATACGGGACACAACTACATAAGCAGATATAGCAATAAAAATCACATGACCCCATATTATTATCCCCTGAGAAATAAACAAAAATTAATTTGCATGAGTATTGTTCTAAAAATGTAATTAGAATTTCATTAATATGTAACTGAGCATTAGTGTATGTAGAAAATCCAGTGGAAATACCCTTCCAAAGATAGATTGCTTCAAAATGTGAATTCTGAAAAGAGCATTGCAAGAAATTCATCACTAGAATTATTCTGGATAGTTTCAAAATTAGAACCATGGATAAAACTATTAGTCCTTGAGTAGACAACATTTTCCATACAGATGCAAGTGCTGATAATGATGGTAGGTTCAAAGGTACATTTGTAGGCTTTGTGCTGTGAATCGCAATGAAACACAGTCAAACAGTGTCACCCAGTGGTAAAGGACTTGGAGACAGAAGTAGAAAGCATTCCAGGAAGAAACGAGACTGAAACAAAAAAAGGTTATCATTGTATTCTCGAAGGCTTTCACGGCCGGGATCCGATGGTTGTTGTAGGTTTTTCAGGCTGTTTGGCCGTGTTCTGAAGGTTGTTCTTCTCAACGTTTCGCCAGTCTCTGTGGCCGGCATCTTCAGAGGACAGGAGTCAGAACTCTGTCTGTGCTCTGGTGCAGTTTTGTGGGATAGTACATGGCCAAACAGTCCGAAAAACCTACAACAACCAAAGGTTATCATTTCTCATGGATTTGTTCAAATATCAGAACCTCTGGATACAATTTAGAAATCTACTTTGTTTATATTTGTTAATCCAGTTGCAGAATAATCAGACCAACTCCTTCCTCTTGCAGTCCAAGGCCATTCACTACTACTACTACTTCCTTCTCTTGTCAAGCCTTCCACAGAAAAGTCAGAAGAAAAGCGGGCTGATTCATCCATTTTCTTTGGAGGACTGTACAAAATGACAGGTGCTCCCTGCTCCCCACTAACACACTACAGAGGAGTTTGGAGCCCAAGGCTACAAAAGAAAACAAGGAAGCAAGGCCTTCACTTCTGAGCTCTGGTGCTCTCAGATGCATGACATTTAAAAACAAACTTTCCCCAGTCAGAAATTGAGTTTGTGGCAGCACAACTGAACAGGTTCACAGAGACAAATCAGATGGTTGAACCAATATGATTCACTGCTACTCATGCTCTTTACACTGCCCTTTCAACTGCAAAGGTAAACTTGCCATATCTAGACACAAATTAAAACACACACACACACAAACCAAAAATATTATGGCACCTTAAAAACTAAGAGTTATATTTCAATGTGAGTTTCTGTGGATACATACACTTCTGCAGACATATCTACAAAAGCACTCATTAAAATCTAACAATCTTTAAGGTGCCACAATGTTTTTATTTTTAATTTCTTGGTTTAATTTTTGTCTGGATATGCTTCCAGAGCCTAATACAGCTACTGTTTTGAAAACTAGACTTCTCACGACTAGAGAGGGCGGTATTCGTATATGAATACGAATATCCCCCCCACAGGTCAGATAACGAGGGCCCGGCCCCCTGGGGCCAGACTGACCACTCACGATTCCACCGCTGCCGCAAGCTCCACGGAGCCTTCCTATCTCTCTGTTGCTCGTGATGGATTAGCCACTCTGCGACCCAGCAGAGAGGCTCGTCATCCCGCCTTCTGCCAGGACTGGCTAATCTATCGCAAGCAATGGAGTGATAGGAAGGCTCTGTGGAGCTTGCAGCAGCGATGAAATCGTGAGTAGTCGGTCTGGCCCCAGGGGGCCGGACCCTTGTTATCTGCACCTGTGGGGAGATATTTGTATTCGTATACAAATACGAATACCCCCCATCTCTACTCACGACCCTTCAGAACATGCTTCAGCTTCTCTTTTTATATTACACCTATCTGTACATATATTTTAACATTTTTGCTGACCGTGCATCTGTCTGCATTTAAATCTGCAAATTATCAATTTACCATTCTTTTACAAATCATTTTATCATTGTTTTAAAAATCTGTATCAAGGATTTACAACACCAGAGTGCAAAATCTGTATATGTCTACAGATTTTCTATCATATTCTTAACTGTCTATTTTTAAATTTAAATTTGCCACTAGACTTCTACAAAGTGAGGTTTTCATTGTATTATTTCAAATGACAACACTAATTCATACACCCACTTATTCTTAAGATTTACAATTTGATGAATCGGGGAATCTGTTTAAACATAGAGAAAAATTAACGATTTCTAAAGCTTCCAGCCCATACAGTCCAGAAAGATTTTGCATCTCCTAGAAATGAATGCAAATAGGGCCACTTCAGAAAGGGCTCACAGAAAGATAATGGTTAAGATGGGTAGAACAAAGGGTCACACAGCAAATAGCCACCTAGAATGGATTTTAGACCATTGGGGGTGGGGGGCTGTGTGTGTGCTTTTTTAACTCCTCAAGAACTGAGTCCACATAAGGAACAGATCTCCATTACTAAACGATTGATCATGAACCACAAGAACTGTGGATTGAAACCAGAGATATTATTAGGGAAGGATGCAAAGATGCAACTCCTATAGTAAAAAAGAAAAGAAAAACCTAGATGGATGATGGAAGAAATACTTACAATTGTAAAGGACAAGCAAGAAGCAAAAATAAATGATGACAGAAATAGGGTCAGAATCATGAGTGCAGTTTTGGAATGACCAACAGGGAAGCAAGCTACTGGACCAGGAGAAAATAAAGAGAAGGTATAAACAGTATACTGAAGTATACAGTATACAGAACAGAGAAAAGGATGACAGACTCCTTTGAACAGGAATCCTATGATGAAGAACATGCAGTTCTAGAAAGTAAATTGAAAGCTGCTCTAAAACAACTAGGAAGAAACAAATCACCAGGAGTAGATGGAATACCAATAGAACTATTTCAAGCCACAGAAACTGAATCTGTCAAAATCCTTACAAGAATATGCCAACAAATATGGAAAAGAAAACAACGCCCCATAGAACTGGCAACATTCAATACAGTTGCCTCGACTTATGAACGTCCCGACTTACGACCATTTCGAGTTACGACCAGCTCCGGCCGCAAAATTTTGCTTTGATTTGCAGCTGAAGCTTCAAGTTACGATAAAAAAAAAGGCAGGGGAAAAAGGCGGGAAATTCAAATTGCTAACCGTTGGTAGGCAAAGAAACTGCTTCTTTGTAGCTCTTTCGCCCCAACGGTTAGAGTGAGTGCGATCGGAGGAGGGTTCGGACTGCCTGGTAAGGTAAGGTGCTGCTTTCTGCTTTTAAAAAACTGTTCTGGGTGGGTTTTGCAGTGTGGTTTTGGGCTGGGGGGGTTATGTTTCTGTGCTGTGATGGGTCTTGGGGGGTTTGTTCGTTTTTTGGTATTTTCCCCCCATTTCCGATGGGTCTTGGGGGGTTTGTTTTTTTTGGGGGGGGTTTCCCCCATTTCCTATGGGTTTGTTTGCTTTTTAGGGCCCCCTCCCCATTTCCGATGTGTCTTGCATGCTTCGCTTGCTTTCTGCTTTGCTTTTTCCCCATTTCCGATGTGTCTTGCACGCTTGGCTTGCTTTTCTTCCCCCCCCCCCCCCTTCGGCCAGAACGGATTAATCGCGTTTCCGATCGGTCTTGCAGTGTTTTTTTGGTGATTTTTTCCTTTCACCAGAATGGATTAATTGCATTTCAATGCATTTCAATGGGAAATGGTGCTTCGACTTACGACCATTTCGAGTTACGACCATCTTCCGGAACGGATTAAGTTCGTAAGTCGAGGCACCACTGTATACATTCCAAACCCCAAGAAAGGAAATGCCAAGAAGCACAGTAACTATAGGCCCATTGCTTTAATTTCCCATGCAAGCAAAGTGATGCTCAAGGTATTGCAACAAAGGTTTTTACTTTATATGGAGCGAGAAATGCCTGATGTTCAAGCTGAATTCTGAAAAGGAAGAGGTGCTTGAGATCATATTTTAAATACCCACTGGCTACTGGAGTACACCAAAGAATTTCAGTCTATGATTTCTAAACTACAGCAAAGACTTTTGACTGTGTGGACCATGAGAAGCTATGGGTTGTTCTGAAAGAAATTGTATGCCTCAGCACTTGATTATCCTGATGCGTAACCCGTATTGTAGACAAGAAGCTAATATTAGGACAGAATATGGAGAGACAGAATGGTTTCTTGGAGGCAAAGGTGTCAGGCAAGGGAGCCTTCTATACCTTAGCTGTTCGATCTGTATGCAGAACATACCATACAGAAAGTCAGACTAGATTCAGATGAAGGAGCAGTGAAAATGGGTGGAAGAAACATCAATAATTTAAGATATACAGTAGACACTATCTTAACTGGCAGAAAGCAGCAATGACTTTAATGCTGATAATGAATAAACTGAAATTGTTAAATATTTTGTATATCTTGGTTCAATCATCAATCCAAATGGAGAATGCAGCCAAGAAATCAGAAGAAAATTGAAACTCAGAAGATCATCAAGTGTAAGGATATGACCCTGGAGAACAAGGCCAAGATCATCCACACTCTTGTATTTCTGATCACCATGTATCGGTGTGAAAGCTGGACAGCAAAGAAAGCTGACAGGGGAAAAAATGATTCATTTGAAATGTGGTGCTAGAAGAGAGCTTTGTGGAAACCCTGGATGGCCAGAAAGATGAACAAATGGGTCCTAGATCAAATCAAGCCCGAACTATCTCTGGAGGCAAAAATGATGAAACTGTAGCTGTCCTACTTTGGGCACATCATGAGAGGGCAAGATTTTCTGGAAAAGACAATAATACTGAGAAAGGTTGAAGATGGCAGAAAAAGAGGAAGATCAAATATGACATGCATTGACTCCCGAGAGGAAGCCAAAGGCTTGAGTTTGCCCTGAACAGGGCTGTTAAGAACAGGACATTTTAGAGATCTCTGAATCATAGGGTCGCCATAAGTTGCAGGTGACTTGACGGCATGCAACAACAACAGAGAATTATCTTTCAGATATAAATTCACAGTCCCTCAAATAACAGTTCTGAGGATTCACTGGGAAGATGAAAGTACAGTAAAACCAGCACCTCTCATGCCCAGCGTTCCCTCTAATTTTCAACCCTGGTGGGCGGGGCTCCACCCCCCCACCCCACCCCGAGGGGTTCAGCCACAACCAGAACCAAAGGGGCTGGAAATACTTGCTGTGGGTGTGTGGAGGAGGAATGCTGTGTGAAAAGGGGTGCAGCACTGCACGCTCACACAGCCACACACCTTAGAGGGAACCTTGCTCATGCCAGTATGCCAGTGGTAGAGGTATGCTATCTTAAGTAGACTTAGAAGAATGTGCAGGTTAGTACAAAATCACAGAGAGTATATAGCAATTTGTGGTGTTTGTGTGTGATAAATATGTTCCTTTCCCACCCATACAGAGCCCACAATGTGGGGTGTTTTTTCATAGAAATAGTAAGATAATACAGTAGCAGCAGCAATTCTAAATTCAATGTTCATCAAGACTACTGGAGCAGGAAGGAAGCAAACGAACATACTGCATTATGATTCAATGCCTCTTTACATTGTATCTGATGACCATGTCACTTTTGGTGGTGGGAGGGGAGGCAAACAGAAGAGCAGCTTGCTTTATTTTTACTGTAGCCTAATTACTGTGAATAGCCTTTCATTCTGAAATGAAACAGCCAATCATCAAATGTACCACTTCATTACTGAATTTGCCTCTCTACTCTGAAGAATGCACAGCTCAGTGGGCTGCTTGTTAATCCCTTCATGTACTTCCACTGCAGCAACCCAAAATTCGGGGAAACAGGATGTATTTTTCACCCTGAGGCAGGCAACATAACTAGCCCATTAACTATGTTGCCCAAAAGTGAAATACATAATAGCTAACTACAGAAATTGCTACAAGAGATTTAAAAGGATCTCTGGCTTTTATTTAAGTTGTTTAAATAGAAACTGCCAACAGGAACTAGATATGGTCGGAAATGCCAAGACTGGATATTTCAAGGATCAAATCAATGTGTTCAAATACGATAGAGGCCCAGCTAGCAGGAGAGTGGGCATAAGAGAAAGCAAAAGGAAACATATGTGGGTGCTAGTTCTGGCATGCCCTAGACTTTAATTTTTCATGGAACCATGAGATGCTGAGCTGTTTCAGAATGATAGATCTTGAATTATTTTTTTAAAAATTCCGAACATTATTTCCTCTATATTTAACAAGAGTTAAATGGTAGGTTATCAAATTTAGCACCTTCACAGCTCTCCTTTACACTACAGACGACCACTACCCCTACACCTGATCCAGCAGAGCTTATAGTTCTCTTCAGTCATGTGCCAGTCTCATCTTCCACACAACCAGGCTGGCTATTTCATCAACTTTTATGTGCTGTTGTGCTGGAGCACTTCTGGGTGGTTTACAACATAATTATGCAAACAAAAATTGCCCTCCATCTGGTTACTCAGTTTTACTGACCTTGGAAGGATGGAAGGCTGAGTCAACCTTGAGCCAGAAGCCTGAATGTGTCAAGAATGAATTCCGGTCATAAACAAAGTCTTGAGTGCAGTATTGCAGTTTAACCACTGCACCATGGAGCTCTTGTGTATTTGGCGCATATTGAAAAGGAGAAGCTCCTCTATTCATGGAGACTCTCCATGGATCTTTGAATGTGGGAAAATCCAAGATAAAGGTGTCTTTTTCCTTTGGAAGTTGGTCTTCATGCAAAGATAACAAAGAGCAATGGAACCTACAATGGAGGAGTAGGAAGCTTATGCATGCAACCCACCGCCATATATCTATAATATACTGGTTTCAAATGCAGACAAGTCTTTGTTAATAAAAAAAAATCTGGACTGTAATAAGAATTTTCTGTCCTGAAGCAATTAAGTTTCCCTTAATGTTTTTTCCCTAATATGCACCCTCATACTGCCATAATCTCACCTTTCAGAATATACAAGCAAACCAGGAACAGAAAGATAAATAGAAGTGGATGCAAACATAAGCTTATACTTTACTCAATGTTGTCCTTTATAGAGATGGAAAGTTAGAACAGCCCAGGCAAAATCAGTTTTCACTGGAACAAAAGTCATGGAGACACACTTTAATGAACATTAGGACTGAGGAGGATGAATAAGAGTTGCAGCAAACAAGCAGTTAGGAAAGTTAGTTCTTGAATTACAAGAAGAGTTGCCATTCCTACGTCATGATAATCTGAGCACGAAGCTCTCATGGAAAGGTCTCACACATAGTTAGTTTTCTTGTCACCATTGCTGTCACATGTGCTCTTACCACTAGAGTGGATAAGAAACAGTAATGTAAGAATGACTCCTATGCTCAAGGCTATAGTAGTCAAGTTCTAGCATCCATGGCATAGGTTAAAATATAAGAGAGAATGCACTTTCCTCTCAGCACAGATACACCCATACATTTCACTGCAATGACATAGCTGCATAAACATAAAAACTGATTTAGATCAGGGATATGGCTCCCCCAGAATGTAGGCCCAGCTTGGAAACACAGAGAAACAGGAGGAATGGGGGCATTCCTATGCCATTCATGGTAGATTCTGATTTGTTATTTCAGTATCTAAGGTGGAGTCTGATGTCCTAGCAAATTCCTGGCCAAATACCATCTCTGTGCAAACAAAACAGGTTCCCCTTCCTTAGCCTATGCAAAACAGGCTCGTTTAGAGGATTTCTTAAGTTCCAACCACTATTCTGGTTTTATTTTACAACATCCTTAATTTCTTAACTTCTTTGCTAAGACCATGTATTGACCAATACCAAGCAGAGTTACTAACACATGCACACAACATATTACTACAAAAAAAAATATTTTGTTGATGTTCCATTCTATACAATGTCTAAAGCAACATGCAGACAAACCAAAGCTTTAAAAATGCATTCATATAAAACTTTAAACACAGGTAAAGGTTTTGAGGAGAGGTTGCTTAACATCTTCAGTTTCTAAGAATAGTGAGAAAATAGAACCACCTAGGCCAGTGAATGCCTGGCTGAGTGCACGGCTATACTAACAACAGGCATTGAGCTAGCATGGCATGCTTGGGAATAGTCAGGCTTGATTAAAATGATCTAATCAAGCCAAGCCTGACTGTTCACATGGAAATGCCTCCTACCATGACATGGCTTAATAAGCAAGCCACTTCAGGATATTGACAAATTTATCACTTCCCTTGCTTGAATTTTTAAAAAACTGTATATAGACTATTGCTGTTTTTTTAAAAAAAATATTTTCTTTGCCTTCTCTTAAAGGGCTGGTTGATAAACTGCCCACAGCTGAAGCCACTGCAAATAGGGCCACACAATGAAGCAGTTTGTCATGATGGCCTGTTGACTGTATCAGCCTTTACACTTATTTCTCTTCACCCAGTCAAGTCCACTAGGGCAGCTACAGAGAAGTGACCTACATGCCTCCTGCAGTCCCTTATGCATTACTAGTTGTGAACCAGTGAAATGAAGTCCCAGCTAGAGTGGATCCACTGCATCACTGGAATTTACAGAAATGCTATCTCCCCATTCAGTGGCTGGTTCTACACAAGCTGTGACGAGAAACTGGATTTAGGCAATAGTTTACGTTTTCATGTGATGATGCACATTTTTATCCATATATAGAAAGAAAAAAAAACAGATTTAATTAAAATATCCCAGCAAGTCATTCAAAGCAATATTTCTTTTTCCTTTATAAATTAGCAAACCTGCCTTCATCTAATAAAACACAATGGCTGGAATCCTGTCTGTCTAGGTGCAACAACACCATGTTACACCTGCATACATGTGTCAGGCTTCCCACCCAGGCAACAAGGATTGCACAATTTGATCACACAATCAGTTGCATGGTTCCCATTTCAACCGACTGCACGATGTGCCTGCGAAACTGCTTTGTAAATGGCACTTCCACCTTGGCAGGATGAGCACTACCACTTCCATTACATTAAATTATGCAAGCATTGTTACTCAGCAGAATTTCAGCCAATAATAATATTTATTTTTTTAAAATTGTATCTCACTTTCTATTATACAACCTTAGGGGCAGATATATCAAAAAGCAATTTAAACTGATTCAAAGCAATTTAAGCAATTCAATGCCTTTATAATGTATAATAAGGCTTGCCTAAATCCAGTTTCTGTCAAGGTTCATTGCAAGAACTGAAGACTTTGTGAAATGCTCCAAACTCTTGAAATGTGCTTTCCAAATGTCAGGGTTTGTTTCCTTAGAAAGGTTTCAGTAGAGAAGAATATAGGCTCTAGAGATATCCCTTCCCTAACAGCTTACAGATTCTTTTTACAAGATTTAAAAAGGAATTCTGCAACTCCATGTGTTTGCCCTCTGAGTGCCATCTTTTCCTCTTATGCAACTCAGCAGGGTTGCACTCCATGTTTAGATCTCTTACTTGACTTCTTCTAATGAGAACAGTTGGTTTAATCAAATATTAGCCACCCTCCTCTTTCCACAAAGCTGAGAAACAAGACAGATCATTTCTTCCTTTTCTATTGTGCAGGCATACGTGTATACATATGTAGCCAAAATGGCTCCCCCTGTACACTAGATGTGGGAAGGATCTGTACTGATCCCTCCCACAACACAGGACAACATGTTCTATGCTGCAGCACAACTAGGAAAAACCTGTATTTATGACTATTGTCCTTTATGAAGTGACACACATGCCAGTACAGTGAATCATGAACATGCTGTGGATTGCATCTGTTGCATCCCTCTGCTGAAGAAAGGCTCTTTGAGCCAGAAGAGGTTGCCGCCAGCACAACAAGGAAGGAGCCCATTTTAAACAAATTCCCCATGTAACCACAGTTTTGAAGGGTTACCCAATGGTCTGGAACAGAGGTAAAACACATTGGTAACCACAGAGAGGTACTATTGGATTCAATGCTATGGATAGCTGTAATGTTTCTTCAACATAATAATATAATCATGTGCTGCCAAGTCAATTCCAATTTATAGTGACCCTTTCCAGGGTTTTTTCAGGTAGAGAATACTCAGAAGTGTATTCCTTTCTTCTGGGGCATCTTGGGACTGTGCAGCTTGTCTAAGGCCACACAGGCTGGTTGTACTCGTAGGAGGCACAGTGGGGAATCAAACTCCCATATTCTGGCTCCACAACCAGATACCTAAACCACTGAGATATCCAGCCAGCTTCCTCAACATACACTATGTTCTTCCACATACACTATAGCAATTTGAGTTCTGAACAAAGCAAGAAGTCATTTATCCCAAATACATGACTAGCCTGCTGTTCCCAAGTATACCCTGCCAGTTATTTATGAATCACTAAAGGTCTTGAAGAAAAAGAACAAGATGTACAGAGGTTTCCCAGGATGGAGGTGAGATGTTTTCACAGGTGCTTGGGCAACTGGCTATTTACAAGCCTAATCAGTATAGACCAAGCGAGAGGGAGACAAAACAGAGAACTGCAGGTTTGAGAAAGGGGGCACAGAGGCCCACGGGTAGCACATGAAACTTTGGACTATTTAATTATGTGAAAACCTTTTGAGAAGCTCTGTGGTGTGCACGTGTACATATGCACACATGCATGTACGCGCGCGCACACACAAAAGCTTAAGCTTGGATTGGCAACCCCAGGGGCCTTGGAGACCAAAATTGTACCCTCAGCCCCCCCTCTGCATTGTATGTAGAATGAAATTGTCGTTTTAAAAAATTGTTTAAAAAAAGGGAAACAGGAAGTACCAGAGCACTTTTCCTTTTAAAAAATTTATTTTGGGGGAAGAGTAAGCCTCAAGCCCATAAAGGAAGAACTACCGGAGGCCTCCAGGAGCAAAAAAAACCAACACTCTTGCTTTACAAAAATGTGTTTTTTCCCTATGGGGCGGAGAGGCTTGGGGCCACAAAAGTGCACCTGGAAGGCTTCATACAGCCTGCAAGCTGCACTCTGTCCAACCCTGTCTTAAGCTATGCATGTAATTCTTCATGATATTGTGATATTTTTACTCCATACTTCAAATACTAGACTTAATTTTGATCTCTCTTATGAAGACCCTCCACTATCAATGTTTTAAGGACAGCATGCTTTCACTATAGCTGCTCTCAAGTTAAATGTAATAGAATTAAATTTCATTAGCAGCTTGCAAATATTCCAGTCGTTCTTAATGTGAAATTCAAAATATTTAAGCTCTCCAGTACAATTACTAGTGGAGAAAAGTTCTAAATCTTTCGGGAACTGATTTGCCTTTTCAGATTACAAATTCTCAATAGCTTTGGCATCTGTAAGAGAAAGATTACAATACACAGCATGGAGCATTTCTAATTACTTTAGCCCTTTATGAACCACTGACATGTAAAATATCTTCAGTAGCTAATGGGCAGAATTCTTTCTAAACCATATCAGGAGATGCTCAACCGATTATGGGACAGAGTTTTTACAGGCTGGCAGCTTTCCAGCTGTGATGGCTTAAACTCACTGGGAAAACAGTTCCCACAGTTCTGCGCCTCCGAAGGTTCATGGGTTCCAAATTCTCCAAAACCCATCCCTCCTCTTGTTAGACAATGGCGCCAACATTTATTGCTGACCTTCGTATATCACAGTGGGTGTTCGGCATCACTCTCACTGCACTATAAATCACCATTTATATCCTCTCTTAATGTGGCACATGGGACCTCAATAACAGTTAGTGGGGAACTGAGAGATGCTTTTGTGTCTTTTATGATACAGGAGTTTAAAGCATTCTTATTCCCGTATGTTTTTGGCTCTAGGTCTCCTCCTAGCAAATTTCTTAAAGTAGCTTGGCAACTAATCGATAACAGCTAGTGGACTATCCCACCCCCTTAAGAAAAAAACATCTATCTGATTTGGGCATATATTAAGAGTCTGAAGAAAAACAGAAGTGTTTTGGTCCCATTTCCAAAAACGTCACTACCTGGTGGCATAGAGGCCATCATGGGTAAGTAGCCACTTACAGTCCTCATTTTATCCTTAAGTCAAACTGCTATAAAAGAGGAACTATAATTGCAGCACAGGGTTCTTCATGATTTTTGGTGAACTTGTCGGCTATTTAGGCTCTGATCTTAGCAACTCTCAATACTTGTCAAATGTTAGAGAACTTAGGTGTAGTATATGCAGTCTTCATTACCTAAAGGATAACTGATCTCAGTACATATGTACATCACTGCTCATCCAGTGACTGACAGATGACATATGAAACTAAAAATGTCAACAGATGCTACTGAAGTGCAAGGAACGTGAAGTCATATATTACAACACAGGCATTTTTGATATCTGTGATGGCCTACACATGCAAGCAGGCCCTCATGTGATCTTGTAAGTCATCAAACATAAAACATGCACATGTCATCTGGCTTCATGAGTATAGAAGTAAAGGGAACAGCAGCATAAGTCAGTTAAATAATAATTAAAAAGGAATAATGAGACAGGAATAGGTGGTTTTAGTAAATCATCAGAGTTTGGGCAAGACCAATTTTAGGAGCCAAAATGATGTTACTGTATTTTGAACCACCTCTAACCACACTTGCCAAAGGATTCAACTCTTAGCAACTCACACACTGCAGTCACAGTTCAACTCTGATCAATATGATACTATTATTCCAGTTGAAGATGCAGAGTATCTACTTTGCAATAATCTATGTAGTATCCATGGTTTTGATCCAGTTTACATTTAAGTGCAAATACAGGCATGCTTTCACAAGAAATGGCAATTTAAATCCTCAAAACTCTGTTATGACACAGAATTTTGAGGCTCTGCTCCAAATTTCCAATTGACAGTCTGGCAACACAGATCACCATGCAGACACTGGGAAATGAACATTGAAACTATCAATATGCTGAAGGTTAGGCATTTCTGCCTCTACACTTCCAGGGCCTCAGCAATTATCAGAAAATGTAGATGAAGTAGGTAAAGGTTTTTCAACTAGTAAAACAACTTGTGTAGTTTTCTTGATTGGGCCCCTAGCTACATTTTACAGAAGTCATATGTTTAATACTTTGCATGAACTCAATTACATTCATCACTTATTAATCAAGCATCTGTTTTTCAATCCTACTACACTACAGCCATCATTTATGTAGTTATTATCAAGTAGATGCAGCAGGTTCAGAATATTAATCTTATTATAATAACAGAACAAGCTGAAAAGACAGAGCTCACTCAGCAGCAGTTTAACATGTTGTTTTATTCAGCTAAACCATACCAGCCACTTCCCTAGCTATATCCTAACTGACAGTTCTCATGATATGCTACAAGTATGATCGCTTCAACAGTCAGATTCTTCCTTTTTTAGATTCCTGACTCCCACCTGGCCTGTTGTGCTTTGCCATGGTGTAAGAAGGCTTCAGACGGGCAGACTGTCATCTGTATGTTTCAGGCTCCACTTCTGAGCTAATAAATTATCCTGATGCCAGCATTTTTTGTAAAACATATGAACCACATATCCGATGAAGCTTTCTATTTTCCAGCTTTCATATATCTGTATATTAGAATTGGAAATACTGTGAGACTATTATTGGCAAGTATTATTATGCAAATATAAATGTACTTTTCTGTAGAAGACAAGATCTTTTTCCTAAGAACCAAACTGCGGAGGATTCTTCTTGATATTAGTATGAGTGCAGATGTCAAGTGGGAGTTGAATGTTTGATAACTGACCCCATGTGTCACACATCTTCTTGATCAGAGATATATCAAACTTGCTGTATCTACTTCACTTTGTACTAGAACCCCAGGATAACCAGGTAGACCCTGGTGCAAACAATGTACATTTAAAATTAGAAAACTTGGTGCCAAGGTGGATAAAAATCAATGATTTTTAAAAAAATCAAATTGATTTAAAACACAATTTAAATTTAAAAAGCATTTAAAAAAATTAAATAGTAAACAAAAAAGTTTTCTAAAATTCAAACTGTGATTTAAATCAAATCCACTCATGGTGCCTCTGAGAAAATTCCTAATCTAAGAATGTGTTTTCAGTAACTGATTTTAATAGGTTTCTCACAGAACACTCTTGGTTTCTCTCAGTGTTTTTTTACTACAACAAATTTGGTGAGATAAATCATTTTTCTTTTTCTTCCTGTTAAATAATTAGAAGCAGAAACCCTTGCTGATCTACTCAGAAATCTGCAGGGAGATCCCAATCTTCCTTCTGACCACTGCTGTTTTAGACATTCAGAGAAGGAGGCAAAAAAAGTGTAAGAATTAGTTTCTGAAGTTCTGATGTCTTTTGTAGCTGCTTGTTCTGCATGCATATGTATATTAGCAGCATATAAAAAGATCCCCCCTGGTACCACAGAAACAGGTTTGAGAAAACATTTTTTTTAATTGAGCAAGTTCTGAAGGGCTGGCTATGAAGGGGTGGGATGGGGGCTCCATATATATTCAGATAGAGCCAAAGGATTGGTCTTCTTCTCCCAGTACTGTGAACAGCAACAGAGGCCTGAGCAGACATTTCTGATTATTGGTCAGTTATTATTATTATATGGCTCCAAAATTGGGACAATCAAATGACAAGCCATCTCAGAAACCCAAGTACTGATTTTCTTACCTTGATAGATGCACTATGCTGCAGTCAACTTCTTGTTTGGGAAAACACTACCCCCGAATACTTAAACATCTGTATTGCTGAACATTTGCAGGGGGCAGCGGGGGAAATCACAGAATAAAGTCTACTGTTTGAAACCTTTTGGACTTAAAGAATGGATTGTAAAAATTCCAATGATGCTGCAAGGAATGGCGCTTGAGACTGCACCTTCAGAGGACTTTTGAAACCTGAGTCTGGAATCACCTCTCACAGACATCTATCCTCAATTTTTGGACTTTTGTCTACAATTTTTCTGCAATATCCATGAAGCAGTGGTTAGCCCAAAGAAGTGGGATTCCTCCACAGAAGCTTACAATATTTGGTTTTTTTAGTAGTCCAATAAAAGGTATCATTTTTGCATCTGTAACAGTTCACTATCTCTCCCATCCCCCCTCCAACAAAGCTTATGGGATTTCTTCCAAAAACCCACCACTTTGGTCTGACAACTGAGTTGTAAACCTTCAATTGGTAAATTAATTTAAATTTAAATTAATAATTAATGTGTTTATTTATACACCTCAGTCTCCCCTCTCAAGCCACAGGCAAAGAACCAAGATGCTGAACAGAAACATTCTACTATAGCCTCCGGTTTCCTCACTGGGAAAGAGACAGTTAAAGGACTATCTGTCTGCATGGGGGGGGGGGGGCAACTGAGGTGCATTATAAGGGAGCAGGGTGGGAAAAGGGTGTGTGGATGGAAGAAAGATCTGTATTGGAGGCTAGATAGCAATACCCCTTGGGTTTAGACTGAGCCCCTGAGGTGCCAGTTGCTCATTGTTACTCTCATTCTATTGTTAAATTGCTTTTGCAGCACCTTCTCTAGCCGCTGCTGTAATTGCTCCTGTCAGACTGCTGGCATGGCAGATTCTTTTCTACGAACTGTTGCATTGGTTTGTTTTTCCTGGCACTCAAAAACTCCCCTCCCTAGAAAGGAAGTGTAGAAATAACCCACAATGACTAGATAACAAGAATTGACCCAATTTCAAGAATTACATATATGTAACAATTACATAAATGATGAAGAAGAGTTAGAGAACCTCTGCTAGTTTTAGAGAAACGGAAAGAACTTTGTGGTAAACTAGTAAAAAAGATGTATTTTTAAAAAGAGAGGAGGAAGCTTTAGACTGGGCCAGGCACAGGTATCAACGTGTGAAAAACAGGCAGTCATATTAGATCAACTGTACATCAAGTGCATAAGAAAATGTTGATGGATGCTATTCCCAAAGGTCTTCAAAATGACTTCAAAAGTCATTTCCAGGGTCACAAGTCGTTGTAAAGCATAGGGTAAGCTACTTTCAAGAGAAGTGATGGAACTCTGAAAGAAATGAACTATTTTGGACAAACTATACCAAAATGCAAATAAGTAACTGCTCTATTAAACATGTAGTAGCAGTAGAACTCTTTCAGTGATCGGTGAAATGCTGTATTTCAATAGAATTGAGGTGACAGAAACACTAGAAATTGGCTGAAATCCAGTAATGTCACAACTACAGTAGACCTATTATATCAATGGAACTTACAAAGGAGTTGTCTCACCAAATGCGCACTGATTCAGTGGGCCTGCTCTAGTACTGACTTATTCAGCCACTATGTCAAAAACATGGCTTCAGAATACAACACCATGATTCACCTATCCCACACAAACCTTTCAAGCGTGTTATTGATTTTGTAGCCAACCCATTTCCTATAATCTGATGAACACAATATCTAATTCAACCACATCCTGACAAAGTTCTGACGACAAACAAGGTCCACTATCATACGATTTGAATCTGGTACAAGCTGGCATAAATAGCATGTAGACAGAAGTAGCCAAATAAATATGATTTGTGTATAACGAAGCATGTTTAATCATGAGGCAAGACAAGACTTATAGAATAGTCAGTTTAAGGACATTGCTAAGCAAGGGTGATGGCAAAACTGTACTGCAGGCAAGAGTATATTTCTTTTCTTCTTGTTTTTTCACAAGTGCATTTGGTTTTGTTGCATCCACTTGTGCACTCACATGTCACTGGTTACAATGGACACAGGAAGGAATCTTGTCTAGACTACATCAAACTAGTTCAAGGCTGAGATAACTTCAGGAGTAACAGTGTCTATAACCATCTGGTCTGCTCAGAACATGGTGAATGGCACATGTAACTTACCGCTAAAGAGCATCTTTCCATTGGAGATCCTCTTTCCTTTTGTGAATAGTCACTATGAGAAATGGCATGTAATGGAGCATTTGTGTGTCACATAAATCATTCAGCATCTGTTTAGTACCCATCTCAACTAGTACCACTGAAGCATGAGTTTATTTAAAAATAAATCTTCAAGCTGAACGTATATCATGGCTATGGAAGGACACTGGGCAGTCTGTTAATGTATGAAAACCAAACTCATTCTTGTTTCAAAAACATCTTACCAATGTCATGTGACATCATCTTCATTTTTATAAAGACCATCATTTCGTTTTGCAGTGACTCAGTGCAGCCACTGAGGCATAACTTCTATCTGGGGAGGTGTGTGCAGCTTATTCAAAACCTTTCATCTGCTTTACAAGCATAAAACATGCATCTTTATGCTTGTAAAGATGGCCTCTGTGTAGCTTCCTTGAAGATGGGACAGTATCTCCCAGCTGATCATTGTTTATTGGGTTCCATAATGCCATTAGCAGTCAGTAGCTCATAATGTTGTTGCAATATACCATTAAGACACCCAAGATAAAGTTCAGCTTTATCTTTATAGCAAGTGGATTGATTTCACATTTGGAAAACCCACACATCCCTTGTTAAACTTGAGCGTCTTTTTGATGTTCATATAATCATAGAATCATAGAACAGTGAAGTTGGAAGGGGCCTATAAGGCCATCAAGTCCAACCTCCTGCTTGATGCAGGAATACAAATCAAAGGATATCTGCCAGGTGGTTGCCTAAGTTTCTCTTGAATGCCTCCAGTGTTGGAGCACTCACCACCTCTCAAGGTAACTGCTTCCACTGTCGTACTGCTCTAACAGTTAGGAAGTTTTTCCTGATATTTAATCAAAATCTGGCTTCCTGTAACTTGAGCCCATTGTTGTGTGTCCTTCATTCTGGGATGATCGAGAACAGATCCTGCCTCTCCTCTGTATGACAGCCTTTCAAGTATTTGAAAAGTGTTATCATATCACCTCTCTGTCTTCTTTTCTCAAGGCTAAACATGCTCAATTCTTTCAGTCTTTCCACATAGGGTTTGGTTTCCAGCCCCCTGATCATCCTTGTCGTCCTCCTCTGAACTTTTTCCAATTTGTCAGCATTCTTCTACAAGTGTAGTGTCCAGAACTGGACACAATATTCAAGGTGAAGCCTAAGCAGCGCTGAATAGAGGGGAACTAGCATCTCACGGGATTTGGAAACTATGCTTCTGTTAATGCACCCTAAAATAGCATTTGCCTTTTTTGTAGCCACATCACACTGTTGACTCATATGCAGCTTGTGATCTACAACAATTCAAAGATTCTTCTCACTTGTAGTATTGCTGAGCCAGGTATCCCCTATCTTGTAACTGTGCATTTGGTTTCTTTCTCTGAGGTGCAGTACTTTGCACTTATCCCTGTTGAATTTCATTCTGTTGTTTTCAGCCCAGCGTTCCAGCCAATCAAGATCATTTTGAATTTTGTTTTTGTCTTCCAGGGTATTAGCTATTCCACCCAATTTTGTGTCATCCGCAAATCTGACAAGTATTTCCTGCACTCCCTCATACAAGTCATTAATAAAAATGTTGAAGAGTACCAGACCCAGGACTGAGCCTTAGGGTACCCCACTTGTTACCTCCTCCCAGTTGGAGAAGGAATCATTAATCATGACCCTCTGAGTATGATTCTGTTCCTCTTTCCCCTGCAACCTGCAAACCAATACACACTTTCTGCCAGCAGGCAAGTCTGTCTTCATTGGTTTGAACTAGAAAACAGTGATTCTTGCACCTGACAGCTTTGTACAAAGCTGTTAGCATGGCACCACAGTTGCCACATGGACCTTCTTTCTTCCCTGGGCCAGCTGGGCCACTCACCTGTAGTCATACATCGCTGAGGACATTCTGCTCTGGTGGCATGTGGGCAGGAGCTCAGGCTGCCCATCCCCGCCTCCTCAGGCAGCCAACCACTCCGTTGAGGAGGAAGGACGGGGGGGGCAAGAAGGGCACCCTGGCCTCCTGCCTGGATTGGCATGTCGCTGAAGCAGAAGGACTCCGGAGTGCAATGACAGCTGTATGGCCCAACCAGCCTGGGGAGTGGGGAGAAGATGTGTGCAGCAGCTGTGGTGCCACGCTGAGTTTCGTATGAAGCTGGCAGGCACAGGAAGTGCCTTTCTCTAGTTTGAACTCTATACTAGAAATCACTCACTACACTTTGTGACAATTCTTATGTGTTCTGAAGTCAGCATCCACATGTTGTCTACAGCATGTGCTCTAGGTTTTGCCACTTGAACCCTTGTTGTTCTTCATCCATTAAAAGATAAGACTTCTATTGCTAGTATGTGTTTGGCAGTACAGTTCCTTAATTCAATTTTGCTGCATGGTTTGTCCAGGTCAGGTCATTACCATAAGAGCTGCAAGAGCTGCTGGATCTACCTACCTGCTGAGGGTAGAAGGAAACTGCTGAAGGAACTTGAAACACAAATGAAGAGGAGACTATATTTGTTTGTCCAGTTCTGTTTCCATGCTATTTATACCAGCTTGTACCAGTTTTAAGCAGTTTCAGGGAGTTGCTCGAAGTTTACCTTGTGAAAAATGTACGAGCCGATAGTTCAGAGGGTGCATCTTCCTTTCACTAATCTCTTGTCTCTGTGTATAATTATATGCCAATTCAGAGCTGGGAAATGTGTGTGCGCAAGGGCATCATTTGAATGCTTCATTTCAATACTACCTATGCTATAAAGATAGAAGTTGTAGTCAATCACAAACACAAATGGAGGAAATACTTTTTTTCCATTGAAGAAGAATATTGAAAGGACTGCTTTGTTTTTAAAATGGTGCATGTGAACTTCACCAACTTGATGGTACTAATTCAGATAATACTGGTTAGATTCAGATTAAGGAGAAGTGAAAATTGGGGGAAAAACATTAATAATTTAATTTCACTGGTAACAATGAAGAAACTTTGCTATACTTGATTCAATAATTGGTCCAAATGGGACTACAGCTAAGAAATTAGAAGAAGACTGAGACGCAGAAGAGCACCTATGAAGGACCAACAAAAGATCCTTTATGGTAAGGATGTACTGCTGCAGAACAAAGACAAGACTATCCACATTATGGCATTCCTCATTACTTTCTATGGACGTGAAAGGTGGACAATGAAGAAAGCTGGCAAGGGAAAAATCAATTTATTTCAATTTCAGTCGATTCAGCTCTCCTCCATGGTGTTGGAGGAGAGCTTTTGGGGCACAATTGATTGGCAGCAAAGCATTAGGAGAGTGGCAGTTTTTTAAGAGGCACCTTCTATGGGGCATAATTTTTTGTAGCCACATCACACTGTTAGACTACCATTTCCTAATGGTTTCCTGTTCCCAAGGATTTCAGAAAGAATTCCATGGCTATCTCCAAAGAAAGCACTGGCAAGGAACATGTGAGGATCCTGAAACTTCTCTGAGAACTTAGGGTTTTTTGGATAGAACTACCAGAATTCTGGCTGGGGGAATTCCTGAAAAACTCTAGTAGCTGTAGTGAAAAAAAAAAATCTAAAAATCCCATGCTTGGAGGTGAAAAGGCAAGATGTAGTCAACTGTTTATTGATTGATCAATCATAAAGTACACACATACTTAGACAACAAATCCAGTACAGTCATTATATAACTGAATACTGCACAGACTAAATCTCTTTCAGCATCTTCAAATATCAATTATAATATTTAAATTTTCACATTAACAACAAAAGAGCTATTCTCACTTAAACATATTTCCAGAGGGTCTATTTCAGATCTGCCAGGAAACTGTACCAAAATTGGATGCAAGAAGCATATAGGTGAAGAACTCTACTCCAGTACCACATGGACATAATATTTGGTCATAAGATATACATTGGAAGTGCCCTTTGATCAGCACTGAGGGTATATCATTAACCCTTGGTAAGAAAAAAAAAGCTCTCCTATACTTAGGTACTGTCAAATTATATAAATAAAAAACATATTTGTTACTATAAAAGACATTTAATCCTAACTTTTTAGGAGAATAGAATCTACTGGATAGAGCTAGCAAATTCTGCCTTTCAATATCAAATATCCTTTTCTTTACCACGGATTTGGCTTGCATGCTGCTATAACTACAAAACTCTCCTAAACTAAAGCCAAGCCATGGAATCTTTTGAGCCACAGCTTTTTCTAAGAGATGTATCATATTGTCAAAGTGACCTAAGAATCTTCAGTTTTGCTCAAGAACAATTGATTCCAATAGCATAGGGCACAGCTACACGGGAGCTTATTACTGAGCATAAAACCACATCCAAATTTAGGATGGACCCCAATACACATTTGGGAGCATCCAGAGTAGATCTCAAACACTGAAGATTTTTTTCATAGATGGGTGCAAATCAGTGGTTCCCAAACTAGGGAAACCCAGGTGTTCTTGGACAGCAACTCCGAGGCCAGCACAACTGGTGGTGAAGGCTTCTGGGAATTGCAATCCAAGAACACCTGGGTTACCCAAGGTTGGGAACCACTAATGTTTATCAATGGTCCACACTGCCACACCATACAGAAGCTATGAAAATAATTTAGCTAAAAGGTAAAAGGAATAAAACGTGTTATTTATTTGGAGGAAGGAACAGGGAAGTATGCAGATACAGAAACATGGATAATATGTCAAACACACAAACTTTCTACAAATCTGAGTACCTAGACATTGCCTTTGAAGTGGTATCATGAATATAACTTTTTTTCTTTTAAATTAAGGCATATACAATGCAACTCTACAGGAATTCTCTCTTTTGCTCAATGATTCTTCATCCTGTTTTTGTAGTAAGTTGTGCATACCTCAGGAACATACCAAAACACACTGGATAAATGGCACTCCCTGGTTTTCCCCTCCGCTAATCTCTTTGTTCTTACGGCATAGATTTAACTTGCAAAGATGAAAATCAACTTCTATTTCATACCTTAACACTACAATTACTGTACAGACCATCTGAAATCCTGCAATCCTGTTCCCTTCTGTCAGTCCCTCTCTACTGTACCAGACACTCCTATATTAGAAATGAGGAAATTTTCATTTAACTCACAATAGCTTTGCATTCCAGTATGCTGCTAGTTGTACTGAAACTGTTTACTCCAGAAGTATCAAGATATTCCGGTTTTTCCACCCTATACTCAGCCCTTCAGTACTCTGCTCATTTCACTGGCTCCTGAATGTTCTCTTAAGATTCTTAACTTGCTAAGGCATAAATTCTGGGAACTCCTGCAGATATAAGCATCCTTTTAATATCTTAGATATTATTGATCACAGAAACATAATATAATCATAGTTTTAGCAACTGCATTTCCATTTACTGCTTGAATAAGAAAGGCAACACTACTTTCCATTTTTAAAAATAAGAATCTAGAGTGATACAGTGGTTAGAGTGTGGGACTGGGGCTGGGGACAGCTCAGGAAACTCCCTAGGAGACTGTGGGCCAGGCTCTCTTTCAGCCTGAACAATCTCACAAGAATGTTATCAGGATAAAGCAGCAGGAAGGAGAACCACATATGTCACAATGAGCTCGCTAGAGAAGAGGTGGAATATAAATGTATCAACCAAATAAAGAGTAACACAACAACATTTTAAATGGCACCAATATTTTGAATCCTAGACTGAGCACTTCATTTCCAGCATTTTACGTCCAAGGGTATCGGGCTCTATCACTCATCTAGCTCATTCCAAGTAGCAAGGTCCCTCAAGTGGGGAGTGTTGCTAGTAGGCATCCTTCAGTCTCGAGAGACTATGGTAACGTGCTCTGAATAGAGGTCTTGGAACAGCATCTAGTGTGGCTGAGAAGGCCAATTCGAGAGTGACAATCCCTTCCACACTGAAGACAAATACAATCTGTCCCCTGTCCAGCTCCCTAATTTTGCTGGTTTCGGGACTGCCTCTTTGCCTCGGCCTGCTGAACAAGAATCTCTTCAAATTGGGAGAGGCCATGCTGCACCACCTGCCTGCAGGCTGAACGCTCAGATGTCAAAGTTTCCCATCTGTTGAGGTCCATTCCTAAGGCCTTCAGATCCCGCTTGCAGATATCCTTGTATCGCAGCTGTGGTCTCCCTCTGGGGCGCTTTCCCTGCACTAATTCTCCATACAGGAGATCTTTTGGAATCCGACCGTCAGCCATTCTCACGCTCCCATTTTATAGGTACAACAGGATAGTTCTACATATAGGAAGTAATCAGAAGTCTGAATTTCAACTTTGGTTATCTGAACTATTTTTTCATGTTTAAGATTTAATTTCTTAAAACTTTTTTTAGTGTTAAGATCAACTTATCTAAGACATCTGTGGTCTTTTCTGTCTATTTCCTGCTTACAAATTGTTCTGACAGCATGTGCAATAAGAAACACTATATAAATTTCAAAACAGAAGGCCATAGACTGGGGAACCTAGTCCTTACATAAGAATGTAAGAAGAGCCCTGCTGGATCGGGCCAAGGGCCCATCTAGTCCAGCTTCCTGTATCTCACAGTAGCCCCACCAGATGCCTCTGGGAGCACACGAGACAACTAGATACCTGTCTCCTGATACCTCTCCCCTGCATCTGGCATTTTTAAGTACCTTCCTTTTAAGCCTGGAGATTGTATATCCCCATCATGGCTTGTAACCTGCAATGGACTTTTCCTCCAGAAATCTGTCCAATCCCCTTTTAAAGGCATCTAGGCCAGATTTCATCACCACATCCTGTGGCAAGGAGTTCCACAGACTAACACCATGCTGGGTAGAGAAAGATTTTCTTTTGTCTGTTCTCACTGTCCCAACACTCAATTTGAGTGGATGTCCCCTGATTCTGGTATTGCGTGAGAGGGAAAAGATCATCTATCTCCTGCATAATTTTATATGTCTCACTCATGTCCCCCTTCAGGCACCTTTTCTCTAGACTAAAGAGCACCAAACGCTGTAGCCTTTCCTCATAAGGGAGGTGCCCCAGCCCAGTCATCTCTTCTGCACCTTTTCCAGTTCCACTAGGTCTTTTTTGAGGTGCAGCGACCAGAACTGTACGCAATACTCCAGGTGCAGCCTTACCAGCATTTTGTACAATGGCATTATAATGTTGGCTGTTTTATTTTCCATCCACTTTTTAATGATACTTAGTATGGAATTGGCCTTCTTCACTGGGTTGACACTTTCATTCAGCTGTCCACCAGCACACCAAGATCTCTTTCCTGATCTGTCACGGATAGCTCAGAATCCATTAACTGATAACTAAAGTTTTGATTTTTTGCCCCAATGTGCATTACTTTACATTTTCTTATATCGAAACGCATTTGCCATTTTGCCACCCATTCTCCCAGTTTGGAGAAATCCTTCTGGAGCTCTTCACAATTCCTTCTGGTCTTCACCACCCGGAGAAGGTCCTTCCTCCTTAAAGACCACCTAAACAGTAGCTATTACAGCAATCCTCACCCTCAACTCAGACCTGTTTGTCTGACAACTAATGCTCTGTAGCAATATTTCTCAACCAGAGACACAATAGGCTACAACTCCCTGTCATGATTCTGGTGTAAGGGGCAAGGGAGTGGGAGAAGTGGTTGGGAATTTCTTACATTTTCTTTTCATTTTTTAAAAAAGTATTTTTATATTGCCTTTCTGTCAAAACCATTAAGATAAAGTGTAATATTTTTATTAAAAATCTCATTATGTAAGAAACATTAATAAGCACTTTAGAAACAACAAAAATGTCATTACCAACAAAACAGATTTGCACTAGGACAGGGAATCTCTTGGCTAGTTAAGGTCTTCCATGTTTAATGCTTGAAATGTTAAAGCTAGCACCTTCAAGCTGAGCCTGGAAAACAACCAAGGTAGCTAGGGCCGATCTCTCAACACTGGGGTGATATGATCTTGACGTCATACACCAGTTAATAATCTGACTGCAGCATTTGCCCATGTGAAGTTACCAGACACCATTAAAGGCCAGCCTTACACAGAGAGCAGCTGGCTGGATAGCTTAGTGGCTTAGGTATCTGGCTGCAGACCCAGAGGTTGGTAGCACAATCCCCTACTGTGGCACCTGCAAGTAAAGCCACCCTGTGTGGCCTTGGACAAGCTGCACGGTTCCAGGGCACCACCAGAAAACTCTGAAAGACTCCTCCCAGCAGATCACTCATGGGCAAAGGACAGTATTGAGCCACATATAAAGCTCGTTTTGCAAACCCTAGCTTCTGTGAACCTCTTATGGAGGCAGGGGTGTGAGATACAACTACGACTACGAATGAGAACAGCAAACACAGAAAACTAACGTCAGGAAGAAAAGCATTCTTAAGAACTTACCTGAAAACAAGAAGATAAACACAGAACTGTTCATGTTACAGCCCCTCATAGAGCACAAGATAGAAAGTAAATACAAAACAGCATGGGTATGCAAACTAGTTAGCTTTGTATGCCAGTTTCTGAACTGCACAAATACTATACAGAGCTCAGAGAGACATCACACTCTTCCAGGTTTCCTGCTTCATTTCACATATGAGTAACAGCTAGTCTCTTGAGAGTGGTGTTTTCACACTAGGGTAGATGCACACGTTATGTTTTCCAGTCATAAAAATCAGTCCTGCAAGACATGATCCCTGTAGCTGGGTGACCGTAGAACAGTTAGGTGCAGCGTTTTGAACAGCAGCCCACATTACCACCAAATGATGCAGGTACACATCCCATGACTGACAGATATTTTTCAAAAACTGCGAGTTGATACATACTGGAACAGGCTATGCTTTGACAAAGGTTATTGGTTTAGCAGGATTTACCACATTCTGATCTATTATCTACCCTCGATAACCTTTCTCCTCCCTGGTCCATCTTCCAAGCTGTAACACTACTGTAATTCATTAGTCCTGATCTGAACCCTACCCCACCCTCTCCTCCCAACTATTAATCAGGAAAGCACTGAATGTATTCTTCTACTGAAACTAAAGCCATCAGACTTCCATGGATCTATGGGCACCCTTGACACTGCATATAGTTCCTTCTAAAGGAGCTGTGCTTGAAAACTCTTCTTCTGTCCAATGGTTCTTGAAAATCTCTGTCTTCTCCTCATGTCTGGTAAAATAGGACTTCTAGAACTCAGATTTCATCCTGTCTGGCACCTGGTGCCAAGAAAAAGGCCAAGTGCAGTGTTTCAAAGGGCCTGAATTATGGATCTGGGATAAAAACACAGGCTATCCTATGCCATAAACAGAATACAATATGATCTTCCACAGAATACTCTAGTTTAAATGTACTGAAAAGACTGAAAGAACAGCAAGTTATGCAAAAATGGGCTAATCAGGTGCTATTTTACTGAACAGTGAAGTGTTTCAATGGGCCTGAATTATGGATCTGGGATAAAAACACAGGCTATCCTGTGCCATAAACAGAATACAATATGATCTTCCACAGAATACTCTAGTTTAAATGTACTGAAAAGACTGAAAGAACAGCAAGTTATGCAAAAATGGGCTAATCAGGTGCTATTTTACTGAACAGTGAAGTGAATGTGAAAATGAGAAGGCTTTAAGCTTATGAGTGCTCGCCAGCCACCCTAGTGTCAACGCTGTGTGTCAAATCTAAGTTTCTGACATGCAAAACTGTATGATCTCTAAGCCTCTTAACTTTGAATTTGTTCCAAGGTTATTCTATTAAGAGTACTCATATAACACTATAAGTAAGTAAACAGATATAGATATAAACATTCAGTGAATCTGCCGATGTGATCACTCTTCAATCTGTTACCCATGAACACTTGTCATCCCCCTGTGAATGATGTGATTTTATTATATTCAGCAGGACAAATAACAGTGAGTATATATGAGGTCATATTAATATTATACAGAAAAAGCACTGTAAAGAACATATCATTGTGTCATTCCTAAGGCTTACCAAAACTAATCATTCTAACTGGAAAAGACGGGCCAGTGAACAGTGGAACTCAGTGGTGATATTCAAACAGTGCTAGATATAAATCCATGTATTACCGAACACCACTTGGCACAGAATGTTAGTCATACATAAAATCTGTGTCAGTAAAATGACAAAACCCTAGTATTTAATACAAGGGCAAATCTTTGTCCTGGCTATATGACTCTAGGCTAAAGATGGGGTTCACGTGATAAAATAATCAGAATAATAATAATCTTAGAACTGCAGAACTGCTTCCTAGCATTACTGATCAGAAGGCATTTTGAGGCTAGTTATTCTGTTTTTCCTTCCGTAATAAATTGTGCCAAAGGAAAAAGAGAAAGAAGACCTGGGTAAACAGAAGAAGATTCAAATGAAAGCCACTGTCACTGACGCACATGCAAAAAAAGCTAAAGTTCCATGTCAGAATTCCAGCACCCCTTATTTACAGATGTAATCTTGCATGCTGATGTTCCCTCATTGAATATTGCACATAGGCCAAAATCCTATTATGTTTTCACATCACTATAAAGCAATCAGCGTATACCGTATTTTTCCATGTATAAGATAATACTTTTGTCTAAAATCTTTAGATTAAAAATTGAGGGTCATCTTATACACGGAAGTAAGGAGGGGGGAAGGGATCAAAGTGCTTTGATCCCTGCTTTCCCCCTCCACTTGCTAAGCCCCGCTTAGATTTCTTAATTTTGTGTTAGAAAAGTGGGGGGGGGGGGTGTCTTATACATGGGGGCTTCTTATACACAGAAAAATATGGTACCTTGGTGGTGAGATGCTACAAGTTAAGATGTCATTGTAGGCTCTTGCTGTTGTTGTGCACCCAGAGATTTGAGTTCTACTTGTGACAGTCTATCTGAATTTCTATAGCCCTGCCTCTCCCATTTTTCTTAAGTCTTTAACCACATCACTTCATGTCTTCAACTTCAAGACAGTTTTCCCTCCCTATTTCCTCCCTCTGCCACCTGCTTCTTGTGACATCCTGCCACATCAAAATATCTGCAGATCTCAAAACCTTGAACTGTTTTTGTGAACTCTTACTGGCCTAACAAAGATATTTGCTTTATATGGATTTTTCAGCATTATTACTTTTGCCTTTTTTTGCATTTGTATAAAGCAAGTAACTGCTAAAATAGCCATCATTACACTGAGTAGGATGTGTGCACCCCAAGCACGGGGTTGGAAGGTAAGTGTTCACTTTATTGCAACAGCTACCCAAGAACAACCTTTAGTTTCCTCTGTAGGGATGAATAAAGGTGAATGCCTAGGGACGGAATTATGCCTGCTGATCTATAAAGGTCGATCTGTCTTTTTCCCTAGGAGTGTTCCTGTCTATTTAGAATCAAAAGTATTTTGTTCCCACTATTCCAGTATGGGAATGGCATGAGAGGAGCCAAGGCCACCTGGCAGAATGAGACTTCCACCTCAGGAAGTAGACTTTGGGTATCATGGAAGAGCAGCAAATTATTAGTGTTTTATAGTTGTTGTAGGTTTTTCGGGCTGTTTGGCCGTGTTTTGGAGGTTTTTCTTCCTAACTTTTCACCAGTCTCTGTGCCTGGCATCTTCAGAGGACAGGAGTTACAACAACCATCGGATCCCAGCCGTGAAAGCCTTCGAGAATACATATTAGTGTTTTAATTTACTATTTCTATTATTTATTTAAAATATTTTTACCCCGCCTTTCTCCTTAAAAGGACCTAAGGCGACTTACAACAACTTTTTGCCATTTTACTGTTGGTGAGGAAGAAGACTAATAGTAGGATTTTGTGCCTCATTTGCCAAAATAACCTTGATAGAAGGGTGGGCATTTTTTGGTTTGTCTTAGGCAGAATAATGTCTTGGGCCAATTCCAAGAAGAACAGGTGGATTAATTCAAGCAAGGGTTTGATTTTAGCAATCTGAAGCTATGTACTTCTTGCAAAGTACCATGCTTCAGGAAAGCAGCATTACAGGGGGATTTCTCTTTAAAATGAGATATTATTCTACAATACACATAGTATCCAGGCAATAATTTGTCAGAGCAGAAGAGCACTGTAGCGCTGAAGAGCAGAGCACTGTATGCATATTGACCAGCTTGTCCATTTGTGTTTCTTTCACATCCTTATTCAGAATAAAACTGTTTGTGCAAAGGATGGGGTTCAAATATATATTTTATTTAAAATATTTTTACATTGCCTTTCTTCTGAAAAAGAACCCAAGACAGCTTACATCATTAAAATACAATATTTAAAGCTAAAAACTGGAAGTACACAAATACTAAAAAGTGTCAAATATTGCACTACAACACAGTAGTATAAAAACAACATCAAAAACACATTGAAAGCAGTAAGGCACAACAATCCATTTAACAACCCTTGTACAGTACCCTGGAAAAGCAAGACTAACCCGAGAAACACGAATCACAGTGGTACAATACACAAATACACCATTTAATAAACTTTGGGAGTATCCCAACTTCAGTTTGCAAGAAAAGTAAATGAAATAACCACATTGGAAAAAAACCTTTCTCTCTTTATGCCCCTGGAAAGCTACTGCCTATTAGAACAGTTCAGGAACAGGCAGCAGAAAGTTTCTTACTCCAAATTGCTAAACAGTAGCAGCAACAACCTAGCAGTTTGAAAGCATGTAAAAATGTGAGTAGATAAATAGGTACCACCTCGGTGGAAAGGTAACGGCGTTCCGTGTCTAGTCATGCTGGCCACGTGACCACGGAAACTGTCTTAGGACAAACGCTGGCTCTATGGCTTGGAAACGGGGATGAGCACCACGCCCTAGAGTCGGACACGACTGGACTAAATGTCAAGGGGAACCTTTACCTTTACCTAGCAGCAACAAAATCTTTCCCAACCCCCAAAAACTAGGTTGTTACAGTCTCTGACCTGCAGTACATGCAGGTCCTCCTTAGAGCAGTGGTTCTCAACCTTGGGTAACCCAAGTGTTCTTGGACTACAACTCCCAGAAACCCCGGCCAGCAGAGCTAATGGTGAAGGCTTGTGGGAGTTGCAGTCCAAGAACACCTGGGTTACCCAAGGTTGGGAACTACTGGCCTATAACATCAGCCTGACCAAGCATGGTCAATGGGAAAGAACCATGAGCCATGCAATTCACCCCCATCTAGTGCTACACACAAATACATACCACAGCTCAATAAAATACAGTTAACTCATAAATCAAAGTGGCCCCTACCAGCTGTCTCATCTTGCAAAATATTATAGAAGTTAAAGGAAAGATAAGGCTAGTGCACAAGGTGCAACTATCCTACTAAATTCACTCACCAACTTGAATTCAATAAGATCCTGTCACTAATGTAGATAAAAGTGGTGTAAATTCCCCGTTTTCAGCTCTGGAGACCTCAATACCAGTGCTCTGTTATAACGGTAAAATGTTGGTCTACCAACTGTAATCTAACCTTTCAGCTAAGTTAGCCCAGCTCGTCGCAAACTACTACCTTTTTTAGGTCAAACTCTGTTGACTGATTTTCTGCCCTTAATGTTCAAAGAAAACAAGCAACATGAACAAATAAGATATGAGGAAACAGAAATTCAAATCCTTGGATCAGCCATACAGCTCAGGGAATGGTTTGGGCCTATAACTTCTGCATTTAAACCTACTTCACAGAGTTGATGCAAAAACAATACAGGATAGCCTTGTACATGTCACTCCAAGTTCAGTGGATAAGAGCAGGATGCCAGTGCAATATATACATATTTTAGCCTGTGACTGACCTCAACCCCATTTCCTAGTTCACTAGGAGTCATGATTTCTTTTCCAAGGTCCTTCCTTCCCTTCCATCTCAGAATATCCTATTTTGCTCTGGCTGTATGAGGCACACTATACCTAGCTCTGTAAGATAATACTGCTCTCTAACTCCTCTACCAAGGGTCAGACACCTTATATGCATGGTACTAAAAATAAAAACAATGCAGAGGAAACACACCTTTACCCAGGTCAGCCAAGCTATTTCCAGTTCATTTACATCAGATGAGAAATTTATAATGATCTTCTACTTCAGGCAATGACAGGTTATCACACAGCCTAGGTTTCCAGGAAATGCTGAGTTCCCAGTGTGGTCGAAAGCATTCAGAACTGTAACTGTTAACAGGTTTTTGTTTTTAAGCTTACTGGATGGTACATGCATTAACACATTTGTGATTCTGTAAGTACTGGAGATTGACCATATTTACCCATGGTCAGGTTTCAGTACTTCCAAGTTAACAAGAGCATTCTGTCTGCAATAAAAGTGTAGGAAAGATGGCAGAGGGTTAAAAGGCTTTATGAAATTAAATAGGAGAGAGGATGAGAACATTCAGAAAGCCTGGTCAGGTAACAGCAAAGAACAATTCCCCATTTTTAAATCTCCTACCAACTCCTTAACAGAAAAAAAAAGCACCAGTGGAATTTCTTCACTGTTTACCTCTAAGTCTGCTGAAGCTTGTGTTTGCTTAATATCTGCCACATATGCTCTAATTCACTTCCCCATTGTGAACCAGCTTCCTCTATCAACCTTTATTTGCATGTGTTTTTTTTTTTAAAAAAGAACTCTCCAATAAAGGTAGACCAGCAGTGATTACAAATGTTTCCGCAGAACTGCAGGTTGCAGCTGATTTTGACAAGGATTGTCAGGTGCCATCATAATAAGCAAGGGTTTGAGCTGAAAGTGTGAATAGCAACAGTGGTCTCTCCATACCTCCATTACTGAGAGTCCAAGTCAAGCACCTGAAAAGTCTCTCTCACACATACACAACATCACTTTGTCCAGATCACAAATTATATGAGGGACAAAATCAACCTTAAGTATTAATAAAAAGCACTTTTGTAGAGAAGGGTTACAAAAAAGTAAGATTCTGAGCTTGAATTGCACAAAACATACAATATGGTAGATTATTGCCTCTAATCCTTTTTAAAGCATGTTTCCTAATTTTTTAGAAAAAGTACAGATGGAAACAAATGATAACGTTTTATTAAAGTGTAAGTGACAGCAGTGGCCAGAGGATTGGAAAAGATCAGTCTACATCCCAATCCCAAAGAAGGGCAGTGCCAAAGAATGCTCTAACTACCGTACAATTGCACTCATTTCACACGCTAGCAAGGTTATGCTCAAAATCCTACAAGGTAGGCTTCAGCAGTATGTGGACCGAGAACTCCCAGAAGTACAAGCTGGATTTCGAAGGGGCAGAGGAACTAGAGACCGAATTGCTAACATGTGCTGGATTATGGAGAAAGCCAGAGAGTTCCAGAAAAACATCTACTTCTGCTTCATTGACTAAACAAAAGCCTTTGACTGTGTGGACCACAACAAACTATGGCAAGTTCTTAAAGAAATGGGAGTGCCCGACCACCTTATCTATCTCCTGAGAAACCTGTATGTGGGACAGGAAGCAACAGTTAGAACTGGATATGGAACAACTGATTGGTTCAAAATTGGGAAAGGAGTTTGACAAGGCTGTATATTGTCTCCCTACTTATTTAACTTATATGCAGAATACATCATGTGAGGCAGGACTAGATGAATCCCAAGCCGGAATTAAGATTGCCGGAAGAAATATCAACAACCTCAGATATGCAGACGATACCACTCTGATGGCAGAAAGTGAGGAGGAATTAAGGAACCTCTTAATGAGGGTGAAAGAGGAGAGCGCCAAAAATGGTCTGAAGCTCAACATCAAAAAAACTAAGATCATGGCCACTGGTCCCATCACCTACTGGCAAATAGAAGGGGAAGATATGGAGGCAGTGACAGATTTGACTTTCTTGGGCTCCGTGATCACTGCAGATGGTGACAGCAGATGCCTGCTTCTGACAGGCAATGACAAACCTAGACAGCATCTTAAAAAGCAGAGACATCACCTTGCTGACAAAGGTCCGCATAGTCAAAGCTATGGTTTTTCCAGTAGCGATGTATGGAAGTGAGAGCTGGACCATAAAGAAGGCTGACCGCCGAAGAATTGATGCTTTTGAATTGTGGTGCTGGAGGAGACTCTTGAGAGTCCCCTGGACTGCAAGGAGAACAAACCTATCCGTTCTGAAGGAAATCAACCCTGAGTGCTCACTGGAAGGACAGATCCTGAAGCTGAGGCTCCAATACTTTGGCCATCTCATGAGAAGAGAAGACTCCCTGGAAAAGACCCTGATGTTGGGAAAGTGTGAAGGCAAGAGGAGAAGGGGACGACAGAGGATGAGATGGTTGGAAAGTGTCATCGAAGCTACCAACATGAATTTGACCAAACTCCGGGAGGCAGTGGAAGACAGGAGGGCCTGGCGTGCTCTGGTCCATGGGGTCACAAAGAGTCGGACACGACTTAACGACTAAACAACAAAACAACAACAACAAGTGACAATGGAGATAACATTTCTCAGTCTGTCAGTACGAAAACTCAAACTTCTCCAATGGAATTGATTTGGAATAGGATCAGAAAGAGTAAGAAGTGGTACTTTCCCATAAAATGGTGTGTAAGATGAGCAGACTGTTTTTTAAAACCAATTGGAAAAGACTCATAGAGGTTTGACTTCATGAGCTGTATTAAGCAGATGGGCAGTTTAACTCTGAACACCATGTATTAGAACCAACCAAGGAAGCCACTTTCAGGTGCTCTACTGTGTACCTGGAAAGAGCAGGCTACGTCACTGCTGGAAAGAGGATGCAGAAGTGGATGAACACACCCAGCAAGGGAATTCTTGTCCATTTCTGACAGATAATCCTGTTACAGTAAAAAGCCATGGACCCAGACTACTTTAAATATGACTTGCTGAAAGCTAGTTATATCTAAAGCAAAGATGGGCAGCTATAGATGTTATGTGACCATAACTCTCACAGTCCTGCACTTTTAGCTATGCTAGCTAGGGCTGACAGAAGTTGCAATCCAGTAACAGCTGGAGAGCTAGAGAAGTTGCCTACTCCGTGAATATTTCACAGTCTTGTGGCACACTGTACTGTGTAGAATAAAGAAAAAGTAAGTATATTTAATTGCTGTATAAATACAAAATCAAGAGAATGCATACCTGCTGCTGTAGTACCATTTGATGTCTTAAGAAAACAAGTCACATGCAAAGCAACAAGGATGTTGATCTCACAGATGCAAAGCAACACTGACAATTTACTCTGTAAACTTCAGCAAAGTTTCAGTGGCACCTCTACAAAACCAGCCACAGAGATACAGATGTATTGCAAATGAACAACAGTTAATGCCTTGCACAGTCAGAGTTCCTTACAGTGCAGCTTATATTTGCCCATATGATAGGGTGGTGCACCATATGGAGGACATATGTAGCTATTTTAAGTTGATGGCATAACATGAAACAATATAATTAAACACTTCAGATTTGAGGACCTTATACATACAGACAAGCATATCAGCTCCACATTAAGTATAAAAAGATTTGATCAAGGACACGCACATATTTGCACTAGTGTATCTGCCCTGAGTTGAAGCTTACCGTGTTTCCCCGAAAATAAGACAAGGTCTTATATTAATTTTTGCTCCAAATAAAGCATTAGGGCTTATTTTCAGGGGATGTTTTATTTTTTTCATGTATAACAATCTACACTTATTCAATTACAGTCATGTCATCTTCTGGTTGCTGCACAGTGGTGGAGGGCGAGCTTTCACTTAACTAGGGCTTATTTTGGGGGTAGGGCTTATATTATGAGCATCCTGAAAAATCATAAGGTAAAGGTAAAGGTTCCCCTTGACATTTAGTCCAGTCACGTCCGACTCTAGGGGGCGGTGCTCATCCCCGTTTCTAAGCCATAGAGCCAGCGTTTGTCCGAAGACAGTTTCCGTGGTCACGTGGCCAGTGCGACTAGACACAGAACGCTGTTACCTTCCCACCGTGGTGGTACCTATTTATCTACTCGCATTTTTACATGTTTTCAAACTGCTAGGTTGGCAGGAGCTGGGACAAGCGACGGGAGCTCACTCCGTCGCGTGGATTCGATCTTACGACGGCTGGTCTTCTGACCTTGCAGCACAGAGGCTTCTGCGGTTTAACCCGCAGCGCCACCACGTCCCAAATCATACTAGGGCTTATTTTCAGGTTAGGTCTTATTTTCTGGGAAACAGGGTAGATCTATTGATTCTTTTGTGCCTTTAGTTTTAAAGAACCAATAATTAAATGAATAAGATAATTCATACAATGAGAATGCAAAACACAAAACCAAAAACTAAACAACCCAGTAAGGAAACAAATGTATGGATAACCAAAGAAAGAAATCACTTAGTGTTTATTATACAAATGGGGGGGGGGGGACACCCACATCCAGCACAATGCCTGGTTATGGGGATGCCTTTGCCAAGCACTGCCCATTTAAGGACAAAAGCAACACAGAGAATAATTATGCAGTATTAAGACATCCCCCACCCCATTCAGGATTCAGCATCCAACAGCCACAAAGACTGGTTTCTAGACACTCAGATTATCCTAGAACTAAAACAGAAGTGTGCATGTCCCACACTAGTTCCTTCTGGCGTGTGAAACTTGCAGGGCACGGTTGTAAACTTTTAGAACTCAGAAAAGGAGTTTTGGATGGAGTCACAGGAAAATATCAGGCAGACTGACGTTCTCGGAGAGGCTTTTTAAACTGGCAAACAAAAATATGCTCCACCAAAAGAGAGAGAGAGAGAGAGAGCAAATAACAGCAGTGATTAACAAAACCTCCCCCATGCTTAAAATGAATGTTGCCTTCCAACAAGGTCTCAACACGTGTGTCCGTAGCATGATCGGACATTATTCCAAGGAGTCCAATCATTTATCGAAACCCCTTTTGTCCTTCTACCCCAAGCGATTGCGGGGGGGGGGGGGGGGGGGAGGTCCCAAGCCATCTAGCCACAGCATCATCCACTCCGCCACCCCCTTCCGTGGACAATGCCTCTGACAGATGACAATGGGGGGGGGGGGAGAGCGGGAAGACCTCCACCTCCACCTCCACCACCCGCAGCGTGCGCAACATCGCAAGATACTGGAAGGCGGCGAGCGCGATTAACTTGGGAGACCACAGCCGGCCGGGGCTGGAAGAAGCCGGGCAGAAGGCTCCAAGCCGCACAGCTGGCTCCCCTCCGCCTCTTTCCTTTGCTCAACATCTGGAGAGCTTTATGTTTCCCCCACTTCCTCCTTCCATTCCTCGCCTGCCCGCGCCCCAGCCAGCGCACGTTGACTTTTCTTCCTTACTCAAGCCGAGAGAGCCTTTGTGTGCAAAGTCAGCGCGGGGGTGAGGGGACCGCGAGAGAGCGCGAGGCAGAGGCAGACAAAAAGGAAACCCTTACCTCGACTTTCAGCTGCTCAGTCCTTGCAAGAAAGAGGGAAACTCAAGCTTCCTTCCAAAGCCTCCACGCCCGAAAGGTGCAGGTCGAGCCCCTCCTTGGGCAGCCCAGTCTGAGCGGGCGGCGGGCGGGAAGGGTTCTCCTCTTCCTCTTCCTCCTCCTCCTCCTCACTGCCCGGCGACTTACTTACTCGCCGGGTGGGTAGGTGGGCGGGCCGGCCAGCAAGCGCCTCTCCTCCGCCACAGCCCAAGAGCGCGCGCGCGCGCGCACCCGACCGCGAGCGCTGCCCGGGTACAGCCCTGGGACTCTCGCCTTGTCAGGGCTGCGGGGCGGAGCATGAGCTGGGGTTGCTGAGTCACGGGTTGTAGCTCCGCCTCCCCCCGCCCCCGTTTGCCTCGGCCTGCTGGCGGCTCGGCTGGAGAGCGCGGAGAGCTTTTGTGCCTCTGCCGGCATCTTCCTTTGTTGTTTGAGGCGCGGAGAGAGGGGAGAAAAGGAGCGCCTCGAGCAGGGGGGAAAGAGGGCGAGGGGCAGAAGCACCTCGGAGGAGCGGAGGGGGGGGGGCGACTACATGGAGCACGGTGCTGCCGGATCCTGTGCATCTTTCAGTGGGGTTTACACCCCGGCGGTCGGGCAGGGTGCTGAGAATTTCTTGGAACCGGAGGGTGACCAACGAAGAAGTACTAGAACAAATGAATAAAGATCAAGAAATCATCAAGCACATACAAAGGAGAAATTTAGACTACTTTGGTGGCACGAAGCACAGATTGTTATAGCCCATCGTTCAAGGTAAAAATAGAAGGGGAAAGTGCAGGAGAAGGAACTTCGAAGTTCAGGAGTATTGAAGACTGGTTTGGATGCAGCAACAACATGGCGACTTGCAGCTGTGCATCCAGATTCAAGGTAGCCATGATGACATCCAGCCACCCGCAAGAGAGGAAGGACAAGAAGAATTGAGCATAAGATTGTGACTTTTAACTGATGTTTTGAATTTGCTTGCCAGGTAGAATTGCATCAGGCCATGCAATGCATTTCTAAAGGTCTTCCTCAGATGTCGGTCCCACTGGCCAGAATCCTACTGCCTTTCGTGCTCATGTAAAACAAATTCCACAAACAATTTTTCACTCCATTCTACCATCTGTTGTGCCCGCAGCCACCCACAGATCTTGTAAACCATCCCAGGCTTTGTTGTGCACCCAGCCGTGTGACAGGCAGCAAGCCAGAGGAGAAGCTCCCTTGTGCGACTGCATGTGATTTTCCCCAATAAGACTTTGGCCACTTAGTTCCAAAATTTCTTAGTGGCCAAATTTCTCCAGTAAATTGTATGCATCAAGCTGAATAATGTGTGTGTGGGTTTTTTCCAAACAAAATGGTGCTTAATTCATTGCTTCCTTCTCCCCGCAAAGAACAATCATTCCAAAAAGATATCTTGAATGATGTATGTACAGTATGTCCTGCTGAATGCAAACTTGCTGCTCTGTAAGCATGCATAGGATTGGCCTGCCCAGCCAAAGTGATTGTATGAACATTAATATACGTGAATTCTGAGTAAACGTGAATATTTTGGGATGTAGATTAACTTCTATGAATATAATCCTTGTTAAACTCAAGAAGCTTACTTTTGCTGAAACATTAATATGATAGGTTGCTCCTTTTTTTATATACCTTAAACTAAAGGGTCAGAATCATTCTCCATTAGTAACTATTGGAAGACTATCTTTTAGATGTTTACTGTTAAAATCTAACCCAGCTTTCTTGTCAACAGATGCTCGAGTCAGTTTACAGTAATTCAGAGATGCAATTATAGATGGAGATTAAAGATTAAAAGTAGAGTTCACTTCGAAAGTTAGGTTATACGAGATTTCAACAGTAAGTTATGTCTGCTATGATAAAATTCATCTATAGGTTTAAATCATATTTATCAGAGTTTTCTCTAAATTCCCCTTGAGAGATACATTCACTTTGCTTAGAAGTTAGCAAATGTCATGAGCACTTTTGGGTGAATGCTATAATAATGCTACTTTCTTTCACTACATCTGTGGAGATTAAGTCGCTGAGATCATTCTCTACATTGGATATTCCACTACCTCCAAATGGAAGGAAGATGTTTTTGTTTCAGGCATAGGTAAGAAGATCTCTGCAGCCTATGCTGGGGAAGGCAAAGAGCGGATCTGGATCTTCTGGTAGATCTTTGGGTGATTCGGAGCGGATTTCAGCAAAAATTTCTGACTTTCAATTGGTTAACAATGGTTGCAATAAAAAGATTCAGATTACGCCTCAAATTATATAGTTGATCCAAAGAAAGTTCACAAGTAGAATTTGGTTTGGAATGATTATCTACATTCAGTTATGGTACTCTAAATAAATTATTCAGTTCAACATTTGTTACTTCTGAGTGTATACCTTTGCACCAGGCTATGGATTCTGATATAAGAACTTTCTCATCAGGCAGGCTTTTCTTTAATGACTGTCTAAGTCAGGGGTCTCCAAACTTTTCAGAGCGACGATCACAACATATATGTTCCAGATGTTCGAGGGCCGAAGGAAGACACACGTGTGCATGCATGTATGCAAGCCCTCACTCACACCTGCCCGCCTGCACTCCCACACTCTCGCCTGCACACACGCACGCTGGGCTGGATAGAAAGGAAAGGCGGGCCGGACATGGTCCACGGGCCGTAGTTTGGAGACCCCTGGTCTAGGTGACAATAAACAGGATGATTTATATTTTGAGGCTTCTAAATCTGTTTTTGCAGTGTTTTTACCTAATATCTTTAATGTTATTAATTCTTCTTTAATATTTGAATAATGTACTGTTCTTAGCTTTTAATTCTATATTTTTAATGTTGTGAGCTGCCTTGCAACCTTTTTTAGGAGAAAGGTGAGGTAAAAATAAACAAACAAACAATCCTAGTGGGTATGAGGACCAAGGTTGGGGGCGTGTTTTTGTTTTTTAGTAGTGGCATGTATCTTTGAAACCTGTGTCCAGGTTTCAGTGTCACCTTATGGCATATCTTTGCCACGTTCTTTTTCAATTATTAATGTTGCTGCTGTTTTTATCGTTTACACTGGATTTTTGTTTGTATCTATAATACAGCATTTTATTACATGATTGGGGTTTTCAAATAGAAAAAAGAGTTTATATATATTGTAAAGAAGGCACTAAAGGTAACTTTTGAGGGACCCTTCAGGTAAAATGCTTCTGAGACTTTAGTAGTATGCTAAATTTCAAGAACAATGTGTAAATACAAAAGTACACATACAATAAGAAACTGATCCATGTTAGTTCTGTGAACTTAGGTGAGGGGGTAGTGCATTTCCGTTTTAAATGTAAACAAGCAATGGTCATTCTTACAAACTGTTCTTGCCATTTAGTTCCTATTCTGAGAAACATTTTACTTCTGTGCACATTGCAATTCACAAACATAACAGCAACATGTGCCCATTACAGTTTCCCCCCCCCCATCTCTTCTTGTATTTGTACATATCCAGTTGCCATACTGAAATACAACCCTGTAAATGTTTGCCTTTTCAAATCAGTCATTCCTGTTGCAAGTCAGTCATTCCTGTGACACCACAAAAGGTGAGATGCTCTGTTGCAGGAACATAATGTACTGTTTCTCAACTTGACTATGGATTTTAGTAGCACAAATGTTGTTGTTTTTCAGTTATTTAACACAGCAGCATGTAAGGACCCAAGGCACATTGTGGAATGTATTAAGCTTGTGTCCTATGTATTGTCAAGCCATTCCCGACTTAGGATGACCCTAATATGGTTTCTGTAGCATGTGAGATGCTGAAGGGGTGGTTCACCATTGCCAGCCTGAGTGAGTTTCAATGGCCAAGCAGTTTCCTGAGTCCCATTTGCTACACTACACTGGCTCTCAAGCTTACTTGGAAGAAGTAATGAAGAGCACAGAAACTCCATATGCAGACCACAACAGTGAAAGAGATACTGTGCCACTACACTGGCATTGAAGCTTCCCTTTCAAGAAGGGAAAGACAGACCTCCCAACAATGCACCACAGAACAAAGACAATGGCCATACCTCCAACATCCATGGAGGCACCACTAATCCGGGGCTCCTGTCAGGGTGACAGTCCCATGTCAATCCAACAAAGTGCACTGTCATCTGTCAAGACATACCCTCAGGACAGCCTCTACACTCTTGCACCAGCATAAAACAAGGTAAACCTTTTGCTATATTGGGGTTTTTAAATTCTTTCCTTGGCTGATGTGTTTCCCTGTAAAAAAACAAAAATCTAAATATACATTCCTGCTGTACCTCTGAAATTAAACATCATTCCAAATGCTCTCATTATGGATGCTTCCAGATGGATAGCTCGTGCCACTGCTGATCAAAAAGCAGCTTTTCCACCATTCCTTCCTGCCCCCATCCCACTGGATTTATAAGATCAGAAAATAGAAGGAAGAAATTGTAAGGAAATACGGGATAGTTACAATTATGTAAAAGTATATAAAATTGTATATTTGAGGCACTATCAACACTATCACTATGTCACTCAGTGACTCAGAATTAATTATTTTTCACAGTCACTAAGGCTTAATGAAGTCACATTACAGCTTTAACAGAAAGAAATAACCTGACCTAATTTGTGATATGACCTTAACCTTTTAGTTGCTTTTATAGTTACAAGTGTAATTTAAAATAACTAAAAGATAAGTATTCTCATTACAAGAACAAGAAATAAGAAAAGAAACAGATACTTGTACCAAAAATGTAACTATGATGATAATTACTTGGGGAGAAACAAACAATGCTGTGTGGTCCTTAGACAAGACTGTTTCTTAAAAGTGAGTTTAAAAATGCAAGTTGCAAACACACATCAGGAATGTAGATTTCAAACTACTCGGGTGGCCCAGAGGCCATCGATTGGACATGTGACCTGAACATCTGCCAATAATTTTTGGACTTTTTAGAATATTGGTGCACAGCCTGATGAAGACTAGTTTCGGTCAAAATCTAACTTTAAAAAAAATGTAGTGGTCCAATAAAGCTGTCACCTGCTCTTGTTTTTTTTTTTAATTACTTGGGGGTCACCTTAAAACCAAGATTTTAACTCATTATTTTTCCAGGTTCTGAACATCACTTGGAAGCTTTCTTTCCAAATTCGTTTTCTTTTATCTGCTTTTTGTTCAACAAGCTTGTATTTTTCACAAAGGCATCCACATTTCAAAAGAGTTAGTGCTCTCTTTATATTCTCCAAGGCTCAGTTCCTGACCAAACACATCACAGTCAAGGAATGTGGTGAATTATGTATCTTCAGTCTAAAAGCACCATCTCTTTGGCTGCTGTATCCTCATTATAAAACCTGATCTAATGCAGCATGCCTCATATAATTATATACTATTACAATTGAAAACATGGCCTCCCCAATGAGCATGAGTAAAATAAAGTACTTGTAAGTAAGGGAAGCTCTTCCAACTCAAGATCACATGTGTTGTCTGCTGGAACAATGCATCATTACTGTTACAAGTAATGTGATTCTACCGTGTCATGGCAGAAATCTAAAACTAGGGCAGAACATAAATGAAAAATTCCTGCTGTCAGAAATCAAACATTCAAAAAATTGATTAATACATGTATTTCCTTGAAAAGAAATGCAAAAAGCATGTTTCCCTCATTGATAATTTCCTACAAAAAGACAGCAGACAAATGTATTCTCTGGCAGCAAGAAGCGGGAGTTACCTGACATGATATAACAATGACAACAACTATGCTTAACAATGTGTTTAATTTATGAAAATAGACTGCTTCACTGTAATCATTTAATCTATTGCATTTTTGACTGCTCAATAATCAGAATTCTCTGGACAGAGTACATATTATTGTAGGCTTTAGAAAGTTACATCCTCTGCTTGACGTCATCGCAGGTCAGATGCTGGGATTTACAGAGAATCTTGGATGTGAAGAAGAGATTAAACTATGTCATTTGAAAGGGAAAGGGCATTGGGCCATTCTATTACGCAGTTACAGAAAAAGAGGACACGATATTTCATTTTCTTCTGCTACATCATTGAGAAAGTCAGCAAATGAAATGACATCTCAAGGCATGCTTGCATCCTGATTTTAGTTACAGTTAAGACTAAGTAGCATCCATTAGAAGGAAAGTGTTTCGCATATTCAAATAAATAAATAATACATTATTCTTTCAGCCCTGTAGACTACTAATGCAGCTTGCTGAAGCATGGTTTAAGCTTCTTAAATTCATCTACATTAAAATGAAATGCAGAGGGAGGTTGTCCACTGGATGCAGATAATTGCTACTAACAAAAAAAAAGCCTGCCATCAGCACTATGGTTTGTGGGAATTTAATTAGCTAATGTGCTGATTTAGTAAGATATTGCAGACATACTGTAGATGTAAATGTATATATTCTTAAAGTTTCAGGTAAATTTATGTGATAATTTTGGCTGGCCTTTTAAGATCATTGAATCAGAACTATTGAGTTGAAAGGGAGTCCCAGGGTCATCTAGTTGAACCTCCTTCCCACCAATGCTGGAAATCCCACCTATAGCATCCCCAGCAGATGATCATCTAGTTTGTTTAAAAATCTCCAATGAAAGAGTCTGCCACCTTCCAATGTATTTTGTTCCACTCTTCCACAGCTCCTAAATGCCAGAAAGCTCCTCCTAATGTCCAGCTGAAATCTCTTTTCTTATCATTTGAATCAATTGGTTTGAGTCCCACTCTCTGGAGCTGATGAAGCTTTTCTTTGGATGTTCTAGTGTGTTTGTTCTGTTTGTACTCCTTCCTCAAAGCGCTTCAAGGCAGGAGAATATTGGGTTCCTCCTATGGGGTGGGTTGGTCTTGATTGACCAAGAAGACAACTCAGTGAGCCTCATAACTGAGGAGAATCTGATTCCAGGTTTCCCCAAACAATGTAATTATTTCAAGCTCTGATTCCATTCCAAATCTACTCATTGCTTTGGTCTTTTTAAAAGCTCATAAGGTTCGTTATGCAACTTATACTATCCTGATTTGGCCTATATTACTTTCATATTGTGTTTATGGCTGTGGCCAAAAAAGATTGAGAATTGCCTGATCTAGAAGACCTTGTAGCCTCACTCAGATGGTACAATAAATGGAAAAATCCAGACCAGCCGCACACAGATTGTAACCTATGAAGATTTAATGCAGCTGATCAGCCATGTATGGCAGGACTTGAGAATGAAAAATGCTCTTGTTGTCGCTGCCTGACCTGAACTTTCAACAATGATAAGTTTGTCAGGCACCTAGAAAGCCACTATCCATGGTTTAAATACAATGTTCAGCTTGGTAGGTCTGAGCAGGGCTAGAATAAACATCTTAAGGACAGCATATTGTAGAATCCCCTTGCCTGAAAATCTTCCAGAAAAGTCTGGATGTGCTCAGCTATAGGATATCTGGTCTTAAGCATCTGGTCTAAAAATGATCTGTCAGTTCCTTCCAACTCCGTGACTTCTATAAATCCAACAACAGTCAATATGTTCCATGTTTGCATACTTTTATGATGAAAGTCACTCAGTGGGCCATAAAAAGAACCACACAGAGCAGTCTTTTGGTCACAGCGGAAAACCTTTCTTTCATAGGAGTAATGTATACATCTCCACTAGTCACAAAGTGAAATGGGGGTGGGTGGGGGGACTCCCAGTCTGCTTTTCCTGGAAGGCCTGTTATCACTTGTGTCCTTTGCTGGGGGGAAAAAAACACCTTCAATCATAAATTAATGTAAAACACAGAAAAAGCCTGCTCTGAATACAAAGGTTCAAAAAGGCCTATCTGACTATCAACAGCATGGGTACAATACTATACACATTCACCTGAGAGTAAGCCCCATTAAACTCTGTAACATTTACTTCTGAGTGGTTGTGCATAGGTTTGCATTGTAATTTTCAAACTGTGTGCCAGGAAACTATGAGTTTTCCCAGGGGTTTTACTTGAGCTCTCAGTGAATAGATCATTAGTAGACTAACTGTCCTGGAATCCAACTTGCTCAACATGACAGATCTTCCATTGTGATGTGTAGCATTAAGAACTGTCAAGTACACTTTAGCATATAACTTTGACTCAGAAAGTATAAGAGTGAGAACCAACAAGCCTGGACTATGAACTGAACAAGCCATCTTAAACGATGCCCCATAATCAGGTAAATGGAAGAGGGGACAGTCCTTGACTTGTTGTGAGATGGCTCCCCAGTACTACTATATTTGAAAAGCACTTGCGTCAAAGAACTGTTTATGTGCCAAAATACAGGAATTGTTTGGATAGGAATATTTGTGTCATTTTAATGTTATGTTTGAAAACTTATCATCATCAGATAAATTCACTGGATGAATTCAGGGCTAGCCTAAGAACTAGGGAGAGTGAGCATCAAGTGACAGATGCTGAGGAGGAGCAGATGCAGCATCCCAAACATTCCTTGGCCTCTTCCACCTGAAAGATAAAGTTGTGTGTGTCCCATCACCTGATCTGCACCTGAAACTAGCCTGCTGTCCTCAGATATACTGGTGAACACTTTCCCGCCACAAAGGCTGAAGTACAATTCAACTGCCAATTCAGTTTGTTTCTCTACAGCAGTGGTTCTAAAACTTGGGTCCACATATGTTCTTGGACTACAACACCCAGAAATCCTGGCCTGCACAACAGGTGGTGAAGGCTTCTGGGAGTTTCAGTTCAAGAGGGACCCAAGCTTGGGAACCGCTGCTCTACATGGAATGAAGCAGAGCAGAATGGCAGCACCATTTCTTATTTGCCTCAGGTAGCAAAACATCTTGGGCTAGCCCCAAATGGAAATCCCCTTGCCTGGATAATACATACAACAACCATCAAGAAAACATTTCATGAAATCCATGGATATTACTTTATAGAAGGAAAAGCTCCAGCTAAATGTAGTAGAGGAACATTATAAATATGTGTGTAAACCAGAAGCCTCTATAAACCTGCAGAAAATAAGGAGAGGCCTACTTAATCAGATCAAAACTCCACTGAGTTGAAAGCTTGTTTCCTTCACTGGCCAACAAGGTGCCTCTGAGAAGCCCACACACGGGAAGAGCATGAAGATGAAGGTCTTGTCCCGTTGTTCCTCATCAACAGCTGATAATCCACTGCAAAAGAGCTCTGGACATTCCATGTGGCCATAATGACTAGCAGCCTGTCAATAGACCTATCCTACATGAATTTATTTAACCCCTTTTTAGCAGGGCTTGTATATTTTTCAGAAGTGAATTCTGTATGTTAATCGGGCACTGTACAAAGAAATTCTTTGTCTGGCATCCTGAACCTCCTGCCAAATAGTCCCAATTCTGAATATTAGAGGGGAAAAACCTTTCTCTTGTACAACCTGCTTTTGGCCTGATTTTACCAAAAACAAAAACAAAATAATTGCTGAGTCACATATATTCTGAACTGAAAAGCCTCAAACATGCTGAACCTTTCTCATAAAAGGAAAGGTTATGTAGCCTCCCTGCCTGAATCTTTTCCTGTTCTACAGTATTTTGAAATAGAGCAATCAGAATTGTAATATACACTATAGATTGGATACAGATTCAGGTATACTTGGAATATATCCATTGAAATCACTGGAAGTTAAGCTAGTTGCAACTAACTGTAATTCATTTCATTTAAGAAGTCTGGCTATAGATCAATATTCATCTCGTCATTATTTATTATTTCAAATTGCATACTGCCCCATTAGTGAGAACACTGTGCAGTTCACAAAATGTCAATCATCATTAAAATTAACAATACAAAATTATAGTATACAATAAATACAATGAAACCCTGTCACTAACTAAAAACCTGCGGTTCAATAGAATTGAAAAATTCAAAGTCAATTCAGGCATCTCAGGTCAGTGTTAGAAGCACTAATAAAAGGTTGCTTTATAAAATTCTGGTTTTATTAATTTCCTTAAAACAGAGGATCCAGAGGGAAGGTGCCATGACAGAGAAAGCACAATTCCTGGTGTCAGGGTTTTTTTTTTGGTTTGGTTTTGCCTCCTTGGGTGTCACAATGTTTAACATCAAGTACTGCAAGGAGCAGGTGGGATGGGTCGCTGTTTTGCGGGAGAGGTGTTGCGACTGTGTTCCTTTATAGATTCAAACAACAGCATTACAACAGTAGTAGAATTATTTTAGTACCTACCCTAATGATTCCTAGCATGAAAGTCACCTTTTTCAGAGCTGCTTCACAGTGGTTCAGTGTTTCTTTTGTGAAAAATAGTAGGGAGTGAATCTGTGGAAGGGATTTCCTTGCTTTTGAAGTTATTGCTTCACCCATAAGTTTTTGCCTCTCCCTTTTAGGGAATGTCTCAGATTTTTAGCATAGGAACATATAGATACAATGAACAAGGTGAACCCTCACAAACGGTTATATTTTAATGTGAGCTTTCATGGACAAGGCCACTTTTGCAGACATGAGAGATATAACATATTTGCCAGAGGGATAACATATTTGCCATGTTATATCTCTCATGTCTGAAGAAGTGGACTTGTCCGTGAAAGCTCACATTAAAATAACAGTTAATCTTTAAGGTGCCACCAAATTTTTGTCTTTTCTTATTTGTTATTTTCTTTTTTCTTTTTCTTTCTTTTTTTTAACCTATAATGCTTGCACAGACTAACATGGTTATCTCTTCGACAACTACAACCAATAAACAGAGTAATTAACCACAGTGCAACCCTTTAAATTCACTTTACGAAACAGAGCAACATTTCCCAACAAGTCCTTTGATGTCTGAAGAACATAGAAAACTGACTTGCCATTTAATATAGACCCTGCATACTACCTATTACTATACCCATAAATCTGTTCCTCACAAGTATGCCTCTAGAAAACACATTCCAGGGTCAAACATGTTCCACCAAAAGGCAGTCCTATCCAAGGGCATGTGTGTAAAAACAGGGATGTTGTCAAGTCTTTGGGTCCGAGTCCCAAGTCTGAGTCTTTGGTCCCAAGTCCAGAGTCCCAAGTCCAAGTCCTTATTAAAACAAGCTCTTTTCTTCAGAAAAAGGGGATGGGTGGGTTGCTTCTGAGTCGCAAGTCCAAGTCCTTGATAAAATTTAAAGAAAACTAAAGTGAGTCCAAGTCAAGTCACTGATGTGACTTATGTCTGACTTGATAGCAAGTTCCACTACTCGAGTCCCCATCCCTGGTAGAAAACCACAACGCTTACTTCAGAATTACCATTCTTCACTGCACACTTGGGTAAAACAGAAAAATGTCTAACTTTCAGACAATGACAGTTAATAATAAAGTAGCTATAATAGAAAGATTGCCAAAAAGAAAAAAACACAGGCTCCACCCTTTGTTTCTAAAGAGGGGACAACATGGAAAGCTCTCCTTGCTAAATAATCAGGGGAGGGGGGAATACACTTCTTACTTACCTCTAGTTCCCTCCAGTGTGAAAAGTGTCCATTTATTTCTGTTAAGTTTAGCCAGATACTAATCCATAACAAGACATCATATTCTATTACTGCTAAATTTAAGCAGTAGCCTTTGCTGAGGGACATTTTCAAGAAGCTTCTTGGATGCTCCTGTCTACTGATTGAAGAAACACTCAGTGTATTCTGGTGTGTCTTTAAGTATTTGGGAAGAAGGGGCAAAATCACTCTGCTTTCCAGTTCTGAACACAAGGAATTAGGCTTGGAGTGATCCCAATAAGATTTTTATTCTTGAAGTAACTGACCGTATTTACAGGAGAGTGGAGTCCAGGCATTATCAACTTCTATTTGTTATGGCTCCCTATGTTTTTTCTATTGGTTCTTCCATTCTTTCATACTAAAGAAAGTCTCTTAAGGAATGAAAGGCAGAATGTGTTCCATAATCTTTTTTTAAAAAAATTGATAATGCTAGGAGCCCTCTATCTGGATGGACCTTGGACAAGGCCTGGCATATGCCTGACACAGAAACATCATAATGTTAAGACCACTCCATCACACAGGCATTTGCACTACATAGGCATCCAGTCAGCTATGCGTGTGCCTGCAAACTTCTAGTAGTGGTTCTCAAACTTGGGTCCCCAGATGTTCTTGGTCTGTGACTCCCAGAAATCCTGGCCAGCACAGCAAGTGGCGAAGGGTTCTGGGAATTGCAGTCCAAGAACATCTAGGGACCCCAGTTTGAGAACCACTGTTCTAGAGGAACCCCACTCTGAACCAAGCGGTACTCAAATAAAATTGGACACAATGTCTATAATTGAAGCAGTGCTTTTTCCAGCTACTTCGAGCAAGAAAATCAGCTTGGGGGTATCTGTATGCAACTTGCTTCACCATAGGAATTCTTCATGTAGATCAATGCATGCTGATGGCTATAAACTTCATTTACATAAGGAAAAAAGTAAATAACTCTTTAAAACAGTCCTCACCTATACAGCAGTATGTGTGTGTGTATGTCCATCTCAAAGATTATTATTCCAGAATTTAAAGATTTACTTCAAAGTTTCAACAATGCAGTGGTGTGTGTGTGTGTGTGTGTGTGTGTGTGTTCTACAGACCACACATATCACAAGCAAATGCCTAAAAATAGCTGCAGTATAAAATCTACTGATGTGATTCAATTGCAGGAAACAGGATGCAACACTCAGATTTGGGAATTCAGGAGGGCCTGTCACAGATCATGGGAATGTGCTGAAATGGAAGGAAAAATGGGAGAGGGGAAAGGGTGGAAGCAGAGGTATTTTGTACATCTGCAAGGCAGCAGCATTCCCAACAGAGTGGGAGAGTTACGAAAAGGACGGCAGAGCCACCACCAACTCTGTAATAAACTTGCCAGGATTTCTAGGGCGTGGGAAGATAAGAAAATAAACGGAGCTCTAAACATTGTTGAAACTTTGATGTGAAAACATTTAGAAGAATTGTGGAATAACATTTAAGATGAGCTCTCACAGACTTGTCATCCTCAACAATCAAAAGCAGTTTAAGGGTGGGGTGGGGTGAAGGGAAAAATAGGCCACTGATGCATGTATGTGACACTGAAGTACATTAGAATACATATATTTAAAATTGCATGTGGGATTCTTTCTTCCTGGTCTATTATTCTCCAAAGGACCTGTATATTTTCCCCTTTCTGGCTCACAAAACCCTTGGGAATCAGGGAGATTTGGATCAGGGCCATGGTGCAGAGGGATAGATGTAAACTCTCTTCTTTCCTAGACTGAAGCCCCAAAGGGCTGCTTTTAACAAGAGAAAACGATGGTAGAAAATAGTCATGGATTTCTAATACCATGTGTAATGTGACCCAGTCAAGGTTTAGAAACAGTTTGTCATATATGAATCAGCACTCTGGTGTGCACAAAAGGTTGTGTGTGACTCTTACACACAAGGGTGGAGCAAGGGGGAGATGGAAAACCCAGCCACCCAATACCACTGGTGCAACTTCATAAGCCCCAAGTACTACTCTATCAACAAAGCTGTGTGTATCTGAAACTCATGCACTGGGAACAGAATGCAGCCTCCTGAGAATTTCAGAAAGTAATTTCTATGCCCTTCCACCTGCTAGGACTGATTTCCTGTGGAATATGAGCTGGTGGGGCCTGTTGAAAATACAGAGGAATTCCTGGAGTCAGGGAAATCGAAGGGTTGTTTTAGAAGACAGAGCACAGGGCTTTCATTCTCTGCATAGCTTCTTCCCCCATCCCACATCCAGCAGAACTGAAATAGTAAATTATGCAAAATAAGTAATGGCCCTGGGAAGAGGAAAGATCCAAGTAACAAACTGGAAGATTTAATTGAACTTAGAGTTATCGTCCTCTAAGAATAATCTGTTTCTTTTTAAAAATTATAAAAAGGATGCAGGATTGTCCTATTCTGCTTTCCTTTCTTCTCTTCTCGGTCTCTAAGGCCAGAAACAGAGCTTAGAGATAGCTCATGGCTGGAAGAGGGAAATTCTTAACCAGGCCCTACAATAAAGGGGGCTAGCAGAACCATTTGACCTGGGGCTCAGCTCTCGGGGGGGGGGGGTTATCTTAGCCAAAAGAAAAAAAACTAAACAGAATTCTACTGTAATGCATTCTACGAATTGGAAAAAATTATGCCATTCTTTGCATTAAAATATTTTACCTCTCTTTCCAAATAATTGAGGTGGCCTCAGCTGTCATCCAAGCTTTTGGAGGGCCTGTTCTTAACCAATGTGAGAGAGTGAATGTCACAGCAGCAGCCCCCCCCCCCTTTTCACCAAAGCAAGATTAGCTTGCTTTGTTTGGTGACTGGTCTTCAGGACTTAAGCACAGAACTCCTCTGAAGGCTGATTTTACAAACATGAAAAGATGTCTCACTCACCTGTCTGCAACTTAACATGCTTTCAGCTCTAATTATAGGCAATCTCTAACATAGATTCCTGTCCACACACACACACTTTACTTGAGTGAACTATAATTCCCAGAATCCTCAGGCAGCTTAGACCCTGTCCACACTTGGCTAGAGATTGTGAGAGTTGGAGCCCAAATAAGTAACTTTTCCAAGCTCTGTGGCACACCCCCTTTGCTAGTATAGAGATGGATATGCTAACAGTTAAATGTATAATTTGTATTCCTCACACAATCAGGCTACCTGACTTCCAAATTTTATTTTATTTCAATTATTTGAGGACAAAATTTAGTAACAACATATAACTTAACAGCATGTCTCACATATGTAGTGCATTGGAAGGATCATGTAACCAGAGGAAGTTCTCAGGTATACTCTTCAAGCTTCAGAGCAAATTTACCTCTCAGCACCACAGATGCCTTGCACTATTTTTCACAACTGGGAACTTGTTTGTCACCAAACATTTTGGGAGCAGCACTGGGGTACAACAATACAATTTTCTTTATTCATAATCACAATAAATATACTGCTATTCATGTACCTTGTGCTTTACAAATAATTCTCATTACTTGTAAACCATAGAGCAGAAGAACAACCTACCCCAAGGGACTTACAATGTAGAAAGCTGAAGCTTTTTGCAGCATGGAGATAAAAAACACAACCATCTACCAATATTTGTGCTTCAGGTTGCAGTCAAAGACACAGCTGCCGCAGCCAGTTGAAAACTGTCATTTTTACCATGGACTTGGAAACTAAACATACCCTGCCAAAGGAAAAAGTCAAAAACTATGCTCTAGGTCTCATTTTGCTGCCTGGGGAGAAAGGTGGATCCCATGCTTGAACAGCTGGAGACCACAGTCTTAAAGAGCACTGGACGTCAAGGCTATGACAGGTTCCTTTCCCTCTTTTATGCAATGCTGGTGTTTACTCTGGCACAGCTGTATATCACAGCTCATTCTTCATGTCTTCCTGCACTCCTTGCTCCCAGTAGAGTTTCCAGAACAAAGATCTAATTGATGAGGGGGAGGGGCTTGCCTTGAACAACTAAAAAGTTCTTATCACAGAGCAAGGGGCCCATAGTTGTTAAGAGTCAGATGTGCAACTGAAGCAGAAAAAGAATACTGTATGATGCACTGCACTGCCCCCATGTCCTCAAACTATCTCAACTGTTGAATGGTACCATAGCAGTGTCCTTAGCATCAAAGAATCTGGGAAATCTCCATTTCACAGATCTTCCAGTAGCAAGGAGGCTGCTTCTGCAAAGTTATAGACATGAGGCAGGCCCTTCACAGCATCACCTCATTACTTCTACTGTCATTGTATTCATCTGGGGAAAGAAAAGTAAGTGGCTAGGAAGGTCTGGTTGAAATCAAATCACAATACTAATCAGGACCAAACTTAGAAGGATTTGGATTCACTTCACAAGAGTGAAACTGTTCAACTATTCCCAGTTTTGACTTGCTGCTCATCACTCACTATATCTTCCACTCATATACACCCCACCCACACCTACACACAACCACCTTCTTCTTAATAGTGAATGCACTTGAACAGCAGCCACTGCTGGTTTAGTGAACAGACAATTCTAACAACCACTCTATTACAGAGTGGATGGAGGTCTTCTTTAAACAAAATTGGGGTGCAAATTCAGGTTGATATGTTTCGGCTGGGCAGTATTTCCAACAATCCAGGATTTACTGTATTCCAGTGTGAATTCCAGGCTTATTCCAGAAATAGCATGGGCTGGGTATTGTGACACCTAGGGTGTTCCTGGCTTGTTTCTCTAGCATTTATTGTGTTCAACCTGTAGTAGAGAAGCACATATATATGTGCACACAAAAGGATGAATGTGCATAATTTTGAGTACATATGGGATTGAGCACTATTAAAAACAAATCAGACAACTCATCTACGCACAAAGGAAAGCATAAGGCTGTGAAGCTGATCCATTTCACTCAAGAATCAAGCAATGAAACTGCAGGTGGTGTATGCAATTCAGGTTGTTATGCACAGAGTGAGTAACTCTTTTAGTCTGATGGTGAATCGTTGGAGCAATGTGCCAAGAAATGTGGAATTTAAACCACAGTTGAGATACTGACTGTGGCGATCACCCTGCTTTGGCTCATGAGGGAGGTTGTTTGCATACACCAATAGGAGCTGTTGGGAGGCGGAGCCAGAGAAACCAGAAGGGAGGGGTGAGTCAGATAAGAGAAGTTTAGTGAGTTAGTTCAGTCAGACAGAGATAAGGAAGAGATAGAGAAGAGAGAGGTTTGAAGAGAAGGTTTGGGTTTTGAGGCAGAGAGAAAGTTTAAAGAGTGAATAGTGAGATGGTTATCGGTATTAGTTAAGATAGAAGAAGTTAAAGAAAAATACTGAACGCTTTATGTAACTTTAAGAATGTGCTTAAGAATTATTCATGAAAAAACTTGTAATCAATAAACCTGTTTTACTTCAAAGTTAAGTACTGAATGGACCTCAGTCTTTCATAGGAAACATAGTTGGTAAAGAGATCAACTGGTGGCAGCGTGGTAAAGGGCGTTTTGGGATACTCCGTGAGCTCATTGTTTGGTGAAACAAGAAGGGGCCACGTGGGTAAACGTCACACTGATTTACTTGGCCAATTCAGTAGCCCTGTTCAGGCATTATGCCTGAAAGTATGTGAACAGAACAGGTGGTGGGGAATCTAAGGATGTCTGTCCCCATGTCCCCAACCTATCCAGACGTCATGCGGGTATTTGTGTGTTTAGCATGAAGGACTGCAGTGGAGCCTGTAATGTTGTTCAGCACATAAGGCAGGTCTTCAAACCATGGGTGCTGTGTAAGCACATTTTGCTCTGCAGGCTTAACAGGATCTTTTGCAATCTTTGCACTAAACACATGAAGGTCTGGGTGACATCCAGGTGGGATTAGGATATGAGAGTAGGGCTTACATGCACACCCCATTTCCCATCATGATATGAGTGCTTCATACTTTCACCTGGATAGGGCTAGTCTCTCTCAGCCTCTTTCCATTTTCTGCAAGGCAGGCATGGGAATGCTGTCATATCTTACAGTAGGTATAGGAGATATGCTGACCTCCAGACACTGATCACAGCAATCTACTTCATATATAACTAAAGACTACATATAATTATGTCCTAGCAAAGTCTCTTGTAAAGTGAGTCAGAGTTCTTTTCTGGGTGCAGATTTAAACCAGTGGTTCCCAACCTTACATCCCCAAATGTTCTTGGACTGCAACTCCCAGAAGCCTTCACCACTAGCTGTGCTGACATGGACTTCTAGGAGTTGCAGTCCAATAACTTCTGTGGACTCAAAGTTGGGAACCACTGTTCTAAACTATATTGATGATGGGTCAGGGCAAAAAACTCTAGAGAGGGCATTCTACAGACTGGACATTGCAACAGGAAAAAGCAGAGCTCGGAGAAGGTTTTTTGGACAAACTAAATAGTGGACTGGACTTTGTCATACTTGGGATCATTTCTGGTCAGCTATGTACTTTGCATTTGTCACTAGTTCTCAAATATGAGAGCCAATCTGCACAAGATGTTGGACATTTTGTTATTAAACCTCCTGTCTCTTTACTTAAAAAACAAAAACAAAAACAAAAACAAACCCACCCCAGTTGAAGGGGACCAACCAATATTGAGTCCTTCGAACTGGGGGAAATGTTTAAAAACATGATTCTCTGGACTATTCTTCCCATTAAAATCCCCTTCCATCTCTTCCACTGCTGTTATTTACTTTATCAAGGAAAAAAATACATATTTGGGTGAACTGATTTATACAGAGAAAACACTACAGTGGTGGTAGGAATTAACTTTCATTCCATGGCTGTTCTGTAGAGTTACCTGTATGTACTTAAACTATAGAATTTAGAGCCACAAGAGATTATAATATTGGCAGTGTGTAGAAATTGTTCACTGGAAGGACAGATCCTGAAGTTGAGGTTCCAATACTTTGGCCATCTCATGAGAAGAGAAGACTCCCTGGAAAAGACCCTGATGTTGGGAAGGTGTGAAGGCAAGAGGAGAAGGGGACGACAGAGAACGAGATGGATAGACAGTGTCATTGAAGTGACCAACATGAATTTGACCCAACTCCAGGAGGCAGTGGAAGACAGGAGTGCCTGGCGTGCTCTGGTCCATGGGGTCACGAAGAGTTGGACACGACTTAACGACTAAACAACAAAAGAAACTGTTAGCTTAAAACCTCCAGCTATGCAGTGGAGAAAAATCCAGACAGAGCAGATTAATACAATTACAAATATCCCTGAAATATATCACCCTTATTGTTAGTTAGCTTCACCTCAACTGGCAGTATAGTCTCAATAGATTCATTCTGAGATTCTGGTGTTGAGAAAGAATAAAAAATGTTTCTATTTTACTCACAAATTTTCATATATGTCAGAATAACAAACAAAACAAAACATATTCACTTGTTACGTAGCATGAACTCTTAACTGGTTAACTTCATTATTTGATTAACTGACTGCTTACATAAACACTTCACTCAGACTCTAACTGCTGATTCCATAACTGTCAAACTCTAACACTTACAGAACACTAACATAACCTAACTAACTCTATTTGACACACAACTTTGACTGAATAAAAAAGGCAGGCAAAGGAATCTGAGGTAGAGAAGGAACAATTGGCTGTTACTGTGTGATTGAGGTTCAACCTCAAAGTCCCTGCCATCCAGGCATCATAGGTAAGTTGCTGAAATCCAACAGATAAGGGCCACAAACCTGAACAGGGATTTTTAAAAAATGGAACATAGGACTACCGATAACTTTTACTCATGGTAGCCTTATTATCCCCAGTATCAGAGGCACTTTGTTTCAGAATAGCCATTGCTGGGGAATATAAGCTATAGGATGCTATTGATACCAGGATTTGTTTGTTTGTTTGTTTTATAAGCTGCCTTTCTTCCAATAAGGGGATCCAAGGTGGCTCACAATATTAAAAAGAATAGAATTTAAAACAGAGTAAGTTGAACATTAAAAAAACAATAAAACTATACACAAATTAAAATACAATTGAATAATTAAAAGCAAGTAAACATTAACAACTATCTTAACTTTAAAAAGGCATTCAGGGACTCAATAATGATTCTTAAACACTTGCCTGAAGAGATAGGTCTTCTGCTGTCAGCAGAAGGATAAAAGGGAGGGGGCCAGCTTGATCTCCTGAGAGAAAGCATTCCATAGAGGGCTGCCACAGAGAAGGCCCTCTCCCGTGTCCCCATCAGCTGTGCCTGCGCTGGCAATGGGACCAAGAGGAGGGCCTCCTCTGATGATCTTAAATGCCGAGAAGGCTCATATGGGGAGATACGGTCCTTCAGGTAGCCTGGACCCAAGCTGTGTAGGGCTTTATAGGTAATGGGCAGCACTTTGCTTGTCGAGTTCCCACAAGTATTTGGTTTGCCATTATGGAGAACAGAATGCTGAACATGGTCTGATCCAAGTAGCCCTCAATTTCTCATATTAAAGAAACCCTGGATAATAAAAATTGGTCTCCATGTGAACAATTTGATAAGATTTGTATAAAAAGAAAAATGACTGTAAACAAGGAAGCCATAGGCAGGGACCACACCCATTTAGAGACGGAGTAGGATTGCCACAACAGGATAGCATGGATTTAATTTCTGTTCTACAATGAGATCTCTGAGCTATAACACATCTTAAATTAGAACTATCATCCTGATTTTTAAAATAAAAAGCATATTAGCTATAAAAATAAATGTCTGGTCTAAATAAAAACCAGGAATTTAAATAAAAAAATTGGTTTCCTCCGTCCTTGTATCTCATCTGCTTTGCATCAGAGCAGAGATCAGGATGTTTTGGGCTCTGGCCACAGAGCTTCCAGTGTGGGGAATTATTTATTACGCAACTAATCTGTGTACACTTAGAACAGGACTGTGCCTCTAGTTCACTGCATTTTAGATTAAGATGGGAGTTCATCAGTGGTAGAGCATGTCGTTTCAATACACAAGGGAGGGAAAACAGGAGTGGCAGCTGGCAGGTAACACAGACCAACTCAGCTATCTGCTCCACCTTCAGGTTCCCCTCCAACCCCATACAGTCTTTACTGCCAGCTACCTTGTAGGAAGGATATTTGGAGAGAAAGGGAGGCGGGGAAAGGGAGAGTTTGCTACAGCTAGATAGCCCCCTCTTCCCACAGAGCCATTAATATCAACGACCACATGGGAACAATCCTTACAAGTGTTATCTATTAACATTGTTTGTTGCATTTTATTAATAGATCTCTGTTATCTTTAAGATGCCTTGGTCAGGTTTGTAAACTAAATATAATATAAATAATTGGATATAAACAACAGTAAACAACAACAACATCTTCTAGAAATACAAAGATTCTATCTGCCACAGATGCAGTTAAAGCAGCTCAAGTTCAATGCTGGGAAATACCCTTCATGCAGACATTGGAGATCTATAGCTTGAGCATACTGTACTGAGTGAGATGGACTAACTCAGTATCATTCCAAAATCCATCACACCTTGAGTAAAGGCATTACACTAATATCGATTTTGGAAATTTCCTTAGAGTCAACAGTGCTGCTTTTGCTTCTTCTAATTCAGTATCCAGCAACTACAAAAGTTCAAGGCATGGATGTTCTGTGGATGAAAAGCCAGGCTCCATCATGGGCCACAGCTGAAACTCCGAAAGAAGTCAATGTAATGAAGGTAAGGATGCACACATTATATAAGTAACGCTCCAGGGATCTGCATATTAAATGATGAATGTTTGTCTTTTCCAAAGGATATGCCCCAAGCTGCTTGAGTCCCAAGTTATCAATCATTATCACAGCTACAAAGCGTTCATTGCCTGGCATGTACTTCATTAACTGGTTACAGGATGTTCTCTCCAGCAAAGAAGATGATGATGTTGAGTCATACTTGAAGCCTCTGGAGATTGGTCCAGCCATTTAAATTAAGAGTGACTATCAGAGATGCATTATAATCTAACAATTTCGGCTGTGATAATGGGTTGTACATTAGGACTACATTGTTACCTAATGAAACTGCACAGCTTAGAAGAAGTTATTTTTCTGGACTACAATTGAGAGAATGCCCCTGCCACTCATCCTAGTTTTCAGGGGGTCTGAGCAAAAGCATTTTGCTATCTGCAGTTAGCGTTGCCAGTATGGTACCACTATGTCAAATGCACCAAGCAGCTAGGGATGGGGTCCTGCCACATGTTTGAAAATCCTCATCCCCCCAACCATTTTAGACCAGAAGTACAAGGAAGGGATGTGGTGGCGCTGCGGGTTAAATTGCAGAAGCCTCTGTGCTGCAGGGTCGGAAGACCAGCAGTCGTAAGATCGAATCCACGCGACGGAGTAAGCTCCCGTCGCTTGTCCCAGCTCCTGCCAACCTAGCAGTTCGAAAGTACGTAAATGCGAGTAGATAAATAGGTACCACCTTGGTGGGAAGGTAACGGTGTTCCGTGTCTAGTCGCGCCAGCCACGTGACCATGGAAACGGTCTACGGAAAAACGCTGGCTCTACGGCTTGGAAACGGGGATGAGCACCGCGCCCTAGAGTCGGACACGACTGGACTAAATGTCAAGGGGAACCTTTACCTTTACCATACAAGGAAGAACTTTATCAAGACTCTACGTATTTAGTGGGCTATATTTTGCATGGTGGCTTATAGTGTTGCAGAACTTGTAAATAGAACGTTTGCTACAGGAGAACGTCTCTCCTCCTCTGTCCATGTACGGGAGCTGGCTGGAAAGGCAGCTGATTCTTTGCTTCAATACTGACCACTGGATGGCATCCTCCTTCAAAGCCCAGGATTGATTACTCAGCCTACATATGTCTGCCCTCCAAAATAGAGGGACAATTGGTGAGTTCATGAGGAACAGCCGTGAGGACAGAATTGCTTCACTTCTCCCCAGCATGTGCTACCTGGGGCAGTTGCTGCAGTCTGCCTAATGGTATAGCTGGCCTTGAGGTCTAGAACAGATCAATTAAGCACATGAGATTTAAGCCAGTGTCATAAACACCCTCTACTATTGTCTTGACTGTCAAGAAGATGAAGATGATGGGTGGCATGCAACCAGGGTTCATTTGGTTAACTTGAGATGCAGGAGATGTGATGAGGAACTGCTGGAAAGTGGGGAAAGTTTCTGAATGCATCTTTACAGCGAGAAAGCCGAACAGAAAATGGCAGAAATTTTAAATGGACCTGAGCAGGACTCTTCTTGGGCTAACACTTGATAGAACATGGTTTTACTGTAAAACCCACAGCAATTAAAAACAATAGTGCTCACACCTAATAGCAGAGAAAACTTGTAGAAGCTATTCCACTCAAAATCCAGTTGACCTCATCTGACTTCAGAAGCCAAGCAGGGTCAGACCTGCTTAGCACTTATATGGCTGATTATCACAGAAGATCAGGGATCTCCAGATAGGGCTAGAAAAGACAGCTGCCTGAACTGTCAGAGTTGTCAAAACTGAGCCAAATGGACCAATGGTCTGACTCATTATAATACAGCTTCCTTTGTTTCTGAACAGCCAGACTGTAGAACGTCAGAAGACAATAATGGACACTGGTAGCGAAGAGGACTGTGCGCAATGCAGTTCAAAACAGAAGCATGGTTACTAGTATATGTATATGCAGCTAACACAACTCTGTTGCTCTGTGTGTTTTACGGTACATCAGGATTTCTGCCCTAAGAATGCAATGAAAGAACAGAAATAAGGCAGATCTGAAGAGTTTGCCAATTATACACTGTCTGTTCTTTTGAGCCCTACATTGTCTATTCAGGTTACTTGTGGGAAGTATTCTGGATTGTCAGCTTCTTTTTAATAACACCTTGCTCCTCTATCTTTACCACCAAGCATGATCTACAGATATCAGCAACTGATGAATATTTATCTTTATGCCATAAGAAGCTTCAGCTACTTATTGCTAAGACTTAAGCTGCAGAAAAGACAGAGGAGCAGATGAAAATTTCTGTTTTCCTGACTGGCTTGCAAGTCTGCTCAGAGATCCCACAATGAACATAGGGGGACTATTCAGATACATGGGTGCACTCATAACATGTGAATGAGCTCTTAGTTCATACCTGAGAGCATTCTCTTCTTCTAGAGAAAAGTCGTTTGTGCGTGCGCCAGCTGCATGGAAGCATTAATTTCCTTCACACTGAAAGGCCCAGTGTGTGGATCCTTCAGGGCAGGAAGGGCTTAGGTTTCTATATTCCCTCAACAATGTCAGAGTCGTCACTGCTACACACGTTCTATGAAATATATCACTAGCAAAACAAATCTATCTAGGATAAAAGCAGTTTCCCCTGTTCACAGGAAGTTCAGAATGCAGTGTTTCAGTGCTTGCTTTGGTCAAAGCAAAAATATCAAAAGTTGAAGGAAGTGCTGAATACAATATGCATTATTAAACAAATCACACCTTAGACTGAAGAACAGCCTGCCCAAACCTAGCAACCTCCAGATGTGTCAATCAATAACTAGGCCCAAATGACACTATACCGATTGTAAAGGCCAGCTGCTAGCGCTGGGACCTAAAGTTTAATAGGCAGACAATCTTGCATTTATACCTGTTTGAGACAGCTGACATGTTTCATAGAAATACCTCTGAGGATATGTAGAAAAAATGTATATGTTGGTGAAAAACTACAAGCACTGGACAAATCTGCAAGAAACTGAACATCCTTTGGTCAATCTCTTTCAAGCAGTACACTTGAATAGTGGTGACTAGAGATGGGATATTTATATTTGTCTCCTAGGGGAGACAAATATGAATATTGCCACCACAGGTGGCCGGGCCTGTTTGACCTCCCCCCCCCCCGAACCGGGCCATTCACTCACCCCACTTGCAGTGCGGTGCACATGGCCATCCTCATTCACACCATGCCAATTGTGGAAGTAGCCTGGCTGAGGCTTCCCCACCACTCAGCAGTTGAGTGGGGAGACTTGTCATCCTGCCTCCTCACCAGAGTGGTCAGCAGCAGAGGGAGCTTACCTTAAGTTGAATAAAAACAGACTTTCTTTTCCAAACACTAAATTTCCAAACAGGGCGGGGGAGGGCCTTCAATTTTGAGCAAAAGTTATGATTGAAGCTATACCCGAAAAGCAAAGAAATTCAAGCCACAGATTAGATAAACCATTCTCAATCAAAATATAGGCACATTGATGCACTCTTTCTGTGCTTTAATTTCATTCTCCCCAAGTACAAGTGAGCTTCTCTGACTTGCCCGGAGAAAAACAACAATGCTCTTCTTAACTGTGAGTGAGCCCGTGAAGCACAATGAGAGATCTTTCCCCCAAATAAGTATCAGTTGGACTTTACTAGTAGAGAATATGTAAATTTAGATAAGACAGTGCTGCAAATCTGTTCTTTGTAGATATTAACATGATCAAAGCCAGCATTTCATTTCAGCTCTTCCACATCATTAGTGTAGGGAGTGAAGTGGTAAATGTTATTATTCCATAGGGCTGTAGATTTAGCAGCTGGCAACATTGTTATGTTTATTATGAAAGTTACAATATATGATTACATGTTATAGAGTGTGTTTATTGAATGAGGGTTTACATATTTCTTTTTAGCTGCTGAGTTGCCAATGACCTTTACATCACCTTGGGACACTATCTTTCTCTCAGGCTAACCTACCACAAAGTGGCTGAAACTAAGAAATTGAACAGAACCTATTCCATTTTGGATCTAAAAGAATGCTCCAGTGCTTCAGCTGTAAGCCTCAAATAGTTCAGCAGCTTCAGGCTACCAATTCCCCAGTTTCAGCCCAGACTTCCTGACAGAGATACGTATTAAACCGCCTGTTCTTTCTCCTAGACCCACATGATCACATGAGCAGCAGCAGGAAATGTCAATCTTTACAGACACTTTCTCATATATATTATCAAGTTGAAAGAGATTAATTAGAAAATAAATACTTTCCTGGTTCAGTAACACAGCTGTTCATCAAAGGGAGAAAATAAGAAAAGGTGCTTTCATATGGAAATTTCTATGAATAACTTACTGGTTTTTCCATTGTGGTGCAAGGCATTAGAGTGCCGGACTTGAACTTGGAAGATCCCAGTTCTGTTTCCCACTGAGCCTTGAAACTCATTACATCACCTTGGGGTAGCATCTTTCTCTCAGTCTAACCTACCACAAAGAATTGTCATGAGTATAAAAGTGGGAATGGGAGAGCCATGTATGGTGCCTTAAGCTCACTGGAGAAAAAGGTGGTATCTAAATGCAGATTATCATCATCCTGTCAAAATACCTGTGTCATGACCCAAAGTTGTGCATGGAATGCCTTTATCTGTCACAGAATAGGGGTGAGTGCAGGCTTGTTGATCTCAAGAGTTTCCGTCAAATGGTGAAACTTCAAAACTACTTTCATGGGAGCATGGTTCCATTTCATCAGATGACAACAGAAAGCAACAAAGGACTCATAGTATTACAACTTGCAAGCGAGAAACAAGCTATGTTAATAAAAGTTCTAGAGGACAGACATGCATGGCTTGAGAAACTATTACATGGATACCATTCAGTTATCTCCTGAATGGTCATAAGCAACAATCAAAATCATGGCTTAAATTAGGCAATTTTAGGCTGAAACTGAGGAATATGTATGCACAGTCCAGGACCAAATTATTTGCACAAGATACTATCAAAAAATAATTATGAAGCAAGGTGTAAGTAATACATGTAGGGCTTGTACGAATCTAAAGAAACAATTCATTATGTCATAACCAGATGCCCTAAACTACCGTCAACAGATTAAATGTGTAGGCATAACAAGTTGCAGAAACCATTTTTAAATTTTATGGATTACTCACATCTTTTCCTCCATATTATAAACTTGCAGCCACCTCCAGTTTTACAAAATGAAATCTCAGCTTTATACTGGGACAAGCACATTATCACAGATAAAACAGTTGATTTTAATAAGCCAGATATTATATTTCTGGATAAGCAACAAAGAAAAACTTACCTGATAGAAGTTCTCTATCAACAAGAAACCTCAAAAGTACAGAAAGTATGCAAATTGCAAAGTACCAAACATTAAGGCAAGAAATTAGCAGAATATGGAAGCAAGATCAGGTCTTTCCTTTCTCAATGCTAATCTTAGCATCCAGAGTCTTTTCAAAATCATTGATTACCAGTTTAAAACAGTTGCCAATAGTTGCTAATTTGCTTCCTGAAATTAAAAAAATAAATGATCTTGCAAACATATCATCTCCCCTGCAAATTCTTAGGACTTGGCTACTAATGTTTAGGCTTGACCCTTTGGTCTTCAGCAATAAGAAGTGCAATATAGTAATAATAATAAATTCCTTTACCAGTTTTGATATTGTTTACGTATTAGTTGCCTTAATCAAGAAACAACTCAATGCAGCATCCCTTCATGTCAGACATAAACACCATATGGCCATGGGAAAATACAGTGGTCTATGGAAAGATATTCCAAATTCGTTAACCCTTAACTCTTCTGATACTCCCAAGGCTTTACAACTAGCAGAATGGATAGTGCACTTGGTTTTTCATTATTATTATTTTTAAATGCCTTTCAGTGTTCTTTGAAACTAGCAACCTTTTTTTAAAAAAAGAAAATTGCAAGCAAGGAAAAGAAAGAGCCTCTGGATAAGCAGCAGTTTTAATGCACCTGCATTATGCCAAATTATATGTGATATCGCAAATCTGTGGCCAAGATCTCACTTTTTTTCTGTATTAATTACCTAACCCATGTAAGCTTACTTTAATTGGCTAATTTAAAAGCTGCTTACATTCGAGGCAATGGAATCATCTGTTTCTCCATTTTATTATTTTATATTTTAAGCTTTGTTGGGGAAAGACTGCAGTCTTGAAAAGCAGGTTAGTATATAAAACAAAAGAACTGTGTTTTTAAAAGGGGGATGTAGGTATTTGAAGATGTTTAACTCTCCCTTCTCATATAGTTTACCTTTCCTGCCACAGCTTTGCACACAAACTGTTGTTAGATCTACAAGTATCACCGTACCAGTAGGTGTATAGTTCTTCCCACAAACTTAATAGCAATTTAGAGGAAGGGTGATTTAGGCACTTACTGTAGTACAGCCCACTCTCATCTCATTATCTGTTTGAAGGCCTAGCAACCAGCATACCTCACACAAAAGAAAAGGCCGGTGACAAGGACTTTTAATGGCCAGATAGCAAAATCATGATTGTAGGTGCACAGAGGCACACAATGATCAGCACAGATATATCTTCATTATTCTGTGGGCCTTCCACTGGTGCATACCCATTTTGAATGGCATCCAAAACAGGCTGTCTCTGTAAATATTAGAGCACAAGCTGAGAGAGAATGCAAGTCTCTCAGATACACTGAACACAAAATCACCACTGCTTTCTCTCTTGAAAGATGTATCAGTCCCAAAGGATGTACCAATTCATCTTTCCTGCATTTTGACCCACCTTCATCTTTCTAAACTCTGCCTCAGTTTAACCAGTGACAGTAAGGAAGCTCTAAAAATGGCCTTGGGATAGTTTCCCTTAAGGTCAGAGCGCAGGAGCCTTATACATTTGCTGAGAACAGATTTGTATCTGTTCACTATGGTGAACTGTCTTTCCTGGGACCACTGGTGAACCCCAAACATCAGGTTGACTCACTATGTATTAATCTATACAGCCATGAAGTAATTGAACAGCAACAAATAATTTTTTCAGGAGGATTATGAACAAAATTGCTTGGAAATTAGCCCTTTGACTTAAAAAAATGAACTAAACACAACAGTTAGTTCCAATTAGAGTTAAATCCGCTGAAATCAGTGGGATTTGGCCTTTATTGTGCTCATAACTGCAGTTTATGTCATTGTAGCCAATTTTCCTCATGAGATGTGACTGCCAGATCTAGGTGCATCATTGAAGAGACAAATGTAGAATTCATGACCACATCTTTTTAATCAGCATAACTCCTCAAACTTCCTTTCCAAGCTGCAGTGGCTACAGTGTGCACCTATGTATCTATGTATGTATAAATTACATTTATATATTGCCCAATTAGGAAGTGCCCTTGGGGTGGTTTAAAAAAACAAAATAGAAAGCAATCAATGAAAGAAAAAACATGATACATATATATTAAAAGACATGTAGTTCAATACTGATAAATGGTAATATCAGAAACTTCATTGCTTGACTGAGAACGGTAGTACTAGAAGCATTTAGTCCTAATTACCTTTGGATAGTCAGAGGGAAGTTAGGGACGTGGTGGTGCTGCGGGTTAAACCGCAGAAGCCTCTGTGCTGCAAGGTCAGAAGACCAGCAGTCCTAAGATAGAATCCACGCGACGGAGTGAGCTCCCATCGCTTGTCCCAGCTCCTGCCAACCTAGCAGTTCGAAAGCATGTAAAAATGCAAGTAGATAAATAGGTACCACCTCGGTGGGAAGGTAACAGTGTTCCGTGTCTAGTCGTGCTGGCCACATGACCACGGAAACTGTCTTCGGACAAATGCTGGCTCTATGGCTTGGAAACGGGGATGAGCACCGCGCCCTAAAGTCGAACACGACTGGACTAAATGTCAAGGGGAACATTTACCTTATTCAGAGGGAAATCAACAGTTGATTTCTTTAATCAGTTTTCCTGTTCCAAGAGGAAGTTTTCATTCATTCATTGCAGTCATCACACAAAACACTGTTCTTTCACTCAGAAAAGGGAGGGGCAGTCTGTCATGCTTGGCATCTGGTCACCCTCTTTTTATCATGGAGCTGTCTAGCTTACATACACTAGCTGTAAAGTCAATTGTTCACAAGCTTTCAGGAAGACAGCACTATCTCAAAGAACCCTGAGAATAATAGCAACTCAGATAAGATAGCCTGTGCTTTGTCCAGGGTATTGCTATCAGGAAATGAATAGTAAGGGCTGCTTAATGCATCTTACCTGTTAGAAGTCCATTGTCAGAAACTGGCGAATTAGAATCCATTTGTGCTTCCATTTGCTTCCTCTCTTCCTTTTCCTGTTAGGTTGCAGCCCACCAAGGATAACAAGAAAATAACAGACAAAAATATGAATTGAGCATTGTTGAACAGGAAACAGAACAGTTGAAGATAAGATCACAACCAGAACTGCAGTGGGAGAAGTATATTTGCCTTCAGAAATTAACATAATTATTTTTTAACCTCTTTGGAAAACTTTGTCCAATAAAGAAAATATATGTTTGGAGAAGGAATAAACATTTAACCATTTATTGTTGTTGTTGTTTTAATTATGAGGGGAACCCATTCAATTAAAAGAAATTAAGAAACAGCATTTGGAGCAGGCAAAGGATGAGGATCTAGAATATATTTTACATATATAAAGGAAGTGAGGAAACGTAAATGAATGTCAACCCCTCAAATCCTGTTCTTCCAATGGTTGAAAGATTATTTAAAGCTAGTAAAGATTACTGTGATCCCAACATTCTATCTTTTTCCTTGAATGTGATCTCGACTCTTCTGATTGGAATCTCCACACCATAAGACATCCCCTCTCTTCCTCCCCAAATCTCCCCTCCTTCCTCACGCCCTTTCCATCCTCTGCCCTGTTTCCAGTTCTTGACTCTTTCCCTCCCACAGGAGAAGGTAGATGGAAGACCCTCCCACAGACAACATCACAGCTAATGTCAGGGGAGTTCAAATTGTGCATGCCCCATAGAAACGGAACTTGTTCAGGACAAAGAAAGAGACAGGACTGATGCATCTGGAATGAACTGGGCTGCAAAATAAAAGCAAACAAACTAACCCAGTTTTCTAGTGAAGGAAAATAATCCAGAAATAGAAGCGAAGTGGAAGAGATTCAAGTCTCCAGTAATGTGTTGATCCGTTAGATTAATCCGATTTAATGGGCAATGGACCCACCTCTTTAACAGGAGCAAATAGGATGTGTTGGTGAGCCAAAATTGAAAGAAATTTTAGGAACCCTGGAAATGTATTTGCATGCACCAGATATTTTATGAGGACTATTACTGTGGGTTTTACTATGATCACCTCATAACAGGAAAACAAAACCACCTGATAACAAACCATGCTATTGTTACACCAAAGAAAATAAGAAACTGAACTTTGGCATTATGAGTACATTTCTCATATTTTTGCCCCACTGAGTTAGATTCAGTTTGTGAGCTTCACCCTGAACACTTTTGAAATTCTGGAATAATAATCACGTAAGCTGGGCAGTTTATTTGTTTTCCAATGATATGCAATACTAAATTGATGCACAAGGCAATATCAGAAGAAAAAATTCCAGGTTGATCTGTTCCACCCCAAAGGTTGGAACATTACTTTAAAAAGAAACTTGTTGCATTACTCATTACTTCAATTGGCCATTCCTGAGTGTTGCTGCCCCTCAGGAAAAAAATTTATTACATTGCACATTTTTAGGGCAAGGATTTCTAAGACATGTCATATTTTTTCTGCAACCTTTATTTGAATTTATAAGTAAGTTAGAACATGTTTATGACTAATCTGGTGACGATCATAACATTTTTATTTTTCCTGAAAAGTCATATTTTGACCTTTTTAAAGTGTTACATCATATTTCTGCTTAATTTTGTAATAAACATATTTTGTTCACATATTGATCTTCGGCAACCTTCCTGACGCTTTCAACATGCCTAAAAGTAGATGTACAGCAACTATAAAATTATGGTGTTTTGTTCAGGAGTTTGGGGAGTGGATTTTCAATGGTGATGGTGATGGTGATATTTTGTTTTGTAAATTGTGTGAAGTTAAAGTGTCAGTCCAAAAGCATTTTAATATTCAATAATACTGTGATACTGTGAAACACACGAGCAGTTTACCAAGATTTGCCTTCCCTGAGAACAGGCAACATCTCCTTTTTGAGATAGCTTCTTCAAATGCAGGTTCATCAAGTATGCAGTCAGAATTTGTAAGGATCTCTGAACTATGATGGTTACTTCAAATAGTCTCTTAAAGAAATTAGGTAGTGGTAGTCTCAGACATTTCTTGGAGAAGTAGACGAGTCACCAGATTCCAAATAAATAAGCTCTAAGGAAAAATTACATCTCTGTCTGCTTTGAAGATGTGTTATGAAAGATAAGATCTGGTGTTGACAACAATAAGACATGGGTTTCAATAGATGAAACAAGTGATGTAAACAGATGTAGCTAATGTTATTATTGGCACTCTGAAATGTGACAAGCTTGGTGAAGTGTTTCTTCTAACATGTGAAACTCTACAAAAAGTAAACAATTCCACTCTAGTTATGCTCTTCAATGATTCTATGAAACTACTCTGGCCGGATGGTTTATAAAGGGGAAACATCCTCCTTTTTGCAGCAGACGCTGCTCCATACATGACTAAGGCAGCCAAGGGACTTGCCCTGCCCCTTTATTTAAACTGGGTTTAGCATGTTTTAGATCAATTTAAATTTGGGTGTTGACATGAGGTACGTGTACACATGGATTAATTTGAAAGGTGATCAGGGTTGGTTTGTTTTTGTGCAGCAGCAAGTTATTTTATTCCAGAGGTCTGTTTATTTTGAGGCGGATGTGGAATCGATTTGTTGGAAAAAATTCCGCACATGTAAATGCCCCTATCCACTTATCTGGTACAGTGCTATACCAGATAGCAGGAATGTAAAAATAAATAAAAGCATCGCAGTCCCCTTGCTGAGGCCAGCGCCAGGCCCAGCCGCAGATTCCCAGCCACTAGTCAGCCAAGCGGCACCTTCCTTCCCTCTCCTTTGAGCCCCCACCTTCCTCCTTTCCTGCCTCATCCTTCAATCAGCTTCTTCTCCTCGCCCCCGCCCTCCAAATCCTTCCCACCTTCTATTCCCCTCAGTCACCTGCCTCCACGCCACTCCCACCCTCACCCTCACCCTTTCCCCCGTTTGCACCCCTTTCTCTCTCATCCTCCTTCCCCTCCTAGATATCCAGTTCCCACACATTCTCATTTTCCCACCTATTCTCTCATTTCCTGTAGTGTCCTCCACTCACTTGTCTGTCACTTCCCACAAGGCTGAGGCACGTGGCAGGCACCACATGGAGAAGCTTTCTCCCCACTGCCCCCCCTCTGCATCCCAGATAAGCATGGCACCTACTCACCCAGTACCAGTCATGCCTGAGGAAAACAATGGGCCTGACTGCCTCCTGAACTACCAGGTGATCTCCCCTGTCCAGAGCCAGGAGGGGAGGGCCACCTCCTCATGTGGGGGGAAAAAAAGGGCAACACACACAGAGACACTTCTCTTGCCTCAGAAATCAGGGGACGGCTTCACTGCCGATCAGTTGGGTGGCACAGCACCTGCTCAGTGGCAGCGACCCGGGAAGAGTGGCAGCAGTGAAGCCAGTCACTGTGACTGAGCAGGTGCCACACAGCCCAGCTGATCGGTGGCGGAAACACTAACAATGATATACAATCACATGACAGTCATGTGACTATAAATCACATTTTAAAAACCTCAATGCAACAGTGGTTCTTATTGTCAGTGGAACCGAGCCCTGAAAGTAAGAAATTACGTGGCTGTTACATGCAAAAAAATGACTTTGGGTGCGACTAGACAATGATTTGTCCCACTGTTTGATCTGCTCTGGAAATGGGCTAGTTTCCTTCTTTTCCTGGCAACCATATAACGTACATGCCATTGTGACCTACCTTTCCCTGATGCATGCTTACGTGCACCTTTTGGTTCCCTGTCAGGGGGTACTGGTTTGGGGGGGGGGGTTAGTGTAGGTAGGATCACTCAGGTTTGGTTCAGTTCCAGTAGGTGCAAAGCTCTATGTAACCTTAATCAACCCTGCTAAGCCTGCACTTGCCCATTCTAATTTGGCTGTCTAGTAAGTTACACCTTTTGTTTCAGCTGGTTAGTACAAGATTTAAGTTGATACAAGAGTAATGTTAGATAAGTTAATTTACTTCCAAGCTCTGATTTTTTAATCTTTACAGTGTGAAGATTCTTTCTCCCCACCTCACCTCAGAGTGGAGTTTCTCTGCCTGAGGACCAAATCTTCAGGAAGTCCTGGTTGCAGGGTAGCTGCCACCACCCCAGCTTTTTAGTAAAATAAGAGACTGAGGTATGTTTAGTTATGTACTTTCTAGCAGAGTGACTAAGAGTCTAAGACTGGACTTAGAACTATTCCTTCTCTGCGTTAACCAGCAAACCAAATGTGCCAGTTTTTATAAATTTTGCTGAAAGAAAACATGCAAAGAAAAATGACAGGAAGAAGCTGATTGTTGCCAATTAAAAAAAAAATCATTTTAAGGTTACAAAAATGAAGATACAGATAACCAAACAGGAAAATGTGACCACCAAATTACATTATTCTAATTTAAAGCATGTAACATACGAGCTGCCTAAGCCAGCTGCTTGTACTCCCCTATCAGCTCTTGCTTCCAGCTTCCAGGGCGAAGACAAAGGGAAAGTCCCCACCTCCAAGCCCTAAAGAGAATACCTATCTCTAATGGCTTGTAAGCTGCTTGTATGACTTTTAGAAAAAGGTAAATCTCTCATAGATGCCCTGAGGATACAGAGAGAGGCAGGATCCCCCAAGTCCTTTGAAAACAGGCGATCATTTTATGCTGGGTTCAGAGAAATTTCACACTTCTTGCTGCAGCAGCTTGTCAGATTCATTTTGTCTATTTGGTTCAGAGTAATAAAAGTATGTTTAATTAATCTAACTAATATTTAAGATGTAATTCTTTTATATATCCCCCTTGAAAGAAAGGGAATATAGATTTCTTGCAAGTCTATTTCCCCTTTCATTCTAGCCAGTGTCTAGTATTACAATAAAGCAAATACATTCCAGATGTTTATGAGACAATACTACAAATCCCATTTAAAATGTTAATCTAAGACATTCTACAACAACTTGTTTCTAGAAAATAATATGGAAACATACATTGCAGTCTAATATGTTCAGGATACATAAAGATTAATAAACCCTGTGGCACAGTGGTTAAACTGCAGTATTGCAGTCAAGCCTCTGCTCTGACCCAAGTTCGATTCTGACAGGTTTAAGTCGCTGGCTAAGGGTTGACTCAGCTTTCCATCCTTCTGAGGTGGTAAGGTGGGGGACAAAATGTTCCTTGCATAAGTAAATTGTAAACTGCCCAGGGAGTGCTTTAGCACTATGGGGTGGTAACTAAGAAGAAAAAACAATAACATTTATCATAATAATTAATTTTGAATCATTCCTTCTTTTAGACCCTGATACATCATTGATCTTTGGAAGCATATTTTTGAATTATCTACCAAAATGTTTACATTACCAAATGATATAGAATTAGGCCTTTTTTGTGATGTTACATCTCTATCATGCACCCTTTCAGTATTAATATATTTTCTGCATTAGACAATATGTCATGAATAACTGATTATTTACTATTTTAAATGTCTGTGCCACGGTTTCATACATACAGTGAAACGCACAGTGTAATCCCATGTCCCATAAAATATTAGATCTCCCCTCTGAAAGAGAGGCCCATTCATGGAGGAAATGCAAGACTGGATCTCTTCCAGTAGCTCCTGTGGAAGTACCCACAGCTCTTACCTCTGACTATCCCTACTAAACAGTTATTGAATGTGGAACAGCTCCCCTCCAAGTCCCTAACCCTCAATTTCACAGGGGAGAAGTGGCCCAGAATAAGTCTGGAGGAATACATATTTGTTGCACCTTTAATTATTTTTTTACAAGCTTCATTGGCTTTATAAAGTTTGTGTCTTAGTTCTCAGTTCTTTTGTGGTCACTCTGCACGTTAGATTAAAACATAAAAATAGGAAAACTGCATTGTGCTGCCTTTTCACCTTGTTCCCCACTCTGCTTATTACTTTGAAATAAGCAACTTGATGGCTGAAATCCTGTTGGTGCAACTATGGCCACCGAAGGCCATTAATGTTATCAGCAGGGGTGCTTTTCCTACACTAAACGTTTCTGACTTCTGTGCTACAGCTGTCACAGCTCCCTTTTAATCCCTTGCATTGTGTGGAAGCTGTGGGAACTGTGGGATGGAAGGAGGAAGTGTTTAATTACCAAAGACTTCTGCCACCAGGATGACATTCCTCTTCTCAGTGCAAAGTGTAAAACTGCCCTCTAATCTAAAGACTAATGAGAAACAGGAATTTGCAACTGTGAAGTGTTCCTCAAAGTGAAGAACAACTGAGAGCTCTTCTAGATGGAGCATCTGTTCTCACTGCAGTATCAGTTTTTGCTTTGATAATGTTATTAATATTGTTCCCACCATCCACATAACATTCTTCTTGTCCTGGATAGCTAACTTTGAAGGAACCTGTAGTTCGTACACCTCTTCTATACAATTCCTTAGTATTTTTTTTCCATCTTGTCTTTATTTTAATTAGATAAGATTGGTCCTTCAGCATCCTTAAACTTGGTTTAGATTTCCTTTTGATATCTTGGATCTTTTGGAAGAGATCTCTTATTTTTTTCTTTTCTGTTGTCCTCTTTTATATCTTTGCAACGATTATTATAATAATTCTCTTTGTCTCTATATGTCAGTCAATGAAAAGCTGCATTTAGGACTCCAAGCCTAATTCTATTACCTTTAATTTTTGCTTCTCATCTCTCAATAATCTTAAGAGATTCATCAGGTATCTATCAAAACTTTCCTTTTCCTTTTGCATTAATCCCTCATTATGTTTATAATTTCAGTCCACAGTTTCAAGTCCATAGTTATTCGAGTTTGGGAATATAAATCTATTCCTTACATAGTCTTTAAATTCTTCAGGTATGTTATTTAAATTTTATTTTGGCACTATGATTATTGTAGTGTTCTTCTTCAGCTTTTCTCTAACTTATTATACTAACATTTCATGGTCTGTGCCATAGTTGTCCCTTGGTCTTGAGTTGGCAAAGAGAATAGAGTTTCCAATTATATAGTTCATTTAATTTGTACATTGGTCATCTGGTGACATCCACACGTACAATATCTGTTCTCTTGCATGAAGCATGTATTGCAATAAACAGATACTTGGCATCACAGAATTCTATGAGTCACTTCTGATTCTTAGGCCAAATCCTCCAATGATGTTTGATTATTCTTTATATTTACATACTCCCATAATTATTAGTACATACTACTTTGGTGTGTGATCAATATCCCCCTGGACTGTTGCATTAAAGCATTTGATTTATTTTTCCTCAACATCTGTAGTTGGAACGTGGACCTGAGTGATGGTTATCTAGCACTTCCAAGAAGTTTGATAGATGTTAATTAATCACTATTTATGCTTTGTCACACTCTCACTATTAGAGCCACCATGTTTCATCTGAGTCAGTCATTTCCAGAATAAAACAATTTGTAATCGAAAATGTCCTATTTCAGTCCACTTTAGTGTATCTACACCCAGTATAGTGATCTTCATATGTTTAATTTTCTTGATTTATAATTTTGAGCTTGCTTTAATTTGTATTTCGCCCATTCCAACTAGGTGTGTCATGCAGCTTTGGACTTTCCTTTCACATCTGTGAAAATCAGCAGCTAATCATCATTTTAACTTTAATCCAGTTGCTCCATTGCAAGCAGTGTCACCTGTACCTATCCTTACCTATTCTCCAGTAGCTCATTCCGCCCCTTGGGAGTCTCATCCTCTAGTACTATTTCTTGTTTCATTTTCATAGTGTTTCTGAGGCTAAGAGTCACAACAAAATCTATCCTCCTGACAGTATTGCTGTCAGATTTCCCACACTCCAACCCACCTCACTATGTTAAGGTGCACATCCAAATGGGAAGAACCTTTCAATTAGCATTGACTTAAAAAAAAAAAAGATGTTTAACACCACAGAGCAGAATTTTCTCTCCTGATCCTTGAAATGAAGTCATTGCAGACAGTCTGCCCCAATTCAATGCCTACTATAAATCCAGAGTCAGTTGCATTCTTTTAACCTGCCTGTCACATCACTGTGAGAAGCTCCAGCTCAGGTTATCTAGTGCACTCATGAACTGTGGGCTTTCACTGCCAGCCAGATTTCTTTAAAAATTTCTTCAAAAGAAATAGCCTTCCAACAAAAGAAGTAGGATTTTAAAGAGAAATTTGGACACACATCCCAGTAAAATCCATGTTTCTCCAGCACCAAAAGGCAAAAGAAGGGCGAATACTCCATCTGGAAGAGCACAGAGTAGTACAGTATGGTAGATGCTGCTTACCTAAATTATTTAATAGTATTGTTAGGAAGAGAAACTAATGATTCAGGTCAACAATGTTCTGGGAACCAAAAAATGTGTTTATCACTGCTGGTTTTAGTTCAAATCACTGGAAATACAAAGCAGGCCCCTCTACCACTGCAAAGGGCAAGCACATCTTTTTTTATTTAGTATTTCCAAACTTATTTCACATGTCATTCATTTCCTGCCCCCAGGGAAAATGTTATGTCAATGGAAATCCTTTGTGTAGTTGGATAAAATAAATCAAATGGCAAATTGTTTGAAGAGAAGAATTTTAAAGAAATGGCTGGGAAAACTTTGTTTTTTAATTGAAGAATTGTTTCTGAATATAATATGAAAGACTTCCTACACTAAAAGATATTGACACACAGAAACCCCACTTCAGTCATGGGACAAACTCAGTTTTTTTTTAAAAAAACAACACACATCTAGTTTATAACTGTGAGATATTGTGCTTCTGTATCCACAATTCAAAATGCCAAGAAATGACCTGATCCTGCATTGCCAGCAGGAAAAAGGATGCTAAAGACAGCCTGAATGTTGATGACACCAATGCCAGCAGCCAAGATGGTCTACAGCAGTGGTTCTTAATCTTTGTTACTCAGGTGTTTTTGGACTGGAACTCCCAGAAGCCTTCACCACCAGCTGTGCTGGCTGGGGTTTCTGGGAGTTGCAGTTCAAAAACACCTGAGTAACAAAGGTTAAGAACCACTGGTCTACAGGATACCATTTGTGCTCGCTACCATTCAGAAAGAGACACCAAGCAAGGAAAAATCCCAGAACCTGACTCCTCCTTTCACCAGTTAACCACTTCTTGCCCAAACAGTCAGGAATGTTTCATTTCATCAAGCAAAAGGCAACCTAATCCTGAGCACCAGGGGAAGAGAAGAGAGAGCGCTGCATATGGTCCTTGGGCTGGACTCTTTGCAAAATGATAATAACAAGGAGGGGATGGAGGGACAGAGAGGGAGAGGGAGAGGGAGAGGGAGAGAGAAGTTGCTGCTTATAGATTGCAAACAGAGAGGGAGAGTAAATGAGCTAGACCTGCAGCTATGGAAGGGGAGAGAGAAACAAAAAGAGTGACAGCCATCAAACTGGTTCAGCTGCTCATAAGTCAGAGTAGCCCTCTTGCTCTGGGACTGCATCCACTCTGGAGAACTGTCACTCCATTACTTTCTTTAAACCAAGACCATTTTTTTATTCTCCTAGTTCCTTTCGGTTTTGGCAGTTTAGTTTGCAGTTCTCCTGATATTTCGTTTGCCCTCCCTCACCCAGCTCAAACCTTTACCAAAGCCACTCTTCCTAGTAAGCCTGTATCACACATGATAGTTGTTATAAGGAATAGCTGTTTCTCCCATTTGAAAGGTCTTTTTTTTTTAGGATCAATATTTCAGCTCCTGTAGCCTGGATTCTTTTCAAATAAAGAAGAGGAGGGGCAAACAATTCTCTTTCAAGATAAGCAAGATAGGTATTTTCAATTTATGTGAGTTATTTCAAATCTGGGATAGCATGGAACCATCTACCTCTGAATGAATAGTAGAATTTTTACTTTTAAAATACCTTAAAAACCTTTTGTCCCAACACCCCCAAATTTAGTACAGAACAAGAACAGACTGTCTGCTACAGACATGCCAAATATGACATCACTCTGAAGACCAGCTTAAAAATTATAACTTTTTGTTTGGGCTGCCCCCTCCCCCAGTTTTAGAATTGCCTTGTAGGATGTTGATTTGCCATGCTGAACAATATCAGAGATGCAATTTTCATGCACCTCTTATTTTGGCTAATGGAAAACTTCTGAATTTGACAGAAAATTCCACTCATTCCAAAGACTTGCTTCTTTGTAAGCATGTTTAGGATTGCGGTTTTATTAACATTCTGCAACTGGATTAGTGGGTCATCTCTCGAATCCCTAGATACTGTACCCAGAAAACTGGCAATGCTGGAATGGGGCTGCTGGGATTTGAGGCCCACCAACATCTGGGGAGCCTAATTTATAAATCAGTGGTGTTTATTCTACTTGGAAGAGTTTTAACATTCTTTAGAGTGTTATTCTACTTGGAAGAGTTTTCCAGAATGTGAAACTGGGGGCACAGCAGTGAATAGATTTCAGAACTGGGATTCCTGCTTCTCAGGATCCCTATTTTGCCCTTTTATCCTCCCTGGTCCTTAGAACATTATAGATGAGAGGGGTTAAGCTCTGGGATCAAATTCCACTTTCAAAAAGGTCTTAGAGTTCTGTTGATGTCTACTTAGAGCTGCAAACCACAACTTTTTTCCATGCGATGTAGACTAATATTTAATCAACATAACAATAATTTGATTCACATTGCACTATGCCCTTTCCCCCCTCTTAATGAGAGTAAAGGAAACCCAAAGCTCACAGGGTTGTTATGAAAATAGTAGAGTCTGCCTATTTAACTCCAGCATACTTTTTCATTGGTTTTACATTGCAATATCAATAAAATTTCCTTTGGGAAATGGATGCTGTTGCAGGCAATCTTTCACAATATGCCAATAAGTGTAAGGATTAAATTCTTTAAAATTATTATTGAGTTACAACTTCTTGAGGGCTACAAGTGTGTTAAGTTTGCTACAAGCAGAAACACTGTATTGAAGGAGCAAGTTTACTCAACAATGCAAACTATACAGTGAAGACTGCTTCTGTAGTCATAGCACAGTGTTTGTTTCTCACCTCTGTTTTTTTTTCCACCCATAAAAGCAGTCCTTACATTCCCAGACCATACACTTGCATGGAGAAAGGTAAAAACATTATTTCAGCAATATGTAGTTGTCAGCATGCAGACAACAGCTGGAATAAGAGACCCTATGGCCATGGGAGTTATGGTTGGTTCATGCATTGGTTCACATGCATGTTTGTTTATTTATTTATTTTATTTTATTTTATTTTATTTATTTAACTTATATGCCACCCACACTACCCAAAGGTCTCTGGGCGGCTTACAACAATTAAAATACAATAAAAAAGATAAAACAATTAAAATACAATTAAAATATATACTCTAAAAATTGCCATCAGGACCCACAGTTGATATTATTTCAATTAAAAGCCTTCTGGAACAGGATGGTTTTGACCTGGCGCCGAAATGTCATCAGCGTCGGCACCAGACGAATCTCAATTGGGATGGCGTTCCATAGTCTGGGGGCAGCTGCCGAATAGGCCCTTTGTCTACAAGCCATCCCTCTTAACTCCTTGAGGGACGGCTCTGTCAAAAGGGCCCCCTGGCTAGATCTTAACTGCCGGGTAGGTTCATATGGAAGGAGGCGATCCTTCAGGTATCCAGGGCCCAAGCCGTTATACAAGGATGGCTGACCCTGCTGGCATGTACGAAAGATGCGGCCATTAAAAATCAATTATTTCTAAGGTACTACATGTCTTGGTTGTTTTTGTGGCAACAAATTGCTGGGACTAAAGTTCCTGAAGTTACATATGAAAAAGAAATGTGTTTGTTTCCTTTAAAAAGAACAGTTTATTATCAAGAAGAAGAAGAAAAAGGAAGACTAAGATAATTACTACAACTTGCATTCAATCAAATATCACGGACCTTAAACCTGAAGCCCTAAAGGCTCTCTTGACCATTCTCTCCATGCCATGGAGCGACTGGTTGTAGGAGGAAAAAAGAGGTAGTTGAAGACAAGATGTTTATGAACACAGGGCAGACTCTTCATGTCCTGGTTCTTGAAATGATGCCTGAGAATCACTCCTAAACCACTGCCTGTTATAGATCCAAGGTCAGCTGCATTCTTTCAGCCTAGTAATCCCATTGTTGAGGGAAGCTTTGACTCAGGGTTATCTGTTACACTTCCAGACTCCTGGTTGTCACAGACAGACAAACTGCCTATCAGCCCCCTGTTTCAAGTGTTTGGTCCACCATCGGTCTTGGAGACTAAACCTTAAACCAACTGATACAGTGCATTACATGTGAGTGGCTTTGTGTGTGCTTATTCAATACATTCAAGCCCCACAGTGCACCAAGCCGACAGTGGTCCCCAGCCTGTCTGCTTGGCATATTTGGTGCTGCATTAAGTAAAATGATTGCTTTAATAAAAGCACAATGAATTTCATTAATATTATTAATGGCGAATTGGGATAATACATCTTCATTCATATTTTAACATCTATTCAATCAATCCACCATTGTATCTGCCTTGTAATAAAAGGCAAGGATTTGCTGCCAGAATAAGTGGACATTTCTGTTCAGTAGTGGTAGTGCTGCTAAGAACAACATTTCTATTTCTGTCTTGCACCTCTTCTTCCTTGTTCTGATCCTAGATAGAGCCCCATTTTATTATCTATCCTCTTTTCTTTTTCCATCATTGTCTCTGATCATCCATAATTTGTCCTAAATGTTGAAATTCAGTCTATAATCTAGATGCCCACCTAGGTCCCTTGTCAGGGTTGGCATCTGAGGCACAGCAGCAAACAGGGCTTTCAATGATCCAAATCAAATGATTTGATTCAATGATCCGAATTCAATGATCCGCATCCAGCCAAGATGTTTTGGCACAGGAGATAGAAAACCTTACAAACATTTTTCCCGTGCCATCCCATAATAATATAGTGAACAAATGAACCAACTAAGAATGCGTTGGCACCTGAAACCTGCAGTTGAGGTGACCGTCTCACTCTCCCTTGAAGTGGGGCCAGCCCTGCTTAGCATTCACAGAGCTTTCCCTTTTAAAGCAGTGACTCACACTCTCAGATGTTCAGAGGTCTCTATGGGATTTGAGACTTCTGCTGTTTTTAAGAGTAGGCTTTATGGGCTCTGTTTTCAAAAAGCACAGAAAAGACAGACAATGGAAGTCCATCCAAAGAAGGTACACAAATGCTGTCTTTGCCTTTCAAGATCAAGCCCGTGTTGGGCTGCCAGCTCCCCCTTGTGAGTTGAATCCACTGCCTGTGGCCTCATGAATGTTAAACATTTGCAGTAGAGGAGAGTGTGTTTGAAGAATTACAGTAAATAATAGGGCTAGGAGGATACACACATCCTTTAATTTTAGATCATTTCCTTTGATTAAAGCTTCTCAGCAAAGAGTGACTGCCTTGCTAATCCACTGGGAGTTCATCTCCGGTTATTCATCACATGCCCGCAAATCCAGATGATGATTTGTTACGGACTTCTATTAAAGCCAAACAGCTATAGGAGAGTGCACAATAAGATCTAAAGGGATGCTCTTACCTCACAACCTGCTTTCCCTTTCTAAAAATTATTCTGCCAACAGTTTATCTCCCAGTAGTAAAAGGCCTTTGACTTGAATGTGTCTAAGTGTAATTTAAGCAAGGGGGGGGGGGGAGAGAGAGAGAAAATCCGGATAAACAATGGAGATTGCTTTCCCTCATAGGCTTATTGCAAGAAAGCAATTAATCTGCACCATGCGTCTTATCCTCTCTTTGGCAGCGAGAAAGCTAAGCCAAACTTGGCTGGAATAAAGAATGCACAAGCATGCTAGGGAGCCCCCTTTACAAAGAGGGCTAGAGAAAGAGAATGCATTCAACATTCAGAGTTCTATAGGTCTAGGTTCTAGATTCTTATGTATTTTTTTGCTTATGATCATGTACAACATGTCTGAAGTTATGTGGGCATTGTATAAAGATGTAAAAACAAACAGAGTTCTGCGCACATGTTTACAATCAAACAGACATCACCCAGAAGGGAAGAGAGAAAGGGAGTTTACAGGAAAAGAAAGGCATCAATTTAGAGGATTCCTTAGCTGTTCTTTCCATCACAAAGATACTGTCAATGATGAAAAGCAATTAAAACAATTAGAAACAAACAAATGGGGAATCTATGAGAGTTAATTAGGAAAGCAAACACTGGAAAGAGGAGGAAAGGCAATTTTAAAACTGTACTTTTAAAAAACATACACAACTAACAGCATCAAATCTACAATCAAGAAGCAGTTGCCCAATGTAATCACCGGGCACTGGTGATTTGTAGATTCTTTCCTAAGCAGCTCTAGTAAATATCCTAGTTGCTCTGCAGCTAGACCAGACATAATCAGAGCTCATTTTAACTCATAATATCAGTGTTATAGATATTCATGAGTGGTTTCCAAGGTTTGTTGTTGATTCTCTTGCAACAAGCCTGCTTCATATCACTGTTTCCAAACAATACCTTATTATTCTTCCTCCATGCTTCATTTGTGGAACCATCAGGATTTTAATTCATTCCCATCAAGAAATGTTTCAATATCTGCCCCAAACCAGCACAGATCCATTTATAAAAAAATGTGTGAGAAACGTAATCCTTTGGCTTAGTCACTAAGTGACAAAATCATTTGTTTGCTGAAGTATGAACTCTGTGAACTTTCTTTCTTACTCCGTGTTCCCAGAGAAAAATGGATTGTCTGTAGTATTCTCACTTGGGTATATCAGTAGAATAGTCTGGAAATGGTAACTATGGGCACATCTACATTGGCCCTTTTAGTGTGGGCTGGTGTGGTCTAAATAGCGTTGCTTGAGGTTGTGGGGAGGAGCAACATGTCATTTAACACGATGTTTGCATCCAAATGGCATTTCAACCTCAAGCAACCCTCTGGCTCTTCCTCTATGATTAGAACATTTTCTCTGCTCTTCTTTTTCTTTGCCTTCTGTGTAGTGCCGATTGAGGAGCTGCTTGCAGCCATGGTTTCGATCAGCACTTCACACAATGGCAAAGAATTGGTTTTGTTTAATTAATCTAAGTGATTCAGGGTATCAACAATGGTAGCAGACACAAATAATTTCTCTTCCCCTGCCCCTCTGCAGGGGTCAGGGGAAATGTTCAGGATATTTGCTGATATCCTGAAGTGACTTGTTTAGTAAGCCAGTTCTCAATAACAGAAATTCAAACCAGAGTAAGTCTTGGCAGCTTTAACAGCTGCAAGACTCAATCTTAGTCCATTCACAGTGATTGCATGCGCTGGAAACAGATTAAACTGGAGTGCACCAACCCACACCAAAAAAACTAGATGCCTCTGACAGGGGCTCAAAAAGGTGTGGGTTGGGGTGCTCTGTGGTCAAACTGGGTCAAATTGATCTGTTTATTATGTGATCATTGGGAAAAAAAGAGTGAATCAATCCACCCCCACAACACATCAAACAGTAGGACAAATGCCCATCTAAACGAGTTCTAGGTTTTGTGTTCTATCATAGTCCCGCTCATTTGTACATACACAGCTTTAAATCCATAATTACGTACACCAATGGAATCATTTGCCCACAGGACACTCTGCCAAGCCTGAATCTAACATGTTGTATATCTTCACAAAATAAGTATTTAAGGAAAATTTCAAATAGCTGCTCTCAAGGTTTCCTGCCCCACATTTAAAAAGACTAATAATTTGTGTTCCGTTTTTGAGCATTACATTTTGTGGCTCCTGCAAGTTACTTTTGCCACATATTACAAGACAATGAGTTTGCTAAACAAAATTAAAAGTTGAGTTTTGACAAAGGCATACATGGCTGCAAATTCTATGAACAGTTGTCGGAGCATAACAGTCACTGAGCAAAATGGAACTAACTTGCATCTGAGGAAACATACACAGGATTGCACTGTGAACTTGATAAATAACCTGATAATGAAAATCATGAGGGAAAGAGATCTATGACTTCTTTTATATAGATGATATTTACATTTTGTTTAATAGCCTAGCTAGAGTACCTCTGGCCACTTGTCTTGAGTTGGTGTGAAATTTTAGAAGTCACAGATGTTTTCCCTCAGTCCAGATAAAGTTCCAGCTCATATTTGGAAGCTACACACTGACATGCAAATACATCAGCTAGAATTGGGTATTCCAGAAATAATATCTTGAGATGTCCTGCTGGGTTTGTGCCAGAGGCCAGAAATTCTACTTTGAAGACTGATGGAATTTTCTTGCAAAGAAACAGTAAAACTGAGATGATTATTTTATTATTTTATTTTTTAAGCAAGAAATTTACCCAGCTGAATTCTAGTATTTATTTATTTCCTGGTGGAATCCTACTCAGCTAGACATTTAGACATCTTCTATAGAAAGACACTTATAGATCTTATGTTATGAATTTCATTTTCAGGTTATTTATAAGTATTAGAGTGCAATATTTGTATATTTCCTCAGAGTAAGTAAGTTCCATTTTCCCATTATAACCTAGAGAGTCTAAACAGTAAATAAAGTATTTCACATACTACTGCCATGTACCTTTCATAACAATGGAGGATAAAGATAGTTTACTGCCTAGAGATAACATGAAAATGGAATTTTAGAGGACCGTTGTAGAGCACAGTTCAAATGTCAGGGACAAGACAAAACCCATTTGCACCAACTGGATTTTCCTTTTAAACAGCAATGAAGGTTGTTTTATACATGGAGTTCATTTATATATATAAGTGGCCAAAATCCTTTTGTGTAAATTTACGCCTGCACAAGCAAATAATGTCATCAGCTGCTGGCTTTTATCAGTCATTAAGAGTTTCCCATTACACACACACACACCCCTAGTTCTGAGGCTCCCGTGGGATACCTTTGGGACTGGGACTGTCGGTGGCGATTTTGGGGCATCAAGGCTTCCATCACCACATGCACTGTCCTGAGACAAACTTAATGGTGAAATTTCCTACTAACAATGGTGCCTCGACTTACAAACTTAATCCGTATCGGAATGGTGTTCTTAATTCGAAATGCTCGTAAGTCGAAGCACCATTTCCCATTGAAATGCATGGGAACGGGATTAATCCGTTCCAGCATTTCAAAAAAAATACCTAAAAATATATAAAGCACACAGAAAGCCCCATCGGAAGGCGCTGGGGCTTTAAAAAAAACAACAACCAAAAATAAACAGAGCAAGCCCCGAAGGCTGCAAAAAACACACACCAAAACCCAAAAATAAACATCGAGCAATCCCCACGCTGGGATTGCAAAAAACAGCACAGCACAGAAACATAGCCCCCCTCAGCCGAAACCCACCCTGCAAAACCCACCCAGAAGTTTCTAAAAAGGAAAAAGCAGCACCTTACCAGGCAGACCAAAGCCTCCTCCGATGGCACTCACTCCCCGGCGGGGAGCCTCCTCCTGCGCCGCAGCCGCACGCCCCATCCACGGAGGAGCCCCTCCGACCCACGCGCCTCAGCCCAGCTCCTTCGGCAGCCCTTACTCATGAGTAGACGCACGCGCGCGGCCGCCCTTACTCATGAGTAGACCTGCCCCAGGGATGGGCAGGGAGCGCACCAGCTTCCTGCGCCCCGTGGCGATCCAGAGCCGCCCCCGCCTCTCCTTCCTCCTCCTGCACCGCAGGAGTAAAAAAGTTCCCTGACCTCCTTCTCTAACCGTTGGGGCGAAAGAGCTACAAAGAAGCAGCCTCTTCGCCACCAATGGTTTGAATTTCCCGCCTTTCCCCCCGCCTTTTTCTGTTCTTAGGTCGAAGCTCCGCTCGCAAGTCGAAGCAAAATTTTGCGAGCGGAGCTGCTCGTAAGTCAAAATGTTCCTAGGTAGGGGCGTTCGTAAGTCGAGGCACCACTGATAAAAAGTCAGGGGTTGTTTTGCTGGAAACAGAAGGTAACTGCATTTGTGGTGTCTATGTGAATATTCTACACAAAGGCTAGTTTTCAGAGATAGCCATGTTAGTCTGTTTCAACATGTATTAAAAATAATACAGAAATAAAAACAGAAGTACTGTGATGACTTTAAAGACTAAAAGATTGATTTCATTCTTCCCTTTCATAATTCACAGTACATTCCTCAGAGACAGATGTAGGCAGAACTGCTCTATAAAAATCTTAACTGCCTTCTAATCATAGTTGGAAGCCACATGGGGGACTACAAGCTATTCCCCAGACAGCATACTCCGGAAGTCCTGTGGTCAGTGGTTCTCGGCCTCTGTTCCTCCAAATATTTTAGACTTCAGTTCCCAGAACCCCTGACAAAATGTTGGGCTGTTGAGGCTTCTGGGAATTGAAGTCTAAAATAGTGGAAGAGTCAAAAGGTGATAACTGAGGCCCTGGATAGAAGAAGTATTCATCGCCTTCCATACGCTATTTCTGTCTAGTCACTAACTGAGCATGTGGAATATTCAATAGCAGTAGTAATACTACCTAGCATTCATCAAAATCACTTTTGACAGGTGTGCCACCCCTGCGAGGCGGGACAAAGGGTCAAGAATTGACCCAGGGCCCTCCTCCTGGGTGGGTGGGGCTTTAGGGTGACGTAGGGGGTTGTTGAGGCCACCGTGGGCCTCTAGGAGGGGTTCATAGACACCGGGGTCCCCTGTGACCAGAGCGCAGCCTCAGGATTGGCCCCCGAAACAATGTGTCACCCCCGCGGTCCTGTGGGCCAATGGGGCGAGGTTGGAGGGGTTTGGCTAGAAAAGGGATGGCCCCTCTTAGGCCGCCTGGGGCTGAAACTCCACAGCGGTTGCTGAAACGCCACAGCGGTGATTTTGGGGGCCTTGTGCGCGTGCTTGCCGCTCTTTGCAGAGACTGGTGTGGCTTGGAGAAGATGGAGGACAAGGAAAACCAGCTCCCCTCCCCCCAGTCGCACCCAAAGGCGGAAAGCCAAAAGGACCTGGACGCCAAAACCCCAGCCAACCCCAGAAAACAGTACATGAGTACAGATTCTGACAATGAGAATATGCCACCTGCATCACTACAACACCTGGAAGAACCTGAAAGATGGCATAATATGGAAGCTCACTTTTATATAGAGAAATCTTCTGAACCACCAGCATATAATCATTTGTGGAAGGGTGGCGCCAGGGGGTTGCTATATATGATAACTCTGTGTATGTGTTTGTTAAAACCCCTCTTTGATTTTTCAGGAACCATCCGATTTACAAGTAAGCGGAACACCCCTGAAAAAAGGGGGAAAAAGCCATGAGGTCCATTGTAAGGGCAAGCCTTTATGGAATTCTGAAACACTGTCTGACTGGCTATATGGTTTTTAGGTATCGTAAGTAAATACAGGTTCCCATGGAAAACTGTATAAAAAAGGGGTCCTACTCTAGAGGGTCAGCACTCATTCCCTCTTCTGCCATCAACCTGTTGATGAGAACTGCTGCTGCTGAGAATTGCTGATAATGGCTCATGTAAGCATCTTACAAATCTTCCTTCCTTCCTGTTTCAAATGTAAGATTTTATTTCAGGGTAGTATGGCTTGTATTCCTTTGCTTGTAATCATGCCATGATCAGAGGTTTGGACTGTCTGGTCCTTTAGGCCCCTACCAACCTTACTTTTTAATGCATGGGCTGTCTGTTATAGGCATGATGGCTCTTACTCTCTCCCCTCTTTTATAGAAAATGGTCACCAAACCCCAGATGCATAGGCCTTCAAGTTATGAGCAAACAGGTAAGAGCTTATCTGTTTTAAAGACCTTGTTATGTTATGTTTAGAATTAGAAAAAGCTGTAACTATTGAGGCTTGTTCTTTAAAATAAAGGGGGAAATGTAACTTTGGGTTTGGGAGGGATTCTGTTATGTTCAGACCAGCCCCCCCCCACACCCCACTTTGTTCCCTTGTAGACAGCCAACCCTTAGAAAGACTTATGTTTTAAAATATCACAGTGAGCAGGACAGAGCCTTTGTATATATTTTATTTTATTGCAAGACACAGAAAAAGTTTTAGGTAACACAAGACCTAGTAGCCTTTTGCAGAGTATGGAGAACCTTGAGTGTAATTTGATGGTCATATTTTGTCCATCCAGCATATTTAATCAAGAGAGAAAGTAGTGTTTGTGTCTTTGCAGATTAGCACCCTATCAGTAGAAAATGGATTGGTTTAGAAAAATCTCACAGTAATGCTGCTTTTCTTTTAGATAAATGGGGAGATTTCTTGATAGTACTTATTCAGCCGCCATTTTGAAGAAGCCACTTTGCTTGGTTCCTCATAATATAGTTTGTCATACACTGTGTCAGAGAATTTAGGTCCTTGCTTGAGAGGGTCCTGTAGGATTTCTGCAGGGTCTTCGCCAGACATCCACAGAAGGCTAGCATAGTTGCAAGGTGGCCCCAGTTAATTTTGCCATCTGCAAATTCATATTGCATCGCTAACAGGAACATAGAACAAGCTTCAGCCGTGGTACAAATCTTGAGCTGTCTTAAATGAGAGTTGATCTGACCTTCAAAGTGAGTTTGAATCAAAGAGTCTATATTTTTTTAAAAGAGGGCTCATTTCTGGATTAGGCCATTCATTTTCAGGTTGCTCACATACAATCCCCAGATAGGTACGCACAATAGAATAGGTCTGCCTCTCTATCTTCTCCATAATCTTGCAGTATAATGCTAAAAAGCCGGGAGGCAATGTGAGGCAGGTCCTAACATGCCCTTTTCTTTACCCTTGTAGGGGCGCAGAGCAATGTGAGGCAAGCCCTAACATGTCCTTTTCTTTCCCTTGTAGGGGCTCAGAGCAATGTGGGCGAGGTGTGCTCCCTTTCCCCAGAGGCCATGGGTAAGTAATTTTACATTTCTGCCATAAGCTATAACCTTTTTGTTAGAGAGGTACACGTAGACTTATTGCGCCTTATTGTCGCTTAATGCAGACCGTGTTCAGCTTTTTAAAATAGTGTGCCTTATATAGTCTGTGTTTTTATAGAGTTTCTAAATGGAAAATATAATCTCCTTTTCAGAAAAATACTTTGAAGAAGATTTTTTTGCCCCAATGAATACACCATCCCCTAAACTTCATAAAGCAATTCCCAAGAGAACGACTGCTGTTAGGGCTCAGCCCCGCATCTACACCTTTAAAAGAAAGAGAAATTACAATCGTATGTTCTGAGCGCTTTTTTATCAGTGTGTTTGCATGTATGATGTTTTAACAGTGGGATCGCTCCTTTGTCTTATAGAAAATTAAATTACAGTTTTTTCTTGGCCCATTTAAAGTGTGTGTGTGTGTGTGTGTGTGTGTGTGTGTGTGTGTGAGTGAGTGAGAGCGAGAGAGAGAGAGAGAGAGAGAGAGAGAGAGAGAGTGAGAGAGAGAGAGAGAGAGAGAGAGAGAATATCACTGAGATGGACTTTTCACAATTATTGTCTTTTTCTTTTTTAGATCAGATTATGGCAGCTGCTCCCAAAAGAGCCAAGAATGCTGGAGGGTCAGACAGCAACACCCCAGCAAGACCTCATGATGTGAAGGGGAGGAAAAAGCAAGGGATGCCTGAAAATGCCGGAAGCGCAGGATCTGGTGCACCTACAGGGGGGTTTAATGTAAATACCAGACCATCTGTTGATTGGTTTAAAAAAATTGAAATGATCATTAATGTGATTAGAATGGCTAAAGAGTGGGAAAAGAAGCTGACCCAAATGATGGGAGCCTTGTCTGATGTTGACATGTTTTGTGATATGATTTTTAAAAATGGACCATTTCTCTTGTGCAAAGCCACCTCAAATCCAAACAGGGTTGGGCTATCCTGATGTACATCAGCCACCCAAAAGAGGGAAAATTAAAAGGGGGAGACCCAGCCAGCAGTTTGGAAAAAGAGGGGGGGGGGAAAGGAAATCACAGGGAAGCTATACTGGCACAATAGATCTATGAAATTGTTAAACAGGGCTAAAAAACTGCTTTCACGTAGGAAAAGGCACCCTGAGCCTCTGCCTTCTATTTCTACACAACAGGCCCAGAGTTCTCAGGACCCTTCTGCTCTTGATGACCAGGGCTCTCAAGAACCCTCACAATACTCAGAAGATCTGGCTCCTGAAAATAATTCAGGGACTGATACAGACCCCCCACAAGTGTATGCAGAAGTAATAAACAGCTGGGAATGGGCACATGGGCGATACAGAGCACAACATATTGCACAGGAATTCCGATTTGTTAATTTAGAACATATACAGTCATATACACAAGCTATTGATGCATTGCACAGCGCTATACAGTAGGTCCTTGATGATGTCAACCAAAGCCTTGAGCCTGGGGATTTTGTACAGCTGAGGTTTGAAGGGGCCAATCTAAGGGATCCTTTGTTTTCAGTGAAGAAGGTTAAAGGGGGTCTCGATGCTGAGGAATTCCTCTCTTGGCTGGCCAACCTGTTACAAAGCAACATGGAGCTGTGTCTTGAGGGCACTTTGCACCTGATTGTAACCATTGTGAAACCTCCCCATGGGGGCCCTTCAAGAGCCTTGCGCTCTATACCTCATAGTGAAATCATAAATAAGAAAAGGAAATATCTAGATTTCAGCAGTGTGAACAGTAAACTTTACTTTGGGGGAGGTCTGTTAGCCGTGATGGCTGAAAAGGTCCCAACAGATGCTGAGCTGACAAAAGCAGCCCTGCAGTTGTATCGAGCAGTCGACTGGCCTGTAGACAAAGAGGTCTCTCTGGCTGATATTCCTCTTTTTGAGAATCCCTTAAAGGTAAATATACAAGTCGCCCGCTATGGGGACAAAGGTTGGGGCTTATTTAAACCACAAGACCTCCGGTACCCACAAACATATACAGTATTTCTCCATGATAATCATTATTATGGGGTCCTCAACGTAAAAGCCCTTTTTGGTGTTAAAAATTACTGCCTGTTTTGCCACAAATTGTACAATCACAGTCACGACTGTTTATTTTCCTGCAGGCTCTGCTTAAGAAAGGACTGTTCTTCTAAAGTAGATAAAATGGAAAGGTGCACACATTGCCAAATGACTTGCAGGTCAAGAGAGTGTTTAAAATTACATACCAAGTTGGCTGCAGAGAACAAGGTCCCCTGCAGACTCAGGAAATTTTGTGACAACTGCGGGCATTTTCAAAATGAAGAGCATTTCACTAAGGACTGTGGCGGTCTGCCATGTAATGTCTGTTGGGGTCATATGAAACAAGATGAGAAGCATCTCTGTTTCATGCAGCCGATTAAAGAGCCAGTGATCTCAACCCATTATATATTTTATGACACAGAAGCCCATCAATCCACTGGAATTCATGTGGCAAATTACTTATTTGCCAAGGCCTTTGAGGGGGAAACTTTAGACTGCTTTAAAGAAGGTGCTTCTGTGGAAACTGGGGCTGGTGGTGGTGTACAGGCTTCTAGGGGCCAGAATTCTGATGATGAGGAGGGAGAGGTTTGTGATAGTGGTTCAGACTGTGAGGGTGAGGCTACGGCCTCTGGTGAGGCGGAGGGTGAGACTGAAGATATTGAGGGTCCAGATAATGTTTCAGACTGTGAGGGCGAGGCTTCAGCCTCTGGTGAGGAGGAGAAGGGATCTGGGGGCACCAAGAAAAAGACTGTGAAAAAAAAGGGGTGGCCTTATGGGAAAACCTGGGAGTTTAAGGGTGAGTCTTGCATAGCAGAGTTCATTCGGACTTTCACAAAAGGGCGGCTTTTTGTGGGCACTACATTTATAGCCCATAATTCAAAAGGTTATGATGGCTATTTCATCCTCCACCAATTAGTCAAAGAAAAACTGGAGGTAGATCTTATTGCTCAAGGGGGCAAACTTATATCTATAACAGTAAAAGCTCTAGGTATAAAATTCCTGGATTATCTCAGCCATCTCCCCATGGCATTCTCAAAGCTCCCCAAATGTCTTGGGTTCCAGCAGGAGTCTAAGGGATGTTTCCTTCATTATTTCAATACCCCTGAAAATAGCCAGTATGAGGGTCCCATGCCACCCCCAGAAGATTATGGGGTGCAATACATGATGCCTTCTGAGCAGAAGGCTTTTTTACAATGGTATGCTGAGAATCAGACAAAAACCTTTAACCTGCAGAGAGAACTGGCTTTCTATTGCCAACAGGATGTTAATATCCTGGTACAGGCCTGCACAAAATATCGCCACGAGATCATGGAATTGACAAAGATTAAGAAAAAGTGTGGTGATGAATATGAGTGGTTTGCCATAGACCCCCTTCAATACCCCACCCTGGCTAGTCTGTGTCTTGCCATGTACAGATTCAGGTTTCTGAAGAAAAACACAATAGCTATTCCTCAGCCAGACAACTATCATAACCAGTGTAAAAGATATTCATCCACGGCAATCCAATGGTTGTCTTATATCGCACATAAAGAAAAAATCAGGATTCAGCACGCCTTGAATGGCGGGGAATTTCTTATTGATCACTTTTATGTGGATGGTTATATGGTTGAGAAGGGTCGGGGAGTCTGTCTAGAATTTTTGGGCTGTTTTTTCCATGGCTGTGTCCTTTGTTATCATTCTGAGGATTGGAATCCTCTGGCAGGAAAAACATATGGGGCTCTTTACAATGCTACACAGGAAAGGGCAGCTGTCCTGAAAAGCAAGCGTTTTGAGGTCAGATCAATTTGGGAACATGAGTGGAGAGCTATGCTAAAAACAGTCGAAGAGCTCAAAGAATTCCTTGCTTCAGCCGATTTTCCAGAGCCCTTAGAACCTAGGGACACTCTCTCTGGGGGTCGTACAAATGTGGTCTATCTGTACTACAAGCCTAAATGTGGAGAGCAGATTCATTACTATGATTTTACCAGCCTTTACCCCTATGTCAACAAAACTAAAGAGTATCCTCTGGGTCACCCCAAAATCATTTTTGAGAATTTTTGAACCTGTGTCTGCATACTTTGGTTTCGTGAAGGCTAAAGCCTATCCACCAAGAGGACTCTTTTCCCCAGTGCTACCCTCCAGGGTTGGTGGAAAACTCGTGTTTGCACTGTGTGCCGCTTGTGCAGAAGGCCATCAGCTAGACCTGTGTCAGCATTCTGATGAGGAACTTTAGCATCAGCAACGGCTGTCCCATTTGCTTTTGTGATCTTGCACATCACATAGAGCAATGTATTGTTTAAATCAATATAATCTTCACTGTTGCCGGTTATATAAAATTCGAGCGGGGCGTTGGGTGTTAGGGCAGCCAACGGTGGTACCTCAATGTACATGCTGTTTTCCACGCTGGTTTGTGTAGGTGATAGTTGAAAAATATCCAATTCAGATTTGGTACATTCTTCAGAGGCTCCATGAATGAAGGCCATTTTAAAAGATGTCTCCCCTGCCCTGTTTCAGGCCCTTTATCTTACGGTTTGCTTTCTTCTTCTTGTTCCAAAGCTTCTGACGTTTTTTAGGAGGCACTCCTGTGTTTAACCGCTTAGGAGGACCTAAGCGTTGATGATCCACTTTTCGTTTAACTCCTCCCCTTCTTTTCAGGTATGTGAGTCCTGAGCCTTCTTGGGGTCTCACTTTTTTTATAACATGACCCATGACATCTCCAGCGATGTTATGCACGGCTGTCTTAATGTGGGGTTTAATAAACTCAAAACCTCTCCTCAAGAGGGGGACAGCCTTTCGGAACAGCCCACGAAAAATACCGCCCAGCCCTGCCCCATACATGTTTACAGTGCCGTGAAATCCGGGGAGGCCGCGACCTGCCTGTGCATTATAGTAAGCCCTATAAACATTGACATCTCCGTAGTCTTTTAACACAACAATTTTAACGTTCTTCTTTTCTCTTCCTACGCACAACCTTTTCTGGGGCGAATATGCAACCTCACAACTTTCCCCAAAGTGAATGGCACGTCTTGGTTCTGATCCGTCTTTATTTCAATGGTGATCGTGTTGATGTGGTTCTTACTCATCAATACGTAATGCAGCTTGTCGTAGGTAATTGTAACACATTCATAGGTTTCTCCCCTGATGGGGATACAGCGTAACAGAAGTACAGAGTGGTCTCCCACGATTTGGTGCTCTATGATATCCGTATAGACGTACAAAGAACTGAAACCTCTGGTAAGGTCTGCAGCATGAGGTATTTTTCTGACGGGTTCATCCAGAGGGACCCCCAAAATGCGGGCTAACTCAGCACCAGCTGAAAAGAAGTAACTTTCAGGGCCTGTGAATCTAACTTTTCCCATGACTGGGTCATAGGTCAGCCATGCTTGTTGCAGATCTATAGCTTGTTTTATAGTATCATTCATGTTGTTCAGAAGATCAGGAATGTCCTTGTAATAGCCCCTGTGTAACTGAAAGGCCCATTTATTTGTACCCTCAGAAATGGAAAATGGGGCATTTTTAAGGATTGTGTACCAGCTCCGAGGATACTGTATCTCGGCTAGGCCAACTTCCCAAACCCCGTTCAAATCTAAGGGCTGGGGTAGCATTGTTGTAAAACTGGCATTTGCATTTTGAGGAAAGGCTTTCTTACAGGCGTTGCTGGGGAGTGTGATGTAAAAACCACGATCGCCCATTTTGCTTCTCTGTCCTATACGACCTCAGAAACTTCAGAGGCAGACACCCAGCTGTTGAACTTGCTAGGCCAACCTAACCATTTCACTAAGTGAAGCTTTCCTGTGCCCCTGCCTTTTGTGTCCAAAATCTTTTCAATTCTGTATAATCTGTCTTCCCGGTCATTGATCTTCTCTAGTTCTTCAGGATAAAAAGTCCCGACTATGGCCTCCCCATCATAATCCGTTAACTGGTATACAGGCCTCTCTGCACCTTTGATAACCCGAGCCACTATAAATATTTCAGTGGTGAAATTCTGTTCATATCCCTTATCAAATACCCCCTTCGTTTTAGAAACTCCCAAACGGTCTCCTTTTTTGAGTTTTGGAACCTCTTTTTTTTTGTTTCAGCAGAGACCCCATAGACTGTTTTCCAGACAGCCAGAGCATTGTGATGATTCACATCTACAGGTCTACATTTAATAGTTCTATGAATGCTGTGGTTGTAGCTTTTAAGGAACTGTGGTAATACATCCACATACCTGTAGGTATTATTAGCCGTGAAATACTTCCACATTGTTGTTTTTAATGTTCTGTTAAACCTCTCCACCACCCCCGCTTTGACCTCATTATTGGTGACAAAATGGTGTATTCCGCATTTCTTGAATAAGCTGCTTACGGGCCTGTTTAGAAATTCACCGCCACGGTCCGTCTGTATTTTGTCAGGTTTTCTTCCGTCTTGTTTGAAAATAGCATCAAAAGCTTTGGCCACTTCTTTACCTGTTTTGCCTTTCAGAACTTTTGCCCAGCTGTGCTTAGAAAGGATGTCGATGCATACCAGGATATACTTGTAGCCCTTGTTGTACTGAGCAAATTGTTGCATATCGACCAAATCTGCCTGCCATTGAGCATCTACTTTGGAAACAATGGTCTTATTTCTTTTAAAATGAACTCTAGCTGGTCTATGCAGTGTATAAGCATCCTGATCAGAAAGCCATTGAGAAACATCCCCTACCTTCAATGTTTTGATCTGCTTTTTGGCTTCCCTAAAAAGAGGGTTCAGACCGCCAAAACTCCCCACTGATGAGGGTGCATAATATTTATTTATTTATTTATTTATTTCATTTATACCCCGCCTATCTGGTCAATTATGACCACTCTAGGCGGCTATATATATACACAATATAATAGATATTGTGTAGTATTTTCCCCTGTGCAGTCATCTCAACCGTTAACACAAATATGAACAAGGTATGGTACAATGTTGTTGTTGTTGTTTAGTCGTTAAGTCATGTCCGATTCTTCGTGACCCCATGGACCAGAGCACGCCAGGCCCTCCTGCCTTCCACTGCCTCCCGGAGTTTGGTCAAATTCATGTTGGTAGCTTCGGTGACACTGTCCAACTATCTCGTCCTCTGTCGTCCCCTTCTCCTCTTGCCTTCACACTTTCCCAACATCAGGGTCTTTTCCAGGGAGTCTTCTCTTCTCATGAGATGGCCAAAGTATTGGAGCCTCAGCTTCAGGATCTGTCCTACCAGTGAGCACTCAGGGTTGGATAGGTTTGTTCTCTTTGTAGTCCAGGGGACTCTCAAGAGTCTCCTCCAGCACCACAATTCAAAAGCATCAATTCTTCGGCGGTCAGTCTTCTTTATGGTCCAGCTCTCACTTCCATACATTGCTACTGGAAAAACCATAGCTTTGACTATGCGGACCTTTGTCAGGAAGGTGATGTCTCTGCTTTTTAAGATTCTGCCTAGGTTTCTCATTGCTTTCCTCCCAAGAAGCAGGTGTCTTTTAATTTCATGGCTGCCATCACCATCTGCAGTGATCATGGAGCCCAAGAAGGTCAAATCTGTCACTGCCTCCATATCTTCCCCTTCTATTTGCCAGGAGGTGATGGGACCAGTGGCCATGATCTTAGTTTTTTTTAGGTTGAGCTTCAGACCATTTTTTGCGCTCTCCTCTTTCACCCTCATTAAGAGGTTCTTTAATTCCTCCTCACTTTCTGCCATCAGAGTGGTATCATCTGCATATCGGAGGTTGTTGATATTTCTTCTGGCAATCTTAATTCCGGCTTGGGATTCGTCCAGTCCGGCCTTTCGCATGATGTATTCTGCATATAAGTTAAATAAGCAGGGAGATAATATACAGCCTTGTCATACTCCTTTCCCAATTTTGAACCAATCAGTTGTTCCATATCCAGTTCTAACTCTTGCTTCCTGTCCCACATATAGATTTCTCAGGAGATAGATAAGGTGGTCAGGCACTCCCATTTCTTTAAGAACTTGCCATAGTTTGTTGTGGTCGACACAGTCAAAGGCTTTTGTTTAGTCAATGAAGCAGAAGTAGATGTTTTTCTGGAACTCTCTGGCTTTCTCCATAATCAAGCGCATGTTAGCAATTTGGTCTCTAGTTCCTCTGCCCCTTCGAAGTCCAGCTTGTATGTCTGGGACAATCATCTAAGCCTCAGGGGTAGTAGAAACACATGAAATACAAGATAGATTTACAAGCTGTATATGTAGAAACACATGCAATACAGGATAGATTTACAGGCTGTATATTCATGCAGGGCAGTTTCTCGTCCTCAGCATCCCGAGCCTTCTCCGGTGGGTGAGAATGAAACAACATTGTCTGCTGATTTCAGGTCAGTTCTGTTTGGCCCATGTCCACAATCGCACTCAAGCTCATCATCCTCATCATTCCGAGCCTTCTCCTGTGGGTGAGAATGAAACAACCCTTTAGTAAGGTGTTTTTTTTAAGACCTTAAAACCCCTAACATACCCCATAACTATAGCTTTTAGAAAATGCTCTTACCTGGCTGACTTGATGCTCTGCATCACTCTCAAAGCCTTTATCTGAAACCTCTTTCACCATCAGATCCTCAGGGCCGTCGGCATCCCCCTCAAAGCCTGGTTTTGCCAGCACACAGCCATCCACGTCCTTTGCTGATTTCAGGGCATCACCAGTTGGCTTCTGTAAAGCTCTTTTTGATCATTGCCCACAATCGCACTCAAGCCCATCCTCCTCCTCATCACCCCACATCAGGGTGCAGGCCGGCTTTCTTGTGCTTTTCGGCTTCTGCTTTGGCTTTGCGGTAAATATGAATATGTCTTCTGCAGACCTGCATTTTCTTCTTAGATTTTCTGGGTCTTCAGGCAGCATCCCCCTGAGACTTGCAGGGGCTCCTAAGGGGCACAGGGGCTTGGAAAATCCCACAGGCCCATAGTAGTAACCTTGGGGGTGCAAGCACCTTTTGGCTTTCACCGGGGCCTTTGGACTTGTCCCTGGGAGCTGGTTTTCCTTGTCCTCCATCTTCTCCAAGCCACACCGGTCTCTGCAAAGAGCAGCAAGCACGAGCAGAAGGCCCCCAAAATCACTGCTGTGGTGTTTCAGCAACCGTTGTGGAGTTTCAGCCCCAGGCAGCCAAGGCATGCCCTACAGACATCCCTTTTCTAGCCAAACCCCTCCAACCTTGCCCCATTGGCCCACAGGACCATGGGGGTGACACATCATTTCAGGGGCCAATCCTGAGGCCGCGCTCTGGTCACGGGGGACCCCAGCATCTATGAACCCCTCCTATAGGCCCACGGTGGCCTCAACAATCCCCTACGTCACCCTAAAGCCCCGCCCACCCAGGTGGAGGGCCCTGGGTCGATTCTTGACCCTTTGTCCCACCTCGCAGGGGTGGCGCACCTGTTAAAAGTGATTTTGATGAATGCTAGGTAGTATTACTACTAATAGCTAGCAGCCATCAGCCACCAAAAACAACTATCTAGCCATCAGTGTTCACTGATTAAAGTAATTATTTTTAAACTATTAAGAAGGCAGAAGTTGAGAGTGGGGGAAGATGGCAGTATGTAACAAAAAATAATTTTATCTTACCTGAGAAACAGAGCAATTCTGCTCAGGAAAGTTCAGAAAAGTTATTCTTCTTTTGGACTCTAAACTATTCCTGTAAACGTCTCATGCTTGAGAAGCTCACAGACTCTTTTTTCCATCTTCCTTAGTCCAATTTTCCTTTAGCTTTAGCAAATACTTGGCATCTAATCAAAGCTAAAACTAGCATTGAGTACTGAAGAGAATTCAGCAAATGTCAAACACATTTCCTTGGAAGAACTGATCTGGGGGTGAAAAACTCTCTCTAAAATAGGGAGTGTGAGAATGAGGAAGCAAGAACTGATTTCTCTTGTGCTAATATTTCAAAGGAAGCAAGAGGCTACAATGACTACATTCACTCTTGTAACCTAGTCCATACAACAGGCTTCTGGTCAGCAGCCATTACTGGTCCAAGAATTTTCCCTAAAACTTTGTGATACTCAGGACATGTTTTTTTTCTCCTCTATTAGAATTGGAAGAAGATAGCTTACAAAGGATACTTTCTGAGTATAAAGCAGAAGTTTAAAAAAATGCAGCTCCCAGAATGATCTAGCCAAAGGGGCCCATAGCCATGCTGGCTGCAGGACACTGGTAACTGTCGCCACTATAAGCCCAAATGGAGTAGAACCATTGAATCAATATTGATGTAAATCTCACTGATTATAAATGGGCCCTCTAAAGCTGGAACTACCGGTTGGATTCAAGTCCAAAATACTAACGTTTCCAAGCTATGCTTTTCACTCTAAAGGTGTAAAAATAATCTCTCATAACAGTGGTCATTAGAGATGGGGGCATTCATATATGAATACTCACACACAGGTGGACATAATGAGGGTCCTGTCCGCTCATCTTTCTGCTGCTGCCATGGGCTCCGCGCTCCCTTCCTATCACTCTGGAGCTAGCCACTCCTGGCAGGAGGCGGGACAACAAGCTTCCCTGCCAGGTCGAAGAATAGCTAGTCGACTGCAAGCTTCATTATGTCCACCTGTGGGGGTATTCGTATTTGTATGTGATGGCACAGTCAACCTGCCCATTTGCTAACTCAGGGGTGACCACATTAACAAAAAATGCAGGAAATGCTACAGAATTGGGGCAGGCTGATTCAGATTTTTTTTTAATGTTGATCACACGATGCAACAAAAAATGTGAATCAATCTGGAGTCCCACACCTCCAATCCGTAGTCAATTTTTATAACTTCATAAACCATTTAATAAGAAGTTTAAATGACATATTTACTTCTAATTACAGTAGGAGCCCCATAGCTGTAGGAGATTGGTTCCAAGTCCCTCCATGAATGCTGAAAACCGCAGATAATAGTGAAGGCTATACATAGCATGGTAAAAGAAAAAAAATCCAATAAAAAAGTATTTTCATAAGGTATTGCCAGAACTGACCACTAGAGGGAGCCAGAGACTATGCTATGTATTCTTGTTGTTGAAGAATACATAACTTTGTCTCTGGCTCCCTCTAGTGGTCAGTTCTGGTAAATACATTGTGAAAATACATATTTCTAGGTTTTTGTTTTAATACTTATAATATTTTCAGACTGTGGATAAGTGAAACTGCATATACCAATCAACACAGATACTATCCAACTGGTAGTTCCAGCTGTACTTTCAAAGACAATGTGACTTTGATCATGACCATTAAAACACAGTCTTAATATAAATGAAGTCACAACTATTAATCAATGTGGCCTTGTGGTAGACCTACCTTCACAAATCTTCCAATTTCTTAGTATCTAACCAAGGCCAGGCCTATTGGTGAAGCTGTTGAATTGCCACCTTTCTTCTTCCTCCAGGTCCTAAGCCCAGGAAAATTCCTTACTCAGTTTTGGTACTTTTGTTAGGACAAAAGGAAATTATCTTCCTGCTTCTCACATGAGTAGCCCTAACCTGGGACAAGTGACATTTTACAGTACTGGTTTAATGCTGTTCTGTGCAGCACCCTGTGATAGTTGGATTTCAAGACATCCAAGTGTGCTAAAATGGGTGAGCAGTGATTACTGCAATAGCCAGTTTTTATCCTATGGTAGTCTGAAGCAATCAATAATCTGTTGAGACCTGTTGCTGCAAACAGTCATGTTTGTTCTCTGTTTGCTGTTTTATCTGTTCAACTGTAAGTAAATGAAAACTTTTTATTCTTTCTACTTCAAATGCCTCAGAGTGAGTTATTGAGACTCTAGGTGCCAGCTAATGAGAAATAGGGATGGTGTACTCATGAACTTGAAGCTATGCTTTATGAATCTCTGCACTTCTGCTGTGCAGCTAGAGGAGTTTTAACCAAAAGTCAAAACTCTGCAACTATCACAAACCATGCTTGGTGACTAGCCTCTACTACAGGGTTGGCAGCCCCAGGCTTTTTGCCTTTTTTTTTCTTTTTTAACATTCCCCGGGTTCTCATGGAACTCCACTTTTCTACAGTGGAAATTCATCTTTTAAATAGGCTGCAAGGGTTCTGATACAATGGTTAATATCCCCAAATCCCATTTTTCAAAATCAAAAGTGGGCTTACAGCCATCTCTAGTTTGGGTTTCTATGGTTTGGGATTTGGTGCTGTCCATACATTCCCCTGGACTGCAAAGAGAACAAACCTATCAATTCTGAAGGAAATCAACCCAGAGTGCTCACTGGAAGGACAGATCCTGAAGCTGAGGCTCCAATACTTTGGCCATCTCACGAGAAGAGAAGACTCCCTGGAAAAGACCCTGATGTTGGGAAAGAGTGAAGGCAAGAAGAGAAGGGGACGACAGAGGACGAGATGGTTGGACAGTGTCATCGAAGCTACCAACATGAATTTGACCAAACTCTGGAAGGCAGTGGAAGACAGGAGGGCCTGGCGTCCTCTGGTCCATGGGGTCACGAAGAGTCGGACACAACTTAACGACTAGACAACAACAAATACATTCGCCAAAGAGTACAGAGACAGAAAATTAGGTGTCCTGGTCCCAATGACATTGTCACCATTTGCTTTGCAGTAGTAGTACATCATAACTAATTCCAGATTTCAAGACCTGGAGCCTGTATTGTTTTGACTATAACTTCCACAGTGTGTCACCATTGGTCATGCTGGTTGGGACCTCTGGGAATTGAGGCCTGAAACATCTGGAGGAGCAAAATTTCCCCTGCCCTGCCCTAAACCCTTGGAGCCAATAATGAAAGGGAAGTCCAGAGGGGGCAGAGGCCTGACTTTACACAGAGATCTAAACAGCTAGTCTAATATTTATTGGGAGATTTCTAATTAAAATATGTTGGCAATCAAAACAAAGGATGGGTAACATCCACTGACGTTAGCTTCCCTTGATGTGGGATTACACTGAGAGATGTCTGCCTATTTAAATTATAAAACCATCAAGATGCCAAAGGTTAGTATAATGAAAGGCCGCTGCGCTCATACGATCTGACAAGTATTCTTGCTTGAATTTGCATCCCAAGAGCACATTAAATAATTCTGCCCAGCTCTGCAAAATGAATTTGCAGTTCATTATTAATTTGCTTCCTTATTAATTCAGGGAAGGCACTCATAATATTTATGCTGTATATTTAATTACATGGTAATGTTGAAGCATATTTGCTTTTGACAGAGCCTTTAAGTCCCATTGACTTTCAAAAGGAAGTTAAATATCAGTTGTTTTGTCTTCCAGTGTCTGTTTTTGAGATTATTTGGCAATACAGCCACAAGCACATCTTAAAGCAATTTTTCAAATCCTGAAAAAAATATATCAGGAAACCATTTTTTCCCCCTGTATTTAGCTGCCTCTGATTCCAATGCACTTATTATTGCTAGCTATGTCAAATATTTTCCCATACTATTTATAACAGAAAACACAATTCTTTATAAGTAGCGTTTGTATGTTGGTATCTGGCTGCGGAGCCAGAAGTTTGGAGTTTGATTCCCCACTGTGCTTCCTGAGAATAGAGCCAGCCTGTGTGGCCTTGGGCAAGTTGCACAGTCCCAGGGAGCTGCCAGAAGAAGGGAGTGGTAAACCACTTCTGAGTATTCTGTACCTGGAAAACTCTAAAAAAAAAAAAAGTTTCCATAAGTTAGAATTAACATAACAGCACATGATGATGATGATTATATGTCCAATTAGGAAGATAGTTTTGTGGGGGAGAGCGCTAAAGAGGAAGAATTCACATTAATAATTTATGCATGCAAAACAACAGCAACAAACTTTGTGCCAGCCTATGGACAGAGGCTAATACTTTCATTTCAACGTTTTAATCATAAAACATTTAGCCTTACATGTTCTGCACTCAATATGATACAGGTACAGCCACCTGTTTGTAACCATCATTGAGATGATATCTGATAGCCAAAAGGTACTTCAAAATATTTATTAATTTATTCAGAGCATTTTTGCCCTGAAAAAGATGCCTAGAATGGCTTACAAGAATCAATGAAAATATATCCTCTACCTTAAGATGAACAATCTAAAAGAAAGAAAAGGAAAAGGAAGTGAGAAGAAGGAGGGAAAAAAAAATGAAATTTGGGTACTAGTCTTCAATCATAAGATGACACCATCACACGTAGAGCAGGTGAGTCCATTGCTGCAGGCTGCGCAGAAAGAGACCATATGAGGCTTACAAAGCATAGCCTGGCGAGTCAACCCTCTCTTCCCAAAAGGAGGGCAACTATATCTGTGAAGATTCTCAGTCATCCAGGTGAGGTTATCTGGAAGTTGAGTCATGGCAACTAGACGTCTTTCTTATTAGGTTGAAATATTTTGCTAATCATCCAAGTAGCTTCTTCAGTCTGAGGGAGAGTTGGTAGGAGACCCCTGATATATCCTCCATGTTTGTTTCACTTCCCCCTGGTCTGAACAGGCTCGTTAGATTGACAATGGATGGCGGGGGGAATGAGTGAAAATCCCACCTCTGCAGTCCTTCTCCACCCATTGTCATGGGTCGTTAACAGTGGTCTTTCTGGTGTATGTAGTTCTGATCTTTCTGGGGACAGATTTATCATGCCTCCTATCATGCCTCTGTCTCCTATTTATCATGATGCCCTTTCATCTGCGCCAGAAAGATCAGGACCACACACACCAGAAAGACCACTGTTAACGACTGTTAACGACCCATGACAAGAAGAAGAAGCTACATGTTTGAGTAGTGAAACGTTTCAACCTAATAAGAACAATGCCCAGTTGCCATGACTCAACTTCCAGGTAGGGCAACTATATGTCCTCATTTAGGGGGACAGTCCTTCTTTTGAAGAGCTGTTCTTTTTGCTGATGCAAGTCCTCTTTTTTGGTGATATGTAAATTGCCATCTACCCACCTACCCCCAGTGAGTTTCCCTGGCCAAGCAGGCACAGTAGAGATTTTGATTGGTAGATATATCTGATCAGACTTCTGTCATTTTTAAAGTAAAATGATGGGAGGGTATCATTTTGTAAAGAAAGATACAAACCATGCACACTGATATAGTTACTGATAAATGGCAGGAAGGATATGGCATGGCATGTCAGTAGCATATGAGCTTCAGATGTGAGGTCAGTCCCAGGAATGTACATTTTGAAAGTACTGTTCAGACCATTCATCTGAAATAATATATTGTTGCCTAGCTAGATATTTAAATGAAACTATCGTGACCTCTATTTATTTTCTTGCAACGTGTATTTATTTCAACAAGGTATTAAAAATGTAAAGCACAGGTCATTTCAAAGAATTATAAAACATTATGCCTCATATATTAGTCAATTTATATCCCATCTTTCTCTCCATCTGGTTACCTAGTCACAATCTTGCGCAATATGGTGAGCAGTAGTCTATTAATTATAATACTAAAGTGTAATTGTGATGGAATTCAAATATATTAGTTTTAATTAGCACATGCAAATTGAATGCAAAAATGTCCTCTTTTTCATGAAGAACATCCTCCTTTTTGGTGTACTTTGTCCTCCATGTCCTTTTTGGTGATGAAGCCGTGCCCTCCACCACCAAAAGGGCATTTCACTCTAGTGCCTTCTGTGAGCAGGGCAGGGAGGAAGGGCCAAATCCAGCTGCTGGGAGTAATAACATATGGAGGCATCAAAGAAAACAGTTTTCAAACAATATTTTATACAGTATTACTTTGTAAATAGATTAATTTAACACACGTATTTTACTTTCCTTCTGAAGATCTCTACTTTGAAGAATTTACATCTGCTTATGACCATGAAGCCTTTCAAAGATCTTAATGTTTCCCTTCTACGCCAGAAGGGTTTAAAAATTACTAAAGGACAGAACTCGATTCCAGCAGGGATGTCCTGTAAAAAGAGTTGCATATGGGATATGCACGTAAATATGAAAAGATTTCCAGGTCTATCCAGGAAAAAGTCACTGAATCTTTTTGGCAAAAGTAGTCATGGTAAAAAAAAGAGAAAGCCAAAGGCAGGTTGGGATAAGTCCAATAGAGAGAGAATTGTCAGGAAGAAAAAATGCCATCTGTTCAATACATATTTAAAGAATAGGGAAAGATTTAAAGGACAGACCACAGACAGAGTTCTGTCTCCTGTCCTCTGAAGATGCCGGCCACAGAGACTGGCGAAGCGTTAGGGAAAAAAACCTTAAGAACACGGCCAAACAGCCCGGAAAAACCACAACAACCATTTAAAAGAAACATAACTGGAGATAAATATGTGATTTGTGGAGAATAATTTAGTGATTAGTCAACATTATGAGACAGGAATGTGTTTGGGTGTACAGGAAACAATGAAAACTGGTTGCCCACAGTAGATAGTGTTATTCTATGTTATCATGAAAACAATACGAAAATACAAGAATGTGAATTTCCTGCCCTCCTTTTAAAATAAATGTTACTGTGAATCTTGGCACCAACTGGGAATGTGTGGCAATAGATGCCCAGGTTTTAAAGACAGACAGACATACTCACACACACACACAACTAGCTCTTCCTTTGGCACTACTAGTCTTTGAGATTTATCACATTGCCTGAAGAACCGTGGAATCTAGAAATTTCCTTCAGCCAGCACCCTGAGATCTGGCAACCATGTTCCTTACACAGAAGGAGCCTTGCTGCCAGGACTAGAGCCTGGGTTATATACATTAAGCATCCAGAGATACAATTGATAATGCAGATTTATCAATCATATCTTTGTGATTCTATCTCTTCATTCAAAAAATTTCAAAAACATTACTGTATTAGTCCATAGGTATGGGACTTGTGGCTCTCTTGTGAACAGCATAGTCAATGGTTACAATTGATGGGAGTTGCACCTTCTGGAAGGCCCCCGCCGCCCATCTGCACTACATAATTGGATACACATAGCCGGACTGCTAAGGGTTATTTTCCAACTAAAATATTTGTTTCCTGAATGACATTGTGAATGAATAATATTAACAAAAAAAGGAGGAACAGGAAGGTCTTACCACCAAAAAGGCATGTACTGCATCACTTGACACAATAGTCATGGTCCTGTCTAATTTAACTTCCGGCGTCTAACAAGGATCCCCTAGGGCAGCGAGGATCCCATGTAGCTCCCGGCTGGGCCACATGTAGCTCCCAAGGGCATTTTTGCAGTCACCAAGGCCATCCCAGAGCCCTCCTCATTAAAAACATTTAAACACAAACTATCTAAAAACACCCCAGTTTCTATCCCAGAAGCCCTTTTTGCATGGAAGGCCTTAGGCTGACATAATTTTGAAAACAGAAACCATAAGTGCTTGTCTAGGCACTTCCTGTTTACATATTCTTTTAACAATGGCTGACAGCAGTAATTTCTGGTTTTGGTTCGGCTAGGCAAAAATTTAATCCCCCCAGCTTCCTAAGATTGTGCACCCATACACTAGGTGTGCTTATTAATTACACTGGGATAATAAATAAAGCACAGGATTTTCTTGGTGTTTTGATGGGTATAGATATATGTAGCAAGAAAAAATTAAGTAAAGATGAAAGGAATGGAAAGAATAGCAGGAATAGGTAGAAAGAGAGAGGATTTAAGTAAAGCAGGTAGGGTGAAAGAAAAACCAACATATTTCTGTCACTTGTTTCCATTCAAAAAGGAAAATGCAATAAAAGGTAATTATTAATTAAGAGTGCCTCATGTGTGCCAAAATATTTACATCTACAGTAGTTGTGTTTATACTTTAGTGTACACATTTGCTTTCTCCAGCCTGACAACGTCCAGATGTGTTGGATTACATCTGCCATCATTCCCAATTGTCATGGCCAGGGAGGATGATGTCACCTGTAGTCCAATCCATCTGAAGGCTGTTGGGGATGGGGAAGGCAGAATTGAAACACAGAATAATGGTACTGTGGGAGGTGACTAGGTACAATCCAACTCCCACCAAAGAAGATGCATATCATTGCATGGGGAAGGAGTAGACAGAGAAAGAAGCACCTCCTTGAGTTTCCCAAATTGTTCTTTCCCAAATTGTGCTCTAACCCCATAGTGACTTTCCTTCAACCTAGACTTCAACATGGGATTGCTGATGTCACTTCCTTCCTTCTCACATTTCTCTCTCTTTGGAAAGGCACATAGGAAATACCTTGTGTTTGTTCTCCAGAAGTGAGGGGCAACCATGGCTCCTGGAATCTCTACACCTTTGCGGTCTCAACGTATTTTCCTAATAGCTTTGTTATTTTCTTAGAACAAGAAGTGTGGGTGTGATTTATTTCCAAAATAGGAAGCGGGCTCTGTTAACCATTCCGATTCTCAGGGGCTGACTCCATATATTAATTCAGCTGCTGCTTCCTCCGCTAACTCATATGGAAACAATAATGATTGTAATAATTAAAGTTTATTAACTGACTTAGAAGTGTGGAATAGTTATTCTAGTTTTTGAACTGCCACCACAGGTCCCATCACTAGCAGTCAACAAGATGTTTTCCCCCACAAAATAACAAGGTACGTGTGAGATCAATTTTTCACTCATTAATAAGACACAATAAAGGACTGCCAAGCTCAAAGCATTTTTAAAGACTAAAACCAATACCAAAATTTTATATTTAGACTTGAAGTACATCATCATCATCATCTTAGAATTGCAGAGGTAGATTAACAAAGGCTGTCATTTTACTTTTCCCACTGCATTTTCAGTAATGTTGTATGGCTCATTTTACTCCTAAGTGAAATAGTTACAGGTGTATTTGCTGGCTTAGAACTACAGGTGCCTGAGGAGAAAAGGTGCCTGAGGGGGGACATAATTGAGAGGTATAAAATTATGCAGGAGATGGATAAAGTGATAGAGGGAAGCTCTTTTCCCTCTCATGCAATACCAGAACCAGGGGACATCCACTCAAATTGAGTGTTGGGAGAGTGAGAACAGACAAAAGAAAATCTTTCTTTACCCAGCGTGTTGTTAGTCTGTGGAACTCCTTGCCACAGGATGTGGTGAAGGCATCTGGCCTAGATGTCTTTAAAAGGGGATTGGACAGATTCCTGGAGGAAAAGTCCATCTCAGGTTACAAGCCATAATGGGGATGTACAATATCCAGGCTTAGAAGGAAGGTACCTCCAAATGCCAGATGCAGGTGAGAGGTATCAGGGGACAGGTGTCTAGTTGTCTCATGTGCTCCCAGAGGCATCTGGTGGGGCCACTGAAAGTCTATCAGAAAGTCTATCAATCAATCAATTGTTTATTTACGGTCAAAGACCAGCAATATATTACAATTAAAATATATTGTGGGGCCACTGTGCGATACAGGAAGCTGGATTAGATGGGCCCTTGGCCTGATCCAGCAGGGCTCTTCTTATGTCCTTATGTTCTTATGTACATCTACAGCAATCTAGTTAAGTAGACTTGGGTTTAATGAGTACAGAACTGAGTAGCATGCTGTGTGTTCCAAATAAGGCATAAGTATTTTTCCCTAAGGTTTAACACCCAATCAATTTAGCTCTTCCCGGTTTCCTAGTATTCCTGTGATAACCATTCATAAACACCAGCTGGTGACGAGGCTCAATTCCATTGTTTGAAGGACCATACAATTATAAGCACAATTCAAACACTACCTTTGTGAGTATTGTCTACTCCATTCTCACACTACTAAAATTGTGTTCTTTTAAAAGAAAAAAAACATGCAAGCAAATGAGTTGATGTCGTTTCATGATGTTTTGCCAATGTTGTTCACCATAGGGAACTGGCAGGGTTGTCATAGAAAATAGTTATCCCACACCACACATCAGACTGAACTCATGGCAAATCTGCTGGCAAACTGAACAGTAAAGATATGCAATAGGGTATTTAAAAAATCATCCTCCTCAAAAAATGAGGCCCTGGCCTGAGTCTGGAGAAAGCTGGGTTCCACTTAAGTCCCACTGAAATCACAACTAAACTGAAATTCAGTTCACAGACTTTATTTGGATCAAAATCAAGGAGTATTTCCAATATTTTCAAATCATATTGGACCATCATGAATCATGGCCATGATGACAGTAACAAAAAAGAAAAGAGTAGGAAATACAGGCTTAGCATACTGATAATATCTAAATCGTATTTGTTTGGGAATGGAAAGTTTGACATGGTATTAAGGATGTGTGTCATTTTACAGATCTTCATTTATACCTGGGGATTTCCATCCATACATCAACAGCTAGCTAGGAAATAAGTTAAAACATATGAGGAAAGTGGTGAGGGAATAAATGGTTCATGAGACAGTGTGGTAGATCTCTATTACTTTACTTCTGGAGATTACTGTAATCCTCTATTTGACCTTAAAAACTAATTGTACTTTCCTTTCCACAACATTTTCCTAACTTAAGAATGACTGCATGTTGCCAAGTTCTGGTAATGTGAAGTTCCTGTTAAGTTCCTGAAATATTGCATAATACTTTGTTTTTCAATTTTATCAATTTCCCCAAAGTGACTCACTGTGGATTAGCCTGATGATATACTTGAGCAAAGTCAGTTTAATAAAAATGTGTGAATTATTAAGTTATTATCCTTGGGTGGTTATACGAGTATAACTAAGTAATTACTTAACATGTCGGTAACACCAGAATGTTTCAAAATATGACTCATTTCTGACTGAGGGGTTCAGGAAGCTACATTGGAGACCCACAAGATTTTTTTCAGAGTCCAACCCCTCAGATATCATATTGATCCTTTCCAGCTCTTGATGAATGGAACCTCTGCTTGGCATAGTTGTTCTTGTTGTTTAGTCGTTAAGTCATGTCCGACTCTTCCTGACCCCACGGACAAGAGCACGCCAGGCCCTCCTGTCCTCCACTGCCTACCGGAGTTGGGTCAAATTCATGCTGGTAGCTTCGATGACACTGTCCAACCATCTCGTCCTCTGTCGTCCCCTTCTCCTCTTGCCTTCACACTTTCCCAACATCAGGGTCTTTTCCAGGGAGTCTTCTCTTCTCATGAGATGGCCAAAGTATTGGAGCCTCAGCTTCAGGATCTGTCCTTCCAGTGAGCACTCAGGGTTGATTTCCTTCAAAATGGATAGGTTTGTTCTCTTTGCAGTCCAGGGAACTCTCAAGAGTCTCCTCCAGCACCACAATTCAAAAGCATCAATTCTTCGGTGGTCAGCCTTCTTTATGGTCCAGCTCTCACTTCCATACATCGCTACTGGAAAAACCATAGCTTTGACTATGCGGACCTTTGTCGGCAAGGTGATGTCTCTGCTTTTTAAGATGCTGTCTAGGTTTGTCATCGTTTTCCTCCCAAGAAGCAGGCGTCTCTTAATTTCGGGGCTGCTGTCACCATCTGCAGTGATCATGGAGCCCAAGAAAGTAAAATCTGTCACTGCCTCCATATCTTCCCCTTCTATTTGCCAGGAGGTGATGGGACCAGTGGCCATGATCTTAGTTTTTTTGAGGTTGAGCTTCAGACCATTTTTTGCACTCTCCTCTTTCACCCTCATTAAGAGGTTCTTTAATTCCTCCTCACTTTCTGCCATCAGAGTGGTATCATCTGCATATCTGAGGTTGTTGATATTTCTTCCGGCAATCTTAATTCCGGTTTGGGATTCCTCCAGTCCAGCCTTTCGCATGATGTATTCTGCATATAAGTTAAATAAGCAGGGAGACAATATACAGCCTTGTCGTACTCCTTTCCCAATTTTGAACCAATCAGTTGTTCCATATCCAGTTCTAACTCTTGCTTCCTGTCCCACATATAGATTTCTCAGGAGATAGATAAGGTGGTCAGGCACTCCCATTTCTTTAAGAACTTGCCATAGTTTGCTGTGGTCGACACAGTCAAAGGCTTTTGCGTAGTCATAGTAGCTTACACCAAAAGATGTGACTTTCAACATTCAAATAGTGAACTCACGTATCATGACATGTTAAGCACAGAGTTCCATTATTCAGGAGATATTTGAACATAAAAATATAAAATATATTGAATATCCACATTTGCAAAAGTGGGTTTTTGAGGCATTGGTCTCAATCTCAGTTTCTCCCATGAAGCCCTACTTTCTTAACATTATCTGCTTCCCTATCTGGTTTATCCAACTCTCCATCTTCCAAGCATATTATTTAATGTCTTGATTAGAGTTAAGATCTTAACTTGCTTTTTTCTTTCATTCATTTCTTTTCTTTTTTTCTTTTCTTTTCTTTCTTTCTTTCTTTCTTTTTTTTTTTTGAGTATCTAGAATAGGAATGATCAAAACGTACTCACTTTTGTTGCCAGCAGTTTAGACATTAATGGCTGTGTGTTGCATTATTTTGAGAGGACAGCACATTTACACTGTTATACAAGCTGTATACTCACTGCTTTACATTGTAGCCAAGTGTCATTTCTTCAGTGTAGTCACATGAAAAGATATACTAAAATATTTATGAAATGTGAGGGGGTGTACTCACTTCTGTGATATACTGTAAATAGTGGGGACCCATGCATCTTTCAGCACCAGTAATACCTATTTTTCAAAGCTGGATATACTGCTGAATGTGGAGTTTTATTTTTGCTTTTTTTCAGTCTGAGGCATTTTTAGTGGTGTGTGTGACCTCCAGAGGATTCTGGAGATAGAAAATTGAGCCCTGGACTTGCCAAAGGGGCTGTTTCTACCCTGGAATGTTATTCTTCAATGGTTGTAAATTCCAGGTTATTTGGATTTGCTTTGGTTTTATTCTTCGGATGGTGTTTGAGCTTATGTTCTATCAACATATTTGAAATGGAGGTAATAGAACTCGTCTGTGTCATAGGGAATAACAAACACTGAGATCTCTTATGGGAAAGTCTTGATGCTTGAACATGTTGGTTAAAGGAGGCAATAGTTTAAAAAGCCCTCTTTGGACCCCACAATACTGAAGAATTACTGACCAGTATCTAATATCCCATTCTTGGGGAAGGTGTTAGAGCGGGTTGTGGCCTCCCAGCACCAGAGGTTCCTGGAAGAGACAGAGTATCTAGACCCATTTCAATCTGGCTTCAGGCCTGGTTATTGGAAAGAGATGGCTTTGGTTGCCTTGGTAGATTACCTACATCGGGAACTGGATAGGGGAACCGTGTCCCTCTTGGTTTTGCAGGACCACTCTGCAGCTTTTGATACTATCGACCACAGTATCCTCCTGACTCGTCTGTCTGGAATGGGACTTGGGGGCATTGTTTTATGGTGGCTCCAGTCCTTCTTGGAGGAGAGAAATCAGAAGGTGGTGCAGGGGACTCCTGTTCGAAACCTCGGCTGCTGACCTCTGGGGTCCCTCATGGCTCTATTTTGTCTCCTGTGTCATTTAACATCTATATGAAACCATTGGGAGAGATTATCTGGAGTTTTGTTAGTAGTACTTGTGTTTTCCTCTCCGAGTGACATTTTTGAAATATCTTTGCCTTAATATTGCCTATTAATTGATGTAAGATGCCTCCTTATTCATTATTCATAATTTTTAAATATCGCCTTTTAATGATATTAACCACCATTATACATTCATTGTTTTCAACTTTAAATACTGTCTTTAATTTTTGTAAGCTGCCTTGGGTCCTTTTCAAGGAGAAATGCAGGGTACAAATATTTGGTAGAAATAAATAAATAAATAAATAAATAAATAAATAAATAAATACAATACAATACAATACAATACAGTACTAGGGAAATGCTAAGTGGAAATGCTGTCTATGGCCATCTCATAGACCATTGGAGCTGAGGATGAGAACAAAATGTAGAACATGCTATGTCTGCCTCTGTGGTTTCTTTTAAAAAAAACAACAGATTCCACAATAGTCTATTTCCACTTTGAGTTTACAATCACTTAATTTGTTCATTAAGAAACACATATATACTTACTAGATATCTATATACTTCAGCCACAATATTAGTTGCTGACCATTAGAACACAAGTGATTAAACAGAGACAATCGGAATTTGATGGCTTCCATAGCAAGATCATGCATAGAATGGCTATGATCAATGTTATGCATCTATTGAATTTGTTGTGCTCTGAACTATTCTATGACAGTTATGTGAGTTGGCTGCAATCGACATTCAAAACAGGATAAACCAGGCATCAAGATAAGTCAAAGCAGAGGGCTTTTTATGAACATTATTACTCAAGAAAAATCATCATAATTATCTTGTCTCTAATGGACTATTCACATTGTAATTTAAGAGATGCGCAAACTGTTTATTGACCCATTAAGAGTAAAACAAACAAAAAAATAGGACCTGGAAAGTCTGCTATCATTAAAACAAAGTTAAGCTACTTCCCTTGCCCAAATCCTTTGTGAGATCTGCAAAAACCCTGTCACATATTGATTCTCCTGTGCCTTAGAACAGAGTGAGCAACCTGTAGCCTGTAAGGTGCATGCAGCCCCACTATCCTTTTGTGAGGTCTCCACTTCTCCCTGCACTGCAACTGTTGAATTTGCTACCATGTGTCTGCCATAAATGGTGCACTTTCTCTTTAAAGTAGGAAGCATGTACATTTTCCCCAAACCAAATGATGCTCCTGGAAGCAGAAAAAATTGCACCCAGGAAGTGAGGTTTTACAGGATGAATTTGCTTTAGCCTACCATACAGGAGTCAGCAGAGAGAGAGGAGGAAATTAGCAATCAGCTCATGTTTGCAGTTGATTAAAGTAGCTCTGCCATAGCCATCCAGATTTGCAGGAGACACAGCTATAGCAGAGCTACCTTAACAAGCTGAAAAGAAGTGCTAATTAGCAATTTCCTGCAGACTCCTTATCTCCCACCCCCATCTTTGATCCCCTAGGTAGCCTAGTGCAATGGCACCAAGTCTTTAGAAAAAGAAAAGAAACAGAACATGAAGGGAAGAGGAAAACAAGCAGGCCCAGGTAACAGGTTTTGGAAGGATAGGACTCAAATGGCAGCCATTTTGCCACATGAATGGGCTTGCTACCCTGCCTCAGGGCTGCTGTAGCCAGCTGGAATGACTTGAAATAGAATGGCTACAAACCTCTATACAGAAGGATCTGAAAATGTATGCATTGGCACATGTAGTGACACTGACCAAGTTGAGGTGAATGCATATGCTGCTAAAATGTGGAAGTCCCAGCTATGGAAGAAAACATTCAGATGGGAGGGACTCGGGGCTGATTTGCATAGCCTTGTATATTATACATTCAGTGGAAAATAATTTAAATTTGACCACCCCTATTCTAGAGCAATCCCTGTATTATTTGCAGTGTAGTCACACTCTCTGGTTAATTTAATTTAAGTAATTTATACCCTGTTTTTATGTCTCTAGAGTGCTGCCATATAACCCATTTAGCTGAGTTTTACATAGCTCATAGAGATTCCACTCAGTGCCTATTTGAACAAAATATGCAGTCACTGTTTCACCTGATTGTTTTGCAAGACATGAGCCTGTCACCACCTTAATGTGTGTTTAATTGTGTCAGATCTATAAGAGGCATTTCTCATAAATATATAATTTTACAAGAACACATCTTCCCAATTATCTGGAAAACATGCAAGTTGCAAGACAAAGCCCTTCCTCTTTGCTGCATGCAAAGAGTACATGGGAAGCAGTAGAGACAAGGTAATTTGTGGGGGGGAAGACTGCAACAAAACAAAGTACTTGAGCAAAGCAGGGTAATCGTTGTTAGTACCATAATCAAATTATTAGTATTAAATGTACCTTGAACATTGTTGGTTTTCCTGCAGATTTGACATGGCAATATTGTGCATCTTTGTTGCACTTCTAGGAAATTGATATTGGGAGCTGAGCGGGTGCAACTCAAGAACATGTGGGAGAAAAAGGAAAAGATACATAGGATCTTACTGAAATAAATACTATGATTCTTATGGTTTGTGTACCATTTGAAACAATAACAAGGAAACATGTCTCTTTAGAAGGGCTAACTTCACACATGGAACTTTCAACAGTACAGGCATACCTCGGTTTACGAATTTAATGCGTTCTCCGGGATGTTTTGTAATGCAAAAAATTTGAAAACTGAAACGCGGTTTCCCATAGGAACGCATGCACGGGGGCGGTGCCATAAACCTTCCAGGTGCAATGCAAACTTACTTCGTATTGCGGAAAAAATTCGTAAACCGAGGCATTATTTTCAATGGATTTTTGTTCATAAACTGAAAATTACGTTAACCAAGGCGTTCGTAAACCGAGGTACGCCTGTAATATGGTAGTATGATAGCATGACATTCCTGTATTATTCACCAGTGGACTTTCCGACATTTATCCTAGTAAATTAAATTTGTGTTACAACTAAGTTATGCAGTCAATGGGCTGAATGTGATCTACAGAGCCATTGTTGCATCTCTCCTGGACCCCCATAACCACCACAGTCCCAACATTTTTAAAAAAAAACTTGAATTTTTTTTAAAAGCTCTTTTGTGCTCACTAGGGGGCACGTGGGGCATTTTTTTATATTAAATAAACCTATTTTTGAGTTAACAAAACTCATTGCAGCAATCTTTACAGTCCATAACCACTACATTAAAACACAAAATTTAAAAAATAAATATGCAAATATGCCCCACCCTTCCCCTTTAGTTCTTCTTTAGCTCTCAGGCTGCCAGAAAATCTGAAACATAGCCCTGAGCCACCCCCAACCTAAGTAAAAATGTTTGGCTTCATTGGGAAGTGTAGTGCTTTACCACAATGAAGGCCATTAAAAAACAAAAAACAAAAAACAGCTGCTGTGTTTGGGTGTGGAGAAAGAATTTTATTGATGAGAGGCAGATGTGAAATATAGAAGGGTGGTATTATGGGGTGACATCTGTCATACTGGATCTTCCTTAGAAATTACTTCCTTAGAAATTTATACTTTTTCTGACCCCTTTGAAAACTTTCAAGGAGGGCACTGAAGATTAACAAGATTTATATGAGTTTTTATAGTTTGCAGTCCACTTTATCAGATGTTGTACACAAATACTTTGTAAGCATATCATCAAGCTTGACTCACAATAATCATACGATTTTTCTGCAGACATTTTTATTTGTTCCTAGCTACTTTTGGTATTGGCCTTCAGAAAACAGGAACAGCCATGGAGAGGTATAGTTTGGGAGGGAGAAATTCCCTTTCTGTTCCCCTTTCCCTGAAATGACTTCTGTTGTTCAACTGAGATACCTTCTCACTACTACCACTTAAATATGAATGAAGGTAACATACAGGAAGAAATTCTCATCAGTACAAGCATTTTATTTGGTTTTGTTTATTGAAACTCAAGCAGTTGTTCACACTTGAATTCCCTTTTTAAATGAAAGATCTTACATCTTACATTCAATATTTGTCCTAAACAAGAACTGCATAGTCCCAAATGCACCAGTATTAAAATTTGTCAGATTAGTGCATTGGTTCCCAACCTTGGGTCCCCAGATGTTCTTGGACTACAACTCCCAGAATCCTGGCTAGCACAGCTAGTCCATCTGGGGACTTTGCACCTTCTTCACTTTAATACTTTGTGAAGCCACTAAGACCTAAAGTGTACTGCTTTACAAGCCACTAATTGACTATCCATGGTTCAAAATATTATATTCCTGTAAGATGATGGTATCAATCAGTGAAACAAACTGAATGCAAACCAGATTGGGAGTATGCCATAGAGATTCTAACAAGAGAAATATAAGCATCCTTTGGGTGTTCTACAACGTTTTTTCACATCCATGAAACATATTGGATTATTCTGCAACATTTAGTGCTATTTCCTCTTTGGCTCAGACTTTTATTTTTTGCTCCATTAGAGGATCTAACACCTTTTAAACTCCCTAAAAATCAAAAGATTTTATAAAATATAGATTCTATTCTTTGGTCTAGGAATATATACATATATATAATGTTTGTGTTACAGGCCCTTGCAGCTGTCAAAGAGATACCGATTGTATTAAAAATACTATTATTTACATGAGTGACTGCCAAACAGGGATTACTTCCCAACGGGGTGCATATTTTTGATCTACCATTTCTTACATGCAGACTGGGGGTAGGAAGTGGGGGCAAAATGTTCAGCATGGCATGTCTGGATTGAATGTAGACTTGGTGATGAAACTACATCTAGGCATCTTTCCAGTGGTTTCCTATTTAAATATTTTTAGAAAAGCAGATTACAACGATGTCACATACATCTGTCATAAAACATGTCCAGAAAGCTTCTCTCTATTTTTTCAAAATGGCTATGATGTCCTCTTATGGGATTTACAGGTCTTTTGTCTTTTATCACCAAAAATCATTAGTCAGTAGCTAGACGGCTGTCTCATGATGGACAGTCTTGCATTCAGTGTTTGTGCTTGCAGTTGTTACATGGGGAAAGCTTGTTGCAACACCATGCACATCATTCTAGAAAATCGCACAAATTCAAGAGTACATGACACTTTTTATCCAGTCACTAAACCTTAAAACAATAGCAAGCTTTCAGGCTCTAACCACACACCCCTCATGGATGATGCAGAAAAATTGTCCAGAAATTGATGTTACATATCTGGAAGAGATTATCAGTTCTTCTCGTGAAGATCGACCTCTACTATCTCCGTAGCAAGGTTTGGAATTTTTACATCATGGCTCTTGAAACCAAAAGACTGTGAGTTACTCTGTGGTCACCCCCTACACATTCTCACATTGCTTGCTTCAAACAAAGTTTCCTTTAACTGTGTGGGTGGGGAAAGACAATAGAAAATAACAGGAAGGCTTCTCCCTGCATATTACCCAGTATAGTGAATGACAATATCATTAAAGTATGAATGGTAGTAACTACTCAGTTATGAGGGATAAAATAAATTAATGCACTGTGGGGAGGAAAGTACATGCTAAGCCTGTTCTTGGTTCCTTGTACTCTATCTACTGAGAATCATGTTTGCTTTTCCATTTGCATCACCCACCCTTGAATTCCCCTTCCTTTGTCATGTTAGAGTATGCTGGAGTATGATAGAAAGTGAATATACACTGCACAATTATAAAAGCTTGGTGCCACTTTAACAATCATGGATCTATACTATGGAATCCTGAAATCTGATGTTTGGTTAGGCACCTAGAATTCTCAGAGGGGGAGACTTGAGTTAATGTGGTATTGGCCTGCTATGTAGCATAGATAGCACTCAGAATTTTGGGAAATTGAGATAGAATAACAAGAGGACAATTTTAATAAACCACATCACAGTGCCTCAACTGTGGAGAGTCAGGATGAGATACTGCTTAAGTCATTTCAGTGGGCTTGTTCTGGGGAACAAAGGCCCATTTCCTTTGAAAGCATGGCTAACAACAAGGCCAGTGGAGGTGATGACATTCCAGTTGAACTATTTAAAATCTTAAAAGATGACACTGTTAAGGTGCTACACTCAATATGCCAGCAAGTATGGAAAACCCAGTAGTGGCCAGAGGATTGGAAAAGATCAGTCTACATTCCAATCCCAAAGAAGGGCAGTGCCAAAGAATGCTCCAACTACCGTACTATTGCACTCATTTCACACGCTAGCAAGGTTATGCTCAAAATCCTCCAAGGTAGGTTTCAGCGGTATATGGACCAAGAACTCCCAGAAGTACAAACTGGATTTCGAAGGGGCAGAGGAACTAGAGACCACATTGCTAACATGTGCTGGATTATGGAGAAAGCCAGAGAGTTCCAGAAAAACACCTACTTCTGCTTCATTGACTACGCAAAAGCCTTTGACTGTGTGGACCACAGCAAACTATGGCAAGTTCTTAAAGAAATGGGAGTGCCTGACCACCTTATCTATCTCCTGAGAAATCTATATGTGGGACAGGAAGCAACAGTTAGAACTGGATATGGAACAACTGATTGGTTCAAAATTGGGAAAGGAGTACGACAAAGGCTGGACTGGAGGAATCCCAAACCGGAATTAAGATTGCCGGAAGAAATATCAACAACCTCAGATATGCAGATGATACCACTCTGATGGCAGAAAGTGAGGAGGAATTAAAGAACCTCTTAATGAGGGTGAAAGAGGAGAGCGCCAAAAATGGTCTGAAGCTCAACATCAAAAAAACTAAGATCATGGTCACTGGTCCCATCACCTCCTGGCAAATAGAAGGGGAAGATATGGAGGCAGTGACAGATTTTACTTTCTTGGGCTCCATGATCACTGCAGATGGTGACAGCAGCCACGAAATTAAAAGACGCCTGCTTCTGGGGAGGAAAGTGATGACAAACCTAGACAGCATCTTAAAAAGCAGAGACATCACCTTGCCGACAAAGGTCCGCATAGTCAAAGCCATGGTTTTTCCAGTAGTGATGTATGGAAGTGAGAGCTGGACCATAAAGAAGGCTGACCGCCGAAGAATTGATGCTTTTGAATTGTGGTGCTGGAGGAGACTCTTGAGAGTCCCCTGGACTGCACGGAGAACAAACCTATCCATTCTGAAGGAAATCAACCCTGAGTGCTTACTGGAAGGACAGATCCTGAAGCTGAGGCTCCAATACTTTGGCCCTCATGAGAAGAGAAGACTCCCTGGAAAAGCCCCTGATGTTGGGAAAGTGTGAAGGCAAGAGGAGAAGGGGACGACAGAGAACGAGATGGTTGGACAGTGTCATCGAAGCTACCAACATGAATTTGACCAAACTCCGGGAGGCAGTGGAAGACAGGAGGGCCTGGCGTTCTCTGGTCCATGGGGTCACGAAGAGTTGGACATGACTTAACGACTAAACAACAACAACAAAATCTTTGTTCATCACACGTAAATGTGTATTGAGCAAAAAATTACAATATTGATTAGAAAGAAATATTTGTTTAAAAAAATCTTGAAGGGGAGTATTTCCCAGCCATGATAATATGTGATATGGCATAATTTGAAGCTTAATTTGGGGTTCAGGACCCTATTCAGCTGAATTATTAACCTGTATTTCAAAGCATTGCACAAATAAGGAACTGAAAATAAGGAGCCAGATTCAGTATTGTCAAGGTCAAGATCATTTGGTCTCAAACTGAGGCACTTTCCCCCCACTGTCAGTGTTTATTGCTGACAGCCACTTCAACAAGAAGTGTTGAAAAGAGAGAAAGGACTGGATCTGGGGTATACTACCTGCTTTGACTTAAAATAAAACTGGGGGAGTGCTTATCTTTGCAAGAAACAGACATAGATTCTTACTTGTTTGTTTGTTTATTAATTTATCTTCTTTCTTTTCCCTGAAAGATCATTTGAGGGGTAGGGGAATCAACAGAAAAAAAGAGACCAGGCAGGGAAAGTGGGAAAATTGTTAGCTAACTGTGCGTGTATTTGTGTGTAGAATTCTTTGTGGCTACTGGACTTCCATCCTGTCTCACAAAAGAGGAGGAAAATACACTTTTTATATTACTGCCAATGTATCTTGTTTATTTGGAATATCACTGGATCAATAGGAAAATATATATTTTAAAAAATTTAAACAGTTGAGTAAATGAAAATACAGGAATACATCTCTTTCAATGCCACAACCCACCAATCACATCACAGGGTTGTCACCTCAGATAACACCATCCACAGCTCTATTTTGGTGTGGACTAGCCCTCTGCACATGCTATAGAATGAGCTAATTAGGAGTGCTTCAAATCACATACACACAAAAACCTGTAGCTTGGCGCTGTGCCAAAAAGGAATGGGACAGCTCTAAAAAGGGGTGGGATGGATCACTGTAAGTCAAAACAGCCCTACCTACCCGGAAGCTTCTCATTGGTTGGCTCTAAGAACTTCTAGGTCATTATTTGGCATGTCCCTGAGCAGCAGACGCTTTCAGCCTCTTTGACTTCATCTGCACCAGTCAGTTTATCTCAGAGACATGGGATGTATGTGACATTGTGCTGTTTATATACTGTGCTCTAATTAGTGACCATCTGTTGCTGATTACTTCCTTAATAAACTATAGGATCCTAAGAATATTATGTCCTAAATGCACAACCCTGTTCTTATTTGGAGTAACCAAATTCAATTATTTGATCATCCCAACAGAATCCAGCCATACCTTAATTGCTGGCATTGGAGAAGAAAAATCAATGCACTAAGAATAGACGAAATTAAAATGATTTTATCTGTTTCATTTATCAGTAGCTTATGCGTGGTATCTCAAAAGAAGCTAACGTATCTAAGGCATTTCACGGACCAGGTACCGGAAATCAATGCAGCATACTGAAGGGGATGCGAAAACTGATATCTTAGGGATCTTCCAAAGAAATCTTTCCTGAGTCACTTCTGCAGTTTAGCTCCTTTTTATACATGCATTGTCAGCCTCTGCAATCCACAGGGATCAATTCACACAAGCCAGTTGCATCACACTTTACACATCATACGCTTCTTCTCCTATTGCTATGCTACCTGTAGAGAGCTCTCAAAATCAAGGAAACAGATCAAGTCAGGTCAATTTTACACCTTTGGCTTTTGACTGTGGTATTCCCCTCTGCCTGAACTCCAAATGACATTATCCAAAACCTCTGAATTAAGAAATCAAATTAATTAAGAACTGATGTTTCTGTGATGTTCACATGGTTCCTTTAAAACAACCTTCTCCAATCTAAGTGGTACCCAAAGGTACTACAACTCCCATGACCCTTGACAACCGGTGATAAGTACTAGATTGGAGAAGGTTGTTTAGAGAGGTTACATCTATGAGGGAATCTAAAGAAAAATGAATGGCAAAGAGTAAAATTTGGTATTATTTATGTCCTGTGTTATACCAGACATTCAGGAATATCAAGCTGATGTGCAACTTTTTTCTCAGCTGCTAATTAAATGTTTGTTTGTTAACTATTTATATATTGCCCCAATATGGGACAGAGATACGGTTGCTACTGTTCCCATAAATACTAACCAACACATACCTTGCACAGCTAGCATTTCTTAGGTTCAAACTTAGCAACATTGAACATTTCTAAACAGGATCTTCAAAACCTAATTTGGTGCATAAACAATGCATTTTAAGTGAATGGTGTAAGAATGCAACACTCTCCCTGCTTTTAAAATGTTAAAAAGAGATAGAAAGAAAGCAGGCATGTTTCAGTTGCATGTTAGGAAGGAAGTCTGTGGTTAAGCCCCAACAGTTGGAATCAGGAAATAACAATTCTATTCCTAGGTGAACCTAGGTTTCCTCTGTGACCTTGGCAAAGCAACAATAGACAAAATCCTCCACTTTTAAAAGAAAACATTAGATAATTCAGCAATTTATTAAAGCAATAAAAGTAAACAACATCTTTTCATAGGATATAAAATACAATTCTAATTAACTGTGAGCTCACAGCCAAAGTGGCCTATAATAGAAAAGATATATAATCAAATGAAATAAATTCAAAATGAAAACCAAAATAAACATTACAGTCTCAGTTACAGTAGACCCACTGAATCAAAGAGGCATACATGAGTGTTGACTTTACATCTCAGTAAGTCTATTCAGTTGGGACTAACTTTTGAATTCATTCAAAATAAGACAACAGTTTAAAGATTTAAAAGCAGATTTTTAAAACAACACAGCATACATTGACAACTAGTTAAATCAAGACATGTTTCAATCTAAAAATGGACCAAGAGGAGCGCAGCAGATCTACATGAGAAGGTATTTTACAATTCCTTTATCAGCAGCAAAAATACCTGTTTTTTTTTCTTCAGGATCCTGTAAACCTGTGTAACAGTGCAATAAGAAGCAATGCCTCCAGTGCTAATCTTAAGGGGCTCAAATGATGTGAGATGACAGGGTGGCCATATGTTTTGCTTTATGGAGGATCAGAAAAGCTGGCATAATGGACTCAAAAAACATGGATTTGAATCCCTGCTTGGCCACACTGGGGGTGTGGCACTGGTAAAACCACTCCTTAAATATCTCACATCTTGAAAGCTCTGTTTGGGTTGCCATACATTGGAATTTGACAGAACATAGCATATACAACATTAGAAGACAAATTTTCTAGTTGGAGTTTCCTTCTAGTTCAGGGGTAAGCAATGTACTGTATGTCACCCCTTCTCAAGTCTGTTTTTAGGCCCCTCAGTCCTCCTTGCAGCCCTCAACCGTGAGAAAGAAATCAAAATAATCAATTTTGGAGGGGGGGGGGAACGGTATTTCTGCTTATGGAAGCACCCAAAAGTCACAGGTCTTTTTACATTGTGGGGGCTATAGGCTCCACAAGCCTGCAAAGCTGCCAAACCAAGATATAAAATGCTAAACAAACAAACAAACAAATTATAATAAATGAATGAATGAATGAATGAATGAATGAATAAATAAATAAATAAATAAATAAATAAAATAAATAAGAAAGAAACAGATGTGGATGGCAAGTCACATGCCATTTTAATTTTTACAATTTGGGGACATTTCTGGCCACTTGGGGTCTTGGTGCACATCATAATGAGTGCCTGAACAAAAATATATCTCCTAGTCCAATCAACACTACTGTAATTGAAGGACTATCTAGTCCAGTGCAAAAATAGTGCATAAGACAGGAGAGCAGGGGCCTTGAAGTTAGCTACCAACAGGATCTAAAGGTGTAGATACTTTCTGGTCATAGCCTTTCCTCACTATGGTGAAGCAGATACAATTTGTTTTTTTAAAAAAATTATAGGAAAATATAACAATTAAAAAAGAATATGTGTGCACATCCTTCTCTCCACTATAACATCAAAACTGTAAAATAAAACTATCTGAAACTTCATGTGGGTACTAAGGGAATCCTGAAGATAAGATTGTGCACCTTGAGATTGTTGTATTATAGAAATAGATTGATTAACTGTAATTAATAATAATCTGTCCATAGACTGTAAATCTTAATTGTCTCACCAGGTGATGGAAATTAGTCTCTCCAAGATTAGAGGTTTCCTCAAGAGTAGAGATTTAATCCAATCCTTCCAGGAAATCCTATATAAATTTTCACTTGTGGACTTTCCACTGCTAGCACAAGAAAAGTCCTACTTCCGTGCAGTCTAGCTGCCTGGTGAATGTTGCATGTTCTCGACTTCAGGTGTATACACACAGACAGAAATATGGATGACAATTTCTGTTGTGAGGTATGGGAGAGTAGAATGAGGAGAGGAAAGGACTATATGAGCACCAGGTGGTAGAAGAACACTCATTGAGGGGGGAAAGAGTGGAAACTACAGTTGCCATGTTGCCTCATTCACAGAATTTTACTTGGATTCTAGCCATAACATATGGTACATGTTTGCATCATTACCCTGGATTCCCATCAATTTTTTTAAAATAGAGGAAGTGTGTGTCTACTGAAGGTATGAGACAAGACATGCAATTGCTATTGTGCCCTACTGTTTCACAAAAAACAAGTCTGCTACTGCTTTTTGATGTGTTAGTCCATCAGTGAAACCACAGCTGTGACTGGCATCACATTTTCAAGCCTGAAATATTTGAACATTTTAGAGTGATCTGTCTATGCCTGTATTGCACGAACACATACATTGTGCAGCCATTCTAAGTGCCATTACTCTTAAAGTGTTAAAGTGACAGCTGAAATCAGTTATAACTGTTTAGAAAATAGCTAAACAACAGAGTGTGCTTCATAGTGATAAAGATATACTTCTCTTAGATTTTATTAATTTAGCATATTAAACAGCTGGGTGAGAGATTTTAAGAAATTACTTTCGCCTTAATTTTTGTTGTATCCCAAATAACAGAGTTGAAACAGCAACAAAATTGCAGTCAATGCTTCAGAACACAAAGTTAATTTGTAACTAAAATAGTTTTAAGTTGGGGGATGAGTTTAAATGACAATTTAAAGTATTGAAGTTCAGTATTTTTATCAGGTTGGCTACTATTCATAACAGATGGACTCTGATACTAATTTAGCTAGAAGAAATAATTGAGCAAATTCAAATTCATTCATCTCCATTATGTTCCTACATCTTTGAGAACATGTCCCTCTGGGGTGAGTCAGCTGCAAGATGTGGCTAATTAGTTCATTATCCTTTCAAATTTGAATTTTATGCCCCTTTTAGATGTGAGTGCTTTTGGGAAAGCATTATAATTGACAGGCACATGGGGGGAAAGGATGAGGATAGTGTGTCTTTTGATGATGGCACTCCCAAGAGTGCCCAGCACACTATTAGTGCTAAACTATTGCTATCTACTAGTAATATTGCTAGTTGAACTCTTATCATTTGCTATGACTTAAGGGCTTGATCAGACAGGCATTCGTCCCACTGTTTGGTCTGCTGCAGGGATGGATTGGCTCACTCTCTCTCTCTCCCTTTTTTTTTTTAATCAGATGACGTAATTGCCATAGCAAACAATCTGTCCCCACAGTACTCCTACCAGTGCATGTGATCACTTAGAATGGACCAAGAAGTGAGTGTTAAAATGTCAAGGCTCCTTCCACAATCCATTTCCAGTATCGTGAAGTGGCTTAATCAACCAACCACTCTAAGATATCGGCAACTTGAACACTTCCTCTGTTCCTCAGCAGAGGAGAAGGGGAAATAATTTTTTTTCTAAACACTGCCAGACCATCACTAATGTGCTGCATCACTTACATTATATTTTAAAAATGTTTTTTCTTTGCCTTGTCTGAAGTGCCAATTGAAAAACTGCCAATTCCCTGCTCTTGTACAATTGACTGGGAAAACTAGTTGGGGCAAGAGGTTCCACATCACCACTCATGTAACTGCTTCCAGAATGTGGTTTCTGCAGTTATGTGGATTTCGCAACCATTTGTGTAACTTTGAGTTACGCCAATGTAGCTATGCAACAGGATTAAATATTTTGGAGTGAAGCTAGGTTGTGCATTCCAAGTGTGAGTGATTTAGCAACGAGCAACAAAATGATGAGAAGTCAAGGAATTTGTATGCATGGGTGAACTGGCGGTGCATTAGGATAATGTGAGTCCTACTGCACTTCTTCAGGGATGTGACTGTACAGATTTGAAATGCCTCATGGATAAGCTGTATTCATTCTAATGCTCTTGAGTAGGAATCCACTTTCTCCCCTAATTTTCTCATGCTGCTACTATGCACAAATCCCAAGAGATTTCCCCCCTTGTAGGCACTAAAAAAGACCAGTTCAGAGTTCAGCAAAATGTTGACAACTTCAGTGATTTGTCATAATTTGTTCATCCAGCATTCTTCCACTTAAATAAAATAGTTCAATACAAGTGGTTGCCAGCTGTTGGGCAAAAATATTTGTCTTTACTGCTGAGAGAACTGTGTATGTATCATAACAAAAAGAAAGTGGCAGCCGGTGAATGCCAGCCACAGAGACTGGTGAAACATTAGGAAGAAAAACCTCCAGAACATGGCCAAACAGCCCGAAAAACCTACAACAGCCATTGGATCCTGGCCATGAAAGCCTTCGAGAATAGCAGGTGAATACTTTGCAGTATTTCTGGTTTTGCATTTATTGTTGTTATTATTTCTAATTTCTATACATACAGTTTTTCATTTTCAGAAATTCTGAGGTAGCTTACAATGCAATACCATTAAATGACTATGGGCTGCATGTGGCTCCACCCATTTTTATACATTTATTCATATCTTTGTGTTCCCAGAGACAGATTTTTTTAAAGTTTTTACACTAAAATAAAGAATACCATTGTCAAGGTTTGAAATTTTGTATGTATAGAGTGCTAAAATAATTAAGGGGACTTTAAAAAAAATGTAACCTTGGAAATGGACATTGTTCTTTTATAATAGGTTTGACAGCAGTGCACTAAAAGTCACTACAAAACAATCAGCCAGCTCTCTATCCAAGTCTGAAAGCAAGGTCAATATAAAATAACAAAAGTAAAATTGTCTCACAAAGGAATCTCTTTCATAGCAATCTGACACTTGAGCACAGACATTGAAAAGAAAAACCTAAACATTTTGGGGGGAAAGTCCTAGACCCTGAAATTCTCAGAATTCTAAAGTGCATGTATGCAAAGTATGGTACCTGATCAAATTTGTTCACCAGCACTTTACACTCTTGGCATTTTGCTCACCTAATGAAACCATATCCAAGTAAATTATTATGGTACCAATCTGCTACGACAGCAGGTGCAAGGGAACAAGTCAAAATATAAACGAAGGATTTGAATCATAGAATCATAGAAATGTGAAGTTGGAAGGGGCTTACAAGGCCATCAAGCCCAACCCCCTGCTTCCTTATGAATTTGTTACCTTAGGAAAAGCAATAGGAACTCTCATAGAAACTATATGACATGTGTTACATGGGGCAGCAGTTTACTATAGCAGCAAAATTCAATTGTTTACACAACTGATAAATATAGGGAGGAAAGAGACACATACATGCCACACACATCAGATACCAGCTACCAAACATCAAAGAGCAACAGGCATGTAGCAGTGACAGCAGCACAATGGCAGCAGCAAAGAAATCATGGATAGATGCAAACTGGCACATGGCTGGCTTGGCTGGATGAGGATATTAATTAATTGTAATGTGTGTTGAACTATGCTAAAAAGCTAAGAAATGTATTATACTTCCACATATTTTTACTTTTAAGAATTTTGATATTTTAAGACAGCTATTCTCTGCTTTTTGGTTTTACCTTTTTTGGCTATAACCTCTTGCATTGTTAGAATGTAAGACCTGAGGAAGTGGCAAAAGTGCACATTAAAATACAACAGTTAGTCTTTAAGGTGCCACAATGTTTTTGTTTTTGTTTTTTTAATTTTTATTTTGTGTTTGCTTGATATACTAGCACAGCTACATACCTCTTCTAAAACTACATGGTTTAAACTACTTTGATACCCAGATGAACTTTGATATGATTAACATGATTATCTGGTGTCATACTAGAATTAACCCTTTCAGGGATAAATGCCAGCTGTGACAAACACAGGGTCCTGATTTTTCTTAGAGTTCTATAAAAGTTTATAAGATTCTTAGGAGGATGTTAAAGTGTCAGACTTCTGATTTGGCACCATACTTCAGAAAGGCCCTAAAATAGATTTGTTTTTAAAGCCGAGGAGCATTCTGGTCATGTCTGAGTTCAGTCTCGGCATTTTTCGGACATGAGTGTATATGTGTGTAGCCCCTGACAGGTCTTCAGGGGTTGGAAACCCACTAAAGTTGTCTGTATCTACTGTGAAACAATCTAAGGGAAACAAAATATTGGGACATGTTATTTTGTTCAAAACAGCTCAAGACTGGGAGAAAATTGTAGTAAACAGATATGTTTCCAGTGATTGCCTGAATACATCAGCAGTCCCAATGTGTTCAGGCACAGGGGAGCTAATTCTACAGACATCAGTGAAACACACTCCTTATTTTACCCCCACAAATATTTTGTTCTGCTTATTTTCCTGTTATTTAGGCATTTTAAGTTGGTAGACTCTGAGATAATCACCTTTGGCTTCCTTCATGTTCTTTGTATAGGCTTCTCACAGTATGATGCTGATGGCCAATATAGAAATTGAATAGACTATATAATTGGAAGCAGAAGGTAGAGAAGTGTTACATTCTCTGCAACCACACACACACACAGCAAAAACAAAAAGAGGAGTGGGTATGGTTAATGACAGACAAGTGGTTAAAGTGAAGCACAGAAGAAAAAGGTCCATAATCTATGACTTTCCTAGAACTTGCATGTAGGAATAAAAATAACTGTTACAACAATCAAAGGAGACAACAAGAAATATTTTCCATAAAATCCAAGAAATCAAATGGAAATTCAAACGTAGATTAGGGATGATGAAATATCAACAGGGCAATATAAAATTAAGATTAAGATTATAAAATTAAGATAAAATAAATAGAAGATGAAAACTAGATACTGAAGAACTATGCAGAAGAAATGCAAGGATGACAGATTCCGAATCTTGTTGAAGAACCTTTATTGAAATAAAAGGTGGTCACAAAGTCCTTGGAAGAAATAAAAATACAGATAGGATGTGAGAAACGCTAGATGTTCAAGGTGTATTAAGAAAAGGCACTAGAAATCATATTGCAAATATGTGTTGGTTACTGCAGCATACCAAAAAAATTCAGAAGAAATCCTTCTGTACTTTATTAATCACAGTAAAGCCTTTGAATGTGTGGATCATTAAAAACTATGACCTCCTGCTGGATAGCTGAGTGGTTTAGGTATCTGGCTGTGGAGCCAGAGGTTGGGAGTTCGATTCCCCACTCGATAATCCATAGGGTTCCTTCCAGTTCTGCTGTTCTAAGATTATTATTCTAATTGGGTATGCCAATGTTTGATTGTCCTGATGTATAACCTCTATTCTAAATAAGAAGTTACAATTAGGACAAAATATGGAGAAACAGAATCGTTTCCAGTTGGCAAAGGTATCCTACAAGGTCTTCCAGCCTGTTCAATCTATATGCAGAATATTTCGTACAAAAAGATGGATTCGATTCAGATGAAGGGGGAAAAGAAAAATTGATGAAAGAAACATCAATAATTTAAGGTATGTAGATGACACCGTATTAGTGGCAAAAAATAGCAATGACTGAACGGGTTAAAGAAGGAAGTGTAAAACAGGATTACAAATGAGTATTAAGACAAATAGAAGAATTACATAACTTTAATGTTGACAATGAAGAAAATGAGATTGTTAATAATTTTCTATCAGCCAAAAAAACCAAGTGACTGAAACTTAGAAAGACAGCTATGGAAGAACGAAAAAAGGTCTTCAAGTGTAAGGAGGTATTGCTGAAGACCAAAGCCAAGATAACTTATACTATAGTATTTCCAAATACTATGTATGTATGTGAAAGCTGGGCAATGAAAAAACTTCAGCAAAAAACTCAATTAATTCAAAATGTGATATTGGAGAATTCTATGGATGCCATAGATGGCCAGAAAGACAAATAGGTGGGTTCTAGAGCAAATCAAGTCTCAACTCTCAGTGCAAGGTAAAATGATAAAACAGGTGCTAAAAAGAGAAGATAAGACTCAATGGAAAAAGTAATAAACACAGCTTCCTGGGATATCCATGTTTGATGGCTATTTATTTTTTAAATTAAGAAAAATTATTTAACATCACATTTGAGATTCCCAAGATGAACAGTACATTGGAAAGAACTCCGTGTACAAAATGTCTACAAGGAGTGCTTTCTCTCACAGAAAACACACACTTCTTTTTTGCTTGTGCATGTATAGCTATGACACTACATTAATAAATAATAACCATACTAGTTAACTATAAACCATGATTTTTGCACAGGTGTTTGTGAGCTGTTTTTTAAATATCTGCTTATATGTTCTATTTTAAAAGCAATTCTATGTGATATATTTTATAATGGTCTTTATCCCTTGTGGAAGAAGACTGACAGCATTTTTTACTGTTGATTTATATATTTTCCTAGATTTCCTTCTGGATAACAGTGAAGCATCTTTTTTAAAAATTCTTTCATCAGCTATCAACAGGTTTAGGGTTGTTTTTTTTAAAACATCCATTCAATTTAAAGATGTCTTCTGTTTTGTTTATTTACATACAGAGCAACCATTTGCTGTGCCTCGACCAGATTTGTTTGGGTCAGTATAAGTTTACTCCATACATGTTGGCCTATTCAAGAGATACAGCTCTTATGAATGCCTACAATAACATCTGACAGCACTTACCTTTGGCACTTGGATGATGGACGGTCTGGGTATAAGTGTATGAACGGAGACTGTATCATGGCCTGGCACTTCTGGAGGAAATATGGATGAATCGGTAGCCACAGACATGGGTGAGTCTGCCACGACATGATTACTGGAATCTTTATTTGCAGTTATGCTGCCATTTTTTTCTCTGCCAAGGCTGCATGGAAAGAGCTCTCCTCTGACCTGGACCCCTTGGGGACTTACGAAGTTAGTAGCTTTTGTAGCTGGTTGCCCGCAGACAGTGGAATCCTTCTCTGAGTTCTCTACTTCACCGGTGGCTAGGCAGTTTGGCTCCTGGGGATCAAAAGGAGTGCTTTCCCTTACATTTCCAAAGCAGGTGAGCAACGCCGAACAAGGAAATGGATGCATCATGAAGAACACGAGGGTGCTGTGGTGGCTGCTTATCCCATATTTGGGATTGTTCTTATGGTGGAACAATCACATGGTAAAGGAGAAAGAGGGAGGGAAAAGAAAGAAAAAATCCTAAAGATGACAGCTATTTTGATGACGGTCTTCTTACAGTGACTCTGTCATTATCTGAGGTCCGGAATATTCCACTGTCTTGGAGACTGGAGGCTGGAGAACCATTTTCCTCAGGTTTCCAATGGATACAGACGATGAATGCCCGATGTCCTCCTTTGGACAGAGGAGGCACAGGTGCAAGAAAAATGTTTTGAGATAGATTCACACTCTTCACAGCACTGTCAGCTGCTAAACAAAAAGCTGTCACAAAAGAACCATCTCCACAGCAAGCTACAGTTTCAATCCGAGGCCAGACAGATGCTTCTTGATGAGGTAGTACTAAGTCAATAGTGCTGTAGCTTCAAGTTACTTGAGTGAAGCAGCAAAAAAGATAATGTAGCCTGATCTGTCCAGCTATAATAGTATCAATGTGTGTATCAGTGACATCATAACAATAGCATAAGTGGCTCTAGTTACGTGACTCAGATATTTATTAGCAAAGGCCCCCAAACTGAAATCTATCACTAATGTTCAAAAAAGGATTTAACAAACCTCTATTATTGCAAATGTATTACAACTGGGGGAGGCAAAATTTCTATCAAGAGGAAAAAGATGAAATTAGCTTTTCTACCTCGGTTATATCAAACGATTCTTCTAGTCCTATGACTGTGTGTGTATGTGAGAGCCTGGCTTTTAGAACTAATTTTTCTATATGCCCAGTAGACTGAATAACATATTACTCTTTTTAAAAAAAAATGAATTCATCCACATTGTTTTCTTAGGCTTGATTAGCTTTCATAGAGATAGAAATTAAAATATATATATTATTTAAATTCGGGATGAGCTTCCATGAGGCTGATAGCCATACTGGGGAAATTTTGAAAGTTCTGCTTCATAGAGGATGAGGCATGCATGTCCTCTTTCGTGCAGTTCTGTATTCAGATATATCATATCTGCAGAACATGGGGCTGTGTGTTTGTTTTATAGATTTGTATCTTACTTTTTGAACAGTCTCCTGCAGGGTTCATGGCATACTGGAATTACAACAGAAGAACTTTGTATGTTAAATCAGGAATGGGGAACGTTTAGCCTCCAGATGTTTTAGACCATAACTCCCCAAATTCCTTTCCTTTGTTCTTATTGGGTAGGGCTGATGGAAGTTGTAGGACAAAACATCTGTAAGATCAAAGGGTCTCCACCCTGCTTTAAAAGAACTAGTAATATTGCCTGTCTAAAGGATGTAGGCATCAGATATGTCCTTATCTGTCTCTTTCCCCCTCTTCTGTTCTCAAGGGCGGCTGGTCTGAGATGGGGTGAGGAAAAAATGTTATAACACCCACATGATTGCCACTAAAAACAACAACCCTTCTCTCTTCCCTACAATTTTTAAGAATACAAAACAGATGACATAGCAACAATGTGGTGCACGTTTTCCTAATTTGGTTTCCTTGATCTGCTGCCTAATGACAGTTTGATAACTGTCATAATGCAGCTAACATGAAGGATCAAGAGCACGTAAAATACATTATCTCCACTCAAATCATACTTTATGGCTGAGACAATAAGCCTTTTCACTGTGTTTAAGAATGTTGGCTGTTGTTGCAATGTGCCTGATCAAATTTTTGACAATGTTTAATTTTTTATTTCTTTTTCCAAAAGAAGGTGGCTAGATCTCCATGTCCCTTTTAATCTCTCCTCAATCCACTGTCACTTATTTTGTTTCATGGAACATCATACCCCACTTTGGATTAAAATGGCTATTGTTTTGAGCATTTTTATTATTATTATTTTGTAGCAAGATCAGGCTGTTTTTTTCCTATATGTTAATACTGGAGCAAAAGGAAAGGTGTGTTTGGTGTCAATTCCAAAGCTTCTTAATTTGCTTTGATTAGGTATTTTCTGATATGTAGATTTAGGTAACAAGAGAGGAGAAAGAGATAGTACTGCTGATCACACCAGAATCTGGATCTCACCGTGACTTCAACAAGTCACTTTTTAGAGAAATGGTTTTCCTTAAATACTTCTGTTTGTTAGTCACTCTTACAAGTGTGTGTATGTGTGTTGCTTTGCATGTTGATTGATTTGTGTGTGTGTGTGAATGCATGCTTGTGCGTCTTTGCATTGCATTTTATAATTATAATGTTGCCTTCCAGGAAGAAAAATGTAGCACTTTCTGCTCAGTGAGAGGGATGGAATTCTGGAGCCCTAAGTTCCCAAAAATATAAATACTGCCCTGTAATCAATGTGTTGTGTATTTTAACAGTAATACACGAACAGAAGTGTTTGTGTGTGAGTGTGTGTGTATGTGTGTGATTGTGATATAGCAAATTGCCATTAGATTTTTAGGAGGGTTATTTTAAAAAAACTAATAGACAATGTATTGTAAATGTCATTTCATAAAACCCTTCTCAGGCAAGCCACTACTCTGATGACATTTTCCTGATTACTTTACCAGTTCTGTAGATATACATGCACACATCACAACCACTCAATTTATACATGTTTATTTACATGTATATTGTGTGGGTGTTGGTAATTTTTCATATTGTTTTGTTGCTGTCTAAAGTTTTGCTAGTTCTTTTATTAAGTTTTAGTATGTTTTAGAATGAAAATAAGGATATAAATGAATAAGATAAGATAAGATGAAGACATACATATATATAGGATTCAACAGTGTCATAGCAGTAAATGAGACTAGAATCTGACTCGAGGTGGGAACCAGAGCTCATATAACAGCTGAGGTTTCAAGTGACCTCCTACATGCAGGTCAACTTCAAGATGTGATATTCTGAAAGGCTTCCCCCCCCACCCCAAAGTTCTTTGGAATTGCAGAGAAATAATAAAAATAAAATGGTTTTAAGCGGTCCCTTGGCTGTAAAGCATCACTGAACTCAGTGGTACATACCTCTAACTAAATATGTTATCAATGAACTCAATTGTATATTCTTCTGAATAAACATGCATTGTTGTATCTTTTACAAATTTAATAAATTAATTTTCATAGAATTCAAACAAAAAGGTAGCAATTAATGTAGAATGCATTTCTTTAGAAGCCATTTCCTGCAAGCAGGGAGTGGAGGAATATTGTGATGAACTGATGTGCTAAATCAGATGTGGCTACTCGTGTTCTTCTACATGTTATTATTAGATTACAACTCCCATCCGCCCTCCTAGCCAACATAAAGAAAGGCAATTGGAGTTGTAGTCCAGTAAAATCTGGATGGGTGATAGTGGCCTGTACCAGATTTAATGTAAACAATTTACCAACATACATGGACTGGATCTAATATTGTGAGGATGATTCTGTTTGTGAAAGCGCAAATTCTTGTTTTGCACTGAATTGTAGAATGACTGTTTTGTTCAGTCATAAAGCTTTCATCCCATTCCACACTACACTTTGTTATTTAGTCAGCAGAATAGGTGTTTGTCAGTTTCCTGACCTCTGTTCCATATTTTGCTGGTTGCCTGTTTTATCATATTCTTCACGTGTGAAGGCTGTTACTAAGAATTCAAAGGAAAGATTACAAAAATTGTTGTTTGCTGTTCAGGTCAGGAATGGAAATTAAATGGCTAACATGACTTCATGATTTCAAAGCCTTATCTAGAAATGTTGTGAACTTCCAATCATGAGACCATTATTTTAAGTATATCTACTGTGCACAATTATAGCTGTTCAATATCACTTTAACAGCCAAAGCTCCACCCGTCAGAGCTCCAGGTTTTGGAGTTTCATGAGAGACTGAAGTCTCTGCTGTAGTTCAGGGAAAGGATTCTAAGGTGCCCTAACAGAGAGGTCTACATCCCTCAACTAAATTACAGTTCCAAGATTACTCAGGATGAAGTCATGGCAATTAGTAGTATCACACTGTTGTAACTGTGCGGTATAGACACACAACATGTTTTGTTTTGTCCCTTCATACTCTAGATGGCTAATTACGACCAATATATATTTATAATTAACAGCATCAGATTTGTATGAGAACAACACTGTATGCCTATATACAGTACAATGGATATTATGGCAGAATGCTAGCATGATTGGCAGTTGAATTATTAGATGCTGATTGGTTGGCATGATTGGAATATTGTGGGAGTGGGATCTGTGTGTCAGTTAAGAGGTGACAGACTCAGATCAGAAAGTCAGAGAAGAGAGTTAGAACTTAGAGCTGAAAAGATTTTGAAGTCTGTTTTATAGTCAGTCAGGAAAAGAAGTCTGTAACAAAGTTTACTAGTAAAGTCTGTCTTGGGAGCCTAGAGTGTGTGTGTCAGAAAGACTGAGAGACTGTAAAATAGTTATTTTAATCTTTAAATACAGAATAAATATATCTACATTTTATTTTTGTTCAACCTTTATTGTTCATACCTTACTTTTTCTTTCACCCCTATTACCTGTGATCCCTCAATAAATATCCTTTATGTTTATTTAAATCAGACTCATTATTTAATTTAAGAGTAACTAAGAAGAAATAACCCAGACTACTAACAGACAAAACACACCCATATCACTTGAAGCTATAATTTACCAGTAAGAACACACTTTAATTAGAACTAAAAAAAAAACCCAAAAAAACTCTTTAATTAAACACTTGCTTTATCTAAGATTCCAGCTTAGGGCAAAAGAGGTTCTGGTTGGGACAGTATAGAAAGAACAAACCCCAAACACTTCACTGTAGGTTTTGGGAGTGTTTTTTCTTTCAGGTTAAAAGGTGTCTGAATGGAGCCTGCAACCACCTGAGGACTGCATGACCCTATTAATGTAAAAAGTAATGGAAAGGTCAGTGCTACCTCAGACTGGAATGTCACAGAGTGTGGTGGCAGCATCATGATCTGAAAGTATGTGGGAATCCATACGTATCCATGCGTATTTTTTAATCCAAAAGTTGGTTGGACCCAGAAGGGTGAATTTCCTTTATGAGGAACAAAGCAAAAGGGACTAGTGAAAGGTGAAAAGAACAATGGTAAAACAGTGAGATACTAGATCACTAATTCTTAGAGCTAAAGCTTTACATGAGGTAAACGTTAGCTTGAACAAGGATTGTGAGGAAAACTTTAACCTGCTAAAAGGGTGTGACCACTCTAAAAGATAATAAGAGAAAAAGAGTTAATAAAGACATGAAAATTAAATATTGATCTACAGTGGTGCCTCGACTTACGAACGTCCCGACATATGACCATTTCGAGTTACGACCAGCTCTGGCTACAAAATTTTGCTTCGACTTGCGGCCGGAGCTTCCAGTTATGAACACAAAAAGGCAGGGAAAAAAGGCGGGAAATTCAAATTGCTAACTGTAGGTGGCGAAGAGGCTGCTTCTTTGTAGCTCTTTCGCCCGAGCAGTTAGGAGAGTGTGCGATCGGAGGAGGCTCCCTGGTAAGGTAAGGTGCTGCTTTCTGCTTTTTAAAAACTGTTCTGGGTGGGTTTTGCAGCGTGGTTTTGGGCTGGGGGGTTATGTTTCTGTGCTGTGATGGGTCTTGGGGGGTTTGTTTGTTTTGGGGGTTTTTTTCCCCCGTTTCCGATGGGTCTTGGAGGGGTTTGGTTGCTTTTTGGAGTGTTTTTTTCCCATTTCCGATGGGTCTTGGGGGGTTTGTTTGTTTTTTGGTCCCCCCCCCATTTCCAATGGGTCTTGGGGGGTTTGGTTGCTTTTTGGGTTTTTTCCCCCATTTCCGATGGGTCTTGCATGCTTCCCTTGCTTTTTGCTTTGTTTTCTTTGCATTTCCAATGTGCTCCCTTTGTTTTCTTTGTATTTCCGATGTGCTCCCTTTGTTTTCTTTGCATTTCCGATGTGCTCCCTTTGCTTTTTCCTTTGTTTTCTTTGCATTTCCGATGTGCTCCCTTTGTTTTCTTTGCATTTCCGATGTGCTCCCTTTGTTTTCTTTGCATTTCTGATGTGCTCCCTTTGCTTTTTCCTTTGTTTTCTTTGCATTTCTGATGGGTCTTGCATGCTTGATTGCTTTTCTCCCCCCCCCCCCCTTCGGCTGGAAGGGATTAATCGCGTTTCTGATGGGTCTTGCAGTGATTTGTTGTTGTTGTTGTTGTTATTTTTTTCTTCGTCTGGAACGGATTAATTGCATTTCAATGCATTCCTATGGGAAATGGTGCTTCAACATACGACCATTTCGAGATACGTCCATCTTCTGGAACGGATTATGGTCGTAAGTCGAGGTACCACTGTACTGAGGGAGTGAAAGAGAGAGAATATTAAGAAGAATTAAGAAAATATGAGGATAGAAATTCTAGATTAACTCCCAAAGATTTTGCAAAATACAGTTCTGCTGGTGACCTTCAGCTCTTTCTGTCAGCTTTTGAAAAAGCTGCTAGAAACTAGGGAGTGACTGAAGTGGATTATATGAAATTCATTGGTTTATTGAGAGGAGAACTGGTGGTTTAACTACGTATTTCCATCAGATGGCAACATATTTTATGAAGAATTCAAGACAGATTTGTTTGCTTGATTTAAACTAGACTCCTGATCTTTTCAGAAAGAAAATCAGGACCCTTCAACTATGTTCAATAGATTACAGTATTTATTAAATATAGCTCTAAATGAAGTGATTTATTTATTTCAAAATTGGTCTCTGGTGATGAGGCTAACACCAGAGAGAAACTGAAATATCTGATGATTTTAGATCAGTTTCTATTTCAGCTTCCAGAAGATATTAAGTTTTTGGTGAAGGATAAAGTTCCCAGGGACGTGGTGGCGCTGCGGGTTAAACCGCTGAAGCCTCTGTGCTGCAAGGTCAGAAGACCTGCAGTCGTAAGATCGAATCCACGCGACGGAGTGAGCCCCCGTCGCTTGTCCCAACTCCCGCCAACCTAGCGGTTCGAAAGCATGCAAAATGCAAAAACGCGAGTAGATAAATAGGTACCACCTCGGTGGGAAGGTAAACGGCGTTCTGTGTCTAGTCACGCTGGCCACGTGACCACGGAGGATTGTCTGCAGACAAACGCTAGCTCTATAGGTTGGAAACGGAGATGAGCACCGCCGCCTAGAGTCGGACACGACTGGACAAATTGTCAAGGGGAACCTTTACCTTTACCTAAAGTTCCCAGATCCATAGCAGATGCAGTAGAGTATGCTGATCAGCTAATCCTGAAGAAACTACTGAAGAGAACTGATTTTAAAACAACAGCCAAATCTGTGTCTCAATATGGAAAATAAAAGAATTGTTACTTTTACACAAAATGAAAAGTTAAACAGAATTCAATCTGAGGAAAAAATTATTAAACCCACCTTAGTTCCCAGAGAAAATGTGTGTTTTAGTTGTGGAAAGAAATACTATTATAAGTTTCAGAATGATCTGATGGTGGGTGGGTGGAATAATAATTAGCTCAGAAACAAGAAAATACTAACGAATCTGTAACATATACTGAGAATGTTGTGTGGAATAACACTCAGCAATACGCTATAGGTAACTATGAAGCTAACAGAAATAGCTGAGGTAAAAGGTGGAAAGCTCTTGGCGATGTTAGGCACTGTGTACCCCTGCCTGAGAAACAAAAGACAGGATGGGGCTGTACTGGTACCAACAGATTTGGTTCTCAGTAGCTGAGGTTATTAGTAGCAGGTGGCAGATTCAGCTCTCATTCTAATGGTAGTCTTGCTCATGGTACCTGTTTACTTTCACTTCTTTGGTGGAGTGGTTGCTATTCATTTGTACGGAAGAAAAGAACTTCATTTAGGGGCAGAAAACCTGCCTTTCACTTCTGTACTGTGACCTGGGGCAGAATATCTCAGCACACAGGAGATTATGCAGCAGATGACCTCTGTTTCCACATGTGTGCGCGCATGCGCATGTGCAACCCCCTCCCATAATTGTTAGAAACATGACATTTCCTGAATTTTTTTTACAAAACCTCTTGAACCCTAGATGAGATAGACCTGGTGTAAATCTAGTACTCTGTAACACAAGGAATAACTAACCTCTTGTAATTTGGCATCCACCAAGCTTCTAGTATTGACTTCAGTCTCATATGATTGAATGCCATTATTACAATTTTATTATCTGCTTAAGACCAAATAGTCTGCAAGTGCAAATGGTTCTTGTCATTGGGCTCTACTGGCTGCCTAAGCACGAAGTGGGATTCCTGTATCAATGCCCTAGAATGATCCTAACAGCTGTCTTATGTCCACAAGTGTTCCTGAAGTTGAAGAAATGCTTTAAAAATCTTTCTGTCTCCTCACAGATAGTTTTAGAAGCAAGTAGTAGCTATGGTGGGGGAAAAATAACAGGGGAAAATTTTTAACTATTATGGAGCACTATTCTTATTGATATCCTTATGGGAGAAAATGGAAAACTATTCCACAAGAAACCCATCTTATTTATGTTAGTATTCACATGCTTTGTGTGGCACTGGAAGGATTTTTAAACTGTAAATTTTAAAATGGGATGTACTGAGTGTGAGAAATAGCATTGTTGGAGAAACTGGTGCCTTGTGTAAAGACTGTAAATGGAACAGGAAAAATTGACAAGTTTTACTATATTTAGAATTTCAGAAAAGGCACCCTCAAATATGTCTAAACTTTTGGAAGAATAGTTTCTAAGGTTACCTTTATCTGACATGAATTGTGAATCCCATTGTTAATGAACTTCTCATCTAAATGCAGCAGAGGCTGTGGGATTGGCTCATAGCTAATGGTTTACAATTTATTTGAAAAATTAATGAGTGTAGTAATTGTAGATGTCACAGTCATGTCAAACTGATAAAAGAAGAAACCACATGTAGGGGAGATGTAAAAGAATATGATCATACCTGGCTGAGAAATCCAATTGTTAAAAGTTAAAAAAAAAAAAAAAAGATACAAGAACCCATGTGACGGATAAATGAAGCCTGTGGACTGCAAGTTGCCTACCTTTGTGTTACAGCAATGTCAATTTCCTAAGAAGAATACTAAAGCAGCACAAACTTTTTTTGCTCTTACCTCCTCTTTCCTTTGAATCGGGTATCTTATTAGTTACTTGAAAAATTCAGAATGGCTTCCCCTATGTTGGCTAGATACGAAATTCATATTTAGGTGTTTTTGTATCTGCATTAAAACCATGATAAAACCTGCTTCCCTACCTCTATATGAATGTGGTTTAGTGAGCACATGTGCTAAAATAAGCTTAGAATGCTTATCTAAGATTTGATATTCTTTAACATTAAAAATTTCCAAATACAATCTATCGATCCATCAGTTGATTGATTTCAGAATACAAGCTATTTATTACAAACTTTAAAAAATAAAGTAACAAAATAAGTTTAAAATAATGGTTACTTGTAAAGTAACGAGTAACACCTCACATTTATCTAAGTAATAATTAATGACATTGTGTTAAGAACCTAACAAGCTCTGAACCAAAGTCTTCCCTAAATATCACCTGATTGCTGGGTGAGGACCAAAAATGAATCAGGACAGCAAAGCAGGGAACTAAATAATTTGGTTTACCTCCCCCCCCCCCCCCCCGCAGCTCCTTAACTTGGCCAGTGTTGAACAGTCTCTCCAGGCGAATGCAAGGGAATGGCACAACTGTGGAGTGGGGTGGAGATAAACTGGTTTCAGGAAAACAAAAACAAGTCTCAGCTACTTTCTTTCTTTCTCTTCACAAAGAATCTTACCTGGTTGAAAGGCTGCATGCTGAAAATTCCTGAGCATTAGCAACAGCCACAATAGAAATAAAACTTTTCACAACGTATCCTACAGCATACTGTAATTTGTGAGAAGGTCTGTTGTTGGTACAGAAAAACTCCCCTCTTTGCTGGATTCCCTGATTCCATAAAGCCTATACACATCTCTCTATAGAGCCCATAAATTCACTCTGTATCTAAGCTTACAATGGACCAGGATCCTAGTACAGTACAGGAGGCTGAAACAAGCCTTGTATCCTTGACACAGTCTCTCTGTGTGGTCAAAAGGCTCCCAACAGTAGCTAGTGTTTAATGGTTTCTTTCCCCACCTCTGGTTCCACAGTAGGTTGACAATGGGCTTTCCTCTTCTTGTCATGTGACAGAAGAAGGCATTGAGCACCTCTGGACTTTTGCCAGCCTCAATTGTAGCACATCAGCTCGGCAGCCATGAGGAAAATGAGATTAACTCCTTATGAATGCTGCTGGGCATCAGCATCAGACCCACAGTTATTTGTATTTCCATGATGATGATTTAATCTGTGATAGTAAAAAGTAAAAAGGAAGTGGTAGTAGAATATTACTTTTATATAATGCAAAATTAGTGTATGCAGTTCACTGCCATAAGATGAACTGAGCAGGCTATAACTAGTATCAACCTTCTAATTAGGATCTTAAGCCATGACCTGATGTCGATTTGCATACCATGGTTTAGAGATTCAGTATAACTATTACTGCATGCTTGGCTGTCATGACAATCAATAGTTCTTACTAAATGGAGAAGGATGAAGAAATCCATGCACAAGAGAGGAAAAGGGAATGTGCAAATCCACAGCACCCCCTTTCAACCATGTTTTGGAAGACTGTACCAATATATTAATGGGGAGGATAACCACTGAACTAATTTCATGGCACAATCTTTTTTAATTATGAGACTTTGCTTCTCATATTTTGCTCTACATGCAGTAAACTGACATGATCTAGACATCCTTGATTAATGCATAGATCATAATGCATCTTCCAACCTCCCAAATGTTCTAATGCAGATCAGTGCTCAAAAATATTTCACAATATATTTTGAAATATGTATTTTGAGAAAGATACAATTTCAGAAAAGATTTGTTGAAGAAACGTTTAAAACTATATATTTAGATGCAAATTTCATACTTTCTCAGACTGATACAGAAACAGAATGGAACAGCTTCCAAGAGAACATGAACAAAATTCAGGTGAAGCAGAAATAGTTGTTTAACATATTTATATCACTTGTTTTCTGGACAGGTCAATAAAAACAAGGAAAGTCAAAAACAATAACAGCATAAGAAACAAACAGACTGAATATTGCTATGTGGAAGGCAAAACTTTGCTTCAGTGGTAAAAGTGGGTAAAATTCCTTCCTAGCCCCATAATTGGCAACTAACGTATTCCATAGTAAGGTTTTGACCATAGCAATTAAAAAGGACAGTTGTGAAGGGAATAACTAATGATAATGCTAAAGCTTGATCCTTCATCCTAATGTGTGGCCCAGGAGTGGACGAGAAGGAAGAGGTTCTCCCTCTGATTTGCTCCTAAGCCCCCTTCTTGAGGCAACCAAGAGAGTTGACTGACTTCTGAAAAGCAGGCTTGAGTAGTGTCAATATAGCTAAATGGTGGCTCAGTCACTGAGGCCAACACTAAAAAACATCTCCCTCCGTTCCCACACTGGGCAAAAGTGAAGGCTCAACAAATATTTTCTATTTACTTAGGAAATAACATTTTGTTGTTTAGTCGTTAAGTCGTGTCCGACTCTTCATGACCCCATGGACCAGAGCACGCCAGGCCCTCCTGTCTTCCACTGCCTCCCGGAGTTGGGTCAAATTCATGTTGGTCGCTTCGATGACACTGTCCAACCATCTCGTCCTCTGTCGTCCCCTTCTCCTCTTGCCTTCACTCTTTCCCAACATCAGGGTCTTTTCCAGGGAGTCTTCTCTTCTCATCAGATGGCCAAAGTATTGGAGCCTCAGCTTCAGGATCTGTCCTTCCAGTGAGCACTCAGGGTTAACATATGTAACTACAAAAACACAGAAAGTATTCAATAAAAACTAATGAACATAATATACATATAGAACATAACAATGAAATGTAATGTATAATATAAATGTAATAGTAATAAACTCTTATGTTTGTGAAAGTAGACTTGCCCACAAAAGCTCACATCAAGATATAGCAGTTAGTCTTTAAGATGCCAAAATGTTTTTGTTTTCTTTAATTTTCATTTTCATTTTGTTTTTGGCCTGAAATAAATTTAATAGAACAACATCTAACACTGTATGTCCTCCTTTGTGGGGTCTTCTGCTTAATGATTCTCAGAGGGCAGAGGTACAGTCATGTGAAAAACAAAATGCACCCTCTTCAAATTCTATGGTTTTACGTATCAGGACATAATAAAAATCATCTGGTCCTTAGTAGATGAAAATTAGGTAAGTGCAACTTCAGATGAACAACAACACATGACATTATACCATGTCATGATTTATTTAACAAAAATAAAGCCAAAATGGAGAAGCTTAATGCCTTTTGAAGGCCACTAAATTACATCACTCAACAGCACCCCTCAGCTGTTGATCGTACTGAGAGTTTACACACAGTGGTTCAAGCATAGTATTAAAAAAACCACACAGATCATGAATGGTATTCTCCCTTATGTGTGCCAGTAGGTGAAATAATATTCACCCAGTCTTGGTAAAGTTTTGAGAATGTTTACTGTACAACATATATGAGACTTGTATGCTCAACTGACTTACAACTGTTTCATGGCATATTGTTATCAGACATAGTAAGAGGCAAGTTGTCAGACTAATGGTATAAGCAGACTATTAACAGACAACACCTAACAGACTACACAGACTACTTCTAACACAATAATAACTGGCACTTCTTTTTCTATCTATCTGGCAGTTAACCCACTTAATACCCATTGGCCAACACCAGATAAAATCTGATTGGTTACAGAATCCAATATGTAAATTACACAATATGTTACAGAACTGGTTGCAGAATCCTATATGTAAATTACACAACTCAAACATTCTTGTATACACATACATCCATGCTAGGTTGCACACTTATATATGCCAACACCAGCATCCTGCAAACATGGACTGGGGAGGGCTCCTACAAGCTAATAGTGTGGCTTGTTTGCATGAGAACCTGGAGAAACAGTGTCCCACATGATTTTGCCTGAAAGTATCTTACCGTTTTTTTGCTGTAGTAGAGCTAGTCAGTATTTCCAGTATCTGAGAAGGGGATCTCATTCCTGAAAATTAGACATAAATTAGAGGCTGTTTTATTTTTTTTCAGTTTTCCTTTGAAACTAAACAAAGGGAAATTAAGAACCGGACAATACTCACTTGCTCTTATTGTCAAAGGCCTTCTCTTAATCTGAAACTGATATCCATCCCTAACCAACAACATTAACCTGAAATGTCTATTCATGTCTTTGGGAACATTTTCTGTTCATAGGGATGGACACATGAGACCAAAGACATTGAGTTTAGTTGGCCCACAAGCTATTACAAGCTGATGCACAAGCCTTGAATGGCATCCCATTAGAATAAAATGTGGACCAAAATCACATCTCTACCCTGCTATAGTCTCATCCTCTTCCCAACCACTTGGGCCTCTCCGTGGGTAGCTTCTGCCCAGTTTTACCAACCAGTCTATCAGGTGAAGATGGTCTCCTATTTCAGCAGGTAACTTCACCACCCACAGCCTGCTGCCAGGTGTTGAACGGCAGTTTGCAGCCCATGCCTGGAATGGAGAGAGAAGGCCTTCTCAAGGATGATCTCTGTCTGAAAATGAACTCTGCTCACTGAATAGTCTTTATTGCTAAGCAGCTTTTCTACACCTGGAAAATGAGAAAAGGTAGAGTGTGTAATTGCTGGTTTAAAACCTCCAGCTAATTTTTCTCCAGTGGAGAAAAATCCAGACAGGGACCTACAGAGCAGATTATTATAATTACAATTCTCCCTCAAATATACAACTCCTTATTGTTTGGTTATTTTTAGTTAGGTTTACCTCAACTAGTAATAAAATCTCAATAGATTCAGTCAGAGACTCTGGTATTGAGAAAGAATAAAAAATATTTCACTTTTACTCACAAATGTCCGTATATATCAGAATAACAAACAAACATATTTACTTGTTACATAGGATGACATTTTAGCTGGTTAACTTCATTCTTTGACAAACTAACTAGTCACTCAGACTCTAACTTCTGATTCCATAACTGTCAAACTCTAATACCAACAGAACACACTGACATTGCTAACTGACTAGCTAAGTAAAAAGTCAGAGAAAGGAATCTGAGGTAGAGAGGAAACAATTGGCTACTACTGTGTGATTGACATACAACCACCTGCTTTGGCTCAGGTAGAAGATTATTTGCATGTACCAATGAGAGCTGTTGGGAGGTGGAGCCAGAGAAAATAGAAGGGCAGGGTGAGTCAGAGTCTAGGCAGTTCAGTCAGAGACAGAGAAGAGAGAAAGAGTTTGGGGTTTGAGGCAGAGAAAGTATGTTTAAGGAGTGATTAGTCAGAGTGTGACCTGTATTAATTAAGATAGAAGAGGTTAAAGTAAAATACTGAAGCTTTGTGTAACTTTAAGAATGTGCTTAAGAACTATTCCTAAAACAACGTGTAATCAATAAACCTGTTTCTGTTTAAAAGTTCAGTACTGAATGGGCCTCAGGCTTTCATAGGAAATATAGGTTGATAAAGAGATCAACTGGTAGCAGCATGTTAAAGGGCGTGTTGGGATACTCGTGTGAGCTCTGTGTTTGGTGAAACAAGCAGGAGCCACGGGGTAAACGTCACAATTGGTGTCCAGCGGCGGGATACGAAATAATCCAGTAAAGCCAAAGTTTAAAAGTGAATTTTCTGGAGTCGGGGGTACCTTTTAGTCAGAGGTCTGTGGTAAAGAAGTGGGTGACCTGCTAGAGCTTTTGTGGAAAAGCTTAGTGGTGGGGCTTCTGAACCCAGATCTGGGGGAACTAAAGATAAGGAACCGACTCTAAAGGAAAAATTATTTTTTGTTTACCTCAGGATTTGAAAGACCCAGTGGGCTAGCTTGAAATCCAAGGCTCTGAGAGATAAGGGAGCAGTGTTGGATAAGAGCAGAAGCCAGGGTCAGAGCAGATCTGAGGTGATAGGAAAATAAAAGCAGAGGCTTGAAAATAAAATTTTGGTGTCTGAGAGCAAGAATAGCTCAGACATACACAGTAACTAAAAGGTTGTGAGCTAGAGAACTGCTGAGTGAAGCGCAACAACATAGTTACTGGAATAAACAGCAGAAAGACAGGTCCTTTTTAAAAGCAGTACAGACATTAAAGACTAATTCACTCAGACTTAAACATGCCACCCAAACGTAGCCAAAAAGGGAGTCAGGAGGCAGAAAGTTTACCTCAGGAAGTGGAGGGAAATGGAGACCCTCTAGCTCCAGTGGAACAGGAGGAAACTGATGAAAATGCCTCAGAAAGACAAGGTGTCCTAAGCTCCCAAGATTTTGAAAAATGGAGGTTAGAACAGGAATTCAGGCTTAAAGAATTGGAGATCAGAGAAAAAGCGAGCTGAGCAAGAGGCCAGACAAATGGAATTAAGAGAAAGGGAGCTAGAATTGGAAAGAGAAAAAATCAGATAACTTGAAAGGCAAAGAGAAAAGGAAATGGAATTAAGGCAAAGAGAAATGGAATTTCAAATTGAGATGAAACAATTGGAATTAGCTGTGCAGAATAAGAACAACAACAACAACAACAACAACAACAACAACAACTCTAGTGAGGGAAATCTCTCAAAAATCGATCTAAAGAAATTTCCCCAATATAGGAAAGGAGATTGCCCTCAATCTTTCCTGATTTCATTTGAGAAAGCATGGTGGGACTTTGAGATTAAGGATGATGAAAGGATGATAGTTTTGAGATCACAAATAAGTGGATATTTAGCTGAGCTTTATTCTCAGATGCCTCTGGAGCAGGGTAGAGATTTTGAGGCATATAGAAAAATGGTATATTCTAGGTTTGGCATAAATGCAGAACACCTTAGAAGAAAATTTCGTTCCCTTATCAAAAAGCCTGAAGAATCTCATGCCCAATTAGGGACTAAATTGATTCAATGTTTGGACAAATGGATGGAACGTGAAAATGTCACTTCTCTAGACCAATTGAAAAAAGTAGTTTGTTTCGAACAATTTTATTCAGTGTTGCCAGGAGAATTGCGTTATTTGGTCAAGGACAAAGATCCTAAAAATCTATTACAGACATCTGAATTTGCTGATTCCATTAGTGAGATTAGAGATCCCCGATTTTCTGAGGTAAAAATTGGTAGAAAAGTGTGGGACGACAGGAGGAGAGGACCCCCACCTGGTAGAGATTACCTCAGAAGTGCCCAAGCTACTGGAAGCCATTTTGGTGACAGACCCTCATCTACAGAGCACAGTCATCTGAAACCTAATAGTCCTGAGGGAAAAGTTAATAAGGCCCTTTGTTTTGAACCCAAGGCCAGTAAACGGTGTTATACGTGTGGGGAGAAAGGTCATTTTTGGGCTCAGTGTGAGACTCAAAAGACTAGGGATTGTAATCAGTATAAAGGTGGAGATTCTAGTCCCCCTAAGAAGGTGTTTTGTGTACAGCATAATGGAACAGCTAATACTGCAGTGGAAGCTAGCCGTGGAGCTGTTGCCATAGCAACACAAGTAACAGAAGGGTCAGAGAGCCAAAGTCCCTCTGTGACCAGGGTTGTTCAGTGCTTTCTGAAAGAAAGTAATCAGAATATTCTTCTACGTAGCTCAGGAGATGTTATCTATGTTGATAATAATAAGTATCTAGCGCTCAAAGATTCTTGTTCACAAGTTACAGTATGTCACCCTGATATAGTCCCTAAGGAAAAGATGTTAGCCCATGAAAATATTTCTATTAAAGGGATTGGTTCTGAAATAGTGGTGCTGCCCATGGCAAAAATACCAATGAGATATAAGGGATGGTCAGGAGTTTGGAAGGTGGCCATATCCGATCAAATTCCTGCCCCGTGTTTAATAGGTCTGGATTTAGCTGAGCGTGTGCAGAGTGTTTTTGTGACAACTCGCTCTCAGGGAAGGCAAATTGAAGCCACTGAGGGAAATGATGGAAATCTTCCTGAAAGAAGAGAAGTGAGAGAGACCGTTGGTCTGGTTATTCTGAGAAACCCTAAGAATCTATCTTTCATCAAAAAACAAAAGGAAGACCCTACCTTAAATAAATGCTTTGCACAAGTTAAGGAAATTCCACTGACCCCTGAAAATCCTGAATGATGCCCCAGTCTAGAGGAAAACCCTGAGATAGTAGAAATGGCTGAGGTGGTCATATTGGAGAATCCTAATAATACTTCCTGTATTGATGAGCAGAAGGAAGATAGTACTTTAAATGATTATATTACAAAAGCTAATGAGAATCCCCTTCCACTGACCCCTGAACACCCAGAGAGGTTTATAACTGATAAAAACCTGACATATAGAGAGGTTTTAAAGGCACCTCATAGAGGGGGAGGACCCCACAAACAATTAATTGTCCCTGTAAAATATAAGGAAAAGTCCTTAGAAGTAGCGAGCCAAGCTTGGGGGGTACTCATGGAAAGGAGAAAGGCTTGTATGAGGCCCAGGAAAGAGCATTCTGTCCTGAGGACAAAGTGGTGAGGCTGAGACCCATAGAGGGGAATGAATTAGCAGGGTCAGAACCTGTGGATTTGTTGCAGCAGAACTGGAGGGCTGAGGAGTCTAGTCGCTCTGCAGCTGCAAAAGCCCTTAAAACCTTGCAATGCAAACCCCTACCTAAGAAACCAAATATTAAATATATAGAACCAGATGATGAGAATCTCAGTGCATCTAAAATAAACCAAGTGTTTGAGATTGCACTTAAAAGAAACATGCCTGTGAATTTGGAGGTGACCCATGATAGTGGTTCCCCACATAGGGAGAACTTCTCAACAAAAGTACCTGTGGGTGAATTTGCTGGGGAGGAGGAAGGCATAAGCAATAAGATCTCAAGGAAGAACGCAGTCATAGTTGTGCTGGATAAGTTGAAGAAACCGCCTAACCTTCCCACAGCTGAGAAAATTAAGACACTATTCAGTAAGAGAACAGGCTTAATCCGGAAGAGGTGAGCCGAAGACATCCAGTGGACTTCAGAGTGCCTGATGACTGCCAGTCGACAGAAGAGCACGTGGACTTCAAGATCTGTCCTTGTTGCGCTCCGGACTACAACCGGGAGTTCATCGTGTACATCGAGGTGTCAAGTGTGGGTCTGGGAGCCATGCTGTGCCAAGCGGATGACAGAGGGACTCTACACCCAGAGACTCTGATCAGCAGGAGATTCCGACCTGGTGTAAAATTTTACAGGCAGAACTGGAACAACAGTAAGAAACCATTCAATAAAAATTACAACAGTAAAATGTCAGGGAAAGATGGCCAGCTTAGTACCTCACCTAAGTTGCCAGGGCCTAGTCCGCAGAAGCGAATGAACCCTGAGGAAAAGTTTAATAGATCTCCTCAGTATGATTGAAGGATTTACAGACAGTGTTATAACTACGACGAGTTTGGGCATGTTCAATCAAATTGTATGAAAAACAATAAAAATAAAAATGGAAAAGATGATAGTCAGACCAAAAAGGTTTACTGTATAAAACCAGTGGAAGCCACTGAAGAAGGCTGTAACAATGGTTCTGTCTCCATGGCAACTAGCACGACAGAAAATTCTGATCTGCCACAAGCCAGAGTCATTCGGTGCTTTCTTATAAAGGCAGATAATATTTTACTACAGAACCCTGGTGAGAAAATTCTTCTTAATGAGAAGTCTTATGTAGGGGTTGTTGATTCCTGTTCCCACATAACCCTGTGTCACCCTGATGTGGTTCCTAAAGAACTTACTCTGAACAGTCTGGACAAGTGCCATGACCTGAAAACATGACACCCACTGAAATTGTAACCAAGTGGAGTGACCCGATGTCACAACCAGGAGCCACTGACAAAGCAGTAGCTGTTTCTTCCTGTGGCCAGGTCCAGAAAGTCACTGAGCAGCATTGGACTGGCTTGAACCTTATTGTCATGGCAACCATGTAAACACAAAAGGCCTTAGAATTTTCAGCAGCAATGGTCACTTTTTGAACCAATACAAGCTTAGCAGGTCTCCAAGCACCTAATGATGGTCCTGCAGGTTGAGTCAGACCTCAGGAAAAAAATGTTTGAACTATAACTTTATGTTGGTTGGAGAGGTTTGAGAGTTATAGTAAAAAAGTAACACTTCCAAGCTCTGGATTAGGTTGCCAACCACTTTTCTCCAATGCTCTCAGGCTAGTAGTCTGAGAATTGGAAAGTATGCCTTCAGATGACAGTCACTCACACATCTTAGGTGTTACTTGCTTCTGTCCTTCGCACATTGGGGTGGTTTGAGGAGGTGGTGGTTGATTTGAGTGGAGATGAACTGCTGGCCTGACCATCAAGGGAAAGAATAGATGTGGGGGCAAACAGAAGCAGAAATAGGAAACATTATTTTTTTGGACTTAAAACCTCCAGAATTCCTGGTCAGCATGGCCACTGGTCATGTTGACTAAAGGATTTTGAGAATTGTTGTCAAAAAAAGCAACATTTCCCATCTCTGAACAGGAGGCCTTCTGTAGGACATACAGCTAAGAAAGAAGCCACTGCAGGCTTCAACAGTGAAAACACTGTGTGCTCCCACAGTGATGTTAACTGAAGAACTACAAGAAAGGGGTGATCTTATCACAAAGTGATTCAGAGAGAAGGTACTGCTATCACTGTCAACATTATTTACTCAAATCCAAAGAATTTGGATTCTGTGGATTATTTATCTCCAGCTGTCTGAGTCCTTTACTTCTCCTCCTAGGCATTTCATTTATTTAAGAAAACACATACTGTATTTTTCCATTTATAAGACGACCCGATGTATAAGACGACCCCCCCTTTTCTAACCCCCAAATTAGAAAATTTGATCCCCGCGGGGCTTAGGAAGTGGATAAAGCAGCCGTGAAAGGGCTGCACGATCGCAGCCCTTTGATCCTGAAGCAGCCATGAAAGGACTTCAGGATCAAAGGACTGCGATCATGCAGCCCTTTCATGGCTGCTTTACCCGAAGGGAGCCTTCCCTTCCTTTTTGCTAAGCCCCGTGGCTTCGCAAAAGGCAGGGAAAGTGGCTGCCTTTCGTGTATAAAACGACCCTCAATTTTTTGTCTAATTATTTAAGGAAAAAGTGTTGTTTTATACACGGAAAAATACGGTAACTAAAATTTGGTAGCAGGCATGTGCTTAGATTCAGTGACAGTCCATCAGAGGTCTGCTCAGGAAGCTGAAGCCGTATGCTTTGGTGCAAGCATCTTGATCAGGTTCACAAAGTTTGTTTTTTTCAATGCATGCTCTGCAGACCTTTCCCCAGCTCTTCAAGATCTTCCTTCGCTCTCAGCATAGACAGGTCTACTGATGTTAAGTCAAGTTTTCTTTCTGTAAGAACAAATAAAGGTAAAGGTAAAGGTTTCACTTGACAATTAAGTCCAGTCGTGTCCGACTCTAGGAGCCGATACTCATCCCCCTTTATAAGCTAAAGAGATGTCTGTAGACACTTTCCGTGGTCACGTGGCCAGCCTGACTAGACACGGAACGTCATTACCTTCCCAACAAGGTGGTACCTATTCATTTACTTGCATTTTCATGCTTTTGAACTGCTAGGTTGGCAGGAGCTGGGATAAGCAACAGGAGCTCATCCTGTTGTGCAGATTCGAACTGCCAACCTTCTGATTGACAAGCCCAGTGGCTCAGCGGTTTAATCCATAGCGCCAACCATGTCCAACAAATATCGGCTATCTTTTTGCTATCTACTCCATCTTAGAGCAAAGAAATAAATGTCTTCCCCCTGCACAAACTATCACCAAAAAGGGGGTGGAAAGCTGTTTCAATTAGCTAATTCTACAGAAGACTTTTGCCTGATCACACATAGGACTAGAACTAGAGTACACACACTCCTCCCCTAAATGTCACACGCATCTACTGGAAGTAAGTTAGACCATCACACATTGAGCACAAATGTCCGAAGAAGTCTCTGTAACTGCATTTGGCTGAATAGGGTTACAGAGATCTCATGACTTGGAAACCTGATAAAGTCATGTAGCAGTTCATAGGAGCTGTGTATGCACAATTAGCCAAACATGGTCAGGGGGATTTTTCTGATCTCTTAATTCAATGCATGAAGACCTAACAGACTTTGATGGTGAGGTACTTCCAACTGTACTATGCTGCTTGGAAGCAGGGTTTGTATGGCTTCTATGTTCCTATCCCATTTTAGCCTTATGTGTGATCACATTCATACCTGGATAAAACTGCGATGTCTCCAATAACTAGCCAAATTCTCATGGAATCTCACACGGAAGGCCCACAAGGAATCTCATAAGGAAGGTTATGCCGGCTGAGGAATTATGTGAGCTAGAGTCCAAAAAAGTAGTTCCTAAGCTCTTGTGGAAGGAAAGTCTGAAGTGGGGATCACTCTCTGCTTATGTAGGTTGCTAAATTGTCTATAGAGCTCCCCTTCACTACTCCGTTTTAGACTTTGCCTCTGCACCATGAGGAGGATCGTGGGGCCAGAAGAAAGGGACATGAAAGAGGGGGAGGAGCCAGAAATCATAGTCCTGCTGTCCCTTTGCATGTTTCTAACTGTTGTGATGTCTGAAAGCTGATATTAATATTTTCAAAACAGGTGGGGATCAACTAATACTGATTTCTCTATCCCACTAGCCCAAAATCTGCCAGTAAAGAGCCTATCCAATTGAGGGCAGAAATGGATGTTAACAGAGTTCAGCGTGAGAAGAGGGATTTCCACATCTGCTCAAAGTATCTGAGAACATGAACATCTTTTTGGTTACAGATTGGCTAGTACTGTACTAGAAATAGAGAATGGAAGAGCACTCATGCTTGATTAACGCATCCGTGTCATCATACTCATTATCAGCTATAAATGCAGTGGGACCAGCTTCATGCTTTTGTTTGTTCACTACGTTGTATAAATCCAGGAACTTGTAGCTGTGGAGTTTGTTTGTCTCCCAGCAAATCAGAGAAGACATCCATTGGTTGTATTTGGTCTATTTCTCTCATTTGATGGGAGATGAACAAACCAGAAAGCAAGAAAGTGCCTGTTTTCAGATGCTATAATGTACCATAACAAATAAGCAAACTGCAGAGTGTTTCTAGGCAAGCAGGAGTGATTGGGCAGCAGGTATCAGCCTGTGGCTCGTGACTGATCAAGCCAGAATTTAATGAGACATGGTGCTAGAGGAGAGTTTTAACAGATAACATGGACTGCCAGAAAGACAAATAAATGGGTTCTAGAGCAGATTAAGCCAGAATTCTCCCTGGAAGCTAAAATTACTAAACTGAGATTACTTTCAAGGTTCCTTTTAAGGTGCACACCTGCGCACACACGACTCTGCCCCCCTCCACGTAGCCTTCCTCCTCCTCCTCCATTCGCCGACAGCATCGTTTTCAGCCTCTTTGGTTCCAGTCATGACAGAACCCTGCAGATTCTGAAAAATTAGAGGTGAAAATTAGAGGGAATGTTGCTTACTTTACTTTGGATGTATCAGGAAAAGAAAATACTTGCTGGAAAAGATACTAGGAAAAGCAGAAAGCAAGACAAAATGAGGAAGAGGAGGACCTAACATGTGATGGATTGATTCAATAAAGGAAGCCAAACCTATAGATTGTAAGACCTGAGCAGAACTGTTAAAAAGAAGACTTTTTGAGCATTGTTAATTTATAGGGTTGCCATAACTTAGAGGCCACAAGACAGCACATAACAACCTACAGCTATATTTATTTGTAATGTCTATTTCCCCCCTCATGCACCCCTTTTAACAGTAATGTAAGAAGTGGGATAGTTTTAACCCTTACAACCTATCCAGGAAAACAACAGAATATGTGGTAATTAGTCATTAAAGAATAGCATCAAAATTGATCTCAGTTAGACTTTTTTGAATTAGAAAAATAAAACCCATCTGCTGAAAATAAAACCTGATAATTAAATCATTGATGTGCAGAAAAAAGGCAGTTCATGTCAAATGTTCCATCAGGTATAAGACTGGGGCCACAACATAGATAGAAGTAAACAGTGCCCTTCTGCCACTTCACAGAGCAGCATGTTCAGTTTGCTCTCATTTGTACTGCACGTGGATTTCACCATACCATATATGATCTCACAGATCTCAATATCTGCCTTCTTCAGCTTCCCACAGATTTTAGGCACAGGTATATGAGCACTCATTGGACAGCTGACTTCACTAATGGTTGCTGTATCAATTGTGGCCCGAAAAAAGTAGCACTACAGAAAAGGAAAGAAAGAGAAACCGTGTTGTCAATGCACCAGCTTAGTGTTAGTGCTTAGAGGCAGAGTCCCATCAGATCTAGCCAGCACAACTAATGGTGAAACTTGATGGGAGCTGTAGCCCAACCACTTCTAGAAGGTCACAAATTGTCCACCCTTTATTAACACAGCTGGGGAAACAAAATTGTTCCTGGCTCGCACTAGAGTGTAGACATTTTATTTCTGTCAATGAGGGCATTGCTATAAAGCCACCTATTTTTATAGTGGCAAAAACTCTGCTCCATGAGAACTTTTTGGAAAGCAATGCCATATTGTTACTTATGTTAGTGTGGTACCACAGAATACGTTAGCTATTAAGACAATTTTAATTGAGAAATTTCCCCTTTGCACAAATTCCTATGTGTATTATAGCTCCTGGGTCTGGTTTGAATAGGGGCAATGGCTTGTACTGTCACTACAATCAGTCAGTAACTCTCACCTGTGCTGTCACGAAAATTTAACACCAACTTGCTAGGGTTGGCTGCCTAGCCTTATCTGTATCTCTTGCCTTCTTGACCTCTGGTGACTGAATCTTGTTAACTTCACTTGTTCAAAGTCATGTCTGGTGTCTCAGCTTTCTGAGTCTCCCTTTTCACTTTTTAATCTTACCTTCCAAAACAGATTTTCCCACTATCCCCCTTTTTGTGTGTCTTGATACTCATCACACTTACTGTCCAGATTGTTTCTGCCAACAAAACCAACTACTCAATTACGTTTGCTAAAAGCTTGAACATTGCAATAAATTCTGCTGCAAATCCTTTGTGCAACTAAACCATACCCAAACAATAAATACTGTACAGAACGTGACGATTCTCCAGTGCCCTGGTGCCACCTACAGGACACTCTACTGCATTGCAACCCGCGTTCAGAGAATAATGCAGCTTCTTTTTAAGACAGTAAGAAGCCCTTGGCAAAATGTTCACCTGAGACCCTTCCCCATCACCTCCTTATCTAAGCATCTGAGGCACTGCCACTTTTTTTCCTCCTCCATGAGAAAACTGTTCCAACTTGCTGCACCATACCAGCTATTTTAAAAGTTATCATCTTGTTTCTATTTCTCATGCCAGCAAATTCAGAGATAAGATTACTGACAAATATTTCTTTCAGAAGGCTTCATTCAGTGGGTGGAAAGAACAATGACGACAGTTTTGAATGTGGCATTTAATTAGTTTTAATGCAAGGTAAACTGGAGAACACTAACTGGATAGCTCCTAGTAGCAAATAACGCTAGCAGGAGTTACAGAAGCTCCCTCCAGCAGTAAGAGCCACGCCCTCCTTCCTCCCAAGTCTGGAAAAGAAGAATCGCCCGCGGCCACACCCCCTTTGGCCATTGGGTTAGGAAAAAAGGGCCGCCGTTTCAGGACTCAGCGATGTCATGCAAAGCCTTGTTTTGATTGGGTGTCCCCTTCCAGCGTCCTCCTGGTCGGACGTAGGCGAAGAGAGAGAATGGTGATTGGCTGTTCCGAGTTGCATTGTGGGTAGGAGGATTCTTGGCAGGGTTGCCTCGGTTGTGAGGGTGGTTAGACGACCCGTGGGGAAGTCCGGGGTGGGAGGGAACGTGGCGCATGCGCGGTTGTTTATAAGGTATGGATGGGGCAGGTGTTCGGGAATTGGTTGTGGGCAGAAATCTGGTATGGAGGAGAAAGTGACATGGACAGCGTCTGGGGGAGACCTGGGTTCGAACCTCCGGTCCAGCATGGAAGCACATTTGGGAGGATGGAACTGGCAAAAACACTTCTTACGTGTCTTCCTTGCCTGATTAGGGTCGCCGTATGTCAGAGGCGCAGTGTCATCGAAGCAACCAACATGAATTTGACCCAACTTCGGGAGGCAGTGGAAGACAGGAGGGCCTGGCATGCTCTGGTCCATGGGGTCACGAAGAGTCGGACACGATTAAATGACTAAACAAATGTCAGAGGCGACTTAAGGTCTCACAGCGCACAAAAACTCACGTGTAAAGGAGGACTGGGGAAGGTTTGGCTCTGCACCTGTCGAACTACAAACCCCATAATGCCTCGTCGTTTATGCCGCCAGGGACTGATGGGACCTGGAATCCAACCCACTCCTGACTGAAACTCTGGTCTGCTTAAGCAAGGTGGGAGTGGCGGCGGTGGTGATTCCGATGATAATGACACAGGGGACTACACCATTATAGCCAACTACTGGGAATCGTATTTTTTAAGGGGGAAAAAGTTTGGAAAAACAAATCCAGAGGATTCCTTTTTGCAAGAGCAGCCCCGAGGGTGAAGGTCTGGGGAGGGAACCGCTGTCCCTGATGGGCTAGTTCGTCGTCTTCTGTGGAGGTGTCAGTCCCTATGTGGTTGCCACCTGCAGGCGGTGAAACTTCACGGTTTGTTTCCTTCTGTTGCTAAATTCTTCATATTACAGAGATTAACCCAAACTTAATTGTTAGGTAGGTAGGAAGCTCATAGTTTAAATCAACATTGTCTTTCAGGTATCTTGTTTTTAAAATTTTATGTTTAGCGGACCTGAGGTGTGTTTTTAACCTTCACTGCTATTGAGTTATTCAGACTGTTTTAACTTAAAAAAAAAAAAAGAGATTATCTGGAATCAGGTATAAGGAGGATGGTAGGTATTCATTGAGGTATAGAACTTTGGTGCATAGTCAGTTTTCTTCAGGGCCGTGTATAAAAGTCTCAGACTAAGTGGGAGTGAAAGTAGCGTGGTATACTTGGGTATCTGTTGCAGGGCTCTGAACATGTGTGTAAGACATGCTTGAATAAATCCACATTGCATTTTCTTTTTTTTTCACTTCCGGTTATTTTTTTGTTCACAATTTCTTAGTTTTGCTACACCTTCTCTTTTTCAGGGTAAATTATTTTTGGACTGTTTTCATATTGTGATATTTATTGTGGCTGCAGTTATATGCACATCTAGGATTCAATTTCATTGAACTGCCTTCTTAATAAATATAGGATTCTGCTGTCCTGAGAATATTTTCTTTCTCATTCATTGATTTTTAGTGCTAGAATAATAATACATGGAGCAGAAGACTTCTGTTAATTCTCTTGAGTATTATTTGCCACTGTTTACTGTATGATTTTACTAGAAAGAGGAGGGTATATTTGTTGGCTTTTGGCCTAAGAACAAAATCTAACTTCTTCAGGAAAGAATATTTAAGTGATTCTATTGAGAAAACATTTTCAAACAATTAGGTGTGAGATTATAAAGTTTAATAAACCTTGCTATGTTTCATGTCTTTGTTCCTGGTAATTGCACTCACCACTTTTGTTGCTTTCCTTCAGGATGGTCATGCAGTTATTGTTCCCAGTGATGCTGGTAACTGAGTTATTCCCACTGTTGCTGCATTTTCAGAAAAGGAAAAGGTAATATCTATTTTTCAGTAGAAACTCAAAGAAAACATTAATTTTTAAAAAGATATTTTTAAAATTATTCTTTTTGCAGGTACCTGGTCTGGCAGCAGAACAAAACCAAGTCAGAAATACAGTAGTGAAAGTAAGGCAAATTTTTGGGAGAAGGTATGGAAAAATACGCAAAAGCCTTTGACTGTGGACCACAGCAAACTATGGCAAGTTCTTAAAGAAATGGGACTGCCTGACCACCTTATCTACCTCCTGAGAAATCTATATGTGGGACAGGAAGCGACAGTTAGAACTGGATATGGAACAACTGATTGGTTCAAAATTGGGAAAGGAGTACAGCAAGGCTGTATATTGTCTCCCTGCTTATTTAATTTATATGCAGAATACATCATGCGAAAGGCTGGACTGGATGAATCCCAAACCGGAATTAAGATTGCCGGAAGAAATATCAACAACCTCAGATATGCAGATGATACCACTCTGATGGCAGAAAGTGAGGAGGAATTAAAGAACCTCTTAATGAGGGTGAAAGAGGAGAGCGCAAAAATGGTCTGAAGCTCAACCTCAAAAAAACGAAGATCATGGCCACTGGTCCCATCACCTCCTGGCAAATAGAAGGGGAAGATATGGAGGCAGTGACAGATTTTACTTTCTTGGGCTCCATGATCACTGCAGATGGTGACAGGAGCCACGAAATTAAAAGACCCCTGCTTCTTGGGAGGAAAGCGATGACAAACCTGGACAGCATCTTAAAAAGCAGAGACATCACCTTGCCAACAAAGGTCCACATAGTCAAAGCTATGCTTTTTCCAGTAGCGATGTATGGAAGTGAGAGCTGGACCATAAAGAAGGCTGACCACCGAAGAATTGATGCTTTTGAATTGTGGTGCTGGAGGAGACTCTTGAGAGTCCCCTGGACTGCAAAGAGAACAAACCTATCCATTCTGAAGGAAATCAACCCTGAGGGCTCACTGGAAGGACAGATCCTGAAGCTGAGGCTCCAATACTTTGGCCATCTCATGAGAAGAGAAGACTCCCTGGAAAAGACCCTGATGTTGGGAAAGTGTGAAGGCAAGAGGAGAAGGGGACGACAGAGGACGAGATGGTTGGACAGTGTCACTGAAGCTACCAACATGAATTTGACCCAACTCCAGGAGTCAGTGGAAGACAGGAGGGCCTGGCGTGCTCTGGTCCATGGGGTCACGAAGAGTCTGACACGACTTAACGACTAAACAACAACAAAAATGGAAAAATAGCTGAACTTCATTTGGGAATTTAGTCTGGGCATTTTTGTATGGACTCAATAAATGAAAGTTAGTTATACTTTTACAAGTAATGGAAGACACTGAAGAAATTCTGAATAACACCTCATGAAACAAAGTTATTAATCAGCAGTTGGTTGGACAGAACTACTTGGTGTGACAGAATTGACATGGGTTTTCTACCTATATTTATGTTATGATTGAGAAATAAAGTTAAAAATAAAATTTCCAGGAATGGTTACTGTGCTTAAACCATGGACTGAAGCAGGATTTCATGATATGTGATTTTAGCATAATTCCAGTATAAAGAAAATGTAAATACAGTGGTGCCTCGCTAGACGATTGCCTCGCAGGACGAGGAAATCGCTAGACGATGGCTTTTTGCGATCGCTAATGCGATCGGAAAACGATGTTTCCGTATGGGCGATTTTCGCTAGACGACGAGGTTTCCCCATTGGAATGCATTGACTAGCGGTCAATAGCTGTCAGTGCATTCCAACGGGGACCTGCGCTCGCTAGACGAGGTTTCCCTATGGACGATCTTCGCAAGACGACGACTTTTCCCTTGGAATGCATTGAAGAGATTTCAATGCATTCCAATGGGGAAACGTGCTTCGCTAGACGATGTTTTCGCAAGACAGCGATTTCCGCGGAACGGATTAACATCGTCTAGCGAGGCACCACTGTACTAGATTGCTTTTCTGATTCAATATTTTAAAAGCAATTTCTTATTTTGCTTGTTTTGATAGCTATGGAGATCCTCAGGCTGAAAAATATATTGCAGAAAGTAAATGCTAAGTAACTAGAGCTCTACTTCCTATTTCTCTTCCTTAAAAATAGTATTTTCTCTATATCTGTAGTATCTTTTTCAAAGAGTACTGCAGCCCACTTAACAGTTGTTCAGCAATGTGGTGTGCACATAGGATTCTGCTGGTAGTGTTGAGTGAAATTCCTAATTGTGAAACAACTACATACATATCTTGTTCAGACACTAGTGGCAGGAGTGAAAAGCCTGTGTCCCTCCAGCTCCTGTAAAACTCTAAATCTCATCCGCTCCAAACAGCATAGCCATTGGTAGGGGACGATGGGAGATATAAGCCAGCGATGTCTCATGGGTTGCAAGTTTCCCATTTTTTACCTACAACTTTTAGTTAACTGTGTTTTCCTATTCTCAATAAGTGATGTGATTAGGGGAGGGGTTTCTTGTGGCAATGGCTGTCGAACATTCTGTCTCTAAGTTCCTTTTGATTGGAATTATAGAATGAAATGAGGTAACTTGTAGAAATGAACATGATCAAATCCAATCAGTCACAAAAGGGTAGTGTGGGGCAATCCATAGCCCACCTTTCAAAGTGAAGTGAAGATAGTTCTGGAGATATGGCACAGCCTCTTTGTTTCACATAGAGTTTGCTGATCTCAAGGGTCCAAGTGAGAAGACTTGATTTTGTTTCTCTTCCTTGCTCCTCAAAGTATTCCTTTTCTCGTAATTTATTCTCCTCTTTTCCTTTTCCCACTCAGCACCATGCAATTGGACCTGTCAGGCTCTCACATTCTCATTGTCACTGCCCAATACTGTATTGTTCTGATGCAGAGGAGTTACTGTTCCTACTATCAAAAGATAGGAGCCTTTCAAAGGTTTCTTCCTTCTCCTTCTCTTTTACTTTCTCTGTTCTTTTGTTTTATATCCTAAAAACGCTTTTACACTTCTTTTTTAAGGCAAAGCAACTTCAGGGCGGTTCACAATTGCTTAAAAACAATAAATATAAAAATAGAATGAACAGCAGCTATGTGTTCATTTCCCTATCTAGATGTTGGGTCGCTCACCACTTTGGTCCATGCGCTCGTAATCTCGAGATTAGACTACTGTAATGCTCTCTACGTGGGGCTGCCTTTGAAATCTATGCGGAAACTCCAGATGGTGCAGAATGCGGCAGCCAGACTTCTCAGTGGGGGTAAGGAAACATCAACATATTACTCCCACTCTGGCCGCCTTGCATTGGCTGCCCGTTCGGTTCCGCGTAGATTTCAAAGTTTTAATGCTTACGTATAAAGCCCTAAACGGTTTAGGGCCTCGCTACCTGACAGAACACCTTCTCCCACCTAGATCTACCCGTATCACCCGATCTAGCCAGGAGGTGAGGCTGAGGAGCCTAACGTCGAGGGAGGCCCGGAAGGAAAAAACAAGAAACCGGGCCTTCTCGGCAGTGGCTCCTCGTCTTTGGAACAGCCTCCCTCCTGAGATTCGCATGGCCCCGTCGCTGGGCATCTTTAAATGCCAACTGAAAACCTGGCTGTTTAAGCAAGCCTTCCCTCCACCCACCGTCTGAATTTTTGTTATTTTGTGTTTTCTCCCATCTTGGATCATTGTTTATTTAGTAATATATTGTTATGATTTTAAATTGTTAAATTGTTAGATGATATGTTGTTACCCGCCCAGAGTAGTCTATATGACTAGATGGGCGGGCTATAAATGTAATAAATAAATAAATAAATAAATATTCTTTTTTCTTCTTCAACTGGCTGGTTACTAGGTTCTGTTGCAAGTCTCCTTTCTTTTCTTTCCCTTCCTTTCCTCCAAATGTCCATGCTAGTCTTGCTCTTGAAGCAGCTTTTACCCCCATAGGTAGGGGGCACCTGCTGGCACCAGCAGAACTGAAAGGCTGTAGCCTAGATGTGGCTCAGGAGAGTCAAGCAAGAAACTACTGGTTGCTTTCTAAGTTTAGCAGGTCATGATCATTAATAGCTCTGAAGCTCCCAGGTCAATCTTTTGTTTATTTTTTTAACTCCTACAGTTTAAGTTGTACGCTTCAGGTCTGTACATGTGTACAATTTTAAGTTCTGCATAATGCATAATGAATGGAGCACTTGTTCAAGTAAAGAATGAACAAAAAAAAAATTCAATCCAAATAGAATAATATTACATTATAACTAATCTTAGAGAAATGTACGTTACCTTTGATTATAGATAAATTGAGGGAGATTACTATTTGCTCATATTTTGCTCTTTTCTAGATCATTAAAGAGAGTGAAAAACGTAGTTATGAAATAGATGGCAAACTTGTTTCTCCAGAAGTTATTGTAAAACCAATCTTCAGTAAAATAAAAGGTACCACATTCCAGTACTGGTGGTTGATAAGTGTTTCTGTGAAATGAACTTGCTTCTATTCACTATTCTGTCTTTTTATATGCAGTAGCTGCTCAGTCTGCCCTGCGTTCAGATGTCAGTAATACTGTTATTACCATACTATTTGACTTTGGTGAAAACCAGAAGAATGCCTCTGAGTAACTAATGTTTTCAGGTTGCTTTAAATTAAGCCTTTTTTCCATGGAACTGAAATGCGAAAATGAGTTAATGGAGTGTAAACAAAACATGACAGAAGTAGAAATCTTTTGGCACCTTTGAGAGAGACAGATTTATTTTAGTGTGAGTTTCATGGATTACAATCCACTGAAACTCAAATACATTGGACTTAGACATGCCAGAATGCTTTGCACTCTTTTTTTTAATTACGTGCTGAAACAGACTAGCACAACAGTCTTTTAAAAAATTAATAGAATATTTTAGCTTGAACTGAGAAGTCTGTGTTCACAACCCCGGCTCTACTGTAGGCACAACCTGCTGGCCTGAAATAGCTAGGGATTTTCTTAGTAGTTGTAAGCTGTAAGATTGGTATAGAAGCTTCATAAGAATTGTGCTTTAGTGGAACCACTAAGGATGGGATCTTTGGACCCATCCTCTATTCTGGGAATTCTGCCTGATTTACAGATACTTAAATGTGGCTCATCTGGAAGAAATGCCTAAACTGGAAGCCTTTAAGTCCTATTAGCTTAATATTGGAACAGGAACAGAAAGCTTTACCAGTGTAATATAGGGTATGAAAGTATATACATAACATACCTTTTAAAAAACATCTTCTTTTCCAGGTTGTATTTTGAATGGATATTGCCAAATCCATTGATTTTCCATGAAGATTATATGTCCCACAAAGGAATTCCTAAATTAGTTTAACAATAGTTTAAGATATTCCTTGGAACCTGCTTTCGCTGTGAAAAATAATTTTGAAATATGGTTATAGCTTAATTTTGTACTTTACCTCTCTTTATTAAATGTATTTTGAGCCATTTCCCTCCATTCATTTGTTCTACAGGATTTCTATTTCTAATTTACCCAACTAAAATAATTAGATGTTGAAAACAAAACATTTTATTCTTAAAGAGATTATGCTCCCTGATTTAGATGTAAAAGATGGTCTGCGAGACATTCTAACTGCTGTCGTATTATATTCATTTCAAAATGTTACTTTTCTGATTAACGAAAATAAGGGTCATACCTCTAAGAATTTGATGACTTTCACACTGGATCTTGGAAATAGAATTTACTTCCAAGATGCTGCAAAAAATAATAATAAAAAATCCTGAATGCCATAGTGTTGCATTAGAGCAGAACTGTGGCACGTTTTCTTCTTGTTTTTCTCTTCAAAAGACATTTCCGTTCTGAACCACCTGCACCACTTCCCTTGCAGGGAACTGTGAGGTAGCCTGGCTAATTCTATTTATTTATTTATTTATTTATTGTATTTTTACCCCGCCTATCTGGTCAGACGACCACTCTACAGCCTGGAGTTCTGCTCTTCAGTTTCTGCAGTCAGTCTTAGAGACAAAACTATGATTTTGGGCAGCAAAAAAACAACAACTTTTTTTTTAATGCCTAACATCTACCAGCTGTAGCATGGCTACAACAGAAACCCTGTTGGATGGTTGAACCCTGTTGGAGATAGTCCACCAGCAGAACTCCCTTCTTATCCCAAAAAACTGTTGCCATTTGCTTCTGCATCGACCTTTGCACTCGGAACTTCTTTGGCCTGGGGGAACTACTGTGCCTCCATTCCTTAGACTGTTCCTTTGTCTCAGGGTCATAACAGTAGATCCATGTCTCATCACCAGTTATCAGTTTTGCCCAGGAAATCTGACTCATTTCTTGCAAAATGTTCCAAAACAGCCACCGATGACTTCATACATTTCCACTTTTGTTCGGTTGTCAAAAGTTTGGGGATCCACTTTGCTGCCAGCTTTCTCATTTCCAAGTCGTTGTGGATAATGGCACCAACTCTCTCACGTGATATTCTCAGATATGTAGCAATACTTTTGGCTGATATTCGGCGGTCCTCCATGATCATGTCATGGATGGCTTTCACATTTGCAGGCACAGAGGCAGAAACAGGCCTTCCACTGGGTTTCTCACTATCAACACCGAAATGGCCAGTTTTAAAATTGACAACCCAACGTTTAACTGTTGCATATGAAGGGCCACTGTCACCCATAGTTTGTCACATTTCATCATGGATCTGCTTTGCATCTTTCCCTTGGAGAAACAGGAACTTGATTCTGGTCCTATGCTCTTCCACATTGAACTTTTCTGGAGGTGCTGCCATGTTCACTTTGGAGCTGAAAATGAAAGATAAGTTAAAATCATAGGTAGTTGATTTTTGCACCATTGAATACAGACAAATTGGCCAATACACCCTGCAATTTATAGCTTCCTAGCTCAATTTTTTCTGGGAAAGGCTCAATACTTATCAGCACCCTGCTCTGAGAATCTGTTTGGGCATTGGGATTAGACATCCATGATCCTCCTTCATACCTCATCTTCTTGTGAGCAATCTGTCCATTGTTCATCAGAACAGCTGCACTTACCTCCTGTGTGCCAACATTTTTGGTAGAATGGGCACCATGTTCCAAAGGCTTGCAGTTCTTGTCCATTTTCCCCATAAAGGAGATGTGATGGGTAGAACCTTGGTTTGTTTGCTGCCCTTTTAAGAGAATTAAGATTGTTCTATTTTTAAAAAATGTATTTTTATTCGTGTAATGACAGTGCACAACAATAAACCTTGGATAACAGAGTAAAATAAATGAAGCATATTAAATCACAGAGGCATTAGATTTACAGTGGGCCCTCGACTTACGCAGGGCTCCACTTACGAAATTTTCGAGCTACGGACTTCTCCGGCCGCAAAATTTCCCTTCGACTTGCAGCCGGAGAATCGACCTACGGACCAGAAGGGGGAGGCGGGGAAAGCGCCAAATTCAAATTTGGCGCTTTCCCCGCCTCCCCCTTCCAGTCCGTAGGCCGCCGATTGTGCCTCCAGATGCCTTCCAGGGCTTCTCCGCCGCCATGGGAGACATCTTGGAGGTCCCCCCCGCCGCCGATCGTGCTTCGGAGGCCCTGGAAGGCATCCGGAGGTCCCCCTCCCTCCTTTCTTCCCCGCTCGCCTGGCTGCCTCTTTGGAACTTTGCGCTCGCCTCGCGCCGCCCGCTGCCAACTTTTCCCCGGCGCGGCGCGGCGGCAGCTTCGCCTCCTCCTCCTTCTTTGGCTCCTCAAGGTTGCAGCCGCCGCCGGTGGTGGAGGAGAGGTGAGATACCGCTGGAAGGGCGCCGGGGCACCGTGTGGGGAGATGCGGCCGGGAGCAGCGCTGTGATCCGAACGCGGGACCCTGCCGGCAGCGGGTTGCTTCGCCATCAGCGGCTGCCACCAGAACAAGGCAAGGCGGCCGTCGCTGCAGTGAAGCCGATGGACGGGAAGTCCCTGCTTCTCTTCCTCCTCCTCTAGCTGCGCCTGGGGATCCCGCACGGCTCTCCCCCTCCCCGCTTTGCCTTTGTCTGCGGTGCTATGAGGAGGTGAGTGGATCTCCCTGCCTGATCAAGAGCTCACCTTTGCTCGCCGCCTCCCAATTTGGCAGCCTCCCTCCTCATTTGGGCCCCCGAAGGCGTCCCCTTTCTCCCTTTACACCTCGGGTGGGGGGGGGGAAAAACCCACCTCGACTGTGGGGCTGAAGTCTACTCCCCGGGAAGCTCCGGAGGGGGACCTCCGGATGCCTTCCAAGGCTTCTCCGCCGCCATGGGAGACCTCTCGGAGGTCCCCCTGATGCCGCCGATCGTGCCGGTTACGGATTACAGGGTTTTCAATGCATTCCTATGGGAAATGGACCCTCGACCTACGGAATTTTCAACCTGCGGCCACCATTCCAATACGGATTAATTCCGTAAGTCGAGGGTCCACTGTACTTGCTAAAACAGGTCTTACCAAGATTTCAGTGACATCTCTGTTTAGTCTGTCCCAGTACATCCTTCCACAGGTTCCTGTAAGATTGTGGCGGAGACAGAGCGTCTGTTTGGCTTAGTATATACAGTAAATTTAAACCATGTGTTACAAAGACCTGAATCTGTTTCTTTTTGTAGTAAATCACACTAGAGTAGGCCCATTGTATCAGTGGGGATTTAGTGAGTCAACTCTGTAGAGTCAATTATTCAAATAAGCCTACTCTAACTGACTTGCTGGTCACAACCTACAAAGCCCTAAATGGCCTGAGTCCAAGCTTTCTCCCATTATGCACCTGCTTAGGTGTTAAGATCAGCAGAAGAGGCCTTTCTCTCAGTACCCACAACCCACATAAGTGCGCTTGGTGGGGACATAGGAGAGGGCCTTCTCTGTCGTTACTCCCAGACTTTGGAATTCCCTCCCACTGGAGGCCAGACTGGCCCCATCTTTGCTGTCCTTCCACAAGTAGGCAAATACTTTTCTTTTCAGGCAAGCCTTCCCTCAGTAACTAGCTACCTGTTGTGTGATTTTTAGATGGATTGTTATGCATTACTGCTTTGACTGGATTTTTAGTACTACTTGTGTTTTCCATTTCTCAGAGTGGCATTTTTTTATGTTTGTATACTTATTGCTCTTAGCTTTAATATTGCCTTTTAATGATGAAAGGTCCCTCTATATAGTCATTGTTCTTAGCTTTAAATATTGTCTTGTAATGTTAACCACCATTGTATGTTCATTGTTTTCAACTTTAAATATTGTCTTTCAGTATTGTATTGTCTTTCAGTCTTGGGTCCTTTTCAAGGAGAAAGGTGGGGTAAAAATATTTTAAATAAACAAACAATAAAGTATGTTGCAGTTAGAGTAGGCCATTTGAATCAATGGAACTTATGCAGCAGTTAGCTCACTAAATCTCGACTGATGGAAAGGGCCTACTCTAGGATGATTTATGCTAAGCCACAGGTTTTTGACCAAAAGGTGTCTTCTTCAGGATGATGTGTTTTTCCCCCCGGGTGGTTTATGATTTTTTCTATCAGTGCAGTAGTCCACATTTGTGCTTTCCATTGTGGGAGGAAGATTTGCGTTTCACTCTTCCAGTTCTTAGCAATTTCTAATTTTGTAGTTACCCAACAAAAAAGCAAGGAAGTCTCTATACAGTAAACTCTGATTATGTCCTTAGTAAATGAACAGCAATACTGGTATTGGTGAGATTAATATAGTTTGACCTGTAATTAGTTCAGCTTCTACAAATCTTGTAGTCTTGTAGGACTTACAAGACTAAATAGTTTTTAATTTTTGTAAACTTTTATGGGTCCAGGCACAATTCTTCAGATGAATGCAATGTCTGTGTCTCTGGGGGCAGTTTAAAACTGTTGACAGGGAGTTGGGGAGGACAACAATGGAGCACTGAAGAAGAGTTTTAACAGACAATAGGCAGTGATTAATTCCATCACAATGGTGGTGATTAAGGTATGCCTGGGTGACAGAGGCTCAGATTATTGGATTAGTTTATATAATGAAATAGGAAACGATTGTTTTAAGACCTAGAGAGATTGTGGTGAACTTCCTGATGTATTTCTGCTCAGTAGCCTCCCTTTGGAATCTGTCCTTGGAATTCCTTTGTTGAAGAACTGCAAACTGAGGTCAGCAAAGGATTGTCCAGGAAGGATGAGGTGTTTGCTTACTGGTTTCTGGGTCTTTCTATTTCTGATGGCTGTTTTGTGCCCATTTACTTCCTTACATAGAGTTTGTCCAATATAAAACACAGTGGGACACTGCTGATAAAAGGTGGCAGATACCACATTTGAGGATAAGCAAGTGTATGAGCCCCTGCTATTGTGGATCAAGAAGCTAGTAGTAGACATTTGTCAGACTGAAGAGTCATCCACCATATTGGGCCCTCTTGAGAAGAAAGTTGGAATATACATATTTTAAATAAATAATGAAGAAATAAATAATACATAAATATTGGTCAGGAAAGAAATCATTACCTATTATCAGAGCTTATCCCTGGCTGTTACTTTTGAGTAAGAAAAGGATCTTCCAAATCCTTTTCCTAACTCCTCCCTGTGTTAGAAAATGGGTAGAATCACTCTCCACATAAAAACAATAACTTAATCCTTCAAAAAACAGGAAATGTATATGTTCTGGGGGAGCCCTTTTAATTTTTTCTTGGTATTGGGAAAATGGGTTAAACATCAATGCTCATAGAGAACTCTCCTTCTGTTCCCCTTCAGAACTGAGTATATAGCAAAGCTGATGAGCCGATTGGGTCATGCTTGATCATTAAAAGTAGTCAAGCTTTATGAGATGTGAGGGGAAAAGTTTCATCATACTCTAAGAAACATATTACAGGTATAATATAACTGAATAATTCTCCCTGTGTATTGGTTTAAGTTACGGATGAATCACATGCTTGCAACTTAAGAATCATTAGTCAAAGAGCCGTTGAGAATAAGCATAATTTCTCTTATCCAAATAAATATATGAGTTCTCTAAAAGTACTCAGGGTCTTTTCCCCCCTGCTTTCTTGCAGCCCACCACCATGGCTTGAGTGGGGAACAGATTTCTTGTGCTCTTCTCCAAAGCCCTGCAAAAAGAATGTCCCAGAAGCTCACTAGTTTACTTATCCTTCTGACTGGTTAATTCTTTTTTGGTCACTAACAGTATTATCACTGATTAGTCTCGTGTTATTAAGCCTTTCCTTCAGTGACTTGCCATCTCATGATATTGCCCTTTTCCTAGCACTTTGTAGTGATGGACCATCTTGTAAATGTGTAGTGCGATAATGGTGTGGCTTGAACCAGATTGCTGCCATAGTTGTATCTCTTACAAAACTACCAAAGGGAAGAGCTAAGGTATTTGGTTCATTTCACAATTTTCTAGTGTCTGCACTAATGATACAGCCCATGAAGCATAAGAAAGATACCATTGCTGTAAAAATATATGCAATGCATAGTGTGTTCTATTGATGATCACTCAGTGATACAGAAGTGAGAATTTTGAGATACAAGAACATTGAGTAAAACAAACTAGTTGAAGAAAACAAATGGACCCCAAACAGCTTCTTTCCCATCACTTTTGAGGAGAAAAATCATACAATGTCACTATTAATATTGTGCCTATGCGGTGCTGAAACAGTTCTTGAGCACCTATGTGTTTCAGAATTCCAGAATGGATATTGCACCCTACAGTATAGGCAGTGGTCAGAAGTCTTAAAGCAAAGAAAACGCTTGTAAGAATGTTTAGTGATTGAGCTTACTATTGCAATGCAGTCCTGTGAATACCAACTCAGAAATTAATCCTACTAAGTTCATTGAGGATGTGATCACATGGGGAAGTAGATTGCATTTTGATTCACTTATGGAGCAGTCCAGTGTGATCTATTTCCCAGCAATCACACAACATATGCAGAATTGCATTCCAGCCCAACTCTTTTGCTTAATCACACTCAAAATTTAATCTCCAGCATTGCTGTACAACACTGAGGTTTCTTAGCACTTCTGCTGAAGCATCCACAGGAACTGGCTAAATGCAGATTATGTTCCTGTTCTCCTTGCCTTGCAAAGAAAAGCAATGTCCATATTATCCATCTCAGTGGGCTTTGCTAGACGTCTTGCGATATCTGTACAACTTTGTGACTCATGAAGCCCCATTTTCCAGCGGGGAACTAAGTTTGACTGCACTTCTCCATGGCTTGAAATACTTAGCCAAATATTTGGACTTCCATGCCTTTCTCCCCATCCATCCTTATTTGGCATGTAACCTGATGAGGAGTTCTGGAAAACTTAAAAGGTTTTTATGCATTATCAGTTGATCGTAATAAATGCCCTTCTGTGGATGTTGAATTTGGTTTTATTCGTGTAAATCAACATGACCTCATCATTTGTTTGGAATTTCTCAGGCAGTTGTATATAGGATTGCAGCAGTAGAGGCTACCTTTATCACAGTCTTCAGTACATGACCACCATTTCCGGGCTATGCTGCTTGAATATGTGAAAACACTGTGATTAATTTATGCATGAGTGTGCTGACGGTCGTAAACCTTTCCTCGTATATTTTTCAAAATAACAGCAAGGCGCTCAAAATCTCATTAAAAGATTTTAATATCCTGGAGATACTGAAGTAATTAAAATTTGAACATGCAGTAAGTTGTTCTATATGAAAATTGTGTTGTATTTTAAAATTCTACTTTAGTATAAGCAATATTTTTTTCTGAATTTTTCTTTTAAATGTCTCAACTGAGATTAGTATATCTTAGATCAAATTTTGTCCAGGTTTAATGTGGAAGACTATGTGTGAAGACCACTTTGCACATTATGAAAGCGTATATGCACCATGTCCTGTACCCTCCATTTAATTTCCCTCTGATGTAACTGTCTGTGATCCCACCCCAGCCCTTGTGAATAAATATCTGAAATTCAAGTAACACTTTACGTATTTGAGGAAGAGGATTATAGTCCAAGAATAATTATACATTTACTAGACTTTAAGAGGCCAAGGGACACTTTCGTAATGTATCCTTGAAGTGTAGTATTTGTGGATCTATTTATGTTTCATCACAGTTTGTACATGCAAAACAATGTTTGCCTCCTGCACTTTATAGGTTTACACGGTTGATATATTGTGGTTAACTTTTGTAATGTGTGAACCATGCGACTGTTTGCTTCTAAAATAATTCTAGGTAAGTGGATAGCTGAGTAATTACTCCAAACAGCCACTAGATGACTCACTGCTTCAGTATTTTAGAGTAATGTATACTTTTATTTTGCAGCAAGGTTGTTTTATGGGCTGTGTTGATGTTTATAATGTCAGGTTTTGGGACCGGTATGAAAAAGTAAAGAAAATTAATCATTTAGAAAACGTTTTATGTTTAAAAGATGACAACATTTGTCAGTAAATCTAACAATCCCTTTCGTTTTTCACTAACGTTATTGTTTTTAAAGGGAAACAAAATGAAAATTTTGTATCTTCCTTATAACATGTTACAAGGAACATGTGTTACCTGTGAAGAACATATTAATGCAGAAATGTTAAATGTGACTAAAAGTGCAGAGTAGAAATAAATAACCTAAAGCATTCAAAACCATATGAAGCCCTTTAAGAGGTGCTGTCTGCCCACCACATGTTTGCCAAGTGAGAACTTTTTAAAAGTGTATATTTGATATATGTTGTAACTAGAATATATAGCAGCAGAGCTTTGAGGATAAATTAAGGCTTGCCCACTGCTTCCTTAAAACGTTTAAATCTTTCTAGAGCTGTAGAATAATAAGAGCTGGTTTAGATTTCTGGCTACAGGGAGTTCGATTCCCCAATGTGGCTCCAGAGTAGAGCCAGCCTGTGTGGTCGTCGGCAAGCTGCGCAGTTCCAGGATGCCCCCAGAAGAAGGGAATGGTAAACCACTTCTGAGTACTCTCTACCTAGAAAGCCCTGAAAAAGTTTACCGGAAGTCAGAATTGACTTGATAGCAACATGGTTATTATTAGAATGATAGGAGAAGCCTATTTAACTCTGATCTTTTGGGAATATCAGCAAGTACTTAATCCTATACTGTGCCAGTGACCATGGAGTAAACTACAGTAGTGATAGATTACAGGAGTCTGTTGTGTATCCTCAGCATTTAGGTAATTAACAATCTGAAATGAAAGGTTTAATTTTGTAAATTATAAGGTAAGGAGAATGAATATGAAGAAACAAGTAATGACATCTTGTGACTCTGTCCCACTTACTTGTACACTTGCTACTTACTTGTACACTTTGGAAGTTTGAATGATCAAACTTCCAAAGAGATGGGCCAAATAAGCCTTCTGGTACACAGTAGGCACTGGCGGCTCTTCAGAAAATGACTGGGGAATCCTTTGAGTGTTCATGGGCAGAGAAAATTAGAATATATTTTATAAGGAGTATGTGTCATTTATATCTCTGACACTGTACTCAATCAGTTGTTCCAGATTTTTATATAGATTCTGTAATGCACTTTCTACAGTTGCAAGTTTACACTTTTTCCCAATTTGAGTGTGCGCACATTTGAAAAACTTTGTGTCCTCTGTGTCAGATGGAACATCACTAAAACATATTTTTCGCTTACACAATAAAACTAGTTTCACTGTTTGCCCTACACATTTAGAATTATATGAGCACAACATTCAGTCATGGCCATTTTCTTGTGCATTTAAAGGGTTGGTGTTCATGAAAAATCAAAATCCAACATTTAAAGAAAAATGTCAGCATTAATTTATGGTCTGAAAGAGGAATTATGTTGGAGATGGCACTGATCTTGACTAGTGGGATTGGGTTCCATTGAGAATGGTAGCATATAAATATCCTACAATTTTTAGGATATTTTTAATATTTTTAATAAATAGTAGGAGACTGCCCAGGAAGATTGATGCTTTGCCAAAATGTAGGAGTATCAAACATTTCTATTCTTTCTGGACCATCTGTTCATGAGATAGCTTGTTCAAAGACTCTCTCTCTGTGTGTGTGATATATAAAATAACTTAGCTACCTAAATAACTGTCAGATACCTGTTGAGTTACATATCAAAAGGGTTAAGTTTAGACAAGAGTACCCCATATTGATGATCAGAACACCAAGTGTACCTATGATTTTTCTCTCTCCTCATGATATATTTTTCCAGAGGCAGTTCAGCGTTTAAGCCTTAAGCCAGACTTGAAGTTTTGGGTTTTACCTCGCTGCAGAAATACTGAATCATCTGAGTACAAAAAAAAAAAAGGGGAGGGGTCTTATAGCTCCAGTTTGAGTCTAAATTTGTTAGTCTAAAAGATGTCATAATTCTTTTCTTTTCTTTTGGTTGTTTTTTTATATCCAAAAGTTTTGTGCTTCTTCATAACTGATGCTTGAGAAGCTAGATACACACTGGCTGAAATCCAAAAATACATTGCAACTAGAGTTGGCCTATTGAATCAATGGAAGATATATAAGTATTGACTAATCAAATCCCTATTGATTTGGTGGGCCTACTCTAGTTGCAACTTACTACTTACTGGATTTCAGCCAGTGTATTGTAGCTCCACCCAGCTACATCCAGTAGGCTGAATATAGTGGAGCATTGGCATCTGGTTCTCTGAAATAGATAGCAAAATTTATTGACATCTTAATTGAAGGATAAATTGTTCTGCATTTGGTGGCAATCACTTTTGAGCAGCTGTGGTGGAGTGTTCAACTGTGGCTGACCTGTTCAGTGATAAAATGCAAACATGGACAAGCACTATAAAATTAATCATATGAGTACAGCAAGGGAAATAAGCAGAGCACATTTTTCAGATGCAGGAAGTCATTTCTTTGAAGTAATAAACAGCTGTCAGCTGCAATGAATGACTGCTTTTACAACAGTTGAAACTTAAAGTGAAACAATGGTCTTCCTTAAGGCAGACTTTGATGGCAGCATTTTGAAGTAATTTACACCATACTAACATAGTGCTTGGAAAAACATAGTTTAGCTTTTATTCTTATCTTTCCTGCTGTCTCACATCTACAGGGAATGTGTATAAATTTCCTAGAAAACACATGTTTTGCGTGGGCTGGAAACTGGAGGTCAAGATTTCAAAGGCAAATCATGACATGAAACCTACATTTTGGGTTTGGATTAAAATGGATTCAAAAGAATTAAAGTTATGAATCCTTAGGGAAATACTTTCAATTTATATACAACTTTCTAGTCTGATCAAGTAGCTTCAATAGCACTGACATGTTTGCTGGAATCCTGTTGGTGTTCTCATAAGATTTCCATAACTTGCCATGGCTAATTGCAGTTAATTGACAAGGTGCTGGAGCACATTTCAATTGCACAATTGGACATATGAGACTCCAGCATCTCATCAATTAGCTGCGGTTAGCCACATGCTACTACTTTGTCATGAGAAATTGGCTAGATGGGTGGTATATAATCAAATAAATAAATTAAATAATAATTCTCAAACCAGCTCTGGTTTACTAATTTTCCTCCTGTAACCTTACCTGGGTGCTGGCATCACTTGGGACTTCCCTTTGAACCCACAGCTACCTGTACCTTAAATCTACCAACAATTAAGACTTCTTCAGCAGGTGTTATGTAAGCAAAAAACACAATTGTCAGAAGATTTCTCCTGTGGTTCATAGCTGTGTCTGTTTCATATGGAAATAAAGTGGCTCTGAAGCCAGATCCCTCCTATTTCCACAAGGTAAATTCCATTTTTCATCACACTTCTTTTTTTTTTACCACCTTTTTGCTCAAATCCATTCTGTCTTCAGCAACATAGCTGGCATAGTACTATGGACTCTACTTGAGCAAAACTGCCACAGAGAGCAACATTGAGTTCTTGTTCATAGCCATGGAGGGAAGGTTGCAGGGAAATAAAGTATTGAATGCGCCTTCTTCTAGATCAGTGGTTCCCAACCTTGGGTAACCCAGGTGTTCCTGGACTGCAGTTCCCAGAAGCCTTCCACCATCAGCTGTGCTGGCCAGGGTTTCTGGGAGTTGCAGTCCAAGAACACTTGGGCTACCCAAGGTTGGGAACCACTGTTCTAGATGCTTCAGAAAATATATCATTCAGTTTTCTGAGGCACCAGAACAGAGGTGGGCAACGTGTTAGCGCCTAATAAGTTTTGGTTTTAGACCACAATCTGTCATTTTCTGCTTTTGAAGGCATCTAGAACAGTGCTTTTTATATCAGGGCTGGGACAGGGGCACTGTAAGGCCTCCACCATCACCACCCCAAATATAAAGCTAGATATACGGGCACATTCTCCTTTTTTCGTTCTTTTTTTAAAATCCCCAATGGTCCAAAGCGACCATTTGCTCTGTGAAGGGGGCTGGAAAAATAAATATGGCTTCCAAGCCCCTAGGCTTGCCTACCACTGTGCTGGAGAAAGAACCACCAGATATAATAGCAGAATAATTTCCTTCAGTGAGTGGCAGCCATGGCTTCACCAAAGTGCAATGTAATTGTTAAAAATATTTGCTGGGTGGTCATTTGGATATTGATGCGCCTTTTCTCAAAATGGGCGGGCAAAACCCTGGAACCTTAACTGGATGTTGTCATCCCTTGGAACCTCCTTTTGAACCCAAGAGTATCTTGAGCTTGGGGGATGCCTCCGATGTCCTAAGGTGGGGAACATTGCCACTAGTGTGTCTATTGCTGCTAAAATTTAGTAGTTGCATTTGATGTTTGTCAGGCACCATCCTGCATCATACAGCTCTGCTCAGAACAAAGTATGCTCTCCTAGAAGGCCTGAAAACAAAATCCTACAGTTAAGAATTTAAAGAAGCCAAAATGGGACATGACTGTGTGAGTATGAACATTATTGATCATTTTCTCTGCCTTGCAAAAATAAAGCAGACACTTGTTTTTCATGTAGGAAAAAAAAACAGGCCAAAAATATGGATTGTTTCCATGGTAGCAGGAGAAAATCAGAGCACCAGGAGCTTCAACATTGCCTTAGAGGGGCTACATGTGATCCACAGGCTGCATGTTGCCTATCTCTGTGCAAAGCAAAATGTCCTCCTTATTTTGTAACTGAAATTAGCCAGACTAAAAAGCTAAGGGTATAATCAAAACAAAATGAAAACCAGCCGCAAAGGACACCTACCCACTAGAAAAAGATGTAAAGTAGTCATGATAATAAAAGGATATATTCATAAGAATGCTTCAAAATATCTAAATTATAGCCATAGAAAGTTGTATACATGCTATGCATTCATATATTTTTACAGTTGCAAGGTCCAGCTCCCTTGAATGACAGGTGGTGGTCATTTATCTTTCCAGTATTGTAATATAAGACTTTTAGCCACAGTAAGGGCACAGGGGATACGTTCTTTGATGTCTACTGGTTAACTTTGAGGAAACAGGCAAATAAATTAGAAACTCATTAGGATTGACAAACATGAAATACTGATCCAACACAAAGCCAGTATAAGTAATGCTTGCCTCCTCTTGAAGGAACCAATTATTGGATTTAAACATCTGTTTAAGAGATACACCCAACAAGTTTCAGCACTCTTCAAACAAATTTGGGATAGTGAGAAATCCCACATTAATTTCCAGAACAGAGTATTAGGTTTACAGATGGGTCTGCAAGCTACAGTATATAAAGAACAGTTGCAGGAAGAACATATACAACTTGAAGTATAACATTCACTTAGGATTATTTACTTTGTCCCAAAAGAATAAGTTTAAAGGTGCTCCTTTGTCCAAATCCAAGGATATCTCAGCAATCAATTTATTAACATTCAGCATAGCCATCTGCAAAATAATCCTGGGAATTAATATTCCAAGGTTAAGTAGTGACATCTGGGCAACTCCAAAACTGCCGATCAGTCAAAACAAAACCCACTCTGTCATATATTGCCTCCTCTTGGCATCAGCTCAGATTTTGCTCAGTTAATTGAATGGACATATCTCTAAAGCTTTAATTGTTAATATTGGAATGGAAGGCTCGAAAGATAAACAGAAATCATCTGCATAAGGAATAATTTTAAATGCAAAGTAATTACACCGTAAGCCATGGATCCTATTATTTTGCCTAATGACGCAGGTCAGTGGTGCCAAGCACAAGTCAGATATGAGAAGAGAAAGAGGGCAGTTCCATCTGGTGTTCTTTCAAGGGGAAATGGCACAGAAAACATACCACACTAGTCAGTCCCCCCGGATCTTGGAATAAAGATTTCTAATCTGTTTCCATAACTCAGGAGGGAAACCAGAGTTAGCAAGCAGTACAAAAATGAATGGCCCAAATATTTTGCTGAAGTCTTTTTCAGCATCAAATGAAAGAAGAATTGCCTTTTCAGAGCTCTCACTATTCAGAGCAATAAAATCAACAACTAATTTGAGGTTATCAGAACCCTAAAAACCTTGTACAAAGCTGGTCTGGATGGATCATGGTTGTAACAATGTTATGAAGTCTATTAGCAAGAATTGCCATTAATGTCTTGGCATCAACATTCATTAAAGAACCAAATCTGAAGTCTGTACGTTAGGGATGGTCCTTGTCAGGATTAGGAATCACTGTAATATAGGCATCATATTGTGAATACCTATCAACATAACCATCATTCAAGTCTATGCTCCAACAGACAGAACTGTTTCTAGGAATATTGCTGTTGTGTTTTGAATTTGGACTATGTTGCAGTGAGTAATTACAAACTCCATAATATAGCTTTCCAGTACAGCTTGGAAAAGTGACTTTGGGGGACTGTAACTCCCAGAATCTCTCAGCCAACACAGCCACTTGAAGCTGTATTCCAGGATTATTACAATTCTTGGAAGCGGGGTCCAAAAACATGAGGTACCAGGGTCTGATCTCCAGGTTATTGACATATGGCTACAGGGCTAGCTCCATCATGGAGCAGTATGATACTAAAACAGTTCAGTCAACACCATGAAGGCTGAAGGAGTTGGTGTCCGGATGCTACAGCAAGGTCTTTTTGAGTCCTGGTTCTAGCAGGTGGGTTTTTTGTTTTATTGATTACTATTTGGGCTCCTGCTTGGGGCCACAAAGCGATAGCTGACTAGTCAAAAAATGTGTAAGCCAAAACATGGAGATGTTCTTGTGAGGGACCTAGTGAAAAAGAACTCATGCTTACAGAGTAGTGGTGAGAAATCCTTTTTTATTATATATTTCTTTATTTGTGAGCCTGCAGAACTGTTTATTATAAGGACATTCATTCAGGGCTACAGAAAGCCAGGTTCCTTTTTGAAATGTTGGAAGACAACAAGGGAGCGGCCCAATATTTGATGCTTGGCATCGTGCTGCTTCTAAAACACAAACAAAACCAGGAGATGAAAAGCCAAAGATGACGAGGGAGAGAGGAAATGAGTGCTGAGCAGGAATGCACATCTATCATTACTTTCTGTTTTAATCTTTGAGATGAAATGACCTGAATTTCTGTGAACTTGTTTTGATACACTTTGGTGTCGTTTGGGGCTCTGTTTCAATCTCTTAATGTTCCTTTGATGTTTTATCTCCTGATTACCACAGAAAAGATTGGTTGCATATTATGTTAAAAGCAGAGTACAATTTCCACTGATTTTCCGCTATATGTAAAGTAAAGCATGTTTAATTGAATAGTAGCAGTGCACACACATAATCCAAACATGGTTTGCAGCATCCCAGGCTAATTATTACTGCCTGTGGGGACATTGTGGGCACAGAAAGAACACCCGTCTGCGAGAGGCCTCTCCCTGTAAGAACTATATTTAATTTGATGCAATGGTGAAACCTGATGCATAGTTTCCTTTCAGTTTCCTGAACTGCCTTTTCATTACAGTTCTGTTGGCTTTCCTCTCTTTTAAAAGGTTTTATTTACTCTGTAATACTGCAAGTGACGACTGTGCATGAATGTTAAGGGGTTAACGGTTTTCCTGTTTTCAGGATCTCTTGCAACTTTATGAAGATTGATTCCCAGATTTCACTGCTGATCTGTCTGGAGCCCTTGGGAAGCAGATCAATTCCCTGAGACTTCAGCTGATGCCCTGAAGCGAGGCAGCCCTATGTAGGGCATGTGAAAATAGGCAGGAGGAAAAACTGCATAAATGGATCCAAAATCTGGAACAACAGTACAGTTAACCAGATAACATGGTGGCCTGAAGTCTGAAAAACCTACTTCATATTCAGCAGCCAAGTCCATTCTGGTTTGCATCCTGCACTGCCTTACCTATAGCATATGTGACATGGGTGAAATTTTTCTAGGTCCAAGGCTGCTGTTGCTGCTGGGGGTTTTGGATCACAGTGAATTGCAGCTGCCAGGATCTCTGTGGGAAGAAGGCTCACAAGTTGCCGCCCTGGTGCTCCACTCCCTGCCTTGCTCCAAACAGCACAGTGAGCCCCAGTGTATGCACCACCAACTCTCTCCAGTCCTTTCCCCTTTTGTGATGTATCTGCACTGCACAATACAACACACATACTCCTTCACCTTGAACCATTGAGTTTAGTGCCAGCTGGGGTTGGATGGAGATGATTGCCATGCTTTAAAGCCGCACTACACACAAAACCCAACACACCCTCTTCCAGTGCTGTTCATCCTTAGGTTTGCCTCCTTACTCAAAGCCTGGAGAAGCATAGCAATGTCGTAAGACTTTAGCTGGCACCCTGAGACATGGTACCCTGGGGTGTGTGCATCTCTAATCATGAGCTGGAAGATATACTTTACAGAGGGGTCTGCCTCGTACTGCAATCTACACTATTGTGAGGGAGGAGGAGAAGTGTACATCATGCCTGAAGACATGAATGTTTAGGGCATAGGCAAAGCCTGACAGTTCCTTCCTAAGACTTGTTCAGATTCTCAGAAGATAATGTGGAGGATCATTCTTGACTATGGAGAAGTGTAAAGAACTGGTCATCAGCTGCACACTGTGAACAGAACAGACTTCCCCAATGCTAGTGGACTGTGTGAGTATCCATGCATGCTCACTGCAGCTAGAGGGTGGCACTCTAGCCTCACCCCTTCTCTTTTGGTCTCACTGTCCTCCTACACAGAGAAGACAGTCTGAAGTGGGAATCCAGGGTCCTGACTCACATGGAGTGTCCACAGATAGTGGAAGTCTCCCTCTTCAGACTGTATCTATAGGAGAACAGCAAAACTGGAAAAGGGATTATGGGGCTAGAGTACCTGGATTCCAAGCACCTCAAAAGACCTCAGATGACTAATGAGCTGTGGGTTCTTATGTATATAATTCAGAGTTAGTCCTGACCCCTCGTTATTTATTTATTGGGATATTTTTATTTCTATTCTTCCTTTTGGTTCCAAGGGTTCCTGAGGCAGATCTTGTGTTTGGTTAAAACCCTGTACCATTAGTAAGGAAATACATCCTAGATATTACAATCAAAGAAGGGAAGAAAGTTCTAAACCAAACTAAATATGCCTTGGAACAAACAAGGTGGGAAAGATGGTTGGAGGCGAAACATAAACTCTTCTGCTATGGCCAAGCATTGCTGAATATGGTGTTTTTGCTGAATTATTAGTTCATTTGAGTTCTTTGTTGGAAATTGCTTCAGGGCTTCCATCTCTGCCTCCTTTAGAAGATATGCCACTCTCAGAGACGCTAAGCAGCAGGGCGGTTTAACTTGAACCAACATTATTTCAGCCACTTAGTTTCTGTCTCTTCTTTCCGCTTCCCAAACAAAGGTACTATTACTTCTGTGTTTTGGGTTATTTTAGGCTAAAAATAAATATATAGTTTATAAAATAGCTGCTCATCACAAAGGTTCCTGTTTAAACCACTATGCAGTTGCTCAAACCTCAGTTCTTGATTACCGAGATCTGGTTTTGCAGAGGGCAAACCTGTCATTTTATGAAGAAACTGTTTTGTAGGGAAAACAAAGAAATGCCTGTTTATTCTATGTGTTGCCATTTTTATATGTAACATATATATGCACAATTTATATCTAAATGTTTTTGGGGATAACTTAATGTGGTTTTACAGAAATAGCCCTGGGCCTGCCAAGGCTTCTTTAACTTTCCAGAGCCATGGCTTTTGTTTCCATGGCTGACTCTGTCAGAGGGAGAGAGGACTGGGCATTAGAGGGGACAGCAAGATAACCCAGAAGCTAATTATTCTCAATAGGGGTAGTGTTCTTAGTTTTCACCATGCACCAGAAGAGTTTGTTGGGAGCATAAGAAAAAGTTGACTTGCACATACTGAGTCCTGCCAGCTAATGGGGACCCCTGAGGGTCTCTGTGGTGTCCACCCAGGTCATGAATATTAATGTGATATCTGCATAGACCAATGGGAGTGCTGGAGGGGCGGAGTCATCAGGTATAAGAGACTCAGCAGGAGGAGAGGGAGTTAGTCAGAGAGTGAGGGAGATTGAGAGTTTAGAGAGAGTGGTGGTTGAGAGTGGATGAAGGAGGATGTTTGTTAAGAGTTGACAACATTGCTTGAACTATCATCATCTGTAACAATAAACAATTTCTATTTGGGTTCTTTTTAAAATGACACATTGCCTGGACCTCTGTTATTAATATTAAACAATGTTGAGGTAATCAACTGGTGGCAGCTGAAAGACACGTAGCGTGAGCTCTTAGTTTGGTGAAACAAGCAGGGGCCACGTGGGGATCGTGACAGTCTCTTTCTGAAGAAACCTTAAATCCTCATGCTGCTGGTCCAGGAGCTTCTTTGGCCCATGGAGCTTTCTTTCGTAAGAAAGGGAACATGTTTGCTCTGTGATTGTTCTATGCAGAGTACAATAGAGGAGATGGCTAATTGAAACAGTTTATTCTACAGGCGACCCTACCTTTTTGAAGAATGGTGTCACTTGGGCTCACTCCCATGGTGGCTCTCAGAGCAGGGGTGGAGAATGTGTGTCCTCCCCCTGACCCCAGATTCTTTACTACTGGCTATGCTGCATAGGGCTGAGAGATGTTGCAGTCCAACCGTGTCCAGTGGGCTAGAGGTGCCCCGTTCCTGCTTTAGAGAACTCCCACTGTTAACCATTTAGGCTGTTGAAGGTCCAGTTCAATACAGTCTTGTGCATTGTTTGAAAGGTTTTGATTTAAGCACTGCTCCTTGAAATGGCTTTCTTTATAGCACAAACAGTTCAACTAGAGTGATATCCCCACTCTTCCCTAATATATTGTATATGAAGAGCAGAGGTGGAGAAAGCAATTTCCTTCATACGTTGCTTGGACACTTCAACCTGTGCACATCTGGTTGGCCAAGGAAGGGAACAAGAGCTGATAAATACTACTTTTTTGACTATAGGTATCAAAATCTAGCAGCCAGCATAGCTACTGCTTACACTGCCCAGGGGATTCTGGAAACTGTAGTCCAGAAAAGTGATATTTCCAGACTCTGCAGGAAAAGGATATTGAACTGGATGAATATTCACCTTGAGACTCTTAAAACTAGCACAGGAGTCAAGCTATCATTGCATGCAAATAATGGTGTTTTTAAAAATCATTCTCTGTCAATGGCCAAACCAACTTTGTATGGTTGTTCTCCGGATAAGACCTCATTTACAGGGCTGTTCCTGTGACCCTTGAGATTTGGACACTGATATTTGAACTGTAATGTCCCATCTGTACAGCTATATATTGGATCACACAATTACAGAAGAGCAAGATTGGAACATTGATTTCATATACTTCATTAAGGATTTCAAATAAACATAAACATAATGCCAACAATTTCCAGGTTAGCAGTAATGCTGGCACCTCCTATGCTTTGGTTTTATGTTATGTGCTGTCAAGTCTCATCTGAGTTACAGTGACCCTAATAGCATTTTCAAGGTATGTCAGATATTTAAGGAGTGGTGCTACCCCCCCCCCCATAAGTTTCTAGGGGTGGAATGGGGATTTGAACCCAGGTTTCCTGAGTCCCAGTCTATTCTCTATACCATACTAGCTCACATGCTTTAATTATAGCAACATATTTAAGTTTTATAACAGTTCTTCATATTTTTTTGTCAGTTTCCCTGGTGCAGCCCATGATAATTAAAAGCATCTGATGCTTGTTGGAGTAATATTAATTTCCCCTCTTTACCTCATTATTTTTAACCATTGGTGAGAAAAAAAAAGAATTAAAAGGATTACAAGGTACAAGTTTCTATATTTTGAATGCTGGCAAGGTCCCAGTGAATGTACAGCTAAAATAAAATAGACTCTTGGAAATAGGAAGCTAGTGGTCCAGTTCCTTTTCAACTGTGAACATGTTGTCATCTCCCCTGGGAACCCTTGTGGGCTGAAAATGCTAACAAGTGGCTATTACAAGGCATGTGTGTTGTTTTCCTCTTCATTACCAAGGCCGGAAGGATAGTCTTGCAGGGAGCCAAGGGAATCGGCACAGCAGGCCGTTCCTGACTCATTGCATAGACAAATCGCTTAAATTCTCTGGCTGAGTTTCTCTCTTTCAATTACAGGAGGGAGCTAAATTATACTGTTGCCTATAGGAAGGCTTTAGTGTTAATCACTTTAGGTTGCAAATCAGTGCTGGGGCTTGGAAATGCAAAAGAAGTGTAGAAATACAAAACATTCTTACTCTTCCAACTTAGAATTTGAATGGCAATCAGGTGCACCTATTGATGGCTTTAACACATGTAGTTGACTTTAGTGTTTTTAAAGTGGGGTTGGTTTGCTTGACTTCATAATTTTATAGTTAAATTTGTTTTTATTTGTTTTCATTTTTATGAAGTTGGTTAAGTCACCTAGAGTGCTATTTTTGATGGAAAGATGGGATATAAATGCAATAAACAATAATAGTAAGTGAGGAGGGCACATTGCCTTTTTTGAAGGGCTGTCATGGCCGTGCTCTGTGTAGCGGCCAGCTCTGTCTGAAAGCTTTTAGGAGCCTTCAGACCTTCTGTACAGAAGTAGTGATTGGCCCCTCCCCATGCAGCGGGTACCACAGTGCTGGTGCCAGAACCTCTGCAGTCCTTGTGTAGCAGAGGTTCGCCATATTCCAGTTCTCCAGACCCAGGCAGCTTAAGTTGGATATTATGCAAATTAGATCACCTTATTTTAAATTCTGCAAGTTTGCAAATTATGCTATAATTAAGCATAGTAATTATTGCATTGGCTTTCCACCAATCCTCCAAGAAGATTGGTAAAGTACAATGATTACAACACTGGACTTGAAACAGTTCAAATCCCTACTTGGTTACAAGGCTTCCTTTATGTCATTGAGCATATTTGTAACTCTCAGCCAAACCAACTTTGTATGGTTGTTTTCTGGATAAAAAGGGAGAGGAGGAACTGTGCAAAGCATCCAGGTGCTTTGCAGGTGCAGAAACGCAAAAAATAATAAGAGTGAAATTTTGTCATACACATAGCCTTCTGGTGTTATTCTCTTAGGGTCCTTTTCTGCCATCATTTTTTTCTGAGAGCAAAACAATATCCTACAGATGCATTAGAATCCCACAATAATCCCACATGGATGATATAACTTTCATTTAATTTGCAGGGGGGAGAATCTCATCAAGGTAATCTGTTGAAATCAAAATTAAAAATAAGATGTGATTTCCTTCACAGATATGGATATGGATTACAACTAGGAAATATCCAGAATCCCATAGCCAGAATAATCACCATCAACAGTCATTTCGGGGATTTTGGAAGTTGTAGTTAAGAAAGTAATTTTTCTGTAACTGCTTTCTAATAAATACAAAATCTCCTATGGAAAGTTACAAGGGTGTAAGGCCCATATAATCAATGGAGATGTGATTTTTGCTTGCAGATGTAGTAGTCAGGCAATCCAAATATTCCTCTGGTTTATCAAGGTGCTTGACACACCACTTTATTCCCCCTGCAGACAACTTTCACTCTAAGCAACAGGACAATAACAACAAATAGCAACTTATAAATTGCCCCCTTCTCTTTTGTAGCAAAGTAATAATGCAAATATAACAAAAATGTTTTCATTTTTATGAGGTTTGTTAAGTCACCTAGAGTGCTAGAGATGTTTGTTCATTCCTGACCCGTCTGCAATTCTGCCAAGCATTCAATTTATCTTGCACACATATTGAAGAGAGCCAGCTGACTCTTCTCAATTCTTCTCTGGATGATGAAATTGTCCCTGTAAAGGGCTAAACCAAACATTTAATGGAGTCACGCTAGCAAACCATGTTTAAGAAAATAATAGTATTGTTGTTGGTTGCAATATAAATATGAATATAAACCCACAGCTGCCTCAGCTGTAACCTTAAAACAACAGCTCTAATGCAGTCTGCATCTTACTTGACTTATATCTAAGAAAGATGTGCCTGGTCAAATCCATCTTGCCATGAATTTTTGGACTTTAAATTCTTCACACTGGTACATGCCCAGCGAAGTGGATGATCCATGAAAGTTAGCAAATTGTATGATGATTTTTTTTAGTGGTCTATAAAGGTATTGCTTCGATGTCATCGAAGCTACCAACATGAATTTGACCAAACTCTGGGAGGCAGTGGAAGACAGGAGGGCCTGGCGTGCTCTGGTCCATGGGGTCACCCACGAAGAGTCGGACACGACTTAACGACTAAACAACAACAAAAGGTATTGCTTACTCTTGCATAAATATAAGTATAAACATTCCTAATGTGTGGTGTGGGGCGGGGTAAGTTCTACACAACTACTAAAGGTGTAAGGGCCCTGTCCTCTTTTTTTTATACAGACACTTCTAATTACAACGGCCAGGTGACTTTGGGGAACAGGATTTGCCTTTGCACAAACATGGCAGAAGAACGCTGGCCACAGGAATAGGTGTTGCTGGATAACAGAGTGCTACATGAAGAGTGTGTGTCACCATTTTAATTTCATGTTCAGTTGCTTATTGGGGAATTAAACACCTAACAGTTTCTTCTGAAAAGGTTGAAGCATTTTAGCTGGTTGTTGCTGCTAAAATGGTTTACAGCCCATGTGTTAAAAGTATGCCCGAAATAGCCAGCCTTAGATATCACAGTGAAAATATTAACACCATTTTCTCACATAACAGTCTTATAATTTCATGGTAACAGCACATAGTAACCTTGTCTATTGGTAATTTTCATTTTAAGATGATATGCAGAGATAAACTAAATGGGACCTTAATTTTTAGAAACAAGCATAGCATCATTTGTTGGGAAATTAACATGTTCTGCAGTTCTGCTATCAGAGCTTTAATTAGCATTGACAAGAGTGGTGTCAAAACAACTGATCTGCACATATTCAAACTCTCTGCTAAAATACAGGCTGAAGCCACACACTTCAGTGTTGATGCATGTTTGCCATGAATGAGAGCTATTTTCTGTACACGTGGAGAGCCTCTACCCACATGGGAGCTATGACTAGCAGGTTTGTCACTGCATAAGAGGCAGTTCTTTTTTAATACCCCCTCCAAAAAACCCTACTACTGAAATGTGTGCCACATGCAGAAGAGGATACACCTTCTGCAGTTCCAGTGTTTGTGCATGATAAGGAATTTGAGCTGGTTAGGCCATTTGTGTGCAAACATTTGAGCTAACATACTATACCACTTCATCAAGCACAATGTTAAAGCAGGGGCAGGCCGAGGTTTGATTGGTTAAGCAATGCAATCTGCATGCTATTTTGTGATGTAATGTTTAAGATGTTCCAGATGCTGATACAGGACTTAGAAAATGCTAGACTCCACTCTGAATGGCCACTAGTTGAGAACATGAAAGACCATAAAAAACCATGCACTTTGACTCTGTTTTGAATTTATATGCAACCGCTTTGGGACCCAAAAGTGACTCTATTTAGCACAAGGCTCAGAGTCCAGACAGTCCTAGGTATAAGCTGTTCCTACATAGTAAGGTAAAGGTTAAAGGTAAACACAGTTACATAGTAACATCTTTACAATTAGATTTAAACACAAAGTTGCCTCTCCCTAGATTTCCTATGAGTGATGAAACTGTGGCTTGATTCAATGGCCTAAACTAATGTATTAGGTGAATTACATTAGCAGGCAGCTTCTATGTATAAGCATCCTTTATATAGCTTTTAAAAATTAGGTTTAGGTTGATACCTTGTGGCACACTGTATCTCTAATTCAATATATGGACCCGAAAGAGGCTTTAAGGCCCTGGTCACATGAGGAAAATGTTCTCTAGTTATCCCCCAGTTAGTTCGTTACTTTTTGTCCTGGTCACACGATGCACAGTCAAGATTGAGACATTTCCCGGCCAGCAGTATAACTGTGGAAAATTTCCTCATCTCCAGGAGGGTTGTGTTATTTTGTACCTTTGTTGTACCGGTGCATTCCTTACTGGGATTGCCTGTGTGCACAACCTGCCCCGCTTCTTTTCAGAATTGAAGCCAGGAAGGTGGCCGCCATTACTGCAGTGCATATATTATTTTGTTTCATTTTTTTGTGCCTGATACATTGATATATTGGTAAAAGTATGTAACTGGGTGACCACCACCATTACCTTACTGGCAAGTAATAATTTTCTAAATTTCTATGGGAAGATACATTGAACCCTTGGTATGCCAATGTAACCGGGGGTGGGGGGGATCGCCAGTACTGCCGCACAGATATCCCATGTCCATTGTGTGCAATGCATTTCTGCAGGAGCAGCCAGTGCAACAGAGGACACATTCCTAAATGGAAACTGATCAATGTTCCCTCTAATTTTCAGCCCCACTGGGCAGGGCTCTACCCCCCCATGAGCAAGTCTGCCCACCATGCATGTGCGTCCACCCCCCCGTGCAGGGCTCCATTGCGACTGGAATGAAAGGGGCTGGAAATTATTGCTGTGGGTACACAGGGGAGGAGGAAAGCTGTGCAGAGGGGTCTGGAGTCACACATGCTCGCGCAGTCATGCACCTTAGAGGGAAACTTGTTCCTGATATATCAATGTATTGATAAATATTATTTTAAATATGTATATATATAAATCAAAGGGCTAAATTGTCCCTTGAAGCAAGAGAGAAAATAAACCGGTACCATGGTGTAGCCGGCCATAATGCTTCAAATAGGAGGAAATAAATCGGTACCACTAAAAGTTATTGGGATCTTCGTCCCAGGATATAAACCACATGACCACAATTCATTACAACAGAGGTATAGAAAGTATCGGGAGAACTAGAAAACATTTCCCTTGTAGGACCAGGGCCCAAGACAGGGTAGTTGGTTCATTCTTTATTGTGGTCTCAGTGCTTTCACACATGTGAGTTTTTATTGTGCAGAGTGCCACTTCAAAATGTTCTACATTTGAGACTTCTGGAAGGATCCTCCATGCTCTGTTACAGGGTACAAATTCAAAGACCACAGTTTGTACTTTTACTAAATTTCTTTCTAGTCACCACAGTGTTAGACCTATAGAAGTGCATTTGCTGGAAGATCTCTAAAGAAGTTTAGACTTTGTTCTTTTGTCTTGCCTCTTTGCTTCACCAATACTTTTCTCCTTCTGTTGTCTATCTTTTTTTATTTTTAATGCATTTATTTATCTTTCATGTGGTGCCTCAGAGATGCCTCAGATGTGGCAGTAAAAGGCGTTTATCATGAAGTCCATGAAAGCTCACATTAAAATATAACGGTTAGTCTCTATATATATGAAAACAGGGACAAAAAGCCATATATATATGATATATATATATATCCTTTGGGTTCTGCCAGAGGTGAGAAAAGCTCTGGCATTCAGAGATTTGCCTTTGTTATGGATTTTCCTCTTCCAGTCAGGAGCTCTTTGAAACATCTATTTAGGTTCTGCGAATAGTCTGCCTGGCCATATTAGGAGAAGGAAAGTGCTTCTTGTCCCTTAGATGGCCAACATCATCCTGCAGGTCTTGGCCTTCAGTGGAATCCTAGGCATAAAATTTTTCCCTGTGTTTATTCCTTCCTTTCAAAGCTGAGCTTTCCCCATCCCAGGACCAGAAGCACCTTCATAAGGGCTTCTCTATGACTCTTCTTTTCCCACCAGTCTTAACGTTGCCCATCTTGTAGCATCTCCCTGTTGTACATTTGAACTGCTATTGTTCAAATGAGTATTTTCTCTCCCCCACACTCCCAAATGTAGTTTAATGGACAGGGATTCCTTTCTTACCCAGGGGCTGGATGTTTCTTCAATGCTGTATGTGTTATTTTTCTCTACTGTTGGGAAACAATGGGCAGTGTGTAAGAAGCCATGAAGTCACAAGGAAAATCCTACTGGACAAAGAGCCAGTCAGCTTTCCAGTTTGGGAGAGAAAAGAAAGGTGGGCTCCAACTCCCTAGCTCCAAAGCTGGAGATCAATGTGATGGCACATACAATGAACTGGGAAAGCCTCCCATGCCCATTCCTTCCTTCCCGCACTAAGGAAAAGGCACCATGCTGGACTCGGGGAAGGACTCTCTTTCTCATTCTTGCTCCAAATCTCCAGTGGTCTAGCTTCCATGACAGTTGAATCCTACAAATGAAACAAACAAATAAATACTGAAGCCCACCATCCTCTTTGCTCGAGCAGGTGTCACTCCCAGCCCCCCACTAGTGGTCAGACCTACCCAGGGATGGGATGTTTCTTCTCCGCTGTATGTTTTACTGTTCTCTACCTCCTGAACACTAGGAGAAACAATAGGCAATCTGTTAGAAGCCATTAAGTCAAAAGGAAAATCCTACTGGACAAAGAGCCAGTCAGCTTTCCAATTTTGGAGATGAAAAGGTGAGCTCCAACTCCCAATCTCCAAAGCTGGAGATCAATCGCAGACATCAAGCCAGGAAAGCCCTCCTCTGCCCATTGCTTCCTTCCCACACTAAGGGAAAGGTACCATGCTGGACTGAGGAAAGGGGTCTGCCTCACATTGTTGCTCTTCATCTCCAGTGGTTGAGCTTCCATGACAGTTGAATCTTGCAAATGAATCAGAAAAAACAAATAAATAAATACAGAAGCCCTCTTGCTCCAGGAAGTGTCACTCCCACCCCACACTGTGTGATGTAGTGTTCCAGCCTACTGTTCTTACTCAAGGGTTGGATGTTCTTCTATGCTTTGGCTCCTATGATTTTCTGCCTCCTGGATACTCTTCTCTGCCTCCCGGACACAATAGGCAATGCGTAAGAAGTGATGAGGTCAGAAAGAAAATGCCACTAGATTGGGATCAAGTGCCAGCTGCCTTTCCAACTTTGATGCTAGGAAGCTGGGCTCCAGCTCCTCACCTCCAATGTTGGAGCTTAGCCTGCGATCACATGCACCTAACCAGAAAACCTCCCCTGCTCATTCCTTCCTCCCCTGTAGAAAAACAAGTACTTTGCTGGGTTGAAAGAAATATCTTTCTTCTCCTGTTTTCCATCTCAGTGGATATACCTTCTGTAGTCTCTTTCTTTATGTCATCACTTACAATCCCCTCCATGGATCCCATTAGCTCATTATTTAAAACAAGGGTATTCTTCAGATACACTGTATATTGCAATTTAAGTAGGAAGTAACTTTCAGCATTTGGTGCATATTGCCCCTGCAGTGAGCATAAACCTGACAGGACAGAAACTGTGGGGGCAAAGGAGAGGGACTCATGTCTTTTCCCACTGATGACATTTTCCACTGCTGCTCCACCCACAATGCAGTTTGCCCTACCTCCCCTTCCACACACATGTTTGCTTGTTGAAACACAGCTGGATGGAATGATGGATAAAGGGTGAAGCAGAAGAAGGGGGAATAGAGGAAGTAAAAGGAACCTTTTCTCACCTGGCCCCACCTGTCTCCTGCAGATTGCCCCCTCTTGTCCATGAGAAATAGGGATTCTTATGCATTTGTGAAGTCAAGCTGTGATTTCCTCAGCATCCACAATACAACAGCAATCTTAGAAGGCAAAGAGAGGAAAATTGGATGGATGTTTCATATGTAGACAGCCTTTGATTCTTTACCCCGGCTGCAGGAGATGCTTGGAACTCATACGCTCTTCTTTCTTCAGCACAGCTGGCTGTCTTCACCCGAGGAATGAAAAGGGAAGGAAACCACATGGTGTAAGATATGAAAAGAAAATAATAGAAAATCCATGCAGAATGAGGCCAAGGGACAAAGAACCATGAGACCAGCCCTATGGTCTGTAGCAGAGGCCAAGAAGATGGCTCCAGGAAGCCCAAAAGCTATCATGAAGGCAATTGTGATCTGCTACCATCTGCTCTTCTGTGAAGAATCAGTGGGCAGAACCAACTACTACATAGATAGTATGATGCAATTTTTATAAATTGATATTTGTTGCCAAAAGGAAAAAAGGAAAAACCCAAAAGTTTATGGGACTTTAAATGCTAACCATTTCATTTCAGTCTAAGCTTTTGTGGATCCAAGTCCATTTCCTCAGACACTAGACTGTAAATATATGAATGGTATATTTATGCATAAGCCCATGACCATGTGAGGATGTCAGTGATAGAGAAAATGACCATAGTTAGTTAACCCAGGAGTTACACTATCAGATTGTCTATTACTTCAGTTAACAGGTCCTAGTCAGGATGATAGCTGTGGATCAGATGAAGGAGGCTGTCCTAAGAATGCTAGGGGATATTTCTGAGCCAGAAGTCAGAATCTGTCAGAAGAGGCATCTCTTATATACCCCAAAGATCTTGCATCTTACATAACTAATAACATAGAGTAGTTCTTGATCAATTTGATATGAGGGGTGGATGGGTGGGGCAAGATGGATGTTGGGAGGGGGGAGCCCTGAGACTTAGTTGCCATGGGCACCACAACTGCCAAAACCAGAGCTGAAAAACCAGAACAGATATCCAGTGACTCCTCTTGCGTTCCTGTGCAGATGAATTCAGGGACAGTTCCCTCCCACATCTCCCCACAGACATTGGAAGAACATCACTTTCCTCCATTTCTTGTTTGGTTCCTCTTGTGGAGCAGAGGTAGAGGTGAGGCTTGAGTTTGTTCAAGGGGTCAGACCCAAACCCTGCAGCTGTCCTAACAATCCCTGGACACTCAGCAGCCCCAGTCTACACTGCTTTGAATAAAGAAATGGCTTGGGTACCCTGAATGAAATCTTGATTACAACCACGATCACTGCCAAGTGACTTGGCATGAGCCTCAGTGTGTCTTTCTGGGAAAGGTATATCTGCAAAGGTACTGTATATCTGTATTTGCAAAGTATTTTTGTTTCAGCCCGGCCTTTCTCTTCATTCCATGTCAAGTAATGGTCAGAGTGCTTCTCTTCCAGCAATTTAAATAGGTCCTTCTCCCCAGACCACCCCATTCCAGCTCCCCCACCTCACCCTAGCAATGAGGCAGCATGTCATTCCATACCCAATGAGGATCCTTAGATGTTGGTTGAGCTTTTTTGGGTAATCTTTGATTGGCTAATATATTGAGGGGCGGATTGTGCAAGACATGTTATTGATGAGTTTTCTTTTTCTTCTTCCCCTTTTCTGCAGCTAGGAAGTGTGATGCTCCAGATCCACCACTACCACTCACTGTTCTCACTGTTATTGTGTTTGGGGTTCCTGTTATTCAACTTGGATTTTTTTAAGCTTGAGTAAGTGTTATGGGAATTTTAAAGTGAGGTTCTATGTCTTTGCTGAAACTGCTAAATTAACTGTCCATTGCCCACTGTGTTTATGGCTGAGCACATAAGAATAGGGCTGGGTGCATAAGAGTGGTGCCGTGTGCAAAATAGAGCTGAGTGCAAGGGCCTTTCCTAATAAGGCAATCACACCACCAACTTTAAGACTGCTGGTTGGTGGATTTCATCTGGGACAAAATGATAAATGTTCTGTGCCTCTTGTAAGAGTTGCACTTCCTTGTAAGTGGTGGTACCTATTTACATAAATAAACTGTTTGTTTGTTCATTTACTGTGGGATCTTTTTGGTGCCTCCAGATATCCTCATGAAAGAAACAGACCTCAGGTTCTTTTAACCTTTTGTCTTTTTTCTTCCACTTCAGTAAGAAAGCTTTACCTCAACCCACCTCCCTCGTCTCCATCCCAGCATCCATTGTGACCCCCCTCCCCATGTGAGGATCCAACACTTACTCTGATCCATCTCAAAATATGAGCCATGGCAGAGAAAGGCACAAGAGTGTGACCACAGCCAAGTACAATTAGATGAACAGGGATGCCACCAAAACTACCAGCCAAAAAGCCTTAAAGGTGCTTCTGCTCGTAGTCAAGTCCAGAAAGGAGTATGGCCCAGTATGGCAACCATGTAAACGTACAGGGCCCCTGGAATCCAGAGAAGCAGTGGTCAATTTTTGAATCTATACAAGAACTGTCCCTGGAGCCAGGCCTCGTCATGGAGGTTGCCAATTGCCTTTTCTGGCCTTGCTCTTGTACGTAGTAGTAAAACATTGTGATAACTGGAAAGTCTGCTTTTGAATACAGGTATAAAGTTGCCTAGGGATTATAATAATTTATACCAGTGGTTCCCAACCTTGGGCAACCCAGGTGTTCTTGGACTGCAACTCCCAGACTTCAAGTCCTTCATCACTACTTGTGCTGGCTGGTGTTTCTGGGAGTTGCAATCCAAGAACACATGGTTTGGAACCACTGACTTCTATAACTGACACATAGACTATTCATATTTCCTTGTTTTCACAAGTACTGGTCCATCCCTTGAAAGTGAACCCCCAGCATCTCGCAGATGTGAGGTTAAGCGATTCGGGCCAGTCTGAGGGGTGTTTCTTTTCCCTTTCCCATCATGGATCACAAAGGCACAGAAACTGTCAGCAAGATTTGGGGGTGCAGGACAACTGAGCAAATTGACCACCATCAAGGAATCCTCTAGGTCTGCCATCTATTGGGGTGTATGTTAAGGCTTCTGTTTCCTATTTTTGTTACAAGGAACATTTCTGATAATTGGACCTGTGTCAAACTGTGTCCCTTCTGGGCATCCATTTCATGGGGGAACTGTGTCCTGGTTTTGAAAATATGCCTCTTGATTTCAAAGAGCTAAGACATTTATTGGGACTGACCAGCATAGTGGTGATAGCATGTATTCATAGCTTTATTGTTTTGACCACTTTGGTCATCCAACTTCCACCAATTTAAAACATAAGTACAAATAATAATATATACACAAGCATGGTGCCAGCTGAACAAACACAAAGCTAGCAGATTAAAAAGTGCAAATACAAATACATACATTCTCCAAAATGCTGGGTTAAAAACAAAATACAAAAAGATTAAAATGTACACATCATTTCAATTTTAAAAGCCAGGTCATTTCATGTGGGTCATCAAATGAGGTATGAGGTATTCCCACGACGTAAAAGTTTATTATAGCCACTGGCCGTTAAAACCATGAACATATACATATACATTAAAACGCACAATAAAATGATATAAAAATAGTAAGGTTCTACATAGATGGTAGTATAAAAATTAAACAAACATACTATGTATCTCACTTAGAATCCAGCTGTCTTCAGATCTTTCTAATCACAGCTACAATTCAGTTCTGATTCCTCACCTGAATCCTGCTCATTTAATGATTCAGAATTTGTCTATTGTTTTCTTCATCTGTCGAAATGATGGATGGACTGTCTTACCACCATCCTCATTTCCCTTTTGATAATTGGGATTGTTCTTCACACTTTTATCAATACACTCACTTATGCTGTTTTGAATTGTGCAGTTTTAGCACTGAGTTGGTCATTCATCATGTCTTCTGATTTTGCAGTCAGTGTGAATTCTGGGGTACAAAGCAGAGCCTTCTGGATGAGGGTGAAGAATGTTTACACGTTTGCAGGTACATAGTTCGTCGTGTAAATAAGATTCAGTCAATGTTAGTTCTTTTTATTTGCTTGTGAGGGAGGCCTCTTAATACTGCATCATATGTTAATTTCTTCAGACAGTAAACCTCAGCCTCTTTGTCCTTGACCCTACTAAGCAAGTATCAGTTGGATCTGTGACAACTCACCACAGATGTGCCTTTTTCTTCTCCCCAGCTATCTCTGATGCTCACCGTAAATATATGCCATCAGGGCTGGGATGCGTACTGCATTGGCTTCAAGGTCTGTGGTGCTTGGTTGCGGCATGAGAGCCTCCTTCATACAAACATACTCAAACATCTTGCTATCTGTGAAGGTATGATGCATATGCTGTACCTTGCTTAAGAGACATACTGTCCATACTATCATCACAGACTACACAAAAACTGGGTGGTATATCAACAAGCGACCAAATTGCTAACATGCACTGGATTATGGAGAAAGCCAGAGAGTTCCAGAAAAACATCTACTTCTGCTTCATTGACTACACAAAAGCCTTTGACTGTGTGGACCACAGCAAACTATGGCAAGTTCTTAAAGAAATGGGAGTGCCTGACCACCTTATCTATCTCCTGAGAAATCTATATATGGGACAGGAAGCAACAGTTAGAACTGGATATGGAACAACTGATTGGTTCAAAATTGGGAAAGGAGTACGACAAGGCTGTATATTGTCTCCCTGCTTATTTAACTTATATGCAGAATACATCATGGGAAAGGCTGGACTGGATGAATCCCAAGCCGGAATTAAGATTGCCGGAAGAAATATCAACAACCTCAGATATGCAGATGATACCACTCTGATGGCAGAAAGTGAGGAGGAATTAAAGAACCTCTTAATGAGGGTGAAAGAGGAGAGCGCAAAAAATGGTCTGAAGCTCAACCTCAAAAAAACTAAGATCATGGCCACTGGTCCCATCACCTCCTGTCAAATAGAAGGGGAAGATATGGAGGCAGTGACAGATTTTACTTTCTTGGGCTCCATGATCACTGAAGATGGTGACAGCAGCCCCGAAATTAAAAGACGCCTGCTTCTCGGGAGGAAAGCGATGACAAACCTAGACAGCATCTTAAAAAGCAGAGACATCGCCTTGCCGACAAAGGTCCACATAGTCAAAGCTATAGTTTTTCCAGTAGTGATGTATGGAAGTGAGAGCTGGACCATAAAGAAGGCTGACCGCCGAAGAATTGATGCTTTTAAATTGTGGTGCTGGAGGAGACTCTTGAGAGTCCCCTGGACTGCAAGGAGATCAAACCTATCCATTCTGAAGGAAATCAACCCTGAGTGCTCACTGGAGGGACAGATCCTGAAGCTGAGGCTCCAATACTTTGGCCATCTGATGAGAAGAGAAGACTCCCTGGAAAAGACCCTGATGTTGGGAAAGTGTGAAGGCAAGAGGAGAAGGGGACAACAGAGGACGAGATGGATGGACAGTGTCATTGAAGCTACCAACATGAATTTGACCCAACTCCGGGAGTCAGTGGAAGACAGGAGGGCCTGGCGTGCTCTGGTCCATGGGGTCACGAAGAGTCGGACATGACTTAACGACTAAACAACAACAACATATCAACAAGCAGTGAGACACTAATGTCCTAATGCATATTGCTTTGTAATGGTGAGATTTCTCACCTAGCTGGAAAAGACAGTGTTTTCCCCAACTTATTCAGTTGAACTTACCCTGTATCAGAACAGTGGCATCTCTATTCCACAATGATTCACAGCCCCTTCTGACACTGGAAATCCCAAGATGGATGTCTTTGCCTTCTGGAAGAACTGTAATTGTTAGGCATATTGCAGGCCAGCTGGGAGTGATACTTGCTCCCTCAGGGATACATGTCTCCACTCATGGAGGAGCCTGTATGTATACATTTTTCTTCCTATACTATTGCTCACCAAGTTCTGAAAAGGATTTAGTGAGAAAGCATGGACTGTATTCTTACTGCCCTGCCCTGGTGACCACGGTAACATTGGTTCCCTTCTCCCCACCCCAAAGTCAGGGGATCCAGCTATGTGTACCTTTGCTTCCCAGAGGAGGGACAGGAGGATGATAAGTTTTGCTCTCTAGATACGCAGATGATAATTCTCACCATGTGGCAAATGTGTCCTTTCAAGGTCTGTTGATGAATGTTTGGTGCCCTAGAAATTTTCATCATGCTGAGTGGTCTTATTTTGGAGGTTTTTTTGTGCAACAATGTGATGATTTGATGCAGAAACTTGTGTCTTGCAGAAGCACTTATTGTCTGTGGACAGGACAGGCTTAGCACTCTGTCCATAAGGGTATACTTAGCAGCAGATTCTGCTTTTTGTCCTTCCAATTGATGGCTAGACACTGTTTTCTTATCCTATAGTTAAGAGGTTCCTCCATGGCATCATTGTACCACTGCTCAATTATGTATGGTTTCAGCATGCCATTATATTCAGTCTTCTTAACAGTGAGCTTCTAGGCTTTTCTTTGTGGACTGCAACCGATATCCACTTAAATAAAGGCTATTTCCAGTGTAGAGTTCATAGGTTGCTCCTCTACCTTCATTATGAATAAGGTATTTCTTGTGGTGATCACTACTGATCAAGGAGTAGGCAAATTGTGTTTTCACAGGTAGACCTCACTCCCATACAGGCATTATGACTTGATCAGACATTGCCTTTTCGCCAAAGGTGGTGTCCTTTTCCCACATGGACCAAGGTGTCATTCTTTCAGCTCTTTTTCCCTCCTTCAGTCATCACCACCTTCTGAGCATTTCCTTCCAATCTACGTTAAAGGGCCTTGGTGATTCTACCTCAGCTGACTCTCCATGTGTCTGGATGGACTGAAAAAGGGAAGACTTCTATTTTCCCATAGATATTTCATCTGGATGAAAGCCACTATCATCCTAGTTTATGAAGTAGGTCTGAACACATGTAGCCTTTCCATGATGAGTTTGTCCTCTTTGATAATGTTCCTCCACTGAACACCTTACCCTGATATTTGTAGAGCAGCTGCCCCGTCTGAGCTCTCTATCTTTATCATTACTAACTGGCAGGGATGGGGTCTCAAGTTGCAGAACTCCTTGTCATGTCGGACTTGAGTTGCACTAGTGACTCCTCATTTTTTTCAGTGGAAAAGAGCTTGTTTTTAATGGGGACTTGAACCAAAGACTCAGACTTGGACTTCGACTCAGGATTCAGACCCAAAGACTTACCAACATCCCTGCTAACCGGGCGCCACAGCATATGCATTTATTATGTTTGCCGGGTTTGTTCTTTCCTCATTACTACCATGAGTGTTCACTATCTTCTGATGAGCTTACTATTTACCCCCATGCGAGTACAGGGAATGGAAAGAAGAGAACAGATAACTTCATCTGTAGCAATGTTTTTTTTTTATTTTTATGTTATTGTCTCTCACTTTTCTCACAGTAAGAGACCTAAGATGGCTGCACATTTTCAGGCAGTCATGTGTGCATTTGCACAACACACCCTCTGCTTTGCCACATGTTATCCTCACCCTGATACTTTCCTTTCCTCTCACCAGTCAGTAGGAACTGAATTGGAAATCTGTGAGTTGTAACATGGGTAGGTTTTCCGCCCAAACCCTCAGCTCTAACATATCCGGGGCGGGGCAGCTCTCTACAAAGACATACCTCATATTTATGTGAACGCTAGATGACTGGTCAAAAAGACAGAGTTAGACAAACAATCTGTTCCTCAGACAGGATGGAGGCATTCATAAGCAGTTAATCTGTCTGGGGTGGTGGCATTCAATCTGTTTTGGATGGGACTGCATTCCTCCTAAAGAATCAGGTTCACAGTCAGAAGACATTCCTAATCCAGCTTTATTCATATGACCTCTATAGCATGGCAGAGGGGACAATGCTTTGAATTTGAGAGACTCCAGAAACCCATTCCTGGATTTTGAAGGGTCACACGTTTTCCTCTGACAACCCCCTGCCTCTAAATTTTGTCTTACAAGGGCAGAGGACAACAAATTAACACAAATAAACACTCCTTTCAGGAATGCCAAGTGTGTGTATATGTGTGTGTGTGAGAGAGATAACCTTATTATTATTTATTATTAACATATTTAACAGGCAAAAGACAAAACAGAAATCTTTATCAGAAACTGATCTTAAGTTGCATATTTTTTTAAAGAATTCCAAGTGTGACAAATGCTTGATATGTGTTATATTAACAAGTAATACTGTTTGATATGTTTATTATGTGGGGTTTGATGGTTTAGAACTATTTTATGGTTTTGTATATTGTGTCTTATTAAATTTTAAATTTAAAAAATGCTTGTTAGACATTATGTTTCATGAGATGACAATATATACAAACACTGTTTGCATAGCTAAAACACTCTATAAGTTAGGTTCCTTGTTTTTTTTATATATATAAATTAAAAACAAAGGCAATTTTGACACTAACGCCTGCAAGGGAGATCTTGGTCTGTGGTCAACCAGTTTCTGAACAGGAACTGCATTGTGAGGATGGGTATGTGACCTTTGATTCTAGTTGGCACTTAGGATCAGAACTCACCCTGTCTTGGTCTATTAGTTTAAGACTCTAATGGCACAATATTATCTGTGATTGTGGGTGGCAAAGAGAAATGTTACACATGATCTGGAATAGCATCATTGATGGAGATTAGGAATTAATCAGTACATGAATTAAGATTTTATTTACTAACGGCTTGTTTATCGAGACTGAAATTTCTCATAGATCCAGTGTTTGAAACATTTTGAGCAATTAAATGGCCCAATTTGTTGATGCCCCAAATTACCAAAGTTCATGAAGAATGCCTGAAAAAACACACAGAGATTCAATGGTTAAACTCAGTGATATCTGAAGATAAATTTCAGTATAAATCAAATAGCAAAATTACTTATTTTCTCTTTCTGGCTTCCTGTCCTTAACAGTAGTTTCACATAAAAAAATTCAGTTGGCAATCTCTCTTGTAATATTAGGTTGAGGAAAGCTGCACCTGTCCCATTTCTGTCTCCATATGTTTAAGGTACACTATATGGGAGGAATGGGGGCAGTCTTCAATGCAACATTATGATTTACAGTATCTTGAGCAATAGTCACTTACCATCTTCCCGAAGTGTCAGAATCATTTGATTTGACAATACTTCTATTATGACTCTAGACAGAAGAACACAGAAGCCCTTTAATTTACTAGTTTCATCCCTGTTTCCATTTGTAACTTCTAACTTAGTTTAAAATGCTAAATGTTTGGATGATTCCCAATCTGTACATATCATGTAAAACGACTGAGCGATAATCCTTAAGTGAATTAACTCGTACAGTAGTTGTTTCTCCTCTGCTCATTCAGTTTTTGACTCTGTGGCTGGTGTTTTCTGTTGCTGTGAATAAAGCCTCTTTGTAAACCACAAGCTGAAATTATTTCAGTGCCAGACAGTGAGGGGAATCTTTGCAAGCGTGACGTGAGAACAAGGAGTAAGATCAACGCGCTTTTTCTTTTCTTTTTTTGGTACGATCAGGCGTTTGCTGTATGGCAGTTGAGGCGGCTGAATCTCCGGGGGTGGATATTTTCTCCAAAGGGTTACAAGTGTGTGCAATTTCTAAAACTACTAGGGGAAAAAAAAACCGAATAATAATAGAACGATATAAAAAGGCTAGAAAAATGATCAGCTCCTCCTCATAGTTTTAACCCACGGCTGCAATAAGAACCGAACTACATTTCCTGCCTCGGTGTTTACATACACGACATTCACCCTTCCTCGCAGATTCTAGGAAAATCACTTTTTTCCCCTCCAGTCCTGGACTGCTGGGAGAGGGCGAAAAAACCCACCTTTTTTTTAATCCCGGAGTGACTTTCTCCCACTCCAATCAGAGTCAGGCAATGGGCCGGCGTTCCCGATTTTCCCCCAATCCCTTCGGTGACTCCCTTTGGCGGGGCGGGACCTGGGAAGGAGGGAGTGACGTGCGCTGCTCCCTTGGTCAGTCCTTGCTTGGAAGTCTGACATGGTGTGAAGAGGCAGAGCGCCCGAGTGCGGGGAAAACCGGGGAAAGACTAAGCAGGATGGTTTTGTGAAGCCGGGGAGAGAGAAGGCGAGGCCTGGTTGGAGCCGAAGGCAGAAACTTTTGGGAAGGTCCTGGGGGTGCTTTCGGTTTAAGGTAAGTGGCTTTTCTGGGTCTTGGGAAAACTCGTCGGGAAGAGTGTGGTGTTGCAACCCGGTCGTTTGCTGGCTGCTGCTGCTGCTGCTTCGGTGAGAGCCAGACGAGATCCTTCTTTAAACACAAATGAATCGTTTTAAAAATTCTTTGCATTCTCCGCCCTTGAGTTGCTTCACTCCTCCCCCCACTTGTCCCCCGGCTTTTAAAGAACATAGGTTTCCAGTTTGGCCGATAGAAGCTCATCAGCAGGAAGTGTGCAAAGTTAGGTTCCTTAGTGGCGGGGGGGGGGGGAGAGTCGATCGTTTGGAGACTCGGGAAGCGTTGGGGGTGGGGGGTGGGAGAGAGAGACACGCTTCTTGAGCAAGACAGATTGAGGATTGTAACTGGAAGATCAGGAGGGAATTAGTAAGGTAAGGAAGAAATACCAGACTTCTGTACTCTTTGAGTGAGGCTGTGTGTGTGTATGTGAGACAGAGAGAGATGGGGGGGAGAGAGAGATTTAAAGCAAGGATGTATTTAAGTCCGAGGAAAAAATGATACATTTAGGAACAGAAACAATATGGAGTTGAAATACTGCTCAAAAAATCTTGCTATTGCAGCATTACACTGTTGCTATTCCAAGAGCAAAGGCAGCTGAAACGAGCTGCCAGCTCTTCTGTTTTTATAGTGGTGCTAAATGGGACTGGCCATAGCAAGTGGTGAGGATACATTGTGAAAATCTTGTCATGCTTGGGAGAATATTTTTAGCTGTAAGTTTAGTGTTTCTCAGTTTAGGACATACGTAATAGTCGCTGAGGAAAAAAAAATTATTATTTCAGACTAATAAAAAGAGTGTGAACTTTTATTTGACTTTCTAATTAAAAAGCAAACAGACCTCTAATTAAAGATCCCAAGAGTGGAGGTCTTTAAATAACTCTTTTCTGGATCAGTCTCATTAGTTTTATTAGCCCTACCAGCATGCGAATAGCTTGAGGAATGCAGCATGATAGGATTTTGAAGTTGTGGTTTTCTTGACTTGTAATAAAGTTGGATTTGTAATGTCCAGAATTTGTTTGCAGGATGTTAGTTGTAGACATGCTTTTCCAAATCTGTAGCCTTTTGCATGTTTACAAGTGAGTAAGGTTTATGAACGTAGTGGGTCTTCTGTGTAAACATGCATAGGATTTGGCTGCCTCTTGTCTAGGTTCAGATATTTCAGACAAGTTGAACGTATGAGGTGTTGCTTGTGTGGCAGGTCCCTACCATCTCTTTATATGTTTAGTATTCCAGTGCTTTGAAGCCTGCCAAATTTCTGCTGTCTCTGCCCAGGCGAGAGCACAAGGGCTCCCATGAACACAGAGTTCTTTCTTTCTCTTCCTGTCTGAGAAACTATATTTCAATTAGGCATCTGGTGGCGGCTTATTCACAGGAGCAAAACAAACCCACCTTCTTTTGACCAGTAAATATGCTGGGCGGCACCATCTGAGGAGGGAGTAAAATAGTGACTGAAGGCCCTCTTTGAAATTCATGCTCATTGGGGTTTCAATTCAGTTTGGTATCTTTAACCTTTGTTTTTGGACATACAGCATATGTTCTTGTGTGGGGGTAGAATTTATGATGAAATATGTCCTAGTATACTTGTATACTATTAAACATTGCCAGGTATTTGTTTGTTACCAGTGCCTTTGGGTATTGCGCTAGCATCTATCAGTGTGTAAAAAACATACAAATTGGAAAGTGGTAATGGTGAGGAGAGTTTTAAGGGGTGGGAACCCTATTCTTTGTAATGATTCCTGAGGGTAGAGGTCAGTCTCAGCCTTTAGCAGCCTTGAAAATAAGTTTGTGGATGTTACTACTCCATCTTCCTGTATTATAAATGAATAGTAACAGTACTACCTGAATATAAACCTCCTTAAATACAACAGGATTCATTTCTGAGCAAACATCTATAGGATTGGACATACGTTCAGAAAGATCCATGTTCTGACCTTTCCATCCTAATGACTATCTTACCCATATGGTTGGTGAATAAATGCAGATTCTTGCAGAAAATATTGTATTGGTAAGTGGAGGGTGGAGATACATGAATTGGAAAGAGTAAATATTAAAGATGCTATTTTTCCTGACCTCTCTTTCCTGCTTGCCTGTTCTAGACTTGACCCAAAGTACAGGAACTGGGAAGTTCCTTCCTTTTTTATCTGATACATTTGAATTTCCTGCCAAGGGTGAGAGGAAAAAGATGAGAGAAAATACTTGCCTTCAGCAGCAATGGATCAGTCTTGAAGCACTTGTACATTCTTCCCACAGGTGATATGCAGCCTGCTTGGGGGATATAATCATTTTAGAAGTGCAGAGCTGGAAGGGACCCTATGAATCACTGAGTCCAGCCCCTATCAGGGAAGCACAGTGGGAAACTGAACCCCCAGCCTCTGGTCCTGCTCCTAGCTTTAGCATCTAGGTTCTAAAAAGGGGAATTGTGAACCACTGTTGGCAAAACTTTTGGAGGGCCTAAAGGTAATCCGTCAGTGTAGGTGATTATGTGAATAATAATTTGCAGACCTTATGGATGTTGCATGACTGTAACAGGGACAAAAAGTGGTTAGCTGTGAAATATGTGTAGTGGTATTTTGTCAATTGTTGCTTTTTCTTGCTGTTGTGACTCCTGTTGAACAACTTTGTGGTTACAAATATTGAGAGGTGCAGGACTGCAGCAATGTATGCGATTGGAGCAATGCAGTCATTCTGTGGTGGCTCTTGGAATAGTTTGCAGGGAAGTTTTGTAAACTCATAAGGGGTTTGCATGTGATTCATGTAGCTTGCTGGACAGCTCAGTGAGAAGGGTGTCTGGCTGGGAGTCAGTAGTTCCAACCCCCACTTTGTGTGCCAGAAGAGCCAGCCTGTGTAGCCTTGAGCAAGCTGCACAGTCCCAGGGCATCCCCAGAAGAAGGTAATAGTAACTTCTTAGTGTACTCTGTACTAGAAGACCTTGGAGAAGGTTGTCATAAGTGTGAATTGATTTGACAGCATGTAATAATGATTTTTATGCATTGTATATGGTAGTGAGGGCTCTTGTCAGCATAATATTTTCATTTCTACCAGATTTGGAGCTGGTGTATTGTTGTGGTTTCATTCAGGTTTCATCTGTCCCATTAAGATGTTCCTGCCACCCACAACACAAGGATAACACTACCTTACAAACCTGTTGTAAGGATTCTTTGCAGCCCTTCCAGGGTTGCTTATGAGATAATTTCCCTGACAAGCGGCTTTTCTTGTTCTTGACGTGTCCGTGTTCAGTGGATGGAGATTGTAGGCTGAAGCACCATCTTGGGGAAGGATGATTGCTGGGTTAATGCAACTATGGTGTAAACTTGGAACATCAAGAAGTGCTTATAGATATCAAGCACTTACTTTCTGTGTCTTGAAGTTGCTGTCAGAAGACAAGAAACGAGGAATTATCCTTCCAGTTTTCATTAGGCATGTGACCAAGAACATTCTTTAGAATAGCACTATAGGAGTGTTTAGACTCCTCTGTCGGGGAAAATCGCATCAGCACAGTATTGTGGATTGTGCCCTTTACGGAAGTGCTGTCATTACATAAGTAATAATGACCTTCATGGAGAAAATCCACTCTCCACTTACCTAAGTGGCACACTCCTATATTATTACTTGGAAGGTACTTTCTGCTCAGTGGAAACTCAATAAGATACTGTCCTTAGTACTAAGTGTGTATAACAAAATAACTGAAGTCAGGTTCCTTGTAACTGTTTAGTTCAATAGCTTTATGTCTTCTAGGAGACAGTTTTTTAACCCAACTTTACTTTTTAATTGTTTACTCTCTGTGTGTCCCTTCTTTCGTTTATGAAAGATCACTAAAGAAAACATTAAATGATACTGCTACAACCTCTTGTAGTGTTAATAGTGGGTCCCACTATAGCAGCTTGCAAACAATGTCTTCATCACTTTTCTCCCCCCCCCCCCTAAGTTCCTGGCATTAGAGGGCACATTGAGCAACATGGTTACCTGTAGACTGGAATAACACCAAAAAAAATTGTTTAATTGCAGCAATTTGTATGTGTAAGAATCAGGGTGATGATGCAATTTTAAACTTTTAGTTAGTTTGGCTGAAAACTTCAGAGTATTTTCCCCCTAGAGCTGAATAAGCTGCAATATGCTATTCGTAAGTAGCATTTCCTACTTTAAACAATAACATAAAGCAGTTTTCTAAAACATTTATAGGGAGTGACTGGTTCAGATTTACCTCATGTTTTTAATCTGCAGACAAATTTTAAGGTTTTATGAGCAGTCAGCATTGCTAGTTCTTTTTCCTTTAACCTCGCTCAAGGTTTTGGCAGTAAAATATGTACCGCAAACTGTTGGCATAAGGGCATAAGTGGTTGGCAGTACGAATCTCTCTGTTTCTGAATCTTTAAATGAATAGCAGAGACTCTCAAAGTGTAGATATTCTGAACAATCAAACATATCTGAAGATAAGGAACCCCAATGTACCTCAATATTTGTATTGTATATATAGTGAGTTGCTAAATGTTAAGTCACGTTCCAGGATGACCAAGGAAAACCAGATGGAATGGGCATTCAGGATCAGGCCTGCTTTTGAGAAGCAGGAAGCACATTTACCTGATTCACGGATTGTGACCTCTTGGCTTTCTTGGTTTTAATCAGAGAGGTGAATAATGCCCCAAGCTTGGGCATGGATAACGCGGCAATGAAAAAGAAAAATTTGGTCTCCATGCCTTGACTGATGAGGGCATGTGTAATACAAACATGCCTTTGTGTACAGACAGATACTGCATTGCCTGCATCCTCAAAATATAGAAAAGTGTTTGCAGTGGCCTGCATCAATTGAAATGATGCATATATTATAAGGAGTGCTTGCTGTATTAAAGAGGACTGTTATGATCTGTAGTGCTTGTAGTGAGTATTTTGGAAAAAGTGATGATATAAAAATCATCAGGAACTGTAGGAAATTTCAAGATTAGACTACTGCAACGCTCTGCTCTCTACATGGGGCTGCCCACGAGGCTGTCACGGAAGCTTCAACAGGTCCAAAACATGGCGGCCAGGTTATTGAGTGGAGTGAAAAAAATAATAATATCACTCAAATCCTGGCTGCTTTACATTGTTTACCTGTCTGTAAAAAAAGGCCCTAAATGGTTTGGGACCTCAGTACCTGGCAGAATGTCTATTTCCAATAGGATCTGCTCATTCTACACGAACATTTCCAAGTGCCTTGTATGATAGAGTGAATACTCCAAAATAACTGCCATTTCCTATAATCACAAATGGTCCTCTACACATAGAGAGTGTTGTCTGCTTCTGGCCTCATAAGCACCTGCAAAGAGAGTGACTGCTTGGAGACTGTCTAGCTTGCACAAGGCTTTAGGAGAAGCTGTAGAGGTAGCTTCTCTTAAGGCAGAGTTATGAAGATACAACAGTTGGTTCCTGGCTAGAGGTATTTCAGAGCCCATGGGAAGGTGGATGAGGAGATGTGCTTGTTCTAAAATTGTGTGGGAAGCACTGCCAGTCTTGGGCTTGTAAAGGATAAGAGTTCAACTGAACAGGACGTACCAGATTTGGCTTTTGGTTAGTCTCACACCAGAAAGTCTTAGACTTTTCAAGGAAGGCTGGCAGGAGTATTTCTTTTGAGATGATTTTTTTCTTTGGAGCTGGTCTATATGTTCCCTCCTTTTGCCCATTTTTTCCATCTGCAGTCACAACCATTCTGAACTTTGTAGCAGGGACATAAATTGAGATCTGTTGGGGGCTTGGAGTCATTAGTGAGGTTATTGTGAAACATGGAACCTAGTTAAAATAGACTGGAGCTACTGAATTTATTTAAATCATGTTAAGGATATAACGGGTTGCATCCAGACTGAGTTGTAGTTGGGATAGTCATGTTGAAAAAAGTCTCCTTGAAGTATGATTAAGTCCAGACCCAGCCAGTATAAAAATGTGTGGTGTGTTTGTCAAGTATCCAAGCATGATTTCTGCTCACTAACAAGATCACTGTAAGCGAGAAACTGTTTTACTTCTGACTGAAGGACTGAGAGTATAATAACTTATACATTCCTTATTATGACTCTGTAAGTCAAAAGGCCAGAATCCCCTCCTTACACAAACTTTGAAGGAAATCTACAAGTTTTGGAATTGTTTTGGAGAGAACCAAGTGCCCTGAAGGTGTTATCTGCCCACCCCACAGGCATGAGCGTTCCTTGAAGGAAAGATTCTGTCAGCCTCCTTCCCAGAGGAGTGAGAGTCACTTCTTCCAAAACCAACATTTTCCCTCTCCTACTAGAGAAGTGACACAACTGTAAATGGCTGCCAGCTCTGGATGGAGATTTTATGTAGAAGTTTTAATTTTCTTAAAAAGAGAAGTATGGAAGTTGTGACGACAGCTTCTAGCTTTATTGAGGAGTTTGGTTGTGTTTTAAAAAACTTGATACAAACAAGCTACTGGTGCAAATTGAATTTTAGCTTCCTACTGGGGTCATATATCAGATGTCTTGGTCCTTAATGAGGCATTAATTCCTGCACCTCAGAGATTTACATGTTGGTATGAGGGATTCTATGGTAATATAAAGTCTTTAAGATCTGGCCTGGTTTAGCTTTTTTGACCTTCTCTTTCCTCTTTCCTCTTCTCTTCCTGCCATTTATGACAACATGCTTGAGGAAGCTTGCACACAGTTTCGTGCTGTTTTGTTTTAAAGATGTCGCCCTGATATGGAATGTGGACTTGGTCAGCGTGGCTGCCCCTACCTTCTGTTATTCCAATATACTAACCTTTTAATGTGGAAGGCCTTCTTTGTTTGTATTATATGTACTATAGTAGCTGCTTTTAAGTGACTGAAGAAACATAGTGTTTGGAATTTAGGTGTTCTGTAATGTTTTGGTGAGATTATGCTTGCTACTAGGAGTGTGCTGTTCTGTGTTTTTAGTCTTCAATACCCAGAAGTTTCAAAAAAATTGAGGAATTTGCAGTCCAGAAACCCAAATCAGCAAGCCTGTAGTCCCCCCCCCCCCAGAGGAGACCATTTGAGATATTACCTTTATATTTCATGTTGCATCCTGTTGATTTATTTTTAAAAGGGGAGGAGCTCCAGCAGAGCTTCCTGGGAGTCATAGACTCTATAAAAAGCATCTCCCAAAGAGCTGTAACACCCAAGAGTCACCACAACCATTTCCTTTCTTCTCCCCCACCCCATAAAGTCCTTTATTATTTGGGGCCTAGATATTTGAAGGACTGTATTTTCCCATATACTGTACTTTCCCTCTGTCTTTTGAGATCTCCTCAGGAGGACTTTTTTGGGGTGGGCGGTCCAGTTTGCTGCTCTCAGAGGTATGTTTGATGAGGACTGGGGAGAGGACTTTTTTGTTGCCTGCTCCCAGGCTATGAAACTTCCTCATTAAGTTGTCCTGTTCTGTATTGCTCTTCAGTAGGCAAGCAAAAAACTTCCTTTTCAAGCAATTCTTGATTTCAGGCACTGTGACCAACTGTGTTTGCTTTTCAACACAAATGCAGGAATAGGTGATAACTTTTATTGGACCATTAAGAAAATAAAACAAAAAAAGCTTTTGATGACAATTCCCCCTCCTCAAGCTCTGCACCAAGTTTTCGTGGATAGCTCCAAAATAATATGTTTATATATTAAAGTCCCAAAAGTTTCATGGCAGCTGTTGGGGGCCAGGCACCACTCCTTAGCTTTTTTTTTTTTTTGTATTACAGTTTACATCAGCTCTACCTGGCACAGTCCAACACAGGGAGGGCCACCCCAAAACTTTGATGCAGTGACAGAACTGGGGCTTAATAATTTTTGGTAATCCAAAATGTAGCCTGAACATGCGTCTTTTCATACCACTCTTTATCCTTTTCTGACTTCTTGAAATCTGCTGGTCATCTGTCAGTGCAGCAGCAGAATTTGTGTTTCACCTCAGCAGGAACTATAAATTTCTTGCTGTGTTCTGCTGAGGTTCTCAGACTTTGAGAACATATGAGCCTACTGCTTTCAGAAAATTTGGATAAAAAACTTCCTGGTTACTTTTTAAGAGTAGTGTTTTTTCAGATCTTTATCCTTTTAGGGAACGCTTTCTACGCTGACTTGACTACTGATGAAATCTCTGTGCATATCTTATGGAAGGAAGTCCTTGCAAGTTACAGATGGTTTTGAGACATGCTGAGAATGGGAGCAGACAGAAAGTAGATCAGTAGATGTTTTTGTGATTAGCGGTGAACAGTCTAGTTTTTGATTCTCATTTGCTTCTAAATTAGGCTGCTGAAATGAAGAATCTTTGAACTAAAATGAGGAGTTGATTTTTGGGGGCTGAACTTGTGCCTAGAGGTGTCTTTTTCCTTGATTCTGACTACATCTACCCATTCCTGATACTTGGTTCTAGGTGGATTGTTGGGATCTAGTAAAAAATGATAGATCCTATAAATCTAAGATCTGCCCACACCCACTGTACCAAAATCAGGTGTCTTAATGTGAACTGCTGGCTTTGGGCATCAGAGTTCCCCCACATAAAACAAGAGTACCTTTTCTGAAACTCCCTTGAGGTCGCATATTGCAGGAAGAAACTGATTGCGATGGGCAAGTTTTTTTTCAGATCCATTTGTCCACCTGCTGTTCTTACTGAGTAACCCCTGAAGCTGAATACAATTTGGAATCTTTTGTTTATGTATGTGTATTTTCTCTGCTGATCACTTCTGCGGTTCCATTGACAGGACCATGGTTATTACAGACTGTGCAGGAGGAAAACTTAATGTAAATACTTATGTGTGTGTTGGGTCAGTCCCTTGGAGAAAACGAGAGTTCTGTAGGCAATGCGTGTGCTGCTCAGACATGATCAGTACAGCTCCCAGCTGTGTAGGTGAAACAGCTGTATTCATCTTTTGGGCTGGGCCATAGCATGTAGTTTTTATAAGAGTGGTGTGCATGCTGGGAGAAGGGAGAGGGAAAGAGAGACCTTCAAGACTATCTCCTACCTCCCGCACTCCTGTGGTGTCGACCTCATTTTCAGACTTCAAAGTGAAATTCAAACTCTGCTGCTCCTTCAAGGCTACACAGTTACTGGGTGACCTAGTTATGTCCTGCGGTTTTATGAAATGGGAGTGTGATTCTTCCCCCCCCCCCCCACACTTTACGGTGGGGAAGCAAGAATTACTTTCAAGGTGTCGAATGGATGTCACCTGGGGCCTCTTCTTTTATGAAGCTGAAGAAGGATCTAAAATAAGTGACTTCTCATTTAATTATTTGTAAACAAGTTCTGTGCCATGACTGACTTGGAATGAAATGCAGTCAGAGTAAAGAATATCAGTTGCTGTCATGATAATAAAGGCTAGTGTACATGTGCAGTAAAAAGGCCTGTGTATTGCAAGGGCTGCTGAAATGTATGTGTGCGACTACATGTTCTGCAGAGTCCTTGTTCAGAAATGGAGAGAAGGTTTTGCTCTCACAGCAACAGTGTCCCCTTTATGTGCAGTTTTTAAAAATTTCTCCTGTGAGGGCTGCCGTTAATTCCTGTGTGGGGAATTAAAGTCCTGCATTTTAGCAAGTTGCACCTGCTGAAATTCCATCTTGCACATGGCTAGTAAAGGTGAAGGACCCCTAGCTTCTTTGATATCCAAACAGGGCTATGAACACTGCAGTTGTGGTGTTAAAATCTGCTTGCTCTACCTGGTGCCTCTCTTTGAGGTTATTCAAAGATTGCATGTTCTGGACCAGTTAGAGCAGGGATATATATCTATCTATCTTTGAATATATAAAATAGCCATCTAGACATTGCTGGACTGCAAGGTCCAGCGTTCTTCAACATTGACATTGGTGGCTAGAAGTGATGGGAACTGCAGAGCAACATTTGGTGGACTATACTGTGTGAGAGGCAGAAGTTTCCTAATATATGTTCTCAGATGTTGTTAGACTACCAGTTCCCAGAATCCTTGACCAGTGGCCATGCTGGCTTTGACTCTTGCAAGCTAAAATCCAGTGGAATCTGCAAACATATGCTTGGGCACCACTGTTGTAAAGTGTAATTGAATGATAGGTGTAGGACTGGCTGTGTGTCATGTCTGCAAACATTGGCTTGGTAAAACAGCCAGCTGTTGTTTCAGACCATCGTTGACTCAGGCTCTTGTCCTGTTTGCAAAGGTAAGAAACCCAGGTAACTGTCCTGATTCTGAGAAGAAATTTTGTTAATATGTTCACAGAAGCATAGTGCAAATGAGAGGTCTAGACAAAGAGTCTGGATATTGCCAAGTGCATACAGAGGATATTTCAGCAACTAAGGATACAAAATAATCTTATGTCTACATACTGTGAAGCCATTGAATGATTCAGAGGCCTACAGATACTTTTGGCAAAGCATTCTTTACTTGCTGATTTAAGGATGGGGAAAAATTGTGGATTTTTTCAGCATAGGAAATAGTTTAAGGTATCACTGGCTGGATTTTGTACCCCTATCTAGTGCAGGTGTTCATTGAACCTGGTATGAATTTCTGGAGAGCGTTTGCTGCAGTTGTGATTGGCTGGCAGTGTAGGTAGGCATTGCTATCATGTGATTATGGTTGCTATCTTTTTTGAACTGCCATTATTGTGCAAATTGTAGCCGTGCTGTGCATACCATACATGTGGAGTGTGTCAGTTTAGTCACTGGTTCCTTTGAACAACAGTGTCTCAGCTTTATAGGAATAGGAGCTGCCGTAAATGATAAGGGTTTTTTTCCTCCTTTTAGTGCTGTGATACTCATTAGCAACTTGGTAATCATGGTGCAAGATCTTTAGGTAAAGGTAAAGGTTCCCCTTGACAATTTGTCCAGTCGTGTTCGACTCTAGGGGGCGGTGCTCATCCCCGTTTCCAAGCCCTAGAGCCAGCGTTTGTCCGAAGACAATCTTCCGTGGTCACATGGCCAGTGCGACTTAGACACGGAACGCTGTTACCTTCCCACCGAGGTGGTCCCTATTTATCTACTCGCATTTGCATGCTTTCGAACCGCTAGGTTGGTGGGAGCTGGGACAAGCGACGGGCGCTCACTCCATCGCGTGGATTCGATCTTACAGCTGCAGATCTATAGATCTTACAGCACAGAGGCTTCTGTGGTTTAACCCGCAGCGCCATCACGTCCCTTCGCAAGATCTTTAGGCACAATTAAATTATAATATATTTAGGCAAAATTAAATGATAACATACTTCTTTTGTATCCTCCTTTCCATCTTTAAAGAAGGACAAGGAACCTTTTTAGTTAGCACTATCTTTTTGAGTTCTTAATCAGGGTAGATTTGATTTAAATCAATTGAATAAAATTTAAACAGATTTTTGACAATTTAATAAAAATAAATTTAAATTGATTGTTTGGATTTAAATTAATTTGATTTTAAAAAATCATTCATTTTTATCCACCCTAGTCTTAATACTAGCTCTACTTTTCTCAGAAACCATGTTCCCACTATAGTTGTTTTTAAATACACCTGTTACATGATGTGTGAATTGATCATTGGCATGCTTTACTTCCAAGTTTAATCTTCAGTATTTTCCATTTCCTTTTCTACCCCAACATCAATGAGAAACTTCATAGGCTTTACCAGTATGACTGGACCTGTCCCTTGTGCTTTATGAGATTGCCTAAGAAACATCTTGTTAATTTTATTTATATGTGTTTGTCAGGTTTACGTGTATCTACATTATACTGGGATTCTGGATGTTCAAACGTCGACTCCTAAGGTGTTGGGGGGACATGCTCAGCTCTGTGGGATAGCTTGCCCTTCTCTTATGTTGTGTGTTTGACAAGCATAAGATCAGGCCCTGCATGTCGTACAATATTTGCCTAGAACTCCTCTAAGTGTGTATGATCCATATTGGCCAAAGATTCTGCTCCTCCCCCTGCAAGTGAAGGCATCCATAGTGTGTATATCTCCTTCTCATAGCTAGCAATTGGTGATTAGTGTCTTAGCAAGAGTTGTCTAGCCCACTGTTGTCTGCATTGAGTTTTCTCAATCTTTCATGTTTTGATAATCATTCTTATCAAAGAACCAGGATCCCTCTATGGTAGAAACAGAAAGCCTACTTTTTCTAAGGACATCCTCTGGCCCTAGCCACCCATTTGAGATCAAATTGATATAGTGTTCTCTCTCTCTCTCTCATGTTGGAATGGCAATAACTTCTAAATGAATATAAATAGAAGAAAATGTGTTGAGACTAACATCAGATATCAGAAAAGGGGTTTCTGTTTTGTTTTTTGTTTTTGGTGATAGCCGTAATGTCTGGGGGACTTCTGGCAACTGAGATTTAAAAGAGTAATTTTTCCAAGCTCTAGAAAATAAGTCATATTGGAAATCATGGTATATTCCAGGAAAAATGGTTAACCTGTTAAGGAATCAGCAGTGCATCCTGGGATTTTGCTCACTTCTTAACTGGTACATAAACTCTTCTGTCACTAGTAAATATTATATGGCCTTGTCACCCCTAGCCAAAGTCCACAGAGGAATTATCCTGATTAAATCTCCTGTCTAGCCCTGACCGCACAAAAAGCAGCGTGATGGTTCTCTAGGTCACTATCCTGAGTCATGGGAATTGCTTGTAGGATGAAAAAGACCTTCCCATGTGACTGTGTCAAAGAGCAATAATAGCAAAAGAAATCAGTGAAATAATTGAAAAACTTCATTTTAATACGGAACTGACTAGTCGACTCAGAAATGTTACGGTAGTGAATATCAGTCCGTTACAGAGGTGAATATGTAGTTCTTTTTGAATGGCAGGTCTTATTTGCCAGTTTTCATCTTCACAGTCCTTTGTTATCTGCTTTTCTAGGCAGTGGGCAGAATAAGTATTATCCCATTTTAATAGAAGCTTAAAAGAAAGATTAGTGTCTGCCCAATTAGCTTTGTGAGAAGCCTGTACCCAGATTAGCTGTAGAGCAAATAAATATGGCAAAAGGGTATGTGTTTTTTTGGAAGGACATTTTGGAGCTTCATACTGTATAATGCACGGGTAGACAACATGGATTTAATGCAGCAACTCTGCCTGTTTTTGTGGCCGCTTTGCACTTGTTGCCCCTTGCTACAGAATCTTCATAGTGGTGTGAGAACAAAAAAGGCATAATTTGTCTTAAGGGCAAGGCATGGCGAATATTCATCTTGTTTACAAGGTGTTCGGCACATCACAGTGCACTACTCAGTATGTAAACAAGGTACACATCCCCTCAGCACCTTTTTTTTCTGACATAGAAATGTGTTACCAGAAAGGGGATGATGCAATTTGCCTTTAAACAAAGCACAAGGGGAATGTGCCGTTGTTTTGCAACTTGATTGGCGCTTCAAATGGCTTCCTGATTGCCTTCTAAAACACAGTATGTGCTCCATGCATATCTTGTTTTAGGTTACATTGCCACTATGATGCTGGCAAAATTCAGTGGGGGTTTAGCAACAGGAAGGCTGACTCTTGGTAACTTTGGAGCAGTGAGGCCTCCCATTCACACATGCTGTTCACTTGTGATGTAAGAGAACTGTGTCTTTCTACAGTCTGAAAGATTTTGGTTTTGGTGAGAAGCATGTCTGTTTCTCTTTCTCATTGTTAATAATTGGTGCTTTTCATACTTCGAAAAATAGGCTCTTTTGGTGGGGTTAATAACATGGTCAACAAAGAAAATTTGCATGCAAAAACGGTGATGCTATGAGCTGAAGTGGCCCTGTCTCCCCAAGTGAGCAGGCTGCCTGGTGTTTTTCATTTGTTTCTAGTGAGAGGAGGGTGACTGTCTGAATTATATTTCTTTTTCCAGATTGTAAGAGGAAGAAGTGCCCATTGATGCTGTCATACTCTATTTTTTGCTGAGGGTTGGAATTTTCCATAAATGAGTCTGCCCTCCAGCTGTATTTGTGGTTGTCTGCCTATGCTGTGCATTGTTCTTGCTGTGGGCATCTAGTCCTTCTTTACACTTATAGCTTCCCAAGTGTATTATTTGTTGCTTTGTTGATTAGTGAAGTATGGCTTGCAGAACCACTGTGGATTGCAAAGAACATGCTTTGATAAATATCCAGATGAAACCAGACCAACTACTGTATTGCTAATTGTGTGGAGAAGAGATTCTGTGTACAATAAATTGTAGCCATATACCCTTTGCCTGCGGATTATGCTGCAAGGGGCTTGTCCATGATTGTACAACAATACCTTGAAATATTTGCCAAACCTGGGAGCTGAAATACTTAATCCAAAGCCTCAGGAAGAAGGTGGAATGTGCTGCACACTTAATGGAGCAACTGGAGTAAATCATTTGGGAAAAAGAAAGAAGCCTCTCTGACTATAGGGGTAGTGTGTCACAGACTTATGTCTTGGCTTAACACCTCAATACACGTCCAGAAATGTTTAGCAACACATGCTGTCGTCTCGTGGTTTGTATGACAAACACGGGTTGGAACACCATACCCATGGTGTGATTTATGGTATAAAATATTTAGAACAGTCTGCAGTGATGGATGTGTTTGTGTTAGCTACATAACACAGATTTACACTGTAATCTCAACCAGTCCTAAATCTTTAAGGATGGATTTTTTTAAATGTCTCTTTCTGAAGTAAGAAGAGCCTCCTCTAAGGAACACTTGGCATGAAATACTGTTTTCCTGATATTCCTTTGTTGGGTGCATTGTGGATTTTTATGCATTGTGGGGTGATTTTATTTTATTTTATTTTTGCCTTGCATTACAAAATTGTTGATTTTTACAGTTCAGACTGCTGTGATAAACGACAGGCATATGCTTACAGTGACTGGCTTTGTGCTAGCTGTCTTCTGACATCATGTAGCTTAGGTTTATCATGAAGATAAACAGAAACCAATTGCATTATCTGTTCTTAGGGTGGTCTTGGCAAAGCACTTCTTTTAGGTAGCTTTGTTCCACAGAAATAGGCTAATGTTTTTCCTCTCTTGTTGTGATAGGTCTGAAGTGAGTTCTTTACGAGACAAATCTGATTTATCACACCTGTAGAATAGTGATGAAGAATTGAAATTCAGAATGTATATGCATTACAGAGTTTTAGCAATTTGATACCACCTTAACTGCCACATCTCCAGCCTGCAAAATCATTGGATTTGTAGTTTGGCAAGGTAAGAGAATTATCTGCTACAGTTCTGGGGAGTGCCCTAGAGCTTTCTAACAGATAATTTTTGTAGAAATCTCAGAGTTTTGTAGGATGAAGCCATGGCAATTGAGTTGCTATCAAATTACTAAGACTCGGAAGTATAAGTGTGCTGTGGATGAAGTCAGGGACAAATCCTGTGCTCCCTTTACCAGCTCTAAGCTTGCGGCTGAATGATGAAGTATTGTTCCCACTATGAAGGACAAAGGACAGCCTCAGACATACTCTCAAATTCATTTGAAATGCATCCTTGAATTAGTAAGCACACCTGAGGAACAACAGTGCAACAGCTAGAATACGCTCCTTAGTCCCTCTTCACTCTGAAGTGTGTGAGGACGGCTTCTCAGCTTGTGCTTTGGGGGTCCTTGCAGTGGAACTGTGGAGAGTCCCGTACTGCCGCCACCACCTCATATCCACTTCAAGAGAACTTGGGGCCCACCACACATACTACCGAGACACTTACCATAGCAACTGTAGCAAATCGAGTGGTAGACCTCTGAAAATGAGGGTGACATGCCTTACAATCAGTGATGCGGGGCAGAAAAATCATCCACAGGAAAATTTCCATTGCTGTATTTTTTTTCATGGAAATTTTTCCACACCATATACATTTGTATTTATCTGCAGTTATCTGGGCTGTTCTTTGCAGTCAGTCGTGTTAGATGGGCTATGTATAGGACATGAACTTCTTTAAGGTATTCTTTTAAGGTGCTGCTCAGTTGCCAGGGCAGAGGGGCTGAAAAATAGTGGATGACAACCCCTTCCAGTGCACAGAATGGTTGACTTCTGGCTGGGTCTGGACCAGGTTTCTATGTGGTATATCTGTGCTCTGTTGTTGACATACTTCAATTAAAAAAAACATGCTAAATCAGATAACATTATTTAGGGCATTGGGAAATCTTTCAGGTCTACTTTTTCAGGAAAAAAATGACATCACAGCTTACAATCTTGTCGTACATTCTTTAGCCAATTTATGTGAAGGAATGATCGTTGTAGAAACTTGTAGCACATATCTGATAATCCTTTCTCTGAAACTGCAGGCAAAAGCAGTGTTTGCACGTTCTTGCAAACAATATAATTTCCCTTGGAAGGTTCTGGTATAAAAAGTGTATTTCAACCGTCAATTAAAGAAAGACTGTTGGTCACTTACCCCTGAGAAGCTGTTGTTTCAGGTCAGGCTGGTATTTTAGAGGTCTCTATTATGCCTTGGAGTACATATAAAATCCAGCCAATTTTGCTTCAAGGTGATTGAATTATTCCTGTCTGAACAGTTCCCAGCGTGTGAACCTTGGCAGTGTTTAATTTGTACATCATATCTAATTTTGAGTTATCCCCTCAAACCTGAAGCTGATTAAAATGAAAGGAAATTATTCCAAGCTTGAAACTACTTGCTTGAAAGAGAAAGATTCTTGAAGTAACTTTTGTTCTGATGGGATCTTCTTGAGAGATGCATGTCTGGCAAGCAAGGGTTCCCTCCAAGGTGCATGCCTGCGTGTGTGACTCTGTCCCCCCTCTGCGCAGGGCTCCTCCTGCACGCACCCACAATGATCGTTTTCAGCCCCTTTGGTTCTAGTCGCAACAGAACCCCGTGGGGGAGGTAGAGTCGCGCACATGTAAGATTGGAGGGAACATTAATGGCAAGTGGAGTGTGTGTGTGTGTGTAAGAAAATGGTGCTCCCGATATCAAATCCAAATTTACATGTTTCAGCTGTCAAACTCTGCATGTAAGGTAAAACTCTGAGGAATATACCATACAGTACTTAGAGGAAAACCTGCATATGTGAGTATTAGCTTAGTTCTTTTTGGGGAGACAATTGTAGTTAAGATTACAATCAGTTGACGACATTTTTAAAAAAGATTTCCTTGGAAGATTTTTATGAGTCCAGTTCCCAATTTGGTGTAAATGTAGTAAACGTATATACTCCATAAAAAGTAAAAAAGTGTGAATTGAGTAGCCTTGAAACCTGATGTTAATAGCAGCTTTGCTAATCAGTATATAAGTGACCCGAACACATCAGTCTGCCAGCACGTGTACTTCCATTTGTCATTTTGACAATTTTTCAGTCAGAAAAGGGGGGAATGTAAAGTGTGGATTTTCTTCTTCTATGAAACCTCCTTGCAAGAAGTCCAGAAAAACCATGAGGACACATATTTTTACTAGTCTCTTTGCTCACACATACTTACCTTGTTATGAGCCTATTAAGGGTGGAGTATGGGGTGGAAAAGAGAACCACATTCTTGTGATATAATAACAGCTTTCTTGCCTAGTTGCTTGCGTAGAAGCTGTTTGCTGCAGGTAGCTAGGCAAGTGCTTCTTTTCAGCCTTGTTTTACTGTAGTGGGTAGATGGAATTCTTGTAAAAGTTGTTAAACAGAAATGAAGGCATGTGCATCCTTAATCTTTACTGAATTAATGGTTAGAGTATTCAGTGCGCTTTGCATTAGGGACAGGTGAATACTTGCTTCTTTTCTAATAGAGCTTTCTGCTTCATGTCTGGGATACATATCTAGCCTCCACAGAAGCCCTGTTTAGTCATTTTTTAAAGTGTATAGAGTACATGCACTGAAGGGAGCATACTAGTCCCATTTCGCACCATAATTTCTTTAATCATGGAAGCATGACTGTCTGAAGAGGAGGGTAGGAGTGGGGTTGCTGTGCCTACGTAGCATCTTCATGTGAGCCAGAGCCCAGACATGTGGGGGATTTGACTTATATGGAGACTCTGCTTATCTAGGTATATTAGCCACCTAGATACATCAGCTAGTTGTATTTCCTGGACTGAAGAGATGACAGAGGTGGCAAGATTAATATGCTCGACTCAATATTGGCTTAAAAGCATGATAGAATAGAGGCTGAGCTTCTTGGGTATTCTGATGTTTACAAGGTGCTGAACAAAAAGTGGTCTTTCCAAACATCTCTAAATGCAGGTGCTGTACATTTTCACATGCCAGTGTCTGAGCATAAATAAATATTCTCCCTAATGGAAAGTTAATGGAAATGTTGTCTTGAGATATCTGTATGAGCCAGTGGACACAACATCTGTGCTAGAAGCTGAACTTTCAGCGTTACCATGACAATCAGTTTTTCTTAATTATTCCAACAGCTATCTTTTGAGGTAGTCTGTATTATTCTCCTTGTGTATATAGATGTGCAGCTGAAATTGAGAGGGCTCCGTTTGCTTAAGTCTGTTTATGATAGAGATTAGAGTTGAGTTTTCCACTTTTTAGTGTAATGTGCTTTACTAATTCAGTGGAATTGTTGGCTTGTATTCACTCATTGGGTAAATCAGCAGATACATGTTGTGAGCTGATGACTGGGTGAGTAGATCCATTTGGGCACAAATGAGTGGTGTAAAGGTCCAGTGGCTCAGAGGTGATGAACCTTGGAATGATTATCTTCCTGAGGTGGTCAAAGGACAGCAAATTTAAAGGAGCAAATTTGACATTATTCCCCCCCAAAAATTTGCAAGTACTGTATCTCTATTCACTTTAAAAAAGTGACATAGTGCATCATGGAAGTTTATGATGCCATCTGGTAGTAGTGCTGTAAAGTGACTTAAATGTCACAAGGTCGAGCTTATACAATAGGGGACTTTAACAGCCTTGGCATTATGGAGCAAATAAAATGTTTGTGGGAATCTTTCAGACTATTCAGTCTTTAGTGGAACTATTTTGCCTTGATGCTTGTAAATTATTTTACACTGTTTCAGCACTTCTTGCCTCTCACAAAGAACAATGTCCAGGGATTACTGTTATGGAGTGAATTCTTGCCCTGCATTGGCACTTAATTTATGAATTAGGATGAAAAAGGATAGGAGGATAATGAACATATAATCTTGTAAAGTTGAATCATGTGCTTTCTCATTGAGCACATGATTTTTTTAAAAAATAAGAACACTACTGTTCTCTATTGAAATTGTCACCACTTGTACATGTATTAGCATTCTTTTGATCTTGTTGATCCTCAAGAACGTGTACAGAAATACTGCGTGATTAAAACAAAGTGTAGAGCAGTTAGGTTTGAAAAGAAATTTGGTGATGTTAAATAAAGTACTTGTTAATGCTAGTTGGTGAACTTTTCTAATTAATTGATTTATAATTCATTTGTTCATTAAACTAATGTTAATGTATTAATTAAATTGTTAATTTTAGAGAAAAAATATTAGGATTTATAGGAATGATATGGATTTTCATCATTGAATCCTAGTGGCATTTTTAAAATTTGGTCCTTCAAAAGTGCTATTTTACTTTTAAAGCTGGCTTCCATAATCTGATGCTTCTTTGCAGAAGAACTGCAAATATGAGGATACTGTTGTTGCCTCTAACCTCGAGTCAGGTTAGAAAAGGCTGTCTGTGCTAAAGTGTCGGATTGCAACCCACAACCTGTTCAATTGTGTTTTGTCACAAATCTGTGTCACTCTTCTTTCCGTTCCTTCCGCCTTCACCTACTTGCACCAAGTTGCTGCATCTGCATTTGCTCCATAATGATTCTCTCTGTCTCTGTCATTTGCACTGATTTGGGAACTGTATTTAAAGCAAAACAAATAAGGGATACCATTTTATTTTGTACTAGTAAGTAATTGGAAGAGGTTTACATTTAATGGCTGAAATCCAGTAGTAAGTCACAACTAAAGTAGGTCCATTAGGGATTTGGCAAGTCAGACCCCTGTAAATTCTGTTGACTCCATGGAACTTACTCTAGTTGTCACCTACTAGATTTCAGCCAACGCTATATAAATATGGTGTCTCACACTGGGGTTGTTCAGGCAGCAAGCGAGAAGTACAGGATGCATTTTTTTTTTGCCTTAAAATTGCATTTTAAATGCATGAACTAATAATAAACTAAAATGAGCAATGATTTGTGTAGCTAGCTGCATTTAAAGAGGATGCCTAATGGGAAAGCTAATAGTTAATCACGTTCTAAAATGAATTTGCATCCTATACACAGAAGCAGTATCTTCCTTAGTACAACACACCTTGAATTTTTATTTTTTTAGTAAGCTCTTGCCATCTCTTGGGTATCCAAAGGGCTAAACATTTCTGTGCTGAATTGTTTTAAAACATGGGTTTACTGGTAATGAAGGCTGCAATTTTATACTTATCTAGGATTGAGCGTCCTTTGGGGCTTACTTCTGAGTAGGAATTTTACAACTGTGCTGCTCTCACAGGTTTTTTCCTTTAAAAATGAAATAAATAAAAGGGGTAGGAAATGTGTTATGTCAGTGTGTTTCCATTCCCTTCAAAAGCATATATCCCACTAGAGATGTGCTGTTTATTTGTACTCCAGATCCCAGAAGTCTCCATTCCGGAAGTTCCACCTGCCAGACCTACACCTCTATTGTGCTTTCCTGGAGAAGTCTGAGCTGTAAGCCTTTATGGCCTAGGATAGGCCACGTTCTATACGAACTGCCTGTTAGAAAAGAAAGTTATCCTGGTGCTTGCTGAGAACTCTGTGTCTATATCTCATTATGAAGCCACTGAGCAGGGTTGCTCAAAATATTGAGAGGGTCAACATTTGATTCTGTAGTAAACAGATGAACTTCTATCCGGCATACTAGCTTTTCAATCTTGACTGCTGCTTCATTTTTTCACTCCGGGCTTGAAATGATTGAATCCCCTGGCCTTCCCCAAATCCTTTCAGTTTGATAGGAGAGCAATTAGCATGCTAAATAAGCTTCCAGAATGAAGGGGGAACTGTACAGCATATGGCCTCAATAAGGAGAGGGCATAGTGATGATTAACAAGAGAAACCCTTGTTAATATAATCAGAAGTGTTAAATTAAGTTAAAAAAAATTAAATTGCTGCCCTTAACAACCATATTAAGCAAAGAATTACTAAATTAAAATTTAATGAGTTAATGCCAGATTCCTGTTGCAAATTGCTTCATGACAAATGGATATTTGGGAAGTGGCCACAGCTGTTTTGGCAAGAGCCCTGTTGTGTAACTGACAAGCAGCAGGTGTCCTGCCAAAAAGCCATGGCTGCTTCCAGAACATCCATTCCACACACAGTAATTTATAAGGTGATACCAGCCTGCAGCAAATAAATTGCTTCTAAGATCTGATAAAAGGTAACTTCGGAATCCAAAGGATCAGCATTATTAGAAATTGCTAGGCATTCCGGATAAGAGAGTTAGAAATACTGGCTTGTTTCCTTCAAAGATCTCAAGGCAGGGTACATAGTTCGCTGCCATTTCCTGTTTTCATAGTAACATAGCATGGTAGGTTGGATTATGATAGTGGTTTGCTCCAATATGCTGACTAAAATCCTGTTGCTTAATATATTAAATTCCCACTAGAATAGGCCCACTGAGTCAGTCGATAGAGGAGCTGATTCACCAAATCCCCACTGATTCATTGTGTTACTCTGGCCACAACTTACTATGCTATGCAACAGGATTTCAGTCATTGAATGATATGACATCACTTGATAAAATATGGAAGGATAATCTAATCCAAATAGGATTTTAAAATTTAGGATAATCTTTTATTGGGGTGTGTGTGTTTGTGCACGTAGACACACACAGATCATATGTGTGTCTTAGTAAAAGGAGTGCCTTTTTGTGTGTCCATACATGAGTAAATGGGCCTCTGATGATGCCTTGGCTCTGCCTCTGAGTGATCTGCACTCCATTGGACTGCTGCTGTACGGGATGCAGCAGGCAGATTCATTTTCTTGGCTAAATGGAGAAAAACCTCTCTGCATACACCCCAACCTTTTGGCAACAACACAAAAATATGAATAAATAATCTGTTGATGGACAGGATTTGTACCAAGCGGCTCAGATCTTGAATAGTTCTTTTCTCCCCACCCTTGTTAGAAGCATTTATTTTTAGTGAGTGTTTACTGTTTAGAATAAATAAAATTTGACTTCACTCACATAGCTTGCCTTGAGTGTAGGGTAAATAGTCCAAAATAACTGCAGCAACACAACATTGTTTTTGGCTGCCATCCACTAACTGCTCTCCCTGAGTCAGTCTATTTGAAGTCTGTGGAATTATTGCAAGACGTGTCCAGAGTTTGTGGATAGCAGCCAAAGTGATAGAGGCTTTTATTTCAATAATAGAGAAATTGCCCTTGGGAGCACTTCAGGTTTATTCTGGTGTATAACTTCTTCTGCCTTTAAAATTCTTCAGCTATTTCATTGTCCCATACCCATATTCTTGTTTCCTTTATAAAGTATTTCTGTGTTCAAGGGCTGCTTTGTATATTGTATGTACGGAACCTTTGGGTATTTGACATAGAGTTAGCTAGTCCCACAAATGATGTTTGCACTTCTTCAAAGTAACTCATTCCCATTTTGCATTTTTCTAGAGGTGTATGTTTATCCTTACATGTTATTCTGGATATACATCTAAAACTTGAAGGTTTTGAAAGCCCCTTGTTAGATGTTGATTTCCATGCTAGGTTTTCATAAAGGTAGGGACAGGGAATTGTGTATTTTGTGACAGACACATGCAAGCATATAACATGAGCATATGTTTATTCTGATACACACAACTTGATTCCACTATTGCTGTGTCTGTGCAGAATACAGTATGTATTGTAATGTGACAATTTCTCTGTCCTAGTTAAAGGAAAATGGCTGTATTTGGAGGGGAAGAGTGTGTTTGTGTAATAAATTAATTGGTAATTAATTTGTTATTACACAATAGGGCCTCCATTAGGATTCCCCAGAAGGCCACTTCCCCTTCCATATGACACTGTTCTTAAATCATTTCCCAGCTTTTGTCTACACTCCCCTTCTAAAAGGTTGGAATGCTTGAGCTTCTTGGCAATAAGAGCTTTGAGTTGAAATATGTTGATATGTTTGTTTCTGTTCCTTTGCTTTCATTCCTGCTCACAGCTGGAATGTTGTCCCTGAGAACGTCTTAAAGTTGTATTTGGCCCTCAGACTGAAAGAGATTCCTCCCACCTCATGGTTAGTACTAAATTTTTTTGTTCCAGCTCTGTTAAGAAGGGTTCAGCCAAGCAGAGGGGCTAATCAAATATGTAGCTTGGCAGGTTGAATACATGAATGATTTGTTTTTGTTTGAGATGTGTGTATTTTAAGATATGTTAGTGTGTCTTGGATCTATAGCTTTTTACTATTTTTGCATTGCTTTCTTTTTCCAAGGTGTTTACAGTAGTTTATGTAGGGATTTCTAGGCTGAGAAAAGTCTTAGTAAATATCTGCTGACTTGGTAAGATCAAAGGTGGGTTATAGTGAGATAGCTGGAGAGGGGGATCTTGGGTTTTTTTGAGAGAGAGGGTGAGAAGGAGGACAATTAAAAAAAATCTTTATATAAAAAACATTTTGAGCAATGCAGCTTTTTGACTCCCAAGATGAAGTTGGTGACAATTCTCTTAAAAATATAGGCGCTCTTCTTGCATTTGCATCTCATCACTCTTTAGGAGATAAATAATAAAATATCTTCCAGTGGCATTGGAAGTTGTTGTCCAGAACATCAGGGTATGGAAAGTTAGGAGGCTCGTCTAGGATATAGGAAGATTGGAGTGGGGATGAAGAAGGAAGATGGAAATCCCATGGAAGTACAAAGATAACTTCTAATTAATCTTTTATCCATTGATTTTTTGGGAGAGAGCAGGTAGTTTAATCCACAGTATTGGTCAAAAATTAAGAAAACAAACCAATCAATATTTTAAAAACAGGTTATTTAATTTAAAATAAAAACAAATGTAGTGGCTAAGTATTGTATAGGAGTCAAATGGGTGCTTACAAGGTCTCTGAATTGTATATTTCCAGGAGATTCAAATAGTTTCAAAACATGTTTGAATTTTTTGCTGCTATGTTCCCTTGAATGTTTATCTTCCCTTGATGCCTTAGCCTGTGATAGTTCTGTATGGGCCCTATACTGATGGGGCACTTCCTAAATTAATTGATAAGTATAAGTGTATTTGGAAGTGCAGACAAAATTGCACTTGAGACAGCAAAAAGGTTATGTCAAGAATGGGTCCAGGTGAAAACCAAGATTAAGTCCAGACAATCTGAAGGAGAGCAAAAGACTGGGTCCAGGCTATCTGTCTCCCCATATGAGTGTTCCCAGCTTTTAAAATTTTCAGAAGTAAAATTTGGTCCCATTGCCATCACAGGCACATTTGATGGGGACATGAAAGAGGGCCTTTTCTGGTGGCTCCCAGTTTATGGAATACTTTTTCTTGAGGGATTAGGTTGACCCTCTCCCTTGTCTCTTTTTGGTGACAGTTAAAGAGCTGCCTCATTAGCCAAGCTTTTAAAAACTAAGATTGAGTCCCTCATAGATGATGAGCTAGGCTTATGTTTTATTTAAGTTTGTTTTTAAATTTTTAAATGCTGGATAACCTTATAACTTACTATTCTATTTAATTTTTTAAAAAAACTTTGTAATTTACTGTGTTTTTAGTCTGACTTGTTTTAATCACTGGATTAAACCTTGCATCCTCTTGCCAGGAGAAAGGTGGCCTAGAAATGAAACAAACAAGAGAAGAAATGAATAAAAATATTTGAGGTTCTGGGATGTGACCTGAGTAGTACTATGGGTGTATTAAGAATAGCCGCCATCCAGAAGCTTGAAATCCCCCCCCCCCCTCAGACTATACCGCGTTCTGGTCTGTGAACAGAGCAAGCTGTCACCTGCTTGCATTTTTGTCATTTTTTCCTGTTTACTAATTCTGTGGATTTGGGGGGAAGCAAGATGTACGGGCTTGCCTCATGTTTCTGTTCCAGTATTGTCAGGGCAAGAAACAGTGGGTCTTACATGCTGTTTTTGTGCTTCTTAAAGTAACTGAAAAGTGATTTTGGAACAAGAAATATTTGGCTGAAATTTAATATGTTTCCAAGAACTGGGAGTTGGTGACTTAATCAGACCAGGCAGGCAGGGGAACGATATGTTCAGAAATGTAAAGCTGTTGTTTAAGGACTTAACAAAAAACACTTTCTTTGCTAATTTCAAACCATTTCTGCTGCTATATTGTATACAGCAATGAGGTAGAAGTAGCCCATGTTATAAATAAATGGTGAACGAATTAATGGTAGAGAGCAGAGCTTGTCATATGTGAAGGTTTTCCTCACGTGAATCCTTAAATCGCTGGATTGTATGATTTTAATTTATCTGGACAGTGTGATCTTTAAGGGGTTTCTGATCTCATGGAAACATTCCAAATGTAGCCAAAGCGTTCTATTTCCGATTGTAGCCGTCTGCATGAATGGAATGACAAGGAGGTGACAAGGCTAGAATTCTCTCTTTTCTCATGCTTTCAGACTAATGCCTAGATAGGGCCATGGGCTCAAACATGTAGACCAGACAATGGTCTGATCAATGCATTCTGCAATAGTTGTAACTTCTGAACACTTCGAAGGCAGCTCAACACAGACTGCATTACAACAGTCTAGACAGCAAGTAAATAAGGTATGGATCACTGTGACCTAGGAAAAGGAGCAGCTGCTGCACCACCTGAAGCAGGAGAAGGGCAATGCTGACCAAAGTAGATGTCCAAGAAGAACCAAGTAGCTGGGTCCTAGAGCATTCTCATCTTGAAAAGAAGTGTAACGTGAGCTGCATCCAACAACTTAGAGGGCCACATATTCTCCTTTTCTAGTTTAAATCATCAGGCAATGGTTGTGGCACATTTTAGGCATGAATCTTTTCCAGTCTTGTGTTGATTCTTCTTTACCACTCATCAGTTTTGATACAATTAACTATAAATATCCTTCTCTATTGGTTTGAGTGTTGTGTATAAAGCGGGTCTGTTCTTGCTTATAGAAGGTGATGTGAGGGAGCTCCTGTTTGGTCCTTTGGCATTTACATTCTAGAGTTGTGAAAGGTGCCACTACACTTTCTAACACCCATATGAGCCTCCTGGCAGAGGTCATCCGGGAATGTGGAGTTTGGTATCATTGGTGTGCTGATATTTACTTTGTCATCAGATTCAGGTAAAGTATGGGAGTACAGAATTGGTGCTCGAGTTCAGCAGTGGATTGGATGATGGCCAGTAAACTGAAGCGTTGTGGTGACAAGGCGAGACACTGTAGCTGAATGTTTTCAAAGAGGTGGTTGCATTTATTGGTTTTAGCATGTATAACAAAAGCAATAATGAAAGTATTGTGGCCCCATTGAGACTGAGATATGTATTTCATTGTAAACTTTTGTTGTGCAGCGTAAATCCATGAAAGCTCCCACCGCACTGAGTCTCTTAGCCTTAAAGATTTCACAGTGCATTTGTTTCTGTTATACATGCTGGTGGATGGTTGTTATGTCTAGAGTATTGAGCCTGTTATGGACTGGAAATGCCCTCTCTGGTATGAAGTGTATTTTGCCACTTATGGCTGGTTCGCTGGTGACAATCATTCTAGGATGGAGATTTGTTTAGCTGCAGTTATTCTTGGTCCCTCGGCAGATTACTGCTTTGCATTGTACATGGAACAGCTTTTTAATGTGGGGCTGTATATTCATAGCCACCAGTTTTTGATAGGCATAGCTTATTTTGACAATTACTCCTCTTATGAAGGAACTTGGGTGCTTCTCTTGTTTTCAAGCTGAGATCAGAGTGATAGTAGTTACTTTGTAAAGCTGTAACTAGCTGGGGAACTCAAAGGTGTGCCCGTTCCTCTGTCAGTGCACCCACACTTGCTTCTTTGGACTACAGCTTCCAGAAACTTCCAGCCAGCATGATCCCTGGCCATGGCAACTGAGGGATGCGGGAGATGTCATCCAGAATAGGTTTTCCAGGCACTGAAGAATGTTTGTGCTTTGACAGTCTTAGAACAGACACAGGTTTGTGCGCAGGATGTGTTCCCACTATGGAAATGGAAGATAGGTGCTTGGAAGTTTGTGATGAAACATTTTGCATTTATATATACAGCCCTTGGTATGTGGTCTAAGTGCTTCAGATCTGTTTTCGCTGTAATATGTACAACAACCCTGCAGTGGCTCAGCACCATCCATACAGTGCACCTGAGTGAGACGGTGGATAGTGGCTTGCCTAAGACTCCTTAGGTTGTAGTGGAAGTGAAGTTTTGAAAGGAGCATTTCCCATTTTATACTTCAACTGTGCAATCTGAGGTAGATGTCTTCCTGGCCGCTGTACTATATGAGCTCTTAGTGTAAGTACACAACACAGTTCTGTTGTTTACTTGCCAGAGAAATTTTAGTTATAGATGTGGGAATTAAAAGTAGGCAGATTTCTGGTGTGAGCTTTGGGGAATAGTGGGAGTACTTGTCTGTCTTGGAGAAAACCCTTTTCCCAGCAACTGAAAGCTTTTTGAGTGGATCCTCTAGTGAAACACAGGCATATGTTTAAGCTTAGGCATGTCTCTTTAACTTGAGAAGATGTAGTTTTGTCTGTGGGTGGGTGATTCATCATCTGTGTACACAGAATAATGAGGAAATAGAATCTCTAGAAACTGGGTTAAATCCAAAGCCTTATTTCCCAATAATTCTAAATTGTGCAAAAAGGTCAGATCCAAATGAAATTCTGGAAGGTTGAAATGCTAATTACTAAGAAGAAAATCTGGAGTTGTTACAGCATGCATCTCTTTCGAAATGCTACTTAAAGCAGCATAAAACTAAAATATTGTGATGAATTTTTAAACAGCTTTGCTGTTCACATAGCTTATGGGGTAGTTTCCTTTGTTTTAGTATTCCAAACAAATGGATGACTCAGAGGCATGTCCCTGTGTCTTGAAACATCAGTATGGGTGGCTTCACTTTGAGCAAGCTTTCACCTTTCACCCTGAGTATTGTCTCATTTGTAAGACTGCTAACACAGCCACCTTCTTATATATATTGTTATGATTTGGTACCTCCAATGTCATCAATTCAACAAGCCATTATCCACTGTCTCACCCTTTCTCCAGGTACACTGTGTGGATGGTGCTGACGCCATAATTCAGCTGCTTGAGATATTTTGTAGTTGATGTCTGCTAATTTCCACTGTTTTAGTCTTCTACCTTTGCAAGTAATGTGGCTGTGAACAAAAGTACTGTTCATCTCTTACAGTCCATGAGTCACTTCCCCTACTTAGATTCACACCCTGAAACCATGGATTGAACGCTGCTTCTGTAGATAGGCTCACTATGTCAATAATGTCAAATGTGTCTCTTCAAGGAATAGTAGAATAGGGTAATTGCTTAAGTAGCCAGTCAGCTTTATTTTGACTCAGTAATGAATCAGCATTTATAGCAGTGCAAGTAAGACAGTTTGGAGCTTCAGGCAGTGGTTTTCTTGGGCCTCCTACCTATTGTTTTTTTTTTCTTTTTTTCTTTTTTAAATTTTTAATTATAACACAAACAAACATACAAGACAAACACAAACATATATGCGGGGAGATAATTTCCATATATCCATCTAGTATATAATTCTGACTACATAAACCATATTACCCTACTAACATATTTAGACCATATCCATCTAGTATATAATTCTGACTACATAAACCATATTACCATACTAACATATTTAGACCATATCCATCTAGTATATAATTCTGACTACATAAACCATATTACCCTACTAACATATTTAGACCATTATTAAGATCAAAACGTGACTTCCTAACTTTATAATGATTAACATACATACATTATCTAAAATATAAACCCAGAACTATATTGATCTTATATTCAAACAATTCTATTGTTATATTTAACATGAGACATTCTAGTTTAAGATTTTCATATGCTTATCTATTACCCATAAATGTGAAAGTCAACAATTACTAACACTATATCATAATATATTTGTATCCCAGCATCCTTATTATATCCAATTATGTGTCAAAATAATAGTGCTTACAAATCAACAAAAATCAATATTTTAAAAAGAAAACGGATATCTATATATAAAACCTTAACTACATAGTCATACTATGATTCATATATTACTTAGTGGGCCTCCTACCTATTGTAACCGATGTCAACCATTTATATTTGAAGGCTGTGAATATTGGCATCAAGTGTTTGCTTTGAATATATTACACTTCCAAGCTACAAAGGCAGAGCTTTGGCCAAGACACCAGTTAGTGTATCAACCAAGGAGGAATATTTATATAAACTGTTAGGATGTCTAAATTGAGAAGATTAGGTTGTATATGTTTACATGAAAATGTCTGTAAAATTGTCATAGTTAAACATTAAGGTAATTCTAGTTTAAATTTGTCATTTCGTTTCATTTCTACCAATTCTACAAGTAGCATTTGCGATTTGAGTGAGGGATTTACAACAGAAGTGCTCTGGTTAGATTTTTGCATTCTATTCTAATTCTTTTGTGTGTATATTGAGTTTTTAATATTTGAATACATGTTTAGGGAGTCTTTTTAGCATAGAATTCATTATCAGAATTTAATATAAATCAATAAAATATGAAGTATGTTGCCTCTTTTGGGGAGCTAAATCCAGTTGCAAGACCCATCTAGAGTAGACCTATTGCATCAAGAGCCAATACACTTCCAACAGTCGCACTATTTGTGCTACCACAGTGTAACTAGGTAAAAGGATTCACTCCACTGTGACTTGAGTGTTTACTTACAAAAGTTGTACTGATTCATTGTATCCACTCTCTGAAATTGCCAGTTGGATTTTATTTAAAAAAATTCTAGTAGAAGTGTGCAGATTTGTGTTTATGGACTGCCTGAAGATTTCTAGGAAACCTAGCATGGTCAGGGGTCCTTGATTGTACAAGTTAGTCCTCTGCTGGCACTGAACACACAGTAGCTCACAGCAGCAAGTCCAGTGATGTGGTCCCCTTCCTGCCTCTCTCATTCATGGAGATATTCCGAGGAGAGTTCAAGAAACAGAGGTAGAGGAGGCTGTGCAAAAAAAGGGCAGGACTCTGTGGGTATGAGCAGGCCCTGTGTTGTCTTGAAACTGTACTGGTTCTCTCTGATTAAAACAAGCTGTCTGTTAGGTTTTCAGTCTCCTCATAATAGATAGATATCATGGGTAATTGTTTTCCCAGCTTTTAAGATCAAGGTGTGTTTATTAAAAGTGGTTCCAGCACGGAGCTGTGTAATTACAATGTAGTTTGTTTAAGTGACATCCCATCCTTTATGGCCTCTGGGTTCCTGTAGCATTAAAGATTCTTTTGGGTGTGTACAATTAAAACAAATTGCAGCTAGTTTTAGCTATTGAACTCTGCATACTGTATTTTCGTTTTCATGAGTATGAAAGCTTCCCAGCTGGAATAGGGGTGCATCACATATAACAGTGCTGTTTTATGGTACTTGGCGGGTGCTCTACTCCCAGCCAAGCAAAAGTCTTGTGCTTTCACAAAAAAATAATGGAAAGTTCACTAAGCGACTAGCATCCCTTTGTCTGTAGAGATTGGGGGGGGGGGGGACAATTGACAGCACTCATTGAGGTGGTACTTGAACCTATCATTGCACTTTAGACTCATTCTTTAAATTTTCAGCCTCCATCTTAGATATATAGTTTGACTATAGAAGCTTTGGTGTGGCTTCTGGGCTGCACTTTGTCCACCCCCTGACCTTAACTGGCTGTTTTGACTGTTGTTTGGTTTAAACAGGGAAACTTAATTTTATCATGTTTTGAAGTTGGATTGAAATGAAAATGTCCATATTCCTTCTCAGCAACTTGTGGGGATTTTGTCACAGTTAAATAAGACATCACATTATGCTGCAGTTTATTCTCAGCAACTTGTGGCTGAGAATAAACTGCAGCATAATGCGATGTCTTATTTAACTGTGGCGGAATCATCATATTTCTGAACTTTAGCATATCCATGATGTTCTGCCTTGGAATTCTTTCTCGCTTCTCTTAGTAGCCAAGCAAAAACCCAGGCTAATCTGGTGGTGTAACTGTCTAGAGCCTAGGTTCTTAACTTGTGGTCTGCAGATGCTCAGAGTGTGTGCAGTGTCCTCACAGGGGGTCTGTGAAGGCTTGGAGAAATGTTATGAACGTTTGTAGTTAAAATAGAAAGAAAGAAAAGGAATCATAGAACAAAATCTTAATTTGCATTGCTTGTTTGTGTAAAACCTGGCTTTTCTAACCTACTGCCTCCATTACTCGTAAAAATAAGCAAAAGTAAAAATCGGTTATGAAAATAACTGTTTGATAGCCAATAATTGATATTTCTGCACATGGTGAGAACATACAAGTGAATGATGCTGAGTGGCTGAAAGACAGCTCGTGACATTTCTTGCTACTGCACAAACAGGCAGAAGCCGTGGGAAGAAAGAGTCAGAGTCGGTCAGTGTCAGTGTGAGTGAGTGTTCGGACAGACTTTGTGATTGTGTTTCTTCTTCGATTTATGCTAATAAACTGTTTGGTTTTTGTCAGTCAAAGTGGCTTTTATTGAAGTGAATTTTGTAATGTTACATTTTGGCAGAGCCTCAGAATGGATCGCTGACTGCATTTGAAACATAAAAAAACTGATGCTGTTGAAAAGAGTGCATCCTGTTCAAAACAAAATGAAACTTCTTCCAGTCATCTTGAAAAGTGTTGCCATTATAGCAAGGAATATTTGTCGATGAGACCGTTCGTGAAAAACTTGAAATAAATATTTGATGCACTTTAGGGTTTTAAATCTTGAGTTAAGTCTTGGTGGTCCACGGCAACAAAATATATTTAAAGGGGGTCTGTGGCAAAGAAAAGGTTAAGAACTGCTGGTCTAGGATGAACTTTGTGTTTGTTTCTGAACATTAGATGAGCCTGCTTCAGTTAGGCCAAAGGTGTTTGTCGGTTGTTCCCACCCAATTTGTTAGCTCCATCATAATAGTTGTAGTCCAGAAGATCTGGAGAATGCCAAAACCTGGGCCTGTTTGCTCAACTATTCTGTTCCTACCACTGCTTGACCAATGCCTGTTCCCTACAAGCTGGTATTTAGAAGCATTCTCTGGAGGAAGTTCTGATCCTTGAGCACAGAGGGGCTCTGCAGCCCCTGAGCTTCTTTGATGTAACTGGGGAAAGCTTTTTGACCAAGCTGAGCCAAACCTTGGATAAAGTCCCCTTGTTATGTATATGTTGTAAAGCTTTTCCCCAGCTGTTGGTAGGGCTGCTGCCAATCACATAGCCTAAGGAATGCTTTAGAAAAATGATTTTCAGTCTAAAATCCTGCCATCCTGTCAAAGAGACTAAGCCCTACCATGATAGGGAAAAAAGCGCACGTTTTTCCCTTGAGGTAGACATTTGTATGTTCAAAAACATTTATGTTATCATACTTACAGTTTATAGTGTGTTTGTAGGTAAGAGAAGTAGGAGATTAGGAAAAACACTGAATGTCCAGAGTTACTGCTAGCAGTTCACAATGTCACAGGTAAATAGGTTGGTAGGAGATGGCATTGCAAGAGGATGAGGAGATTGAGGGAGAGGACTACTTCCATGTCTCACCCGTGTGGCACTGACTGAGAACCACTGCCTTGGAGAAAACATATGAAGGGAGCCCAAGCTTTAGTTCAGTTGATCCAGAGAGAGATTCCTAGACTTGAAATGCAAATTCACAAGCTCTTTTGTGGTGAGCTCTGCAGGCTAACTCTGGAACTGGACAGTTCCTGGGAACAGTAGGTGTTGACATCTTTTAAGTGTTGAAAGTTGTCTCGGCTAGAGTATTCTCTTAAGAAAACCCTTGAGTTTTGCATGATTTGCTTTGCTTTTTACTGAAAGGTTCTTCCTTACTAAATATGCAAATTAGCACCAATAGGGAACTTTGCAAAGATCAGCTGGGTCTAGTTTTGTGTTTCCAGTATTAATTACGTATATCTAGTTTTGTTCTGTTACCTCTACTGATTGAGTAGTCATGCTTGCATGTATTCCTAAGAGCCAGTGAAAAAGTGTTGTTTGAAGCTGGTCTCTTTCACTCTCCTAATATGCTCTGTTGAGTTCTGTGTTATTTTTAATAACTTGACAGGGGAATTAATTGCTGCTGGTTGAGTGTTAAAAAGTTGATTTTATAAGTCTCCATATTTAATATTAATGCATCTGAAAAGTGATAGTGTTTCAAATAGGCATTACATTCTGAATGTTTTATATTTGAAAAGCTTTTACACTGTATTTTAGTGTTCCTTTCCCCCCAGCAATTGGCAAGCAAAACCAGACTTGCAAGATGTTAATATGGGATAGAATGTGTTGAGTAGCATTTTTGTGACCAGTGGAGTAGCAAACTCTGAAGACATATATAGACAATAAAAACTTAAACTGGTCATTCCCTAACTTCTTGGAATGCTTGAAATGGCAATTTGTTCATTCATTTTCAAGTATTTCTAAATAGCCTAGGTTCAAAAATTTCAAAGTAGTGTATAAGAAAATAAAATGTAGTCCACACAACAGAAAAACACACAATATACAAATTAGCAAACACTATTTATGTGATTCTTGAGTTGCATGGTACAAAGAAGTATACAGGGAAGGCTTGCATAAATATGTGTATTTTCTGTGTGCATCTAAAATTAAAATTGAAGGCGGAAGTTGAATGTCTGAGGGAAAGGCATTCCGTATGGTGGGTGCCACAGTACTATATGCCTTACTCTGAAGGACAGTATAGGGTCCTGAGAAGCTTATGGCACCATCAGGAGAGCCTGTCCAGAAGACTTTAAGGATTTAATGGACCTATAAGGAAGAAGATGGTCCTTCAGGTAACCTTGCCACAAGTTACTCAGAGTGTTGTAAACTAATAATAAACCTTAATCCTGGCCTGGTGAAAAATAGGCGGTTAGTGTTTATAATTTTCTGAAGCAGCAGGAAGCTAGCCAAGGCTAGCCTAACCCTCTCTGCTCAGGCATATTACTCAACACAGATCCCAGTAAACCTGCCCTGCTGCCTGAAAAACATTGTTATGGGGAGAGCTCTGCGATTTGATTGAACCAAGAGGCAAATGAGGTTGGGTGGGTAGAAGCAGAATCTCCTTTGAAAACCTGCAGCCAAGACTTAAACTGTCCTAAAAAGGATTCATGAGTTTTAGATATGCCATTACTTTTATGCTAGCTTTTTACAGTCAGAGAGTGTCGCTTTTTACAGTGAGAGAGTGAGATTGCCCACAGCTACTTATAGTATCAAATGAGTTGGTTTTACAAATTATTAAATGATTTAAGATGTTTGGGTGAACATTCATTATTCCAAGACCATTATTGTGTGTAAATAACACATTTAGAGGTATCTATTGGCCAATTTGAAGATAGCAGCATTATATTTTTCTCCCTCTCCCAGGTATATTCTGGGTTTTACTGTGTAGCATTTACTGTGCTTCCAATTGATTATATTAACAAATGGGGATTGCAGTCTTCCTGTCTCCGGACACAAACCATCAGGATTAATAGTATGTGTGCGGAATTCCTTTGTTCAGATCTCACCTTGGCCCTTAATTTAGCAGATTAGATGCTGCTCTCTCAACTTTAGTTCCCATCTGCATTATGGAAGGACTCCCTAAAGACAAAATTATAGCGGGTTTATTATAACAGTTGCTACAAGAGTACATGTGAAATGTTTTAAACACTAGGCATGTGTTATATGAATGCTAAATTATACTACTAAGAAATACTGCTTCTCCGATACCTGATAAAGCTGTATTTACTTCTAGCATAATACTATGACTTAACAGAATGAAGAAGCTGTTTTTTTGTATTTGTGTATTTTTATATGTGGATCAGAGGAGAGATACATGCGACAATATAATAATTTTGATGTTAAAACCAACCATTCTTTTCTCACGCAAATATAGCGTCAGTAAAATTACTGTCAACTATATGGGGCCAACAGAATCAGGTAGTAGCAACACCCTTCTTTAAAAGTGCATACTGTACCTTTGTTCCAGAAACTACTAATATGCACAGTTAGAACTTCAAGGTTCGTTAATGCAGATCCTATGCTGTTTAAAAATCTTGTCCTGAAAGCATATGCTATTCTGCATGACCTCATTATATACTGCTCCACTGCTTTTCAGTCAAACATGAAAATTAACTGGTACAGATGGGTTTGTAGATAAGAGAACATATTTGAACATCTCGTTGTTCCCCAAGTGAGAAGCATCTGTTGATGCAATACACTATGACTTCTCTTTAAACAGAAAATATTTTTTAAAAACCTGAAAAGAATGTAAATCCCCATGCAGTCTTGCCTTATTTCTAACCTGAAAAAAACCCAAACACTCTTAACTTTTCCTCGTAGTAGGATTGCTCTAGTTCACTGATTTTTGGTTGTTCTCCCTTTCAGCTTTTCAGACTACAGCATCCTTTCTGAAATGTGGCAACCAGATTTCCATAGGCTTCTCTGGTTCAGACATTCCTCAGTGCCTAACATTAAATCGTGGGTTAGCTGTAGCATTTTGTGTAGGCGGATCGCGGATGGAAAACAAGGAAATCCAGAAATGCAAAGTAGTATGAAAAAGGTCAGAGACTGGTTGTGAAGTATTTAATTTTTGTCTTATGGTATAATTACCTTTTTCTAAACTGAATAACGTGGTTGGCTGGTACAGATGATTCATTATATTTTCTCTGTGTACACTTGCAACTTGTCTTTCCCTTTTTCTTTTTGCTGTCAAACAAAAACAAAACAGCTGGTTTGAACAATTTCGGGCAGTGGAATCCACCAAACAGGATAAAACTAAGGAACCATTTTACCACGCTTACACACTCATTGTGGGCTACATTTCCTCCTTACCGTGGAACAGATTGATACAAATGAGATAGCTTTCTGGTTCGTTATATATAGGATTTTCAGAAATCTTTAACTCCCGATCACTTGTGGGGGGAGTAGACTATGCTTGGGGGGTGCTGAATGGTCCTCCAAATGTTTTCCCCACATTTTTGCTATGCTAGTTCGGGGTGGTACACAGAACAGAGTGGAAGGGCTCTGAGTTGGCCACTGGCTGAATATTGCCCACCCAGATTCATTTGCTCTGGTTTGTACCAATTCAAATGGGTTGTTGCACAGTTGAATGCCTTTGTTCAACTGAAATAAGTATCTCTGTATATAGAAGTCAGATTATAGGAAGGCAAATAACGAGATTTTTCAAGAGTGAAGAAGCTTTCAATCACGAAGCTACCCAGTTTGAGTCTTCAGCAGTAGAGTCCAAAAGCAGTTTGCTTTTTCTCTATAAAGAACCTTTACATTTACACAATTTGGGGTGTAACCCATTGTCCATCCTTCTTAGTGTAGTCCTCTTGAACCAAATGAATTAGTCATAGCTAACTGATGGGTAGCCCAGTGGTTTAAGCATCTGACTATAGAGCCAGAGGTTGAGAGTTTGATTCCCCACTGCAACCCTCTAACAGGGCCTGGACCTTATGATCTATAGAGTCCCTTCCAGCTCAGCAGTTCTAAGTTTACTGTTATTAAGATGATTATAATGTAAATTGCATTGTTTTTAAGCACTTCTATGCCAGGAAGAACTAATGCTTGATACAGCCTACAAAAGGCCCTTCTAAGCTTTATATTGTAACTGTAAATGTCATTTGTGTTTACTAATGAACAATAGAGTTTTAATGTGATTCTTTACTGTGTTACTGCATACAATTTTCTAATCTCCTTTCCTTATCATGGCAGGAAAAAAGATGAATAGCTGAGGGGGCTGAATATGATTTTCTTACAATGAATGAAAGCAGTGTTTTCAATTTGTGCTCTGCAGCATTTTGGAGTTGCCAAGTCTGTTGAAACATCGAGGCAAACATCCAGGATATCCCTATAGCAAAGATATTTCCTGTTCAAAATTGTTGGTTTCTGAAAATGAGTAGAATAAAGTGAGTGCTTTTTTAAATGGGAGCTTTTCCCAACTTGGTGTGGTAAAATAATGTACCATTCTTAACTTGCTATTTAGAAGATAATCTAGAACGAAAATGGGGCTGCTGTTGGGGAGGGTATACCCTGTTTCCCTGAAAATAAGACCTAACCTGAAAATAAGCCCTAGTAGGATTTTTCAGGATGCTCGTAATATAAGCCTTAACCCAAAAATAAGCCCCAGTTAAGTGAAACACCGCCCTCCACCATTGTGCAGCAACCAGAAGATGACATGACTGTATTTGAATAAATGTAGATTGTTGTACATGAAAAAATAAAATAAAACATCCCCTGTAAATAAGCCCTAATGCGTTTTTTGGAGCAAAAATTAATATAAGACCCTGTCTTATTTTCGGGGAAACAGGGTAGCTCAGTGGCAGGCATAACATACAGTTTTCTGTGCTGGAGAACTGGTCTGACAATGTTAGGCAGTCCCCAGCCTCCAAAGGGTCAATCCCATACATTGCTCACATGGAACTTAGACCCATTTTGTTCACTGGGACTCACAAGAAAGTGTTCAGAGCATTGCAGCCTTAATGAACTACTGTAGCTCTAGGCTGGAAATTTTTATTTTATTTTATTTCATTTTACTGTATTTTACTTCATTTTTTCTTTTCTGTGCTACTGTCAGTCTCAGTCAGCATGGCTAGTAGGCATGACAGAGTTGTGAGAGAAAATATTTGAAGAGCTTCATGTGGGAAGGGTTTGCATGTTCAAAATTGCTTGCAGCGGGGGGGGCATCTTCTTGAGGTAGAAAATGTTTGTGTATTCTGCTGTTATTCTTCAGTATTCTGCTGAAGGCAGATCGCCTTCTCCCACCTAGATCTACCCGAGTTACTCGGCATAGCCAGGAGGGACGGCTGAGGGGCCTAACGCCGAGAGAGGTCCGGAAAGAAAGAACTAGAAACCGGGCCTTCGCGGCAGTGGCCCCTCGACTATGGAACAGCCTCCCAACAGAGATCCGCCTGGCACCCTCACTGGGTGTTTTTAAGAGCCATTTAAAAACTTGGCTATTTAGGCAGGCCTTCCCTTCTGTCAATTCTTAAATTCTAGTCTTTTAATTTTTATTATTCCCATCTTGAATACTTTATATTATTGTTTCAATTGTTTAATTGTTTTAATGTTTTTAATGTTTTATATATTTAATGACATTTGTAAGCCGCCCCGAGTAGACGTTGTCTAGGGGGGCGGGGTAGAAATCTATAAATAAATAAATAAATAAATAAATTAAGTGCCCCAAATGTCTCAGTAGAAAAAGAGAAAGGAAATGCTCTCCATTTATGGGCTGGCCATATACTCTGAAAGTAGTGGGGGCAAAGGAGAAGGCATTTCATCAGCGATGAATAGTGTTTTGCCACCTGCTTGGCACTTTGCATTTTCAAAACGCTCAGCCACTGTTAAGTAATCAATCACTACAACTGAGCAGCAGAGTGGTGAGTCCTCTAACTGAGCAGAAATATTAACTGACTTGCCAAAGGCATAGGAGGGACTTGTTGAAACAGGACTAGCAGATGCTAATAATTATTGACTCCAGTTTCCCACTTGTAAGTACCATGCCATTTTCATTTGCAAACTTTCTCTGCTAATTTGATCTGTAATGAAAGTCAGATTTACACTCATAGTAAGAGGGAAAAGAGTAGCAGTGCCTCTAAAAAAGGCTTTGATTTTCAAAAACAACTTCCTTTCATTGCACTGCTAGGCTTAGGTTCTTACTCTGGTTCAGTGAGAATTTGAAATGTTGGGATTGTGTGAGGTTAATGATTCCTTGTATGGTGGGATGGCTTCCTTTTCCTCCGTGTCTTTCACTGCACCAGTAGTTGCTGATACATATATATTTGTGTGTGTAGTATTGGTGGAAACTATACTCAATAAAAGATCTCACCTGTTGTATGTTTGAAACACTTTTACAAACGTTTCTGTATTCCTTTTTTCCACTGGTATAGGCCTATATCAGCCATCCTCAAATGTGTTCAATCTGTGTGAGAGGACTGTGGCTCCCATCCTCTCGTGCGCTTGTCAGATACATTCCTCGTTGGACTGTGTGGTTGATGCAAAGCTTGAAAGAATGAGACTTCAAACTACAATTCCCAGAATCCTCCAGCCACCATGGGCAATGGTTGTGCTAGTTTAGGGGATTTGGGGTGTCAGACTCCAAAGTTCTTGTTCAGTGTTAACAAATATTATGTAACTCTTCTCCATGTGAGAGAGTGGGAGTCCTGAATGATTGAGTTCCTCGCCCTCCTTCAGTGAAGGACCTCTGTACATAGAAAAGGGTCTCTTCTTTGGCTACTGGATACACAGAGACCTGACTGGGCTACACAATGTGCCCTTTCGGTACTGTTGTGTTCTCTTTTAACTTCTGAGGAGTCATGAGAGCAGATTCTTCATAGAAATATTACAAAAATGTACTGTAGCAGCTGATGAAACTTTATAAACCCTGTCTAAGTTAGAAATTTCGTTAAAAGCTTTTGTGTGAATAAGAAAAATTTTAAACTGGCATTTAAGAGATAATCATGTTAGTGTCTAGCCATAATGCCTAGGGACAGTCTTTCAAATTCTACATGCATTGCTAGGCTTCTGATATTTGGCAGCTGGCAAATAATTTCTGCTCCAGAGGTCTCGTGTACAGAACTTGCCATGGGACATTTCCCTGTCCTAATGCTGGATTGCTAAATAAAGATGTAAGGGATCCTGATCATTCACATGTTAAATTGGAAGCAGGTCCTGCTGTGTTCAGTGGAACTTATTCCATTGCAAGTGTATATAAGATTGCAGCCTAAACTGTTTAGTCAGGCATCCAGAAATGTATGATTATGCTTATCTTTCTAGACCATTCATCTGGGTTTTTTTTTAAACAGTGGCACCTTTTGAAGTGGGTATGCCCAAAATTAGGAATTTAATGATGAAAACTGATTTTCAGTGTTTGTCAAATGGGACAAGCTTGGAGTGGCGTGCTGTGTGAAGTGTCGGGGAAACACATAAGACAAATCTTAAGAAGCGAGGTCAAGCAAATCTTGAAGCAATTCTTGTTCTTATACCTTAATTCCATTTTTGCCAGATGTATTAGGGAATCACATTACTTTGGTAGTGATTTGGTTCTCTAATCCAACTGAAACTGTTAACCATTCAAAATTGTAGTTTTTTAGATACTTTATTTTCCCCATGCTGGCTGAATAGCTCAATGGTTTAAGTATCTGAAAGTAGAGCCGGATATTTGGAGTTTGATTCCCCGCTGTGCCTCCTGGGAGAAGAGCCAGCCTGTGTGGCCTTGGGCAAGCTGCACAGTCCCAGGATATCCCCAGAAGAAAGGAGTGGTAAACCACTTCTTGGTATTCTCTACCTGGAAAGGGTCATCATAAGTCAGAATTTACTTCATAGCACATGATTATTATTATTATTATTTCCTCCCCAAACAGCATTTAAAGACAGTAATGTTTAATCTAGAAAGTGTAGTAGTTAATTGTAATCACTTTTAATTTCAATGGATCAGTTAACGGATCCAGTTATTGTTTGCATGTTAAAATGTCAAATTGCTATCATTATCCATCATACATGTAGGCCTTTCTTTAGCTATGGGAACTAGGCTAGAACTGTGCTGTTCCCCAAATTTCTCTTAGTATCAAAAGAGCAGTATAATTACATGCTATCAAGTTGATTCTGACTTATGGCAAATCTTTCCAGTTTTTCTAGATAGAGAGTACTCAGAAGTGATTTACCAGTCCCTTTTTCTGGGAGTACTCTGGGACTGTAGCTTGCCTAAGGCTGCAAAGATTAAAATAAAAAAACATTTGTGGATGGGGAGCACAAGTCAGTATTATCACATAGTCATATATGCTCATCAGAGAAATCATCAGTTGATACACAGTACTTCTTTTCTAAGAATGCTAGATGTGCTAGGCATACATATTAATATTGAATTTTGATATTGAATTTACAGCCCACCTTTCTACCAGAATATGAACATATTTTCAGTTTAGTTGTGTGTATATGTATATCCATTATTCATTTGTGCAGAATCCTTGGAGGCTGTGTGAAATCATGGAGAATGATTATACCCACCCAATCTATCCATAGCTCCATGACCCTCTTTGTGTACAGGGTGCTGAGTCTGAAAGAGAAGCTTCCAATGTCTCTGGGGGACCTCCCTATGAATTATAACTCAGATCTTGAACAATGGAACAGTAAGCCACCACAGTAGGTAGGAAACGGAATAACCAGAAATTTGTAATAGAAAAAAAATACTTTGATATCTTTGTTTCCTGCAATAAACTGTGCCTCTTGCATTTGTATATTCACATAGTATGCTGTTGCATCAGTGCTTCTGTGGTGAAAGTTTAGATAGGTAAGGGCTCACTAAATGGGATTAACCAAGATATTTCTGGAAAGAAGATAGTGGAAACATCATTCATGCCTCTGTGTGTGTGAAGTCATATAAAATACAGCTACCAACAATTTGCAGCCTGGTAATGTTGCCCTTAAATAGGCTGCCTAAGGCCTCACTGCCTAATGCTGAGGTCTAGTCCTGATATCAGGTATCTCTCTAATTCCATACTCTTTCAAACATGTAATTGGGTGTATCTCTTTGACCTTGTGCTCTTGTGAAAAAAATATTAATACTCCTTTTCTTTTCTTTTAGCAACGTAACTGGCTCGTTCATCACCCCATCCTTGCTCAGTTAAATTACTTCCTGCTTTCTTTTCATCCTAGAATTCATCAGAACCCCTTCTCCTTTTTTTTCTTTCTCTCATAACACCTCTGGATCTCAGTAGGATCCCTGTGCGCTCATCATGGACTTTATATTTCCTTTGAACCTGAAATATTTCAGGGCCAAACTCTGTGGGTGTCCTTTTCTCCTTTTCTTGTTTCATCTCTTCAAAGCTCCTTTTGCTTCAGCACATATGACTCTTTTGTGCGTTAAGTATTATATTTTAAGTGCTGGGGAAGTTGGCCATCTTTTTCTTCTTGTATGATTCTACATCATTGCCAATTTTTTTTTTTTTTTTTTGGCAAACCCCAGTTGTCCACAACTGCCTGCACTGTCTCTTTTCCTGGATGCTGTTACTAAACCGAGTGCCTGAAGTGGCCAGGTGTAGCAACAGGCTTGTGGATGTGGCACTGATGTAACAGTTCTCGAGGAAACGGAGAGCAAGGGGTAACCTCACTGAATACAATGTTTGTTGAGGCAAAAGTCCACCACACCCAGTACCATGTTGGTAGATAGTATTTGTGTTAGTATTTTTCCTTGTAATAATTGTAGGGCGGGGCCTTACAAAAACAAACTGAAAACCAAGGGAAGTGCCCTAGGCATAGCAGACATGTTGTCTGTATCCACAGCAACAGCCTTCCCATGCTGAAGGTTTCTAATTCAAACCAGCCTTTAGACTGATGTTGCTTGCATTGGTGAATCTGACAGAATAGCAGCAAGGTGGAAAGGCTTCAGGCCAGTAAACTTTTCTGTGACCTTTTGCTTCACTTAACATTTATAGATTCTGAAAGATCATGTGCGGATGCACTGTGACAGCAGCATTGCACACACATGCAAAACAACAGGAGTTCCTGCAAGGGCTACAAGTGCTTAATAATGGCTAGCTAATATTTTCTCCTCTTATACTGTATTTACTTCTGTGTTATAATATGTTATGACACTTAATAATCTGATTTTCTTATATTCTGGTTATATTGCTTATATATGTTTTTGGTAGTAAAACCAAAATACATGCTGCTATGCAACACATCTTTAATCCCAGTCTGCAGTATAGAATCCACTTGATTTTTCACTCTGTCTCTCATTATTTATCTTCTCTTCCTTCTGTTTGTGTGTTATCTCTATCTCCTCCTTTCTTTTCAAAATATGTAAATTGTAGTGCTGGTTGAAGTCCAGTGGTTTACAAGATTTGCATGATATGTAAGAGATGAGGTCAAGAGACTGTTTGGAGTGTATGTTGTTAGCAAAGAGAGAGTGATAAGGAATGATTTAGATAGAAAGGAATATGATTTCTAATTATTTTGGAAGGTTCTTTGGGTTGGATCCGAAGGTTTCCACCCTGTATCTGAGAAAGGCAACCCTCGGATCTAACCTATAAAGTGGTGGCTGGAAAGGCTTTCTATCCTATGTGAATAGAATAAGGACCACGGTTTTTAAACTGCAGGTAGGCTGTTACTCTTTCACAAAGTGCAACCCAACTTTGACTGCTATCTAGAAGTGTTACACCCCTCTGGAGTTGTAGTCTCAAACAGGCAATAGAAAAATGGGAAATTTATAGATACTCTGGCCTAGAAAAAGAGCAGTTTGACAGGCGTGTCTTGGGTTCATTGGCTGAACTGTGTGAGACAAGCACTGAAATCTACTGACTGTGGCCACTGTAGAATCTCCTTTCTTCTTGAAAGGTTTTATGGAACTTTGAATGATAGGCTATTCCTGATCTTAAATGTCTCATTTTTAAAACTGAAGAAGCTTCTTTGTAAAACTAGGAAGATCAGGTATGAATATAAAATGTATGGAATCTTGAACCCATCCTTGGTACTTTGCTAGATGTGACTGGTGAACTTTGCCCTTTCAGATATTGCAAATATGTGCATTTTAAACTGTTTTTTAGAGGAAAGATGCCATGAACATAGTGCTTGAAGTTGCTGAGAAGATTTATCTACTGGTTCCTTTCAGATCTATTCTGTGATCAAAGAAAGATATCCATCCTGCAGTTTTGGAATCCTCGGTTCTTTTATCTCTGTTTTCTTAAATCAAGGCTTACTTGCCTCACAATAGCAGTCACATTCAAATCTACAGAGAATCCCTGAACAACATCCATATGCTATCCTGTGGAATATCCTATTACTAATCTTTCATATCCAGAAGAACAATGTGCCATCTGTATGGAATTTGGTTCTTGGAAGAGAACGTAGAGTGGGCAAGGCATCAGAAGAATATTTATACAAAGCAGACATATTTGCATTGATTTCCATAATTTTGAAGAGATAATTTTCTGTATTCGTATTTTTGCTAGCTTCAGTCCAAAACAAAAATAAGAGTCTGTGCATAAATCATCTTAGAAGAATAAACCTTCACTTTAGAACTTTGTGTTATATTTCTGTAGTTATTAATTTATGCTTGATTAATTTGATTGCAACCTGCTTTTAAAACATGAGAAATGGAAACTAATTTGCATTATTTACTCTCAGTTTACATTATGTAAATAAGCACAGCTAACCTAAATGCTGCTATTTAGTTAGTTATGTGTTCTCAGTTGGAACTGATTTATAGCAACCCTAATAAGGCTTTAAAGGTAAGTGAGATATTTGAGGAGTGTTTTTACCAGTTCCACTCCCCCAGTTAGTTTCCATGGCCAAGTGGGGATTTGAACCTTGGTGTCCAGAGTCATAGCCCATTACTCTATTCACTACACCACACTGGGTATTCCTAAATGCTACTGACTGTTGATAGGTTGGCGGCACTTGCCCGAAGGGTCTTGTTCTGCTACAAGTAAAGCGTAAGCTATCAAGCAGTAGAGGGTCTCATTTCTTTGACAAATTTTGGGCTCCTTAGGAGCAGGGAGAAGCTAAACTAGGACTAGCGTTCAGAAGTGTGTGGCCCTCCAAATATTAGTGGATCACAACCACCAAGATTCCTCAGCATTAGCTATGTTGATAAGGGTTTAGTCCAACATAATCTGGAGAGCCGTATGTTTCCTGATGCCCATTCCCATTTAGATTGCTGTAAGGTCAAAACTTTTCCAAAACTGGGCCTGATTATTACTTCTGACAAGAGATGGGCATGGACTAGAAAACTGGTGATTTGTGGTGGTTTGTGGGTACCCATGAACCATCAGAAACACACACACACTGGAAAAATTAACCATTTGTGGTTTGTTTTTCGAGTTTGTGCTGGGGGTACCTGCCCGCCTCCTTCCCATTGCCCCCGTTGCCTCCCTTCCTGGTCCTGATATCGCCTCCTCCTCTGACGCTGCCATTATCAGACAGCAGGTCAGCATCCCTTCTTGGATCTGGCCCACTGTCTCTCTGCATGTGCCCGTCTATCAGCTGGGCAGTGGGCTCATGTGCAGAGACAGTGGGTCTGGCTCCTGGAAGGGAAGCTGGCCTGCTGTCTGATGATGGCATTGGCGGAGTTGGCATTGGTGTCAGGACCAGTTAGGAAGATGATGGGATGGATGCGCTCAGGGCAAAAAAGTTTGGTGCTTCATTTTGCTTCAGCAAAATGGGATCCCCAAACTGAACCATGAACCAAAGTACAAACCAGCCTGATTCGTCAGTTTTTCTGGTTCTTGCCTATCTCTACTTCTGACCCAATTGGTGAGGCAAAACCATAGGTTGGAGAGATAAGTTGAGGTCCCTCAAAAGCAGTGTTTGCATTTGTAGAGAGAGGAGAGGTATGAGAATGTGAAGGGTCAGGGTAGAATGAGAAGCAGACCTAGCTACCTGTACTGAGGCTGTTGTTGTGGGAACTCTTTTCAGAGGAAAGGGAAATGGAATATGGGGGTAGAAAAGAAGCACAGCTGCGAACCAGTTTCAAGAAGGCCCAGGGTTATTAGTAATAAGAACAAGAAAAGGTTTGGGCACCTTAAAGACTAACATATTTTACGTATTTGGCACAAGCTTTTGTGGACTGTAGCCCATTTCATCAGATGTCTCAGATCTAAACAATAATTATCAGATATTTGCAGCTGATTTTGGATTGTAACATTGTTTCAAGTATGTTTTAACATCACTAACCATGCAGCTTTAATAAGACATTCAACACTTAGTGCATCTTTCCGAATGCTACCGTGGTGCATACTCAATACTGCCCAGTCTCCTTATAATTGAGAGGAGCTCAGGAACACCCTTCTGGTTTGTGCACTCTTTCCTTGCTCCCTCATCTTTTTGTCAACCCTTTTTTGGAGTTAACAATGCAGATGTTCCATTTACACCAGTATATTTCATAGCTGCAAGTATTTCAATCCATAGTAGTACAGATCTATCAGTAAAAGGGCTTTTGCAAGCTGCAGTTTTATTGACCAATAATCATGAATGGGAAAATATGTTTGAGATGCAGTGCTCTATTGGGAAAACTGTAGCAAAAATAAGAGGGGAGGGGGATTTGTGAATGAGAGTAGAGGAGGTCAGAATGTGGGGATAATTTGCATCTCATAGTGATAATTAGGATATTGGACAGAAGGTCTACACTGTTACATCTGTTGGGCCTGAGTCTTTATCCGGCTTCAATGAAACAGAGATAAAATTGGTCCTGTTTTGGTAACTACTAATGTGAAAAGTCCCTATTTAAGGTGTAGTGTATGACAATGTAGGTCACCAAAATTTATGTAAGCCACTTTTCTGTATTTAGCATAAAAATGTTTTTTAAAAATAATTTCGGTATCAGTATAAACGTCAGGATGCCATTAATATCTGCATAGCACTCCCATTTCATTGGCAACTGATCCTTGAGGTTTAGGAGGGGAAAGGAGGCTAACCTGATTTTAGTTTTATGTTTTAGGGGGGTTTGCTCTTCCGCCTAGGTGGCATACTTCTTAATTATAGGTCCAATTTGTGTCTTGTTTAATATTCTGTGGTATTCTGACAAGTTTCCTACCAGGCCCCTTTACCTTCTGTAGTCTAAAACAGGCTGAACAAGTAAGGTATGTTTTTCATCTCTGAGCCCACCCAATTATCTTTCAAAAGCAAATTAACGTAGGGATATAGGGCACATAGACAAATTTCAAGAATGCTAAGCTACATTTTTTTTCATGGAAAGCTTCTTAAGATTATCTCATTAGAGAAGGCAAGTTTCGCCTTCAAGTCAAATCGTGTAGGAATACTTGATTAAAATTCCCCATGAAAATTCTCCATGTGTATATTCCTGATATATTCAACTGCAGCAAGAAGCAGAAAGTTTGCGAGTTTGGGATTGCCAAAAAAAAAAAAAAAAAGCAACTACCCACTTACAAGCAAAGCTTTAAAAAGGTTCAGTGGGTTAACACGTAACATTCCCTTGAGTTATCTTTTCTTCTGGACACAGCTGTGATATTTTTGCAAAGGTTGACCCCCTTTTCTTCTGTAGGCTCAGCTATAAAGCTAAGAAACAGTGACTTATATTGCTACTCTTTTGTATGTTGGGTATATGTCTTTTTAAAAAATTGTTTCAGAATTAAATAATCTGTGCATGTACTTTCACAAAGCATGATAAACAATATAACTGCAAAAAACCATTGCAGAGTATGGGGGAGGTACTTTACAACAAAGAAGACGAGTTTGCTTCATACTTCAGTCGCAGTGACTTAGAGAAAGGAAATTTATTATGTCCCTTTAGCAGAAAGAATTAACTCACCTGTGACAATAGGAAGTTGGTGCTTGCTTTCACGTACAGTTGTCCTTTAATGTGTTATTCCCACCACACATGAAAAAGGGGGCCAGTTTTATTGGAGTAAAATACCATTGGTAAAAGAATTTCATGGTGGTTTCACTTTGCTTCACTGAACTTGCCCCTATATGGTTATACGAGTCCAAACTGATTTCTCTTGGGAGGTGGTTGTCTTGGAAGTATTTCCAAATGCATGCAGCTTTTTAATAGAGATGGGCATTTTGTGTTTTATTTATATATAGTGTCAGTATCTAATTTTTTTATCCCTTAAAAATAATCCTTTGAGCAATCCTGTGCAGGAAGGACCATATTTTTTCATATACTCTCCCCGGTCTTCAGAGAGGACCTTCTCTTTTGTTCTACTGGCATCCCAGGCATATTTCGTGGGGACCTGAGAGAGGGCATTTTTGGTGTTTTCTCCTAGCTTATGGAATTCCTTGCCTTATGACGCTAGGTGTTGGCCCCCTACTTGCAGAACTTCTACCTGCAGGTGAAAACCTTCCTTTTAAAGTTGGTGTTTGATCTCTAAATGCCCTTGTAGGGGTCTATTTTTAGTAGAGGGATGCAGCCTATTTTTGCAGCATGTTTATATAATGTGTTTTAAATGTTTTCACTTGTTTTTACTAATGATGCTTTTATAACTCTGTTGGTTCATATCGTAATGTTAGTGATTTAATTTATTGTGATTTTAAATATATGTTCTTCTTCGTGGTCTCTGTGAATGCACACAATAGGGATTTAGTGTGTCTGCACAGAGACGTTTTGTGTCCCTTCTTGGGGAGAAAAGCGGTATGTAAACTAAATAAAACAAAACAAAATAAAACAGACAAACTTTTACAAACATGGGAATCTGAGTATGAAACAAAACTGAAATGGAATCTTGGAATTCTCCAGATTATGTCCTTTGTTTATCACAACACTTCCTCGGGCATCTGCATTGTAAAACAGGTCCTAAAAATGTCTACTCTTCCTGCAAATCCTTTTATTTTGTCTTGGCTTTCAGCAAGATAGGTTAATTTGAGTTTGAGGAATACAGAACTCCCAGATCCAAAGATAAATTGTTGTGCAAGGTCTGTAGGAATAAATGTTGAATGTTTGGGCCTGCTAAGTCTTTATGATCCATGTTGAAAAGAAAAAAAAATGATGCATTTTTAGCTTATATCAGCAGTTCTTTCCTTGTAGCTTTATACCCAAGGAGAAGTTAGAAATAGGTCTTGAGGGACTGCATACAGACTTTCCTTGTGCCTTCATTATTTTCACTGTCAACTTTAAAGAGCATTTAATTTTAGAGGCTGACAAGGGAACCTGGAATTGAATTGTGAGGAAAGAACCACCTGAACCAATTTCTCATTAGGGCTTTATATGAGTCTCTTGGTTAGTTAAAAATCATGTTGTTTGAACTGTTTCTGTCTCGTTTGTGCTCAAAACTTGGAGAAATCTGTACATGGTGACTGGAGTTAGGACTATAATGCCTTATCCATCCCATAGCCAGCATGGCAGGTGTTATAATGTAGGATTCTGGGATGAGAATTTGAAAGCCAACCACACCCTCTAGCTTTAAGCAACTTTATAAAAATAAATTAATTCCCTTCAGTGAATGGCAGCTTCATATTCTGTGCCCTCCTCTCAATAAAATTTGTTTAAATTTATATTTGATTTACACATTATAATTTGTTTTGATTTTTAAACATATACAACATTTAAATTCCATATTTTTCTTGAGTGTTTCCCATCTTGATACCAGTCTCAGAATTGTTTAGGATTTTGTTTTTAATCAGCTGCTCTTGTAGAGTTGTGAATCCCTCGCTATATAAGGAAACTTCAGTTGTTATTGGCCAGACCAAGGAAGGTCCAGTTATGGAATGAAGCTCACATTTTTTCTTGGCAAAGAAGGTAGCCTGTTCTTGATATAGTTAGGAGGTCATACAGTGAGTTATGGCTAGCATTTGCACTTTCTTCTATAATCCTAAGATTAGTATCATCAGATGATGCTTCCCCTGCTGCTTCATCGCCATGGTGTCTAAATAGAATGAGTTGAAAGCACAAACCAGTGCCCTAAGTTTGTTCATGGAAACTGAATGCAGAACATTTAAAACTAAATATAAACATTATTGGCAAAAAATATTCTATTTCTAATATTGTTCTCAGATGATTTTGACTCTGAAGATGTCATTCCTCTGGGGAATATTTGTAAAGGGACATAGTATGCTACCTTGAATTGCTTGTGAACTTTCCTGGGGACATCATGAACAGGCTTAGGAAATCTCCAGCCTTGTAGAAGTTGGTGAATTTCTGTTTTCTGGCAATCCTCACTGTTAGCCAGGGTGAGCAGGGGTTTGAGGGAATGATAGTGCCACAGCATCTGGGGGCCATAGGTTCCTTAGCCCAATCTTAAAGGGATGCTGAACTGTTTCAGTGTCTGGTAAGTGTTTTGAATGGGAAGCTAAACTGAAGAGTTGTTTTTTTTTTTTTTGCATGGAAGCCATTTTCATGGTAGGAAGAAAAAAGTTTGCCTTTTTGTGACCAGTTGTCACCTCTGTAATCTGGTTAGGGATACATAGCCCATCTTGTAAGAGCCACAGTTTGCAAGGTGGGATGGGCATTTATTAAATTAGCTTAACTCTTTGGTATAGCTGTGCCTAGAAAAAATCCCCAATATAGCATGTGCTTATACTTTGCTCTGTTTTTTAAAAAACAAAGCGAAAACTCCATGTAGCTCAGAATCTAATAGCTCTTACCTCATGATCTGGAAGGAGACTTATAACCTCTTGATGTGTGGAAATGTTGGGTGTACTTGTAAAGAACAGGAATGAGAATGCACTTCAGACAAGTAGATAAGAGGAGAGCCTGTCAGTAAAAATGGTCCTTATGATAGTATTCAGTTTACCACCTACCTCTGAGAATTGTTTAATTTTGTATTCTCTGAATCCAGGTAAGTATTATATGTGGGCGTTAGTCAGTTTTCTGAAAATAAAAAATAGTAGCTTTTGATAATCCAATTAAGTGTTTCATTTTGATACTTGTTTTCTTAACAGTTATTCTAACTCAGTAAGAAATTTTATTTGTGGTTTGTGAAGGAAACAGCTTCCTCAAAGAAAATCAGTCTCACTTCTGTTTATGCCTGTTTAACCCTGTTACTTTGGAGAACATAGTTCTTGATTTTAATGTATCAGGGATGACCCAAACTACATGCTGATTGTTGACAGTTAAGTTGGAACTCTTGGATCCGTTGTGGTGTGTGTCCTGAAGTGGCAGCATGAGGCCCTTTCTTGCCACTGTTACTGCCTGATATGCTGCCTGACTGAGCGATCCGTGGCTTGTTGGCACTCTTGAGGGCAAAAGGGAAACATTTGATGTGCGGGGGAGAGATGTGGTTGAAGAGGCATGGGTAGCGTGCAGGACTGAAGTGAGAGAGAGAGGAGATTGCCAAAGAAGCATGGAAAAAAAGGAGATGGAAGCAGCCAGAGAGATGTGACTAGGATAGAAAGGAGGGAAGAGTCTGTCTGAGTAGAGGAGTAAAGGGAAAAACGTATGCCCAGGACAGAAAGAAAAGAAAGGGGGCTGTTGAGTGATTAATCACAGCTGCCCTTGTTTGTATATCTGTGAGCATCTTGCGCACACATTTGGCGAAGGTTTTGGAGGCTTCTCTTCTCCACCCTTTCTTTTCCATCTGTGCTTTGAAGAAGCATGGAGGAAGTGAGATGTTGATCTATGCCCCCTATGGCTTTTTCCTTTCTTAATTAGAATTGAGAACTTTTCAGTTAAGATTTATAACTGCTATGAAGATCCACATCCACTTTGTTTGCTCTGCCTGCAGATATCTGTGGTAGTGTTCAGTATTACTAACATAGGATGCACATGTAATAGCTCTGCATGTCTTGTGGGTATCATTTTGAACGCTGTGATTTGTGGCACTGAACCTTTGACTGCCCCCCAATAGAAAGCTGAGACAGAAACTGCTATTGATCCAAAGCAGTTGTTCTTACAACTATTATACAGATTTATGATTGAATATCTGCTGCATGGTATAGAATCAGGTGCATACAATTCATGGAAACTGATCAGTCTGTACATTGTACTGATTGTGTAATAATGAAATATAGCATCAGATCATCTAAAAAAGCACGTTCATGTTCTGCATTATAGGAAATTGCAGCTATTCCTGCTGAGGGGCTTTCAGTAGGCAACTGATTGGCCACTGTATGAAGAGGATGCTGGGCTAGATACAGGCATCCTTTCTTAGAAGAAACTTTATAAAGATATTCTGCAGTGTTTGTAGAAACGGGCCTGGAATTTTCTTCTGGAGCATGATTTGACATCCATACTTAAACTGGAACCTTCTGTTAATATTCCTTCAAGGAGATAGAGTAATTGCTTGTGAGCTGGTGGTGAGGTGGGTTGAAATCCTGGTCTTGGAGTAGTCACTGCTTATTAGCATAATCTACCTCACAGGATGATAGTGATTGAAAAATGGGATAATTTCCATGTGTGCCACTCTGAGAACTCTGAAGAAGGGATGGAAAATAATTGAGAGAGACTGGAACAATTTGGTATCCATAGTAGGATCACAGAAGCACGTATGAGTGATCTTTAGTGACTGTGTTTTGCAGCAGTGGAATTGCTCTGTTTAAGGGGATCTCTAGGGAAGAATAAGCAGAAGAATGGAGGTTTAGCATTGCAGTGTGAGAGTCTTCTCATAAGAATGAACATAATCTTCTGCTGCCAGCAGTTTTTCAGAAGCCGAAGATGTTGCGTGTAAACCTTCCCTCTTCATTCCAGGTTGTATAGCAACGAGAAATGAATTCCAGGGAGTGCTGCTGGCAAAACAGGAGGTTCAGACTGTTTCAGAAACTGCTGAGCAAGAAAAACTACTCTAATGCCACAAATTTTGCATGTAGCTTTCGAAGTGGTAACCCTATTTGTCTGTACAACTTACCAACAAGAAACACAAAACAAAAGCAAAATAAAATAAAGAAGACAAAGACATTGTGGCATCCTGAAAGACTAACTGCTATGCTATATTTTAATGTGAATCTTCATGGAACAGGTCCACTTCTGCAGACATAAGAATAAGAATGCAGAGACTACATGAAAAAACATTCAGGCCACAGAACAGGCTTCAATGATTCTTAACTCATCACCACATGTTGTTTCTGCAGTTTCCTTTAGCTAGTAATCACTGTTGCTGTTTACAAAGCTAAACTTCAAAATAACTGAAAAGAGCCTCTGTAAGACCCATCACCAACGGGAGCTCCTGTTTTATATGGCATTTTCCTTCACTGTTTTTCAACTTACTGGGGATAAACAGAGGGAAGCACCCAGGCTCACTCAGGGGTATGCCAATGTATTCCCCTATTTCACCTTTCTGGTATGGAAGCCCGGTGTCAAGATTGCTGGAGCATAGGCATGGACACTTTGTACAAAAGGCAATGGATTGGGAACACTCAACACAGAGGTCACCAATACAGAGGCACAAAGACCTAGTTCCTCAATTGCCATTTGCTCAAGAACAGGGGTAGTTGGTTTCAAGGTCACCGTCTGGTATGGAATCCAGTGTTGATGTCCTCTGTACGCATTGCCTCAAGTGTGTTAAATATGTGTCCATGTCTCATGAAAGCACCAACAATATGAAATTGTCCTCTTCTTTCAAAGAAAGCGTGAGAACCTCCTTCCCCGATGTGGCTTTTAACTACTGTTTCATCTCAACTGTAAATAATGCTATTTCCTCTGTTATCTAAGAATGACCAAAGGGACGTGGTGGCGCTGTGGGTTAAACCGCAGAAGCCTCTGTGCTGCAGGGTCAGAAGACCAGCAGTCGTAAGATCGAATCCACGCGACGGAGTGAGCTCCCGTCGCTTGTCCCAGCTCCTGCCAACCTAGCAGTTCGAAAGCATACAAATGCAAGTAGATAAATAGGTACCACCTCGGTGGGAAGGTAACGGCGTTCCGTGTCTAGTCGCGCTGGCCACATGACCACGGAAACTGTCTTCGGACAAAACGCTGGCTCTATGGCTTGGAAACGGGGATGAGCACCGCCCCCTAGAGTCGGACACGACTGGACTAAATGTCAAGGGGAACCTTTACCTTTACCTAAGAATGACCAATCACCTGTAACAACAGATCCCTTCACTTATGCCCTAATTTGGTCCTTGATTATGGTTTTCTTTCTTATTTAGAAATGAATAGAAATGAATAGAAACAATCATTTGTTCATATGGAGGTTTCATCAGCTAAAACTTGTGGTTAATAGACTAATGTTTATGAAACCCTGAATCTTATGCCTCTTACATGTTATAAAAATATGGTGACATAATAGAAGGAATGGAAGAATAATCCATTTTCTTCTGTATCTTTTATATTGTTTTAACAAGGTTTGGTTTTTGTGCTTCTGTGTAACTCCTGCATTAGGAAGTTACTCCTTAGGTCTACATCTTTTCCATTAGAAGGAGCTGATTATATTTTTCAGACTGACTTTGTAGAAGTTACTACACAAAGTGACTGGTAAATCTCATTCTGTATTGTGGCTATCTGAAATAGGGGCAGGAAACCAGCTTTATAACATTTGTGGTGACATTTATCTCAGCGAAGTGTAGCTTTGCCTGAAAGCACTGCCAATGATAAAGATGGCTTGGTGGCATTTTTGGTCCCACTGTTTTCTCTCTCTCTTCCTCCTTATTCTGTAAATAAAAGTCCACTGCCTCATTAAACCTTTTTGATTAGCTTGGCGGTCTCAGGGGTTGAATTTTGCTGCACAGTTGAGAAGGAGGGCACAAACCACTCTTGAAATAATCTCCCCCCCCCTCCCTCATCTTGGCATTTGAAGCCCTGCTTAACATTTTAATTGACTGATCCTTTTCAGGCCCAGCTCTGACAAACAGCAGATGAGACACTGAACCGATTCCTAATTATTTGTGCCACTTTGGTCTGCCGATGGGGGCTCAGAAGATCTGGCCAAGGGCTGGTTTGCAGAGCAGAGGTCACACCTGCATGCACGCACTACTCTGTATGAAAAAAGTAGCATGCTGGATAAAAGGGTTGTAGTCCTCCCTTTTCTGACGTGCTAGTCTTCTAGGTGAAGGCCAAATTTATATGGAAGGCACTCCGCTGTTTGGAGTCCTCACCTGAGCTTGAGGTGGTATAAGCTAGAAACAGGTACAATTGCTAACTTGAGGGATAACTGGGCTATTCCCTTTCAGTCACATTGGGCAGATTTTTATCTTTCAGATAGATAGACCATAGGGTGCCATATGAGGAGGGTGGTGCCTTTTCTTGCATTTCAGATCATACATGATTATTTCTCAGCAGTATGGAGATCTCTGCTTATTGGAAAACTCAAAAAATAAACTCAGCACTTGTGCTTTTTCTCTCTTATCTTGAGTATATTCAAGAGCCTTGCTTCTGAAGTTCAGGCTCTCCTTACTGCCTGAAATGATGCTCCAGGTGCAGACAAGATGTGGATACCATTTCAGGCTCTCTAAACTGAGGAAGAAGACTGAGACTCAGAGGGGCAGCAAAGAAGGAACTAGAAAAGGTCATCAAGGATGTATCACTGGAGATCAAGACCAAGATCATCCACACTCTTGTATTTCCAATCACCATGTATGGTTCTGAAAGCTGGACAGTAAAAAAAAAACCCCAAAAAACAAAAAACAACAACAAAAACTGACAGGAAACAAATAGATTTGTTTGAAATGTGGTACTAGTGGAGAGCTTGGACTGGACTGCCAGAAAGACAAACAAGTGTGTCCTAGGTCAAATTAAGTTTGAACTCTCCCTGGAAGCAAAAACGTTGAAACTGAGGCTGTCATTCTTCGGGCACATCATGAGAAGGCAGGATTCTTTGGAAAAGACAATAATGCTTGGAAAGCTTGTGTGCAAATTCCACCATTGCTGCCTTTTAAGCTGAATGCAGAGCACACAAAATAAAAGGTAGTTGTAGATAGTGAATCCTGTTGGTGGTGTGGGCTATGAGAGCCTATTCAGTTGGTTCTGACATTCACAGTTGGGTTCTGAAGTCCATATTTGAAGCATTGTTCCTAGCAAACAGATATGATCTCTGTAAATAAATATTTTGCATTTTACCATCTGTGTGTGTGTGTGTGTGTGTGTGTGTGTGTGTGTGTGTGTGTGTGTCTGAGAAAGAGAGAGAGAAGCAAGATTTTTAGGGGCTTTTGCTTTCTTCCTTTTCTCTCGAAATGTTTGTGTTAAACTACGTCTAAAGAACTTATCTAGCCCAAAGGGTTTTGAGGTGTCCTTTAAAAATGAAGTTACTTTCTGCAAAATCTTGGACACAGCACATAATTTTAGCAATCAAACATGTAGAAACTGGAAAGAAAATGCATGTTTTTTTGTGCTTGCAAGTCTAAATAATTCAGACGTCAGAGTAAGAAACTGACTGGAATGTCAATAGCTGATAAGGAAATTCTTAACTGATAATGGAAATTTACCTTGGCTTCAAACTGGCCTTTTTGCTGCCTAACCTTGACAGATTGTGAGGCCAAACAAGGTGTTCAGTTGTGAGTACAGGAATTCTGATGGATTATTTGCCTGTGTTGTTTGAGAGAGTGAGAATGAGTGCCAGTCTGAAATAAGATCTTCAAAGCCATTTTAAAAATGTGTGTCAACCATGGCAAATTCCTCCCTGGTGCATTTTATTGTTGTTGGAGCACTTATTGTGCTGAAGGACTTCCTTTCTGGTATGTGTCCGTGTTTGCATCTCTCTCTGTGTGGCTATTTCTCCCCCTTGCTTTTAATCCTCTTTCCTATTGATGGGAATAACATAAGCCTTCTTACAATTTGACTTCCCTCTGCCCTCCTTTTCCTCTGTTAGTTAGAAAAAAAAATCTATTCAAGGGTATGGATGTGCAAAGATTCAAGGAATACTGTTCTTATATTGTCCTTAATCTGAACAGGTTGCCACATGTTAAAAAGCATCCGTTTTTGATAGTAGCAAGTATATTTCCAAAACAGTGTGCTGCTTTCATTTATTTTAATTTTTTTGCAAGTCTGTTGTTGGTACTATTGCTGTCTTCCCCTTTTTACTGCATGCCATCTTTTACATCACATGGAGTTTGAGTGGCATATGAACTCTTGCCCTTACGCCTGCTTTTCTCCATCAATCTGTTGCCTCTTAGTAGTGTGTTATGTTGAAGTTGTGATTATATGTGCATGTTTGTGGGGGGGAGTGTTTTGCCAGGATTCTGTACCTAGTCGTTCCTGCCTACTCTAATTGCTATCTTTAATCTGCCTATTAAAAAATAAATCTCTTGGCAAGATTATATTTTCTCCTTTTGCTGTGTGTACATAGAACTACCTGAGCACACACTGGTACAAGAATGTACCGTAATGCTGCTTTATGTAAAGTATAGCTCATTTATCTGCAGAGACTGGTAGACTGCTTGGAACAGATCTTTTCTTTCCAAACCCTGCACCTTTAAAGACATGCCAGTGTGTCATGAAGAATAAGTGAACTGAATTATTAAAGGCTCCTTTGTGAATTCAGGATACCTTCACTTAAGGAATTTGCCTATTGTGCTTCTGCATGAGTGTCTGGCCTTGCCTCCTTCTGCTGAGTATTTACGTGCAGCTAATAGTTGTACTATGACCTTACATTGAGGTTTTTAAAGGAATAATTCATGATGCAACATAGTCATTTGCACTCAGTAGGATTCTACCACTTCCATGTCAGCATGAGTGACTGGTTGCAGTTATTTTGCCCACTGTACAAGTGACTGCATGAGTTTGGGGATTTTGTCATTGGGGAGCTGGTGGTTGAGAGGCACCCTCTCAAAATGAACAGGAGACTACCAGCCCCCTAATGCCTTGCAGCTCCCATGGAACTTGCACCACCCAGCTTCTTCCTCTTTCATAGAATAGAATCATAGAATCGTCGTAGGGTTGGAAGGGACCTTGGAGATCTTCTAGTCCAACCCCCTGCCCAAGGCAGGAGACCTCATACCATCCCGGACCTCATTCTTCGGGGACTCAGCAACATGGCCAAGATGGAGCCTACATTTTCCACCTGGAAGTAGTTAAAAATAGTTGTGAGGACCTGGATTTCTTGGCTAAAGTCCCCAGAAGCCTGGCTGGGGAAATTCCTCCAAATTTCTGGAACTGTAGTTTGAATATTTTGGAAGTCCCATGCCTGTAAGTCTCATTGGCTTAAATCCTGTTGCACAGATCCATGTGCACAGCAGTGATGATGATGTCAATAGCAGTGGAAAATCACCACTGAAGAAAGGCTGCCTTTGGTGATTTCTGGGTGCATGAAGTTCATTACATTGTGTATGATCTGGAAGTTGAGTCATGGCAACTGGACTTCTTTCTTATTAGGTTGAAACGTTTTGCTACTCATCCAAGTAGCTTCTTCAGTTTGAGGAGAGTTGTTTGGAGACCCCTGATATATCCTCCATGTTGGTTTGTCCTCCAACATGGAGGATATATCAGGGGTCTCCTACCAACTCTCCTCAGACTGAAGAAGCTACTTGGATGAGTAGCGAAACGTTTCAACCTAATAAGAAAGAAGTCCAGTTGCCATGACTCAACTTCCAGATAACCTCACCTGGATTGACTGAGAATCTTCACAGATATACATTGTGTATGAGTTCATAAGCATGCCAACATCAGCTTTAATCAGCAGATATTTGCCTTTAGTTTGCGGTGATTTACACCTCGTGATTATGTCATCTCCATTGTGCATGAGTAGCTGTGCAACAGGACTTCACCCATTGATTCAGCTGGTCTACTGTGTTCTGCTTGGGACAAATTGTTGGATTTAGCCCAGGATATGTCTCAGTTGCATTCAAGGAGAAGCAGTGATTATTACTCATTTTGCTTTTATTCCAGTCTTCCTTGTAAGAGCTCAGAATAGCTACCATTTTATATAAAACACAATTAAAACCACAAATTACAAGAAACAAGAATCATAAATTACACATATCTAAAATTACAAGTGAGAGACAGTATGGTGTATTGGATAGAATGTTGTATTAGGACTTAGGAAACCTGAGTTCAGATCCTGGTTTGACCATGCAAAGTGCTGTTTCTAACCTATAAAGCCGTAAACGGCTTGGGTCCAAGCTATCTAAAAGACCACATCTCCCTCTATGAGCCTGCCTGGGCTCATCAGGGGAGACCTTTCTCTCGATCCCACCACCCTCACAGGTGCATTTGGTGGGGCATGGGAGAGGGCCTTCTCTGTTGCTGCTCCCAGACTCTGGCACTCCCTCCCACGGGAAGCTAGGCTGTCCCCATCTTTGCTTCCCCATCTTTGCTCCCCATCTTTGCTTTGGAAGGAACCCACTTTCATTCCATTGTTGCACCACAGTGCTTAAATTGGCCAAGAAGACTAAATCAGCACCTCAATAGGTTGTTAAATTATTTTCAATGTGCAGCTCCATTTCACCCCATCTAAAGTTGCCAAAACCCAGGAATCTTTCTCTTCTGGGAGGGATTTGAGGCATTTTAATCCAGGTTTACCATTGGTAGTGTTTTGTAAAGGAAGGGGTTGCATAATTAGTACAGAGTTCCCTGCTTTCAACCCTTGGCATGGGACAGGCTATAACCCAATTAAATAGTAGACAGGAGCTCCCAAATAGCACACTTGTATTTTTGTTGCATGGTTTCAAAAGAATTCTGATGTGTTTTGAGTTTGACTAGTGCTTTTGGTCATGGAATAGACAGATTTCAAAAATAAAACTATTAACAGCAGTTTTAAGTGAGTTTGTGAATTTCCGTTTAATATCTTTCCTCATTGAAACTGACTTTTTATTTTATTTAAAGGTTTGGAGAGCAAAAGGTTCTGTTATTTCAGTTGCAGGGTGGTTGTCAATGTATGCTTTATGCTCTAAAAAGCGGCTGCTGCTTATGGAACATTACGAGTCTTTGATCTGTCTGTTTCTTATTTTAGCATACTCAGTTTATTCATGTAGATTACTACTTGCCTTTCAAGATTCAGCTCCCCGAACTTTGGAAAGTAGGTTACTGAAAGAGACGTATGTCATCGCCTAAGTGCAAGGAGCTTTTTCTTGCTCATTCAAAGGTTATTGCTAATGCACCAGCCTGCTTTCCTGAATGTGAGATGATGGGGCACCTTTTTAAGAAAGCTGATGAACATTTCTAATGGTACATGTGGCCAACTAATGACCTGAAATTTAAAAAACAAAAACAATTTATCTGCAATTTATCTGGAATTTTAAATTTTATCAATGTATTGTCAGATCAGAGGAGTTTAACTTAGATTAATACTTTCCTTCTAATTCTCAGGATGTCTACATTAAGAGTTAATCTTGCTGAGCTGAGTACTGAATTCCCAAATATCAATGGGTGAATCAGTCTTTTTCTGATCTGCTTTGGTTTCACATATGTTTATGTTCTGTCATCTCTCTTCCACCCAATTTCTGCATCACTTGGTGTACTTTAAAGAAGTCGTACAAATGTGCATTTATTTTTGTTTGCAACTTCTCTTAATGTATAAGTTTTCATATATTTTGAGCCAAGAGCAAAATCTTGGGGAAGTAGACAGTCAACAACATTAGCATGTTCTCATCTGCATGTTGGTCCAGGAAATGTGGATTCAGGATGCGATCAGACAGCGGCAAAGGCACACACCTAATCGCACTGGAAAGAGTTGCTTTAATGGGAGTGATCTCCCTTAAAGTAACCTTTCTGTCTGATGGGCATTGCTCCAGCCCAACCCCAAAAGGTAGTAGCTCTACAGCTGGCCCAAAAAGGTGCAGCTTGGGCACTGATCAGGATCGAGCTGGAATGCATTTCCTTGTATGTCCTGTGATTGCTGGGAAGTAGATTGCATTGTACCACTCCAAAAGACATCCAAATTGCTACCTGTCTCCCCATGTGATCACACAATAGGTTTGTTCAGTTAAAAACATGAACCAAATATAATTCCTCCTCATCTCTGTTTCCAGCAAGAGCTAGTTACACTGATGCAAACCCTTAAACTAACACAAGCACAGGTTCAGTATTATCAAGGAACTACGTATAAGAAGACTGAAGTTGAGACCTTGCTATACAGTGGTGCCTCGCTAGACGATGTTAATCCGTTCCACGAGGATCGCTGTCTAGCGAAAACATCGTCTAGCGAAGCACGTTTTCCCATTGGAATGCATTGAAATCGCTTCAATGCGTTCCAAGGGAAAACGCAGTCGTCTTGCGAAATTTCCCATAGGGAAACCTCGTCTAGCGAGTGAGGGTCCCCATAGGAATGCACTGACAGCTGCACTGACAGCTTTTGACCACTAGTCGGCGCACTCCTATGGGGAAACCTCATCGTCTAGCGAAATTCCCCATAGGGAAACATCGTTTTGCGAAGCGCAGTAGCACTCGCAAAAAGGCATCGTCTAGCGATTTCCTCGTCCTGCGAGGCAATCGTCTAGCGAGGCACCACTGTATTTGGAACCAGTATTACTTATTTAGGACTTAAATTTGGACCAGGATTCAAATCTCTGCTTACCCTTGAAGCCCATGATCTTGGGCTAGTCATATTATCTCAGTCAACCCTGCTTGTTGTAAGAATGAAAGTGGGGCTAGAACGGAATTCAGCTAATGGTAATTCAATCATCACTTATTTATGTACTGTTCTAGGTGTGTTAGTTGTATTTCTACCTTTGGTACTAGTTCATAAAGTTGTGTGTGTGTGTGTGTGTGTGTGTGTGTGTGTGTGTGAGAGAGAGAGAGAGAGAGAGAGGCCATTTTACTGTCTTATGGTGAAGAAAAAATACAGATATGATTGCAAAGCACTTTGAGAAGGGGAGGTAAGCCACTGTTATTGCTGATGCAAGAGGAATAAATCTTTAAGGTCAACATTTAAGAGCTATGCAGATAGTTTTCAATAATTTAGTTTGTATATGTCTGAATAGGGTTAGAAAAGGGTTGACCTTCATTAAAGAAAATGAGAGATAGGATATGCCATATTTTTCTCCCTGTCTGAACTGCTGCATTATCTTTGCTGTATCTGTATTTTATGCTGTTCCTTCACCAAGGCTGGTATGTACCAGACTTAATCTTCAGTAATGTATAGGGTCTCTGTTGCACTCATGTCCAGTGTGTCATATAGGAAAGTGAATATGCTGCTGCTTCATGAAAGATGGAGCAGGCAATACTCTGTCTAGAATGAAGCAGGGTAGCCATTGTCCCTTCCTAATTCTGATATTTCAGAACCTAGACAATTCTTAAGATAGCTCTTGCCAAATCAAGGGTTCTACATGCTGACATTTGTCATATTAAAAAAATTATATGGGGCTTTTGTAGTAGATAACCATCACAATGGCACAGACCCCTCCCATTTCAAAAAAGAACAGCCCTGCTTCCTGTTCAGAAAGGAAGCTCCCAGCTAGCAGTGTGGCAGCTGCATGGGAAGTTATGGCAGAGTTAGGCCCAGGCTAAGCCTCAAAGCCTTCCCAGCTAGGCCTTTTCTCCGAGTGAGCCACATTTAGGAGTCCATGAGAGTAGGTCTGTTAGGGGAACTCCCAGAATGGAGAATTGTGAAATTTGTAGCCCGCAAATCCTATGCAATTCCTCATATGGCACCCCCTTTGGGGTTGTCTGTTTGTACAGACACTAGTGAATAGGATTTGTGAAATGATAAGTTATCTTGCACATATTTTGGCTTGTTTGCCACCCCCTCCCCAGTTTGTTAACAGAGATGTCAGAGTCTTGGCTGAACTTCACAAAGTATTAGAGTCTAAAAGGCAAGAATTGTAAGGTGATGGATTAGGCAAAGTTCAGTGGATGCAAATACTTGGGAGAGGGGAGGTTAATCCTTCATTTAGCTTAATGAATGCAACTACAAGAGAGTTGAACTTTAGCACTGGCAGGCTCTGATTGCTGCAACTGCTCTGTTAGTCTTCTGTTTGTTTGAGTGGCTCTGGAAGCCAAGAGGGAGATTTCACCTCAGTTGATTTTCATTTGTGTTCTAGTCAGGAGCAGAACTTGGAAATGTTACTTTTAAAGTTAGTGTTTCTTTAATTTTTCTCTATTTTTTTCAATAAAGGCTATTCACTGTAATTATACAGGTTTATATTTAGAAAAGGAACATTCTGGACAATGCCTTGTTTAGCACTGTCAGTGCATCAGAAGTAATGTAGCAGTGGCAGATTGCTACTAATTAAAGACTTCTCATTTTAATTTTAGGCTGTGCACAACTTGCATGCTGTGAGATAAAGTCACACACAAAACAAAACAGAAACAGGAACATTTTAATTAGTGGCAATCGACTGCGGTTGATGACACCAGCCCTATTGCACTGGCAGAGCTACACAACAGGAGTCTGGCCACAGTGCTAGGGTTACTGGGATATTACTTTAAAATTTGCTTAGTCCGTAACTAAAAAGTAAAAAATATGTTCACTCGCACCCACCCCCAAAATAAGCCTGCAGAGGTTTAAAGTTTGTAGGCATCCTTCAGTCTCAAGAGACTATGGTAATGTGCTCTGAATAGAGGTCTTGGAACAGCGTCTAGTGTGGCTGAGAAAGCCAGTTCAAGAGTGACAATCCCTTCCACACTGAAGACAAATACAATCTGTCCCCTGTCCAGCTCCCTGATTTTGCTGGTTTCAGGACTGCCTCTTTGCCTCGGCCTGCTGAACAAGGGTCTCTTCAAATTGGGAGAGGCCATGATGCACCACCTGCCTCCAGGCTGAACGCTCAGATGTCAAGGTTTCCCATCTGTTGAGGTCCATTCCTAAGGCCTTCAGATCCCGCTTGCAGATATCCTTGTATCGCAGCTGTGGTCTCCCTCTGGGGCGCTTTCCCTGCACTAATTCTCCATACAGGAGATCTTTTGGAATCCGACCGTCTGCCATTCTCACGACATGTCCAAGCCAACGTAGACGTCGCTGTTTCAGTAATCTATACATGCTAAAAATTTCAGCTCGTTCTAGAACTACTCTATTGGAACTTTGTCCTGCCAGGTGATACCAAAAATGCGTTGGAGACAACGCATATGGAACGTGTTCAACTTCTTCTCTTGTCGTGCACAAAGGGTCCAGGACTCACTGCAGTACAGGAGTACACTCAGGACACAGGCTCTATAGACCTGGATCTTGGTATATGCCGTCAGCTTCTTATTAAGCCATACTCTCTTTGTGAGTCTAGAGAACATGGTAACTGTTTTGCCAATGCGTTTATCCAGCTCGACATCTAGAGAGTGTGTGTCAGAGATCGTTGAGCCAAGCTACACGAAATCATGAACAACCTCCAATTCTTGTGTAGAGATGGTAATAGAGGGAGGTGAGTCCACGCCCTGGCCCATGACTTGTGTTTTCTTCAGGATGATTGTTAATCTTGGCAGGCCTTCCTAAAATGATTCATAAGTTGTTGGAGCTCTTCAGCAGAATGGGCAACAACAGCTGCATCATCGGCGAAGAGGAAATCCCGCAAGCATTTCAGCTGGACTTTGGTCTTCACTCGCAATCTAGAGACATTAAAGAGCTTTCCGTCTGATCCAGTCTGGAGATAGACGCCTTCTGTTGCAGTTCCAAAAGCGTGCTTCAGCATGACAGCAAAAAAGATCCCAAACAGAGTCGGCGCGAGGACACAGCCCTGTTTCACTCCACTTCGGATGTCAAAGGGATCTGATGTTGAGCCATCAAAAACTACAATGTCCTTCATTTCCTCATGAAAGGACCTGATGATGTTAAGGAGTCGAGGTGGACATCCAATCTTGGGAAGTATTTTAAAAAGGCCGTCTCTGCTAACCAAATCAAAGGCTTTTGTAAGATCTATGAAGGCCACAAAGAGTGGCTGTCGTTGTTCCCTACATTTCTCCTGCAACTGTCTGAGGGAAAATACCATGTCAATGGTAGATCTATTAGCTCAAAATCTACACTGTGATTCTGGATAGACTCTTATCTGCAAGCACCTGGAGCTTCTTCAGCACAACATGGGGAAGCAGCTTCCTTACAACGCTGAGAAGAGAGATGCCACGGTAGTTATTGCAGTCGCCCCTGTCGCCTTTGTTCTTGTACAATGTGACAGTGTTTGCATCCTTCATGTCCTGTGGTACTCCACCTTCCCTCCAGCAAAGACAAAAGATTTCATACAGCTCAGTGGTGATGATCTCTTTACAGCACTTCAGCACTTCAACAGGGATGTTATCCTGCCCAGGTGCCTTGCCGGAGGCAAGGGAATCCAAGGCCGCTTTTATTTCTGCTAAAGTTGGTTCGCTGTCCAACTCTTCCAAGACAGGCAGGCACTCAATGTTATTTAATGCCTCTTCAGTTACTACATTCTCTCTAGAATATAGCTCAGAGTAGGGCTGCACCCAGCGTTCCATCTGCTGTGCTCGGTCCTGGATGATCACACCTGTAGCAGACTTCAAAGGAGCAGATTTCTTCTGTATTGGACCTAAAGCCTGCTTGATACTGTCGTACATTCCCTTGATGTTACCTGTGTCCGCTGCTATCTGTATCTGAGAGCAGAGCTGTAGCCAATAATCATTAGAACATCTCCTGGAAGTCTGTTGGAGTTTGCTACAAGCAACTTGAAGAACCTGCAAGTTGGGAAGGGCGGAGCAACGGGCAGCGAGAACAGGGGAATTCTCAGGGCTCTGAGAACCCCTGGGTTTTATTCCGAGTCAGCGGACCCCCCAAGAAAGGGAGGGCAAGTTTTCCACAGGAGAAGTGGGCTTGCAGCAGGGAAGCTGGAGACGCCGGAGAATTCAGACTTGCAATCTGCTTTTTTCGGGAGTTTCCTTTCCTTAGCAACTGACTCGTCAAGTCGCCATGATAAATTGGTGTGTAGCTGCCCAGAGAGGGGGAGAAATGAAGATTTATGATCTGACTGCATGAACAGAAGTTGAACGGCTATTTTTACGGCAAGTAACAGACCAGATGTTTTGGGTTTTTCCTGGAAGCCGAATGTGGAGATAGATCTCTTTAAGCGGCAGAGAATCTTTGGCAATGTTGGAGGTTTTTTTTTACTGCGCCATAACTGATAGAACTGAGAAAGCGAAACTAATTGTCTTTTCCACCTTAACCCTCCCTTCCTAAGATTTGGCTTTTTATAAATTAGAAGCCTGAGAATTCTGAATGACTATGAACAACTTAATCTATGGAACTTTACTTTGAGCCATAAAGGGGGATTATAAATCAAATAGTCACTTTTATGACCAGAGTGCTCTCCGCAAGATTCGGAATTTGTTCTGACCAAGGAGCAGGGAGGGGAAATTGAGGGTGAGACTCATTATTGGGACTTTAAAATGGAGACTTTTCTTGTATGCTGTCTTCAGGAATTTCAATTCAGTCTTATAAATCATATCAAGGCTCAAGTTTCAGAACTGGAGACAGATATCAAAACAATACTTCTTGGCTTGGACACTAAGATAGAGACAGGATACAAACAGACTGTATTTACTGAATTTTCTGAACAACTACCATCGTCGGAGAGAGAGGAAGAATCTACTGTTCCTGAGCAGAAGGAGACCGGAGACCAAACGACTGACTGCTTTGAATTCATCAAATGTCTACCTCCAGAGAGGGAGAGAAAAACTTTTTTAAAAAAAAAGCAGAATGAAATATTTAAAAATGAGGAAAGGAGGGGTGGGGACAAGGTGGGGAAGCATATTGAGATTACCTTGATGGAAAATAATGTAAAAGGGAAAGCATGGGTGAATTTAAAGACAGAAATTTGTGATCAGAGATCGGATAGCTCTGTGTTGCTCCAAAATCAAGATATTGATTATATTGGGAGGAAATTAGTAAATCGAATAGAAAATGCCTTAAAGAGATTTCATAGATGGCATTTTAAAACTGGCAAAAGGGGAGCAAGCCCGGAAGTATGATACTGGAGCTGAGAAGCAAAAATGAAAAGGGGAAAAGTAACCTGCGGATTAAATGCTTAAAATTTCTTGGTTTTGAGAGATATATAGTTACACATAAAGCAATATGAATAATTACACTATGAACAATTTTGGCTAGGTGAGAATCTAAATGGTAGATAAGCATATGTAATTATGAATTTTAGAAAGGTTAATGAAGAATAATAGTATTAGAAGCTTTTGTTTCTATGGTACATATATAGAGATTAAATATGAGTGAATTACTATATTGATTATATAGACAAGATTAGGTATATATTGTCTTTTTACCTGCAAAAGTGGGGATTTTTGAGAAATGTATTGACCTGGCCTAGAGCTTTTGTGTGTGTGTGTGTGTGTGTGTGTGTGAGGATAAGTTACCTTAATGATGAAATTAGAATTGCTTATGATGAGTATTGGATAGAGGGGTATGCAGGTGAAAGATCCTATAGAGACCTTATAGATGGCATCTTAAAAGCTAGTAAAAAGAATGTAGGAAATGAATTCCTAGATCCACAAGGCTATAAGTAATCAGAAATCCCTGGTCTATACATGGAGCTAAGAAATACAATAAAAATTGGAAAGTTACTTGCTGAATGTTTTAAATGGTTGATAAGTATAGATAATGCTTAAATTAGATTATATATTCTGAGTATAATTGTTTAGAAGGTATTGATGATAAGTCAGAAACATGAAGACACTAAGTAATATATGAATTATAGTTTGGAATACGCAATTAAGAGTGGCTTGAATATAAGATCAATATAGATTCAAGTTTGTACATTAGACAATATACGTATGTTAATTATTATAAAGCTAGGAAGTTACTCTATGAGCTTAACAATGGCTTAAATATGCTTAGTAGGGTAATATGGTTTATGTAGTCAGAATTATATATTAGATGGATATGGCCTAAATATGTTTGGTAGGGCAAGATGGTTTATGTAGTCAGATTTATATGCTAGATGGATACATGAAATTATCTCCCCGTATATATGTTTGTGTTTGTTTTGTATGTTTGTTTATGTTTAAAATAAAATTAAAAAAAAAAAAAAGAACCTGCAAGTTGTACTCACTAGGACAGGCTTTGTATGCTGCTAGAGCTCTCCTCTTTTCCTCGATGGTTGGCATCAACTCCTCCGAATGGGCTTCGAACCAGTTTTCCGTCTTTTTGGTCTTTTTGCCAAATGTGGACAAGGCGGTGTTATAAACAGCATTATTGAAATGTTCCCATCGTTCAGGTGCATTTGCAACAGCCGGGCCTGGAAGAGTTTCCTCAAGCGCTTGGGCAAATTCCTCCACTTTTCTTTGATTGCGAGTCTTGCTGATGTCAATACATGGTCTTCCTTCCTTTTTTGTGTGATACAATCTCTTTATTCGCAATTCGACTCTGCTACATACCAGGGAGTGATCAGTATCACAATCAGCACCCTGATAACTGCGTGTGGTCGTAATATTAGGAAGGCTAGAGCGTCTAGTGAGGATCAAATTGAGCTGATGCCAGTGCTTCGATCTTGGATGTCTCCAAGAGACTCTGTGTTGAAGCTTCGTATTAAAGAACGTGTTGCTGACACAAAGACCATAGTAACAGCAAAACTCCAGCAAGCATTGGCCATTTTTGTTCATCTTCCCAATGCCAAAACGGCCTAGACAAGTGGGCCAAGAATTGTGATCAGCACCAACTCTAGTGTTAAAGTCTCCAAGAATGAACAGCGGCTCTCTCTCAGGGATTTTTTTGATACTAGCTGCCAGATCGTCATATAATTTGTCTTTCTGTTGTAGACAACAGTGTTGGTGCATACGCACTAATAAGGGTGACCGGTCCCGCTGATTAGTGGAGCTGCAGAGACAGGATTCTTTCACTCCCCGCAGTAGGTGGAACAATGGATCTAACCCCAAAGCCAACACCATATTCCGTGGTCTCATTCAATGGTTTTCCCTGCCAGAAGAATGAGATTTTTTTTTCTTTGACAGAGCCCGAGTCTGGCAATCTCGTCTCTTGCAGGGCAACAATGTCCATCTGCAGCCTACTCAGTTCCATGTCGATGACAGCTGTCTTGTGTACGTTGCCTATTTCCTGCAGGTCGTCAGAAAATCCAGGGGTCATTGTCCGAACATTCCAGGTGCCCAACTTTAGGGCAGAAGTTTTCTTATGATTATTGCATGGTGCAGGGTTATTGATCTGCTTGTCGGCTTTCACCCTAAACCCCACACACCCTGTGAGGTTAACAGACCATGGTGAGGCAGCACCTTACTGGCTGGGGGCTGCCCAGCTTAAGGCAGGCGGTAGCTACCTAGTGAGGTGCAATGGCCTCTCCCACTGTCGGAAGTAGCCCCTGGCGTCATGCTCTATGCCAATCAAGCAAAGACTTATAACCAGTAACTGCTACTTCCTGTGTTATTTCGACACTGTATGCGAAGTTGGAGTGTCCTCTCCAGAGCACAAAGCCTGGGTAAGATAATATGGAGGATAGGCTGTTACCCAAGCAGCAAATCCCCCCTCTCCACGTCGCTGAAATAGTCCAATGGAAAGGCAAGAGCCAATACAACTGGTTCCAGCGACGTCGCAGGAGTTGCCAGAACGTCACGAACTGCTTTCGGGACTCCGGCTCCGGATTTTGCCTCGAGGTTGACTCCTGAAGTCTTTTCCATCGATGGATATAGCCACAAAGCAGTGGAGATTTGAAATCAGAGTTTTCCTTCTCCTAGATGGGCTGCCTTCCAAGGCTAACGAGCCCCACCTACCCGGGTGCATAGATTTAGGTTTAGGTTTAAAGTAGCATTTAACATAATTCATTCTGCAAAAATCAATGTAATCTTCATTATAATACATAAAAATAAAGATTTTATCACTCACTGACCAGAATCCTGTTAGCAGTTTACTTGTGTGCTAACTCACCATGATTACTTGCCTCTGACTGGAGAGATGCTCGTCGTATTAATAGGCATACATCTGTTGTGCAGTCAGGTGCATGCCATGTAATATGACTGGTGCTTTGTTAGTTAGCAGCAGTTCACCACACTGAATTGCTGTTAGGATTATAACCAGCAATTTAAAATAAAATAAAATAATAAGAATGTTATTACTTCCCGCAAATTACTTTCAAGCCCTTTGCTGAAGCGACACTGATATAAGCAGCACTGAGGTCCATAGAGGCAAGGTGTTAGAGGGATGGGGAAGAAGAGAAGGAAAGGGTTGGACTGGGATCAAATACAGTGTCTGTGCATGATAAATAAGGACAGCTTGAATATTTGCTACTGGTATTAAGAATGCCATTGCCATCTTGGAAGCTCATCACCAGGTATTAATACGGAGTTGTCATTTTCTGGTTCATATTTCTATGTATACTCCATATACTATAAACCAGTGGCTCAGGCATCCTGCTCCATGAGTCTAAAGACATGGATTACAATCAACAAAATATAGGTTTAATTGCTTTTTAAATGCATTTATATAGAATTTTAAAACTGTTTGTTTTATAGTTTTATTTATTGTAAGCCTCCTTGGGTCCCCTGTGGGGAGAAAGGCAGTATATAAATAATATAAGTAAGTAAGTAAAATAAATAAAAGCCCCTATTAAATAAATTTGCTAGTCTTAAAGTACTATAATGCTTTTATTTGTTTCAACAACAACAACTTATGCTGAGAAATGAGAAGATAATTATGTTAATAATAATAGCACACCATGAGTTGTTTCTGAGTCATGGCAATCGTTTCCAGGGTTTTCTAGGTATGTGGTTTACTGTTCCCTGCTGTGAGCTTCCATGGACTGTGTAGCTTGCCTGAGGCTGCAAAGGCTGGCTCTTCTGTGAAGGGGCACAGTGAGGAATAGAACACCCAACCTCTTTTTCAGCAGCCAGATATCCAACTCACTGAGCGATGCAACCAGCTCTACTTTAACACTGTTTAAACACCAAATTTTGTTCTGTAACAGTATTTTGTGCAAACAGTAAACAAGTTGTTTCTGATTATTTGTCCTTAGTTTGGTAGTGGCCTTGGTGGATTATTTTGATAGGGTTTCTCCCCCTAAAAATATGCTTTTTATTCTTCCACAGTCTGATATGCTCTCTTCTGATTCATATGTTGTATGTGTGTGATTTTAAAAAGTCTATCATGTCCTATAGCCCTTCACAGTAAATATAAATGCCTTGTCTGAGGGCAGGGGGGTGGAGGAGATGCATGAAATAAGTAACTTTTGCAAAAAAAGTGTACTTGCCAGACGTTTCAGGGATCAGAGCAACAAAAGTGTAAGAAAGGATTTGAAACATCTAGAGAGGGAATGATGGGATATAAGTAGGATCTGAACAATGAAGCACTCAAGGTTTTGCCAAGCTAGCATTTGCCAAGCCACTGCTTGATTTGCTTCATCTCTCAGGAGAATGTAATCTATGCCTGCTACTCTGCTGAACTATTACATCTCTCTTACTTTGTAAGTATAGATATAGGTAGCTAGCTTTATTATTTTCTGTGGGTCTTATTCTAAGTTGCCTAATGTCTGAATGAGTTTCCTTTTTGCTTTTCATTTTGGATTTGCTTCACATCATTTTCATCGTGTTGGAAGCTTCAAATCTGCTTTTGAACATGTTTGCCATTTTGAAATGCCTTCAATAAAAGTAATATTTTTTTCCAGCTCTGTGTTCACTCTGGAAGACCAAGTGGTTGGTGGCACTGAAGAAGGTGCCTTGCACTTGGAATTTTGAGTACTTTGTGGTGTTTGGGCGTGCCTACTTTGCAGGGTTGTTTTGCAGTAACAAGCAACAACCTTGCAGTTTCTTTGTCACTCCCTAGAACACTAAAGGAGCAAGTAGGCACAGAAGTGTTGGGAGAGGAGTCACACAGGAAGCTTTTCCCAGCCATTAGCACACTGGAACCCCCCCCCCCCCAGGAAATACCCATACCAAGACAAGCAGGGGTAATGTGGCTGAGTAATCAGTGGATGCTCTCCATGGTGGCCAGTATCATGGCAGACAGAAACAAGAAAGGTGATGTGAGTGGGGATGGACCTACTGTGTTCATCCTTGTACTCCCTCTTCTATGATCATTGAAACCTGAAGCTGAACACATGAATATTGCACAAACTAAAAACTCCTGTGAAATGTTTGCTCTGAACTTGTCTAGCAAGTGGGTGATCTCTTGCCCCCAAATATAAAATTTGATGATTAAACAGCCTTTACAGGAGGATAGCGGGGCAGCAGGCTAAAACATCTGTTGTGTAGGCTTGTTGATTTTTTGATGCAGCAAGCCAAATGTAGCTGTGTATTCTGAGTTGCCAAATGCCTGACAGCAGCCCTAGTTTTGTAGTCCTTGGAAAACAGCAATTGGTGGGCTGCCAGACAAATGTGGGTGTTGAGTTGTATGTGGCATGGTGAATCTCCAGTTGTGCATGCCTGTCTATTGAAGGTTCTGTCTTCATTTAGAACCTCTTCCTGGAAACCTTCCAGGCTGCTGTGAACAGATTGTAGAGCCCAAAGCCTATTGTTGTTCACCAGAGCCATCTCAGTGTATCAGGACACAGCTCCAAATATGCGGCTTCTGGGCTTTGTTAAGACCTGATCTCCTGTCTGTTAACTTTACATCTGCTGGCTATAGAAGGGAACAGATGTTCTACAGAACAGACGGTCTATAACAGTGGATGCTTGTTGGAAAGGGACGTCCTGTGGCAGGAAGCCATTCCCCTTTTCCCACATAAAGGCTGGGTTTGCAGGCAACAGACTTCAGGTTATGACAGGCCTGGGTGATGTGCACCTTGGACCATTGTTGCTGAAAGGGCTGAAACCTTTTGGTCACAAGGGCGGCGGGGTGAGGGGAACTCTCATTTGCAGATCATTTCACTTTGCAGTGCCTCCTGGAGTGCAGGAAAGTGCATGTAACATTTGTCATTTCATTACTTTAGGTATTTGGAGTGATTGCCCTGAAGAAACAAGAAGATGATGAGTGATGCAAGTGAGATGTTGGCTGCAGCTTTGGAACAGATGGATGGCATTATTGCAGGTAGAACACTAATCCAGTTTGTTTGCTTGTTTTTAATTTTCTTTTCATGTGCCCTTTTGTTCATGAGGAAGGCACTAGACACTGTGAATGTTTTTATCTTTAGAGAGGATGAGATCAAACTGAATGGGCTTGTTTTGCAAATTCATGCAAATAAACCCATCAAGCTTGCTTGAAGCTCTCTTCTTAACCCTCACCATCTGCTTCTCAAAGCTGTTGACTGATATGACTCTACCATTGCAATCTGTTCACTGCAGACTGAGGTGGTTGGTTTGGATTCCCCCCACCTTTCAAATATAGATACAAGTGTGTTTTAAGGGTTCTCAAGAGTAGAAGGGCAGGGAGGGGTGTTCTTGACTACAGAACTCATAAAGATGTTTAAATTATTCCTGATCTCTCTCTTCCAGGTTGGTCGGAAAACCAGCATATGAAGGGAAAAGCTGTTTTTACCCCTCTACCGCATATGCTGTCTTTTTGTTTGTGAGAACTAAGTGTTGACTGCTCTATTTCCTTCTCAGTTCTGAAAGAGGTAGTAAAGAAAGGGAGTTCTGACCAAGCACACTAACAATTTGTCTTGATCTCACGCCAAGCCAAGCTGTGCAAACAGCTGCTTAAACTAAGAAAATATTCCGAGTGGGTGCAGTAAAAGTTCTCAGAGATTGGTTATTTTATTGCACTTGCGAAATGCTTTTATAAACTGACAATAACATCTTTCCATCTAACCAGTTTTCTAAATATCTGTGTCATACATACATTTTAGATCTATTTGACAAATGTCAACTTTCTTCTACAGTTGCATTTTTATTCCCCTAAAGATGGTTGATTCCAGACTGATCTTCGTAAGGCAGTTTACACGAGGATAAAAAGGTCCAGATTCTCAGCAATTGAATACAACAATAAAAGTGTCCAGATTTTTAGCTAAGTGGCTGAGAATTAACATGATAGCAATCACCTTTTCCCCTCAGTGAATTAACTTCTGAAAGTTGTTCAGCTCTAAGAATACTTTAGATTACATAGCCTCATAGAAAGATTATTCATGTGTTCTGAATACATTTTGATAAGAGTCATTTGGAGCATGATTCATATCATTTCCTCCAGGAGACTTGAGGCCAGAAAGCTATTTCTTCATAACTGCTGTTTTTGACCTACACTTGTCCTTGGCAAGAAAAGTTTTCCAATTAAAACAGCCTGTAAGTGCACATACATTTTTTCCTTTGGGAAAAAATTAGACTTTGGTGGAGTATTGTACAAACCTGGCCAGTTTGGGAACATAGCTTCCATAAATGTATGGTTTTCTGTCTGCCTTCGTAGTGGAATGGAACCTGTATAACCAGAGAGACAGTACCTCTGAGCAGCAGATGCTGCAAGATGACAGACAACCAGGAAGGCTTCCTCCACTGTTTCTGAGCTTCCTAGAAACATCAGTTTGGCTTCTGGGCCAGAATGGATCTAGGTTTGGTCTAACATGGACAAGTTCTTATGTCTGTGATACTTAGGGCTTAGGGAAGTTACTTTTTTTCTACTACAGTTTGGAGAATCGCCCAGCTGATGTGACCAGTGTTGTAATTGTTACAATCTAGACGTAACTTTTGTAATTTTTTTAAAAAGTTGTTTTCTCCCTACGTTCTGGTAACATACAAGCATACAGTCTAAAAATACTTCCAAAGATGCGTAACACAGCCTTGCAATTAAGGCCACAAATAACTCTTGGCTTTCAAAGTTCACTTTTACTGCTAGAGTATTGGTAGGAGAAGGATGTGGAAGCCTTCACTCTATTCCTCCTATACAGGATAGATGGAGCCCTCTGTTGCTTCTCCAGCAACCCCATCCGTTGCCTGCATATAATGGCTAACTGTGAAATGTGTTCATACAGGGCTAGCATTAAGGTTTGGGGAGAGGGTGATTGATGATGATATGTTTAAGGGCAGAGGCTGACACGGTGTCTTAAATTGTGGTGGAAATCATTTGAAATGGTGTGCTGCATTCTGAGGCGTTTCTTTTTAGGACAACAAATAGATGTTCTAACTATTCCCAACACGTTTATAGCACAATCCTGTGCATGTTATATTCAGAAGTCTTTACTGAAATTTAGTCCCAGGTCACTGTATGTACAGTATTGTGACATTAAAATATGACATTGCTCTTTAGCCTCTACCTGCTTCTGGGACTGATTCCAGATCCCATCAATGTTATAATCATAAAGAATAATTTAGATTTATTTTTTGTCAGATTTTAATATTCAGATTGTTTTTTTGTCTAATCATTTTGGTTTGAGGGTCTGTTTTTCCTCTTTCTCAAAAGAATGCCTGAGCTATTCAAAGTTACTTTCAGCCTTACTGCCTAAGGGACCAGGCAGTATAACTGTAAATAAGGAAATAAAAATATATCATGCAGATTATTATATGCATCCATCAGAGATCATATTCCTCTGGTGACATCTTAAAGACAAACAGATGTACTGTGACATATATTTTCAAGAATGGAATACACATTGTTAGACATGGAAATTATTATCATCAATTGGCAACCACTCTTGCACAGCAGAATGGACAAAGCAATTATAAACAATGGGATTAAATAGTCACAAAAAGTAAATGATGCTACCTGTGGCAAGAGAATTGAGTACAGTAATAGGTCACAACTAGGAATATGAAGAATACTTGAAAAATTCTTCATTGATTTTAGATTTCTTTATTCATCAAGATATCTTGACCAAGGTATTCACAGCCAAGTGAGATTCCTCACTTCTCACTAGGAGTGAAGCAAGGCTCCCCGCATTTTTTTATGTTTAAGTTCTCTGTAATTTGAGCAAAATACTTGTGTGCAAATCTCACCTCCTTTTCCATTACATGTACAGGAGAACTGACTGTCAAATGACCCTAAAACTAAGAAGCATTTCCCCCACTTTTTGTGCAAATTGTCATTTGTTTGGGGGGGGGGGGTTGTGCAGGATAATTTATCCACACAGTTATGAGAATGTCAGGAAACGTTTGTCTGTCCTCACAGACAGGCAGAAGAATGTGGGAATTCATCTTCTTTGCCTGCTGTGAGGTCAAGATAAGCAAGGATTTATATCCTAGTCATAACACAGTTTCAGTCATGTGAAAAAGAAAGTACACCCACTTTGAATTCTATAGTTTTATGTATCAGGACATAATAAAAATCATCTGGTCCTTAGTAGATGAAAATTAGATAAATGCAACCTCAGATGGGAGAATTAAGAATGAGGTTACTCAGTGCATGCCACTTTAAGGTCCCTCTTAGTGTAAAAATCTAAAGATTGCTCAGACAAGATAAATAACTAAACAAGTTGTAAAATAAATTTGGCTTATTAACACTTTTGAAAGGGCTGACTTTCCCAAGTATATCTCACTTCTTTGATTAACTCCTGATTGTCTTAAGTTTTAAGAACTCTCAATATTTTAAATCCGACTTCCTTTCTCCCTCCTTCCACACCAGACAAATACTTTATTTCAAAAACCATGATGATTAAAGGTTTCCTTGAATGTTTACAATTTTTGTGTTTCTAGGCTCCAAGGCTTTGGAATATTCCAATGGCATATTTGACTGTCAGTCCCCGACATCTCCATTCATGGGGAGCCTGCGTGCCCTACATCTTGTGGAAGATTTGCGTGGGGTATTGGAGATGATGGAATCTGATGAAAAAGAAGGGTTACGGTGTCAAGTTCCAGATTCAACAGCAGAGATTTTGATAGAATGGCTACAAAGTCAAATGGTATGGCGATAATGTACATTACTATGTGTAAAAAGAAAAGATTGATGGATTATCCCTTTGTTTGACCTGTTTGCCTGCTGTAATGCTCTTTGATGTGTATCAAAACTGCACAGTAACTAGGGACCATTGTTTCCATGTTTCCACCAGAACCAGTGACTCCTCCTTGCTTGTTCATCCACCATTGTGCCTAGGTCACCCTACGAAATCTTTTGGAGACCTGGGAATCCGTCTGCAGTAAATTTTTTGCACAATAAAAGGCTACAGTAGCAGGGGAAGACAATTCTGAGTACTGCAATTAGATAGTATAGTGCGCTGTTGGATCTTAGCCACTGTCATAGTGCAGCTTCAAATGATCTTACGTTGTTTTGTCAGGGGGTATGTGAGAGTCACATTTTGTTTTGAGCATTATTTTCATAATGTTAGAAGGGCCTGTCTTTTCTTTTCCAAGCTGTATATAGTTTTTGTGTTAACTAAAACAAAAATTGTTTTGCTTATCACTCTTCCTGCTCTGTCAGTTTTTTGTTTTGAGGGTGTGAAGTATTGTCTCCTGAGAGAAGCTTAGTCTGATTTAATATATTCTTGTGCCAGTCTTCAAGGACTTAACTCTTCACTGTTGCTGCTACTGTCCCTGTTTTATTCCACTTTAGAATTTCAGCTAATGTTGATCAAGGCTCAGAGATTGGTGGAGTGGTAACTTATTTAGTTACCAGCTCCAGGCTCATCTGACTGCAGCCCCCAGATGACGTTTGCAACCTGAGTCTGAAATCACCTCTCCAGAGAGACTTGGCACAAACATCTACCATCAGTTTTTTAACTCTTTATCTACAATTTTTCTGCACTATCTATGAAGTGGTAGTGCTTGTTCTGATGAAGTAGAATCTTTTCCACAAAAACTTGCAATTTGTTTGATATTTTAGTGATCCAATAAAAGGAATCACCCACTTTTACATTTGTGTAATCTTAAAGACCACGCAGCCTTTTCCTAATTCTTATTTATCGGACCTTTGGCTGTAGAATAAATTTGTATTGTATTCTAATTCTTACTTAGCAATGTTCTGCCAAATCTTTGAAGAATTTTATTAAGGGAGTTGTTGCTTCTTGGTGGGAAGATCTTCTCCCCAAGTTGTTTCAGTTTGTGAAAAATTGCCCTTAGAGCTCAATGAGTGCAAGTTTTCTTTCTCTTGATAACTGTTGCCTATTTTGTCTGATAAGTTGTCTCTTTAAAAGGGATGGAAATTTTCCACTTTTTAATGCTTGGCCTCAAATCAGGGAATACTTTTGATGCCTTAATTTGTGAATGAGCCCTTCTTTGTGTTCAGACTGGCACTTCCATACAGTTTTCCCTGAACATACTAGTTAGCTGTATCTGATAAGAGCAAAGTAACCTTGGCTTTTTAGGCCATCTGGAGACAACATTTAGGAACTTTATTCCCTCTTGCTAACTTTAAACAAGACTTGTTCAGCCATGCTAGAAATGAGTAAACTCTTACTGCAATACTGATGTCTACACCTCTTCTTCTGTAAACCATCATGTTTGGCTATGGCCCATTTAAATTTGAACATTCATGTAATTTTAAAATGATATTTTAATACCACATAAGCCACTTCTGGAAATTTTTAATACAGTGATCTTGAACGTATGTTCTCTGCTCATGGCCTTACATCTTGCATCTCTTCCAGCTGCATTTCATCTCTCTCTGTCTCTCTTTCTTTACCCTGTCTTTCTCCTTAAAAAGTACCCAAGGCAGCTAGCGTCATTGAATTACAATATTTAAAGCTAAAATAGTAACTGTACAGAACTAAAAAGGATCAAACAAATACCACGCTAAAATGTGGCAAAAATGCTTAAAGAAAGGTGATCTTGCAATCATTTAGTAACAAATTAGCCTTTCAGTTGACCAAAGATGCCACCTGCTGGAAGATGTGTTTGTGTGCAATTTTCACTCCTCCTGAATCCTCAAACTCTAATCTTAAATTAGGCTTGTAGAAAGTAGATATAGGCTCTGATCCCAAAATCATTTTACTACAGTAAGAAAATTGCTGTTGGATTTCATATGTTTTTCATCACTGTGATAGAATAGAAGGGAAAATAAGTTTATAAAGGTCTGATTCTAATAAATCCTCTTTCTTTTGTTTATGGAGCTTCCTGTGAGCCCTGTTCCTGGCTCTCTTTTCTTTATACAAGGATTCTTTTTAAAGGGGATGCGTTGAAGAAGAAATGTGCAGATGGGGAAACAAAGGGAACCTAACCAGAGGAGCCATGACTGTTCACAGCTCCAGGCTCTCTAGATGGGACTCTAAGGCAAAACCTTTCTTTCAAGCTAGTGACACTGCCACAAGTCCTTTGCTGTCCAGGCAAGGGAAGCCCACACCTTAGTGGGTGTCCCTGAGAGGAGACAAGGGGGCAACCTGCACCATTGAATCCACAGATGGAAACCGTTAACAGGAACAATTTGTCTGAAAGACAGATACACAAATGTATCAGCACACACAATACTGATGAAGAGGTAGGTTTATTATAAGATAGACAAGGAAACCAAGGAAAACATCAGAAAAGTGCAGTAGACAAAGTAATAAAGCTTACTAGAGCTCTTAGCTAAGTATAGTGCAGCAAGGCACCCCCTTAACAAAGCTAGTGTCCAGAACCTTGTACAGAACAATCAGAAGCAGTGAAAGCCAGAAGACGATAGACGATTCCAAAGCTCGTGTTTTATCCCCCAGAATCTCAGGAACTTAAAGGCAGGTTTAAATTAATGAGTTATGATCTGAATAGTTTCTAGTGTTCTAGCTGCATGTTAGAGATGGGCATGAACCTTGGTTCGGAGGTTCGTGCTGGATTGTATGCGTGGCACCACAGGTGCTGAACATTCCCTTCCCCCAGCTGGATCTCCCACTCACCAGCTGACGTGTGCTCCTTTCCTCCTCCTCTTCAGCTGTTTGACCAGTCTCTGGCAGGAGCACGGGTTTCCCTGCCCCGCCTCCTCGTCTGATCGCCCGCTCAGACAAGGAAGCACAACAGGCAAACCTGTGCTCCTGCTGGGGACTAGTTGGAACAGCCAAAAAGAAGGTGGAGAGGAGCATGTGCTGGCTGGTGAATGGGTCATTGGCCAAGGAGCTGGGGACAGGGAATGCGCAGCACCTTTGGTGCCGTGCATACAAACTGGCACGAACCTCCAAACTGAGGTTCGTGCCTATCTCTATTGTATATCTCACTAAAAGCAAGACCCATTTGGTTATTGTGGGAGGGCAGCTGGAGCTTGTTGGACTAATTAGTGGAAACTCTGGCTTTGGAAGTCTGAGCTTGCTGATGAACAGGTAGGTGTCCATAGCTTAAGTGCTGCTCTTGTTCCCCAACATAGCAACATTTTCAGGGATTTTAGAGACACAGACATAACATGAGAGAAGAACTGGATTTCTTCACAAGAGGAAATTGAGTCGATTAAGTTACCCAGTTAGCTCTCAAAGTGGCATCCCTCAGGCTCAAATTTACTACCTCAGTGAGAATTAGGCCACAGGCCTGCCAGATCAGTAAAGGCCAAGGTTAGCATGTGTTTAACAGATGTATGTAATGCTGTATTAAATGATCAGGGGAGTTGTACTTGTTGAGAATTTTTCTTTGCAGCTATTAAAGCAGAGATAAAATACGCGAGTGAGAGCCTGTTCATTGAATGATGGACTAGAACAGTGGTTCCCAACCTTGGGTCTCCAGAGGTTCATGGACTAAAATTTCCAGAAGCCTTCACTGCTAGCTGTGCTGGCCAGGAGTCTTCAAAGTTCTAGTCCAAGAACATCTGGGGGCCCAAGGCTGGGAACCACTGAACTAGAACCTAAAAGATCTGGGTTCAAATTCTCCTAAGCCACAGAAACACACCTTAGTGTGGAATTGGTAAAAGCACTCCTTAAATATCTCACATACCTTGAAAACCCTATTAGGGTCTCCATGAAGCACATGAGTAGACCCCTGTCTAGAAGGGCGGGATAAAAATCCAATAATAAATAAAATAAAATAAATGTGACATGATGACATATAACAACAACAGAATACCTTTGATTCTCCACTTGTTGGACTGTAAGTCCCATAATCTCTCACTATTGGTTATGCTTGCTAGGGCTGATAGGAGTTGCAGTCCGTTGTCATCTGGGGGTCCAAATTTTATCCACCCATGTGTTAAAAAGTATAGAGTAGTCTTCCTATCTGGAATCTGAAATGCTAGGGTGTCATATTTGATTCCTGACCTTGAAAGGCTAATCAAAGGTGCATAATAAGTTGCTGGATTGCTTGATCCAATAAGTTAAGAACAAGGATGTCGCTTTCATATGTGGGGCAAGGTTTGAATGCACTGTGATAGTCACACCAAGTGTTGCTTTGCTTGTAGCATGCCAGTGAAGCCAAAAACAAATTGTTAATGCAACCAATGTATAGCATTCTCTGTACATAGCACAGAAAAATGCAAATCTATCTACTGCTATTAAAATGTATCCTACCATTTCTCCTTTGTTACTCTTTATGCTTGGAGCAGCTTCTGTGCACTTTCTAGTGGTCCTTCTAATCTCAGCTAAAACCTACTGGCCTGAGGTGTTTTTGGCTTAACCCTGTAGTCCATAACCCCAGCTGAAGCAAAGCTGTTGTGCATATCCTTCCTTTCTTCCTCACCCAACTTTTCTTACATTTCCACTTTTCACTCTCCCCAGGTCCAACAACAAGTGTATACGTTCCCCAAAGGAAGGCATTTAGCTGGTGGTGGCTTGGTTTTTTGTTAGTTTGGTTAGTTTGTAACACAAATGGAGAGCTAGTGTTGTAGACTAGGCCTCAGGAGGTCTGGGTCTGAATCCCTGCTCAGCCATGGAAAATAACTGAAGGTAGCAACGGTAAAACCATTTCTTAAATATATCACATAATTAGAAAAGCCTATTACGGTCACTGTCAGTTGGATGCACTTTGATGACATGTGACAATGTAAATGGGTGATTCATAAATAAATGATATGGAAGAAAAATCAACAAAATATTTTTTTCCAAAAACTGTGTTAGGATGACATCATGATTAGGGCAAGCAAAAGAGCACAAAACATGTGCAAGCTTTGGATCTCTCTTTATTTGTCAATATGTTACCAAAAAGGGTGGGGATGGGAATAGTTTTTCTTAAAGTTATGCTGTCTGCATGGTATCCTCAGATGTAATGAAGGGTCTGAGAATACAGGGTGAGCGAATGAAAAAGAGGACAAGCTTCTTGCACTTAATTGTTGTGTACTGTAGGCATCCTTCAGTCTCGAGAGACTATGGTAACGTGTTCTGAATAGAGGTCTTGGAACAGCGTCTAGTGTGGCTGAGAAGGCCGATTCGAGAGTGACAATCCCTTCCACACTGAAGACAAATACAATCTGTCCCCTGTCCAGCTCCCTGATTTTGCTGGTTTCAGGACTGCCTCTTTGCCTCGGCCTGCTGAACAAGTGTCTCTTCAAATTGGGAGAGGCCATGCTGCACCGCCTGCCTCCAGGCTGAACGCTCAGATGTCAAGGTTTCCCATCTGTTGAGATCCATTCCTAAGGCCTTCAGATCCCGCTTGCAGATATCCTTGTATCGCAGCTGTGGTCTCCCTCTGGGGCGCTTTCCCTGCACTAATTCTCTATACAAGAGATCTTTTGGAATCCAACCGTCAGCCATTCTCATGACATGCCCAAGCCAATATAGACGTCGCTGTTTCAGTAACGTATACATGCTAAAAATTTCAGCTCGTTCTCGGACTACTCTATTTGGAACTTTGTCCTGCCAGGTGATACCAAAAATGCGTTGGAGACAACGCATATGGAACGTGTTCAGCTTCCTCTCCTGCTGTGTGCAAAGGGTCCAGGACTCACTGCAGTACAGGAGTGTACTCAGGACACAGGCTCTGGATCTTGGTATATGCCATCAGCTTCTTATTAAGCCATACTCTCTTTGTGAGTCTAGAGCAGTGATGGTGAACCTTTTTGAGCCCAAGTGCCCAAACTGCAACACAAAACTAACTTCATTATTTCAAAGTGCCAACTCTGCAATTAAACCTAAATACTGAGGTTTTATTTTAGAAAAAACAACTGCCCCTGCACTACAAGGGTTAAATGCTTGGGTTTTTTTAATACCTAGGGATGGTATTAACAGGGAAATACTTACCAGTCCTCCAATCCCCCATCAGGCTAGACCGGTAATGGCTGCCATTGCACCCTTGTGCTGGACTGCTGCACCAGCAGAGGGGCATGCCAAAATCCAGGATCAGAGGACTGGTAAGTATTTCCTGATGGCAACTTACGGTTCGTGTGCCCACAGAGAGGGTTCTGCGTGCCAACTGTGTCATGTGTGCCATAGGTTCACCATCGCTGGTCTAGAGAACATGGTAGCTGCTTTGCCAATGCATGAGGGAGGTGAGTCCACGCCCTGGCCCATGACTTGTGTTTTCTTTAGGCTGATTGTTAATCCAAAATCTTGGCAGGCCTTCCTAAAACGATTCATAAGTTGTTGGAGCTCTTCAGCAGAATGGGCAACAACAGCTGCATCATCGGCAAAGAGGAAGTCCTGCATGCATTGTTGTGTGGAGGAAGAAATTTATGTATACTTTGTATTACAAGTGGTGCCTTTTAGCAATTATTAAAGATACAAGAACCATGTTTTCTTTGTTACCTGGTCATGCTATCAACTATTCAAATTGGACTCTGTCTGGTGCAGCCATGGTATTTGGCTTCACTTCACTTGAGAAGACCTCAGAAATACCTTTGATTGAATAAAGCCACTGTGGAGTGGCGTGGTTAGTCTGGACACAAAAATGGCTCCCTAAGACATATGGGCACAACTTATCTAAAGCATACAGGACATGGTTGCATAACATTCCTCTTGAGAAATGGAGCTTCATAATCAGAAAGCTTCTTTCTAAGAAATATTATGGCATGAAGCTTAGCATCTGGCCCTTCTTGCATAAGGCCAACCCTGGTACTTTCTGAAGTATTCCTGGAGATGATGCACGGCTTGTAAAAGTCAGCTAGCACACAATCAGACATAAGAGCACTCTTCAGCTTCTAGAAGACTTTCTGGCAGTCTGGTGTCCACTGTACCATATGGGGTTTCTTGGTCTTAGTTCCATCCATTAATGGAACAGCAGTGTTGCTACAATAGGGGTCAATAGGAGTCAACATGTTCTATAGTACCCCACCAACCCAAGAAAGGATTGGACCAGTTTCTTGAATCTAATGATAGGCCAGTTCAGAATTACTTTGACTTGCATGAGGCTGTTGATTCCTTGGTTCACCTGATGCCTATGGTAGATCACTCAAATCGGCACTTCCTTGCATTGATTGTCGGTCCAGCATTCTGTATGCTTTGGAGGATACTCTAGAGATGTCACAAGTGATCATGCCATGCATCCAAGAACAGAGCAATGTCATTTAAGCAAGTCATTATGAAGTCTCTGCAACCAACTAGTAGGGAGTCCACCAATCTCTGGAAACTGGTAGGAGTATTGCATAGGCCAGAGGGAAGCATATTAAACTCTAGTAGACCTACATGGGTAATGAGAGCTGTTCTGTGTTTTAATCTTAGTACAGAATATATGGCAGTATCTGTTTGTTAAATCCAAGGTGGGTATGTCCTGAACATGGTCGAAATTTTCCAAAAGTTTACCACAAGTGGCAGTTTGTAGTATACAATTTACCACAGTCTGTGAGTATGTCAGGGCATTTTAGGTGTCTATAATCAATGCAGAAATTGATTTTTCCTTCTGGTCTAGACACTAACACCACAGGGGGGAGTCCATGTACTCTAAGAAGCTGGATTATCCCTATCTCAAACATGCCTTGTATTTCCTTCTCAACCACCACTTTGCCTGTAAGGTACGCCAACAGTTTGGTCATCTGCATTAAGAGTATGTTACAGTTATTTTGTCAAATTTGGGGCAGGTAGGAATATCTTGTTGAAGCTAGAAGTCATTGTTAAGAACTGCCACTGTAGATTTGTCTCAAGTATCTGTGGAAGTTTTACATCCTATAGGCCTCCGCCACTGGATTTGCTGTACTGAGCATGTCTTAGCCAATCCATGTCATCAGAGTCTTGGACTGAAATCTGGAGTACATGGCAGACTCGGGAATAAAAGGACTTTAAAGAATTCACGTGATACATCTTTGGATTAATATTAGTTTCAGGAAACTCAGGCAAATAATGCACACACCCCTGGGTTCACAAACTTGCCAGGACTTTGCCATCTTGTTCTGAAGCACATTCAGAACCATTACTTTTGTCTCCCTCACTGAAACACCATTCTCTGCCATGCCTGTCAGGAGGATAAAGAAAACTTTGAGTTTACAGGAGGATTCTGCATTTTCAAAAATAAGGTACAAGCTTTTGTGCTTTTCTTCTCCCAGTATATGTAGGAGTACTCGAGGTGGAGCATAACACTATCACATCACTGTATTTGCAGACCTCTTCTTCTGTCTTTATGTCTTTGGCGTAAGCTTTCCTGGACCACAGTTGTTACTGTTGTTGTTTGGACTTATACACTGCTCCATAATGCAAGAGCACTTTCTAGGTGGTTTACATCATAAGTTTGCAAACAACAGTTTGGCAGACATACACTCACACTCATACATGCTGTGTACTTATTTTACCAATCTTGGAAGGATGGCAGGCTGAGTCAGCCTTGAGCTGCTTACCTGACCCTGTCTTGATCGAACTCAGGTTGTGAGCAGAGGCTTGACTGCAGTACTGTAGTTTAATCACTGCACAGGGGGCTTGTGTATAAAGTCCCTTCATCAAATGCATTTGGCATGAAAGTTTATAATAAAAAAATGAACAAACAAATAAAATAGGGGCCTTTAAGAGGTTGCAGGATTCTCTGTTAGGTTTTTGCTGGAACTGACTAACAGATGTGCCCCCCCCCAAAAAAAAAATTGGAAGGAACAGCTAGCTGAAAAGAAAAAAGAAGTTGGTTAATTTTTTCTCTAGCTGCTGTTTTTCCTCTGAAGGTGACAGGACTTAATCAACAATTTGCTGATAAAAACTTTATGAGTTTAGCAGGTTAGGTAATCTTTTGGCAGCTGCAAGTCAGCTCTATTTGGGTTTAATTTAGCATTTAATCCAATCCATCATGAATTTAAGTGTGTTAAGTAGTGATAAAATGCCAGAGACGTCTGGCACTGAGGTGCAAAGCAAAAGCGCAACACACTGTGACAATAATTGTCCTAATAATGTTCTGCTTGGCCATCCTGTCAGGCAGCCTTTTTGTGTTTATAGCAATTGGCTTGCCTTCTGGAGTTACTTGCCTTTGTTTCAGTGATCATCCCTGATGCTTGATCTTGCAGTCATTTTTGGAAGTGCTGAATGTGCAGGAAGTAAATTGGGATCATGAGAGCCCAGTGTCTCATTTCCAAAATCCTCCTCAACCTCCTGCTGCTAAATTGTGGATTTATTGTTTCAAGTCTCCCCAGTTCTGCCTTTTTATGTTGCACCACTTCTGAGACTGCAAAATAACCTCATCTCTGCTGAGGTATACAGTTCATTGTATGTGCACAGGAAAGGGCAATTCATTGGGAATAAAATTCCATTCTTTCTGTCATTTTGAAGTGACGAAAATGTATTATTCAGCTGCAAATGGTTATATTTCTTTCAACTAGAATTTATGGCTTTGATTGTAATGATTGCAAATGGAGTTTCAACCCTCTGGTGGGTCTTCCCCATCCTTTCCTTCCCACTCCAGAGTTTTCTATCCTCTAAAAAGCTAATCCTGAAAGTCTTCTTCCCCTCTCTAATTTTACATTTCTGGGCACTTTCCTGTGATGGCCCTTCAGCTCCTGGTGGGCTGTCTCAGAGATTACTTTTGGCAAGGGGGCTTCTGATTCATCTCTTATTTTTGACAGACTTTGGCTTGACCAATGCAAAGCAATTCTCAATCTCTGAAATCGTATTGAAAGTAATAGAAGTATAAGAGGTTTGTCGATAGCATGGATGGTCACAAAAACAAGTGTGTTCTAGGTCAAATCAAGCCTAAATTCTTACTAGAAGATAAAACGACTAAACCAAGGCTACTGTACTTTGGACATATCACAAGAAGAAAAGAGTCACCAGACAAAACAGTAATGCCAGGAAAGGTTGAAGATAGTAGGAAAAACGGAAGCCCCTAACATGAGGTGGATTGGCTCAATAAAGGAAGACCATAGCCTGCAGTTTGCAACCCAAGCAGGGCTGTTAATGATAGGACCTTTTGAAGATTGCCATAAATTGGAAGCAACTTGACAGTGCATAACAGGTGTAAGAGAGGTGAGGCTATACGGTTCCAGGATTTAGTAGACATGAGATATAATACAGAATGAATAGGATACACAAGCATGTTTCACCGTTCGTCAGTACGGTGTCAACTCATTCTCCTACTGAAAAATATTGCCCCTCTCCACATACTACCCCATTCTAGGTTCAAGCTCTATCAAGGCATTATTGTGCCTGCAACTGTGTAAAGGCTGAATGGGTGGTGAAGATCTCTTCACTTCAGACCTTTGTACTAATCATGCAGAGGTATGAGTGACTTCTGGTAGGGTGGGAGTACGAAGGGGGGGCATACATGCATCACCACATCTCTGGCACCCGTTCAGCTTTTACACTGTTCCAGCCATAATCTCTGGATCAGGTTACTGTGTTGTGTGAAAACAGCTGTTGCTCTTTGATGTAACCTGATAAAAGACAGACACCTTCCTCCTGAAAGGTTGATCTGTGGATTTATAGCAGCACCCTACCATGCTACTTGTTCGGTGGCCTGGGCGTAAGGAAATGCTCTTACAGCTTTTGTCTTTTAATTTATTCAAAATACCAGATGGTACTTCAGACATATTTAGTGATAACTGATCTTATGTTCTCCTCATTCAAGTTAAACAGATGCAACAGGAACAGTGCTTGCTCTTGGTCTTCAATCTCAGTGCTATTTATTTTTTGTTCCTGTTGATAAAACCTACAAAACATAGTGCCCTGCAGCCTTCAGGCAAATTTGTGGTGTATTTTTTAAGAGAACTTTGGTGCTGTACTTTGAATTGATAACTTGAATTGTAAACTTAGATAGTTGTAGAACAGCGGGTATCATTTTGGAATATGCACTTCACACAAAAATGGGGAAAGTTACTTTTTGGGATGTCACAGCTGCCAGAATCCTCCTAACCTGATGGCCAATGGTCATACTGGCTGAGGGAGCTGGGCAGTTTTGTTTTCAAAAAAGTTATTTTTCTGGTTTACTTTTATGAGTTACTCAAATTTCACATAGGATTTGGTGAGTACAGATACAGTATCTATATCTTCAGTATATTCAGCAACTGGGACAAGCAGTGTGGTATTGTAGCTCATAAAGTTATTGTTCTTAAACTAGCAACAGCTGGAGACCCCTAGCCTTGATCCAAAACTGAATTATAAATAATGAGGTAAGCATTGGGGGTGATGGGTGTCCTGTTAATTCCAAGTGTTTTTCTCCCTGTTTGTGATGTTGATACATATAAGAAAATATGTACAAATCATATAAGAAAATAATGAAAAATGAGACCACTGCTCCCAATAGTTCCGCATCTTACCCTGGTTCAAGACAAGTCATTTCTAGAGTTGTAGTGAAGAATAAGCATGTAGCATAATCAGATAGGGATTTTTTTTTCTGTTTTTTTGTTTTTAAATCCTATCATCTAGCATGAGGTTCAGTTAGTTTGTGTTTTAGACACAGTAAATTAGTGATTCTCAGCCATTTAACCATTGCTTCCCAGGGAGGCATATAGAGATTGGCACAAAGGTATATATACTTTAAAATAACAGTAGTCCAGATGTCAAATAAAACGATTGGGCAAGACAGAATTGAAGGGGCGCATGACATTTTTGTTTCTCAAAAGGAACTCTGGGTTAAAAGCAGTGCTGAAACTAATGCATAATATTAGATTTCCTCTTAATTGTTGCTGTTGAGATTTGTGAGCCTTTAATTGGTTCTGTGCTGTCAGTCTGAATATTTCTGCCATACTTGATGAAATGATTTGTGTATTTTTTTATTAGCCTTGGAGATGCATCAGGAAACTTATTTGGTACTCATCTAGATTTTTATTTAGCTTTATCATTTGAGTCACACTGATGGAATTGTGTAATAGCACACCAATTCATTTTTGTATTTTCCAGACCAATGGGCATATATCTGCTAATGGAGATGTGTATCAAGAGCGGCTTGCACGTTTGGAAAATGACAAGGAATCTCTTGTTCTGCAAGTAAGCTTTCTTCCAAGTTCATTTTGTGCTTCTGTGAATCCTGGACACCTTGGATGTTGATCTGAAGTTACATAGCTGCCTTGGCAGGTGAACTTACTCAGAAGTCATATTCACACACTCCTTAAAATAATTTTAAGAATGTTAAATGGAAAGGAATTTTTCTTTGAGAAAGGCATTTCTCAGAGGAGAATAGAGGTTTTGGAAATGCGGCTGTCCAAGCATTTCTGATGGTGAATGCATAGCCCTCCAGATGTTGTTGAATTGTGATTGATCTCATCATTTGTTATGTTTGCTAGGAAAACTCCCATCAGATTATGTGAATGATGAATTTACCAACAGCCCTACTGGGCTTAATCAGTGGTGCTAGCTGGTGGGAGTCATAATCCAAAAACATGTGAGAGCCATGTATTTCCTGTTCCCTGAAATAGCAGGTACTAGTCTCAGCCCACTTTCCAAAGTCATGTTCCCAGGCATCTCTTCTGCCCATCTTTTTCATGGTGCACAGAAATAAGAGGGATGGCCCATTCCCAATGGACGCTTGCATTTGCTATCCCATCCTCCTTTCCAGGCATGGGAGTGAAATAAAGGACTGTCAACTAGCACTTAATGGGCTCCCGAGGGGTGATGGAGAACCATTCATACCCTGGATCTCCTGAATGGATAAGGAGAACAGGAGATCAAAATCTGGCTGCCAGCCCAAGCGAGAGGTGTGAAAACGCCATCCAGCACTTTGGTGACCTCAGGAGCATGGCTTTCAGGACCCTAGAAACCCCATTCCTTGTTTATATGACCCTTTGCGATGGTCCACTGGGGTTCTTCATATGTGTTGTACTTGGGGGAAAATGTTATTTTTAATTACAGTCTTGGTCTGACAGATTTTTCCTCCTCTAAGGGACAATTTATGCATGACAAGGAACATCTGTGAATACTCTATTGTACACTGAAAATCCTGAGCCATGCTAGTGAATACGTTTTGCTAGTGGTAGTGATAGATTTTCTCTGATAAGATTTGTTGGTGGCTGAAAATGTGAGTAAACATAATCGATCTATATTGTATAATAACTCCAGATGAAACTTCATTCCCTAAAAGTGAGAGGCTTAGTGCTCTGATTCATCCAACTTTTCTACAGGTGAGTGTTCTCACTGACCAGGTGGATGCTCAAGGAGAAAAGATCAGGGATTTGGAGCTCTGTCTAGAAGAACACAGGGAGAAGCTGAATGCCACAGAAGAAATGCTACAGCAGGTACAGATGGACGGGCGGACAGATAGACAAACTGACAGACAGATACTGTACATAAACTGCTGTGCATTCTATATGTCTCTGTGCAGAAACAACTTGCCATTTAAAACAAATCTAATTGCATAAAGTGCTGTTTTTTAAAATCATGCATATCTTGATGGGTGCAATGTAGATTATGATAACACATTAATCCTGTTCTGTAAAATAGAGCATATTATATTTGGACATTGTACAGGAAACTGAAGAATGACTGATTTCCAGTGTTAGCAATGTAGTCCACTGACTAAACTTAAACTTTAAGGAAGCATTTTTTCAATTGACCCTAGTATAGATTTCTTGTATGTGTAGCTATGGACCTACATTGGCTAATAAACTCACAGTGATTCTTTCTTTGTATCAGTAATTCTTTGCTTATTTTTTTAAAAAATCAGGAGCTATTAAGCAGGACATCCCTTGAAACTCAAAAGTTGGACCTTATGGCAGAAGTTTCCAACTTGAAGCTCAAGCTAACTGCAGTAGAAAAGGACAGGTTGGACTATGAAGACAGGTTCAGAGACACAGAGGTAGGTTTAAAGTAGTCTAGCCATGATGTGCTATTAACATTTATTGTGTTTCTTAAAATATATTTGGAGGGTGATATTTTCCTATCTGAAAAATCTCATTCACAGGACTTCTGTAAGTAAATTCATTCATTCAGATTTATCTGAGGCACAGAGTGGGAAACCTTTAGCTCTTTAGATATTTAGGACTTCATTTCCCAGATGTCACAGTCAGAATGTCCAATTGTAAAGGATAACTGGAACTGTAATCCAAACAATCTAGAGGGCCAAAGGTTTTGAGCACTGGCTATATGTTATAATAAGCAGAGCAGAACTGTACAGCTGATTGGCAGCTTGAAAGCAACTGCAGTCTGTCAGCTTTGCATTGTGATCTGCAAGGCACTTGACAAATACCCTGCTTCCTAGTTTATATTTTGCAGTTATGAGAGAGAGATGTGATTCCACTGAAAATGAACATTCTTTTTGGTCCAGTACTAGAGTAGTGTCTCAGAGTTAGTGGCAGAGTTCTCCTGAAGCTTCAATTTATAGAATCGTAGAATAATGCATTTAGAAGGGGCCTATAGGGCCATCGAATCCAACCCCCTACTCAATGTAGGAATCCAAATCAAAGTATAGCTGACAGTTGTCAAATTTCCTCTTGAATGCCTCCAGCGCTGGAGTGCTCACCACCTCCTGAGGTAATTGGTTCCATTGTCAAACTGCTCTAACAGTAGGAAGTTTTTCCTGATATCTAACTGAAATCTGACTTCCTGTAACTTGAGCCCATTGTTATTTGGATTTGTGGTGCTGGAATCAAAGGCAAGATGAGCAGAGTCCGAAAACTGCACTAGACAGTAAATAAGTAATACTAGTAATGTGCTGTCAAATTGATTCCAACTTCAGATTATCTTCCCAGGATTTTCTGTGTATACATTACTCAGAAGTGATTTACCAGTCCCTCCTTAGGAGGATGCTCTGGGATGATGCAGCTTCCCAAGGCCACACTTAACCTCATCAGCCACATAAATTCCAGGTTATCTTAGACAGCCCCTCTCCAGGAATGACAGTTGAATGCCCAATATTTGGCTCTGCAGCCAGGCTGTCCAGCCCAGTGAGCTATACCACCTGTCTCAGCACAGCCTTAATAGTTTTGCTGGGGGTGTGTGTTGTGGTGGACTTCATAGTTGGATACTTAGGGTATGAAGATGCATGCAGTTCTCATATTCCAACATCAAGGAAATGACAGGTTAATTTCAAAGAATAAGTATGCATCTGTGTGAGCAAGCAACAGTCTCTATACAGCTTATATGCAGACTGCTATGTCCAGTGCTACTTTTCACTGTCTAGTTTGCTGGTCCACAGTCTGGGCTGAAAAGGATCTTTGGATGCCAGCTCATTTGGATGCATATCTCATTCTGTTCTGAGGATTTCACATATTGTCACCTCCCCACTCTTCAGTTAATGGCTTCTGGGACCCGCTGGATTGAATAGAGCAGTGGTTCCCAACTTTGAGAAACCCAGGTGTTCTTGGACTGCAGTTCCCAGAAGCCTTCACCGCCAGCTATGCAGGTTATCGTTTCTGAGGGTTGCAGTTCAAGAACACCTGGGTTACCCAAGGTTGGGAACTACTGGACTAGAGATTTATCCAGGCCAGCACAGCGGGTACCCACAATCAGCAAGCAGACATTCTAAAGGAAGGGCATGTAGCAGCCCTCTCTGACTTCTGCTGTTCCCCAAGATACCTCATATACAAAGATCCTTCTGCCTCAGCTTCTTCATGCAGTTCCGTGTAGCCACCATGACCAGTAGCTGTTGATAGATTTGTTCTTCCATGAATTTATCTGATCTCCTTTCTAAAACGAAACCATTGTTTCATCTCTTGCAGTAAATTTCCTCTGTATTTAGTACAAAGGGGCTTGCATTTTATGAGTTCCCACCCTAGCACTGGTAGACATGTTTTAAAATATTTTCACATGAAAATAGCAATGTTGTACTTGAAGTGTGTGTAGATACATACTGCAGTTGGGAAATCAGGATTAGGAATAAGATGAGGTGCTAATAATTGGAGGTTTTAAATATTCAGCAAAGCAGGCTTGCTTGAATATTTTTGACTCATTAATCATTTTTCAAAAGCACCATAAGAGCAGTATGAAAGGTTTTCAATTGCTTTGCTTATCTCCTAATTTTTTTATTTGTTTGTTTCCTGTTTCTTTAACCTTTTCTAACAGGGTTTGATGCGGGAAATAAATGAATTACGTTTAAAAGTGGGAGAAATGGACAGTGAGAGAGTTCAGTATGAAAAAAAGCTTAAATCAACCAAAGTAAGTAATGGTCAGGAACAAAAGGAAAGGGTGCATGTGAAGCCAAAAAATGTTTTACTGCAGTTCAAAGTTTTCAGACTCAGACTTGTAAGAGTTCTCCTCTTGTTGTTAACATAGAGGAAGCTGCTTTACCTGCCTCTTTGCCTTTAGGTTTTGTTATTATTTTCCTTACTAAATCAATCAATTATACTTTGATTGTGTTCACATGGATTTGGTTAATTCTGAAATGATGATGATGATGTGCCATCAAGTCAATTCTGACCTATGGCGACTCTTTCCAGGATTTTCTAGGTAGAGAATAAACAAATGGTTTACTTTTCCCTTCTTCTGGGGGTACCCTGAGCCTCTGCAGCTTGTCATGACCACTCAGGCTGGCTCTTCTGTGAAGAGGCACATTGGGGAATTGAATTCCCAACTTTTGGCTCCACACTCAGATATCACATGAAAACTGAGTTACCCAGCCAGGGTTTAATTCTGTATAATATGTTAATTTTTGTTTCTTTCTGTTTCTTATCTTTACTGATTTAATTTCATTTTGCTGTATTTCTTCACGGGTCTGTAAGTTTTTTTTAAAAATGTCACCATTATAGCTCTTATGAAACACCATATATCTTTCTCCTTATGTAGGTATTTTTATACCCTAATAGGGTTTTCAAGATACGTGAGGTATTTAAGGAGTGGTTTAACCACTTCCACTCTCTCAGTGAGTTTCCATGGCAAAGCCAGGTAATTGACCCCAGGTGTCCTGAGTCCTAGTCCACTACAACACACTGGGCACCATCACAAAATTTAGGGAAATGGAAATATCAAAATATAATTATTTCGGGGTTTGCATATTGATTCTGGAAGTGTCAGTTAGACAAATTTACATTACAGTAGGAATCAGATTGTCTACCTGTCATTATGTATACAGCTACATCCTCAAGTGGAGCCTGCAAATATTTTCCATAGAGTTGTGCATAGTGATTAATGTGTATATATGTAGTGGTACATCCAGATAATTAGTGGCATAATCACAGTGAGTATGATTGTGACAGCTCTTTGAAACTTGTCAATAAAAGAGTGTAGCAAGGAAGAACTAGAGAGGTCTGGTTACTCAATTGCCATAGCAATACCTATTTATCTGACTGAATTTAGCTTCTAGAGTTTTCATAAGATTAAAGAAGATAAAATGTACTCTAAGTGCAAGTTACTTTTTTTGTTTTCTTAAAGATATAAGGATCTAGATTATCTTTCCTTAGCTGAGGAAAATGCAGCAGCTTTCTTTGTAATTCTCGTGTTACCTTGTTGTCACTTCAGTTGAGTTACTGTGCCCTTTTAGAAATGCATGTAATGGGGTGACTATGTTGGAAAGGTACACAAGTCTGTGATTTCCCCACATTAGGTGCCTCGCTCTCAGTGTGTAATCCACTTGAGAATTCACCCTTACTTTGAACAGCTAAGCCTGCTTACTTAGAGGCTGGTTTCATGAAATCTCCTTTGGCTTAATTCTTCATAAATATCTTTCTCTCAAGACCAACCCTCATCCTGAAAGTAGTTGTTTTTAGCCTTGCTTCTTCTCTGTCTTTACTTCTCTTTCACTCCTGTGTCTCTATTACCAGTCTTTAATGGCCAAACTTTCTAGCATGAAAATCAAAGTGGGCCAGATGCAGTATGAAAAACAGCGGATGGAACAAAAATGCCAAATGTTAAAGGTGTGGTAGATTGGTGGGGCCTGGTGTTGAGTCATTTGTGATGCTGTCTCCCATCTTGTTTGTCTGCCTGTGCTTTTTAAAAGCATTTCAATTGATGCTGTGCATGCATGGAATTCTTTGTTGTTCAGTGAAACTAATTGTTAGGTATTTCGACTGTACCTTTTGTTTTTTGAACAAGAACTTTTATGGCGATTTTAGGTTATGCTGATCTGTTGTGAGAACATGGCACAGAGTGATGTACTAACAGATTCAGTTTAGTAATGTTTATTTGTTATATAGAAGATTCATGGGCATATCCACATTAAAGACCTAAAATAAGGATTTAATGATTTCCTTATTTCCAGGGAACATTTGGAATGATAGTTTTCTGAACAGAAGCTAGGGTTCCTGAAATGTTTTTACCCCCATTGCCACACTACTGTTCCCATAATGCTTCTGAGAAGCTCAAAATCAAGGAATAGATTGGTAGATAACTGACAAAAGATGTTAATGTAGATAGAGCTTCAAGGATATACACTCATTCCAGTCTTAGATGGAGACAGGTGGACACACATGAAATGTTCTTCCCAGTACCTCACTAATCTAAGAATATAATTAGAAGCAGATGCCACTTAAGAGGAGACAGAATGCATCAGTTTGTCCAAATGATGAGACATCATCTTTATGATGGGTATATTTGCTGTGCACTTGATTTTGGCTACAGTCTGCATTTGCATGCACAACTGTGACTGTGACTCAACATTAATTAAATCGATATTAATTTGATGCTACTAATTAAACCAAACCCAGTTATGAGGAACAGATACCCAGATCTGTGAGAAATATAGTGTAGCTCCCTATATCTCTCACCCTTGACTATGGTGGCTATTGCTGATGGGAAGTGCTGTCAGCAACTTGTGGCCTTACATTACCCACCCAATCCCAATCGACAACAGTTGACTTTCTGCCATCCTTTCAAGTACTTTATCCCAAAGAGGATGTTAAGGATGCCTAGCTGACAGCTGGAATCTTCCAGAAACCAAGAGGCTTAAGAAGGAGCCAGATAGCTGCCTCTGTCAAGGTGTCTGACAGCTATCTCCTCTCACAAGGAAGCAATAACTATGTCTTGGACCCATCAAACTAGTCTTCTTTAGCTTACCATTAAAAACTAAGATGGGCAGGAGTCAGGAAATAAAATATGTTGGCTACATTATTCCAAGCACATTGTTCAGATCCTTAGGCTGCAACAACTGAGACATCTTTGCACATATACAGGCCCTGTGTCAGTAATAGTCTTGAATTCCTTGAAATACCTTTCAAACATTCTCTTGCTCTGATAGGTAATTGAACTTGGGTGCTTCAATAAGAGGCAGTAAAAACCCTTGATGTTCCTTGTGTGATGCTCATCTCCAGAACTGACTTAACTTTGTAGACTTTATAAAATGGGTTTGCAACAAGCTTTTTCCATGAGTGAAATAAAAATGTAGTTTTGGATCTGCATCATTGTGGGAGTGACTTGATGCATAGTATATAAATGGGGTAAAAATTACAGAATCATTCCTATGTTCCACATTAAGATAGGAGTGTGGAAGTTCAGTTTGCTTATGGTTTGCTCTTATATAACCTAAATTTTGCCATTAAAACATGCATGTGAACTGTTATCTTACTTTTATATCTGTGTTCTTACAGGATGGTTGCCTTGTGATATTACACGTTCATTTGACTATTATTTATTCTTTTACTGCCAGCTATGATAGTTGATAAACATATTTATGACCTGAGCAGTACATATTATTTATACTCTGTATAAATCTCCATGTTCATTCATAGTACGTGGCACATCAATGGCTCTTATTTCCCTTTCACCTATTCCACAATATTTACACACATACATTATTTCATTATTTTGTTTCATAAGATTTTATGCTGTGAGCATGCTTAGTAGTTTGATATTTACCTCATTAAAGCTGAAGTTTTCTTCACAGTTAACTGAGAGTAAGCCCTATTGACTACAATGGATCTTACTTCTGAGTATTATGTGCATAGATTTGTGCTGTAAATATTATCTCCTTAATGTCTGTGTGTCTCATGCATGTTTCAGATGTAAATAAAATCCTTTTAGTGTCACTTCAGAAATTCAGATCAAAATATTGTTGTACATTTAAATTAGAGATGAAATTGACTGAGAAGCAGATTTCTCCTGTGTTTGTAGTGTTTTCCCAAAAGGGAACGTGGGTGGAAAGATTGGAAAGGCTTGACAAGATTTAGCAATGAACTTGAAACTTGGAGCTCATCTCTAACTTAAATGGCAGATTTTAAGATTGTCCCTGTAAAACACAAAGCTAGCTCCTAAATGGATGCCTTGATGTTCTGTTTTGCACAGGAAGAACTAGCATCTTTAAAAGATAAATTAGAACAGAAGGAAGCAGAGATAAAACGGTTGCAAGAGAAACTGGTTCACCAGGTGAATGGAGAAGGGGTTGACATAAACGACAGAGGTAAGATAAATGGGGAGAAGTCATTTCGTCCCCCAAAGCCATGGCTTATTCTCCTTCCGTCTGTAGTTCATGATTTCGGTCTTTTCTACACAGGGCCATGAATAAGCCTACAGGCATAGGCTTGTCACAAATTGTTATCTAAAGAGATCTGTCGAACAATGAATCCTGATTCTGCATGTGTGTCTCCTAGATGGAGAAAGTAATAAGTTAATTGGGTTACACTTTCATTATATGCACATGATGTCTCCCTGGCCCACCTGGTTTAAAATAGGACCCCTGTCCTGTCAACATGCACATAAATGGATCCAGGATATTATATGGCAGTGGAGGCAAACCTTTTTGGGCTCGCGTGCCCAAAATGAGTGGGGGGGGGGGAGAAACCAGTGGCTGTCGTGCCGCCCGGACGTCCGGAACCGGAAGTGGCGGTTTCAGGGGGAATCATAGGGACGGACCCAGAGGACCAGGAACAGGAAGTTTAAGGGGGAATCATAGCGACGAACCCAGAGGACCAGGAAGTGGCAGCGGAAGGGGGAATCCCGGCTGCAGCCAGCTCATAAGGTTTGCCTCCACAAGGGAGGGTGGGTGGGCCAATACCTCGCGTGCCATAAGAAAGGGCTTCGCGTGCCACCTGGGGCACGCGTGCCATAGGTTCGCCATCACTGTTATATGGTAAAGTCCAGCTGGCACACTCATTGCTTTTTTTTTAATTTATGGTGAGAGAGAGAAATATATGTATATCCCAAGGCTTAAGCCATGTTAACAGTACTCTCTGGAAAGTAATGACAGAACAGGCTGAGGAAATGTTGACTCACTTGGATAAGATCAAGCTTTTCAGATTCTCGTTGGGTAGGTTTTGATCACAGCATGATTATCTGCTTATTCGACTAAAAGGATAATATACAGCCACTTCTGTTTGCAGGATAACATGCTCTCTAGTACAACCAAGCAAAAGTTAAACTATATTTTTGTGTTCTACGTGGTCTGCATTTTATTACTCGGTCTGACATCTCTAAATTGTGTGTGTGTATGTTGACATGACTGTGAATGCATGAGATTGCTGTAGGAAATCAGTTGCCCTTGTGGTTACATGAGCAGGAATAAAGGATGTATAAACCATATGTTCCATCTGTGATATCTAAATTAAATTCAGAAAGAAAAGGAAATCATTGTTTCAAGATAAGTGACCATGTAAGCAAGTACTTAGTAGAGTGGTCTTGTTAGATTTTACTTTGTATTGATTTATTGTATGTTTGGCTGGATTTTCCTTGATTAAGCAATGTTTTTCAAAACTTTGGACTACAAAGGATACAGTGTCTTTGTTTCTGAATTAATAAGAGCAGCACAGTAATGTAGGCACAGTAACTGAATTTAAAATTGCTAAAGTGTTTTCAAAATACAGGGAATGATTAATAATAATCTCTACCTGTAGCATTGTTGAGCCAAAGGGATATGGACCTGGTAATTAAAAAAAAAAGAGGCCACACATTAATGGGTCTAGACAATACCCTTTCATAAGTTATAGCACATCTCCTGTGTGTTTGATCTCTGCTCATGTGCTGTATAAACAGTACCAACTTTCAGTGCATCTGTCTGTCTGCTTGAATCTTTTTAAAGTCCTAAATATGTGTGCCAAGGTTTTTATAATGGGAGTTTTCCCTTATAATACTGTTGACCCAACTGTTGACTCTAAGTGCCTCTAGTGACTTTCACTTTTCTATCTGAAGATTTTCTTCCAGCAAGATGGCTTCCATGAATATAGAAAGGTCATGGCTCCCATGGCAGTGATGCTGATCAAATTTGACAATATTATTCTGAATCATGATATAATTGTATTATCCCAAATTGATATCCCATGCATATAGTTTTTTTATTCATATTTAATTTGATATAATGCTGATAAATGTCAACTAACTTCAAATCCAATGGATTTTCCTGCACAGATGAAAATTGTAAAAAGAAGCTCAAAGACAAAAGTAAGGTTTTTGGTGTCTTTTCATATCCACTTACATTTGACACCTTTTCCCAACATAGCTTTCTGCATGTATCATTTTAAAATTATCTTAACCAAAATGCCATTAGACTGCTTTATCTATCCTCAGTTTCAGTGGAACTCATACTAAAAAGAGTGAAGTGTTATCTTCTATTTTAAGTCCTCATCTTCTACTTCTAACTAAATTGATTTGGATTACAAATTATTTGTTCCATATATTTATCTGGAAGTGCTATAAAATGTAGTAAGTGTACCCCCCCCCCTTTTCATCAAAGTATTAAGATTGAGCTCAGTATGGTTATCCATTTTATTCTTCCAAGAATAGCCTCTTCCTTTTGTGATAAATTTGTCAGAGTCGCTATTTGTTTATATGTCTCACTAGAAAAAATGCATGGAAAATATCTGACTCCAGTTAAAGATACCTTTAAGTCCTGTAATTTTCACTGGGCTTAAGTAGCCGTAACTGTATCGGCTGGCTTAAATGTAGTGCCAAGTCATATTGGAGTTTTATTATTGTAAGTTGCTTGGAGTGTTATTTTTGGCAGAAAGGTATGATAAAAAATTTATTAACAATGCATGGGACTTATTCATGTAGTGAACAAGTCTTGCGCTTCCATGCTCCTGTGTCCTCATTCACTCCCAGTTGTTAGGCAATTATATCCAAACTTGGGCAAAGTGTATGCTTTGGTCATACTACAGTTCGCTACAAATCAGTATGTTTTGAACTGGGTTTGCACAGTTTGTCTCTAAATAGTAATTTATTTTGCTTGAATATAACTGTAATCTGTGAATTGTTACAAAAATGAGTGAAAAAGTCATACAATGTTAATAACAGACTATGGCTTGGTTTTGCATCTGAGTAAATTGAATTTGAATTTTGGCATCGAAGTGGATTCCTGTATGGGTTTCCTTGCTGAAATCTGTGTGTTACAGAGAGAATTAGTGAACATAAATCTTGAATAAATTGAAGTTGATGTGACGGAAATCCTCTAGAAAAGTTTAGAATTCAGTGTAGAATAGCATTGTTCTCTATCGTAAACGATCTACATTTCTAACTTTCCTTTTATGCCTAATAACTCTGGTTTGTATGAATATCCATTGTAAATGAGGATAAAGAATGAAGCATAGTTTGTACTTATGACAAGTTTAAACCTCTTTTTTGGTATGTGTGTTGTAACTACACATTTTAGCATGACTTTTCATCACAATAAATATATACATCATCCCATCATGAATCATTGCATTTCTACAACCATTCTTGGTTATGGCTAAGCATCACTATGACATCCATTTCTTTTAACTTTTCTTACTACCATTTTCCTAATTTCTCTTTGTATCTGGATTTATTTGGGGCTGCTAGCATAAGGAACAGTTATTCTATTGCTTCCTGTTGTAAACATATAATAATTCAGGAGATAAATATCAGACAAGAACTGGATATCATCTTTACAGAGCTATAGTATGGCAATTATTGTGATGCACTGGAAAAGTTTCTATTTTTTAATTTATTTTGTGACTTGTCTTGAACTCCACAGTGCTAAGGCATAGGGTATAATGTCTGTAATATATATAAGTGACTAAGAAACTGAACTGGTTCAGGTTTCACATTAGCCTTGAAATGGCTGGGAGGCCTTTAGGCAAGTTGTTGTCTGAGCCTAAGATTCTCCCACTTGCAATATGAGGATGATGATATTGGCCTATCATTCATAGCTGTGTTGTAATGTTTGTGAAGTTCTTTAAACATTCCAGTGCACTACAGACCTGCAGTGTGTGGTGATTATGACCGTTACTTCTCCGCTGCGCAGCCAAACCAGTGTTGCCACCCATTTGCTTATGGTCTCAGCCATAATCCTGTGGATGTGGGGCGGAGCATCAGCCCCGTGCTTGCAGAAAATTAGAGGGAACATTGGTTATAACTAACAATCTCAATCAGGCATTTGCAAGGAAAGTCACATAAAAATTGATCCAGAAAACAGAATTTGAAAAGAAATATTGTGTGTGATTTGTTCTCTGTTGATTAACGTTCAGATTGTTTTGATTTACAAAAGGGATCTAAACTCCAGTGTATGTCGAAAGTATTAATTTTTCTTTTTTATATATTTCAACTGTCATTTCAACTGACTTCTACAGTCATTTCTATGTTTTAGATATTGAGGTGCAGAAAATGAAGAAGGCTGTGGAATCTCTGATGGCAGCAAATGAAGAAAAGGTATTGAATGTTCTTTAGAGCCACTTTGCTTAATACTGTGGTGCTTTGCTTTTTGGAAGAAGGGGCCAATATGAAGAGGCATAAATTATCAGGTTAAGTGGGAAGGACCAGTATCGGACCCCACAAACAAAAATGTAAAAATTTAAGAATGTAATATACTAGAACAACAAATGTGCCTTTAGTTGATGAAAACAAGTATCCCAAAGTGCTGTTTTTAGTATCAATATTTCTTAACTCTCAATGTAATATTAGGCTTTAAAAAGTCAGTAATTTATTACCACCAAATATTTTGGATAGATTATTAAATTTTCCCAAGAAAAGGAAGGTGAGTTAGAAAATCAGCTGTAAGTAATTAAAATGCACACCTCCCTTTTTTTCAGGATCGGAAGATTGAAGAGCTGAGGCAGTCTCTGAATCGATATAAGAAAGTGCAGGATATGGTGATATTGGCTCAGGTCAAAAAAGGTACAGGAATGATGTGACATTGTTATTTTCCTATCTGCCATGGAATATTGTGTGTTAATCAACATACTAATGACTATTAATTACTGTCAGTTATCATAACGCCATTTTGCTTTTGTTTATATGTCCAGGTGGTCTTGCTTCAATTTACAATGTAATTTATATGGCAAGTGATTGAACTGGAATTTGTAATGTGGAAAAGGTTTACAGTGGAGATTAATTTGCTCCCTGTTTGCATTTCAGAATAGGAGACCACATTGTGCACTGCTAGCTTTGATTCACATGTTCATACTGAGGTTTTCACTTGAAAGCAGTGCAGATGTTCTATAATGGAGGTTAAGCACTTGTAGGTTCCCTTCCTTTCAGTGGGATGGTCAAGGGCATGTTTCTATCTCATTTCACTGGATCTTGAGAATGGCCATATTGTAACCAGTATGTTCTGTAGGTCTTGATGCCATTCCTAAGCAGTTGATTCTTGCTCTCCATTTCTACTTAATCACTGCTCAGTGTTTGGATTCGTATTTGCTGCAACGAGGATTGTTCAAATAGAGAATGAGGGCAAGTAGAGATGGGGGTATTTGTATTTGTATACGAATAGCCCCGCACAGGTGGCAATAACGAGGGTCCAGCCCCATGGGGCCGGATGGTCCACTCACAATTCCGCCGCTGCCGCAACCTCCGCGGAGCCTTCCAATGGCTCTGGAGACCGCGATCTGTGAGCCACTCTTCAACCTGGCAGAGAGGCTTGTCATTCCACCTCCTCCCATTGGAAGGCTCCGCGGAGGTTGCAGCAGTGGCAGAATCGTGAGTGAACCGTCCGGCCCCATGGGGCTGGACCCTCATTATCGCCACCTGTGCAGGGGTATTCGTATATGAATACCCCCATCTCTACTGGCAAGATATACTGGTATCACACAAATCCTTTTGCTAAAGGGTTTAAATGAGGTTTTAAAAGTTTGCATTGTAAAAAGTTTACATTGTACAGGCAGGGACGTGGTGGCTCTGCGGGTTAAACCGCAGAAGCCTCTGTGCTGCAAGATCAGAAGACCAGCAGTTGTAAGATCGAATCCACGCGACGGAGTGAGCTCCCGTCGCTTGTCCCAGCTCCTGCCAACCTAGCAGTTTGAAAGCATGCAAATGCAAGTAGATAAATAGGTACCATCATGGTGGGAAGGTAACAGCGTTCCGTGTCTAGTCGCGCTGGCCACGTGACCACGGAAACTGTCTACGGACAAACGCTGGCTCTACGGCTTGGAGACGGGGATGAGCACCGCCCCCTAGAGTCGGACACAACTGGACTAAATGTCAAGGGGAACCTTTACCTTTTTATTGTACTTTACAAAATAAATCAATTATATCCTGTTGCATAACTTGCAACTGTGGAAGGATTATGTTGTCATTGGTAGGGAGCGATTTCCATGGCTAAGGCATACGTTTCCTGCAAATAATTTATTTATGTATTTAAAATATTTTATCCCACTTGTCTCCTTAAAAAGGATCCAAGGCGACTTACAATAATTAAAAGACAGTATTTAAGTTAGTAACAATAAGTATACAATGCTAAAAGGATCATTGAATACAATACCAAAAACATAAGCAACACCAAAACACATCCAATACAGTAAGGTACAACAATCCATTTTAAAAAAACCCACTTAGCAACCAGTCACTCGGGGTTCACATTTTGCAATTTACAGAATGCTTTGTTTAATTCCAAAGCAACTTTAGGAGAGTTATAATAAGTCTGTAGGGTGGGCAAGATGCGGTCAGGGCTGAAATGCTTGCTGCATGTTGTTCACCTCCTGATTTTCTGATCTGTACAGTTTTCTCCACTCTACTATTTCCATTTTTTCTTCTCTTCTACTCTTTGGCACCCATGTTTCTTCCCTGGTTCTTTCGGTGTGGATTGAATTTACTCAGTTGTGTGGGTTTTTCCCCCTAGAAGCTTCTAGCAAATACTTTTCCTGGTGTTTCTAAATTAGGTTTCATCGTTGCTTGTATTTCTACCAGGTACAAACTTGGGAAAGACAAAGTGTTTTGCATAGAAAGGAAGAATCTTTTTATCTGCGTTAATGGCTAAAATGATATAAACAAGGAGATTGGCAGTAATCCAAATGCAAAACAGAAATTTAACAGCAGTTTTTCCAGGTTACTTCCAGAATATGAAGTACATTTTACAACATGTAGACTGACTTGTTATTTAGGAGAAAATTCCATAATACCCAGTGAAACAGTTCTGAGTACAGATACAGGATTGTGCACTTTGGAATGCAACCACTGTTTACTAAAGCAAATACAGTAAGTATGTATTTTTAAGGGGACAAATCAGTACATCAGGTATTCCTTGTAACTGGATTCAACTCCTAAATATTGATGCACACTCAGTAGTTTGCTTAGTTGCTAAAGTGTAATCTGTATTTTTTTAAATTATGTTTTTAACATAAAAGCTTACTATAGCAGCAGTCAGAGTATTGCCAACTCTGTGTTCAGTTGACAATATTCCTAAACATGACAATAAAACACCACTTTCACCTCTTTTCCATTCTTAGGCAAGGATGATGAATGTGAGGAATCTGGAAATTCAGGATCTGTTTCTGTGGCCTTGTCAGATGCACAGGATCTAAGTGACCCCGAGAAAAGTCCATCTTCTTCACCAGTCACACGTTCTCCAAACCATGAAGAATTTAGAACAAAAACTCCTGAAGAGGTAGCATACTGTCTTTTGTGCTTACCTTTATTTTAAAATGATTTAAAACCATGTTTTATGCTTGTGTTAAACTTTAAATAATGAATTGATTTTTGTTTGTTTGTTACAAGGATGATGGTAAAGGAGAAGTAGGGAAATATGAGGGTGTTTTTTTTTTTTTTTTTAAGAAAAATTGTGCTAAAATGTTTGGGAACTGCTTTTGCAGTTCCTACCTGAGGCCAACACACAAACTGAGCCCTGAGGCAACTGCAGTACAGCAGTCAGCCCTCAGCTCATGACCTGAGTTTGATCCTGATGGCTCCAGAGAGCCAACTCAAGGAGATTCAGTCATTCATCCTTCCAAGGTTGGTAGAATGATAACCTAGCTCACTCCAGGGCAAAGTGCTGTTTGTAAGCTGCCCAGAGATTGCTCTAGCACTATGGGGAGATATATAAGTCAAAACAACAGCAACAACATAGGACAGGATTGCAGGGCTACAGTTTAGAGGCAACAATGCTTAGTTGTTTGATACTAATGGATTAGAATGTTATTTGTCTGGGTGCAGTGTGTCTTTTATCTAATTTTAGTGCAAGTTGTTACTTTTTAAAGAAACCAAAATGCTTGAAGTTCTTGATGGTAAATATATTGTGCTCCTGCAACCATCTTATAAATTGAGTCTTGGCTGCCTTCTGAGGAGAGTGTTGATGCCTTTCCTTCTTACAGAATTCATTACAGATCCATACTAGTGTTTTGCAAGTTTCCATCCCCTCTTTTTCACCATCGTTCAGGCATTCAGAAGATTCTTCAGAGTCTAAGATGGAAAGTGTCAATGAAGTCAGGTAAGGCTCACATTCCAGATAAGAATATTGTGGAGTTGAGAAGATGGTGTGGAAAAAAGAAATCCCAATGTTAAAATGTCAAGGATTGTAGCTGTGTTAGTCCTTTGCTGCAAAAACAATGGCATTTGTAATCTTAAAGTCTAACAAGTTTTATTTAGCCTAAGCTCTTGTGGACTGGAGACTACATCATCAGGTGCATATCATGGAGGTAATGTTAAAGATGTAAAGAGCATTTCCTGCAGCGCTTTTTAGTCTAGGGGAAAAGATGAGTGAGAAAAGAGGCTCATAAAATTGAAGAGTTTTTTTAAAAAATTCCTTTAATAGTATGTAGTTTTAGAAGAGGTAGCCATGTTAGTCTGTAAAATGCAACCATACACTACTGACTTTCAAAACTGGCATTAATGTTTTACTTGTGAACTCTGTATTTTACTGTATTTCTCTCCATATGTCTGAAGAAGTGGACTTGTTAACGAAAGCTCACGTTAGAATATAACAAACTTTAATGTGCCACACATTTTTGTCTTTTTTAATTGGTTTTTTATTTTGTTTTCTTTGGGGTTTGCTGATATGATATAATAGTATGAAATGATCTCGTGAAATTGGAACCAAAAAAGTATTATCACAATATTCATTGATGGCCACTAGATTTTAAAAGAATTGAATGGCTTCACAGAGGACATGCTATCAATGGCTATGAGGCAGGATTCCTAAATGAATTCTTCATTCTGCAGCAAAAACAGCAAGAGATTAGAGAGTTACTTGTGTCAATACATGCTTATGGATTTCTAGAAGTCCTGTCTGAGTGAGTCTGGTAGTTGTCATTAAAAAGTTACTTTTCCAAACTAGCTGCCTAGATCTAGTGGGGAAAATATTTGTCCAAATGTGTCACTTGAGGAGGATCCTCAAAAAATTCAAAAACAATTTGTAGCCAAAATGTGATGTTTTAGAGATATACAAACTCTCAGGATTTTTTTTCTTACTTAGTTGAACTTCTTCAGTCCATTACCTACTTGTTTATTGTCAGCATGGTTAGAGAGGAGCAGTTTTCCAGGATTTGTGCTCTCAGGTAGAGCCTGCATGCAAGGAGAAGTTCCCCCTCTTCATACACTTTTTCTCCACATGTAGAAAGGGACAATGGGTGACAGGACTAGCTGTACCTTTCTGAGCATGTTGATAACAAGTGGGCAAGTGACAACTAACTAGGGCTTTGCACTCCCTCAGAACTCCTGAAGATGTTTTACATGTGAAAATACCTCAAGTCAAATTCAGTAGGAACTGTATTTGACTCCTCCAAAAAAAAATGTGGTGACTTGCATCCATTTCATTTGTAATGGAAACCATCACTGAGATAACCATCTATTAACCAAAAGAGTCTTTAAAGATGCCTTGGCTGGATAACTCAGTGAGTTAGTTGTGTGGCTGTGGCGCCAGCGTTTGGGAATCTTAATTCTCCACTGTGCTGCTGCCTGGAAGAAAGGCCAGCCTCTGTAGCCTTGGGCAAAAACTGCACAACCCTAGAGTGCCCCCAGAATAAGGGAATGGTAAACTTCTTCTGTGTACCGTATACCTAGAAAAACCTGGGAAGGGTTGCTTCCCAGCTGGAACTGACTTGACAGCACGTTGTTGTTCTTAATTTAAAACAGTGTGTGTTACTGTTTTCAGTGAAAAGAAGAAACCTGTGGCTTCCATAGAAACACAACTAGGTGACACAAAATTGTAAGTACCATTATAGTTAAAGTTAGACAAATCTTAAGGAAAGGAAACCACTGAATGCCTAGCTACTTTATCTTCTTTCATGCTCTTACCATGCTCACTTCTTTAACCCATTTTGTATTAATCTTGCCTAGCCTTTTTTTCTCTATTGCAGTCTGAAATGTCTTCAAGCAACTTACATAGCTCCAGGGATTTACAGAATTTTGTAATACTTTCCCAAATGGTTTTTGGTTGTCTTTTGTTCTTAGGCAAGATGGAATGTGGCTGGCTGTTATTAATCAGTGCCACCCATGCTTAAGCTAATGATGTGGCAAAATGCTTTGCTGAATGGAGGTGTTCCTTTTAATAACAGAACCTCTAACCCAGCTGTTTCTCTGCACTTTAGATTTCAATATAATATTTTTCCTTGTGCTCTTAAATGGAGTTGAACTAGCAAAGTAAGAAGAACATTTTCCTGAATGTAAGGCTGTGCCTATTAGTTGCTTGTGGTTACTAAGTGCACTTCAGTGGCATTGGGTGAAGACATTCTGGAGGAAGATGGAAAGTCTGAAAGCAATAATGCCTTACTCTGGAGAGAAATCTTCGTATTTAGCGACTTGGTCCTTAATGTTTGCAGCACAGATATCTGAGGAGATGGATGAGAGAGCATCAGTTGCTTTGGCCCGTTATTTAGATGATTGTGTGATCATATGTGCTGACTGTGTCTATTCACTCAGGCTTGGAATGTCACGTTTATGACCTGTGTGTATAGGCCTCAGTTTCATATCAGAGTCTGTATGTCTGAGAATCAACCATGGTGTGAACCTCAGGACATAATGCATTCCTGATGTACCCCTTTGCCCAGTGAACAGGTGTTAGGTATCCTCTTAGTCAGTCCAGAGTAATATATCATTCTATTAACCAGAAGTTAAATTCAGGCATAACACCAAACCATAGATTAAGCTTAGTTCTTAATAGATCTTTCTGTCAGCTTCAGAGCTTGGCAGGTGAGTACATAAGGCCGGATTGTGTAGGATTCAGAACCCCCCCTATCCTCATTTAGTTTAGATTAACATTAGTCTGTAAAGATTTTCATTACTTAAGTTAAAGATGAAGACCAATATCTCATTTGGATTACTACTCTTACAGTGGCAGTCTCAGAAGATAATTCTGTTTATTAGTGAGATGTCAAATATAGGAAGGATAGCCTGACAGGGAAAGGAAATATCTGAGCAATTAGATAAGCAAAGAGTAGGGATAGGATTTTTGGGTTTTCTGAATTTCAAATACCATAATTCTTCATTCTGAGAGTTTTACTTACCTTACAGGAACCTTGCACATACCTGAGTGTGATATACCTGTGAGAAAAGGCCTAAATTAGAAGGCTTTGAGGCTTAGCTAGGTTAAGCTCTGCTTAAGTGTCCTGCTCAAAAAGAAGGCTCCTAGCTAGCACTGGGGCAGAAATAGGAGACTTCAAGATAGCTTTGCTTAGCTAAGGCTCAGAACTTTTTAAGGTGCCTGTAAGATAGGTAGAATTCCCCAAATGGAAAATTGTGGTTTGTAGTCCAGAAAATCCAAAAATCCCATCTCTAGCAAATAGGATTCTGACCATGGTTGTTGAAGATTGCATGAAGTATGAAGTGGTTTAGATTTGCTAAATATATTGAGTTTCAAGCAGCATTGGTAGTCAGTAGTGAGTGGCTTAGGTGTAGATTGATAACTTAAGGAGTAATGAAAAGCGTACTCATGTACATATTTATGCAGAAATAAGCTCCACTCTGATCTGTGACACATACTTCTCTGTGAGTTTGCTAGGATTGCAGCCTAAAAAACTTGGATTGCACAGAAATGACACAGCATAGGAGAAACTGAAACCATTTATATTAGATAAATGGATCATTTTTGTAGCTTTTAAAGAATGTGCATTGTACTTTTTAATGAAGTAGCTGTTTTTCTCTACCTCAGTAATCAGTGAGGCAGTAATGTGCTTTTTTAACTACTCTTTCTTAGGCTTAGTAAGGTACCAGTTCTAAAATTTAACCATAAATTGAATGCAGAACAATAAGAGCATGTTTATTGTCTGCACTGCTGAAACATTAAAGAGTTACTGTCACAGCATGCCTTCAGTTTAAGTCATTAGGATATAACTTGCAGCTTGATGTTTTCGATGTGTAATTACAAGCATGTAGCTTGAAGAAGGGAAGAATTTCAGAGTTAATATTCATGTTTATCTGTATTGTCATCTTGACTATATTAATTTTCATTGTACTTCAGAGTGTTTAGAATACTTTATGTAATTACCCTCAAAATTCTTAAAACAGTCCTATAAAATAGATCACTGTTAGGGTGGAACTATGCATGTTTCACAACGTGCTGAGATGACATTCTTCAGAATTGTTTAGTTTGGTTTCTTTTGTAGGTGGAAATGACTAAATTAACCAGGATCTTAATAGAGTGGAAAAGCTTAGTATTATATGGAAACTTTGACTCATATTCACCTTGTGACTAGCACACGGGGTGGGTGGTCCCCACCCCCAAATTCAGAGGTGAGATTCCCCTTGCATGAGACCCAAACTTCCTGCTTCAGTCCTGAAAGAAGCCAGGATGTACAAGCCAACTGCAGACTCTAGCTTTAAACTCTGGCTTGTTAAATCATAGGCATTCTAGGATTCCAAGTTTGTGCATAAGGATAAGTTAACTGCTCCTGCCTCCAGATGGAGCAAAGTGGGAGCAGTTCAGTTTCAGTGCCTAATTCTTGCTGAAATCCAGGATTCTGAAGGAGTTTCTCAGTGATAAGCCAAAATCCAGTAATCCAGAGACTCTTTGCATAGCATTTTTGATCTGATTCTCTGTGTGTGTGTGTGTGTGTGTTTATGTATGTATGATCTTTAATCACTGAAAGTTAGGGTTTCTTAACATTTCCCATGCTCGTCAAATCTTGCTTTCAAATGGCTCCCGTACCCAGATTTACTTCCAGTTTAAAACGGATTTGCAGAACATGATAAAAAGCTGTTGGAGAATAGCATTTGAAGGAGGCAACTTGTGTTTGAAGGAAAACTCTTAATTCTCTTCAAAATCTGCTTCTGGCCCTATGCTGTTTATACTGGAGATTAAAAAAACGGTAGCTGATATCTGCTGCATGTGTAGCAAAAATGAGTTTGGAACTTGGGCACTTTTCCTAATTAGGAGCATTTCCTGGTTTAGAGCTCAGTCTTCTGTCCAGGACTCAACTGCTGTTCCTTCTGAAATAGACACCATCCCTTGCTGCTCATTCCTGGAGTGGAGGGAAGACAATAAAATATCAGAAAATTGGTTTAACTCAGCATTTCTTTCCCTTCATCTGTCCAAACATGTTTTAGCATGTATTATAATCAAAAGAATATGTCTTAAGAGTGAAGATTCATTTATGATTTCTTTTCCTGCCCCACTTCTCTTCTGTGATCATTTCTAGAACTTCAGCCCTGCAGAAATCCAGCAGCCTGGGGAACTTGAAGAAAGAGTCATCTGATGTGGGTAGTTTTATTTCTTTTGTTGACTATTTTATTTAAAAATTCAGTTCTTAAAAACCCTCGGTTTTATAAATATGGGATATTGTGCTTTTGTATCCATGATTCAAAATGCCAGGTAATAGCTGTGCTGACCAGGATTTTTGGGAGTTGTAGTCCAAGAACATCTGGGAGCCAACGTTCCTCCTAAGCTGCATGAGTGTGCGGCCATGCAGCGCTGCATCGGTCCCATGCACCTACAGCCAGTGTTGCCACCCATTTGGTTCTGGTTGCAACTGGAACCCCATGCACGGGGGGAGGGCAGGGTTTCCACTCAGTGCTGGTGGAAAATTGAATGTGTTGCTCTTTAATTACATTCCGTTTTCCACCAGTGGAAACACCCCCCCCCCCGCACACAAAGTTCTGGCTGAAACTGGAACAAAATGGGCGGCAACACTGTCTTCAGGTGCATGGGCCAATGCAAGGCTGTGCAGTCACGCAGCTTAGAGTGAACATTGCTGGGGTCCCACTTTTGGGAACCACTGCTGTAGATCATCTTCAGTACTGCCATTGGTATGGTTAATATTTGGACTGCCCTTTGCAATGTAAAGCTTAACATCTTTTTTCCTGCTGGCAACGCAGGCATGCTATTGTCCAGCAGTATTGGGCCATTTCCTGTCATTTTGAATGGTGGATACAGAAGCACCAGTCCCTCCAGGCACTTCTTGATTTATTTCTTCTCTTTTCTCTCCATCTTGAATAATTGATTATTATTGCTGTATATTGCTGATACATTTTAAATTGTTTGATTTTACTTGCTGTTAGCCGCCCAGAGTAGTCAATGACTAGTTGGGCGGGATATAAATATAATAAATAAATATTCATGAAACAATTAGTCTTTTCAATATATATGACCTATTTTAAGTCTGGGGACATTTAGGGTCACCTATTTCTGAATGGGGGAAACAGGATTTTTTTTTTTAAATCAAAACTCAAAAATCCTTTGCCCAAACTTCCCCAAATTTGATGCAGACTGTTTGTTGTAACTGTGCCAAATTTGGTGTGGCTCTGAATTCAGTCCAATGTCAAAGTTATAATTTTTGTTTGGGCTGCCCCCATTTTTAGAATGGCCTTCATTTGCAAATGTTGATTTGTTCTGCCAGCAGATCATTGCCATTCTCTTGTGCAGCAATAATGCTTGCCCATACTGCTCTTACCCACCCATATTGTTTTGTTTTATCTGATAATTTTGTTTTATATTACTTTTTCTTTCTTTTCTTAAAAGGTGTCTTCAGTCTCTAGAAAATGCTAATATAGACTATCCTGCATGCTAATTTGAATATTTTACTTGATCAAATGTCTAAAATAACTTGACCTAAACAGGTTTTACATGCAGTTAGTTGACTATCAGTTAAATGGAACATACATTTATCTGAATATTTTCTGCTTTGAATTATTTCCAAGCAGGGCAAAGACTCTGGACAAAAGCAAGAGGAGGTAACTTGAAATAAATAAATCTTTCTCTTTTGCTTTCTCTAGTAGTCCATTTTTTTTCAATGCAGAAGCTTAGTCTATCCTGTTTCTGCATTATTTTGTGCAAATTTACATGAATTTTTTTAACATTAAAAAACATTTTTAACATTTAACATTTTTAACATTAAAAATCCATCTGTGTTTTTGTATGCACAAGTACACCATAAGATACTGTATGTGTCTTGGCAAGCAGTTTCTTTTGAGATGTTCCTTTCTATAAGCGATTTCCCCCCCAAATGTATATATTTCTCCATATGTATACATTATTGTATTCATTTATTTCACTGGAGAACTTCATTTTGAAATTCAGGGAAGTGCAAAAATCAAAGGATTAATAAGGCTGTGCTTTGAATATTAGTTTGGGAAATGCAAATTTAGTCAGTTCATATTAATATACCAACCAAACAAATGTCTCCTTGATCTCTAGAGAATGTATTTCTGTATTGTCTGTTACTGAATCAGTTGCATATGGAGTCCAGGAGACCTTAGAATCTCAACTGTTTTTTGGCTTACTAGTTAAAAATGACATGCTAAAACCCAACAATATTTAATACCTTTTTCTTCCTTAAAGTGTTTTCTGTTGGTGGTGTTTTCAGAACACATGTTTGTCAAGGTAGTTCATTTGAAACCTGGCCCCTATACTATGAAGCATAAGTGGGAAATAATTTTATTTATTTATTCAATTTTATACTGCCCAGCTAGCAAATTGCTACTCTGGGTGGTGTACACAAGGTAAAGCAAAATTTATTTACCATATTTTAAAAAGATCATTTTAGCTATCAGAACTAATTTCCCCTTTAAAGCTCTTCAGAATAATTTTAACAGACAGTACTACTTAATTTATTTTCTAGTACAGTGTATGGTACATACATATTTTCTAGTACTGTGTATGTCTTAATTTATTTTCTAATATAGTGTATGGACACCTGGATTCTAATTCTAAAGAATCTTATTTTTTTTAGTTACACAACCAGAAGTGCAGTAGCATGAATTGCAGTGGTGAATTGTTGCTAGTAGAAGAATCACTGTTTGTATTCCTCATCTTGAATTAAGTCACCGCCTTTGGTGTGTGATGAGGAACACAAGTGGCAGCTCATTAACTAGCAGCAGTTTGTTTCTGTGACTTATGCTATGGTTTATTGCATGTATGCCAGCACAATTAACTAATAGGATCCTGGCCAATATTTTAAAGTTTCCTTTTTTCCCCTTTTTTAATTCACAGTACGGCAATATTGCACTTTAAACTTTTTTTCTCCCCACCAATCAGAGCAAACTATCCCAGGATTCTAGTAAATATGGAACCCTTCCTCCTAAATCTCCTGGTGAAGAAGATGCCTTTGGAACGCGTAAAGCCAGATCTTCATTTGGACGAGGCTTTTTCAAGATCAAAAGTAACAAAAGAACAGCAAGTGCACCTAACTTAGGTAGGTTCAATAAAGGCTAACGTGTAACCTTTTCACTTTAGCTATCAGACGTGAGAGGCAATAGGGAATATCCTGTCCTGATAAAACATTGACAGTTTTATTTGGAAAAAAAGCAACAGACTGAAGCAGGCGTGTGGGAAAACAAAACACTTTCATGGGTTAAAAAAAAGATGTGTTGGATTCTGGTGCTTTCACAAAAGGATGTGCAATTAATGTGTGCTCTGTGTTTTGTCAGTCACTTGTGAATCTGCATATTAATTTCAATACACATTTCAACTAGAATCTGTGTCGTAATGCAAGGCACGTGTGTTTGTGTGTACATTGAAATATGATGTGTGAGCCAGGCAACATTTTCACCGCAAAACTGGAACAGTGGATCACATAGCAGGGTTTGGCTTCAGACTAGGCTGGGAAAAGTGAACATGAGGGCCCTCCAAGCCTCTATGGAACCCTCTAGGTCCCCCAACAGGGGAAAAAAAAGGGGGGGTTGTGCCAAAAATGTGTCCCCCCCAACCATACAGTGGGGTCTCGACCTACGGAATTAATCCGTATTGGAACGGGGTCCGTAGGTCGAAATGTCCGCAGGTCGAAAATGCATTTCCCATAGGAATGCATTGAAAACCATTTAATCCGTAACCGGCCCAGGAAACCCCCCCCACACACAAAAAAAAATGTTTAAAAAGGGAACTTACCTTTCCGAAGCCTTCCAGGGGTCCCCCGCCGCCGCCATCACTGCTGCCGGAGGACTCTGAGGGCTTCGGCGCCGCTGCCGGAGGCCTCTCGGAGGTCTCCCCCCCCCCCCCGCCGACGCAGGCTTTCCCAGGGTGGACCGGGCCTACCAGGGGAGGGCTTCCCCCGGTAGGTCCGGTCTACTGCCCGGGAAAGCCTGGTAGACCGGGCCTACCAGGGGAGGGCTTCCCCCGGTAGGCCCGGTCTACTCCCCAGGCTTTCCCAGGCAGTAGACCGGGCCTACCGGGGGAAGCCCTCCCCTGGTAGGCCCGGTCCACCCTGGGAAAGCCTGCGTTGGCGGTGGGGGGGGGGAACCCCCGGAGGCCTTCCCCGCCACCATGGGAGGCCTCTCGGAGGTTCCCCGCCGCCGCCGATAGTGCCTCCGAAGCACGATCGGCGGTGGGGGTGGACCTCTGAGAGGCCTCAGATGGCGGCGGGGAAGGCATCCGGAGGTCCGCCGCCGCCGGCGGGAGCCGAGCCGCGCTGGGCGATCCCGGCCATGCTCGGACTCCTGGACTTCCCCCGCCGCCGCCGCCGCTGCTGGGAGCCGGGCGGCGGCGGCGGAAGTCCAGGAGTCCGAGCATGGCCGGGATCGCCCGGCGCGGCTCGGCTCCTGGCGGCGGCGGCGGGGGAGACCTCCGGATGCCTTCTCCGCCGCCATGGGAGGCCTCTCGGAGGTCCCCCCCGACGCCGATCGTGCTTCAGAGGCACTATCGGCGGTGGGGGGGGACCTCCAAGAGGCCTCCCATGGCGGCGGAGAAGCCCTGGAAAGCATCCGGAGGCAGATCCACGGCCTACAGACTGGAAGGGGGAGGCGGGGAAAGCGCCAAATTTGAATTTGGCGCTTTCCCCGCCTCCCTCTTCTGGTCCGTAGGTCGATTCTCCGGCCGCAAGTCGAAGTGAAACTTTGCGGCCAGAGAAGTACGGATGTCGAAAAGTCCGTAAGTGGAGCTGTCTGTAAGTCGAGACTCCACTGTAATTGGGGGCATCCAGGAGCATTAATTTGTGCATGCCCCCAAACAAAACAAAGTCATAACTAGAAGTAGAGTGCTGGGTGTTAAAATCTGACCCTCAACCCCACCAGAGTTTTCCAGCGTTGTGTTAGACCATATGACATCCTTTAGGTACATTGGACTGAAATAAGCACAAGTCAGAGATTCAGTTTTCCCTCTCTTTTACAAAGCCAGTCTACTCTTAAACCATAAAATCAATAGCCTTTTAGACTAGTTAGGAGCCTAACTACTGCCTCAAATGTTTTCTTTCTCAGACCAAACAATGGTCTGAGGATGGCAGAATAAAATGAAAGGTTCTCCAGGTCCAGAGTATAATATCTTTATTTTTGTGTGTGAAAGAAAGTGATGCACAGTGGACTGACCTTTGTGAGGGGACTGCCTCGATTCCCTCACTTTGCTCTTTTTCCCCCAGCATGGTTCTAGAAGCAGATTACCATGTCCCTTCTGTTTTATCCTTGCTTCTATGATATAGAAGTTGTGCTCACACTGTGAAAGGAACAGGTCCTTGTTGATTTGTCTAGGTTTTTCCCACAATCTCAGGTTCTGTGGAGATTTTAACTGTATGAACAGTTGAAAGCTATTTCATTTTGTTGCAGTCCATGAAATGGATCTCTGAATACTGGAGGGAGAGAAAGCAAAGTTGATGTAAACAAAGCTGTTGTAGAGACAGAGAAGGAAATTTCCAGCTTCTTTCATCTAATGTCTTTCCACATTTTGGGCAGGCGGAATAACCCAACTTGATTGGAAAAGCAATGTGTGTAATCATCTTCTAGCAGTTCATTAGAGCATTGTTCATTTGGGCCACCCAATTGATTTTCTTGAGGTCAATCTGTACACAAGATGCTCCATCTTACAAACCATGGCACTGCTTATATATGTCCTAATTTGGATAATTCATCTTTCCTTTCTATGAACTTGAGTTATAAATAATGCTGTTTAAAATAGCTATTAAACTCACTGATATACATGTACAGTTCTTACTGTAACTAGCAAGCCAAAGGCTATTTACAAGCTTGGTCTTACTCCTTTGGGTGGTAGAGATAAAGATAAACTGTGCGAGTGATACATAATTGGAACATGTATCTATTTTGTTGGATTGCAACTCCCAACATTTTTAATCATTGACTGAGGAGGAATGATGGGAGTTGCAGTCCATACATAAACACACACTAGTATGTGATAAACCATAAGAAAACAATCTAGATAGCTGGAAATTATGGGGTTTGCAATACATGGTGGTGGATAAAGACATGACAAAAGTAGACAACATAAAGGGGAATATGTATTTGGGTTTGACAAAAGGGGTTTTTCTTGAATGGCTCACTGGATTTGGGATTTGTAGCATCAAATACTTCTCTTGCAGGTTTTGTTGGGGATATATGTCTTTCTCTTTACAAAATACACTAAGCTGAAAGCTATACATTTTTATAACAGACCTTAATTTCATATGTGGAGTGTGGCTTGGAATTCGTGAAGAAACTGGAAATGGTTCTACATTAAAAAAAAACAAACACATCATTTGTTTTGTGAAGACTGCACAGAAAGGTCAAGCATGTTGACATTTTTTTGGTCCAAAAAATGCACAACTACTATTCACCTCTGCTATTGGATGGTGTTCAGTATGCCACTGTATTCTTGTCCCTAATCCTGTCCCTAGGACTATTCTCAGTATTTCTAAGGTATTGAAAGTCTTCTGAGCATATGTAGCATCAATCTGTCAGTGCTAGGTAGAACAAAAGTAAGTGTATGTTTTACTTTCCTGTTGTTTATGTAGACCTAAAAGCTCAGTCTTAATTATTTGGTGTGAGCAACTCCATGTTAGGTCATTCCTATATGGTCCATTTGTATGTAACCTCTGTGTGTTATGCATGCATCTTTCTTGGTATTGTTCTCCTCTTGTCTTATCAGTGTTAAGTTTTCATATGTTTTATTTTGTTGTCCTGGGTATGTTCCTCCCCCTTGTGCTGCGTGTGGTTTGTGCGTTATTTGGATGCATTGAAGATCGCAGTCGAAGTGCAAGTGCACCCACCTTAGGTATAGTAGACGTGCATGCATTATTTGTGCCCCTAATGCTGGAGCATCGCCATGCAGTGCCAGGACATCTGGACTGGAATGTTTATCCATCCCTTTGCCACATTGATGCATGCCCACTGCTAAAAGTCTGCTGTACTCTGTAGTCATCATAACTATACTAATAAGAAACATCACAGAGTCCTTGACATTCCATATATAGACACTGAAGTTTAAAAAGTTGAGTTTCTGTACCTTTACCCTTGGCATAAACAAGGACGAAGTGCATTTTTTTTGTCCAGGGTCAATCTGGGTATAAAGCAGCATGAGCCAGTTGTTGCAAGCATTAGACTCATGGGAAGGCCATTTTAGTGTTAAATAAAGAACAAGCCATACGTTCATATATTAAATGATTCTGTGTTACAATACAGCCCAATTTGTCTGCTGCTCTTTTTCAGTGGAAAAGATTAACTGGGGGAAAACAAAATCAATGGAATTTGTTTCCAAGCAACATGTTTATAATGAGAGTATAATTCTGGGAATTAGAGCCACATTAGAGAACCTTTGGAAATTCTTTTCCCCTGAGCTATAAAGAGACAAAATAGCAAGTAATATATATATTGCTGTATGTTTTCTTCTTTTATTGGTATTCTTAACAAACCACATATATACCACAAGGTTTCTTCTCTTGCTTTGCCTAACTTGAAGATAAGCTGTATAACAATTTATTTTTATCACTGTTATGTGCTTTTAAAAAATAGTTTAATATTGAAACTCTTATTGCTCTTGCTCATTCTTTTTCAGCTTCTCTGGGAATGTATATATGGTATCTCTGTCAGTATTTAAATGAGGCATAATGAAGCAATATCAGAGCTGTAATTTGAGATATATCTCCTGCTTTTGCAGCATAACGGGTTTGAGCTAGTTTTGTTGTTACAGGATGTGATAGACCTTGTTTAGATGTGTTTCGTATCATAGGCCAGCAGCTTGTACCATTATGATGTTTCCTTACACCCCCCTTCAAACTTTTAAGTACCTGTTTCATTTATTTACAAAAATTGTAACTATAAGAGTAAATAACTACACTTTGGGGCCTCAGGATTGTAATTGCAATTATTTTATAAAAAAAAACTTTTGGAACTCTGGGCTGGTTGTATTATACTTGTATAACTAATAAGAGCAGCAACATCAACGAGTAGCAAAGCATTAGTATGTTAGTAAAGGGTTTATTTATCAGCTGAACTTCATAGTTGTTGACCCCAAAGTAGTACACAGTTGCTAAGAATGTGGTGAGAGTCTCCAACTATCTTCCTTACAGTCTTTGGTTTGCAAATGTTAAAGTGAGTGCCTGAAAAGCAAAGATTGTTAACAGTTACAGGAGAATAGTGTTAGCCCTTTACACATTAGGTGTATGAATAAGTGGCTCAAGATGACTATTCACTTTCACTGAATTTTTGTATTTTGGGATATCCCTTGGGATACGTATATGATTCCCAGTGTGATTATTGATACCTTTTGCCTTTTGGACATTTCCTAGCCAGTTAGATCCATTTTTACCACAGGTTTGACTTTGGACTATATTAATTTCATTCTGTGTACTGAAGAGGGTTGGATAAAGGCCTGTCCTAATGCAGATTATCCACTGTTGATTTATTAATAATTAATTAAGTGCCCAGTAAAAAAGAATACTTTTATATCTCATTTTCAATTGACAATCTCAATGAATTGGTAGTTAGCCAATGTTATTTCACAAATTAGAAATGGGTGCTTTAAATGCCTCCAATTTAAGAGCTACAGATTCATGCTGTTAATTGAAGTTTGCCTTTATTTGAAAGCTGAGACAGAAAAAGGATCTGCAGACCATCTAGATCTGGCTGGCTTACCTCCTCGACCCAAAGGTACAAAAGGTGGGCCTCTGACTCCACCTTCCCCTGACTCCAGGAAGAAAACAAGAGGAATCAAGAAGCTGTTTGGAAGGTAATCAGGATATAACATCTGTGTAGGCATCCTTCAGTCTCGAGAGACTATGGTAACGTGCTCTGAATAGAGGTCTTGGAACAGCATCTAGTGTGGCTGAGAAGGCCAATTCGAGAGTGGCAATCCCTTCCACACTGAAGACAAATACAATCTGTCCCGTCCAGCTCCCTGATTTTGCTGGTTTCGGGACTGCCTCTTTGCCTCAGCCTGCTGAACAAGTGTCTCTTCAAAATGGGAGAGGCCATGATGCACCGCCTGCCTCCAGGCTGAACGCTCAGATATCAAGGTTTCCCATCTGTTGAGGTCCATTCCAAAGGCCTTCAGATCCCACTTGCAGATATCCTTGTATCGCAGCTGTGGTCTGTGGTACCACAGCTGCGATATAACATCACTGAGCATTATAATGGGTTGGGTTACGGACTGGTGTAGTTACAATGCTGGGGTTTCTTAACTGTAATTGGGGAATAGTAAATGGACCATGGAATGGCATGTGAGCCACCCTGAGTAGACATATGTCTAGAAGGGCGGGATAAAAATCTAATAAATAAATAAATAAATAAAATGCTCCCTCTTCTTATCTGAATATCCTGTTTACCCTTCCACTCTGGTTAAGTATTACATGAGCATTTTTAGTCACAGGCAGGCTTCATGTTAACCAGACCATGCTAATCATTTTCAGACTCTGGTTAAAAGGGAACCAGCTAGTTGGTCCAAAGGAAGGTTGAGTTTGGGGATGGAGGGTACATGGCTCATTAGCCCACAAGAGATACCCAGTGGTTTTCCAGCCCTGCCATCACCCAGTTCTAAAACAGTGTTTTGGAAGTGTTTCCTAGAAAACAATACATACGTAAGTGTCCCAGGTGAATACAGCAACAGTTAATTTGCTAATGAGTGAGACATGTCGATGGTTGAAGTAGGTCAGTTTTGCTGTCATTTAAAAATGTACTTCCATCTACGGAATGTGCAAACTTTTCATAGTGACTGCTCTGCATTTTTCGTCTGGTACGCATTACTGAGTCTTCTCTTTCCAAACCTTCACACTTGTAATCTAGCTATGATACAGCATGTACAGATGTTTTTTAAGTGCCTGTGAGAGAATGATGCATTTGGGACAGCCTTTGTGATATACTGGTCATCCTAGCCAGATTTTGGGAATTATAGTCCCCCCCAAAAAAGGACCTTTCCCCTGTACACAAATGGTGAAGAGGTGGAGAGGGTTAGTAGTTTTAAAATTTTGGGTATCTATATTTCAGAGGACCTCTCATGGTCTACAAATGCTAATATGCTGGTGAAGAAGGCACAGAAGAGGCTGTACTTCCTGAGACTGCTCAGGAAGAGAAATCTATCTCAGCATTTACTTCTGTCCTACTATCGTAGTACCATAGAGAGTGTCCTAACATATGGCATCCTCTCATGGTATGGGAGTTGCTCTGAAATGGGCAAAAAAGTTTTACAGAGAATTACTAAAATTGCCCAAAATATTATTGGACTTCAGCTTCCAACCTTGGACAACATCTTTGCATCTCACTGCTTGAGGAAGTCATTAAATATTCTCAGAGACTCTTCCCACCCTGCTTATAACTTCTTTCAACTGTTGCCTTCCGGCAGAAGATACAGAGCAATTAAAACTCGGACAACACGTTTTTTGAACAGTTTTTATCCTAGAGCTATAATTGCACTAAATAAGAAACTTAAGAATTACCAGGAGTGAGTTGTTGGACTGTATTACTATTACTTGGTCTGTTGTGTTGTATGTTGTGTGGATACTATGAGTTTTAGGCAGGGTTCTGGGATTTAGGGATTGTTATGAGGGTGTGTGTGTGTTTTTGGTCTGGTCTCTGAGTGTTCTTTGTGAATTTCGTTGTATGTGTATATGGTGTATATACATTAAATGACAATAAATTGATTCAGATTCAGTTCTGGCTTTGCTAATTATAAGGAGGCATGAGAAGCTGAAGCTTGAACCCCAAGGGCTATGATCCGTCCTTTTGGCTTCTGAGATTTCTTCTGCTCTCTTCAACTGTTACTTTTTCCTCTCCCTTCTCTCTTTGCTTGCCTTTTCTTAGACTCCGAAGAAGCCAGTCTACCACATTTAATCCAGATGATATGACAGAGACTGAGTTCAAGAGGGGAGGAACAAGAGCAACTGCAGGACCAAGACTGGGCTGGTCAAGAGATCTTGGACAAACCAATAAGTAAGACACAACACATTGAGCTAACATGGGGGATACTTTTCCAAGTCTGAGCATAAGCTTGCTAGAGAAATGATTTTGCCATAATGAAAAAAAACTCTGCTTACATCTGTAGACTGAGCTGCTGTATCTGAGGTGGGAGTCCACTTTTTCCTCCTAAAGAGGTTTACAGTTTATTGTAGAAATAAAATATGGATCATCTTGTTTGTTTGTTTAGCCATTTCCAAGCATCTTTCAATAAAAAAAAGGTCAAAATGGGGTTCTGTTTTTTTATATAATGAAATTTTTCCACAGTTGCTTTGGATAAACTGTAACTTCACCTTCGTTTTTTTTTCTGTGCCATGTTTTGAGATGTATCTTAGGACTCCATATTACAACTTTGGTTTTATGTAGATTTGATTGAAGAAAACATGTCAGAAGGCACTAAGTTGAAAGCTATAATGTGATAAATCTCATTATTTCATATTATTTTAATGAGTAGTGCTGGAAAGCATAGGTACAGAATTGTGACCAAGTTAAACCCACATGTCATGAGAGTTAGGCACATCTGATTTTTCCATTAACACTTTCTCATGATCCCTGCCTCTGTCACAAATGGGTCTTACTTACATTGCACAGTGTATCTTGGTTTCAGTTTGATTTTTTTATCCCCCATTTTAGTGATTTGGACATGCCATTTGCTAAATGGACAAAGGAACAAGTTTGCAGTTGGCTTCAGGAACAAGGCTTGGGTTCTTACATAGGTAATGGAAAACACTGGATACTCTGTGGTCAGACTCTCTTGCAAGCTTCTCAGTCTGATTTGGAAAAGGTAAGGCTCTGAAGCACACGTGTATTGTAATGATGATGATGATGTTGCATAATAAAAATAAATTAGATCTGATAAAGATTCAAGAAGGACTTTAGTGTAAAACATCACTTGGTTCTCAATCACTGCCATTATGGATTTCTTAAGAATTGTGTAAAGCATTACATAAGGTTTTAAAGCAACTTTTTGTGTTGTTTAATTACTGTGTATGTACACATTAGATAGTCATGGCATGGAACTGAATGCAGATTTTGTTATGTTTAAAGTACACCTGTTTTTCCCAACTATTTCTGCATCATATCACCATTTTGATTCTTGAGAAGCCCTCATATCTCCCCATCTTTTTACCATCACCTAACCCCCTTGTGGTACGCAGTGTGATGTAGTGGATAGAGTAACAAACTAAGACTCAGGAAATCAGGGTTTGATTCCCTGGCTTTGCCATGGAAACTCACTGAGGGAGTGGAACAGCTACAGCCACTACTTTAATTATTTCACTGACCTTGAAAACTGAATTAGGGTCACTATAAGTCAGTTCTTGACAGCACGTAACAGAAACAACAACCTCCCTTTAACAAAAAACAAACAAAACCTAAAGTCAGTTGTGGCTTTCATAAATGCAATAAAAAACACATTTTTAATTGGTTTGAATGTTATTTATGCAAAGTTGAAATTGGTAGAATTTTTCTGTCATGTCAAAACATTCTGTAATATGAGTGGCAAAAATACAAATGTATTGCCTACTGTTGTATAAACTTGATACAGATACTAAATAAAAGTATTTGTTACGTACACTTTAAACTTCAAGCCTTTTTACAGAAAATATAAAAGATATATTTTTAAAAGTTTTGGTGGTCCTTTTGTAGGAGCTTGGAATAAAGCATCCACTGCATCGGAAAAAAGCTCCAGCTTGCTCTTCAGGCATTAGGATCAGAAGAAGAGAACAATCATGGGAAGCTGGATTACAACTGGGTTACAAGTAAGTTGTCCCTCCCCCTGCCTTTCCCCCTACTTTTCCTTGATGCAATAAGGAGTTAGTATGTCTATCTGCACCTTCATGAGCTGTCAAAAAATTCCTGCATGTATATTGGATCAAGGTGTTGAGGATGTTTATTTTACAATCAGGGATTTGAGTAAACTGTAGAAAAAAAGGTTTGTAATTCTGTACTGGTAATTTGAAAGCTTTGGCAGTACCAACCTTCAAAACGGGTGGTGAATCTGTGGGCCTCCAGGTGTTCATTACACTATAGTCATCACTTGCATTGGCCATGCTGCTGAACCCAATGGTAGTTGGAGACTAATAACATCTGGGAAATGGTGGGTTCCCCTTCACCACTCTTGCTTTGAGTGCTACACAGTTTGGTCAGTTCAGTATAAGATTGTGTGTCTGTTAAACTATATGACCAGGGTCTTAAGTAGCCACTTCCAAAACTGCTCTAATTAGACAACAACAACAAAATTCAATGGTGATTGAGAAATTAATTACATGTACTGTACCGAGATGATCCTGATCTTGCATTGCGTTAGCAGTAATGTTTTCTTTCCATGCAGCATGTCTCCTTTTAAGTATATCTGCGGTTTCCACAATAAATTAATGTTTCCTGATTTATTTTGCCACCTTTACTATTGTGCTTAATTCTGGCTTTGCTAGTTATAAGGAGGCCTTTTGGCTTCTGAGGCTTCAACAGCTATTGGCCATTGTAATTTCAAACACACTTTTGCTATCACAATGATCAGGAATTTCCTTTAAAATAAAACAAAGAAATTAAATGTAAACTGTCAGCTGAATTCTGTATCCTGTACCTCACGGTATTCTATATGTTGCCATGCACTTCTTCCATGGTCTTGTGGAAATATACTGTAGGAAATACAGTGCTGTTGCACAATCACAACCCAGAATGAATTGTCTTTTCAAGGACAATAAAAGAAGCATGTAATGCATACAAAATCAATTTCTTGCTCACATCATTAAACATGTCTGATGCAACAGGTGTCTTAGCTGTATATGTACATACCTTTGAAGCTGTTGCACCCATCTTTTGATTGTTCGGACGTAATCACAGTCATCTTTTTTCCCCCCAGGATGGCTGGATGATATTGGATTGCCCCAGTATAAGACACAATTTGATGAAGGAAAGGTGGATGGACGAATGCTTCATTATATGACCATTGTAAGCCAATGTCATGTCTCTTCACCAGTGTTCTTGTTCACAGTACTAAACTTGAACCTCACCCTCCGCAAATATTTGCACCTTCTTTTTCTCATACGTGAGGCCTTGACATTTTTGTATCCTCTCCCCAGAGTTCTCCTGCAGCCATAAAACAACTTTTCATATTCTTCCATGCTGCCTGTTACAATATCTTGATAGAACAGGACTTGTATTGTTTAATCCCTCCCATGCATGTATGCCATTCATTTTACAGTTGACGATTAATAACAATGGGAGCATATAGAATGGAGTCCGTGTTTCAATTGTCCTGGGAACTGTACTTATTGTTTGCTGCAGGGATGAGCTTACAACAGGCTACAAGGATGCCTGTTGGCTATAGCTGTGCACAGAGACCCTTTTGAAATTCTCCATTCTATTTGTGGGTAGAGAAGTGCTGGGCAGGAAGGCCTTTCTTGTTCTCCAGGGGAAGAAGAAATTCTCCAGCAGTTTTTCAGAGGTGGGACTTCCTGATAGCAATGGATGTAGCATAGCTCTGTTCTTTTTTCCCCAAAAAACAAATTTTATTATATTATTTTTTACATGGCCACTGCAACAACACCAACTGTGGTAACACCCCGGCTATCATTTTGCTTCCTCCTCAGCCAGCTTGGGTCCTTTTAAGGAGAAAGGTGGGATAAAAATATTTTAATTAATTAATTAATTAATTAATTAATTCTACCTAGTGTCATTCTAGGGCATTGTGGTGGTAGTCACAGGTTGGCAGCTCCTGGACATTTTTGAGAAGATTTTTTAACATGCCCTTTTATTTCTGGGGAAGTAAGAAAAAAAAACCTCTTAAAATATTTCTTAGAAAAACAAAGTTTTTCTTATCGTTCTCCAGCATTCCTCATCTTTCCTTAGCCCTTCCTATTTGAGGGGTCCTCACAGATACTGTTGACTGTACTGCAGGCGTTTGTGATCCAGCTTCTTACCTGTAAATCCTGTAGCGAGTAGGGGGGCACTGTGACTATACTTGGGGAAAGAAAACATAAAGCTGCTCTTGTGACAGAAGTTGCCTTTCCATTTCCCTATGAAAGAGGCATTCATTTTTCTGCCTCATTCTCAGGGTTTTTCTTTCTAATGTTTATATCCTGCCTTCCTCCTCAAGAGGACTAAAAGTGGCTTACAATATTAAAACAAACATTATTAAAAGCTTCAAAGCAATGAATTATTTTAAAATTTAAAAAGAATCAAGCAAATTAAAAACTAATGGATAAAAGCAGTCTAAAACTATTCTAAAAATGCATTTAAAACAACCACAGCAAAAAGACAGCAGCCCCATTTTAAAGAACCATCTCTTGGGCAGCCCGTTATTGAGAAAAAGCCTACCTCAAGAGAAAGGCTCTTGAGAACTCCTGTTTATTTCTGAGCTTACTGTAAAGTTGCATGGTGGCCGGAGGTGCTGCATTTCTTTTTTCTTCCTGTTATGCATACGTTCGTAACTCTACAGCTTCCTCAGCTGCCTACATTTCCTGATCTGAAAAAAAATCTTATGGGAGTAGACACCTCATGTTGTCTTTCTTTGGGCTTTAATTGAAGCATGGGAAGCTGGGGTGGATGGGTGAATGTGTTGCTGGCTGACACAGATGGCTGTACAGTGAAAAACAAGATGTTCACGTGCTCCTCTTGGCTATTGAATAGGTACGTGGTCTCATGTATGAGAATTTCTCTGAAGTTTCTCCTTTGAATTTTTTGTTGAAGACTATTTCTTTTAAGTTAAGTGAGAATGGTAAAAATTTGCATGTGCACTAGTCCGAATTACAACTTTTAATTCTGAACATCAGGGTTGTATTTGCAAGAATACAAGGTAGCACTATTACCTACTGTTTCCTGTAGGAACTGTTAAGGGCTTATTCTGTACCCTTTATGAGCATCTGCAGCAGACGGCATATAAACACTGGCTTTCATCTAAAAGGGTTGCATTCAGTGCCATCGTATGGATATATCTCAGAATTATTTCTGACAATATTTCCTCTAGTAGAAGGGTTTCTAACTTTTTTGAACAGTGACATGTAGCGTAGGTGGGTGAGCCTGCTCTATTCTTAAGTGTGTTCAAATATTTGAGCGGAGTAAGCAGTAATGCTTATTTTCTACCTTACACTACTCCTTTATCACAGTGAATTATAAAGAACTTCAAAGGTTGTAAGGAGCTGCATTTCTTAATGCAAATAAATGTATGAGCAACCACAGCCTCAAGGAGTCTCTGCTGTTGGAAATGAGATGTCCTGGTTCTCACTGTTATGAGGATGAATGTGAAAGTAAAGTGGAAGTGTGAGCTTAAAAAATTAAAATCTATTCCATAATTAAGCTTGTTTTATCTAGTTTTTTTAAGTATGAAAAATTATCAAGGTATGAAAGAGACAAAACATATATTATTGCACCACAAAGACAGAAAAAAGGAAAATGTCATTAAATTTCTCATCCCGCTATTGAGTTAACCATTCCCTGTGCTCCACAAACTCATTATCTGGCTGTCCTCCTTCTGTGAACCTTAGATAGTTTGTAAGTTTGTCACTGTACCTATTTGCCAGATGCTTTCCAAGCACCTTTAAAGTTTAGAAGCGTTCACCTTCTTCTGGTCTCCCACCGCAGTAATCCCAGTGGCACATAGAGTTTTGTTTTTAAATTAATTCTGAGATCACCCATGTCAACTTCCGCTTCCAAACCACACATATTTATTGGATTAATTTATATAAAAAATGCACATGTTTTGCTGCTAAATAGCTCAGGTTTCGGTCAATAGGCTGGTTTCAAATGTACATGCCAAAATTCTATTTTAAAACACCATGCACATAAAATCATGCAAGTGGTTTTTGCAGTTTTCTCATCATCTCTTGTACATATAGATGTATCCAAGCATGCAACAGAGCATGAGATTGGGGCATGACCAAGTACATGACAGACAGTGCACACAACGTTTGGGTTGTGCTGGGCAAAACCAATAGGATTTGGGCCACTAGCTCACTGGGTAGTTCCTTTGTTCCCTGAAATCTTTATAGCAAATTATTAATGTCACTTGGCTTTTCTTTCTTTCTTAGCCACAATTCAAAGACTAAAATATATACTTTCTTTTTCTAATAATAAAGAAATCAGTCATTGTGTGTACCATATGCAAACATTTGTTTGGATTTTGTGTGCATTTTTATTTTTGATGGCTGGTTCCTTGAATCATGTCATCATTCTTTTTTTTTTAATGGAAAGGAAGTCTTGGAGATAAAGAAGGATAAATACATGCTTCGTGTGAAATGTACATTATAGAAACTGATGTACCAGTAGGAACTGTTAATTGTTCATGTAGTTAAAATGAAGTCATAGGATTTGTAGTTCATAACTCTGTTCAGTCCTGTTTTTTTCATCAGTATCTGAATTGTTGAATTTAAATTGCAGGAAAAAATTTTTTAGATGTGTAAATAAATATAAGTACACATTTTAAAATACTTTTTGTACAGTTTTTGAATTAGCTGTGCATTAAAGTTAGGGGTTAGCTATATCCCAATCTCTCTATTAGTCCAGGAAGTCTGAATCAGATCAGTTCTTGGAAAAATGGGGACAGAACGACATGTTCAAGCATTACAGCTTCAGTATATTGTTGAATGCATTTTATGGACAGCTTTGAGGCCTCGGAAGACCTACCTCCATCCACATTTCCTGTTGCTGTACAGGTGCCAGTTCAGAGTTCTCTTTTTTTCTAAACAGGAGGCTAGGCAAAGGGAGGCCTAACTAGGCCTCAAAGCCTTCCGGTTTAGGCCTTTCTCCCAGGTGTGCTACATTTGGATTTCTAGAATGGAGAAGTACTGTACGGGATTTGTAATCCAAAAATCCCATCCTTATTGTTGGCCTTTAAAGTGCCATGAGACTCTTTCTTGTGTTCTGCAGCAGGAAATTCACATGGCTACCCCATCTGCTGGTGACTTCTCCAGGTTTCTTGTGTCTTTATTCTTGGTCTCAGCCATATGTCTTTTTCACATCACCCTTTTCAGGATGACTTGCTGTCTTTGAAAGTTGTGAGTGTCCTTCACCATCTTAGCATCAAACGTGCCATCCAAGTGCTAAGAATAAATAACTTTGAACCCAACTGTCTGCGCAGGAGACCATCAGATGAGGTAATCTTTTCTAATACTGACAATGCATGTCGTGGCGAATAGTGCTAGTGTATGTTTTCTTCCAAAATTCCACTTGAGAATTTTACCTGCCTTGTGTATCCTGAGCCTTTCCTTTCCTTTCCATTATGGACTCTTTAAGTTTGTTGTGTGGATTCCTCTCTATATTCTATACTAAATGCCTTTCTCTTCGCTACTTTCTTCCATTTCCAAGCCCATAAACCTCTGCCACAGGAATACAGTTCACCTTGTGCTTCCTTTTATGTTGAGCCCTTCCTGCAGAATATTTGCTGGCCAGCAATTGTATGAAAATGAGGATGGAAACAATCACATGATACAGATTTTTTGTTTTGACTGTACTAGTAGAGATGGAACACAACAAATAACCAGTCTGACTGATCTCCTGCATTAAGAACTTCTGCTTACAGAAAGCTAGTGTATCATGTCCCTCCTTATGGTAATCTATCATAGACTTCCTTATGATGTGCTGCTAGTCTTCAGTTTATCCAGAGATTTATTGGTTTAGTAGTGGGGAGCAACCAACACGTACTCCAGTCATAGAATAATTTAATGTTAGAATTGGAAGGGAACTTGGAAATCAACAGTTTCTACAACAAGGAATCGTTAAATACGGCATCCTTGACAGACGGCTATCCAGCATTTCCCTGCTTGAATACTTCCACAGTATTGTTGAACAGGTCTTACTGTTAGAAAGCTTCCCCGAATATTTAGCCCAAATATGTTCCTTGCCATTCCTATTAGTGCTGATCTTCTAAAGTACAGTAAAATCAGTCTGAAAAAGTTTTTTTTTTTTACTCTTATTGGAAATTAGGGAAATAAGTGAATGAAGTTTAAATCTCCAGCATCTTTTCCCTTCCTAAGCATTTGCTTCCTTAGCTGTTGTAAAAGAGTCTTGGCCAAATATTAACTTGAGACAAATATTTAACATGTTTAGATTGAAGGTGGACAGCACTGAAAGCAAAATGAACAAACAGAAATATGAATTGCAGTTTCACATTAATCTCATCTTAGAGGAATGTATTATGTAGTAACGTTTTTGAGTAGCATATTATACTTCACCTATGTCACACTCCCATTAGTTGCAACCTAACATACTGAATGAAGTCCAGTAGCTGCCCCATCAACCTTTGTGGGTCTTTATTGATTTATTTCTGTATCAACATAGGGCTGCAGAAATAGAAATTTTTAAAAAATGTCACCTCTGATTGAGGACCATCCTTTAAATTGAGTAGGTGTTCAGTTTTTCAGATACATGTACATGAGGACACCTAATGCATAGAGAATACTATGGTGTAATGCTCAGTAAAGTTTCAAGCCAAGTAATCTCACATAATAAAGGATTATTGCTAGATTTTGAATTGTGGGGTGGGAAAATGTGGCAAATTTGAGTAATTTCTGTACATATATATGCTTCAAACATTCAGTCCCAAATCCCTAAATTTCAGAGCCACAGTTTGCCATTCGATTATGTGAGCCTTCTGACCAGATAGTTTGGTTCATAATGGTTGTGCTTCAAAAGAGAGAGAGATTAGCTACTTAATATAAGAAATATGAGATCGAGTTAATTGCTGAACTGAATTGTGTTCCCGAAGGAGTGTGTGATGTCTGATGTAATGCGATTTTCATTGGTAGAATAACATCACCCCATCAGAAGTTTCACAATGGACTAATCATCGAGTGATGGAGTGGTTGCGTTCTGTTGACCTTGCAGAATATGCTCCAAATTTGAGGGGAAGTGGTGTTCATGGTGGGCTAATGGTAAGTCTCTTTATCAAATAATCCCAGAATACCATAAACATAGATTGTTACTTGAACTGTTTTATTTTAATTTTAATTGTTCTAATGTTTTTATATTTAATGTTTATGGAACCCGCCCTGAGTAGACTTTGTCTAAAAGGGCGGGATAAAAATCGAATAAATAAATAAATAAATAAATACTTTAAAAAGTTTGTCTCTCTAAATCACAGTAATTCCATCATAGATGTTTTGTAAATACAATAATGTTTTGGTTTCCATAATTTTTTTAAGATTCTGGATGATGCAGATCTTTAGAGAGGTATGAAAAGTTTCTTAATCTGAAGACAATGCAAATCTGCCTTCAATTCTGAAATCTATCTTGCCGTTCAGGTTTTGGAACCTCGTTTCAATGTAGAGACCATGGCACAGCTGCTTAATATCCCACCAAATAAGACACTGCTCAGGCGGCACTTGGCAACCCATTTTAATTTGCTGATAGGTCAAGAGGCTCAGCAGCAAAAGTGTGAAGCCATGGAATCTCCGGATTATGTCCTTTTAACAGCTACTGCCAAAGTAAAGGTATTTGTCAGTTCTATTACATAGCCTAGGATATAATTATATGACCTACAGTATTATTACATTGTCAGTGTGCTTTTATGGCAGTCCAGAATGCAGTTTCATTTATGGTCTTTTAAGGGGCTAGTAGAAAATACTGAGTGATAAAGTAATAGGCCAACTTTGGTTTAGTTTGTAGTTCAGGGGGTTAGAGAAAAGACTTGCTCTCCCCTCAATGTTATTGAGCTCCATTTCCCATTAGCTTCAACTCTTGCGTGATGTAAGGCATTATGGGGGCAGTACTTCATAAACATCTGAAGGACTGAATGTTCCCTCTTCATGTTCTACGTTGTTTCCTTGCTTTTGCAGAAGAAGGGTGATTGATAAAAGGGAAACCAGTATACAAGATTGATAAAAGGGTAACCAGTATACATCACATACAAGTATTGAGAAAACCATGATATCAGAATATTTGATTTTGAGGGATTTTATCTGCATATCAACCTGCCTATTGTGGTAATGGTATTACCTATTTTTGTTAGGAAACCTACGTAATTTCATGAATGCCATAAGGAACATAACATTGCCAGTCCACTTAGCATTTTATGCGATTTGTCTCTTTTAGCCAAAGAAACTTGCTTTTAGTAATTTCGGAAATTTAAGAAAGAAGAAGCAGGATGATGGAGAAGAGTATGTGTGCCCAATGGACTTGGGACAGGCATCAGGAATTGGGTCAAAGACGGGGTTTAAGCAAGGTTTAGATATCAGAGTGTATGATGATGATGATCTGGACAGACTGGAGCAGGTAATAATAGTTGTACTTCAAGTGTATCTTGGGCTAAATTGCAAAAAATGCATATGTTTGTGTGCATGTTATCTGTATCTCTTGATATTTCAATGCATTTCTCAATTTTGTCTTGGCCAATGTATTTCTCAGCAGTTGTATACCACTACTATAAAATCTGGCTCATAATAAGCCTGCACAGGAGCTATTCATATACACTCTCTCTTTTTTTGTAATAATTGACAGAAGAAATCTGAATATCAAAAATCTTCTTTTTATTTATTACTGGCCTTTCCTTTATGACAGGGAACCTGCAGTCTTTACCATGGTGCTGGAGTTAATCTCCTGTGTTTTTTTTCTGATGTTGTCAATGCTGTCCAAGGTTAATAGGAGTTGGAGTTCAACAGACATGAAGAGCCAGTGGCTTCCCACTCTCATTTTAAGAAGTTTAAACTGATGCGCACAGGATCTTCCCATTTTTCAATCCTCACAACAATTTCAAAAGAGCGAGTGAGAGAGAGTGCTCCAGCATTATCCACAAAAATGTCTGGTCTGCAGCCTCTCTCTTCTTTTTGGCAGAGAAAAGACACTGGTGTGCTGTTGGCTTCTCTTATCTATTCAGTGCTCACTTCTGATGTTCTGTGCAGTGTTCTTTAGGTGAAGCTCCAGAATTAGTTGGCTAGCTCTATGGATTGGCTGCAGGCAGTTGCTTCTGCTGCCTGGTCTCTGGTTCCTTATGTGGCTACTGCTCTGTGTCTTGAATTTGCTGCTTATTTGACTTTTGGGATGGGCAACAAACCACAAGGGGCACAGCCAGACATTTCTATTCATCTCTCTGGTTTCTCGAGTAGGGGCAGAGTTTGTGAATCTGGCTTGAAAAACTGATCTCCCAACCTGACTTGTTGAAAAGGGTTCCTGAACTCTCTTTGTCCTTCAGGAACCCTTGTCTTCGTACTTGGGTATTGCCCAAGGCCATAAGAAAGCATTTGACATTTCAGAGGTTCTGCTGTAGCCAAGAAATGCTTCTGGTGTGGTGTTTCTGTTTAATACAGCTGTATGAAGAATGGATGCAATTAGGTGAATATTGCATGTGAACAGTGACTGTTTCTGTCTTGTAGATGGAAGATTCAGAAGGTACCGTGAGGCAAATAGGTGCATTTTCTGAAGGCATCAACAACTTGACAGTAAGCCCTTTAAAAAAATCATTTCATGCACACCCTCTTAAAGATTTGTCTCATCTCCTAAAGCAGTCATGTTCAGCTGGCAACTCAAGTATTGAGAATCAGTTTGTGAGCCAGGCACAATCTCTTGGCAGATGTCCAGTTTTTAATAAGTAAAACTGCAGATAATGATCCCGTGGATATGGAGGTCCTACTGTATCCTTTTCCTTATTTTATTCTTGATACCAATTCGATAAGATATAAAATGACTCTTCAAAGTTGGAGGAAATTTCACATTAGCCAAACAAATCAACAAACTACCATTTCTTTTTAAATTGCCTTTGTTTGAAGTATCCTCAAAGATTGTGTCCTGGCTGACATTACTGTTGAATTTCAGCTAGTTCTTTGAACCCGTGCTTTGACAGGTCATTATCTATACTTACTCATTTATTTAGGTAAAGGTAAAGGTTCCCCTTGACGTTTAGTCCAGTCGTGTCCGACTCTAGGGCGCGGTGCTCATCCCCGTCTCCAAGCCGTAAAGCCAGCGTTTTGTCCATAGACAGTTTCCGTGGTCACGTGGCCAGCGCGACTAGACACGGAACGCCATTACCTTCCCACCGTGGTGGTACCTATTTATCTACTCGCATTTACATGCTTTCGAACTGCTAGGTTGGCAGGAGCTGGGACAAGCGACGGGAGCTCACTCCGTCGCGTGGATTCGATCTTACGACTGCTGGTCTTCTGACCTTGCAGCACAGAGGCTTCTGCGGTTTAACGCACAGCGCCACCACATCCCTCACTCATTTATTTACTGTTTTATTTATTTGGATCTTTTTTAATCCTATTCCTCAGCCAAGTAATTGATTTGCATCAAATTTAAATAAAGACAATGTTGCAATCTAAAAAGACTTGACACAAAAGAATGGGGTGGGGGTGGCAGGAAGGACAAGGAGGAGAGAAGAAAACACCAAGTAGTCCTTTGAGGGAAGGGGGCCGGTGGTGGAATTGTCCTGCTTCCCCTTGCATTTTGCTTTAGTGCGCCTCCTTGGCTTGGCTTTTCACCAAGACAGGTGAGTTCACCCCACTACTCACCACATCTCCTCCTCCCTCTATGCATGTCTCTGTGTAATCTAGGCATAAGCAAGGTTTCTGTGGCGCATATCTTAATGAGCTTCTGCCAGTGTAATGTGGGATTGCATCACTGGAGGAAGTATTACCTTTTGGAAGGTGGGGTGGGGGGGGACAGGTTTTCTTCATGAAAGTCACAGCCTGTGCAGTGGCAATGCTTGCGCAAGCATTGTTTAGCATGACCACATGATGCTAACATTGGTGGACATTACCACTGAGTGAAAGCCTAGTAGGAAACTGACCTACATCTGCACCAATTTAAGAGGTTTATCTTTCCTCAATATTATCCTGGAGACTGTTGTTTTGTGGGACTGCATAAGCTTTCCAGCACAGATCTTAGCCTAGGTCATGAAGCTGCTTCATGCTGGAATGCTTGGTCCGTTGTTGTCTGCTCTAACTGTTACCTCAGGTGCAGAACTTTCCCATCCTTCTGATCCAAGATCTTTAAGCGGGACTAGGTGGGGACTGAACCTGGACCATTCTGCATGCAAAACGTCTACTCTGCCAGTACGGTTGTGGCCTCTCTTCATGCTTCAGTTGACCAAGGCCACTGATCAATCTGGCCCAGTATATCTCTTCAACTGGGCAGTAACCCTCCCTTGCCTTTGAGCTATGTGCAGTCAGAAGAGAGACTGGGAGTACAGGCAAGACACTGATATGCCTCTGTTTTTTGGCCCCTTGGTTTCGGCAAGGGTTCCAATTTTTCCCTTTCTTCTGCTTTCAGCATATGCTAAAAGAAGATGACATGTTCAGGGACTTTGCAACATGTTCTCCTAGCACGAGTATAACAGATGAAGATTCAAATGTGTGACAGCATCAGCGCGGGAGCCCTCTGTATTTTCGTCTTGCTCAAGAGTGCCATTTCTGGATGGTGATGGAGACAGTGCATTATGTAATTTAGGGTTGCTTTTGCTTCTGTTTGTTGGAAGTGATCATTTTCAGAGGGAATAATGAGGACAAGAGGTGCCTATTCTAATGTTGCCATAACATAGGGGAGGGGTGGCACAAACAAGTCAGGACACACACTAAGTGGGGGGAAACATGTATTTTTTTCCTGTACTATAGAAACTAGTGACATATTTCAAAACATCATATTTAATATGACTGTACTGCCATAATGCTCCTGCACATAGTTGTGCCATATATCTGGGTTATTTCTCTCGTTTGTTTTTAGTTCAGGTATATTAAGAAGAAGAAAAATGCTCGGTTCAGCTGCAGACCTGGAATTTACTGTAAATACTTGAGCAGAAAACAAACAAATCTGAAAATTCTCATTTCCAGTTTTAAATGAACTGATCAGACTTAAATACCAGTCATGCAATCCCCAAAATTGAAATCCTGTTGGTCTTATTTTTTTTACATACAATTTTTTATTAAAAAAAAGAAAAATGTATTGAGTACATGCAAATCAAAAGTTTTATATTGTGATGTAAGGTGATAACTTTTTTTAAAAAGAGGATTCCAGTTTGAAAACCAGCTGGTTACTGGAAAAATCAGACTGACTTTATAAGTGGCTTATACCCACCACCACCACCCAAAAGTGTTGCCTGCATTCTTATGTTAAGACGAACTTGATGAAAATTGTGGTTTTCTGTTGCAGAATTAAGACATCTGTGAGCTATCCTTTTTCCAGGTTTAAGATAGGATTTTAATAACTTTTTTTAAAAGGTCATTGCAAATTTGATGTTGAAAAACGTTTGGCAACTGATAAGCTTTCTGTGGCTTCTGTACACATTTTCCCTCTTGCATCCTGGAACATAGGTTTCTTTGAATTGATATGGAAAGGATCATTACCCCGAGCTGTATTATTTTGCAGTATTACATTCAGATGCAGAGTCTTGTCTTCTGAGTATAATTGATTGTTAACATACTGACTGATATTTATGCTTCATTTTTATAAAGTGCATTACTGACTTTTTTGAACTATTGAACTTGTAAAATTCAAATTAGCCAATGAAAAGTTGTTTCATGTTTTCAGCTGAATGTTTTATTTTCTCTTTTCCCTCTTCACTATTGCCCTGAAATACTGAAAACTAATTTGCATCATGCACAGTATGATAAGATTTAGAAATGTACTGTAGAAAGTAGTTGTTCACACTGAAGATGCCAGTTTCTGTGCTTCATTCATTTTGCATTATAATCGGGAACCATAATCTCAGCAAGAGTACTAAACAGGTCTTCTTGCATGTACTGAGGTACTGCTAGTGGTAAATGGCAGTTTGAGGCCTATATACTCATTCAGCTCAACCTTGTGGCACAGAGTTCTTGGGAATATCAATTTCAAACTGCAGTTCGGGAAAATACATATTTCCTCTACATAAAAATATCTGTCCGTGAAAGATTCAATTTTTTTAGGCATTGATTCATTAAGGCATTGTTCCTGACATGCTAATTTTCTGCTTGCATTTTGTTGGGGCGGGGCAGGGACATAGATATCTTCCATTGGTATTCTCTAGCTAGTGATTTATTTGCATGCATAGATTGGCTCTTGGACTGACTTCATAAGTTGGCCTTTCAATGTCCTGCTTTGCAGACATTTACAGTTTTCAGATTTGCAATGAAATGAATTGTATTATGTTTCCTGTCAAGTATTAAGAAGACCTTTGCCAATATACCTGCAACACTGTGCCTGGTGGATGTTGGCGTGCATGATAGGACTGTCTCCCTGCCTGTCAGTGTTCTTCTGCCCTGCTTGCATATATATGCAGGAGGGTTTTCCAATACTCTGGAGCAGATTTTGAGGGCACACATGACTGAAGAGAGAAAGGAGATTGGTCACTTGTCCCTTCTCCCCATTCTACTGATGGAAGCACCCAACGTGTTCAGTATGGACTGTCAGTCGTTAATAACATGGACATTACAAACTTGTTCATGATTACTTCATTTTGTTTATTGTCTGAGCTAATTTGACTAAATGCAGATGGCACTCACTGTAGAATTACTATTCTGTCATTAACTGTGAATAAATTTATTTATGAATTAAGTGATTCACATCCTGTGCCTATAAAAACAACTTACCAGTAGCCTCATGAGGTCACTACATTAAAAAAAGAAAAAGGAAAACTGTACATAAGGCTAAATCCAACATTAGTTCTGTTTTCAGCAGACACATGGAAGTCAGTAGGAATAGAAACTAATTCGGACAGGTTTCATTCATTTCATTTGGTCTTCTGTAGGTAGAACTAAGGTTGGATTTTAACCATTAAGTAGCAACAGCCCAAATCCTCTTGCATAACTACACAAATAACGTATTATTTGGAGGTAAATTGGTCAAGTAAAGAAGTCACAGTAGACATAACCAGTTGTATGCTGAGTTGTGCGACTCAGTATGAAAATAATGTCTGTGGTGATTTCTCAACTTGAAGTAATTCGCCTCCAAACGTTATACCGATTGTATTATGCCAGTGTAACTAAGGAAGAGGATTTGGGCCAGTGTATTTCAGCTTCTTCCTGCAACCTGGCTTTACAGTTCTGGCAAATACTGTTCACGTAACATCTAAAGTATCAAATAATTGTTAGAATTTTTTTTAAAATGGAAGGCGTTTCCATGTTAAAATGTTGTATGTATGGACAACATCAGACTTCTCATATTTCAAAAAATGATGTAAATTGAGTTTGGTTTAACTTTACTTATTATTTTATTGGTTGGAAGAAAAGTTCTTATTTTCTTGTTTCTAGGGAAAAGGGAAGAGTAATATAAAACACTCATAATTAAAGCCAAGTGATTAACATAAGTGTGCAGACATGAAGTATGATATTTTATTGGATTTCATGAGTACAAAGGAGTCAGCATAAATGTACGTGTATTGCCATGTTTAAATAAATACCTATTGTGAGAAATGAAGTGTTCCTAATCTTTTATATCATATTTGCAGAAAAGCACAGAAATACTGTTTTTGGCAGACTGTTTCTCTTATAAAACCCAGCCCTTTAGACCTTTTATGCTCCAAAACCTTCAAAACCGTTTCCCTCCGTTCAGAACCAATGTTGCTGCACTTTCTGTATAAATAAGCCTTCTCTATTAATTTCATTGTCATCCGATCTGTGTGAAGATACTGCTGTAGAACAGAGACTGAATAAGAAAGCTTTTTTTGCTGGTTACTGTGCCTGTGAAAAGATCATGGAATTTACTTTTCATTGCGTACAAAAGAAGTGCACACTATAAGCAATAGAAATATTAAATGTATCTATGTATAGAGCAGACACCTCCTTGATATATGGTATGCTGTTGCCCAGGAAGAAGCATGAATAAAAAAGGTAAAAATGTTTTGAAATATGTTTAGAGTTTTCTCTGAGAATTAATTTACCTTGGCAGAAAAATGGTGATAAGTTCCTATTGGATGGTCCATTTGTTTTGAGAATTGCTGGTTATTACTGGCTAGTGTTAGCACACATTGTACTGAACTGCTCTATATGTTAGTTATGACTCATAGTTTTTGACTCAGTAATTGCGTTGTTTTTTCTTTACATTGGTGGGAGAGTCGGGTGGCTGAGAAAGCTTACCTTGTGCATTATGATATAAGTTTATGCCTGCAGGCCAAGCGTTGCCCATGAGGTTCTCCAGTCCAGCAGTTGCCCAATTTACTCTCTCCCCCATGTCCAACGTTGTCTTAATCTCAGTTGTGGACAGTGACACAATTTAACCCGTCTGTCTAGGATGCCATGATGGGAATTAAAACTGGGCCTGCTGTGCTTCTTGGCTGACTTGTAGTGGTCAGCTGAGGCATGGGATAAGCCTGGGCCGTTCCCCAATGCCACATTCTGATGGGGAGACTGAAAACTTTATGTAACGCAACAGGAAATTTTAGGAGGAAGTGAAGGAAACATACATGCCAGCTGCCAGTCATACATCATGTAGCCTTGGGTTTGTAGAATTAAAAGTATTGTTAAAACTTAAAAACATGTTAGCAAGTTAAAATGGTATTAAACAATGACAATACGGTGACACATATCCTATTTGCAGTTGTGGTCAAAAATCATATAAGTAAGATCAGACACTACAGCCCTGGATAGTTAGAAGCCAAGTTGGATTTATTAAATACTAGGCATTCTGCAGTTTCTAATTTTTATTAGGGTGGCATAGTCATAGTCAAAATTGTTATGAATTGGGACAAAAGTGATTTGTTCTTGTTAGAATGGCATCTGCTGGTTTAAACATGCCAGATCATATTTTCTAGACAGGTTATTCTCTTCCTGTCACTGGAAGGCATCGCTGTGCAGCCCCCCCCCCCCTCCTTGGCATATATTATTGAATGTCATTTGCATCCTATTGTATTCCTTGGACTTTACTCTTACAGAGTATTTTCTTGATAAAGCATGTACTTGTATGAGGAATAATCCCCATGAGAATTGGCTAATGTTTTCTCAACATCCCCAGATCACTGCTGCACTGAAATTCATATCCCTTCCCTTTCCTGTTACAATGTCTAAACATACACCTGCGTGATAAGGTAGGCACTGCCAGTGTTAACACTAAAGGGAGTGGGGAGTGCCAAGAACACATAAAGGAAGTCTTGATATTTTAAAACAAGGGAGCCAGTTCGACTAGTTTCTGAGCTGGAAGAGGACACACCCAGAGTGCAGTGCCAACAATCAGGAAACTGACCAATTTGCACAGCATGGCGTTGCTTTTGGTGAGAATATTTTTCTTCCATAAATCCATGGGTAATTCCTGCTTATTGGGACAGCTTCATGCCCTGGACGTTTAACCTGAATCAAAAGGCATTACTTTGGAGGGCATTTTGCATGAAGATTCCACCCTTGAAGAGAAGATGGGCCAAAAAGTATCGCAGGAAACGAACCAAGAGAGTAAGGCTGACATCCTGGTTATCTGTGATGTTTTCAGCCAAGGAGTGGTTTATGCATCACAGAAGCTGAAAGAGTATCTTGGATTTGAGGATCCACAAAGTAAATTCTATCCAGCCACTGATACTTTAAATGAGATTTTTCTGGTCAACTTCATTAGCTTCTGTGTTGAGAAAGGTGTAGAAGAGCGTATCACAACCAGCAAGATGACCAAGCAGCAGTCCTTGCTTTTTGGAGTCGACTGGATCTGGACTCTGTCTGGAGCTGACAAGCAGATTCGACTTCAGATTGCTGTGCAGTCTCTACAGATGGGTGATCTCCCCAGTGGAGGCCAGCCTTTTGAAGCCACGGGCAGTAACAGGGAGGCAATGTTAGCAGATGACCTTTTCCGGAACAAGAGCCGGTTTGAAAAGCTGGAAGAATTTTGTACCCTGGTGGGACATGACTGCCTTGGTTTGTTCATAATGTTTGGAGTTCCAGGAAAGCCCAAAGACATCAGAGGAGTTCTTCTAGAGAGCATCAAAAAGGAAAAACGGAAAAATCTTTTGTCTGGTGAGAATACACTTCGACAATTTGTTTTGACCACTGATAGTTTTCTTTCTACTAAAGAGATGCTGGAAAACTGCCTCACTAAGAAAAATGGATTGAGGGAGGTGGGAAAGGTTTACATTAATTTTCTTTAATCTCTTGATTACATACTTGAAACCTTCCACTCTCGAAGTAGTAGAGTACTCCTTCCAACTCTTCTCCATACCTATTCATAAAAATCGATCTGGCTTGTTGGTTTGTTTCTGTCATCATGATTATTTGCAGGAATCAAACATTGCTAGATGTCTCCACTCCTAAAGGATTCCAGTTCAGCTGCACATTTCAACAGAATATGTTTTCCAGATGGAATGTTTCAATTAAAAAAAATAATACTCAGGAACAGAGTGCCCTTAAAAACATATGATCCGTTCATATGCCTTTGTATTCAATACTGAGGTTCACCTTGTTTTGCAAGAGTGAGCAAGAACTTTTAAACTGCAAGGTAATTGTAAAGCGCATGCAATCACTTATGAATGAGCACCGCCTCAGGTTTTATAATAACTGGGAAACACTATAGTGATCTAGTAAACATTTGCTGTTTTATAGAATGAGTTCCTTTTAATAAGTCTTATTTATTTCCAGAGCACTTAGCAGCCAACTGCTTCTTTTTGCTCTGTATCCGTGATTGTGTCCAAGTGGAATGTTCCATTAAAATATGTTTGATGCCCTCCCTCAGTTGTCACTCTGTATCTTTAAATGTGTCTAGCAAGGTTGCCTGCTCCTGCTACGTTGTTCAAGAGAGATGTGTTTCCCTTGTCAGTTAAACTGGCTGTTATACTCCTGACATGTAAGGAATAATTGAGTGCTGTGCTGGCCTGTGAAGATGCAGGTGCCTTGTGCTTCGTTCTTTACATGGAATTGGGCAGGGATGTGGAAAGTGTGGTCCACCAGTTGTTGGACTGCAGCTCCCACCAGGCCTCACTTTGGCTAACATCTGGAGGACCAACAAGTCCATATCCCTAGAACAGCAGTTGTAAGAGGAGCGCAGTCAGTAACTCTGTCTCAGAATGTTCAGTGGCTTCAGCTTCTTTTTAATGAACAGCAAATTTTGTGATGGAATTTTGTATGCAGAATGTAAGACTTAAGAAATAATTTAACTTCGTGGGTGGGTAGGATGAAGCCTGTAGATGGGGATGATTGATGAAGCTCCCATGATTCCCAGCCGGTGCCAATGGGTTGGAATCCAACATTTGGTAAACTGCAGACTCCCCACCCCTCACTTCTGTTTTTGTTATGGCTTATGCATGAAGCAAGATTTAGTTTTAACATTGCACTGGGGTGGGGGCAGAGGATGATGGTCATGGAAAGATGCTGTTGGCATTCAGGATTCATAAGCCCCACTAGTTTTTAGCTGCAAAGGCACAACTGAAAATGGGGAAGTTGGACAATGGTATTGTGTATCTCTGCAAGTAGTGATCTGATTGATATGAAATTTAATATGCCAGGTAGCTGCTGAATGTTAATTCTCAAAAGTGGCCTGAGTTTCACTTAAATAAAACCTGTTGGAATTTGTCAAGAAGTCTGTACTTTGAACACATACATTACAAAAAGACCACTACAAATACTACACGTAGATGTATTTTTGAGTAAGGAAGTAACAGTTCTACTTGAGTTTTGTAGATACTGACTAGAAATACAGTATGAATCCCATATAAAGCACTAAAAAGTTATGAGTCACATGTTACATCACCATAATATAACAGTAAGTCTGAGTGCTGTCTAGTCAGTTATGACTTAGGATGACCCTTTTCAGGGTTTTCTAAACTGAGAATACTCGGGAGCAGTTTACCATTTTCTTCTGGGGGCATCCTGGGACTGCAGCTTGCCCAAGGCCACACAGGCTGGCTCTCCTCCCTGAATGCACAGTGGGGAATCAAACTCCAACCTCTGGCTCTGCAGCCAGATACCTAAACCACTGTTTACACATCCAGCCAGTGTGTAGTGGTGGATAAAGTGACGGCCAAGACTGGAGAACATGGTTCAATTCCTTGCTTGGCCATGGAAACACTGTGGGTGTACGACTCGGTTTGAGCCAAACCGTGATAGGATACCCATACCTGCTTCAAACAGATGGAGTTTTAGCAAAGTCAGCTGTCCTTCACTTTTAATTAAGATCACAAGGCCATGAAGTCTTCAAATGGCAAATTTTTAAAAGTGCCAAATACCTGACATTTTCTCTCTGAAGAAGCCAGCCATTGCATTCTTGCAGTAAACTCATTTAACATTTCATGCACACAGAACCACCCACCGATAAATGCTCCCTGGGCTTCCTCCTTTCACATGGTACCCTGCCCTGTTTGTACATAAGGAACTGCTACGGAGAGAATGAAGGAGCAACTGCTGAGGTTCAGATCCTGATCCTTTGCTATTTCTTAAGCCAGTGGGGCACAAGCAGTCTTGAGGGTGGAGAATAATTGTGTAGCATCTAAACTCTGCTACAGGCAAGACAGTTCCTTAGTTAGGCATCCACGTTTTCTGTTAAAGGCCACAGATGTTGGTGTAGTCAACAGTTGTCTCAGTGATCATCCAAGGCAGTGAAGTGTTAACAGCTGTCATTCCCATGTCTTATATTTGCCCAGGAATATAAAGTTACCAGTTCAAAGGCTATTTTTGCCAGTTTGGCATGCATCCTAAAAACACTTCCTCTGATCTGCAGCCTGCAAAACAGAGAGAGGGGCAGGGCTGTGTAATTATGACTTGGATGAGTCTGCAGTTGTCAGAGTGAGCTGGTAAATGTGCACTGATCATAAAAAAGCAAAGCTTGGGAATGCCACTTTTTGCAGACTACAGCTCTCAGAATCTTTCAGCATGTCCACTGGGGAGTCCAAAAAAAAAGTAATTTTTCCAAACTCTGCAATGGATGCTAGATCCAGTTGGAAGTGGCATTCTTAAAACGTGTTCCCTTAGTGAAACTCACAGGAGTATAACCTGCTGCTGTATAAAAAGTAGGAAGAGGATCAGAAAAGCAAGGCTCCCAGGCAATGCATAAGGTGCGTGGCAAAGGATGTTTTCTTATTTTTTATATACTTGCAATTTATACATAACCACCCCGATACATTGCCTTACACATAGAAAATCCTAGATTTTGAAGCAGGATGTTCATTTTGTGTAATTCAGCCTTAATATCGAGCAAGCCATTTCAGCATTGTGTACACGCTCATTTCTAAAGTAATGCTATTTACTGAAGTACTTAGGTGCTTTAATTTCAACTTCAACAAAATGTTTTTAAACAAGGTTTATTCTATTCTTGCTCACCATGAATTTTTCTTCATATTTTCCTCTTCTAGATGAAATGAGGTAATATCTGGTTCTTCTTTCATGAGCCATCTTTGAGAATTGTTTTAAAAGGGTTTAAATGTTAAAAAGCAGGTTCAACCAAACAGACAAGAGAAAATCCACTGAAATAAGTGATAAGCAAAACTGATTTTATTTCTACCACAAGTAGTTAGAAAAAGGGCAGCTGAATAGGCAAAATAAGCCATACAAAACAATTTAAATGAACTGAGGCAGAGTGACTCAGTACACATTTAATAAAAGTAAAGGCTTCTCTGTCCACAGTGATATAAACAGTACACAAAAAAGATAGTTTACATTAACTTGGGTTTGTTTTTTGCTACTAGAGCATATTCAACCAAGGAACTAAGTGCACACAGCCGTAGAGCATTTCCAAAATTTCCTTTTCTCAGCCTTCTGCTGTTTCTATTAGCACTAGGCCAAAGACCAAAGTAGACAGGACATCATTAACAACTGTGTGAATGACATTTAAAGAACGAACTGAAAACAGCCGTACCTAGGTGTCCTAGTCAAGCTCATCTTGCCCCCAGCCTCTGCATTCATGCCATTTACTGGCCCTGCTAATTAGAGGACCAGGTTGCAATCCTAACTCTACTTGCAACCTCCTTGCAGGACCTTAGCATGCTTACCCCTAATCCTAAGAATCTTTTTGCCTCTTCCTTATAAACTCTGATACATGCTTGTGATATATAATGTATTGGAAAGGCTAGTGGATGACAGCTCACCTGGGTGCTTTAAGGTGAGTCACAGAGAGCTGCACTTTGTCATGAAGGAAAGACCTGGCATATAAATTTAGGGAAAGGGGAGAGGTATGCTGAAGTCTTTAAAAAGGAGATTTGTTTGCTCAATTTTAAGAGGTGCTGACAAAAGGACAGGTGAGAAACAGGCCAGAAATGGGAAAAACAAGGTGCAGTTTCAGTTGAGTTGCCTGCAAGACAACGTGGGTCTAAACAAATTTCAGCACCACCATTCTTTGTAAAATGAATGGTGACTAAAGACAAGAATTGCTAGTTTCCTCACATAGGTCCTCTTGAAATGAATAGGAGACGGTCACAAACATTTGTTATCATGCGTCTCACCTCATTTCAGTGTGGCTTATGCAGCAATTTTTAAGCTATACGTAGATCCTAAACTTCTTTGAAAAGAAGACAATATCAGAGGTGTTGCCAATTTGAGAATGTGAAATTTTAGCATGCACTTACAACATATGGACACTAAATTTCACTTTTGTGGAAATCCTGCCACAAAATGGCTTGTTTTGTTTAAGCAAACAATATTCAGTGCCCCACTAGCTTGCCTCACAAAAGAAAAATTGTTTTATATAAAAGGACTACTTTAAAAAGCACAAAACCTCCTGCAGATACATGATACACCACATGTTTGGAAACAGCATTCTGACAAGTCTGTCTTCATGTAGATGACGATACAGAACCCTAATATTGCGGAAACTGGGAGTTTGTTTTTAAGTACAAAATCATTTCAGACAACAATATATATCCCTACACTGAAGTTCAGGTAACGCATACTCCCTTTCAATTATTTTCAACTCACTGTTTTATCTTACCAGATTGTATCACTGGAAAAACTGACATATCCAAACTAAAAACTGCATTTTAAAATACCCATAAGGACCTCCTTTCTCCTAATGGTGTTTAGTATTGCAACCTCAGAGACTATTTTCAATCAAACAGATTAAGAAGGATGAAGGAATACTTGTAACTAACGTCTGCCTTGGGAACGGTAAAGAAGAAAGAAATGTGGAGGATACTATTCTGTAATGAGAATTACAGAATAGATAAGATTCTGTAAGAATCAAAGATAACTCATCTTTGCGTTCTCCATGTACATGGTGTGTTTATGAATCTGAATCAAATAAACAGTTTCCCCATAATTAATTTTACCGTGAATCTTGAAATAAAAGCAGCAATGGCATTTTAATTAATGGAAAATGTGCGTTTAATACAACTGTATTTCTCTCTCTCATTCTAAAGCTTTTTGGCAGAAAAGAGGAAAAATATTTCCTGTTATCTTAGAACTGAGAAATCAGGACTACAACTCTCAGAATCCTCAGCCAGCCTGGCCAGTGCTGCCTGGGTATTCTGGAAGTTGCAGTCCAAGAAGAAACTTTTCCAAACCCTGTTTGACGGACAGGTATCCTGCAATGTAGAAACTCTTTGGCATTGCAACAAACTGGCTAATTTATTTGATCTATCATGAAACAGTTAAACGTACTCCAGTGGCCTTATTACTGGTTTGACAAGCACAGCAAAGCTAAAAATACCATATACAACACAGTTATCAGTCTACAGAATTTTCAGCATGGCGCTAATAGAGAGACACCAAACTTCTACAGACTATTTGGCTGCCCCTTTGAATGCAGCTCCATGGCTCTGCCACTTTCTCTGCTTTCAGTCTTGTTCCGTTGTTCCAAAGCGCTTCCTTCCACACTCCTTCACCCACATACACATTTGACTTCATCCTGTTACTCATCCAATTTAGTAGGCAAACCTCATCTCCTTGGCATAGCCCAGTTTATCAAGGTTGGGAATGCAAGCATACTGAATCATGGGAGGAGGACCACACATCAGAATAAGAACATCATCCTGTGGTGGGGGCATGTGGTCTTTAATCATATCTTGATTCACAAATCCTTGGCTGTAATTCCAACCTGAAATAAAGAAGACCACAGTTTATGTTTTAAGTGGTATCTAGACACACAGAATCAAAGCATTTATCACTAAGGTTAGATGCATAGGCCTGGGTTTCTACTGTCTTTCTGTTTGCAGAAAAGACAAATCTCTATATTGTCATCTTCTCATTCATCTTTGCCAAAGATCTTACTTGCATTACCATGTCTCATGACAATCCTAGTAGAATTTCGGAGGTATGTGAGATGTTCAAGGAGTGATCAACTACTGCCACATCCCCTCTTTGCTGGGAATTTCTGTGGCTGAACAGAGGTATGAATCCAGGTCACTTGAGACTGACGCTCTAACCACTGCATCACACCAATTCTGGGTCCAATTTCATCTTGCTCCAAGATGGAAGAGCCCCAGTTTCATGTTTGGATTGTTTAACTGCAGAACCCTATGACTCAAAAAACAAAAAAACAAACAAAAACAACAACAAACCAACCAAACCAAACCTTGTAGCCTTATTTTACACTTCCATGTCTCCTGCTTCAATTCAACTTTTTGACCATAAGCTTGCCAAAGAATGCTATGGAACTTGAAAGCATTCATGTTGCATGAATTTATAGCTGATTAAAAAGAAGCATTGCCCACTTATGTATTTTGAATTATATTTATGCTTCTTTATACTTCCTTTCTACAAAACCTCAAAAGCCAACAGCCAAATACAACACAATACTAGCTATTACTATTGAAAGTAAGAAGATGATGGGCAGCAGTGGATGGGAGGATGTGTGTGCTTTCGGAAAATACAGCATTTGAAAAGCAATGACTGATTTGCATAGTTTAATTTTACACTGGAAATTTAATAGACATGGTTTACACATTCAGCGATTGAAGACGACATGTTGTTATAAGCATTCAGAGAAGCAAGATATGTGAACCACTGTATCCAGTCACATAATTAATACTTACCTTCAGGTGCTCTATCCAAGGTGTACCACAATTTAAAGCGGGCTGAATGCTGAGCCTGGACTTCCTCCAGTTCTGGGCGCAGCAGGATATCATCCTCTGTCTGTTAAAAAAAAAAAAAGGGGGGGGAACCACACTTGCATCTTATATGTCTCTGCTATCCTCCATCTCAGCTCCTTAAAGAATTAAACCACCAGCACACGATTTTTTAGTATGTAAGAAAGGAGAAGCATTATACTAGAAAGTTGAAATAACAAGCATAAAGTTATCCTGTTAAATTCTGCCACTCTCAAATTTGAAAGAACTATCTCTTGACTTGCCTCACTTTTCACAACTAAAGATATTTTTTTGTGCCTAGCACTTAATACATGGGATGTGGTGGCGCTGCGGGTTAACCGCAGAAGCCTCTGTGCTGCAAGGTCAGAAGACCAGCAGTTGTAAGATCGAATCCACGCGACGGAGTGAGCTCCCATCGCTTGTCCCAGCTCCTGCCAACCTAGCAGTTCGAAAGCACGTAAATGTGAGTAGATAAATAGGTACCACTTCGGTGGGAAGGTAACGGCATTCCGTGTTTAGTCGCGCTGGCCACGTGACCACGGAAACTGTCTATGGACAAACGCTGGCTCTACAGCTTGGAGACGGGGATGAGCACCGCACCCTAGAGTCGGACACGACTGGACTAAATGTCAAGGGGAATCTTTACCTAGCACTTAATACATTTCTAGGCAAGAAATAATTCAGGCAGTCTGCTTCTGACATCATTCACTTTGCCATTTTTGACATAATCTGCCCTTATTGGTCAAAGGTTTCTATCACTACACATAACCCTGTCCTCAGCATGTCACAATGCAAAGTTCACAGTATTGTGCCTTAAGCCACTTGAAGATTGCACTGTGACTTGAGGACAGCAATTTCCTGATGTAGGGAAACTAGAGCACACCTCTTGTTCCAAGAAATGATTCAATGCTTCCAAACAAAACAAAATACAAGCCCACAGTGCAGGGTCTGAAACACTTTTAGCAGCTCTCAGTACTACATAATCACACAATTTACTCTGTATTGCTAGAGTACCATGGGAGCCACCTAATCACTACCCTACGCACTTGAGAATGATGAACTGTATGTATCTAACTGAAACAACACCAACTACATGTGGCAACCCCTGATAGGTCTCAAGTCTTTCCTGGTGGTCTCCATTCAGCTTTCCCATTCTCTAGTTACAGAGGCCCCAATCCACATGGAAAAAAATGGGAGCCAGAAATACAACAAGACTTCTTTCCCACCAGGTAGGAAAGAGAGGGGAACGGAGATTCCTTGTTAAAAAGCAAGATTTCCTTTAAAAATAACCATTGCCAACCCAGCATCTGTCTCCTCAGGGACTAGGCTACAGACAAGGCGCAAAAGAGGCCACATCATTTGTTCTGGATCCCAAGGTATCCCTGGAGCATGGAAAAATTCCATGAGCAACAGCTTCCCATATTGCAGAAGTAAAGTCGGGACAGGAGCTAATAATATATCATGAACTCATAAACCGGAAGAGCCACCAAGGATGACTCTGCAGTCGTTGCTGGGACAATAATATACTGAGATAAATACTACTATGAATGTGGAGTACAGTGTAGCAAATTACTATACGTAACTGCACATTAAAGAAAAAGAACTAAAGTTGGGATAGATGTACCACATCACTGCTTACGGAGCCTTGCAGCACATGGATAAACTGCAGTACTACAGTCAAGACTCTGCTCATAACTTGAGTTTGATCCCAAAAGGCACAGGGAGAGATGGCTGAGGTAGACTCAGCCTTCCATCTTTCTGAAGTCAGTAAATTGAGTACAGTGGTGCCTCACTAGACGATGTTAATCCGTTCCACGAGGATCGCTGTCTAGCGAAAACATCGTCTAGCGAAGCACGTTTTCCCATTGGAATGCATTGAAATCGCTTCAATGCGTTCCAAGGGAAAACGCAGTCGTCTTGCGAAATTTCCCATAGGGAAACATCGTCTAGCGAGTGAGGGTCCCCATAGGAATGCACTGACAGCTGCACTGACAGCTTTTCACCACTAGTCGGCGCACTCCTATGGGGAAACCTCATCGTCTAGCGAAAATCGCCATAGGGAAACATCGTTTTGCGAAGCGCAGTAGCGCTCGCAAAAAGGCATCGTCTAGCGATTTCTTCATCCTGCGAGGCAATCGTCTAGCGAGGCACCACTGTACATTGCTCTCTGTTTGGGGGGTGGGGGAGGGAGAGAACAATGTGTAATCTGCATAATTAAACTGTAAATTGCCCAGAGAGTGCTTTAAAAGCTATGGGGCAGTATACAAGCAGCACACTTTGCTTTAAGTCATATTTAAGACATTCCTATGTTACAAGGGTGAGCAGAAAATAAACCACAGTTCACCAGTAAACTACTGGCTAGTTTCCATTATATTAGTCAGAAAAAATTACCAGGATTCCTGAAATGAATGCTGTAACAAACAGATCTTCATTAAAGCACTCTTAGAAGAAAAAAGTAGTTTCCATTTTATCAAGAGACATGTGCCCGCTTTAAGAAGAGGAGCCCTGACAACAACAATAAACAGAAGGATGGAAAGACCATGTTTAAGCCTCCCACTACACACTCCTTGAGAGTAATCGTGCTTTTGTATTTAGAGCCACAATGTTACATTATGCAAAATTATTTGGCAACAAACAACACACTATTATATTTCGAGTTGCAGAGAAGAATTTATCTGCACCTGTTGTTGGGGAAAAAACTGTTTCTAAAACTGCCTCTGCTACAGGAAGGCTATACTTGGATAGGATTATCTCAAGGCAGATGTCACAATGGATAATGTCAAAGTAATTTAGCTAATGAATGCACTGCATTAATGAAACACTACCAAAACATAAAGAGTACAACATTTAAACTGGCATACAGCTAAGTGAAACTTGAATTTTAAATTCAACATGTAATTATTGCAGGTGTGGCTGTGAGTTAAGGGCATGCTTGTTTAGGTCTTGAGGTTACTTTGATTCTGATGTGATAAACTGGAAAAGATGAGACAATAAAGAGCGGCAGCAATCCTATACACGTCTACTCAAAACAAGGCTCATTAAATTTGGTGTGCTTTGCTCCCAAGGTAAATGCGCACACAGTCTTGCACCCTTAGTTTATTCAGCTTTATGTTGACCTATTAAATCAACTAGAAAGGTTCTATGCTAGAACAGATGAAAGGTCTGTCTACTCTAGTGTTCAATTTACAGGGTGGCTAGCAAGTTACCCACTGTCAGAAAGCATAGCTGAATGTTAATTCACAACCTCCGCAACACCAGCCAAGCATACGGAGTATCAGTCTGCACGACCCGCTACTGTAACTGCACATGTTCTGATGGAATACCGTGGAAGAACAACATAGAAGCTACTCGTGAGCAATTAAAGGTAAAAGGTTAAGGCCACAATTCTAGGCATACTCACCTGGGAGTAAGGGCCACTGAAAATGGTGGACTTTATTTTTGAGTTAATATGCTTAGGGATTGTGCTGTATTAACAACCACCACCATTGCCTTTTTTTCTCCACTCAGACAAAACATAACCATTTGTTCATCTTACTGTCACACTACAAGTAAAACCAAGGATGCCTATTTACCTGGTTAGCAAAGAGCAAGTGACAGACAGTGGGATCATCTTTGTCCTTCGTTATAGCTCGGATCAGTTGCAGCATAGGGGTAATTCCTTCCAGGAAACAAAAACAAACAAATAAACAGAATTGAACAAAACTCAACAAGACCACAAGAAAACCAGCAAGAAAGAAGGCAAACAAGTCTCTCAGATACCTGTTCCACCTGCTATCATCCCAACATATTTCACGTGCTTGAAAACTGGTTCTGATTTCTTATCAGGACGAATGGCAAATACGCCTGCAGGAATGACAAGAACATGGGTTAAGGGATTACACCTGTGAGTTAGATGCAGAATGCAAAAAAAGGAACTGGAAAACACAACAGATAAGCACACTCTTTTCTATCTTGAAATTAGATTGGATGTCAACTGGAGGGGAAAAAAATGCCTATTGCTTCTTTTTGTCACCAGGATAAGAACATACTCTCTGTTATCCTTATAATAAAGGATAAAACTATCAATGGCTACATATGTTAACCTCCATATCTGTGGCAGCATGTCCTCTCTGAACATGGGGAGCATGCACAGGAGTGTTCTTGCCCTCATGTTCTCTCTGAGGGATTCCAATGGGCAGTGGGATGAGACTGGTGGGAACATCATGCTGGAAACTGACTCATTTCTGGTCTGATTTAGAATGGTTGTTATATTATTATTCCATTTAGGGTGGAATAGCAGGGAAAGACTTCCACTTGAGAGCTGTGTAGAAGAGGAACAATTCCATACAGCCTCCTCCTCCAAGAGAAGCCAAGACAATATGAAGGCTAGAATCTGTTAGGGGGCTTTCCTGTCCTCTGGCTAAGATACTACAAGTCCTACTAGAACACAAAGATAGTTTCAAGATGGGTCTGTGGTCACTGAGCTCAACCACACCTTTCTACCATGCATCTAATATGAAGCCATAATAGCACTACCCTGAAGGCAGCTTTCAGAGGCAAGACCACTATGGCTTCACCTTAAGAGAATGTGCTGCAGTAAATATAAAGGACTCATGCACTCCCCCTTCCTTCTTCCTGCACCATCAAGGGAGGAAATCAATCATGGTTTGTAACTTACCAGTTCCTGTTTCTGAACAGGAGACTGTAGCTTGTTAAAAACCCTGATTACGCAACGTATTTCCTCCCACTGCAGATCAGAGTATGCAAAGTCAAGGCTCACTGCAATAATTTTCATAATGGAACTGCATACACCCAGAGCTCCTTTGGTTTCTGGTCTGACTTAGGAAGTACAATTTTAGAGTTCTTCATATTGTCTGAAAATGAGACAATGTATCTCTATAAGCAGTCTGTCCCATTACACACTCAATTTGGATGATCCAAGGAACTCTAAGACCCATATAATACCTATTCAGTTTACTGGGAAAGAAAAGGCTATCGCCTTTAATGGAGAAGACAATTCTGAGGGCTATTGCCATATCATGGCCAATCAGGTTATGGGCCATCCAGCATCAAGCCAAAAACAAAAACCCAACCGCCCTTTTTCTTCAGTGTTGTGAACTACATGTCTTACTTTTGTCATGTCATGTTCTACTGTTATTCGGAAGGCCAGACACAAGGGAGACCTGGAGGCCTCCATCTTCAGCAGCTCTCTACATGAGACGATTCCAGCAGCCTCCACTTCTCATGCCTCTGCTTGCCAATTGGCCTGACCAATTCCTGCACACCTACTAAAAAAGCCTTAACTTCTTTTGCATCTAAATAAACTACCCCGGGTCCTTGCACAGCAGGAGTGGACAAAGGGCAGCCTATGGCCCGCATGAAGCCCTCCTCCTGGCTTTTTTGAATCCCCTTTGCCACCCCTCTGCTCCCTTGCTGGGAAAGAATATGCATATTTTGGTCAAGAAAGATCACTGCCTGCTGCCAGAAATCTCCAGGAGCAGCCATTATCTCCCCCAACCAAAACGTGGCTATGTGAGCACGATTTTTAAAAACTCTCTTCATTATCTCCTCCTCCACTTTTTTGTGTGGCAATGCAGGGTTTGTAGCAATGCTGGGGTGGAAAAATGTTCCCTGGGCACCCCACCCCACCCCACCCCACCCCACCCACTCTTTACTGCATTTCAAAGTGGCAGCATATTTTCCTAAACAGAATTAATGTTCCTGGTCCTTAAGAAAGACTGGAGTCTCATTCTGTTCCTAAAAGACCAATGGCAAAGCAAAGAAGCTGTTTTCTCTGGTTTGTAGGAATGTATCTTATTTATAAAATTCAGCCTTGCCTTTCCCCTTGTAGACAAGCAGTCCATTGGGTCCACGGAAATCAATGGTGTCTCCCATCTTAAGGCTTTCAAGGTACTGTGACATTTTCCCTCCCTCAGGGAATTTGGGGTGAACACCTTTGAAATATATCTATATGAAAAGGAGAGAAAGAAACAAAAAATTGGGTAAGGAAACAAAAACTGGTTTACAAACCTGCAGAAGTCGTAAGGGCCTACGTGGTAACATGAGGAGGATAAAAATGCCTTGGAGTGTGATCACACTGGCATATGGCTCGTATTTTGTGGCAAGGTCTGGTGTGAACTATTTCCTGGTAATTACAAGAAGTACAAGCAATAATGCTCCAGCCCAACCCCAATGTTTTTATTCCGGCCATAAGGCTACTACTTTCTGGGGTTTCCCCAATGGACAGAAGGGTCACTTTAAGAGAGATCACTCCCGGCAAAGCAAGCCTTTCTGGTGCGATCAGATGTGTACCTTTCTCACTGTCTGCTCGCACACTCATTCACACACACTATAAATCCAGTTCAACAGAACTTTACTACAATGAAGGATATTTTGTGATTATACACAAAAGTTACAAAGAAGACTAAATACAGGACAGAAATCGCTGTTCAGACCATATTTCAAATTATTATTGATCTTGATAGATAGCCCTCAGTAGCTAAAATTGACAGTGTTTACCTTTACAACAAGATCCACATAACCTTTGTCATCATCACTGCTGACTGGTGTGTAGGGTCTGATCACTAGATTTCCATCAATTCTTGTGGAGAGGTAAATGTGCTGCCCTAATGGTAAATCAAAATATGACATGTTAATTGTGAGGAAATCGGATAGGTTATGTCCTTCCCTGGGCTGTTACAGGTGGCGCTTTTCTGCATGAGAAAGAAGACTTGTTTTGTTCTGTTTCAGACTGCACCAAGGACGGACCATGCTGAGCCAGAGACATCACATTCTACTCCTAATTGCTTGTTAGCTGAGGTTCTCATGAGAACTGAAAGGAGGGGTTGAGAGAAGTTACATTTTGAGGGTGAAGTGACTGGACAAAAGACTTGAACCTGATTGGATTGGAGGAACATGGATTTAAGATCTAGCAAGAGGCTAGTTAAGGGCTGCTTTTTGTCAAGCTAGCTATCCTTTCATCTGTCTGCTACAGGTGATGGATTAGGCATAGAGACACAGTAGGAGAGACTCAGTCATGATTACTTAGCTGGAAAATAGTTTTAGGCAGAAGTAGTTAGCTTTTATTATTTTATGGGGAATGCTTTCATAGAGCTCACTTAATTATCTGAATATGCATTGTTTATTGCATTTGCATTGTTTTGGAACTGTACAACTACCTTTTTGAATTCTTTATACATTTTTTACAACATAAATATTTTTTTATATATTTTACCCAAATGTGATCCTTGGGGGAAAGAGGGTTTGAGTGTCTAAAGAAGGTACCTTGGCCAAGAGGGTATGATGTTCACTAAGTTTATTATTCTGGGTGGTCTACCTTGTCTGGTTGGTGTGCTAAAATAGGAAGTACACAATCAGAAAAGAATTCTGTCTCGGGTAAGGAGACAGGTGGAAAAGCTTGCCCATAGTGTTAATTCATGCACCCTCTGGGTCTCACCCAGCCTGGGGTTGAAAGGGTGGCGAGTATAGTACTACAGAGGCTTCTTCACCTAATGGGATGCCCTTATGAGGTTCCTTACATTAATCATACAGTTATAAAGCAGCTTAAGAAACATGTTTTTCTTCCAGTTATTTATCTTTATTACAGTGGTACCTCGACTTACGAACTTAATCCGTATTGGAACGGCGTTCGTACATCGAAAAGTTCGTAAGTCAAGGCAAACTTTTCCATAGGAATGCATTGAAAACCATTTAATACGTACCTGCTGTTTTTCGTTCGTATGTCGAGGCGCTGTTCGTAGGTAGAGGCATTAGTTCCCATAGGAACTAATGCAAAGCCGGTTAATCCGTACTCTACCACTAGGGGGAGAATTTTTTTTATTTTTTCTTCTTTTGACCTAAGATGAACTTAGGTCAAAAAAAGGGCAGGAAAGGTTTTTTTTTCGTTGTTTTTTTTCATTTGTAAGTCGAGGCTCCATTCGCTAGTCAAAGCAACATTTTGCGAACGGAGCCGTTCGTAACTCGAAAAGTGCAAGTGGAGACGTTCATAAGTTGAGGTACCACTGTACTCCACATTCTTTCTCTCAAAACTAGAAGTCTATATATTTTCACAAGCCTGCAAGATAGGTGAGAACAAGAAACAGTTACTGGCCTACAGCAAGCGTCACTGCTAAGTGGGGATCTGAACCTGGATCTCCGAAGTTCAAAACGCATCACTAGGATTGCTCTAATTTAACTGTCCCTCCAAGCACTTAGCTGACAAGACTTGCTCAGCACCAAAACTGCTTGTAGTTCCAGTCATATTTCTCTCTCTTCCCCAAGAGCACCTTCTAGGCAGGTAACATATTCTGGGGGCCACCAATTATGCATTCTTCCTCTACAGCAGTGGTTCCCAACCTTGGGTAATCCAGGCATTCTTGGACTGCAGTTCCCAAAAACCCCAGCCAGTGCAGCTAATGGACTACTGCCAAAGGTGTGAGCGACTGGAGAAAATGTGAATACCCCGCAGCATTTTCTATTTTCTGAACTGCAAGCAAAGCAAGTAAGCATTCACAAATACAAAGAAAGACAAACTGGACACTTATGCCACTTTTGTTCCTTTTAATTTCACTGCAAATATTACACATTCATTCATTCATTCATTCATTTATTCATTTGACTTATATGCCACCCACACTACCCAAAGGTCTCTGGGAGGCTTACAACAATTTAAATACAGTAAAAAGATAAAACAATTAAAATACAGTGCTCTAAAAATTGCCATCAGGAACCACAGTTGATATTATTTCAATTAAAAACCTTCTGGAACAGGAAGGTTTTGACCTGGCGCCGAAACATCATCAACATCGGCGTCAGACGAATCTGACTCGGGAGGGCGTTCCATAGTCGGGGGGCAGCTGCCGAAAAGGCCCTTTGTCTACAAGCCTTACCTCCTTGACGGATGGCTCTTTCAGGAGGGCCCCCTGGCATCTGTTGCATCAGTATCCTCTCACATATCCACAGTATAACTTTTTTTTAAAAAATACCATGCCACCTTTGGTTTTCAGTGGCTTCAGCTGCTCTTGCCACTGTCCCTTCCTTTACAGAATTTGAACAAAGAGGGCCAGAGCAACACCTGCTCTGGGTGTCTCCAGAAGACCAAAGTAGCAGCTGCCTTTAATTGTGGATTAAGTTACCACTCAGCTACCAAAACAAGAAAACAAACTGTGCTGCAACTGGGGAGGGGGCCCAGGGCTTACGAGTGCCCTCTGATCAGTCTCCTGGCAAAAGGCTCCATAAAGCAGGCTGTGAAGGCCGTGCTGCTCTTCTTCTGTTCCTCACACTGCTATTTTTTTTAATCCAAATGGGAGGTGGGCAGAAGTCAAAAGAGTATTTTGCTACACTGTGAGTTCGGGTAGACTGTCCCCTAAAAGCAGCAGCCAGAATCCTACTAGCTATTTACGCGGGCATTACATGCAATGTGTAAATAGTAACAGTGAACTACTACCAGGTAACTAGTTGTGCAGCACTTAGGCCAGCATAAATATTAATCAAATTTCAAAAGAGAGGAACTCCTTTTGTTTAGCTAGCTATATAAAAGGTCAAGTTTCCCATGTGGGAAAAGAACATGAAACATGCCATGGATGCATGAAAGCATGTTCTACAATTCCTATAAAACACTAAAAGAAATAGACAAGAACAACACTACCTGCCATTTTTGGCAATTTTTCAAACAAATCAACAAGTTACTTTCCACTAGTATCTTATAGAACAGATGATTTGAAAAAAAAAAAAACAACTTTGGTAAAGAGAGCCAGGGGGAAGGTCTAGGGATGGGATGTTTGCATTTTCTAAACTACAAATATTACAATTCTCCATTCTAGGAGGTCTACCTACCTTACTGGCCTTTTGCAAATATCTGAATGTGATGCACCTGTGAGAAAGGCCAAAATCAGAAGGCTTTGAGGTTTAGCTAGGCCAAAGCTCCACCCAAACATCCTGCTCAGAAAGAAAGCTCCCAGGTAGCTGTAGGGCAGGATACAGCTAGAGCTTGGCCTGGCTAAGCCTAATTTAGGCCTTTCTTCCAGGTGTATCACATTCAGGTATTGGCAAGTTGCCTGTAAGGTAGGTAGAGCTCCCAAAATGGGAAATTGTGGTATCTGTAGTTCAAAAAATCTGAAAATCCCAACCCTAGGAAACTCATTTCTCGGAACCTCACTCCTTTCAGCAATGGAGCAAAGCAGTCACAGGTTTGGAAAAGCTGGAGCTGCTGCTAAGGAATCATTTCTTCTTCAAGCCTAGCTCTTCAAGTCCACCAAATGATCTAGATATAATTTTCCTTTGCTGCCTTCTCTCTGCCACTTAGATAAATGTAAGAAGTTATCATTTTCTGATATATAAACAACATACCAATGGGAAGGCCTAGAATGTGTTCTGGCGTTGGCAGAGCAAACCGAAATCTTCTGGTATCATGACTGATGACCTAAAAAGAAAACAGCAGTCAAGTCAGTCCTCTAGATGGTCTCCAGCCAAACTTACATTTTTTTCCAGCCCAAAATATTTATAACTGGAATATTAATAAATTTTCAGCAAGGACTGTTTATTTAGGAAACAAACATGCTTCTTCATACAGAAGCTAAACAAGGCTATCTACTCCTTTCATTCCAAAATGTGTGATCAGCACCCACCACAGAATTACCAAGACATCTGACAATCCAAAAAAAGGGCTTAGGTAAAATGATATACACATTTAAAACACACACATACACACATGACGCATCATCACAGTCCTATCACTTCATAAGCAAAAGTGATTTGGGTACTTTTTATTCTGTGCACCAGAAATATACTCCACAAAAAGTGGAGAAATATGATATATTTCTTATAGTATACACAGTCTTATACTTACATATGCTAAAATTATTACACCCCTTAAAATTGTTTGAGCAATTTTCTGTCCCAGGGGTGCATGCACAGAAGGACTGGCGCTAATGTGATTATTTCTTACCTCTTTGTCGATCAGCCTTAATGCATATTTCACATCTGGATTCTCCAGAGTAATCGCGGGCTGAGGCTTGGAGAAGAGCCTCATGATCAAGCTGAACACAAAATATACAGGGGATAACGCAACTCTTCCCAACTGTAACATAAAAAGGAAAAGGACTTTCAACTTACTTCTGCACTTCAAAAGATGAGCAGAAATTAGTCTCAGTAAACAGCTGTGAGTAAAAGAAGAATCTCAGAGAATCTCTTTATGAGCAATAAACAGTATGAACAAGGCATCCTGAAGACTAGAATACATCTCATCAGCAGCTGATAGAAAGAACCATCACATTCCACATATAACATATTTACGCAAAAGCAACACATATTGTATTAAACATACTCATTTATTCTTGTTAAAATGACAAGGGCAGGCAATACTTAATTTGCTGGGAGCCATTAATATGAAAAGAGATGGGGTGAGAAATATGTTTCTATATAGCTACCAAAGAATTTACAAAATAGTTATTGGTTACCTCAGTAATTCTTCCAACAATCAGATAAGCAAGCTCATATTATTATCCCCATATTTCAACTGTAGGAGGAGACAGGAATTAAGGCTCAGAGAAAGAGACTCACTCAAAGCCATGAATTTGCTGCTGAGATGGTATCCGAACTGGAGAATTTCCAGCTCATACTGTACTCAAATATTTCAACAAATTTTCTGTCATCCACAAGCATACACGCCCTCATACTATCTCCCTATTTCTGAGGAGGGAGACATCCCAAGACTCAGGATTACACAGCAAATACAAAGAGGGGCAGAGTTAATGACTTCCTTTGGCTGAGAGTATTTTGGAGAGTTGTGGTGTTTTTGTATGTAAAACACAAACAGCAGTAAGCAATTGCTACTTCATATCAAATCTCCAAAGTGCCTTGAAACAACTTACACCTTGCTCTCTTCCCACTTCTTCAAGAGCTAGCTCTGTTTTTCATATACCTACACACCTGATCCCTGCCTTCAGCTGTGTATGTCATTGTTCCCAAGACATCACTTATATAACCAGTTGTATCAATTATACACTGAAACTTCTAACCAACAGCTCCTGTCAGCCAACCATTCTGGGCTGTTAATCAGCAGTCTGCTTAATGAAAGAAACAGTAGGCCAGCAGATACTACTGACACTAAAAGATCTCTTCTGAGCTCAAATTAGGTCAGGATGTATTTTATTTCTTCTAGCTATATTGTCCCCTTCTCCCGTCGTATAATTCAAGATGTGCATAGGAATCCTAGACAGTCTCTTATCCAGGCTTGGATCAGATTCAGACCTATTAAACTTTAGCAAAGTAGTTAAAGTTTCAGCCATTAAGAACACAGATGAAAACCATTATGAACACAGGATTACTATATCATCCTGCACACACTCATCTTGTCTGATTTTGTAAATTTAGCAAAGTATTTGGCTTAATATTTGGATGACAGACCACCAGTGAACACCGGAGATCTCCTGATAGGGCTACGGAAGAATCCTCTTTGAAACCCCAGAAAGACACTGTCAATTAGAATGGACAATACAGATCTAGATGGACCACTGGTCTCACTCAGTATAAAGCAGCTTCTTATGTTCCCATACAAGATGGGAAATCAAATTATATGTTTGAATGCTAGAAGAGACCTAAGTCACAACAACAGACATCCAAATGGTCATTGACATCTACACTACATGTACACTGTTGTATGCTAGGTAACAGAGCGCCAAGTGAATCGATTCATGCTCACTTACTAAGATGCTACACACTTCTTATTCTAGTCAGTTTTGGAAGATGGCCACCCTGAACAAAGGAAATGTAGTGGACCAGAACACAAATCCATCTACCAAAGTGGATGGTCACTAAGTTTTGTTGGTAACAGCCATTCTTGCTGTCTCAATTAGCAACCATAGTACTAGGAAGCGCACCTCAGGAGGCCGGATCTGGTCAGAAGAATTTCCAGTACTGAGCAATACTCCAGCTGATTTCAGCTGTGCCCACGTTTGAAGGTATGTCCTTCATGAGTTTCAGGTCATGGAATCTCATGAGACCTTTCTATGGGATGACATTTTATGTATCTGGCCTCTATGGTTGATCTCTGTAGCTTAAACTCCAGCAATAGGCAGAAAAACACCTTCAGGAACAGGATGGCAGAAATTTACCTTCTGTAACAGATTATATTATATTATATTATACCGCACCATCTAATGGCCTTGCCACCACTCTGGGCGGTTTCCACCAATAAAATAAACATACAAAAACCAACCAAATCCCACCCAATCCAAATATATAATATAAATATAATATAGAAAGACAACTCTAAAAATTAAGATGGCAGCAATGGACAACAAAAGATTACAGAATACAGTAGTCAAAGGAAAACTAAATGACCAACTATGAGGGGAGGATAATAAACACAAATCTTTATAAAATAATTTCATCTGTTCAGAAAGGCTACAAGCTATTAGAACCTGATCCATTTTATTTTAACTGCAACCTGCTGTTCCTCTGAAACCTCTCTCACACAGACAATTATCACTGCGGTTCAACATTTTGCGGTGTTTCCATACTACTAATTTGCCCAATAACATTTAGAACAAAGGGAAGTGTACCAGCTTCACTATGCTGGAATAACAGAGCTTCAAATTCCCTGAACTATTCTGTGCAAGATTATTTCCACAGAGTTCCTCAGGGCAGAAAAGTCAGCTCCCTCGAGATCCATCTCTACAATAGCTGCCCCAACTAGTTATGCAATGGGTAACTTGCATAATTAAATTATAAACTGCCCAGAGAATGCTTTAAGTGTCACGGGGCGGTATACAAACAGCACACTTTGCTTTGGTTATTTCAGAACATCCATACTGTACAGACAGACCTCAGAGTTCATGTGATCATGCCACACTCTAAGCATCTAAACAGATCTAAGAGATGGTTGTCGAATTTTCTCTTGAATGTGTCCAGCACTGGAGCGTTCCAAGGTAATTCGTTCCACTGTTATACTGCTCTACAGTTATGAAGGTTGTCCTGATATTCAGCCTAAATCTGGGTTATTATTACATGTCTTGCACTCTGGGATGATCAAGAACAGATACTACCCCTCCTTTGTATGACTATCTTTCAAGTATTTGAAAAGTGCTATCGTATATCTCCCTCAGTCTTCTTTTCTCAAGGCTAAACATGCCTAGTTCTTTCAGTTTTTCCTCATAGGGCTTAGTTTCCAGCTCCCTAATCATCCTTGTTGCCTTCCTCTAAACTTGCTCCAGTTTGTTGGCATCCTTCTTAAAGTGTGATATCCAGAACTGGACACAGTACTTGAGATGAGGCCTAAGCAGTGCTGAATAGAGGGGGACTAATACCACACGGGATGGATTTGGAGGTTATACTTCTGTCAATGCGACCTAAAATAGTATTTTCCTTTTTTGCAGTCACGTTGCACTGCTGGCTCACATTCAGCTTTTGATCTACAACAATTCCAAGATCCTTGTCACTCGTAGTATTACTGAGCCAAGTATCCCATCTTGTAACTGTGCATTTAGTTTTTTCCCCTGGCGTGTAGAACTTTGCACTTATCCCTGTTAAATTTCATTCTGTTGTTTCCAGCCCAATGATCAAGCCTATCAAGATCTTTTTGGATTTTGTTCCTGTCTTCCAAGGCATCAGTTATAATCTGATAAGTATTCCCTGCACTTCCTCATCCAAGTCATTAATATAAATGTTGAAGAGCATTGGGCCCAGGAATGAGCCTTGGGGAACCCCACTTGTTACCTTCTCCCAGTTTAAGAAGGAGCCATGAATAAGCACTCTCTGAGTACGAGTCTGTAACCAACTGTGTGTCCACCTGACACTTGTTCTATCCAGCCCACACCTAGTTAGCTTGCAAATCAGAATATCATGGGGCACTTTGTCAAAGGCTTTGCTGAAGTTAAGATATATTATGTCTATAGCATTCCCACCCACTGTCTACCAGGGAGGTTACCCAATCAAAAAAATGAGTTAAGATTGTTGTTGTTGTTTAGTCGTTAAGTCGTGTCCGGCTCTTCGTGACCCCATGGACCAGAGCACGCCAGGCCCTCCTGTCTTCCACTGCCTCCTGAGTTAAGATTAGTCTGGCACAATTTGTTCTTGACAAATCCATGTTGGCTTCTAGTTATTACTGCATTGTTTTCAAGGTGCTTGCAGAGTGACTGCTTTAAAACCTGCTCCAGAATTTTCCCTGGGATTGATGTCAGGCTGACCAGTCAGTAGTTCCCTAGTTCCTCCTTTTAGAAGACTGTGACAACATTAGCTCTCCTCCAATAATCTGATACTTCACCAATCCTCCATGATTTCAAGAAAAGAATAGTGGTTCTGCAATCTCTTCAGCCAGTTTTTAAAATATTCTTGCAGTTCATCTGGGCCAGGGGTTTGAACTAATCTAAAGTAGTAAGGTACTCCTTGACTGTTTGTTTATCAATCTCAAGCTGCAATCCTATCCCCTCTCTTTGTACTTCACATTTGCCTGGAAGAATATATACTGCCTTTTTTGGGAGAAGACCGAGCTGAAGCAGGAACTAAGCACTTCTGTATGGCCTTCCTTCCTATATGTGCCCTTTTTTGTTTTCAGGTCCTCTCTGAACTTTTTGTGAAGCCACTTTGATATTTTTTGCTGCCATCCATCTTTTTTTTCTTGTTGGAATTGTTTGTAGTTCTGCCTTTTGAATTTCCTTTTTTTAGAAACTTCCATCCATCTTGGACTCCTTTTCCTGACATGGGACCTTGCCTATCATTGTTCTGAGTTTATTAAAATTGGTTTTCTTAAAGCCCGGCGCATATGTGTGGCTATACGCTTTTGTTCCTTTTGAAATCACAGACTCAAGTAGAACATGGCCACTTTCCCCCAGAGTTCTTCTTCTTGTGACTTTTTCCACTAAGTCATCTTGATTGGTTAGGATCAATTCCAGGATAGTTACTCTCCTGGTTTCCTCCTCCACTTTTTATAGGAGAAAATTATCAGCCACACAAGCTGGGAATTTCTTGGAAGGTCCATATTTGGCAGAATTTGTCTCCCAACAGATATCAGGATAATTGAAGTTTCTTTCAATTAAGAAGAAAGAAACCAATGAAAGAAAAGAAATGAAAAGAAACCAAACCAAACCAAAAAGGCTTGGAAGGATTGCATGTGGCCTGCATCCTGCATTCTGCCCACCCTAATATATAGAACTGCACTGCCAAATCTGTTACCAGGCCATTTCCAAACTAAAAACAAAATAAATATTTTGTGCATACCACTTCTAATCATAAAACCACTGAGAGATCCACATATCTCAAAGAACTTCAGAATGTATTTTTCCTCTCTTTTTTTGAAAAAAAAATATTTTAGTTAGTTTGTACACAAGTTAATGGTGCTCAAGCAATCAAGAATATCCACCTACCCTGCCAACAATAATATCAAATATTCCTGGGGCTGGCAATGACATTCTTTAGCCATGAATGGCAGGAAGCTTTCTGTTCTTAAGCAGAACATACAACCTCTCCTATTCTCAAAGCCCTACTGAAGACATTCAGAGGTCCTTGTCAATATTTTGACCACAAACTTGTTGACATAAGTGGAAGCAGAACAGTAACTGAGCATCTTTAATATTCTAGCCACATGCTGCAGCTCATTAGGGCCTGTCTCCCTTGCACCAGAAAACCTAGACAGAATTTTATTTTCTTTCGTTTTTAGATCTGCCTCCAAGGACCTTGGGCAACAGACCAAGTACACCATTCAGAAACCTGAACCCATGTTTCCTGAGTTGAAATCCTGCTATGCTACCCTTTACCCTGGCAAATGAGTTCCAGCTCAGCTACCTTAAATTGGGATTTTTCTGCCCCCTTCCAGGCTGCCTAATAATCAGATCTACACAAGCACTGAAGAGAGGCACATTGGTTGCTGCATCTCCCACAATTCTTAACATCACAATGCTAGCCTCAAGCCAGAGGAGACTTTTTATTTTTTGTTTTGCTAAACTGTGGGTAGGTGTCACCTTTTAACCAATTCTTGTTGATTTCAACTCTCTGCAAACTGGGGAACTGAAGTTGGCACAGGAGACTGTAACATAGAGTCAACACACAGGGCTGTGTGATTAGCACTGTAGCCTAGACTAGAAACACAGCAAAATCCTAAGACTAAAGGTCATATACAGAAATATTTGAGTGTGGAACAAAATGTTACAAGGCATCCATGCCTAATGGTAATGCCAGTAGTCCTATATCTTCCAAGATGTCCTGACACATTTTATTGGATGTTGCTTTTGGACATTCTGGCCTAGATCCAATGTGGGCAGAATCCTTACGCAATTCTTCATTGTGCAGGTGGATGTACCTATACCATGCTCATAAACAGGGCCATCCCAGACCTCTTTTCGCAAGCAGCTCCCACAGCAATCAGCTGTGACAAGAGAGCCAGCTAGGTGCTCATCACAGCCTCTCAAGCACAGCTCCTGCCTCTGCAAGCTGCTGCCTAATGGTGGCAGAGTCTGCTGTGCCAGCTGGATGCTTGCTTGCTTCCTCCCCTCTGGACTCCTGTGGAACTACACTAACAGAGCTTTATGCTCCACCAGGATGGCAATGGAGCCAAAAAAAACCACAAGGACAAAGACAGAAAGGAACAACAACAACAAAACACCCTAGAAACTTGATCTCGTTACATTACAAGATAGGACACAGAAAAAGATGAGTGTTGTTGATTTTGGTGGGGAACCATTCGTCCCTTGTGCCCACATCATGGAGGAGCACACGAACAAAAACTACATGCAGACAGGAGTGGTTTAAAAATAGCCATTACTTTATTGGCTTCCGCTCACAGTTTAGTGCAGCACTGGGCAAGTATCCAGGCACCAGGCAAGCCAACAGCTGACTGATACCACCACCTAGCCCACACGCTGGACAGAAATTGATGTGGCGGCAGCAATCTTAGAATATCCATGATATAAGTCAAAACTGTCCTTTCCTGCAGTCACAGGCAAGCCAGTCCTGGAGCTAGGCTGGGCTTACAAGTGACCCCTCAAGATTCCTCAAAGGCATCTCATGGTGTGGACAGCCCTGTGCAACTGACCGGGCTTAGCCAACCAAGATGGAATGTAAAAAAGAAGAGGAAGACTCCTTTACTCCCTTCTCCCCAAGAGAAAGGCACGAAAGGTTGGTGGTGTCGGCAGCTGGAGTATGAAGTTATTGCGATTTGCTACTTCCCTCTCTACTAAGGGACATGGTGAAGGTAAAGAAATTAAGAACATCTGTATTAATTTGTTATACATTCAGTTTCAGGGGACTTCACCATCTCCAAACCACAGACTCCAAACATATACGTAACTGACAGAAAAGACAAAATCATATCAGAAAGATTTTTCTCTCTTCCCTTTATGACGGTGGAAATGCAAAGCAATAAACATCTGTTCTTTTAGTTTACAATTCTGTACAATATTCTTGGCTCCAGCTTTAGGGTGTGGCTAAGTACTGAGCAGCACACAGCCAGTTCGAATTTAGCACTTGGAGAAGACATTTTGAAGATGACTAATAGACTAGCCAGATAGAATACGTGTTTTGGGGGGGGGGGGGCGCAATGTCTTAAGAGCTGGCAGGCCATTTTATCTGCCCAGGTAACTGTAACAGACCATGCACTGTAAATGTCTTTAAATTCTGCAACTTTTTCGAGTCATTTTTTGCCAAGGGACCTTACCAATGAATTCTTCTAAGATAAAGTATCCACCATTGCTAGGGGAAAGGATTTACACAGGAGCTTCAGGATGTTCGGGAGAGCTTTATGCTCTGTAAGTTACAGCCATTATGAAAAAGGATACACTCAAAGACCACAGTGGTATTTTTCTCCCTTCCCTGAACCTAGACTATCACCAATGGAGAACAGACAACTCAAAGCCAAACCAGACATTAACTGCATAGTTAACAACCAAGTTTTATTCAGAAAATATTAGCAGTAGGGGAAGGGGGACAATTTTCTTTAGGACTCAAATTTCCTTTCCGCTTGTGAGGCCTAATGAAAAAAAAAAAGCTTGCATTTTTTACTACTGCGAAGCCAGTCTCTCGGGAGGTTGTACTGTAAATGCTGCTGGTCAGCTGACAGACCAGCAGGCAGGCGAGGCTGCCCAGGAGAGAAGGAACACAGAGTGGCTAGTGAAGAGAATGAACACTGGGGCATTATCTCTCCGGCTGGTTTCTTCCTTGTTCCTTGACTCACACTCACTCCCCCTCCCATTTCCTCTTTTCCCTTCTCCCTTGTCCCTCCTTCTTCAATGTATAAAGCAGAGAAAAGAGAAGAAATTATGCAGAAGAAATGAAGAAAGATACTAGTAACTATAAAAATGGCAGAAATAACTTATTCCTAGGACAGGACACTTTGTGGTCTCTAGTGGAACATTGCAGCTACATGTGTTTGGGGACTGAAGTGAGAGCTGTTTGAAGAAGTCCAATATTTTATTGTTGCTGATTGCGCATGGAGAGGCGCCAATGAAACAAAGATCAAAAGGGCGAGAAAGCAGAAAATGATAAAAGGAGGGAAGGATTAAAATGGGAAAAGTGCAAAGTGGAAAAACTGTGGAAGTACAGGTTGGGCCTGCACTCTTCCAGAGGAAAAAGAGAACTTTCATGAAGAAGCCCTAACATACTCTATCTCCACAGGAATACTATTACCACTATTCTAAACCAAGACCCTCCTTCAGCCTTTTAATTTGACAGAAAATAAACATATTTACTTTAGTTGCTGAGTCTAGAAGACTTACTCTAAATCACGAAACTGTTCATGGTCAGAAAGTTAATAAACCAGGACACAAGCCAGTATGGAAGAGTATGATAAATAGCCAAGGCAGGCCAGAGAAAAAAAGATAATGCTGATATAGGTGAAGGATTGCCACTAAGGTTGGAGGCAGAATTCAGGGACAAACTGCATGAATATGCAGGAGCTTCAAGGCACAACTTAGTAAGAGCCATATCTATATATTGTATGTCAAGGTTTTCTGTCATTTATCTGCCAAGGCCTTGCTGTCTTTTTTACAACTAAATGTGTGGGAGAAACAGATATAGAACAAGAAAAATTATTTTAGTGTTAATATTCTACACTGTAGAATTGTTATGTCCCATCCTTCCTGCAGTGGATATAATTGCCTCAAGAACCTTGTCAGATAAATACATAACAATTACGCACTGTAAGGTTGATCCTAATGTATGGTAACACCCACCCCCAAGATCTCCCAGAAGAGATCTCCTAGTCCTTTCTTTTGGTGTCACCATGGGACTATGCAATTTGCCCAAGACTCCACAGATAACAGGGCACGTAACCCCACCACCCACACTAGGCTATTAGTCCATCTTGCCCCAGACCCTGGCTGGTTGGACAAAGAACTCTCCACACTCTCAGTGGGATTGCTTTGCCTTTCACCCTTAGTTCTAACCAGGACTCCACCATCTTAAACTTTGAAAACTACAATGCCTTTATAAAGGAGCCAGTCAGCCCCCATTATACCATCAAGGACAGCAAATGGGTGGGGCTATGAAATATGGGTCAGAATTCCATTGGCAATTTGCAGATGTGTAAGTGAAAATGCTTAAGATGCAGTAGCAAATTGCTGCTAATCAACAAGATACTGACTGTGCTGGTGGGTGTAGGCCCAATTTCACTTGACATGCATAAATCACCAGTAGGATCCTGGTCAATATCCTCTAAAACTCAAATAAATTATGCAGCTGAAAGTTACACACATTTATTCAGAAGTCAAATACTGCATACCAGGTTGCTTTAGATTGCAATTACTATGCACAGTTGAAAGCAAGACTCATTGAACTCACCAGGACTTGCTATGAGTAAGCACACATTAGATTGTGCTGTCACTCCTAACCAGATGTGTTTAAGAGGAGGCTCTCAAGCATACCCAACTGTTATGGATTGCGCCCACTTGCTACTACAGATGCCTGGCAATAAAATAGCAATATTGCCTCTGTAAGTTATTTACTTACTTACTTTTACTTTTATTGTATTTATATCCCGCCCAATTGGTCAGATGACCACTCTGGGCGGCTAACAACATTTAAAAACAAAACAATTTAAATATAAAATCAATATAAAATCAATATATAACATCAAAATCAATTATTCAAGATGGAAAAAATTTATTAAACAATAACAATTATTCAAGTTATGATGATCTCTCCCACCCTAGAGCCATATTCAGTTGTATTAGTCCTCTTCCATTCCCAAGCAGACACCACTCCCGACAGCTGGATGGCAACAGAGCGTTTGTTCCAATGCAGTGGTGATCGCCAAGGAAGCCTGGAATACTTTCCCCATGAGTTGTCCAAGCCTGCCATGAGTCATAAAGGCCTCCCAGCAAGCCCCGGGCATACCAATCCCCCTTTCTCCGCCACCAGCTCCTCCACTTTAATCTAAGAATGCAAGCATTGCTCACTCCTAAACAATGCATAGTAAACGATCCTCTCCTCCCCCCCCGCCCCCCGCACTCTGAATCTCCAGAAAGAGTGGCCGTTCCCTTTCGGAAGCGCAAGAGGACTGCCTGTCAGTTAAACACACATGCAGAAATGCAAGGGACAGGGAAGCCAAAAAGGCAGCGTTTTTGCATTTCATCTCGAGGACACCCAAGCTGCGCGCGCGGGAGACAAAAGCACGTCGCGCTCGGAGGACAAAATGCAGAAGCATGCCGAAGTGCTGCCATTTGCAAAAGCTACCCCACAGGGAGGGGCCGGGCCGTTCTCCTATCTAGAAGGCAGTTTTCTCGGCAGGGGCTGGTATTTAAAGGGTGGAGGGAGGGGGGGTGCAAAAACATTTCATCCTCGAGCCTACTGGGGAGGCAAACACTAACGCCCCAGGAGTAGTCATTACTTACAGTACTCAGGTACGCCCCCATGGCTACAGCAGGGTCCTGAGGATTCACCCACAAGACAGAACGCGGCAGCCAAACCTGCCCTCGCAAAACAACCCTTCGCTGGGCTTAGTCAGGGGCTCCGCTCCGCCCGCTCTGACTCATTCCCGTCTTCCCTTCCGAGGAGGCGTCGCTATTATCTCCGGGTCCTGCCCATCACGCTGACTGGCACCAATGCGGACAAGTCGCCTCCGTCGATCGCCTCCGTCCTGACGAACCAACGTTTGCTTAGGCCTCGACAGAAGGAGGCGGAGGAGGGACTGTGGTGGCAATTGGAGGTGATTCCTGGCAGGGAGGGCGCGTTTGAATTCAAGCGGGGGGGCGTGAGTGGAAAAAGAGGGGAAACCCCCTACAGGTGGCAGAGGCTCGGTGGGGGGGTTTTACAGTCGGGGGTATAATCGCATTTTGTTTAGCGAGGATTTGGGGTTTTTGGTTGAGGTGTGCCCTTAAACTTACAATTGTTCCTCTGCAGACTTTTTGCAAACAGACACCGACGAATCCATCTGTGCCCACAAGGCTGAACTATAGAAATCACAGTTGCTTCAATGCATGACTTTGCAGTGGCATAAAAACACGGATCTGAGCCATGTATCCTTATGAATCTGCATAATTTTAAATTGGGATCCTCCTTAAACCACCATCAAATCATAAATCTCATCGGTACCCGCTTCCAATTTGAATTGGAACTACCATAGAGTGTTAGAAAGTTTTACAACAAAAAACCCTCCAGAACATGACCAAACAGCCTGAAAAAACTACAACAACCATTTTACAACACTGATAAATCCTAACACGGTCTGCATGTAATTCTGAGTACCCTGGGGCTGTCCACAGCCAGCTTGTGCACATAAAGTAGGGGAGAGTGCGTGAGTCTCTGTGTGTAAAGTATTAAATGCAAACATTACGTAATTTTTATTTGTTTATTTAAAATATTTTTACCCTGTTTTTCTCCAAAAAGGACCCAAAGTGGTTTACATCATTAAAAGATAATATCGAAAAAGCTAAAAGCAATAAATTATACAATATTAAAAAGAATCAAACAAATACCACACTAAAAAGGTAAAGCCAATGTGAAAAACAGATTCAAAGCAACAAGGCCTATCACTCCATCTAAAAATTCCTCCCAGACAGCTCATCACTAAGGGAAAACCTGTCTGAAAAGAAAGGTCTTCATCAGCTTGTGGAAGGGCAGCAAAGATGGGGCCAGCCTGGCCTTCTGCAGGAGTTTTAAAAGAGGCAGCCATGTTAGTCTGTGCTAGCATGTCAGGCAAAAACAAAACAAATATTAAAAAAAAAAAGACAAAAACATTTGTTGTTGTTTAGTCGTTTAGTCGTGTCCGACTCTTCGTGACCCCATGGACCAGAGCACGCCAGGCCCTCCTGTCTTCCATTGCCTCCCGGAGTTTAGTCAAATTCATGTTGGTAGCTTCGATGACACTGTCCAACCATCTCGTCCTCTGTCGTCCCCTTCTCCTCTTGCCTTCACTCTTTCCCAACGTCAGGGTCTTTTCCAGGGAGTCTTCTCTTCTCATGAGATGGCCAAAGTATTGGAGCCTCAGCTTCAGGATCTGTCCTTCCAGTGAGCACTCAGGGTTGATTTCCTTCAGAATGGATAGGTTTGTTCTCCTTGCAGTCCAGGGGACTCTCAAGAGTCTCCTCCAGCACCACAATTCAAAAGCATCAATTCTTCGGCGGTCAGCCCTCTTTATGGTCCAGCTCTCACTTCCATACATCGCTACTGGAAAAACCATAGCTTTGACTATGCGGACCTTTGTCGGCAAGGTGATGTCTCTGCTTTTTAAGATGCTGTCTAGGTTTGTGATCGCTTTCCTCCCCAGAAGCAGGGGTCTTTTAATTTTGTGGCTGCTGTCACCATCTGCAGTGATCATGGAGCCCAGGAAAGTAAACTCTGTCACTGCCTCCATATCTTCCCCTTCTATTTGCCAGGAGGTGATGGGGCCTGTGGCCATGATCTTAGTTTTTTTGATGTTGAGCTTCAAACCATTTTTTGCGCTCTCCTCTTTCACTCTCATTAAGAGGTTCTTTAATTCCTCCTCACTTTCTGCCATCAGAGTGGTATCATCTGCATATCTGAGGTTGTTGGTATTTCTTCCGGCAATCTTAATTCCGGCTTGGGATTCATCGAGTCCAGCCTTTCGCATGATGTGTTCTGCATATAAGTTAAATAAGCAGCAGGGACAATATACAGCCTTGTCGTACTCCTTTCCCAATTTTGAACCAATCAGTTGTTCCATATCCAGTTCTAACTGTTGCTTCCTGTCCCACATATAGATTTCTCAGGAGATGGATAAGGTGGTCAGGCACTCCCATTTCTTTAAGAACTTGCCATAGTTTGCTGTGGTCCACACAGTCAAAGGCTTTTGAGTAGTCAATGAAGCAGAAGTAGATGTTTTTCTGGAACTCTCTGGCTTTCTCCATAATCCAGTGCATGTTAGCAATTTGGTCTCTAGTTCTTCTGCCCCTTCGAAATCCAGCTTGTACTTCCGGGAGTTCTCGGTCCACATACTGCTGAAGCCTGCCTTGGAGGATTTTGAGCATAACCTTGCTAGCGTGTGAAATGAGTGCAATTGTACGGTAGTTGGAGCATTCTTTGGCACTGCCCTTCTTTGGGATTGGGATGTAGACTGATCTTTTCCAATCCTCTGGTCACTACTGAGTTTTCCAAACTTGCTGGCATATTGAGTGTAGCACCTTAACAGCATCATCTTTTAAGATTTTAAATAGTTCAACTGGAATGCCATCACCTCCACTGGTCTTGTTGTTAGCCATGCTTTCTAAGGCCCACTTGACTTCACTCTCCAGGATGTCTGGCTCAAGGTCAGCAACCACACTATCTGGGTTGTCCGGGACATCCAGATCTTTCTGGTATAATTCCTCTGTGTATTCTTGCCACCTCTTCTTGCTGTCTTCTGCTTCTGTAAGGTCCCTACCATTTTTGTCCTTTATCATGTCCATCTTTGCACAAAAGGTTCCTTTAATATCTCCAATTTTCTTGAACAGATCTCTGGTTTTTCCCTTTCTATTGTTTTCCTCTATATCTTTGCACTGTTCATTTAAGAAGGCCCTCTTGTCTCTCCTTGCTATTCTTTTAAGTCCACATTTAATTTTCTGTAACTTTCCCTATCTCCCTTGCATTTTGTTTCCCTTCTCTTCTCTGCTATTTGTAAGGCCTCGTTGGACAGCCAATTTGCTTTCTTGCATTTCCTTTTCTTTGGGATGGTTTTTGTTCCTGCCTCCTGTACAATGTTACGAGCCTACATGCCATAGTTCTTCAGGCACTCTGTCCACCAAATCTAGTTCCTTAAATCTGTTCTTCACTTCCACTGTGTATTCATAAGGGATTTGGTTTAGATTATACCTGACTAGCCCAGTGGTTTTTCCTACTTTCTTCAGTTTAAGCTTGAATTTTGCTATAAGAAGCTGATAATCAGAGCCACAATCAGCTCCAGGTCTTGTTTTTGCTGGCTGTATAGAGCTTCTCCATCTTTGGCTGCAGAGAACATAATCAATCTGCTTTCGGTATTGCCCATCTGGTGATCTCCATGTGTAGAGTCGCCTCTTGTGTTGTTGGAAAAGAGTGTTTGTGATGACCATCTTGTTCTCTTGACAAAACTCTATTTGCCTTTGCCCTGCTTCGTTTTGAACTCCAAGGCCAAACTTACCTGTTGTTCCTTTTATCTCTTGACTCCCTACTTTAGCATTCCAGTCCCCTAGAATGAGAAGAACATCTTTCTTTGGTGTCAGTTCTAGAAGGTGTTGTAGGTCTTTATAGAATTGATCAATTTCAGCCTCTTCAGCATTGGTGGTTGGTGCATAAACTTGGATTACTGTGATGTTGAAAGGTCTGCCTTGGATTCGTATTGAAATCATTCTATCATTTTTGAGATTGTATCCCAGTACAGCTTTCCCCACTCTTTTGTTGACTATGAGGGCTACTCCATTTCTTCTACGGGATTCTTGCCCACAATAGTAGATATGATAATCATCTGAATTGAATTTGCCCATTCCCGTCCATTTTAGTTCACTGACACCCAGGATGTCAATGTTTATTCTTGCCATCTCCTGTTTGACCACATCCAACTTACCAAGGTTCATAGATCTTACATTCCAGGTTCCTATGCAGTATTCTTCTTTGCAGCATCGGACTTTCCTTTCACTTCCAGGCGCATCCACAGCTGAGCGTCCTTTCGGCTTTGGCCCAACCACTTTCATTAGCTCTGGAGCTACTTGTACTTGTCCTCCGCTCTTCCTCAGTAGCATGTTGGACGCCTTCCGACCTGAGGGGCCCATCTTCCAGCGTCATATCTTTTAGGCCTTTTGTTTCTGTTCATGGGGTGTTCTTGGCAAAGATACTGGAGTGGTTTGCCAGTTCCTCCTCCAGGTGGATCGCGTTTAGTTGGAACTCTCCACTATGACCTGTCCGTCTTGGGTGTCCCTGCACGGCATAGCCCATAGCTTCTCTGAGTTACTCAAGCCCCTTCGCCATGACAAGGCAGCAATCCGTGAAGGGGTTACTCAAGCCCCTTCGCCACGATCACCTTAAAGACTACTATATTTCAATGTGAGCTTTCGTGGCCAAGTCCATTTCCTGTGGGAGGGAGTTCCAACAGAGAAGACCCTCTCCTGTGTTCCACCAAACACACTTGTGAAGGTGGTTGATGGGACCAAGAGAAAGGCATTAGACCAGTGGTGGTGAACCTTTTTGGGCCCGAGTGCCCAAACTGAAAAACAAACAAACAAACAAACAAACAAAAACAAAACAGTGGGGTGGCAGGCCACAGCGGCAGTGGAACTGGAAGTGGCAGTGGCAGAACCGGAAGTGGCGGCAGAAGGGGGAATCCCGGGCACAAAAGTGCCTCGAGACCCCCACTCCAGATCCGCTGCCAGCGCCAGCTACTCCGGATCCTGGCCCGCCGCCTGTCGAAGTGCCAGCACCGTGGCTGCAGCCGCTGTCCGAGGTTTGGCTGCCGGGGGGGGGGGGGGGGAGTAGCAATCCGGCAACTTATGGCTCGCGTGCCGGCAGAAAGGGCTCTGCGTGCCAGCTGTGGCATGCATGCCATAGGTTCGCCATCGCTGCATTAGACCCTGAAAAGTTATAAAATGATTTCTGCATCTTAACTCAAATAATATTCTTAAACCTAAGTTCATATTGCTTTACTTTATCCATTTATTTATTTTGATCAGTAGCCCATCCTTTTCCAAGTGTCCCATGAGTGCTCTTGGTATCATAAACTCCTTAGCCTTTGAGAGCGACCCAGGACTCTGGTTTTTTTGCTGCAACTGGCTTACAGGGGTATTGCTGGGAAAAAACTATAGGCAGCTGTGGAGCAACTCCACACACCTCTTTCAGAAGTTCTTAATCAAACCTCTCTGAATAAAGACAATGCTCTCAATGCTGGGGACAGAGTACTGGGGGAGTAACTTCCTTTTCTTTGTGGAACTACTCAATAGTTGCATTTGCTGGGCAACTTTTTTTGGGAAATGGTCTGATTCATGAGGGCTCTTCCAAGTCAGAACAAGCCATAATCCTGTGAGGAGTGTCCATTTCCCCCTTGGTCTCTCTATGTGGCATGTGCCCTTCCCGTATATCTTTGGGAAACCTCCTCACTGGACATTGTCCTGAGCTTGAAGCAGAAATAGAAAAGGGCATAGGAAAGGATTTAGTGGAGATAGGAGAAGGAAAGGCGGAAGGGACAGGACACCACCTGTGGGATTCTGGGAGCTGTAATGTACAAAAGTGTCTTTTCCATGCTCTGGATGAAAGCAGGATGGAGGCTAAAGCAAATCAAGCCAAACTGAGTCAGGAAATGTGGTTGTCAAAGGAAGCGAAACTTGCGTTTCCAGATGCATCAAAACAAATACCGTATTTTTCCGTTATAAGACCGACCTGGTGTATAAGACGACCCCCCCCTTTTCTAACCCCAAATTTGAAAATTTGATTGCTGCTTTCCCCGCCACTTCCTAAACCCGGGGCTTAGCAAAAGGAAGGAAAAGCAGGGATCAAAGAGCTGCACGATAACTGAGCCCGCAACCAGCGGTGGAGGCAGCAGCAGCAGGAGGCGGAGACAGAGGCAAAGAAGCAGCCGGGCTCAGCCCCGCCCAATCACAAGGAGATGATCGCTGGAGGGGGCGAATCGGGGCAGCGGCGGCAGTCAATGGCAGCCACAAGAGGTGGCCGAGCGCGGCTGCTTCTTTGCCTCAGCCTCCACCTCCTGCTGCTGCCTTCTATGTATAAAACGACCCTCAATTTTTCCTCTTAATTATTTTAGGAAAAAGTCTCATTTTATACATGGAAAAATGCAGTAAACATCCTTTCCCTGACTACATTGACCACCTCTTTGCTCACAGTGGCAGGCTCCATGGTGATGATCATGACCACTGTGCAGATGAAGTATCCTATCCTGGGGGTGCCCAGGCTCATAACCTCTTGGATTAACAATCCGAACTGTTGTGTGTATAAAGATGACCACCAAATAGTTCTATGAATTTCTAAAGAATTCCTAAAGAACTATCTGTGTAGGTGCTCTGTGCTGTCAAGTCGAAACTGACTTATAGCGACCTTAATAGGGCTTTCAAGGTAAATGAAATATTTAAGGAGTGTTTTTTTCCAATTCACTCACCCAGTGAGTTTCCGATGGCAAGTGGGTTGTACTCCCACAAGAAAAGTGGCAAGCAAAGAAAAGACGGGTGGCAAAAGTAGTGCCAAGGCAATGAAGGAGGGTCAACAGATGCCACCTCCCTCCTCCTGCTAACGTCTGCTCAGACCCCTCTAAGGAGTCCAGATTTAGAGAATTGCCCCTGCGATCTCTCCCTCATTGGAGTTGATGAGGAAAAGACTTGTCCCGAAAGCCACTTGTGGGTGGTGGCTTAGGTTGAAAAGCAGTCAAGCCAAGCTGGGGAGACTTTGGGTGGATAGGAATCTGTGGTGAAGACTGTTCCAACTCAATCCGGTGTCTCTGAATTCTATTTCTCCCTCTCTTACACACTCACTCAGTTCAGGCTGTGCATACCATGCTAGTCAGGAAGTGACTGACCAGTGAGCCAAAAGGGCTGAGTAAAACATTCAACAAGGCAAAAATCACAGCAGCCAATTCAGGCTGGGGGAGAGGGGAGGGAATCAGAAACTAACAGGAGCGATGTGATTGCCATGAGAAGGCAGGACAAAGAATCTAGGCAGGCAGGCAGGCAGCCAGTGGCAAGAAAAGCAAAAAATGATACTCATTCCGCTCACGGTGCCATCAGAAAGGCCACAGTCATCTCAGCATGCTCATCTGGTTGGGGATGGCCGTGCCTTCAGAGGATAAGAGGATACAATTGGAATTGGAAGTTAGGCCAACTAGTCCCATCAGCTATCTAAGTCAGCATATAATAAAATACAGTAGGATCGCAGTATCTGCAGGGGATCAGTTCCAAGCCTCCCCTCTGGTGGATGCTGAAAAACATGGAAGTATTTAACACTACAAATTGCCTGGTTTCTTGCTCCCTCTTGCGGCAGTTCTGGTAAATAAAGGGATTTTTTATTTATGTAGTATTTTCAGGCACTGGAAAAATGAATCAGCAGATACTGATCCTGCAGATAGGGGGCTCCTCCTGTAAAGCTGCGTGTTCAATCATTGGTTCCCAACCTTGGGTCCACCAGATGTTCTTGGACTACAATTCCCAGAATTCCTGGCCAGCACAGCTAGTGGGAAAGGATTCTGGTAGTTTTAGCCCAAGAACATCTGGCGACCCAAGGCTGAGTACCATTACTTTATATGTATCTTTAACACAGTGTTAGTGAACAGATATTTTAATCACCTACTTGTATTTTTCTTTTTACCTTGGGATTTGGTTGAATAAAGGGTGGGAGCCTTCAGCCTCCACACACTGGCTTACAACTTTCTTTTCTCTCAGGATCTTTTTGAATCAGCAGGTGAAAGAGTGGAATGTACACTGGAGAGCTTGCAAGAAGGAGATCCTTCCACACCATATCTCCTGCTCATGTTGCAAGTGTATGGGTTGGGAGAAGGGGAAATAATAGACATTTCTCTTGCAGTTGAAAATTCAAGGGAGACAGTCTCCTGAAAGTTTCTAAATCACTCATCACAGAAAAACATAAGATATTCTTGGACGACTTCTTCCTTTCTCATTAGTCAAAATGGAAAAGTCAGTTGTGAAGGATATTAGGAGTTCTAATCTAACAATACTGAGATGGCCATAAATTGTCCATTCCTGATTTAAGAGAACATGAACTGATGGAGACTGGAAACAACCTGTGAGGTATAGAGCAGATTTAGAATTTTCAGGGTCAAAAAATATTCTATGCCTCTGCGGCACAGAGCAGACACCACTGTGTGAATGCAGATATGGTGTGGCATGTGTTATGTAAGCTGCAAGAATTCAATCTAAAATTCACTGGAACAATCCAAGCCCTGGGCTTGAGCATCTTGGCGATCTGCCATGCTATAAATCTGTCACACTTTGATGGTGGTACCCCCACATGCTACCATTAACCTGGGGCTTCAGGTGTATGGAAATAGACACAAGCATCATCTCTCGTTTCAGGGAGTGGTCTAGGTGGACAGACCAAGGCACGAGTGGGTCCCACGCCACATAGGTTCCAGAGGTGTGGGATCCAAAAAGGGTCAAATCGCGACAGATACTTCTGGTCAGTGGATATGATGGAAAAGTATATTGTAGAGCTGAATTAGATCAAATTTGCCCTTTTCTTACAAAAGAGCTGAATCTTCTTTGAACAGTGTTCTATTGTTTTACCATGCTAGGCAAGAGAAACCGAGGGGGAGGGGAACATGGATAAAGATCTTTCTTCATTTCTGTCATTGATAAACTCCCACCTTCGAACACCTCATGGCCAACATCATGCTATATATTATCCCACCTTAAGTAGACATCAGCCAAGAGCTTAGAACAGCCAACCATTCACTTTATGAGTTCCTCCTGCACCAGAGTAGTAAGTAATCTGCAAGAAAAGAAGCCAGTAGCCCCTTCTTGTGAAGTTATGAGGAATTCTAGATTGCTTATACAAACCTCCTTTCCAATTGTCAAGAGATACTCCCTGATGCACTCTGTGGGACTCTCCTCCCTTCTTCTCACAGGTTTCACTCCATATCCAAAAATACAGAAGCCTTTGGTGGCTCTATCTCAAAGCTCTCTGATTCAGAGAGTTGTAAAAATTTTGGAAATTTTGAAGCCATATAAAACGGCATTGGAAAAAACCAGAAAAACGGTTTCCCCCCTATTTTTCTGTTTTTTTTTCCAGGCCTTCTCATCTCTAATTCAGACTCAAGGTTTGGATTCTCAAACTGACTGCCAGAGGTAGATGGGAACTATTTCCCTTTGGAGGGAGAGACATCTAGGGGTTATCACACAGTTCCTGCCTCGGTGGCATTTGACATTCAAAGGGAAGAGACTCCACGCCATTGTAAGCCATCATGGAGGCAGCAGCCAAAACAGAGTTTCTGTTTCTCCCTGCGGGGGCTGAGTAAAACCAGCATCAAACAACTTTGGAGCCAGGGGAGAGAAGAGAAAGAGAAAAAAAAAATGTATATCTATACGGACATGGGGAAGCAACCAAGGGAGGTATCTCTTGCTGTTTCAGGGTGAGTCTGGAGGGAAATAAATCTTCCTCTGGAAAGTAGCCCTGGCATCAGTGGTGATGATGGACCACACTGTCCACATGATCAAGCATTTTCTACTGCATGACTATTCCATTGACAAAAAACCAGCCAAACTGTAGGTGACATCTACTGTAGAGGTGATCCAAGGCATTATGCTGCCTGATGCACAGTAGCAAATTATGCCCCCCTCCCATTTGTGGATCAACAAATGGTGCTTCCCTCTCATCTAATAAATAAATAAGTAAGTAAGTAAGTCATGGGCCTGAAGCCAACCATGTTATTTTGGAAAATTCTATAAACACCTCTCCCCATTCTTGGCAGTACAAATGTAACGATGAGGCTGACTACACAGGCTGTTTAGCCTGCTGTTTGTAGTGCTGCAGGGATGGGCTAGCACATTCTTAAAGATAATGACCAGGCAACATCTTTGCTAGAACACATTAGCCCACCCCTAGATTGAATCCAGAGCTGCGATTAATGAAGCGAAATAGGAGAAGGCTAGAGCGCATATGGAGGCAGAACCCGACGGAAAATAATCAAATAGCTGCTAGGATCGCAACTAACCTTTACCAATCTAAGGTCAAGGCTGCTAGTCGATCTTACTTCGCTGTCCGGATAAGCGAAGCTTCCAATCAGCAGGCGGAACTTTTCCGTATAGTTCGCAATCTATCCGGAATTGGTAATGGTGATTGGCCTCCCTCTAGCATCTCACCTGACCAATTTGCAGCCTTTTTAAAATCAAAAGTGGAGGCCATCCGCCGGGATCTTACCCCCTATTTGGATACAGTAGATCGAGCTGAGACATCCAGCGCTCCGTCTTGCCCGATGAGACTTAACCACTTTCAGCCTGTGACGTCAGATATGGTGGACAGAGTGTGTGACTGCTGTCGTGCCACCACCTCCTCCCTTGACCCTTGCCCGGCCTGGCTAATCAAAGCAGCCAGGCCTATAACATCTGAATGGGCTACAGTAATAATTAATGGGTCTCTCCAGGAGGGCAAGGTTCCCCTTGCCCTCAAGGAGACACTCATTAGGCCCATTAGGAAGAAACCGAGCTTGGCGGCAGACAATATTGGTAATTATAGGCCCGTCACCAATGTTTCTTTCCTTAGCAAGGTAGTTGAGAGGGTGGTGGCCGATCAGCTACAGGCTCTTCTGGATGAAACCAATGCCCTGGATCCATTCCAGTCGGGCTTCAGGCCGCGCCATGGCACGGAAACAGCATTGGTTGCCCTGTTTGATGACCTGTTGAGGGAGGCCGACAGGGGCAAAATGTCTCTGCTGGTCCTTCTCGATATCTCAGCCGCCTTTGATACCGTCGACCACGGTATCCTCCTGGGGAGGCTCTCCGAGTTGGGAATCGGTGGCCTGGCTTTGGCCTGGCTCCGGTCCTTCTTGGAGGACCGTCCCCAGAGAGTGCACATTGGAGAGAGTTTCTCGGCCCCATGGAGCCTCAATTGTGGGGTCCCGCATGGCTCGATTATCTCTCCAATGCTGTTTAACATCTATATGAGGCCGTTGGGAGGGGTCATCAGGGGATGTGGGGCTTTGTGTCATCAGTACGCTGATGATACTCAGCTCTACATCTCCTTTTTTCCAACAACAGTGGATGCTGTCTTGTCCCTTGAGCGCTGCCTGGGGGCTGTTCAGCAATGGATGCAGGAGAACGGACTGAGGCTGAATCCGGGCAAGACGGAGGTCCTTTGGGTGGGTGCCCCAGACATCAGTGGTCTGGGAAACTCCCTCTCTTTTTGGGGGGTGACTCTTACCACCAAGAGTGAGGTTCGCAGCTTCGGTGTACATCTGGACCCGGCGCTCACCATGGAGACCCAGGTGTCGTCAGTGGTCCATTACGCACACTTCCACCTTCGGCGGATTGCCCAGCTGCGTCCCTATTTTGATGTGGGGGCGCTCACCACTTTGGTCCATGCGCTCGTAGTCTCAAGATTAGACTACTGTAATGCGCTCTACATGGGGCTGCCTTTGAGATTGACGCGGAAACTTCAGATGGTACAAAATGCCGCAGCCAGACTTCTAACTGAGGTGAAGAGGTACCAACATATTTCCCCCACGCTGGCCGCCTTGCATTGGTTACCCATTCGTTTCCGCATTGATTTCAAAGTTCTTACGATTGCTTATAAAGCCCTAAACGGTTTAGGACCTCAATATCTGGCAGAACGCCTTCTCCCACCCAGTTCTGCCAGAGACACTCGTTCTAGCCAGGCCGGGCGACTGAGGGGCCTAACGCCGAGGGAGGCCTGGAAGGAAAGAACGAGGAACCGGGCCTTCTCGGCAGTGGCCCCTCGCCTCTGGAACAACTTTCCCATTGAGATCCGCCTCGCTCCCTCTCTGGGTATCTTTAAAAATAAACTTAAGACATGGTTATTTAGGCAGGCTTTCCCTCCTGCTGTATCTTAATATTTATATTTTTTACATCTTGGATTCTTGCATGTTTATTGGTGCTGTTGGTTTTTTTTAATTTTGTAATACCGCCCAGAGTAGACCATTGGTCTAGATGGGCGGGGTATAAATCGAATAAATAAATAAATAAATAAATAAATAAATAAATAAATAAATAAATAAATAAATAGATTGTTTCTACCGGCATCTTTCTGGCCCCTGTCAAGGGGCTTCTAATTTTCTGGTGCGGATAGGATCACTCCGGTTTGGCCAGGATCCAGCATGTGTGATCACTAGAAGTGATCCAAAGCAAGCCTTCCTCTTTTAATTTGCTAATATCACAAAATGGCTTAGTAAGCAAACCACTTCAGGATACTAGCAAATTAACCACTTCCCCTGCTCAACAGAAGACAGAGGAAGTGGGGAATATTTTTTTTTACTGCATATAGACTATTGCTGTTGCGCTACATCAATTATGCATTTAAAAAAACTGATGTAAGTAGGTCAGAAAGACTTTATAGAAGATTGAGGGTAAATCAATGATTTCTGGCTAGAGTGGTGCAAGTTTCTGCTACCAATAGCCAGTTCTCAATATAGGGGGAAATAGTTATATCTCTCACACTAAAATAGACTGCCACCAGTGCTATGCAGTTTGTGAAGAGTCTTGTTGCATTTGCCAAGCCAAAGGTAAACACTTTGAACTGGCTCATTGTCAATATCAGGGCAAAGCATGAGTAGTGAAAATGACCTGGTCAGATTGCAATGTGAACATTCAAGTCCTTAAGACTGATTACTGCAAACCAGTCATGTTTTTTTTTCCAGCAGTGAAAAGATTGACACCAATGTCACCATCCAAAATTCCTTGGCCTTAATATATCTCTTGACTCCTCTGAGGTCTAAGACAGGATGCAATCACCCATCATTTTTTTGATATACCAGGGATAAAAGTCCATACGTTTCTGGCTGAGGGGGACAACCTTTACCACATTTTTCTGCAGAAGAGTCGAGATAGCTTCTTGAGGAGCATCCAAAGATAATGTTGAATGGAATCTTCCCTCAGAGGAGATATAGTAAATTCAATGGTGTACCTATGGGCTACAATAGAAAATACCTTTGAACCAGGGTGATGATGTGCCAGATATTCACGTTAGGCACCAAAGGTCTTGTGAGTACATCTTTTCCTGATGGAATGGGGAGTCTCCTGAATATGAAGTCTTTGTAAAAAGGTGATGTTAAAGACATTGTTTTGAGGAGAGTGAAGCCTTCTTGGAAGATGAAGTGGAACAAGGTATTTGCTTTGTCAAGAGTACTATTTGTGTTATTGTGCGGAAGACAGACAAGAGGTATGAGAACACCTGGGTGGAGATTTGGATGTCACATAGGAAGAGGGCATACTTGAAATAGACTTGAACTGCTTGGTGATCTGTTGCTGCTGTATGATCATTGTCATAATCATCGTTCTGGTTTTGAATGAATGGCCCAGAGTTTGCACCAGTGTGAGCACTGAAAAGGCCATCACTGTCAAAAGGATGGTCTTCAGTTTATGTCCATGTCCTCATTTACTTCTGGCTGCAATCATGCATGTGTCTTGAAACCACTACCACTGATAATTATCTTTGAAGAGCAATCTGCAGTATGCCTGGCTGAACCGCCAGTGTATGAGCTTCATGTTGGAACAAGACAGCTACATTTCTGTGGTCTTCAGGCACAGCAGCAATAAGTGATTCCATCCTTTCCTGTAGGAATTGCTGATGTGCTGCCGCTGCAGCCTGGTAATTGCTTACACAGATTGCTAAAGCAGCTGAGGAATAGGAACGTCTACCCATGAGATCTAATTTTCTACCTGCCTTATTGACAGGAATATAGTGAAGCTTTTCTTTCCATTTGGATTGAATAGCTTCCACAATAATTTAATAAAAGATAAGACGTCCTTCTGTCAAAACAGAAAACTGGCATCAGCCTCCGGGATCGTATATAGATTCCCAATTCCCTGCAATGTTGGTGACATGGTAAAAGGTTTCGTCCAATATTGTTTTATTAGTTCAGAGACAGCTGGTAACTGAACCAATGTTGCAAATGTTCTCTACACTGTTGAAAAATGGGTGTTGAACTAACAGGGGTGATGCCTTAACATCAAGCTGTAAAGGTTTTGTCATTCTGAGGATTTGTTCTATATGCTGTATAACCTTATATCTTCTGAAGGGGAGAGAGGTGTAGAATCCACCTGATTTGGATCTGGAGAAGAGACCAGTGGTAAAGGAGAGACAAGATTTAGTGTAGACTCCACTATACCAAAAGATCATGCTCAACTTCAGGTAATGGAGGAACCTCAGTTGTCATCAGTTGCTCAGAGTCAACTGGTCACAACTCTACTGGAGTAATTTATAAATTGAAATCCTGTTGCTTAGCATAGTAAGCTGCAACTCAAATAGGCTCATTGAATCTGTGTGATTTGGTAAGTGAACATAGGAACATAATTCCCACTGATTCCTTAGGCCTACTCTAGTTACAATTTACTAAGCCAAGCAACAGGATTTTAGCAGTAGAAGAGACTGTGGGCCAGAAACTGGAGACTCTGATGTCAATTGAGTTAATGTCACTGATGTTACAGAAAGAAAAAAAACACAAGGTATTGGTAGAAGTTAAATTTGATACAGTGGTCAAGCAAAGCAAACAGCCTGATGACAAGACTGAAGGAAGAATATGTAAGGCTAATGCCAAGGTCAGAGCAGTTTCTGAAACAGGAAATGGAGGCATAGAATCTGTGTCGAGGTCCATCTCGAAATGCTGAAGGAGGACAAGATGTTGAATTGATGGTCTGTGTTGAGGTATATTTCTAGATGCTGAGGGCACAGAATCAGATCTCCATGTGGAAGAGTGATTGCAGTAGTGAGCCCTATGCCTTATTACCAAGGAAATTAGTCCCAGTAATCATGTCATGAAGACTGTGGGGGTGGTTAATCATACTGATGGGAAGGAGAATGTTAATATAGAGAATCTTGGTATCTAGGACACACTTGGTAAGAATCATAGTCTCAGCAAGAGGCATGAGATGGTGGCCTGGAATAAATCCAGTATCAGCAAGTTGAGTGAGAATGTCCATGATGAAATTGAGAAGACTCATCCAGTTGGAGGAATATTCTTCGGCTTGAGCTACTACAAGGTAAGTATCATCTCAATGCCAAGCTTGGGGGGGGGGGGATTTACAGCACTATGATGGGGGCTCCCATGAATAAGTTTCCTCCTCAGAATAAGCTCCAACACGAACCACCTCATTACAGGATGCTTCATGAGCCTCCTAATGCTGCGTCTTTTGAACTGGAGCTGGAAATACTATCACAGATTGAGGCATTTATTAGTCCTGAATGGTAGGAGGGGGGACTGGTTGACCTTGTGGCACTTTGGCAAATACTGGTTGTAGAGACAGTGGCAAAGTCAGTTGCATCTGCGAGGCGTGCACTGAAAACCAGTGGTTTTGCTTCACTTTCATAATAATAATAATAATTATTATTATTATTATTTATTTGATTTATATCCCGCCCATCTGGTATATTCTACCACTCTGTATTTTCCTATTGTAAAAAAAAGGCACAACTAAGGACTTTGAGCTTTAAGAATGTTGCAGGGTTGAAAGGTAGAACAGCATTGCCATTGAGTATTAGCTATGACTGCATAGGAACCTGGAATGTAAGATCTATGGACCTTGGTAAGCTGGATGTGGTCAAACAGGAGATGGCAAGAATAAACATTGACATCCTGGGCGTCAGTGAACTAAAATGGACGGGAATGGGCGAATTCAATTCAGACGATTATCATATCTACTATTGTGGGCAAGAATCCCGTAGAAGAAATGGAGTAGCCCTCATAGTCAACAAAAGAGTGGGGAAAGCTGTACTGGGATACAATCTCAAAAATGATAGAATGATTTCAATACGAATCCAAGGCAGACCTTTCAACATCACAGTAATCCAAGTTTATGCACCAAATACCAATGCTGAAGAGGCTGAAGTTGACCAATTCTATAAAGACCTACAACACCTTCTAGAACTGACACCAAAGAAAGATGTTCTTCTCATTATAGGGGACTGGAATGCTAAAGTACGGAGTCAAGAGATAAAAGGAACAACAGATAAGTTTGGCCTTGGAGTTCAAAACGAAGCAGGGCAAAGGCTAATACAGTTTTGTCAAGAGAACAAGCTGGTCATCACAAACACTCTTTTCCAACAACACAAGAGGCGACTCTACACATGGACATCACCAGATGGGCAATACCGAAGGCAGATTGATTATGTTCTCTGCAGCCAAAGATGGAGAAGCTCTATACAGCCAGCAAAAACAAGACCTGGAGCTGATTGTGGCTCTGATCATCAGCTTCTTATAGCAAAATTCAAGCTTAAACTGAAGAAAGTAGGAAAAACCACTGGGCTAGTCAGGTATAATCTAAACCAAATCCCTTATGAATACACAGTGGAAGTGAAGAACAGATTTAAGGAACTAGATCTGGTGGACAGAGTGCCTGAAGAACTATGGATGGAGGCTCGTAACATTGTACAGGAGGCAGCAACAAAAACCATCCCAAAGAAAAGGAAATGCAAGAAAGCAAAGTGGCTGTCCAACGAGGCCTTACAAATAGCAGAGAAGAGAAACAAAATGCAAGGGAGATAGGGAAAGTTACAGAAAACTGAATGCAGACTTCCAAAGAATAGCAAGGAGAGACAAGAGGGCCTTCTTAAATGAACAGTGCAAAGATATAGAGGAAAATAATAGAAAGGGAAAAACCAGAGATCTGTTCAAGAAAATTGGAGATATTAAAGGAACCTTTTGTGCAAAGATGGACATGATAAAGGACAAAAATGGGAGGGACCTCACAGAAGCAGAAGACATCAAGAAGAGGTGGCAAGAATACACAGAGGAATTATACCAGAAAGATCTGGATGTCCTGGACAACCCAGAGAGTGTGGTTGCTGACCTTGAGCCAGACATCCTGAAGAGTGAAGTCAAGTGGGCCTTAGAAAGCATGGCTAACAACAAGCCCAATGGCGGTGATGGTATTCCAGTTGAACTATTTAAAATCTTAAAAGATGATGCTGTTAAGGTGCTACACTCAATATGCCAGCAAGTTTGGAAAACTCAGCAGTGGCCAGAGGAATGGAAAAGATCAGTCTACATCCCAATCCCAAAGAAGGGCAGTGCCAAAGAATGCTCCAACTACCGTACAATTGCACTCATTTCACACGCTAGCAAGGTTATGCTCAAAATCCTACAAGGTAGGCTTCAGCAGTATGTGGACCGAGAACTCCCAGAAGTACAAGCTGGATTTCGAAGGGGCAGAGGAACTAGAGACCAGATTGCTAACATGCGCTGGATTATGGAGAAAGCCAGAGAGTTCCAGAAAAACATCTACTTCTGCTTCATCGACTATGCAAAAGCCTTTGACTGTGTCGACCACAGCAAACTATGGCAAGTTCTTAAAGAAATGGGAGTGCCTGACCACCTTATCTATCTCCTGAGAAATCTATATGTGAGACAGGAA